>CM068831.1:37631143-39020902 GCA_028554795.2 Sinohyriopsis cumingii | reverse complement strand
TAACTCTACTTCTGAAATACAAACCACACACACATTTTTAGTCTCGATAAGGTAACAAATTCAACATCTTACTCCAACCAAGTAATTTTTCATAAAATATACATTATGATACTAATTAAATTATTTTATCCGGGCGTCTACTGATCAAGTTGCCAGAGAATTAAAGTTTGACTTGCTTGCTTGGCGGGTTTTCCCACAATATTTTCCTACATTCCACCTATTGAAGGTAATGAGAAAATGTGCTTTCATTGTTTATTATCGCTTTTTCAAACACTTCTGATCTGATTGCAGGATGAATCAAGGATGATGCTTTTAATGTTTAATACATTCAGATTTTTTTTAAAAAAAGTCTTCATAATTATGGCTATCCGTTTCTGCTTATACAGCATCTTCATTACTGAACAGCTTTTCCTTTGTCTCCATGGTTCCGAAGATTATTGAATTTGGTCTATAATTTGCACACACATTAACACATGTACTTTAAACATCTTGCTCTCGAAAGCACACTTCTCTTTTGTCTTAATATTTCCTGTTACCTTCCTATCCCTAAAATGTAAATACAATCACACGAAGACGAATGAAAGAAATATTCAAACTTTGTTAGTTTCCCTGGAAGAAGCCATCTCAAGTCATGCCATGAGCGTGTTTAGTAGCTCGTTACAGCGCACGTTTACGACCAAAGGGTTAATAAAAGTCGTGTATTTTCATGCTAAAGCGTCTCTTAAGTGTCCTCGACAATTTGGTCCTTAAAGCTCAAGATTATATGTATAGACAACTGATACAACTGATAATGACGGAGATTACAGAGTTTGTCAAATGAGCCACACTAATAAAATTGCAATCATGTTTGAAATACAACCTAAGGAGAGAAAGGATGCCTTGCCAGTCAGACTATATAAAGTCTAGTGATTGTGCATATTTATTAGTCGTTTATTGTTCGTCTTTGATGACTTTGCAATAAAAGCTTATAAATAAATATTGCTCATAATCTGATACAAATTGAAGCCTCAAGAATACTAACAATAAAATTGTTTACGGACAAATAACGACATTAGACTAATGCAGAGTTAAACTTTCAAACATTACTAGTGCATACATGTTTGGTGCCTTGTCGTTACTTGTGGACTTGTTTCAGCGTGCCTTAATAAATATTATTTTCGACTTTGTTTTCTATACAAGTGTGCATATATTTTGTCAACATTTTCATCTCGTCTAGAATGCTTTTCATTCGTCTATCGGATTATTTCATTTTAAATGCGTGACCTAACTGGGTCGGGATGTGAAGCAAGCCAAGAGGGATTTATGTGTACTGTATCGAATTTATAGCTGCATTAGCTCATTTCAGTCGTTGGATCATATATCCAACAATATATTACGATATCAGTTGTCAGCTAAAGCAGTTTTAGTTTTCTTAAATGTTTGTGACCTGTTAATTTGTATTTTCATGGCAGATAATATTCAAAATAATCGTAGGATACAATCACAGTATCAATACAGAATACACGAGCCATATATTATCTTAAGTTGCCTTTCTTTGAGCATCGCTCCAAACGTCGTTTAAATTTGTAGTTGTGGACTAATGCATGTCGTCGATGCCATCGAATTAGGCAAAAGACAGAATATCATCAAGTGCCATATTTGTTAGTGAATGTATCAAATACATTCCCTTTCTTAGACCCCAGACATCAACTCCCAGTGGAATCAGTCGTGCAACTTACAGTGCATGAATAGGAGCCATAAATATCTTCTGATTGTATTTTCCTACCATTTAATAAGTATGACAATATCAACAGTATTTACAAACATCATTTTTGATTTTTGGCCAATAAAAGTGAGTCAAGATATTCTGATAAGTCTTATTAATCCCAAAATGACCAGCCAAATGAGTTTCATGGGCCAGACAAAGTATTTCCTGTCTGTAAAACTTCGGAACTACAGTTCAATACAAAACATTACAATATGCATTCGTCTTGTCTCTGATTATAAAGCACTAACAAACAATGCCACCTCTGAGGAACAATTCAAGCTATATCATGCTTATGTGTTCCATTTGCAGGTATCCATTTTCTAATAAGACTTCCATTTTTAATGAAATAACAGACATGAACTTCAGTGGCTTCAGTTTCACTAATGGCCATTTGAAACAAAAAGATCTTATGATCTTTTTCGTATTCGATGACCCGTGATTGTCGTTTGTCACCCTTTTTAGAAAAGAAAATGAGTAGTTTAACTGGGATCAATACCTTTTGATTGATCCAAACAAGGAGTGAAGTGACCTCATCAAAAGCCTTATCAATACATGTGTCAGATAAAGAAATACTTTCCTTATCAATATCATTCTCAAAAGCTTTCTTCTCTGGTAACTGCACAAGCTGGGTATAAAACAGAGAATTCTTTTTCAGTTGGATCGACTTTCTGATCCAAACAAGTCTTGTCAATTACAAGTGAATTAACCACAACCTTTTGTCTAGCTGGGTCGTTGCCAAGTGATAAACAAATGCCCTCAACGGGTAAAACACTGTTCCGACTGTCACGGGTCCGAAGACTAAGTCTGATGACAAAATTACACAATAGAGTGAATATTAACAAAGCCGCACTTTTCTCCCTGAATAAGAACACTCATTAGAAGAAGTACCTGATAATAAAGACTCTCAGAAGCTCCTGTGTCACTTAAATTATTTATAGGGACGGGATTGGCCAAAACACATAAGCATGATATAGCTTGAATTGTTCCTCAGAGGTGGCATTGTTTGTTAGTGCTTTATAATCAGAGACAAGACGAATGCATATTGTAATGTTTTTATCATAGCTTCGACATGAATGGTTCATAATACTCCATAGAGGAATTATAATATATAGCTGTACCCAAATATTAATGATCTGGCGGAAGATTTGCAGCCATCATGCAAAACTGCTTTAGGATGCAATCTGGTTTATGTGACTGGAAATTTTATTACTTGTCAAAGCTCAATTATTTGAAAGACAGGACGAAATATTCGTCTTGGCCAAAACGAAACTCATCAAAGTCCTTGACCGTATATCTAAGGTGATACGCCACAATGCCACCTCTGAGGAACAATTCAAGCTTTTCTTCTATGAAGCCCACAAATGCGAAACCTTGAAGAATGTAGTATGGGTGAGTCACTCATGCCATACACATTAGTTGTAATTGGAAAAGTTATGTGAACTTAAATCACTCTGTGTCCACGATAACAGTTCAAAATGTGTAGTCCGATATCCATGACGATGATATCCACTATACCTAAGTTTGTTATATTATGTAACCTGTCGTATTCATCGTTATTCTACAACAACTACATGTATTGGCTGATGATCTAGTTCGATGTCGAATACATGGAATAAGAAAAACAATTGTCATGTTTCCAGTTTCGTTCTGTATGATAACTTTGCTATTACCCAATATGTTTAGTAACTTATCTGTAATCTTGTGTTTTGTAATCTTGTGTTCTTCGATCTCTACATATTCGGCATGGAACACTTTTCAGGAAAAGCATTATGTTACTTATTGAAAAAATATAACATTTTGATTCCATTTTTAATAAATACGTATTTAATTAATAATGTATTTTCCGTGAGGAAAGGTTTCCTACTTTTTAAAGAAAAATTATCAATAAGATTTATTTAGTTGTCACACTTGTAAATGATAATGAATATTGCACTGTACTAATCTGAAATGAAATTATACATTATACAATATGAACAAAATGCTATATTAATTTTGAGACAATTTCATCCCTTTTCTCCGATTTTCTGTATGTATTAACCATTAGAGGTGATATGATTTCCGATACAAGTTTTCTCTTTACGTGCTGGTTATCAAAGAAGAGAATGCATTGTTTTCATCTTTACTACGTATTGCTCATTTATACTATGTATCCATAAGTTATTCGCTAAACTGATAATAACATTTTGAACTTTTTTTAAATTAATAATCTTGTATAAAGTTGAATAAAATAAGATGTTTGACCTGATCGATTTTAAAACTTAGGATAATCTGTTCATCATGAGTTCGATGCGCACAATTCAATTGCTGTTTCAAGCGGACACTTGCAATATGGTTTAAAAATTATGGATCTTAGTTTTTGGTGAGAGGAGTTTAGATGTAAACATTTTTTTTTGCAGCAGACAAAGTGGTTATTGCAAAATGCACGTGAAATCGATTCTTGGCTGGCGCACTCCACGATTGTACAAAATAGGGCCATTTTATTTTTCAACGGTAATACTATTAAAACTGGAAGAAGACCAATGCCTGACCTTTTTTTTAATTTGTAGATAATATCAAGCTGTATTTTAGAATGTATGTGTGTGTGCGACAGAATGCATAACATTAGATTCAGATTCAACAGTGCTTTTTTTTTTTTTTAATTTCTCCACATTATCGGCTGAATACGAAACGTTACATCTTTTAGTATACTTCTGTTTTAAGCACAGCACTGTACAATGTACTATTAGTTATGGCATGCATTATGCAACAAATTGACAATATCCATGTACGTCGAAAAATAGAACTCCAAACTAGATATTAGCGCATTTTGTCTGCACAAAGAAGTGTCATCGGACTGTGTATTTCTTATCATGAAACTTGACTGCACAACATAATTCTAGGTGAGGGTTGCGCTAAAGCACAAACACTATCAACGTACGAGTTTTAGAATTATCATTTCGTTGCTGATCTGCGGTTGGTACATCTGTCTCTACTGTGCATATATAAATCGTAATACACTTCCGCGGCATTTTATTATATTCCTACCTGCAATGTACAAATATTATAAAGGAGAAGCAACAATAACGATTGTATACACTCGAATTCTTTGAATTCTTACATTCACTATCCTTTTAGACTTTAACTTTGTTTGTGCATCAGGACCAATTAGTTCTAGGAGTGTCTAAAGTGATTTGAAAAACAACGTGTAGAAACTTAAGGGCGTCTTTAACTCTTAGCATTTTGACGTTGCTAAATACATATTTATTCTACAGTTTTGAAACATTAAATCATGATCAAAATGTCTTTGTTTGGTATGAAATAGCACTCCATAAACTTAATATATGTAGAAGTGGTTTATTCGCATCATTAAAAACATAATTAGACAGAGTCATACAATGTATCACATTAAGAGTGACTCGGAGTTTGAGGCCGCTATGCATTACATTTGAATAATTCACGCAGCAATAAGCTTACTTTGATCCTAGTTGTCGTTGATGGATGGGTTTTTGAAAGAAGGACGTCATCTTTAACCTTAGCTTTAAGGTTACATGCTCGCTTACATATCTGCCAGCAAAGTATAATGAAGTTGGCTGGTGACCTTGACGACCTGATACTGAAGCATGATCATGACAATCGCTAAGATTGTTGATCGAATAGAAAAGTTTTAAACAAATACTTAGGCTAGCGGCCTAGCAAAATAATTTCGCTGTACAAGCCGTTTCATGGCAAATGACTTTAACACCACCAAATTTAGTTGATTTCCAACAGATCCGTTCTTATGAACTCGACATCGGATATTTTGAATGAGACATTCCTTTCTCTTTGACAAACTGAAGTTTCCAATGAGGATCTCTGACAAAAGTGATGACCTCAACCATACCATCGCGGTGAACATGAATGACTTGAATTCATGCTCTCTACCCTGTGTGCATCTCCGATACAAGTCAGGCTAAAACCATCAAACTGCGGATACTTTGTTTACGATGACAATCAACACCACACATGGATCAGAGATGTTTCACGGTTGCTATATGGCAGTACCAAGCGGAAATCGAGTCTGTACATCTATTGCCGATCATTCACATAACTGAACCTTCTCAACAACCACGTAATGGCTATCGGTGCAGAGTTTTAAGGCCACAGAAGACATTATAAACATGTAAAGAATATGCGTTTCTTTAAGCGCCGCTTTCATAAGACTGATTACCATCTACTTTTGTCCAACTCATATATCAGTACTCATTGATTTCATCTGCTGGGCCAGCAGCTGACCGTCATTTATTTCACTTACTGGTCCATAGAAGTGCTGTAGGCCCGACGCCCGGCACACTGCTTGAAGTGACATATCTGTGAGTTGCCGCTTAGTTTAGAAACTATCTTGCCGTGGCCATATCTATTATGCCAGTAGATACTCTCAGAAAGACGCGGCACTGCTTGTGGTTAGCGAGGACAATATTCATTATAAAACAAAGGCGGATCGGGAGGTAGTCTAAAACAATCAGGTTGGTACCTCCGACGTTAAGTGGCTGTAAAAAGAGTACGTCAACAGCCATGAAATTGGCTTTTAAAAACACCTCAAAGTCACAATCGCACGTGTTGGGGGCAACATCGGGGACAATGTATACTGACGAGGCACGTGACTCCATGACCAGTGACCTAAACAGAAGATCACGTGCTTGTCTGCTCCTAGAAAGGTCCACGATGGATTGTGAAAACAGTACGTAAGTTCTAACCAAAGCTATCCAAACATTCCGTTACGTATTTTAACATATTACTGACACAGTTTGCATCGAAAACAACTTTGGTTGGACGTTGTTTTCCTTTTTCAAACGAATAAGGACCTGGAAAAGAAAACCTCCTCTAACTCTCTCACTGTGTAAATAGCATGTAAAGCAATGAAATCACTCAAAACGAGTAACGTAAATGTTTGTTTCCTTCTTGATTGTCGACAGGCAGTGTGGAAACCTAATGCATATGATCTGATTTTCAACAATTACAGAACATACTATAGTGAATTTACAATCATGTTATGAAATCGTGCATTGTAACATTGATGGTTTGCGTTTCCAAACCGACAATGTTTGTCACTTACTCATTTTTGCATACACACACCGAGGTAGTTATGCAAGGAAGGGTTGCTAGATTCTGTGACCATTTTTTCAAGCTATTTAAAATGGGGGATTGTATATAGTTATGGTTTCTGGTAAAGTTGTAGGTATATGTGTGTGATAAACGGCAAACATCTCGTATAACATAAAACATAAAGTTGATAAGTGGGTAAGTTTGAAAATTCACTTCACATAGCTTATATTGATAGTAAACATTTTGCTTTTGACAAATTTTTTAAGTGTAGCAAATCATTGTTACAAACTCGTGTTGAGAAAAGGAGTGACATTTCTTGTAAAACATTGTAGTGCACTTGCCCTTTATCTTCGTTTGTCTTAGCAGCCGCTAGAACAGTAGTAGACGTCGTCGCTGCCGTAGAAATAGTTCATTTAGAAATGAATTTTTATTTTCCCATCCAATGGACAATGATATTAGATTAGATTTGGCAGGCATGATCATGAACGGAGAAGATGAAATACATCTTGCAGGAGGAGACACAATCAGTCAATGCCGTCGTTTGTTTTATAGTGCTTTCACGACGTAGCAACATCACGTCTCTTTTATGTCAAGATATTTGTTTTATCCCTTTTCTTCGTGGAGCTTTTCTTCTTTCTGCGGCAATTCTTTTGTTTGTGGGGATGTTGCCTTTTTTGGCGACCTTTCATATTTTTCTTCATTTAGCTTTTTCTTTTAAGATTCTATATATAAGGGGACAAAATAATGACACCTCATAAACAATTACATCCATCAGTTAAAAATGAATTGATTTTTGGTTTGCATATTGTTTTTTTTTTGTTTTGTTTTTTCTTCAAAATGGGTTTGTTAGTTTGGGTATGTTGATTATGTTTTAAAGTAATTGACGTGATCTCAAAGTAAACAGTCGTAACACTTGAAACCAGCTTCTAATAAATGCGCAAGAACCTTCAATGCAACGGATGGCATACGGACTACGACACAATTTGGCAGGAGAATGCGATTGAAAGGAGGTCGTGTGGGCTACCGTTTGAAGAAGAAAAAAAAAAAAGAAGTGTAGGATGATTTTAAATTTTCTTCCTTTCTTCCGAATGATGCGAAAGGAGAAATGTAAATAACAGGACATCATTATTAACACTTAACGTGTAACTAATTGGTACAAAGTAGTCTCAAATAATAGCGAATTGGTTGGTTCTAAATCGATGCGTAAATAAGCATTGGTGTTGCAATGTCATAGATCAGTCATAGGGTTCAATTGTTTGGCTAACATATGTACCTGTGATCTGTTTCTTCCATATTTGAACAATAGCACATAATGAGCATTGGGACTGATTTTGGGATGTGCTTGAAATAACTGTTGTGCTGGCATTACAATGGTGTCCGTGGCGTTTAAACCAAGGTTTATTCTTCTACGTCTTATTCTAACATCTCCTCGAAGATGACACGATGTGGTTTGACTGAAGTCAAACACGATTCCAAAATCTTCACGAAAAATGACTTCTGTAAACAAAATCGATTTAATTGAAAGAAATTTAAAGAAAGTGCAAACCTCACCTTGTAACAACGCATGGTATTTTACGCTTGACAATCAGACAAATGCGATTTGTATTCGATGAAACGCTCTAGTTTGTTTGAACCACTCGATATATAAATCAACATTTTAAAGAAATTGCGAATATGCAAGGACTCCCAACGTTTTCTAAATGTTTGTCTATCGTTTGATACTAGAGGAATTGAAGGACGAGGCAGCGATAGTAACACGTTGAGAATGCTGAAAAGATTATCAAATGCAAAATACATTTAATACATCTGAAGCTAGACTAACATTTCTAATATTGGTGTCAAAACACAAGAAAACATTTTTCTTTCGAAGATTTAAAACACATACGGCATATATTATTCCGTTCGTGATTTAATGTCTGTCCCATTAAATGTATGTGCAAGCTATGGTCGTCTTCTTATATTTATACAAATTTAGTGTCTCTAATTTCTCCGGTATTGTCTTTCTTCTCATTTCCTTTATATTTGTACGAAATTACTTTCGTGGATTTGTAATAGATCCTGTTTCGGGTTTTCTACTACGGCTTTTATCATTATCTCATGTTCACCTCTCAGTGTTTGTAAGTTAACTCCTTCTTGCTTCCATGCATCGACACCAGAAAATTTCCTGTCATGTACATCTTCCCAATGGAAAAGTTGCTGGTATAAACAACTGCATATACACGCATCTTGATAAGTATAAAGCGGAACTAATGATCGACGAATGTATTCTTAACATGGGCATGAAAACGTTTGCTCATCGCTATTTTAACACAACGTATCTTACTTACGAAAATAAATTTGGAATTATTACGCTTCGATAACCGAAATCCGACGAAAATGCCGTCATTAAAACGCAAATTACCCGTCGTCCAAACTATAATGGAATAGACGTGGATGGAATCAGTTCTGTTAACGGTTCTTGATACTCTAATAACTCAACACTGTCATTGACTTCCTTCCACTGAATTTATTGCAACAGTGAGGACAAAAGCCGTAGCGTGGTAAACTTCATATTCACGTTGTTGTTTTCTGTCTGTGATAGTATTTGCCAAGAATAACTTTTCATCTACTGTGGAAATAGCAATTATAGAAAAATTCCTCAAATGATGTTTCACTTGTATCTTGACAAACTCTCTGCAAATGCGTGCAGTTAGCAGAATTGGTAAATTCCGAATTCTAAACTAGTCATTCATAGAAATACCTTTGTTTTCTTTGTTCTTTGAGCGAATAGTGAAATCGACAGACAAACGATATCCGACAGAGAAATCTGAAGGAAATATTAATTTCTTTAACTGATGTTACACCCATCGTTAAGGGGTGTTGTCGTAGGTGTCAAACCAGGTTGTGTTTAAACGTATTGATTCAATCTGGTATAAGTCTTCACTTTCAAGAGTGCTACAAAGCATGCAAACAATGTAGCTATGAATCATACAGTCAAAGACCCTGTGAGATGGTTTATTGAAAAATGACGATTGATAAAATCGACCACTTTGAGACCTCTGGTGCGGTATGTTCGTTTGGACGCAATTATTATTATTTGCGTTAATCTGAAGCTTTACAAACTAGACGGTCACGTTGTATTTTACTATCCAAGTATTCAAAGATACAAAGAACAAACATGGATGTATTTGATTTCTTTTCTTCGAAATTCGTCCTCATCGCATGGCAAGCGCGTTGCATTGGTTCTTTATACAAAGAAATTGTCTAGTGGATTCAGAAGTATCTGTGTCTGTCTAACCTCGGGCGTCGTCTGTATGTTTGCTCGTACAACTCCTCCATGGTAAAATCTAAAAAAGAACATTTCAGATTGTGATTGAGGGAACCAAGTAGGTATAGAAAAAGAAAAGAAAAGAAAGAAACTTCTGTCCATGTGTCATTCCAAATATTTTAGTCATTTTTTTCAAACACATTGCCAAATAATTCATGAAATCTTTAAAATGCATTTGTCGCGATTTCACTTCGACTAGACTGGCTCCAACCATAATCGGTGCGATCGTTTGAATAGATTCAGAAGGAAACATTCCGTCGTATCAAGAGAAATTGTGAGCAATGATTGTAGCATCCTTACGGCTGTCTTTGTAAGGCTACATATCCTTCCTCTTCGCGCCAATATCGTCGGTGGAGTCTAAAATCGGAAAGAGACAGTGGAAAAAATTGCTTTCAGTATTAAAGTTTCACAAGCCCCATGATCAACGGAGAAATTGAAAACGTGAATGATGTTTTCTATTATGCGGTATAGTTCTCGTCTTGCGAGGTGCCCCAGTCTCTCTAGGAGGTGAAGCGTGGGTCATGCAAAGCGTAATGGTTCCGTCGGTCATGTTAAACTTGTCACTGGTTTGTTGAATGTGTTGAAGTATGTAATTATTTTGAACCGTGTGATTTATGCATGTCTACTAAATTGGAGACTTTAAACTGGATGGAGATTCTCAAACAATTGGCCTCTTTAGTTGTTGTTGTTGTTGTTGTAGGGTTTAACGCCATATTTTAGCACACATAGCGGCCAGTATTAATGGTGGAGGAAAAACCCGGGTTGGCCTCTTTAGCTTGGCACTGCAATTTTGTTGTAACTAAGATGGATTCACACAAGTCTGTAATTAAATCTGCTGTTTTCTAGGGTGGCACTTCAGACATGAATAAGACCTCTTGCAAATTTCATCTTGTAGGTGTAAGCATTGGTGCACATTTGATGCAGGTCAAATTTAGCTGCAGGTCAGGTCAGGTTTTGCATCTCTATCAAATATGATAATAATTTTCTGGAGTTTCTGAGCGACTTTATCTTTGCTGGATCAGGATTCTCTTTGTCTTGTGGCCGAGGAGGTAGTGTACGTTGATTCATTTCACGCACCACATCGTCGACATCGCTGGCATGTTCTTGCGTTAAACATTTAGTTAGCACGTGGGACAAAAACAAGGAAAGTCGTCGTCTATGTCACCACTTGGCATCTACGTCCACGATCTCGCTGGACTATGGAGATCATTTTAATTTGATTACAACATTATATTTGACTAATTTATACGCACGCACTCACATCTTCTATGCATGAAAAACACACTTTATATACTTATTGACTTGGTATTATTAGCTATAAATGTCTCAAGCTAAGTCCAATTTCATTACCGGTTGATGTTGCTTTGGTAGTCATTGTTGTTTGATACTGCTGACAACTGACTACCGTGAGTGTGGATAGATTAATACAAGTTTTAGGAATTTTGGCTGGTGAAATTCTCTTTCTGTTGCCTCAGATACATTAAATCTGCGTTCCGACTGTGAAGAAGGAAAATATGGAAGAGTGAAATTAAGTCGACCCTCTATGATTTACAGATAGTTATTCGAAGAATACTTAAAATAAGAATACGGACAATTCGTCTGGAAATAAAAGTCACGATTGATGCGAGATCTGACATCGGGCTCTGGAAGCAAATGTCACAATAGATGCGACATCTGAATGAAAAGAAAGAACAAGAGAAAATTGAACAAAGGTAGAAATATGTATTATCATTGTCAGGTTACAGGACACTGGTCTTCTGAAAGGCTTATTAAAAAGAAGCACAAGAAGCGAGAAGTTGAGAACTCTTCAAAATTAGAAACAGAAAGATACAAACCCGTCTTAGACACAAGACGTTAAGGTAACAGAAAGAGAATGAAGAGGGAATAAAATGCATGCGAAGAGAATGAAAGGTAGAGACAGACATTATAAGAAAGACAAAATGGAATTTGGTGATGTGTTATGACATTTGCATTGTGATTCAAAGGAAACTATTCCAAGGAAACTTATGTGTCCATCTGTCTTATTTTCTCATATTATGGATACGTTACTTAAACACACTCAAACACACAAACCATCGACCGTTGGGGAAATGAATGTATGGTTTAACATAATTTGGCAATCACTGAGTAGTGTTTCTTTTCTAACAGATACTAAAGACCCAGAAAAGGACGTGAAGGTATTTGTTTTGACACACTTATAGACATTACAACATCAGCTTTAACTGGCTAAATTTATATGTGCGCCTAAGTCCGACTTCTGTTGTTTCTATTGCTCGTTTGGAAGTGATAATAACTCTCCCGTTACTACTGTTATTTTGATAGAATGTGACCATATTTTAAAATATAAAGACGTCATCTATTTATTTCAAAAGATGTTGTGCCTGAAGATACATACATAAAATGCGAAACTAGTTGCGCTGAATTATCGGCATTTGTTTGCATTGGATTTTTTTATTAAAAAAAATTGAAATATACATACATGTTTGGTCATTTTTTTGTATCTTAATCTGATTTGGGATCAAGGATTTCAGGAAATATATCAATTACTTTTATCAGCATCATAGTGGAAATACGGCATATGATGTTATAAATATTGAGTATAAAACTAACTACCGCATATGACGCTACAGTACTATGTTAGGAAAATAGTTGGCTTGAACTAGTACAGTTAAATGGAAACGATTATAAGCCAGCACTTAATATTTAGTCTTCTGCAAAATTATAACTCTACAAATATTTTAATGAGCTGTGTATTTGGTGCACATTTTTGGTGCAGTGTACGTCTGTTTTATGTATTCACTAATCCTGGAGATTTTGCTGATCACATATATAGTGGTTCCACTGCAAGACTATTAACTATCTTCTTAGATAATATTATTATTAGTAACAGTAGTAGCAGTAGTACCAATAGTAGTAGTAGTACTTTTAATGCTGTTTTATTATTATTATTATTATTTTTGTTAGTATTATTATTATTATTATTATTCAAGTGCTACTAATTACAAATGAATTGGACTGAATTTAATGCAATATTTCGTGTATTTGAAAATAAAAATCAGTACTCATTGGGTGATACAATAAACAAAGAAAACGTAAAATGTCGTATTTTACCATTATATTCTGATAATAAAGACATTACGTCTGAAAAAAATCAAACATAAATTATATAAAGTAAAGACAATTATAAAATTTAATATTGTGTATATATATATTTTGAACTTATTATTTAATCTGGTGTTGCAAAATGCCACTATATTGAACATGATCTAATCTCCTAACACAGTGTAAACAAGATATGAATATTCCAAAGAGAAAACCTGGAATATATTTCTGAACACATTAATAAATATAACGTGCAATATTTTATGTGTTTGCTTATAGTAATATTAGTATTATTAATATTGATTGTTGCAGCAGTAGTAGTCGCTGCAGTAATGGTAGCATGAGTGCATGATTTAGGAATTTAGCAACTGTAGTAGAAGTAGCATTTTCTAATGCACTTTGAGTTATAATAGTGGTAGTTGTCGTAGCAGTTGTATCAGTAGCCATAGTAGTACTATTTCCTGATGTTTTGGTTAAGACAAATAGACAAAGCAATTTCGAATTTCGTTTTTTTTATTGAAACAAATTCGCAAAATATTTAGAAGTGATCGCACCTAAGGAAATATTATGTATTAAGAAAACTATAGTTTATCCCCAGTCTAGATCTAACTAATCCCGTAGTATAAAATACGTAACATCTACGTTGTTTCAGGAAATGTGTATCATTATGTATTCACCAAGGAACGTGCAGTTTGTGGTGCCTAGCATTTTCTTTAGAAAATGCGGTTGAATTCGCCAAATATTATTATTGAGTGATTCATCCTATATGAATTGAATATAGCTCTTACATAACACAATCTGTCAATACTATCTGAGAATTTTCTGTAATGTCTCATGTTAGAAAACGTGGATAACAACATTTCCGGTATAAATATCTAATATAATTTTCTTAAGGAATATTGTATTCCTGAATATTATGCAAACAGTAGTAAATTGTAAGAAAGAAGGTAGTCCTGAGGCATTCACTTCTGCTTAATACTAGTGATTATCGCACTCCAAAGTGTACTAGCAAAATTTAATTATATTTTATAGCCAAAACTATGCATTCAATACACCACATTATGCACTTATGTCATTCAGCCAAACAAACATTTCCTTATATACGCCTTTGTAAAAATGGCCGTGATTTTGTTCAATATAAATCGATACCTTACTAATTTGGCGCGAGATTTTTTATTTTTTTTATTTTCTGCCTATCTGAGCGTTAGATACATGGTCAATGTATGCGATTCCGAAGATCTTGCGGAAGCATCTCATTTCAATGAATCCTGTTCTGTAGATCTGATGTGAGTGTCAATGGAAGCAATAGCAATGTTTGTATCCTTCCATATTGGCCTCAAGCTTGTTATTGCTGCTGTTGTCCGGGCAATCCTGCTAAGTAATTCTAGTTTTGAGTCCTCATCTTTCATAATAGCTCACAAGTACCTGAAACTTGTGACTGTTTCCAGCTTCTGTCTAAGTACTTTTATTTCTGCACTGGTACCATTGGTGTTGTTTGTCACCCAAGTCAGAAAGTACTTCTTTTTTATCTCCTGTTAATCCATCACTATCATCTGTAAAGCGAAGTTTGGTGGTTGTTCTTCCTCCGATCCTTTCCAAAACATTGCTGAGGAGTGTATGTGGCAGTATGCAACCCTGTTTGACTTCCAACTGTTGTTCGACCTTCTTGAAAGCTTTGATGGCATGGTACAGATTTTGCT
Organism: Sinohyriopsis cumingii; assembly: GCA_028554795.2. Classification (NCBI taxonomy): domain Eukaryota; kingdom Metazoa; phylum Mollusca; class Bivalvia; order Unionida; family Unionidae; genus Sinohyriopsis; species Sinohyriopsis cumingii. The sequence goes on along the minus strand of CM068831.1, from coordinate 39,005,985 downwards.
GATGCTAAAAGTGTTTCTCTCAAAGGAGTCTGATATTGAATATTTGTTTCTTTATGCTCCTTATTTCTCGAAAACCTGCTTGCTCTTCAGCAAAAAAGTCTCTGCTTGAGTCTTTCGTCTTCAGCATGACTTCGCTTGGGCGGCTGATCAGACTGACGGTGTTGTGGTTTTGAAATAACTGCAGGTTTCCTTTCTTGGGGAGCACGATGACCAAAGGTTGAGTACATGTTTTGGGTCATTCTACTGTCTGCAATAACTTGTTGCAGATTGTTTTTAGGACAGTGACTATCTTTTCTCTTCCTATTTGAATGAGTTCTGCTGGCATGTTGTCAACGCCAGCTGAATTTTCTGTCTTTACTGACCTAACTGCAGTTTCTCCTTGCTCACGAAGAATGGTGTTGTCATCAATTTATTTTGCTGGAAGGTGCTTTAATACTGTTGGGTCTCCTTGGGTTTTATAATTGTAAAATTGTGAGCAGTATTCTGCCAATTGTTTGAGGATCTCTTGATCTTCTGTGGGCCATTTTCCTGACTTGTCTTGGATGGTGGTACTTGTTTAAGATATGTGAGATCTTTCACCAGCTGGTATCCATCGTGCTAACGTTTCTGCTTTGACTGTCTTGGATTTCAAAGCATTGTCTTTCTATCTAGACTCCTGTGCTTTTCTCGTACTTATTGGTTATTCTTGGTTGGTACGGCGTTTTGATCACTTTTAATATATCATGATCAATTCCAATATCTGCTCATGGGAAACGTTGCGTTATTGCGATATTCAGTCCCGTGCTGAATCGTCTTGTCACCAAGATGGAGTCGGTCTGGTTGTGATATTGTCCGTTTGGACCGTGCCAGGCCCATCTTCAATATCCTTTGTGAGGGCCGAACGTGATGGTTAGCACAAGATTGTTGTAGGCGGCAATGTCCAAAAGCCTGAGTCCACTTTCATTTGTCTCTACATTGCAGAAGGGTCCACAAATCCTTTGCCAGTTTGTCTGTGAATCAACTCCTACCTTTGCATTCCAGTCTCCTTGTACAAACCGAATCTTTTTTTGGGGGGCGATTTGTCAATGACATCTTGCAGTTGATTATAACATTCTACAGTTCGCTTTCATCATAGTTAGGCGTCGGTACACAATATAATTGTGATATTAAAAGGGAGCCGCCCTCGGACGGATGGTAATAAGTCTGTTTGAGACTGGGCAGCAACACATTATGCTGTTCACAAGAAATACAACGCCATGATTGTGTTTGTCCCTCATCGGCTGAAGCGAAGCTTATGTCCTTCTTCTGTTCTTATTTCGCCAAAGTTTTAATCTAGCCACGTAGCAGAGACCAATAATGATACAGTAGTGCCTTTTCTAACTCATGTCTAAGTCTTTTCTAATTTTCCATATCTCTCACTGTTCAAACGTTCCATGTACCGATAATGATGTTGTCTCTCCATTGAATTTGACAGTGGGTGCACCATGCTTGTCACTTTCGTCCTGGTGTGCAGCGGCAGGTGAGGTCACTGCTGACCCGGGATGTGACCGATCCGATATGCTAGATGTCTTCACGTGGTGTGTTAAGGGCAAGATACAGCCTGGAGGAGTTCATTCCACTCCTGACTGGATGATCACAGCCGAAGTCCACCGATATTATTTGTGACGCCCTGGTCATGAAGCTCATTTTGGAGGCCTTCCACCCTGGCTGTCGAATTCATCGATAAAGACATCCACCCAGTGATGACGTGCTATCATTGCATTATTTTAACCATAGATCTATAGAACTGCCCATTATATATAGTGACTTATTTACTCTCGGGGACCTCTCCGGTGGCATTGTGGTTAGAGCGTCCTCCTCGGCGCCGGAGGTCGTGAGTTGGAATTGCGGCCGAGTCATACCAGATACGGTACTAGCAGAGACGGTACTAGCATCTGCCCTGCAAGATGCTCAGCGTTAAGAAGTTAGTGTTAGGACTGGTTGGTCTGGTGTCAGGATAATGTGACTGGGTGGGACATAATACATGTCTGTGGCATGATGCCCCAATGCTAGATAACACGATAAACTGTCATGCTGTATACATATTAGTGATATCACAAAGATGGCCGCTATTGCTTAACCGGCTTGATGCAGCTGTTCCGTTTTTGTGCCGTTTTCATGATATTTGTGCTCGGTGGCTGTCTTCGTCTGCGTTTCTGTGTTCATTATGTATTGGCTGTTCAGTTCGTATGTGTTTCTTCATCTCCTTGTTTTGGAAACGAGAACAATTAGACTTTTTCTCAGCTGTCTTGCTCCACTACTACAACTTCCATTTGAACAAACCGCCATCACGTGATACTCACCAGTCAACCCGTTTATGCTTTGATGGACCCTCATTAATTGCTTTAAATGACCACTCCTTGGCTCTCCACACTACATTGTGCTCTAGACTAAACGAACTGGGACTGCATCCATCATTACCTAAATGTAAAAAGAAGCGAAAAGAGAAAAGTTGTTTCAAAGTTGGCCGGCGTAGAACAGGAAGAAGTATTCCAGTTATCTCCCTTATGCCCTTTCCGGCTCGACAATTTAAAAATTCGACTGTTAATTTAGATAACCTAATTAAAATCCCTATTAATTCGTCAACCTTCGTGTCAACTATCCGAGAGATACCTCTGCGAATTGCATTGTTCAATGCCCGAAAAGTAGGACCACCGCAAAAGCGCACAGAATAGTTAATTTTATCAACGACCAGAATATTGACGTCTTTTTCCTGACAGAAACATGGCTAAAAACATCAGGCAATGAGCCCAAGTGTGCGGATCTAACACCCACTGGTTACTCCATCAGGTCGTTTCCACGTAACTCATGCGTAATTGGAATTGCTATCATCACAAAGAACTCCATGATCAAACGTCTTAACCACACCACAACATTCAATTTCGACCACACATTGTTGGAACTAGTCCAAACCACACTCACACTGGAGCAAAGGTCAGTCCATATTTTCTGCCTATACTGCCCTCCTCCTAGTAGAAAAAACAAGATGACTGAATCTCACTTTTTGGAGCAGTTTCCGAATCTTCTGGAGTATGGAAATTCTATAGGTGGCAACCTGATTATTCTTGGAGATTTCAATTTTCACTTTGACTGTTCCGGGAACCCAAACACATCAAAACTCATAGATTCCATTAATGGCTTCAATCTCAAACAGTCAGTTAACCAACCCACCCAGTTAACCAACCCACCCATAAACATGGTCACATTTTAGACTGGATTCTTCATAGACCTGATGATAACATTCTACGGTCCTCCCTGGTATCCTATGAACTTTGCATCACATCACCTCTGCATTATATGCCATCTTGACGTATCAGTCCCTAACCCTCCACCTTTATCTGCTACTAAGAGAAATCTCTGTATGATAAATAGAACCAAACTAATGCACGACATCCAAGCTAACCTCACAACTTGCTTACCTCCTACCGCAGAACAACTCGATAACTGTCTGCGTTCATTGCTCGACAAACATGCCCCAGCTACCAAGTGCAGAGTATCAATTCAGAAGTGTTCTCCATGGTATAGCAGTGTTGGGGACCAGCTTCGCACTGCTAAAAGAGAAGAATGTCACAAATATAGTCCATGCAGCGAAATCAGCCCACTACACTACTAAGATCATGGAAAGTTCCAACTGCAAAGAGCTCATCGAGATTACTAAGAAGCTAATGGCAGAGGAACAAATCTACACCACTTCCAAATACCTTCTCTCTTTGCAAATTTCTTCCGTGACAAAGTACAAACCATTAGAGATAAACTTTACACCACAATTTCAATTGACTCGTCGTCACCATACAGTTGCGATACAGAATTTGAGCGGCAACCATTAACAGCATGTGAACCTGTCTCTATGGATTTCGTACGTACAATCCTGATGACGAGTGCACCTAAGTCATGTGAACTTGATCCAATTCCAACATCACTGGGGCTTTAGTGCTTAGATGTTACTGATGTTATTAATACCTCTCTCTCATCAGGGGAATACCCATCATTTTTCAAAACTGCCATTGTAAAGCCTCTGCTGAAGAAACCAACACTAGACCATAACGATTTAAAGAACTATCGCCCAGATTCTAATCTCCCATTCATATCAAAAATCTTAGAAAAGGTTGTTCTATCCCAGCTTGGTTCTCATCTGACTTCAAAATAGTCTTCTTAGCAATGTACAATCTGCATATCTCCCTTGCCACAGTACTGAAACTACTCTTCTAAAAGTAGTTAATGACATTCTCTCTACTTTGGATAGCAGAAAGATTACAGTTCTCACCCTCCTTGATTTTTAGCAGTGCGAAGCTGGTCCCCAACACTGCTATACCATGGAGAACACTTCTACAATATTTGACACAATAGACCATGATATTTTACTTCACGGTCTTCAGCATGTATTTGGCATTCATGATAACATCCTTACCGTGGTTCAAGTCCTACTTGGTCAACAGGACACAAATTGTGTCTGCAAATGGAATACACCCCATGCACAGTTGATCCATGTTGTGGTGTTCCACAAGGGAACTGTTATCTTCATTTTATACACTCTTCCGCTCTCAAGTGTCATAGATCATCATCCAGTATCTCACCAATTGTACGCTGATGACACCCAAATATAAAAATCTAGCCACCCAACTGAAGTTGATGCTACCATCCAAGGTGTAGAGAGGTGCATTTCTGATATGAAATCATGAATGACATGTAACGAGCTGCAGATGAATGATGATAAAACTGAGGCCATTCTGATTACAACACAAAGACGTTCTCATTCACATCCTTTACCTCAAACAATAAATATCAGCAACACCAACATTAAATTCACACAATCAGTACGAAACCTAGGTGTTACTCTGGACAGTACTCTCACATTGCACCAACATGTCATGAACATATGCAAGGCTGCATATCTTGAGCTGAGACGCATCAGCTCCATTCGCAAATATCTTTCAGTTGATGCCACTAAAACACTTGTGTGTTCATTAGTACTTTCAAGACTGGATTATTGTAACTCAGTTCTGTCTGGTTCATCACAATATCTATTTCAAAAATTTCAAAAAGTTCAAAACACAGCTGCTCGGATCATACTTAGAGTACCACGATCACAGCACACCTCCCCGCTGCTCTGTACCCTACACTGGCTATCCATTCGATCCAGAATCAAACACAAAATTGTTCTCTGTGCTTCTTTTCACTGACGGACTCTAGTCCAACATACCTATGCGACCTCACCCATGTGTACACACCAGCAAGATACTTACGCTCCTCTTCTGACAATCGTATACTCGTTATTCCCGCTATGAAAACAAAGTCATATGGACAGCGTTCTTTTGCATACCAGGGCCCAGCAACGTGGAATGAATTGCCCAATGAACTTAGACACAAAGACACAGTGATCACATTCAATAGTGCTCTCAAAACACTTATTTCGACTGCAAGATTAAACTTAAAGACCTAATAATGTTTGCTACCTTAAATATTCTCCGCATGTTTTTTCTATGTTTTCTAATTTTATGGTGTTTGTGTTAATCATATCATTATGTTTTTTTTAAAATCTTGTATGTGTTATCTAATGTTGTAAAGCGCTTAGAGCTTCTAAAAATTAGGCGCTATACAAAGTCATTATTATTATTGTTATTATTATTATTATTATTATTATTATATGACTGAACAATTAGTAACTCTACTTCTGAAATACAAACCACACACACATTTTTAGTCTCGATAAGGTAACAAATTCAACATCTTACTCCAACCAAGTAATTTTTCATAAAATATACATTATGATACTAATTAAATTATTTTATCCGGGCGTCTACTGATCAAGTTGCCAGAGAATTAAAGTTTGACTTGCTTGCTTGGCGGGTTTTCCCACAATATTTTCCTACATTCCACCTATTGAAGGTAATGAGAAAATGTGCTTTCATTGTTTATTATCGCTTTTTCAAACACTTCTGATCTGATTGCAGGATGAATCAAGGATGATGCTTTTAATGTTTAATACATTCAGATTTTTTTTAAAAAAAGTCTTCATAATTATGGCTATCCGTTTCTGCTTATACAGCATCTTCATTACTGAACAGCTTTTCCTTTGTCTCCATGGTTCCGAAGATTATTGAATTTGGTCTATAATTTGCACACACATTAACACATGTACTTTAAACATCTTGCTCTCGAAAGCACACTTCTCTTTTGTCTTAATATTTCCTGTTACCTTCCTATCCCTAAAATGTAAATACAATCACACGAAGACGAATGAAAGAAATATTCAAACTTTGTTAGTTTCCCTGGAAGAAGCCATCTCAAGTCATGCCATGAGCGTGTTTAGTAGCTCGTTATAGCGCACGTTTACGACCAAAGGGTTAATAAAAGTCGTGTATTTTCATGCTAAAGCGTCTCTTAAGTGTCCTCGACAATTTGGTCCTTAAAGCTCAAGATTATATGTATAGACAACTGATACAACTGATAATGACGGAGATTACAGAGGTTGTCAAATGAGCCACACTAATAAAATTGCAATCATGTTTGAAATACAACCTAAGGAGAGAAAGGATGCCTTGCCAGTCAGACTATATAAAGTCTAGTGATTGTGCATATTTATTAGTCGTTTATTGTTCGTCTTTGATGACTTTGCAATAAAAGCTTATAAATAAATATTGCTCATAATCTGATACAAATTGAAGCCTCAAGAATACTAACAATAAAATTGTTTACGGACAAATAACGACATTAGACTAATGCAGAGTTAAACTTTCAAACATTACTAGTGCATACATGTTTGGTGCCTTGTCGTTACTTGTGGACTTGTTTCAGCGTGCCTTAATAAATATTATTTTCGACTTTGTTTTCTATACAAGTGTGCATATATTTTGTCAACATTTTCATCTCGTCTAGAATGCTTTTCATTTGCCTATCGGATTATTTCATTTTAAATGCGTGACCTAACTGGGTCGGGATGTGAAGCAAGCCAAGAGGGATTTATGTGTACTGTATCGAATTTATAGCTGCATTAGCTCATTTCAGTCGTTGGATCATATATCCAACAATATATTACGATATCAGTTGTCAGCTAAAGCAGTTTTAGTTTTCTTAAATGTTTGTGACCTGTTAATTTGTATTTTCATGGCAGATAATATTCAAAATAATCGTAGGATACAATCACAGTATCAATACAGAATACACGAGCCATATATTATCTTAAGTTGCCTTTCTTTGAGCATCGCTCCAAACGTCGTTTAAATTTGTAGTTGTGGACTAATGCATGTCGTCGATGCCATCGAATTAGGCAAAAGACAGAATATCATCAAGTGCCATATTTGTTAGTGAATGTATCAAATACATTCCCTTTCTTAGACCCCAGACATCAACTCCCAGTGGAATCAGTTGTGCAACTTACAGTGCATGAATAGGAGCCATAAATATCTTCTGATTGTATTTTCCTACCATTTAATAAGAATGACAATATCAACAGTATTTACAAACATCATTTTTGATTTTTGGCCAATAAAAGTGAGTCAAGATATTCTGATAAGTCTTATTAATCCCAAAATGACCAGCCAAATGAGTTTCATGGGCCAGACAAAGTATTTCCTGTCTGTAAAATTTCGGAACTACAGTTCAATACAAAACATTACAATATGCATTCGTCTTGTCTCTGATTATAAAGCACTAACAAACAATGCCACCTCTGAGGAACAATTCAAGCTATATCATGCTTATGTGTTCCATTTGCAGGTATCCATTTTCTAATAAGACTTCCATTTTTAATGAAATAACAGACATGAACTTCAGTGGCTTCAGTTTCACTAATGGCCATTTGAAACAAAAAGATCTTATGATCTTTTTCGTATTCGATGACCCGTGATTGTCGTTTGTCACCCGTTTTAGAAAAGAAAATGAGTAGTTTAACTGGGATCAATACCTTTTGATTGATCCAAACAAGGGGTGAAAGTGACCTCATCAAAAGCCTTATCAATACATGTGTCAGATAAAGAAATACTTTCCTTATCAATATCATTCTCAAAAGCTTTCTTCTCTGGTAACTGCACAAGCTGGGTATAAAACAGAGAATTCTTTTTCAGTTGGATCGACTTTCTGATCCAAACAAGTCTTGTCAATTACAAGTGAATTAACCACAACCTTTTGTCTAGCTGGGTCGTTGCCAAGTGATAAACAAATGCCCTCAACGGGTAAAACACTGTTCCGACTGTCACGGGTCCGAAGACTAAGTCTGATGACAAATTTACACAATAGAGTGAATATTAACAAAGCCGCACTTTTCTCCCTGAATAAGAACACTCATTAGAAGAAGTACCTGATAATAAAGACTCTCAGAAGCTCCTGTGTCACTTAAATTATTTATAGGGACGGGATTGGCCAAAACACATAAGCATGATATAGCTTGAATTGTTCCTCAGAGGTGGCATTGTTTGTTAGTGCTTTATAATCAGAGACAAGACGAATGCATATTGTAATGTTTTTATCATAGCTTCGACATGAATGGTTCATAATACTCCATAGAGGAATTATAATATATAGCTGTACCCAAATATTAATGATCTGGCGGAAGATTTGCATCCATCATGCAAAACTGCTTTAGGATGCAATCTGGTTTATGTGACTGGAAATTTTATTACTTGTCAAAGCTCAATTATTTGAAAGACAGGACGAAATATTCGTCTTGGCCAAAACGAAACTCATCAAAGTCCTTGACCGTATATCTAAGGTGATACGCCACAATGCCACCTCTGAGGAACAATTCAAGCTTTTCTTCTATGAAGCCCACAAATGCGAAACCTTGAAGAATGTAGTATGGGTGCGTCACTCATGCCATACACATTAGTTGTAATTGGAAAAGTTATGTGAACTTAAATCACTCTGTGTCCACGATAACAGTTCAAAATGTGTAGTCCGATATCCATGACGATGATATCCACTATACCTAAGTTTGTTATATTATGTAACCTGTCGTATTCATCGTTATTCTACAACAACTACATGTATTGGCTGATGATCTAGTTCGATGTCGAATACATGGAATAAGAAAAACAATTGTCATGTCTCCAGTTTCGTTCTGTATGATAACTTTGCTATTACCCAATATGTTTAGTAACTTATCTGTAATCTTGTGTTTTGTAATCTTGTGTTCTTCGATCTCTACATATTCGGCATGGAACACTTTTCAGGAAAAGCATTATGTTACTTATTGAAAAAATATAACATTTTGATTCCATTTTTAATAAATACGTATTTAATTAATAATGTATTTTCCGTGAGGAAAGGTTTCCTACTTTTTAAAGAAAAATTATCAATAAGATTTATTTAGTTGTCACACTTGTAAATGATAATGAATATTGCACTGTACTAATCTGAAATGAAATTATACATTATACAATATGAACAAAATGCTATATTAATTTTGAGACAATTTCATCCCTTTTCTCCGATGTATTATCCATTAGAGGTGATATGATTTCCGATACAAGTTTTCTCTTTACGTGCTGGTTATCAAAGAAGAGAATGCATTGTTTTCATCTTTACTACGTATTGCTCATTTATACTATGTATCCATAAGTTATTCGCTAAACTGATAATAACATTTTGAACTTTTTTTAAATTAATAATCTTGTATAAAGTTGAATAAAATAAGATGTTTGACCTGATCGATTTTAAAACTTAGGATAATCTGTTCATCATGAGTTCGATGCGCACAATTCAATTGCTGTTTCAAGCGGACACTTGCAATATGGTTTAAAAATTATGGATCTTAGTTTTTGGTGAGAGGAGTTTAGATGTAAACATTTTTTTTTGCAGCAGACAAAGTGGTTATTGCAAAATGCACGTGAAATCGATTCTTGGCTGGCGCACTCCACGATTGTACAAAATAGGGCCATTTTATTTTTCAACGGTAATACTATTAAAACTGGAAGAAGACCAATGCCTGACCTTTTTTTTAATTTGTAGATAATATCAAGCTGTATTTTAGAATGTATGTGTGTGTGCGACAGAATGCATAACATTAGATTCAGATTCAACAGTGCTTTTTTTTTTTTTAATTTCTCCACATTATCGGCTGAATACGAAACGTTACATCTTTTAGTATACTTCTGTTTTAAGCACAGCACTGTACAATGTACTATTAGTTATGGCATGCATTATGCAACAAATTGACAATATCCATGTACGTCGAAAAATAGAACTCCAAACTAGATATTAGCGCATTTTGTCTGCACAAAGAAGTGTCATCGGACTGTGTATTTCTTATCATGAAACTTGACTGCACAACATAATTCTAGGTGAGGGTTGCGCTAAAGCACAAACACTATCAACGTACGAGTTTTAGAATTATCATTTCGTTGCTGATCTGCGGTTGGTACATCTGTCTCTACTGTGCATATATAAATCGTAATACACTTCCGCGGCATTTTATTATATTCCTACCTGCAATGTACAAATATTATAAAGGAGAAGCAACAATAACGATTGTATACACTCGAATTCTTTGAATTCTTACATTCACTATCCTTTTAGACTTTAACTTTGTTTGTGCATCAGGACCAATTAGTTCTAGGAGTGTCTAAAGTGATTTGAAAAACAACGTGTAGAAACTTAAGGGCGTCTTTAACTCTTAGCATTTTGACGTTGCTAAATACATATTTATTCTACAGTTTTGAAACATTAAATCATGATCAAAATGTCTTTGTTTGGTATGAAATAGCACTCCATAAACTTAATATATGTAGAAGTGGTTTATTCGCATCATTAAAAACATAATTAGACAGAGTCATACAATGTATCACATTAAGAGTGACTCGGAGTTTGAGGCCGCTATGCATTACATTTGAATAATTCACGCAGCAATAAGCTTACTTTGATCCTAGTTGTCGTTGATGGATGGGTTTTTGAAAGAAGGACGTCATCTTTAACCTTAGCTTTAAGGTTACATGCTCGCTTACATATCTGCCAGCAAAGTATAATGAAGTTGGCTGGTGACCTTGACGACCTGATACTGAAGCATGATCATGACAATCGCTAAGATTGTTGATCGAATAGAAAAGTTTTAAACAAATACTTAGGCTAGCGGCCTAGCAAAATAATTTCGCTGTACAAGCCGTTTCATGGCAAATGACTTTAACACCACCAAATTTAGTTGATTTCCAACAGATCCGTTCTTATGAACTCGACATCGGATATTTTGAATGAGACATTCCTTTCTCTTTGACAAACTGAAGTTTCCAATGAGGATCTCTGACAAAAGTGATGACCTCAACCATACCATCGCGGTGAACATGAATGACTTGAATTCATGCTCTCTACCCTGTGTGCATCTCCGATACAAGTCAGGCTAAAACCATCAAACTGCGGATACTTTGTTTACGATGACAATCAACACCACACATGGATCAGAGATGTTTCACGGTTGCTATATGGCAGTACCAAGCGGAAATCGAGTCTGTACATCTATTGCCGATCATTCACATAACTGAACCTTCTCAACAACCACGTAATGGCTATCGGTGCAGAGTTTTAAGGCCACAGAAGACATTATAAACATGTAAAGAATATGCGTTTCTTTAAGCGCCGCTTTCATAAGACTGATTACCATCTACTTTTGTCCAACTCATATATCAGTACTCATTGATTTCATCTGCTGGGCCAGCAGCTGACCGTCATTTATTTCACTTACTGGTCCATAGAAGTGCTGTAGGCCCGACGCCCGGCACACTGCTTGAAGTGACATATCTGTGAGTTGCCGCTTAGTTTAGAAACTATCTTGCCGTGGCCATATCTATTATGCCAGTAGATACTCTCAGAAAGACGCGGCACTGCTTGTGGTTAGCGAGGACAATATTCATTATAAAACAAAGGCGGATCGGGAGGTAGTCTAAAACAATCAGGTTGGTACCTCCGACGTTAAGTGGCTGTAAAAAGAGTACGTCAACAGCCATGAAATTGGCTTTTAAAAACACCTCAAAGTCACAATCGCACGTGTTGGGGGCAACATCGGGGACAATGTATACTGACGAGGCACGTGACTCCATGACCAGTGACCTAAACAGAAGATCACGTGCTTGTCTGCTCCTAGAAAGGTCCACGATGGATTGTGAAAACAGTACGTAAGTTCTAACCAAAGCTATCCAAACATTCCGTTACGTATTTTAACATATTACTGACACAGTTTGCATCGAAAACAACTTTGGTTGGACGTTGTTTTCCTTTTTCAAACGAATAAGGACCTGGAAAAGAAAACCTCCTCTAACTCTCTCACTGTGTAAATAGCATGTAAAGCAATGAAATCACTCAAAACGAGTAACGTAAATGTTTGTTTCCTTCTTGATTGTCGACAGGCAGTGTGGAAACCTAATGCATATGATCTGATTTTCAACAATTACAGAACATACTATAGTGAATTTACAATCATGTTATGAAATCGTGCATTGTAACATTGATGGTTTGCGTTTCCAAACCGACAATGTTTGTCACTTACTCATTTTTGCATACACACACCGAGGTAGTTATGCAAGGAAGGGTTGATAGATTCTGTGACCATTTTTTCAAGCTATTTAAAATGGGGGATTGTATATAGTTATGGTTTCTGGTAAAGTTGTAGGCATATGTGTGTGATAAACGGCAAACATCTCGTATAACATAAAACATAAAGTTGATAAGTGGGTAAGTTTGAAAATTCACTTCACATAGCTTATATTGATAGTAAACATTTTGCTTTTGACAAATTTTTTAAGTGTAGCAAATCATTGTTACAAACTCGTGTTGAGAAAAGGAGTGACATTTCTTGTAAAACATTGTAGTGCACTTGCCCTTTATCTTCGTTTGTCTTAGAGAAGGCCACCTTTGCAGCCGCTAGAACAGTAGTAGACGTCGTCGCTGCCGTAGAAATAGTTCATTTAGAAATGAATTTTTATTTTCCCATCCAATGGACAATGATATTAGATTAGATTTGGCAGGCATGATCATGAACGGAGAAGATGAAATACATCTTGCAGGAGGAGACACAATCAGTCAATGCCGTCGTTTGTTTTATAGTGCTTTCACGACGTAGCAACATCACGTCTCTTTTATGTCAAGATATTTGTTTTATCCCTTTTCTTCGTGGAGCTTTTCTTCTTTCTGCGGCAATTCTTTTCTTTGTGGGGATGTTGCCTTTTCTGGCGACCTTTCATATTTTTCTTCATTTAGCTTTTTCTTTTAAGATTCTATATATAAGGGGACAAAATAATGACACCTCATAAACAATTACATCCATCAGTTAAAAATGAATTGATTTTTGGTTTGCATATTGTTTTTTTTTTGTTTTGTTTTTTCTTCAAAATGGGTTTGTTAGTTTGGGTATGTTGATTATGTTTTAAAGTAATTGACGTGATCTCAAAGTAAACAGTCGTAACACTTGAAACCAGCTTATAATAAATGCGCAAGAACATTCAATGCAACGGATGGCATACGGACTACGACACAATTTGGCAGGAGAATGTGATTGAAAGGAGGTCGTGTGGGCTACCATTTGAAGAAGAAAAAAAAAAAAAGAAGTGTAGGATGATTTTAAATTTTCTTCCTTTCTTCCGAATGATGCGAAAGGAGAAATGTAAATAACAGGACATTATTATTAACACTTAACGTGTAACTAATTGGTACAAAGTAGTCTCAAATAATAGCGAATTGGTTGGTTCTAAATCGATGCGTAAATAAGCATTGGTGTTGCAATGTCATAGATCAGTCATAGGGTTCAATTGTTTGGCTAACATATGTACCTGTGATCTGTTTCTTCCATATTTGAACAATAGCACATAATGAGCATTGGGACTGATTTTGGGATGTGCTTGAAATAACTGTTGTGCTGGCATTACAATGGTGTCCGTGGCGTTTAAACCAAGGTTTATTCTTCTACGTCTTATTCTAACATCTCCTCGAAGATGACACGATGTGGTTTGACTGAAGTCAAACACGATTCCAAAATCTTCACGAAAAATGACTTCTGTAAACAAAATCGATTTAATTGAAAGAAATTTAAAGAAAGTGCAAACCTCACCTTGTAACAACGCATGGTATTTTACGCTTGACAATCAGACAAATGCGATTTGTATTCGATGAAACGCTCTAGTTTGTTTGAACCACTCGATATATAAATCAACATTTTAAAGAAATTGCGAATATGCAAGGACTCCCAACGTTTTCTAAATGTTTGTCTATCGTTTGATACTAGAGGAATTGAAGGACGAGGCAGCGATAGTAACACGTTAAGAATGCTGAAAAGATTATCAAATGCAAAATACATTTAATACATCTGAAGCTAGACTAACATTTCTAATATTGGTGTCAAAACACAAGAAAACATTTTTCTTTCGAAGATTTAAAACACATACGGCATATATTATTCCGTTCGTGATTTAATGTCTGTCCCATTAAATGCATGTGCAAGCTATGGTCGTCTTCTTATATTTATACAAATTTAGTGTCTCTAATTTCTCCGGTATTGTCTTTCTTCTCATTTCCTTTATATTTGTACGAAATTACTTTCGTGGATTTGTAATAGATCCTGTTTCGGGTTTTCTACTACGGCTTTTATCATTATCTCATGTTCACCTCTCAGTGTTTGTAAGTTAACTCCTTCTTGCTTCCATGCATCGACACCAGAAAATTTCCTGTCATGTTCATCTTCCCAATGGAAAAGTTGCTGGTATAAACAACTGCATATACACGCATCTTGATAAGTATAAAGCGGAACTAATGATCGACGAATGTATTCTTAACATGGGCATGAAAACGTTTGCTCATCGCTATTTTAACACAACGTATCTTACTTACGAAAATAAATTTGGAATTATTACGCTTCGATAACCGAAATCCGACGAAAATGCCGTCATTAAAACGCAAATTACCCGTCGTCCAAACTATAATGGAATAGACGTGGATGGAATCAGTTCTGTTAACGGTTCTTGATACTCTAATAACTCAACACTGTCATTGACTTCCTTCCACTGAATTTATTGCAACAGTGAGGACAAAAGCCGTAGCGTGGTAAACTTCATATTCACGTTGTTGTTTTCTGTCTGTGATAGTATTTGCCAAGAATAACTTTTCATCTACTGTGGAAATAGCAATTATAGAAAAATTCCTCAAATGATGTTTCCCTTGTATCTTGACAAACTCTCTGCAAATGCGTGCAGTTAGCAGAATTGGTAAATTCCGAATTCTAAACTAGTCATTCATAGAAATACCTTTGTTTTCTTTGTTCTTTGAGCGAATAGTGAAATCGACAGACAAACGATATCCGACAGAGAAATCTGAAGGAAATATTAATTTCTTTAACTGATGTTACACCCATCGTTAAAGGGTGTTGTCGTAGGTGTCAAACCAGGTTGTGTTTAAACGTATTGATTCAATCTGGTATAAGTCTTCACTTTCAAGAGTGCTACAAAGCATGCAAACAATGTAGCTATGAATCATACAGTCAAAGACCCTGTGAGATGGTTTATTGAAAAATGACGATTGATAAAATCGACCACTTTGAGACCTCTGGTGCGGTATGTTCGTTTGGACGCAATTATTATTATTTGCGTTAATCTGAAGCTTTACAAACTAGACGGTCACGTTGTATTTTACTATCCAAGTATTCAAAGATACAAAGAACAAACATGGATGTATTTGATTTCTTTTCTTCGAAATTCGTCCTCATCGCATGGCAAGCGCGTTGCATTGGTTCTTTATACAAAGAAATTGTCTAGTGGATTCAGAAGTATTTGTGTCTGTCTAACCTCGGGCGTCGTCTGTATGTTTGCTCGTACAACTCCTCCATGGTAAAATCTAAAAAAGAACATTTCAGATTGTGATTGAGGGAACCAAGTAGGTATAGAAAAAGAAAAGAAAAGAAAGAAACTTCTGTCCATGTGTCATTCCAAATATTTTAGTCATTTTTTTCAAACACATGGCCAAATAATTCATGAAATCTTTAAAATGCATTTGTCGCGATTTCACTTCGACTAGACTGGCTCCAACCATAATCGGTGCGATCGTTTGAATAGATTCAGAAGGAAACATTCCGTCGTATCAAGAGAAATTGTGAGCAATGATTGTAGCATCCTTGTAGCTGTCTTTGTAAGGCTACATATCCTTCCTCTTCGCGCCAATATCGTCGGTGGAGTCTAAAATCGGAAAGAGACAGTGGAAAAAATTGCTTCCAGTATTAAAGTTTCACAAGCCCCATGATCAACGGAGAAATTGAAAACATGAATGATGTTTTCTATTATGCGGTATAGTTCTCGTCTTGCGAGGTGCCCCAGTCTCTCTAGGAGGTGAAGCGTGGGTCATGCAAAGCGTAATGGTTCCGTCGGTCATGTTAAACTTGTCACTGGTTTGTTGAATGTGTTGAAGTATGTAATTATTTTGAACCGTGTGATTTATGCATGTCTACTAAATTGGAGACTTTAAACTGGATGGAGATTCTCAAACAATTGGCCTCTTTAGTTGTTGTTGTAGGGTTTAACGCCATATTTTAGCACACATAGCGGCCAGTATTAATGGTGGAGGAAAAACCCGGGTTGGCCTCTTTAGCTTGGCACTGCAATTTTGTTGTAACTAAGATGGATTCACACAAGTCTGTAATTAAATCTGCTGTTTTCTAGGGTGGCACTTCAGACATGAATAAGACCTCTTGCAAATTTCATCTTGTAGGTGTAAGCATTGGTGCACATTTGATGCAGGTCAAATTTAGCTGCAGGTCAGGTCAGGTTTTGCATCTCTATCAAATATGATAATAATTTTCTGGAGTTTCTGAGCGACTTTATCTTTGCTGGATCAGGATTCTCTTTGTCTTGTGGCCGAGGAGGTAGTGTACGTTGATTCATTTCACGCACCACATCGTCGACATCGCTGGCATGTTCTTGCGTTAAACATTTAGTTAGCACGTGGGACAAAAACAAGGAAAGTCGTCGTCTATGTCACCACTTGGCATCTACGTCCACGATCTCGCTGGACTATGGATATCATTTTAATTTGATTACAACATTATATTTGACTAATTTATACGCACGCACTCACATCTTCTATGCATGAAAAACACACTTTATATACTTATTGACTTGGTATTATTAGCTATAAATGTCTCAAGCTAAGTCCAATTTCATTACCGGTTGATGTTGCTTTGGTAGTCATTGCTGTTTGATACTGCTGACAACTGACTACCGTGAGTGTGGATAGATTAATACAAGTTTTAGGAATTTTAGCTGGTGAAATTCTCTTTCTGTTGCCTCAGATACATTAAATCTGCGTTCCGACTGTGAAGAAGGAAAATATGGAAGAGTGAAATTAAGTCGACCCTCTGGTTAGAGATTTACAGATAGTTATTCGAAGAATACTTAAAATAAGAATACGGACAATTCGTCTGGAAATAAAAGTCACGATTGATGCGAGATCTGACATCGGGCTCTGGAAGCAAATGTCACAATAGATGCGACATCTGAATGAAAAGAAAGAACAAGAGAAAATTGAACAAAGGTAGAAATATGTATTATCATTGTCAGGTTACAGGACACTGGTCTTCTGAAAGGCTTATTAAAAAGAAGCACAAGAAGCGAGAAGTTGAGAACTCTTCAAAATTAGAAACAGAAAGATACAAACCCGTCTTAGACACAAGACGTTAAGGTAACAGAAAGAGAATGAAGAGGGAATAAAATGCATGCGAAGAGAATGAAAGGTAGAGACAGACATTATAAGAAAGACAAAATGGAATTTGGTGATGTGTTATGACATTTGCATTGTGATTCAAAGGAGACTATTCCAAGGAAACTTATGTGTCCATCTGTCTTATTTTCTCATATTATGGATACGTTACTTAAACACACTCAAACACATAAACCATCGACCGTTGGGGAAATGAATGTATGGTTTAACATAATTTGGCAATCACTGAGTAGTGTTTCTTTTCTAACAGATACTAAAGACCCAGAAAAGGACGTGAAGGTGTTTGTTTTGACACATTTATAGACTTTACAACATCAGCTTTAACTGGCTAAATTTATATGTGCGCCTAAGTCCGACTTCTGTTGTTTCTATTGCTCGTTTGGAAGTGATAATAACTCTCCCGTTACTACTGTTATTTTGATAGAATGTGACCATGGATTGTTATTTTAAAATATAAAGACGTCATCTATTTATTTCAAAAGATGTTGTGCCTGAAGATACATACATAAAATGCGAAACTAGTTGCGCTGAATTATCGGCATTTGTTTGCATTGGATTTTTTTATTAAAAAAAATTGAAATATACATACATGTTTGGGAATCAAAGATTTCGGGAAACCTATTCATTTTTTTGTATCTTAATCTGATTTGGGATCAAGGATTTCAGGAAATATATCAATTACTTTTATCAGCATCATAGTGGAAATACGGCATATGATGTTATAAATATTGAGTATAAAACTAACTACCGCATATGACGCTACAGTACTATGTTAGGAAAATAGTTGGCTTGAACTAGTACAGTTAAATGGAAACGATTATAAGCCAGCACTTAATATTTAGTCTTCTGCAAAATTATAACTCTACAAATATTTTAATGAGCTGTGTATTTGGTGCACATTTTTGGTGCAGTGTACGTCTGTTTTATGTATTCACTAATCCTGGAGATTTTGCTGATCACATATATAGTGGTTCCACTGCAAGACTATTAACTATCTTCTTAGATAATATTATTATTAGTAACAGTAGTAGCAGTAGTACCAATAGTAGTAGTAGTACTTTTAATGCTGTTTTATTATTATTATTATTATTTTTGTTAGTATTATTATTATTATTATTATTCAAGTGCTACTAATTACAAATGAATTGGACTGAATTTAATGCAATATTTCGTGTATTTGAAAATAAAAATCAGTACTCATTGGGTGATACAATAAACAAAGAAAACGTAAAATGTCGTATTTTACCATTATATTCTGATAATAAAGACATTACGTCTGAAAAAAATCAAACATAAATTATATAAAGTAAAGACAATTATAAAATTTAATATTGTGTATATATATATTTTGAACTTATTATTTAATCTGGTGTTGCAAAATGCCACTATATTGAACATGATCTAATCTCCTAACACAGTGTAAACAAGATATGAATATTCCAAAGAGAAAACCTGGAATATATTTCTGAACACATGAATAAATATAACGTGCAATATTTTATGTGTTTGCTTATAGTAATATTAGTATTATTAATATTGATTGTTGCAGCAGTAGTAGTCGCTGCAGTAATGGTAGCATGAGTGCATGATTTAGGAATTTAGCAACTGTAGTAGAAGTAGCATTTTCTAATGCACTTTGAGTTATAATAGTGGTAGTTGTCGTAGCAGTTGTATCAGTAGCCATAGTAGTACTATTTCCTGATGTTTTGGTTAAGACAAATAGACAAAGCAATTTCGAATTTCGTTTTTTTTATTGAAACAAATTCGCATAATATTTAGAAGTGATCGCACCTAAGGAAATATTATGTATTAAGAAAACTATAGTTTATCCCCAGTCTAGATCTAACTAATCCCGTAGTATAAAATACGTAACATCTACGTTGTTTCAGGAAATGTGTATCATTATGTATTCACCAAGGAACGTGCAGTTTGTGGTGCCTAGCATTTTCTTTAGAAAATGCGGTTGAATTCGCCAAATATTATTATTGAGAGATTCATCCTATATGAATTGAATATAGCTCTTACATAACACAATCTGTCAATACTATCTGAGAATTTTCTGTAATGTCTCATGTTAGAAAACGTGGATAACAACATTTCCGGTATAAATATCTAATATAATTTTCTTAAGGAATATTGTATTCCTGAATATTATGCAAACAGTAGTAAATTGTAAGAAAGAAGGTAGTCCTGAGGCATTCACTTCTGCTTAATACTAGTGATTATCGCACTCCAAAGTGTACTAGCAAAATTTAATTATATTTTATAGCCAAAACTATGCATTCAATACACCACATTATGCACTTATGTCATTCAGCCAAACAAACATTTCCTTATATACGCCTTTGTAAAAATGGCCGTGATTTTGTTCAATATAAATCGATACCTTACTAATTTGGCGCGAGATTTTTTATTTTTTTTATTTTCTGCCTATCTGAGCGTTAGATACATGGTCAATGTATGCGATTCCGAAGATCTTGCGGAAGCATCTCATTTCAATGAATCCTGTTCTGTAGATCTGATGTGAGTGTCAATGGAAGCAATAGCAATGTTTGTATCCTTCCATATTGGCCTCAAGCTTGTTATTGCTGCTGTTGTCCGGGCAATCCTGCTAAGTAATTCTAGTTTTGAGTCCTCATCTTTCATAATAGCTCACAAGTACCTGAAACTTGTGACTGTTTCCAGCTTCTGTCTAAGTACTTTTATTTCTGCACTGGTACCATTGGTGTTGTTTGTCACCCAAGTCAGAAAGTACTTCTTTTTTATCTCCTGTTAATCCATCACTATCATCTGTAAAGCGAAGTTTGGTGGTTGTTCTTCCTCCGATCCTTTCCAAAACATTGCTGAGGAGTGTATGTGGCAGTATGCAACCCTGTTTGACTTCCAACTG
Organism: Sinohyriopsis cumingii; assembly: GCA_028554795.2. Classification (NCBI taxonomy): domain Eukaryota; kingdom Metazoa; phylum Mollusca; class Bivalvia; order Unionida; family Unionidae; genus Sinohyriopsis; species Sinohyriopsis cumingii. Next base: position 38,985,401 of record CM068831.1, on the reverse strand, counting down.
TTGTTCGACCTTCTTGAAAGCTTTGATGGCATGGTACAGATTTTGCTGATGCTAAAAGTGTTTCTCTCAAAGGAGTCTGATATTGAATATTTGTTTCTTTATGCTCCTTATTTCTCGAAAACCTGCTTGCTCTTCAGCAAAAAAGTCTCTGCTTGAGTCTTTCGTCTTCAGCATGACTTCGCTTGGGCGGCTGATCAGACTGACGGTGTTGTGGTTTTGAAATAACTGCAGGTTTCCTTTCTTGGGGAGCACGATGACCAAAGGTTGAGTACATGTTTTGGGTCATTCTACTGTCTGCAATAACTTGTTGCAGATTGTTTTTAGGACAGTGACTATCTTTTCTCTTCCTATTTGAATGAGTTCTGCTGGCATGTTGTCAACGCCAGCTGAATTTTCTGTCTTTACTGACCTAACTGCAGTTTCTCCTTGCTCACGAAGAATGGTGTTGTCATCAATTTATTTTGCTGGAAGGTGCTTTAATACTGTTGGGTCTCCTTGGGTTTTATAATTGTAAAATTGTGAGCAGTATTCTGCCAATTGTTTGAGGATCTCTTGATCTTCTGTGGGCCATTTTCCTGACTTGTCTTGGATGGTGGTACTTGTTTAAGATATGTGAGATCTTTCACCAGCTGGTATCCATCGTGCTAACGTTTCTGCTTTGACTGTCTTGGATTTCAAAGCATTGTCTTTCTATCTAGACTCCTGTGCTTTTCTCGTACTTATTGGTTATTCTTGGTTGGTACGGCGTTTTGATCACTTTTAATATATCATGATCAATTCCAATATCTGCTCATGGGAAACGTTGCGTTATTGCGATATTCAGTCCCGTGCTGAATCGTCTTGTCACCAAGATGGAGTCGGTCTGGTTGTGATATTGTCCGTTTGGACCGTGCCAGGCCCATCTTCAATATCCTTTGTGAGGGCCGAACGTGATGGTTAGCACAAGATTATTGTAGGCGGCAATGTCCAAAAGCCTGAGTCCACTTTCATTTGTCTCTACATTGCAGAAGGGTCCACAAATCCTTTGCCAGTTTGTCTGTGAATCAACTCCTACCTTTGCATTCCAGTCTCCTTGTACAAACCGAATCTTTTTTTGGGGGGCGATTTGTCAATGACATCTTGCAGTTGATTATAACATTCTACAGTTCGCTTTCATCATAGTTAGGCGTCGGTACACAATATAATTGTGATATTAAAAGGGAGCCGCCCTCGGACGGATGGTAATAAGTCTGTTTGAGACTGGGCAGCAACACATTATGCTGTTCACAAGAAATACAACGCCATGATTGTGTTTGTCCCTCATCGGCTGAAGCGAAGCTTATGTCCTTCTTCTGTTCTTATTTCGCCAAAGTTTTAATCTAGCCACGTAGCAGAGACCAATAATGATACAGTAGTGCCTTTTCTAACTCATGTCTAAGTCTTTTCTAATTTTCCATATCTCTCACTGTTCAAACGTTCCATGTACCGATAATGATGTTGTCTCTCCATTGAATTTGACAGTGGGTGCACCATGCTTGTCACTTTCGTCCTGGTGTGCAGCGGCAGGTGAGGTCACTGCTGACCCGGGATGTGACCGATCCGATATGCTAGATGTCTTCACGTGGTGTGTTAAGGGCAAGATACAGCCTGGAGGAGTTCATTCCACTCCTGACTGGATGATCACAGCCGAAGTCCACCGATATTATTTGTGACGCCCTGGTCATGAAGCTCATTTTGGAGGCCTTCCACCCTGGCTGTCGAATTCATCGATAAAGACATCCACCCAGTGATGACGTGCTATCATTGCATTATTTTAACCATAGATCTATAGAACTGCCCATTATATATAGTGACTTATTTACTCTCGGGGACCTCTCCGGTGGCATTGTGGTTAGAGCGTCCTCCTCGGCGCCGGAGGTCGTGAGTTGGAATTGCGGCCGAGTCATACCAGATACGGTACTAGCAGAGACGGTACTAGCATCTGCCCTGCAAGATGCTCAGCGTTAAGAAGTTAGTGTTAGGACTGGTTGGTCTGGTGTCAGGATAATGTGACTGGGTGGGACATAATACATGTCTGTGGCATGATGCCCCAATGCTAGATAACACGATAAACTGTCATGCTGTATACATATTAGTGATATCACAAAGATGGCCGCTATTGCTTAACCGGCTTGATGCAGCTGTTCCGTTTTTGTGCCGTTTTCATGATATTTGTGCTCGGTGGCTGTCTTCGTCTGCGTTTCTGTGTTCATTATGTATTGGCTGTTCAGTTCGTATGTGTTTCTTCATCTCCTTGTTTTGGAAACGAGAACAATTAGACTTTTTCTCAGCTGTCTTGCTCCACTACTACAACTTCCATTTGAACAAACCGCCATCACGTGATACTCACCAGTCAACCCGTTTATGCTTTGATGGACCCTCATTAATTGCTTTAAATGACCACTCCTTGGCTCTCCACACTACATTGTGCTCTAGACTAAACGAACTGGGACTGCATCCATCATTACCTAAATGTAAAAAGAAGCGAAAAGAGAAAAGTTGTTTCAAAGTTGGCCGGCGTAGAACAGGAAGAAGTATTCCAGTTATCTCCCTTATGCCCTTTCCGGCTCGACAATTTAAAAATTCGACTGTTAATTTAGATAACCTAATTAAAATCCCTATTAATTCGTCAACCTTCGTGTCAACTATCCGAGAGATACCTCTGCGAATTGCATTGTTCAATGCCCGAAAAGTAGGACCACCGCAAAAGCGCACAGAATAGTTAATTTTATCAACGACCAGAATATTGACGTCTTTTTCCTGACAGAAACATGGCTAAAAACATCAGGCAATGAGCCCAAGTGTGCGGATCTAACACCCACTGGTTACTCCATCAGGTCGTTTCCACGTAACTCATGCGTAATTGGAATTGCTATCATCACAAAGAACTCCATGATCAAACGTCTTAACCACACCACAACATTCAATTTCGACCACACATTGTTGGAACTAGTCCAAACCACACTCACACTGGAGCAAAGGTCAGTCCATATTTTCTGCCTATACTGCCCTCCTCCTAGTAGAAAAAACAAGATGACTGAATCTCACTTTTTGGAGCAGTTTCCGAATCTTCTGGAGTATGGAAATTCTATAGGTGGCAACCTGATTATTCTTGGAGATTTCAATTTTCACTTTGACTGTTCCGGGAACCCAAACACATCAAAACTCATAGATTCCATTAATGGCTTCAATCTCAAACAGTCAGTTAACCAACCCACCCAGTTAACCAACCCACCCATAAACATGGTCACATTTTAGACTGGATTCTTCATAGACCTGATGATAACATTCTACGGTCCTCCCTGGTATCCTATGAACTTTGCATCACATCACCTCTGCATTATATGCCATCTTGACGTATCAGTCCCTAACCCTCCACCTTTATCTGCTACTAAGAGAAATCTCTGTATGATAAATAGAACCAAACTAATGCACGACATCCAAGCTAACCTCACAACTTGCTTACCTCCTACCGCAGAACAACTCGATAACTGTCTGCGTTCATTGCTCGACAAACATGCCCCAGCTACCAAGTGCAGAGTATCAATTCAGAAGTGTTCTCCATGGTATAGCAGTGTTGGGGACCAGCTTCGCACTGCTAAAAGAGAAGAATGTCACAAATATAGTCCATGCAGCGAAATCAGCCCACTACACTACTAAGATCATGGAAAGTTCCAACTGCAAAGAGCTCATCGAGATTACTAAGAAGCTAATGGCAGAGGAACAAATCTACACCACTTCCAAATACCTTCTCTCTTTGCAAATTTCTTCCGTGACAAAGTACAAACCATTAGAGATAAACTTTACACCACAATTTCAATTGACTCGTCGTCACCATACAGTTGCGATACAGAATTTGAGCGGCAACCATTAACAGCATGTGAACCTGTCTCTATGGATTTCGTACGTACAATCCTGATGACGAGTGCACCTAAGTCATGTGAACTTGATCCAATTCCAACATCACTGGGGCTTTAGTGCTTAGATGTTACTGATGTTATTAATACCTCTCTCTCATCAGGGGAATACCCATCATTTTTCAAAACTGCCATTGTAAAGCCTCTGCTGAAGAAACCAACACTAGACCATAACGATTTAAAGAACTATCGCCCAGATTCTAATCTCCCATTCATATCAAAAATCTTAGAAAAGGTTGTTCTATCCCAGCTTGGTTCTCATCTGACTTCAAAATAGTCTTCTTAGCAATGTACAATCTGCATATCTCCCTTGCCACAGTACTGAAACTACTCTTCTAAAAGTAGTTAATGACATTCTCTCTGCTTTGGATAGCAGAAAGATTACAGTTCTCACCCTCCTTGATTTTTAGCAGTGCGAAGCTGGTCCCCAACACTGCTATACCATGGAGAACACTTCTACAATATTTGACACAATAGACCATGATATTTTACTTCACGGTCTTCAGCATGTATTTGGCATTCATGATAACATCCTTACCGTGGTTCAAGTCCTACTTGGTCAACAGGACACAAATTGTGTCTGCAAATGGAATACACCCCATGCACAGTTGATCCATGTTGTGGTGTTCCACAAGGGAACTGTTATCTTCATTTTATACACTCTTCCGCTCTCAAGTGTCATAGATCATCATCCAGTATCTCACCAATTGTACGCTGATGACACCCAAATATAAAAATCTAGCCACCCAACTGAAGTTGATGCTACCATCCAAGGTGTAGAGAGGTGCATTTCTGATATGAAATCATGAATGACATGTAACGAGCTGCAGATGAATGATGATAAAACTGAGGCCATTCTGATTACAACACAAAGACGTTCTCATTCACATCCTTTACCTCAAACAATAAATATCAGCAACACCAACATTAAATTCACACAATCAGTACGAAACCTAGGTGTTACTCTGGACAGTACTCTCACATTGCACCAACATGTCATGAACATATGCAAGGCTGCATATCTTGAGCTGAGACGCATCAGCTCCATTCGCAAATATCTTTCAGTTGATGCCACTAAAACACTTGTGTGTTCATTAGTACTTTCAAGACTGGATTATTGTAACTCAGTTCTGTCTGGTTCATCACAATATCTATTTCAAAAATTTCAAAAAGTTCAAAACACAGCTGCTCGGATCATACTTAGAGTACCACGATCACAGCACACCTCCCCGCTGCTCTGTACCCTACACTGGCTATCCATTCGATCCAGAATCAAACACAAAATTGTTCTCTGTGCTTCTTTTCACTGACGGACTCTAGTCCAACATACCTATGCGACCTCACCCATGTGTACACACCAGCAAGATACTTACGCTCCTCTTCTGACAATCGTATACTCGTTATTCCCGCTATGAAAACAAAGTCATATGGACAGCGTTCTTTTGCATACCAGGGCCCAGCAACGTGGAATGAATTGCCCAATGAACTTAGACACAAAGACACAGTGATCACATTCAATAGTGCTCTCAAAACACTTATTTCGACTGCAAGATTAAACTTAAAGACCTAATAATGTTTGCTACCTTAAATATTCTCCGCATGTTTTTTCTATGTTTTCTAATTTTATGGTGTTTGTGTTAATCATATCATTATGTTTTTTTTTAAAATCTTGTATGTGTTATCTAATGTTGTAAAGCGCTTAGAGCTTCTAAAAATTAGGCGCTATACAAAGTCATTATTATTATTGTTATTATTATTATTATTATTATTATTATATGACTGAACAATTAGTAACTCTACTTCTGAAATACAAACCACACACACATTTTTAGTCTCGATAAGGTAACAAATTCAACATCTTACTCCAACCAAGTAATTTTTCATAAAATATACATTATGATACTAATTAAATTATTTTATCCGGGCGTCTACTGATCAAGTTGCCAGAGAATTAAAGTTTGACTTGCTTGCTTGGCGGGTTTTCCCACAATATTTTCCTACATTCCACCTATTGAAGGTAATGAGAAAATGTGCTTTCATTGTTTATTATCGCTTTTTCAAACACTTCTGATCTGATTGCAGGATGAATCAAGGATGATGCTTTTAATGTTTAATACATTCAGATTTTTTTAAAAAAAAGTCTTCATAATTATGGCTATCCGTTTCTGCTTATACAGCATCTTCATTACTGAACAGCTTTTCCTTTGTCTCCATGGTTCCGAAGATTATTGAATTTGGTCTATAATTTGCACACACATTAACACATGTACTTTAAACATCTTGCTCTCGAAAGCACACTTCTCTTTTGTCTTAATATTTCCTGTTACCTTCCTATCCCTAAAATGTAAATACAATCACACGAAGACGAATGAAAGAAATATTCAAACTTTGTTAGTTTCCCTGGAAGAAGCCATCTCAAGTCATGCCATGAGCGTGTTTAGTAGCTCGTTACAGCGCACGTTTACGACCAAAGGGTTAATAAAAGTCGTGTATTTTCATGCTAAAGCGTCTCTTAAGTGTCCTCGACAATTTGGTCCTTAAAGCTCAAGATTATATGTATAGACAACTGATACAACTGATAATGACGGAGATTACAGAGTTTGTCAAATGAGCCACACTAATAAAATTGCAATCATGTTTGAAATACAACCTAAGGAGAGAAAGGATGCCTTGCCAGTCAGACTATATAAAGTCTAGTGATTGTGCATATTTATTAGTCGTTTATTGTTCGTCTTTGATGACTTTGCAATAAAAGCTTATAAATAAATATTGCTCATAATCTGATACAAATTGAAGCCTCAAGAATACTAACAATAAAATTGTTTACGGACAAATAACGACATTAGACTAATGCAGAGTTAAACTTTCAAACATTACTAGTGCATACATGTTTGGTGCCTTGTCGTTACTTGTGGACTTGTTTCAGCGTGCCTTAATAAATATTATTTTCGACTTTGTTTTCTATACAAGTGTGCATATATTTTGTCAACATTTTCATCTCGTCTAGAATGCTTTTCATTCGTCTATCGGATTATTTCATTTTAAATGCGTGACCTAACTGGGTCGGGATGTGAAGCAAGCCAAGAGGGATTTATGTGTACTGTATCGAATTTATAGCTGCATTAGCTCATTTCAGTCGTTGGATCATATATCCAACAATATATTACGATATCAGTTGTCAGCTAAAGCAGTTTTAGTTTTCTTAAATGTTTGTGACCTGTTAATTTGTATTTTCATGGCAGATAATATTCAAAATAATCGTAGGATACAATCACAGTATCAATACAGAATACACGAGCCATATATTATCTTAAGTTGCCTTTCTTTGAGCATCGCTCCAAACGTCGTTTAAATTTGTAGTTGTGGACTAATGCATGTCGTCGATGCCATCGAATTAGGCAAAAGACAGAATATCATCAAGTGCCATATTTGTTAGTGAATGTATCAAATACATTCCCTTTCTTAGACCCCAGACATCAACTCCCAGTGGAATCAGTCGTGCAACTTACAGTGCATGAATAGGAGCCATAAATATCTTCTGATTGTATTTTCCTACCATTTAATAAGTATGACAATATCAACAGTATTTACAAACATCATTTTTGATTTTTGGCCAATAAAAGTGAGTCAAGATATTCTGATAAGTCTTATTAATCCCAAAATGACCAGCCAAATGAGTTTCATGGGCCAGACAAAGTATTTCCTGTCTGTAAAACTTCGGAACTACAGTTCAATACAAAACATTACAATATGCATTCGTCTTGTCTCTGATTATAAAGCACTAACAAACAATGCCACCTCTGAGGAACAATTCAAGCTATATCATGCTTATGTGTTCCATTTGCAGGTATCCATTTTCTAATAAGACTTCCATTTTTAATGAAATAACAGACATGAACTTCAGTGGCTTCAGTTTCACTAATGGCCATTTGAAACAAAAAGATCTTATGATCTTTTTCGTATTCGATGACCCGTGATTGTCGTTTGTCACCCTTTTTAGAAAAGAAAATGAGTAGTTTAACTGGGATCAATACCTTTTGATTGATCCAAACAAGGAGTGAAGTGACCTCATCAAAAGCCTTATCAATACATGTGTCAGATAAAGAAATACTTTCCTTATCAATATCATTCTCAAAAGCTTTCTTCTCTGGTAACTGCACAAGCTGGGTATAAAACAGAGAATTCTTTTTCAGTTGGATCGACTTTCTGATCCAAACAAGTCTTGTCAATTACAAGTGAATTAACCACAACCTTTTGTCTAGCTGGGTCGTTGCCAAGTGATAAACAAATGCCCTCAACGGGTAAAACACTGTTCCGACTGTCACGGGTCCGAAGACTAAGTCTGATGACAAAATTACACAATAGAGTGAATATTAACAAAGCCGCACTTTTCTCCCTGAATAAGAACACTCATTAGAAGAAGTACCTGATAATAAAGACTCTCAGAAGCTCCTGTGTCACTTAAATTATTTATAGGGACGGGATTGGCCAAAACACATAAGCATGATATAGCTTGAATTGTTCCTCAGAGGTGGCATTGTTTGTTAGTGCTTTATAATCAGAGACAAGACGAATGCATATTGTAATGTTTTTATCATAGCTTCGACATGAATGGTTCATAATACTCCATAGAGGAATTATAATATATAGCTGTACCCAAATATTAATGATCTGGCGGAAGATTTGCAGCCATCATGCAAAACTGCTTTAGGATGCAATCTGGTTTATGTGACTGGAAATTTTATTACTTGTCAAAGCTCAATTATTTGAAAGACAGGACGAAATATTCGTCTTGGCCAAAACGAAACTCATCAAAGTCCTTGACCGTATATCTAAGGTGATACGCCACAATGCCACCTCTGAGGAACAATTCAAGCTTTTCTTCTATGAAGCCCACAAATGCGAAACCTTGAAGAATGTAGTATGGGTGAGTCACTCATGCCATACACATTAGTTGTAATTGGAAAAGTTATGTGAACTTAAATCACTCTGTGTCCACGATAACAGTTCAAAATGTGTAGTCCGATATCCATGACGATGATATCCACTATACCTAAGTTTGTTATATTATGTAACCTGTCGTATTCATCGTTATTCTACAACAACTACATGTATTGGCTGATGATCTAGTTCGATGTCGAATACATGGAATAAGAAAAACAATTGTCATGTTTCCAGTTTCGTTCTGTATGATAACTTTGCTATTACCCAATATGTTTAGTAACTTATCTGTAATCTTGTGTTTTGTAATCTTGTGTTCTTCGATCTCTACATATTCGGCATGGAACACTTTTCAGGAAAAGCATTATGTTACTTATTGAAAAAATATAACATTTTGATTCCATTTTTAATAAATACGTATTTAATTAATAATGTATTTTCCGTGAGGAAAGGTTTCCTACTTTTTAAAGAAAAATTATCAATAAGATTTATTTAGTTGTCACACTTGTAAATGATAATGAATATTGCACTGTATTAATCTGAAATGAAATTATACATTATACAATATGAACAAAATGCTATATTAATTTTGAGACAATTTCATCCCTTTTCTCCGATTTTCTGTATGTATTAACCATTAGAGGTGATATGATTTCCGATACAAGTTTTCTCTTTACGTGCTGGTTATCAAAGAAGAGAATGCATTGTTTTCATCTTTACTACGTATTGCTCATTTATACTATGTATCCATAAGTTATTCGCTAAACTGATAATAACATTTTGAACTTTTTTTAAATTAATAATCTTGTATAAAGTTGAATAAAATAAGATGTTTGACCTGATCGATTTTAAAACTTAGGATAATCTGTTCATCATGAGTTCGATGCGCACAATTCAATTGCTGTTTCAAGCGGACACTTGCAATATGGTTTAAAAATTATGGATCTTAGTTTTTGGTGAGAGGAGTTTAGATGTAAACATTTTTTTTTGCAGCAGACAAAGTGGTTATTGCAAAATGCACGTGAAATCGATTCTTGGCTGGCGCACTCCACGATTGTACAAAATAGGGCCATTTTATTTTTCAACGGTAATACTATTAAAACTGGAAGAAGACCAATGCCTGACCTTTTTTTTAATTTGTAGATAATATCAAGCTGTATTTTAGAATGTATGTGTGTGTGCGACAGAATGCATAACATTAGATTCAGATTCAACAGTGCTTTTTTTTTTTTTTAATTTCTCCACATTATCGGCTGAATACGAAACGTTACATCTTTTAGTATACTTCTGTTTTAAGCACAGCACTGTACAATGTACTATTAGTTATGGCATGCATTATGCAACAAATTGACAATATCCATGTACGTCGAAAAATAGAACTCCAAACTAGATATTAGCGCATTTTGTCTGCACAAAGAAGTGTCATCGGACTGTGTATTTCTTATCATGAAACTTGACTGCACAACATAATTCTAGGTGAGGGTTGCGCTAAAGCACAAACACTATCAACGTACGAGTTTTAGAATTATCATTTCGTTGCTGATCTGCGGTTGGTACATCTGTCTCTACTGTGCATATATAAATCGTAATACACTTCCGCGGCATTTTATTATATTCCTACCTGCAATGTACAAATATTATAAAGGAGAAGCAACAATAACGATTGTATACACTCGAATTCTTTGAATTCTTACATTCACTATCCTTTTAGACTTTAACTTTGTTTGTGCATCAGGACCAATTAGTTCTAGGAGTGTCTAAAGTGATTTGAAAAACAACGTGTAGAAACTTAAGGGCGTCTTTAACTCTTAGCATTTTGACGTTGCTAAATACATATTTATTCTACAGTTTTGAAACATTAAATCATGATCAAAATGTCTTTGTTTGGTATGAAATAGCACTCCATAAACTTAATATATGTAGAAGTGGTTTATTCGCATCATTAAAAACATAATTAGACAGAGTCATACAATGTATCACATTAAGAGTGACTCGGAGTTTGAGGCCGCTATGCATTACATTTGAATAATTCACGCAGCAATAAGCTTACTTTGATCCTAGTTGTCGTTGATGGATGGGTTTTTGAAAGAAGGACGTCATCTTTAACCTTAGCTTTAAGGTTACATGCTCGCTTACATATCTGCCAGCAAAGTATAATGAAGTTGGCTGGTGACCTTGACGACCTGATACTGAAGCATGATCATGACAATCGCTAAGATTGTTGATCGAATAGAAAAGTTTTAAACAAATACTTAGGCTAGCGGCCTAGCAAAATAATTTCGCTGTACAAGCCGTTTCATGGCAAATGACTTTAACACCACCAAATTTAGTTGATTTCCAACAGATCCGTTCTTATGAACTCGACATCGGATATTTTGAATGAGACATTCCTTTCTCTTTGACAAACTGAAGTTTCCAATGAGGATCTCTGACAAAAGTGATGACCTCAACCATACCATCGCGGTGAACATGAATGACTTGAATTCATGCTCTCTACCCTGTGTGCATCTCCGATACAAGTCAGGCTAAAACCATCAAACTGCGGATACTTTGTTTACGATGACAATCAACACCACACATGGATCAGAGATGTTTCACGGTTGCTATATGGCAGTACCAAGCGGAAATCGAGTCTGTACATCTATTGCCGATCATTCACATAACTGAACCTTCTCAACAACCACGTAATGGCTATCGGTGCAGAGTTTTAAGGCCACAGAAGACATTATAAACATGTAAAGAATATGCGTTTCTTTAAGCGCCGCTTTCATAAGACTGATTACCATCTACTTTTGTCCAACTCATATATCAGTACTCATTGATTTCATCTGCTGGGCCAGCAGCTGACCGTCATTTATTTCACTTACTGGTCCATAGAAGTGCTGTAGGCCCGACGCCCGGCACACTGCTTGAAGTGACATATCTGTGAGTTGCCGCTTAGTTTAGAAACTATCTTGCCGTGGCCATATCTATTATGCCAGTAGATACTCTCAGAAAGACGCGGCACTGCTTGTGGTTAGCGAGGACAATATTCATTATAAAACAAAGGCGGATCGGGAGGTAGTCTAAAACAATCAGGTTGGTACCTCCGACGTTAAGTGGCTGTAAAAAGAGTACGTCAACAGCCATGAAATTGGCTTTTAAAAACACCTCAAAGTCACAATCGCACGTGTTGGGGGCAACATCGGGGACAATGTATACTGACGAGGCACGTGACTCCATGACCAGTGACCTAAACAGAAGATCACGTGCTTGTCTGCTCCTAGAAAGGTCCACGATGGATTGTGAAAACAGTACGTAAGTTCTAACCAAAGCTATCCAAACATTCCGTTACGTATTTTAACATATTACTGACACAGTTTGCATCGAAAACAACTTTGGTTGGACGTTGTTTTCCTTTTTCAAACGAATAAGGACCTGGAAAAGAAAACCTCCTCTAACTCTCTCACTGTGTAAATAGCATGTAAAGCAATGAAATCACTCAAAACGAGTAACGTAAATGTTTGTTTCCTTCTTGATTGTCGACAGGCAGTGTGGAAACCTAATGCATATGATCTGATTTTCAACAATTACAGAACATACTATAGTGAATTTACAATCATGTTATGAAATCGTGCATTGTAACATTGATGGTTTGCGTTTCCAAACCGACAATGTTTGTCACTTACTCATTTTTGCATACACACACCGAGGTAGTTATGCAAGGAAGGGTTGCTAGATTCTGTGACCATTTTTTCAAGCTATTTAAAATGGGGGATTGTATATAGTTATGGTTTCTGGTAAAGTTGTAGGTATATGTGTGTGATAAACGGCAAACATCTCGTATAACATAAAACATAAAGTTGATAAGTGGGTAAGTTTGAAAATTCACTTCACATAGCTTATATTGATAGTAAACATTTTGCTTTTGACAAATTTTTTAAGTGTAGCAAATCATTGTTACAAACTCGTGTTGAGAAAAGGAGTGACATTTCTTGTAAAACATTGTAGTGCACTTGCCCTTTATCTTCGTTTGTCTTAGAGAAGGCCACCTTTGCAGCCGCTAGAACAGTAGTAGACGTCGTCGCTGCCGTAGAAATAGTTCATTTAGAAATGAATTTTTATTTTCCCATCCAATGGACAATGATATTAGATTAGATTTGGCAGGCATGATCATGAACGGAGAAGATGAAATACATCTTGCAGGAGGAGACACAATCAGTCAATGCCGTCGTTTGTTTTATAGTGCTTTCACGACGTAGCAACATCACGTCTCTTTTATGTCAAGATATTTGTTTTATCCCTTTTCTTCGTGGAGCTTTTCTTCTTTCTGCGGCAATTCTTTTGTTTGTGGGGATGTTGCCTTTTTTGGCGACCTTTCATATTTTTCTTCATTTAGCTTTTTCTTTTAAGATTCTATATATAAGGGGACAAAATAATGACACCTCATAAACAATTACATCCATCAGTTAAAAATGAATTGATTTTTGGTTTGCATATTGTTTTTTTTTTGTTTTGTTTTTTCTTCAAAATGGGTTTGTTAGTTTGGGTATGTTGATTATGTTTTAAAGTAATTGACGTGATCTCAAAGTAAACAGTCGTAACACTTGAAACCAGCTTCTAATAAATGCGCAAGAACCTTCAATGCAACGGATGGCATACGGACTACGACACAATTTGGCAGGAGAATGCGATTGAAAGGAGGTCGTGTGGGCTACCGTTTGAAGAAGAAAAAAAAAAAAGAAGTGTAGGATGATTTTAAATTTTCTTCCTTTCTTCCGAATGATGCGAAAGGAGAAATGTAAATAACAGGACATCATTATTAACACTTAACGTGTAACTAATTGGTACAAAGTAGTCTCAAATAATAGCGAATTGGTTGGTTCTAAATCGATGCGTAAATAAGCATTGGTGTTGCAATGTCATAGATCAGTCATAGGGTTCAATTGTTTGGCTAACATATGTACCTGTGATCTGTTTCTTCCATATTTGAACAATAGCACATAATGAGCATTGGGACTGATTTTGGGATGTGCTTGAAATAACTGTTGTGCTGGCATTACAATGGTGTCCGTGGCGTTTAAACCAAGGTTTATTCTTCTACGTCTTATTCTAACATCTCCTCGAAGATGACACGATGTGGTTTGACTGAAGTCAAACACGATTCCAAAATCTTCACGAAAAATGACTTCTGTAAACAAAATCGATTTAATTGAAAGAAATTTAAAGAAAGTGCAAACCTCACCTTGTAACAACGCATGGTATTTTACGCTTGACAATCAGACAAATGCGATTTGTATTCGATGAAACGCTCTAGTTTGTTTGAACCACTCGATATATAAATCAACATTTTAAAGAAATTGCGAATATGCAAGGACTCCCAACGTTTTCTAAATGTTTGTCTATCGTTTGATACTAGAGGAATTGAAGGACGAGGCAGCGATAGTAACACGTTGAGAATGCTGAAAAGATTATCAAATGCAAAATACATTTAATACATCTGAAGCTAGACTAACATTTCTAATATTGGTGTCAAAACACAAGAAAACATTTTTCTTTCGAAGATTTAAAACACATACGGCATATATTATTCCGTTCGTGATTTAATGTCTGTCCCATTAAATGTATGTGCAAGCTATGGTCGTCTTCTTATATTTATACAAATTTAGTGTCTCTAATTTCTCCGGTATTGTCTTTCTTCTCATTTCCTTTATATTTGTACGAAATTACTTTCGTGGATTTGTAATAGATCCTGTTTCGGGTTTTCTACTACGGCTTTTATCATTATCTCATGTTCACCTCTCAGTGTTTGTAAGTTAACTCCTTCTTGCTTCCATGCATCGACACCAGAAAATTTCCTGTCATGTACATCTTCCCAATGGAAAAGTTGCTGGTATAAACAACTGCATATACACGCATCTTGATAAGTATAAAGCGGAACTAATGATCGACGAATGTATTCTTAACATGGGCATGAAAACGTTTGCTCATCGCTATTTTAACACAACGTATCTTACTTACGAAAATAAATTTGGAATTATTACGCTTCGATAACCGAAATCCGACGAAAATGCCGTCATTAAAACGCAAATTACCCGTCGTCCAAACTATAATGGAATAGACGTGGATGGAATCAGTTCTGTTAACGGTTCTTGATACTCTAATAACTCAACACTGTCATTGACTTCCTTCCACTGAATTTATTGCAACAGTGAGGACAAAAGCCGTAGCGTGGTAAACTTCATATTCACGTTGTTGTTTTCTGTCTGTGATAGTATTTGCCAAGAATAACTTTTCATCTACTGTGGAAATAGCAATTATAGAAAAATTCCTCAAATGATGTTTCACTTGTATCTTGACAAACTCTCTGCAAATGCGTGCAGTTAGCAGAATTGGTAAATTCCGAATTCTAAACTAGTCATTCATAGAAATACCTTTGTTTTCTTTGTTCTTTGAGCGAATAGTGAAATCGACAGACAAACGATATCCGACAGAGAAATCTGAAGGAAATATTAATTTCTTTAACTGATGTTACACCCATCGTTAAGGGGTGTTGTCGTAGGTGTCAAACCAGGTTGTGTTTAAACGTATTGATTCAATCTGGTATAAGTCTTCACTTTCAAGAGTGCTACAAAGCATGCAAACAATGTAGCTATGAATCATACAGTCAAAGACCCTGTGAGATGGTTTACTGAAAAATGACGATTGATAAAATCGACCACTTTGAGACCTCTGGTGCGGTATGTTCGTTTGGACGCAATTATTATTATTTGCGTTAATCTGAAGCTTTACAAACTAGACGGTCACGTTGTATTTTACTATCCAAGTATTCAAAGATACAAAGAACAAACATGGATGTATTTGATTTCTTTTCTTCGAAATTCGTCCTCATCGCATGGCAAGCGCGTTGCATTGGTTCTTTATACAAAGAAATTGTCTAGTGGATTCAGAAGTATCTGTGTCTGTCTAACCTCGGGCGTCGTCTGTATGTTTGCTCGTACAACTCCTCCATGGTAAAATCTAAAAAAGAACATTTCAGATTGTGATTGAGGGAACCAAGTAGGTATAGAAAAAGAAAAGAAAAGAAAGAAACTTCTGTCCATGTGTCATTCCAAATATTTTAGTCATTTTTTTCAAACACATTGCCAAATAATTCATGAAATCTTTAAAATGCATTTGTCGCGATTTCACTTCGACTAGACTGGCTCCAACCATAATCGGTGCGATCGTTTGAATAGATTCAGAAGGAAACATTCCGTCGTATCAAGAGAAATTGTGAGCAATGATTGTAGCATCCTTACGGCTGTCTTTGTAAGGCTACATATCCTTCCTCTTCGCGCCAATATCGTCGGTGGAGTCTAAAATCGGAAAGAGACAGTGGAAAAAATTGCTTTCAGTATTAAAGTTTCACAAGCCCCATGATCAACGGAGAAATTGAAAACGTGAATGATGTTTTCTATTATGCGGTATAGTTCTCGTCTTGCGAGGTGCCCCAGTCTCTCTAGGAGGTGAAGCGTGGGTCATGCAAAGCGTAATGGTTCCGTCGGTCATGTTAAACTTGTCACTGGTTTGTTGAATGTGTTGAAGTATGTAATTATTTTGAACCGTGTGATTTATGCATGTCTACTAAATTGGAGACTTTAAACTGGATGGAGATTCTCAAACAATTGGCCTCTTTAGTTGTTGTTGTTGTTGTTGTAGGGTTTAACGCCATATTTTAGCACACATAGCGGCCAGTATTAATGGTGGAGGAAAAACCCGGGTTGGCCTCTTTAGCTTGGCACTGCAATTTTGTTGTAACTAAGATGGATTCACACAAGTCTGTAATTAAATCTGCTGTTTTCTAGGGTGGCACTTCAGACATGAATAAGACCTCTTGCAAATTTCATCTTGTAGGTGTAAGCATTGGTGCACATTTGATGCAGGTCAAATTTAGCTGCAGGTCAGGTCAGGTTTTGCATCTCTATCAAATATGATAATAATTTTCTGGAGTTTCTGAGCGACTTTATCTTTGCTGGATCAGGATTCTCTTTGTCTTGTGGCCGAGGAGGTAGTGTACGTTGATTCATTTCACGCACCACATCGTCGACATCGCTGGCATGTTCTTGCGTTAAACATTTAGTTAGCACGTGGGACAAAAACAAGGAAAGTCGTCGTCTATGTCACCACTTGGCATCTACGTCCACGATCTCGCTGGACTATGGAGATCATTTTAATTTGATTACAACATTATATTTGACTAATTTATACGCACGCACTCACATCTTCTATGCATGAAAAACACACTTTATATACTTATTGACTTGGTATTATTAGCTATAAATGTCTCAAGCTAAGTCCAATTTCATTACCGGTTGATGTTGCTTTGGTAGTCATTGTTGTTTGATACTGCTGACAACTGACTACCGTGAGTGTGGATAGATTAATACAAGTTTTAGGAATTTTGGCTGGTGAAATTCTCTTTCTGTTGCCTCAGATACATTAAATCTGCGTTCCGACTGTGAAGAAGGAAAATATGGAAGAGTGAAATTAAGTCGACCCTCTATGATTTACAGATAGTTATTCGAAGAATACTTAAAATAAGAATACGGACAATTCGTCTGGAAATAAAAGTCACGATTGATGCGAGATCTGACATCGGGCTCTGGAAGCAAATGTCACAATAGATGCGACATCTGAATGAAAAGAAAGAACAAGAGAAAATTGAACAAAGGTAGAAATATGTATTATCATTGTCAGGTTACAGGACACTGGTCTTCTGAAAGGCTTATTAAAAAGAAGCACAAGAAGCGAGAAGTTGAGAACTCTTCAAAATTAGAAACAGAAAGATACAAACCCGTCTTAGACACAAGACGTTAAGGTAACAGAAAGAGAATGAAGAGGGAATAAAATGCATGCGAAGAGAATGAAAGGTAGAGACAGACATTATAAGAAAGACAAAATGGAATTTGGTGATGTGTTATGACATTTGCATTGTGATTCAAAGGAAACTATTCCAAGGAAACTTATGTGTCCATCTGTCTTATTTTCTCATATTATGGATACGTTACTTAAACACACTCAAACACACAAACCATCGACCGTTGGGGAAATGAATGTATGGTTTAACATAATTTGGCAATCACTGAGTAGTGTTTCTTTTCTAACAGATACTAAAGACCCAGAAAAGGACGTGAAGGTATTTGTTTTGACACACTTATAGACATTACAACATCAGCTTTAACTGGCTAAATTTATATGTGCGCCTAAGTCCGACTTCTGTTGTTTCTATTGCTCGTTTGGAAGTGATAATAACTCTCCCGTTACTACTGTTATTTTGATAGAATGTGACCATATTTTAAAATATAAAGACGTCATCTATTTATTTCAAAAGATGTTGTGCCTGAAGATACATACATAAAATGCGAAACTAGTTGCGCTGAATTATCGGCATTTGTTTGCATTGGATTTTTTTATTAAAAAAAATTGAAATATACATACATGTTTGGGAATCAAAGATTTCGGGAAACCTATTCATTTTTTTGTATCTTAATCTGATTTGGGATCAAGGATTTCAGGAAATATATCAATTACTTTTATCAGCATCATAGTGGAAATACGGCATATGATGTTATAAATATTGAGTATAAAACTAACTACCGCATATGACGCTACAGTACTATGTTAGGAAAATAGTTGGCTTGAACTAGTACAGTTAAATGGAAACGATTATAAGCCAGCACTTAATATTTAGTCTTCTGCAAAATTATAACTCTACAAATATTTTAATGAGCTGTGTATTTGGTGCACATTTTTGGTGCAGTGTACGTCTGTTTTATGTATTCACTAATCCTGGAGATTTTGCTGATCACATATATAGTGGTTCCACTGCAAGACTATTAACTATCTTCTTAGATAATATTATTATTAGTAACAGTAGTAGCAGTAGTACCAATAGTAGTAGTAGTACTTTTAATGCTGTTTTATTATTATTATTATTATTTTTGTTAGTATTATTATTATTATTATTATTCAAGTGCTACTAATTACAAATGAATTGGACTGAATTTAATGCAATATTTCGTGTATTTGAAAATAAAAATCAGTACTCATTGGGTGATACAATAAACAAAGAAAACGTAAAATGTCGTATTTTACCATTATATTCTGATAATAAAGACATTACGTCTGAAAAAAATCAAACATAAATTATATAAAGTAAAGACAATTATAAAATTTAATATTGTGTATATATATATTTTGAACTTATTATTTAATCTGGTGTTGCAAAATGCCACTATATTGAACATGATCTAATCTCCTAACACAGTGTAAACAAGATATGAATATTCCAAAGAGAAAACCTGGAATATATTTCTGAACACATGAATAAATATAACGTGCAATATTTTATGTGTTTGCTTATAGTAATATTAGTATTATTAATATTGATTGTTGCAGCAGTAGTAGTCGCTGCAGTAATGGTAGCATGAGTGCATGATTTAGGAATTTAGCAACTGTAGTAGAAGTAGCATTTTCTAATGCACTTTGAGTTATAATAGTGGTAGTTGTCGTAGCAGTTGTATCAGTAGCCATAGTAGTACTATTTCCTGATGTTTTGGTTAAGACAAATAGACAAAGCAATTTCGAATTTCGTTTTTTTTATTGAAACAAATTCGCATAATATTTAGAAGTGATCGCACCTAAGGAAATATTATGTATTAAGAAAACTATAGTTTATCCCCAGTCTAGATCTAACTAATCCCGTAGTATAAAATACGTAACATCTACGTTGTTTCAGGAAATGTGTATCATTATGTATTCACCAAGGAACGTGCAGTTTGTGGTGCCTAGCATTTTCTTTAGAAAATGCGGTTGAATTCGCCAAATATTATTATTGAGAGATTCATCCTATATGAATTGAATATAGCTCTTACATAACACAATCTGTCAATACTATCTGAGAATTTTCTGTAATGTCTCATGTTAGAAAACGTGGATAACAACATTTCCGGTATAAATATCTAATATAATTTTCTTAAGGAATATTGTATTCCTGAATATTATGCAAACAGTAGTAAATTGTAAGAAAGAAGGTAGTCCTGAGGCATTCACTTCTGCTTAATACTAGTGATTATCGCACTCCAAAGTGTACTAGCAAAATTTAATTATATTTTATAGCCAAAACTATGCATTCAATACACCACATTATGCACTTATGTCATTCAGCCAAACAAACATTTCCTTATATACGCCTTTGTAAAAATGGCCGTGATTTTGTTCAATATAAATCGATACCTTACTAATTTGGCGCGAGATTTTTTATTTTTTTTATTTTCTGCCTATCTGAGCGTTAGATACATGGTCAATGTATGCGATTCCGAAGATCTTGCGGAAGCATCTCATTTCAATGAATCCTGTTCTGTAGATCTGATGTGAGTGTCAATGGAAGCAATAGCAATGTTTGTATCCTTCCATATTGGCCTCAAGCTTGTTATTGCTGCTGTTGTCCGGGCAATCCTGCTAAGTAATTCTAGTTTTGAGTCCTCATCTTTCATAATAGCTCACAAGTACCTGAAACTTGTGACTGTTTCCAGCTTCTGTCTAAGTACTTTTATTTCTGCACTGGTACCATTGGTGTTGTTTGTCACCCAAGTCAGAAAGTACTTCTTTTTTATCTCCTGTTAATCCATCACTATCATCTGTAAAGCGAAGTTTGGTGGTTGTTCTTCCTCCGATCCTTTCCAAAACATTGCTGAGGAGTGTATGTGGCAGTATGCAACCCTGTTTGACTTCCAACTGTTGTTCGACCTTCTTGAAAGCTTTGATGGCATGGTACAGATTTTGCTGATGCTAAAAGTGTTTCTCTCAAAGGAGTCTGATATTGAATATTTGTTTCTTTATGCTCCTTATTTCTCGAAAACCTGCTTGCTCTTCAGCAAAAAAGTCTCTGCTTGAGTCTTTCGTCTTCAGCATGACTTCGCTTGGGCGGCTGATCAGACTGACGGTGTTGTGGTTTTGAAATAACTGCAGGTTTCCTTTCTTGGGGAGCACGATGACCAAAGGTTGAGTACATGTTTTGGGTCATTCTACTGTCTGCAATAACTTGTTGCAGATTGTTTTTAGGACAGTGACTATCTTTTCTCTTCCTATTTGAATGAGTTCTGCTGGCATGTTGTCAACGCCAGCTGAATTTTCTGTCTTTACTGACCTAACTGCAGTTTCTCCTTGCTCACGAAGAATGGTGTTGTCATCAATTTATTTTGCTGGAAGGTGCTTTAATACTGTTGGGTCTCCTTGGGTTTTATAATTGTAAAATTGTGAGCAGTATTCTGCCAATTGTTTGAGGATCTCTTGATCTTCTGTGGGCCATTTTCCTGACTTGTCTTGGATGGTGGTACTTGTTTAAGATATGTGAGATCTTTCACCAGCTGGTATCCATCGTGCTAACGTCTCTGCTTTGACTGTCTTGGATTTCAAAGCATTGTCTTTCTATCTAGACTCCTGTGCTTTTCTCGTACTTATTGGTTATTCTTGGTTGGTACGGCGTTTTGATCACTTTTAATATATCATGATCAATTCCAATATCTGCTCATGGGAAACGTTGCGTTATTGCGATATTCAGTCCCGTGCTGAATCGTCTTGTCACCAAGATGGAGTCGGTCTGGTTGTGATATTGTCCGTTTGGACCGTGCCAGGCCCATCTTCAATATCCTTTGTGAGGGCCGAACGTGATGGTTAGCACAAGATTGTTGTAGGCGGCAATGTCCAAAAGCCTGAGTCCACTTTCATTTGTCTCTACATTGCAGAAGGGTCCACAAATCCTTTGCCAGTTTGTCTGTGAATCAACTCCTACCTTTGCATTCCAGTCTCCTTGTACAAACCGAATCTTTTTTTGGGGGGCGATTTGTCAATGACATCTTGCAGTTGATTATAACATTCTACAGTTCGCTTTCATCATAGTTAGGCGTCGGTACACAATATAATTGTGATATTAAAAGGGAGCCGCCCTCGGACGGATGGTAATAAGTCTGTTTGAGACTGGGCAGCAACACATTATGCTGTTCACAAGAAATACAACGCCATGATTGTGTTTGTCCCTCATCGGCTGAAGCGAAGCTTATGTCCTTCTTCTGTTCTTATTTCGCCAAAGTTTTAATCTAGCCACGTAGCAGAGACCAATAATGATACAGTAGTGCCTTTTCTAACTCATGTCTAAGTCTTTTCTAATTTTCCATATCTCTCACTGTTCAAACGTTCCATGTACCGATAATGATGTTGTCTCTCCATTGAATTTGACAGTGGGTGCACCATGCTTGTCACTTTCGTCCTGGTGTGCAGCGGCAGGTGAGGTCACTGCTGACCCGGGATGTGACCGATCCGATATGCTAGATGTCTTCACGTGGTGTGTTAAGGGCAAGATACAGCCTGGAGGAGTTCATTCCACTCCTGACTGGATGATCACAGCCGAAGTCCACCGATATTATTTGTGACGCCCTGGTCATGAAGCTCATTTTGGAGGCCTTCCACCCTGGCTGTCGAATTCATCGATAAAGACATCCACCCAGTGATGACGTGCTATCATTGCATTATTTTAACCATAGATCTATAGAACTGCCCATTATATATAGTGACTTATTTACTCTCGGGGACCTCTCCGGTGGCATTGTGGTTAGAGCGTCCTCCTCGGCGCCGGAGGTCGTGAGTTGGAATTGCGGCCGAGTCATACCAGATACGGTACTAGCAGAGACGGTACTAGCATCTGCCCTGCAAGATGCTCAGCGTTAAGAAGTTAGTGTTAGGACTGGTTGGTCTGGTGTCAGGATAATGTGACTGGGTGGGACATAATACATGTCTGTGGCATGATGCCCCAATGCTAGATAACACGATAAACTGTCATGCTGTATACATATTAGTGATATCACAAAGATGGCCGCTATTGCTTAACCGGCTTGATGCAGCTGTTCCGTTTTTGTGCCGTTTTCATGATATTTGTGCTCGGTGGCTGTCTTCGTCTGCGTTTCTGTGTTCATTATGTATTGGCTGTTCAGTTCGTATGTGTTTCTTCATCTCCTTGTTTTGGAAACGAGAACAATTAGACTTTTTCTCAGCTGTCTTGCTCCACTACTACAACTTCCATTTGAACAAACCGCCATCACGTGATACTCACCAGTCAACCCGTTTATGCTTTGATGGACCCTCATTAATTGCTTTAAATGACCACTCCTTGGCTCTCCACACTACATTGTGCTCTAGACTAAACGAACTGGGACTGCATCCATCATTACCTAAATGTAAAAAGAAGCGAAAAGAGAAAAGTTGTTTCAAAGTTGGCCGGCGTAGAACAGGAAGAAGTATTCCAGTTATCTCCCTTATGCCCTTTCCGGCTCGACAATTTAAAAATTCGACTGTTAATTTAGATAACCTAATTAAAATCCCTATTAATTCGTCAACCTTCGTGTCAACTATCCGAGAGATACCTCTGCGAATTGCATTGTTCAATGCCCGAAAAGTAGGACCACCGCAAAAGCGCACAGAATAGTTAATTTTATCAACGACCAGAATATTGACGTCTTTTTCCTGACAGAAACATGGCTAAAAACATCAGGAAATGAGCCCAAGTGTGCGGATCTAACACCCACTGGTTACTCCATCAGGTCGTTTCCACGTAACTCATGCGTAATTGGAATTGCTATCATCACAAAGAACTCCATGATCAAACGTCTTAACCACACCACAACATTCAATTTCGACCACACATTGTTGGAACTAGTCCAAACCACACTCACACTGGAGCAAAGGTCAGTCCATATTTTCTGCCTATACTGCCCTCCTCCTAGTAGAAAAAACAAGATGACTGAATCTCACTTTTTGGAGCAGTTTCCGAATCTTCTGGAGTATGGAAATTCTATAGGTGGCAACCTGATTATTCTTGGAGATTTCAATTTTCACTTTGACTGTTCCGGGAACCCAAACACATCAAAACTCATAGATTCCATTAATGGCTTCAATCTCAAACAGTCAGTTAACCAACCCACCCAGTTAACCAACCCACCCATAAACATGGTCACATTTTAGACTGGATTCTTCATAGACCTGATGATAACATTCTACGGTCCTCCCTGGTATCCTATGAACTTTGCATCACATCACCTCTGCATTATATGCCATCTTGACGTATCAGTCCCTAACCCTCCACCTTTATCTGCTACTAAGAGAAATCTCTGTATGATAAATAGAACCAAACTAATGCACGACATCCAAGCTAACCTCACAACTTGCTTACCTCCTACCGCAGAACAACTCGATAACTGTCTGCGTTCATTGCTCGACAAACATGCCCCAGCTACCAAGTGCAGAGTATCAATTCAGAAGTGTTCTCCATGGTATAGCAGTGTTGGGGACCAGCTTCGCACTGCTAAAAGAGAAGAATGTCACAAATATAGTCCATGCAGCGAAATCAGCCCACTACACTACTAAGATCATGGAAAGTTCCAACTGCAAAGAGCTCATCGAGATTACTAAGAAGCTAATGGCAGAGGAACAAATCTACACCACTTCCAAATACCTTCTCTCTTTGCAAATTTCTTCCGTGACAAAGTACAAACCATTAGAGATAAACTTTACACCACAATTTCAATTGACTCGTCGTCACCATACAGTTGCGATACAGAATTTGAGCGGCAACCATTAACGGCATGTGAACCTGTCTCTATGGATTTCGTACGTACAATCCTGATGACGAGTGCACCTAAGTCATGTGAACTTGATCCAATTCCAACATCACTGGGGCTTTAGTGCTTAGATGTTACTGATGTTATTAATACCTCTCTCTCATCAGGGGAATACCCATCATTTTTCAAAACTGCCATTGTAAAGCCTCTGCTGAAGAAACCAACACTAGACCATAACGATTTAAAGAACTATCGCCCAGATTCTAATCTCCCATTCATATCAAAAATCTTAGAAAAGGTTGTTCTATCCCAGCTTGGTTCTCATCTGACTTCAAAATAGTCTTCTTAGCAATGTACAATCTGCATATCTCCCTTGCCACAGTACTGAAACTACTCTTCTAAAAGTAGTTAAT
The DNA here is from genome assembly GCA_028554795.2 of Sinohyriopsis cumingii. Classification (NCBI taxonomy): domain Eukaryota; kingdom Metazoa; phylum Mollusca; class Bivalvia; order Unionida; family Unionidae; genus Sinohyriopsis; species Sinohyriopsis cumingii. Next base: position 38,960,480 of record CM068831.1, on the reverse strand, counting down.
GACATTCTCTCTGCTTTGGATAGCAGAAAGATTACAGTTCTCACCCTCCTTGATTTTTAGCAGTGCGAAGCTGGTCCCCAACACTGCTATACCATGGAGAACACTTCTACAATATTTGACACAATAGACCATGATATTTTACTTCACGGTCTTCAGCATGTATTTGGCATTCATGATAACATCCTTACCGTGGTTCAAGTCCTACTTGGTCAACAGGACACAAATTGTGTCTGCAAATGGAATACACCCCATGCACAGTTGATCCATGTTGTGGTGTTCCACAAGGGAACTGTTATCTTCATTTTATACACTCTTCCGCTCTCAAGTGTCATAGATCATCATCCAGTATCTCACCAATTGTACGCTGATGACACCCAAATATAAAAATCTAGCCACCCAACTGAAGTTGATGCTACCATCCAAGGTGTAGAGAGGTGCATTTCTGATATGAAATCATGAATGACATGTAACGAGCTGCAGATGAATGATGATAAAACTGAGGCCATTCTGATTACAACACAAAGACGTTCTCATTCACATCCTTTACCTCAAACAATAAATATCAGCAACACCAACATTAAATTCACACAATCAGTACGAAACCTAGGTGTTACTCTGGACAGTACTCTCACATTGCACCAACATGTCATGAACATATGCAAGGCTGCATATCTTGAGCTGAGACGCATCAGCTCCATTCGCAAATATCTTTCAGTTGATGCCACTAAAACACTTGTGTGTTCATTAGTACTTTCAAGACTGGATTATTGTAACTCAGTTCTGTCTGGTTCATCACAATATCTATTTCAAAAATTTCAAAAAGTTCAAAACACAGCTGCTCGGATCATACTTAGAGTACCACGATCACAGCACACCTCCCCGCTGCTCTGTACCCTACACTGGCTATCCATTCGATCCAGAATCAAACACAAAATTGTTCTCTGTGCTTCTTTTCACTGACGGACTCTAGTCCAACATACCTATGCGACCTCACCCATGTGTACACACCAGCAAGATACTTACGCTCCTCTTCTGACAATCGTATACTCGTTATTCCCGCTATGAAAACAAAGTCATATGGACAGCGTTCTTTTGCATACCAGGGCCCAGCAACGTGGAATGAATTGCCCAATGAACTTAGACACAAAGACACAGTGATCACATTCAATAGTGCTCTCAAAACACTTATTTCGACTGCAAGATTAAACTTAAAGACCTAATAATGTTTGCTACCTTAAATATTCTCCGCATGTTTTTTCTATGTTTTCTAATTTTATGGTGTTTGTGTTAATCATATCATTATGTTTTTTTAAAATCTTGTATGTGTTATCTAATGTTGTAAAGCGCTTAGAGCTTCTAAAAATTAGGCGCTATACAAAGTCATTATTATTATTGTTATTATTATTATTATTATTATTATTATATGACTGAACAATTAGTAACTCTACTTCTGAAATACAAACCACACACACATTTTTAGTCTCGATAAGGTAACAAATTCAACATCTTACTCCAACCAAGTAATTTTTCATAAAATATACATTATGATACTAATTAAATTATTTTATCCGGGCGTCTACTGATCAAGTTGCCAGAGAATTAAAGTTTGACTTGCTTGCTTGGCGGGTTTTCCCACAATATTTTCCTACATTCCACCTATTGAAGGTAATGAGAAAATGTGCTTTCATTGTTTATTATCGCTTTTTCAAACACTTCTGATCTGATTGCAGGATGAATCAAGGATGATGCTTTTAATGTTTAATACATTCAGATTTTTTTAAAAAAAAGTCTTCATAATTATGGCTATCCGTTTCTGCTTATACAGCATCTTCATTACTGAACAGCTTTTCCTTTGTCTCCATGGTTCCGAAGATTATTGAATTTGGTCTATAATTTGCACACACATTAACACATGTACTTTAAACATCTTGCTCTCGAAAGCACACTTCTCTTTTGTCTTAATATTTCCTGTTACCTTCCTATCCCTAAAATGTAAATACAATCACACGAAGACGAATGAAAGAAATATTCAAACTTTGTTAGTTTCCCTGGAAGAAGCCATCTCAAGTCATGCCATGAGCGTGTTTAGTAGCTCGTTACAGCGCACGTTTACGACCAAAGGGTTAATAAAAGTCGTGTATTTTCATGCTAAAGCGTCTCTTAAGTGTCCTCGACAATTTGGTCCTTAAAGCTCAAGATTATATGTATAGACAACTGATACAACTGATAATGACGGAGATTACAGAGTTTGTCAAATGAGCCACACTAATAAAATTGCAATCATGTTTGAAATACAACCTAAGGAGAGAAAGGATGCCTTGCCAGTCAGACTATATAAAGTCTAGTGATTGTGCATATTTATTAGTCGTTTATTGTTCGTCTTTGATGACTTTGCAATAAAAGCTTATAAATAAATATTGCTCATAATCTGATACAAATTGAAGCCTCAAGAATACTAACAATAAAATTGTTTACGGACAAATAACGACATTAGACTAATGCAGAGTTAAACTTTCAAACATTACTAGTGCATACATGTTTGGTGCCTTGTCGTTACTTGTGGACTTGTTTCAGCGTGCCTTAATAAATATTATTTTCGACTTTGTTTTCTATACAAGTGTGCATATATTTTGTCAACATTTTCATCTCGTCTAGAATGCTTTTCATTCGTCTATCGGATTATTTCATTTTAAATGCGTGACCTAACTGGGTCGGGATGTGAAGCAAGCCAAGAGGGATTTATGTGTACTGTATCGAATTTATAGCTGCATTAGCTCATTTCAGTCGTTGGATCATATATCCAACAATATATTACGATATCAGTTGTCAGCTAAAGCAGTTTTAGTTTTCTTAAATGTTTGTGACCTGTTAATTTGTATTTTCATGGCAGATAATATTCAAAATAATCGTAGGATACAATCACAGTATCAATACAGAATACACGAGCCATATATTATCTTAAGTTGCCTTTCTTTGAGCATCGCTCCAAACGTCGTTTAAATTTGTAGTTGTGGACTAATGCATGTCGTCGATGCCATCGAATTAGGCAAAAGACAGAATATCATCAAGTGCCATATTTGTTAGTGAATGTATCAAATACATTCCCTTTCTTAGACCCCAGACATCAACTCCCAGTGGAATCAGTCGTGCAACTTACAGTGCATGAATAGGAGCCATAAATATCTTCTGATTGTATTTTCCTACCATTTAATAAGTATGACAATATCAACAGTATTTACAAACATCATTTTTGATTTTTGGCCAATAAAAGTGAGTCAAGATATTCTGATAAGTCTTATTAATCCCAAAATGACCAGCCAAATGAGTTTCATGGGCCAGACAAAGTATTTCCTGTCTGTAAAACTTCGGAACTACAGTTCAATACAAAACATTACAATATGCATTCGTCTTGTCTCTGATTATAAAGCACTAACAAACAATGCCACCTCTGAGGAACAATTCAAGCTATATCATGCTTATGTGTTCCATTTGCAGGTATCCATTTTCTAATAAGACTTCCATTTTTAATGAAATAACAGACATGAACTTCAGTGGCTTCAGTTTCACTAATGGCCATTTGAAACAAAAAGATCTTATGATCTTTTTCGTATTCGATGACCCGTGATTGTCGTTTGTCACCCTTTTTAGAAAAGAAAATGAGTAGTTTAACTGGGATCAATACCTTTTGATTGATCCAAACAAGGAGTGAAGTGACCTCATCAAAAGCCTTATCAATACATGTGTCAGATAAAGAAATACTTTCCTTATCAATATCATTCTCAAAAGCTTTCTTCTCTGGTAACTGCACAAGCTGGGTATAAAACAGAGAATTCTTTTTCAGTTGGATCGACTTTCTGATCCAAACAAGTCTTGTCAATTACAAGTGAATTAACCACAACCTTTTGTCTAGCTGGGTCGTTGCCAAGTGATAAACAAATGCCCTCAACGGGTAAAACACTGTTCCGACTGTCACGGGTCCGAAGACTAAGTCTGATGACAAAATTACACAATAGAGTGAATATTAACAAAGCCGCACTTTTCTCCCTGAATAAGAACACTCATTAGAAGAAGTACCTGATAATAAAGACTCTCAGAAGCTCCTGTGTCACTTAAATTATTTATAGGGACGGGATTGGCCAAAACACATAAGCATGATATAGCTTGAATTGTTCCTCAGAGGTGGCATTGTTTGTTAGTGCTTTATAATCAGAGACAAGACGAATGCATATTGTAATGTTTTTATCATAGCTTCGACATGAATGGTTCATAATACTCCATAGAGGAATTATAATATATAGCTGTACCCAAATATTAATGATCTGGCGGAAGATTTGCAGCCATCATGCAAAACTGCTTTAGGATGCAATCTGGTTTATGTGACTGGAAATTTTATTACTTGTCAAAGCTCAATTATTTGAAAGACAGGACGAAATATTCGTCTTGGCCAAAACGAAACTCATCAAAGTCCTTGACCGTATATCTAAGGTGATACGCCACAATGCCACCTCTGAGGAACAATTCAAGCTTTTCTTCTATGAAGCCCACAAATGCGAAACCTTGAAGAATGTAGTATGGGTGAGTCACTCATGCCATACACATTAGTTGTAATTGGAAAAGTTATGTGAACTTAAATCACTCTGTGTCCACGATAACAGTTCAAAATGTGTAGTCCGATATCCATGACGATGATATCCACTATACCTAAGTTTGTTATATTATGTAACCTGTCGTATTCATCGTTATTCTACAACAACTACATGTATTGGCTGATGATCTAGTTCGATGTCGAATACATGGAATAAGAAAAACAATTGTCATGTTTCCAGTTTCGTTCTGTATGATAACTTTGCTATTACCCAATATGTTTAGTAACTTATCTGTAATCTTGTGTTTTGTAATCTTGTGTTCTTCGATCTCTACATATTCGGCATGGAACACTTTTCAGGAAAAGCATTATGTTACTTATTGAAAAAATATAACATTTTGATTCCATTTTTAATAAATACGTATTTAATTAATAATGTATTTTCCGTGAGGAAAGGTTTCCTACTTTTTAAAGAAAAATTATCAATAAGATTTATTTAGTTGTCACACTTGTAAATGATAATGAATATTGCACTGTACTAATCTGAAATGAAATTATACATTATACAATATGAACAAAATGCTATATTAATTTTGAGACAATTTCATCCCTTTTCTCCGATTTTCTGTATGTATTAACCATTAGAGGTGATATGATTTCCGATACAAGTTTTCTCTTTACGTGCTGGTTATCAAAGAAGAGAATGCATTGTTTTCATCTTTACTACGTATTGCTCATTTATACTATGTATCCATAAGTTATTCGCTAAACTGATAATAACATTTTGAACTTTTTTTAAATTAATAATCTTGTATAAAGTTGAATAAAATAAGATGTTTGACCTGATCGATTTTAAAACTTAGGATAATCTGTTCATCATGAGTTCGATGCGCACAATTCAATTGCTGTTTCAAGCGGACACTTGCAATATGGTTTAAAAATTATGGATCTTAGTTTTTGGTGAGAGGAGTTTAGATGTAAACATTTTTTTTTGCAGCAGACAAAGTGGTTATTGCAAAATGCACGTGAAATCGATTCTTGGCTGGCGCACTCCACGATTGTACAAAATAGGGCCATTTTATTTTTCAACGGTAATACTATTAAAACTGGAAGAAGACCAATGCCTGACCTTTTTTTTAATTTGTAGATAATATCAAGCTGTATTTTAGAATGTATGTGTGTGTGCGACAGAATGCATAACATTAGATTCAGATTCAACAGTGCTTTTTTTTTTTTTTAATTTCTCCACATTATCGGCTGAATACGAAACGTTACATCTTTTAGTATACTTCTGTTTTAAGCACAGCACTGTACAATGTACTATTAGTTATGGCATGCATTATGCAACAAATTGACAATATCCATGTACGTCGAAAAATAGAACTCCAAACTAGATATTAGCGCATTTTGTCTGCACAAAGAAGTGTCATCGGACTGTGTATTTCTTATCATGAAACTTGACTGCACAACATAATTCTAGGTGAGGGTTGCGCTAAAGCACAAACACTATCAACGTACGAGTTTTAGAATTATCATTTCGTTGCTGATCTGCGGTTGGTACATCTGTCTCTACTGTGCATATATAAATCGTAATACACTTCCGCGGCATTTTATTATATTCCTACCTGCAATGTACAAATATTATAAAGGAGAAGCAACAATAACGATTGTATACACTCGAATTCTTTGAATTCTTACATTCACTATCCTTTTAGACTTTAACTTTGTTTGTGCATCAGGACCAATTAGTTCTAGGAGTGTCTAAAGTGATTTGAAAAACAACGTGTAGAAACTTAAGGGCGTCTTTAACTCTTAGCATTTTGACGTTGCTAAATACATATTTATTCTACAGTTTTGAAACATTAAATCATGATCAAAATGTCTTTGTTTGGTATGAAATAGCACTCCATAAACTTAATATATGTAGAAGTGGTTTATTCGCATCATTAAAAACATAATTAGACAGAGTCATACAATGTATCACATTAAGAGTGACTCGGAGTTTGAGGCCGCTATGCATTACATTTGAATAATTCACGCAGCAATAAGCTTACTTTGATCCTAGTTGTCGTTGATGGATGGGTTTTTGAAAGAAGGACGTCATCTTTAACCTTAGCTTTAAGGTTACATGCTCGCTTACATATCTGCCAGCAAAGTATAATGAAGTTGGCTGGTGACCTTGACGACCTGATACTGAAGCATGATCATGACAATCGCTAAGATTGTTGATCGAATAGAAAAGTTTTAAACAAATACTTAGGCTAGCGGCCTAGCAAAATAATTTCGCTGTACAAGCCGTTTCATGGCAAATGACTTTAACACCACCAAATTTAGTTGATTTCCAACAGATCCGTTCTTATGAACTCGACATCGGATATTTTGAATGAGACATTCCTTTCTCTTTGACAAACTGAAGTTTCCAATGAGGATCTCTGACAAAAGTGATGACCTCAACCATACCATCGCGGTGAACATGAATGACTTGAATTCATGCTCTCTACCCTGTGTGCATCTCCGATACAAGTCAGGCTAAAACCATCAAACTGCGGATACTTTGTTTACGATGACAATCAACACCACACATGGATCAGAGATGTTTCACGGTTGCTATATGGCAGTACCAAGCGGAAATCGAGTCTGTACATCTATTGCCGATCATTCACATAACTGAACCTTCTCAACAACCACGTAATGGCTATCGGTGCAGAGTTTTAAGGCCACAGAAGACATTATAAACATGTAAAGAATATGCGTTTCTTTAAGCGCCGCTTTCATAAGACTGATTACCATCTACTTTTGTCCAACTCATATATCAGTACTCATTGATTTCATCTGCTGGGCCAGCAGCTGACCGTCATTTATTTCACTTACTGGTCCATAGAAGTGCTGTAGGCCCGACGCCCGGCACACTGCTTGAAGTGACATATCTGTGAGTTGCCGCTTAGTTTAGAAACTATCTTGCCGTGGCCATATCTATTATGCCAGTAGATACTCTCAGAAAGACGCGGCACTGCTTGTGGTTAGCGAGGACAATATTCATTATAAAACAAAGGCGGATCGGGAGGTAGTCTAAAACAATCAGGTTGGTACCTCCGACGTTAAGTGGCTGTAAAAAGAGTACGTCAACAGCCATGAAATTGGCTTTTAAAAACACCTCAAAGTCACAATCGCACGTGTTGGGGGCAACATCGGGGACAATGTATACTGACGAGGCACGTGACTCCATGACCAGTGACCTAAACAGAAGATCACGTGCTTGTCTGCTCCTAGAAAGGTCCACGATGGATTGTGAAAACAGTACGTAAGTTCTAACCAAAGCTATCCAAACATTCCGTTACGTATTTTAACATATTACTGACACAGTTTGCATCGAAAACAACTTTGGTTGGACGTTGTTTTCCTTTTTCAAACGAATAAGGACCTGGAAAAGAAAACCTCCTCTAACTCTCTCACTGTGTAAATAGCATGTAAAGCAATGAAATCACTCAAAACGAGTAACGTAAATGTTTGTTTCCTTCTTGATTGTCGACAGGCAGTGTGGAAACCTAATGCATATGATCTGATTTTCAACAATTACAGAACATACTATAGTGAATTTACAATCATGTTATGAAATCGTGCATTGTAACATTGATGGTTTGCGTTTCCAAACCGACAATGTTTGTCACTTACTCATTTTTGCATACACACACCGAGGTAGTTATGCAAGGAAGGGTTGCTAGATTCTGTGACCATTTTTTCAAGCTATTTAAAATGGGGGATTGTATATAGTTATGGTTTCTGGTAAAGTTGTAGGTATATGTGTGTGATAAACGGCAAACATCTCGTATAACATAAAACATAAAGTTGATAAGTGGGTAAGTTTGAAAATTCACTTCACATAGCTTATATTGATAGTAAACATTTTGCTTTTGACAAATTTTTTAAGTGTAGCAAATCATTGTTACAAACTCGTGTTGAGAAAAGGAGTGACATTTCTTGTAAAACATTGTAGTGCACTTGCCCTTTATCTTCGTTTGTCTTAGAGAAGGCCACCTTTGCAGCCGCTAGAACAGTAGTAGACGTCGTCGCTGCCGTAGAAATAGTTCATTTAGAAATGAATTTTTATTTTCCCATCCAATGGACAATGATATTAGATTAGATTTGGCAGGCATGATCATGAACGGAGAAGATGAAATACATCTTGCAGGAGGAGACACAATCAGTCAATGCCGTCGTTTGTTTTATAGTGCTTTCACGACGTAGCAACATCACGTCTCTTTTATGTCAAGATATTTGTTTTATCCCTTTTCTTCGTGGAGCTTTTCTTCTTTCTGCGGCAATTCTTTTGTTTGTGGGGATGTTGCCTTTTTTGGCGACCTTTCATATTTTTCTTCATTTAGCTTTTTCTTTTAAGATTCTATATATAAGGGGACAAAATAATGACACCTCATAAACAATTACATCCATCAGTTAAAAATGAATTGATTTTTGGTTTGCATATTGTTTTTTTTTTGTTTTGTTTTTTCTTCAAAATGGGTTTGTTAGTTTGGGTATGTTGATTATGTTTTAAAGTAATTGACGTGATCTCAAAGTAAACAGTCGTAACACTTGAAACCAGCTTCTAATAAATGCGCAAGAACCTTCAATGCAACGGATGGCATACGGACTACGACACAATTTGGCAGGAGAATGCGATTGAAAGGAGGTCGTGTGGGCTACCGTTTGAAGAAGAAAAAAAAAAAAGAAGTGTAGGATGATTTTAAATTTTCTTCCTTTCTTCCGAATGATGCGAAAGGAGAAATGTAAATAACAGGACATCATTATTAACACTTAACGTGTAACTAATTGGTACAAAGTAGTCTCAAATAATAGCGAATTGGTTGGTTCTAAATCGATGCGTAAATAAGCATTGGTGTTGCAATGTCATAGATCAGTCATAGGGTTCAATTGTTTGGCTAACATATGTACCTGTGATCTGTTTCTTCCATATTTGAACAATAGCACATAATGAGCATTGGGACTGATTTTGGGATGTGCTTGAAATAACTGTTGTGCTGGCATTACAATGGTGTCCGTGGCGTTTAAACCAAGGTTTATTCTTCTACGTCTTATTCTAACATCTCCTCGAAGATGACACGATGTGGTTTGACTGAAGTCAAACACGATTCCAAAATCTTCACGAAAAATGACTTCTGTAAACAAAATCGATTTAATTGAAAGAAATTTAAAGAAAGTGCAAACCTCACCTTGTAACAACGCATGGTATTTTACGCTTGACAATCAGACAAATGCGATTTGTATTCGATGAAACGCTCTAGTTTGTTTGAACCACTCGATATATAAATCAACATTTTAAAGAAATTGCGAATATGCAAGGACTCCCAACGTTTTCTAAATGTTTGTCTATCGTTTGATACTAGAGGAATTGAAGGACGAGGCAGCGATAGTAACACGTTGAGAATGCTGAAAAGATTATCAAATGCAAAATACATTTAATACATCTGAAGCTAGACTAACATTTCTAATATTGGTGTCAAAACACAAGAAAACATTTTTCTTTCGAAGATTTAAAACACATACGGCATATATTATTCCGTTCGTGATTTAATGTCTGTCCCATTAAATGTATGTGCAAGCTATGGTCGTCTTCTTATATTTATACAAATTTAGTGTCTCTAATTTCTCCGGTATTGTCTTTCTTCTCATTTCCTTTATATTTGTACGAAATTACTTTCGTGGATTTGTAATAGATCCTGTTTCGGGTTTTCTACTACGGCTTTTATCATTATCTCATGTTCACCTCTCAGTGTTTGTAAGTTAACTCCTTCTTGCTTCCATGCATCGACACCAGAAAATTTCCTGTCATGTACATCTTCCCAATGGAAAAGTTGCTGGTATAAACAACTGCATATACACGCATCTTGATAAGTATAAAGCGGAACTAATGATCGACGAATGTATTCTTAACATGGGCATGAAAACGTTTGCTCATCGCTATTTTAACACAACGTATCTTACTTACGAAAATAAATTTGGAATTATTACGCTTCGATAACCGAAATCCGACGAAAATGCCGTCATTAAAACGCAAATTACCCGTCGTCCAAACTATAATGGAATAGACGTGGATGGAATCAGTTCTGTTAACGGTTCTTGATACTCTAATAACTCAACACTGTCATTGACTTCCTTCCACTGAATTTATTGCAACAGTGAGGACAAAAGCCGTAGCGTGGTAAACTTCATATTCACGTTGTTGTTTTCTGTCTGTGATAGTATTTGCCAAGAATAACTTTTCATCTACTGTGGAAATAGCAATTATAGAAAAATTCCTCAAATGATGTTTCACTTGTATCTTGACAAACTCTCTGCAAATGCGTGCAGTTAGCAGAATTGGTAAATTCCGAATTCTAAACTAGTCATTCATAGAAATACCTTTGTTTTCTTTGTTCTTTGAGCGAATAGTGAAATCGACAGACAAACGATATCCGACAGAGAAATCTGAAGGAAATATTAATTTCTTTAACTGATGTTACACCCATCGTTAAGGGGTGTTGTCGTAGGTGTCAAACCAGGTTGTGTTTAAACGTATTGATTCAATCTGGTATAAGTCTTCACTTTCAAGAGTGCTACAAAGCATGCAAACAATGTAGCTATGAATCATACAGTCAAAGACCCTGTGAGATGGTTTACTGAAAAATGACGATTGATAAAATCGACCACTTTGAGACCTCTGGTGCGGTATGTTCGTTTGGACGCAATTATTATTATTTGCGTTAATCTGAAGCTTTACAAACTAGACGGTCACGTTGTATTTTACTATCCAAGTATTCAAAGATACAAAGAACAAACATGGATGTATTTGATTTCTTTTCTTCGAAATTCGTCCTCATCGCATGGCAAGCGCGTTGCATTGGTTCTTTATACAAAGAAATTGTCTAGTGGATTCAGAAGTATCTGTGTCTGTCTAACCTCGGGCGTCGTCTGTATGTTTGCTCGTACAACTCCTCCATGGTAAAATCTAAAAAAGAACATTTCAGATTGTGATTGAGGGAACCAAGTAGGTATAGAAAAAGAAAAGAAAAGAAAGAAACTTCTGTCCATGTGTCATTCCAAATATTTTAGTCATTTTTTTCAAACACATTGCCAAATAATTCATGAAATCTTTAAAATGCATTTGTCGCGATTTCACTTCGACTAGACTGGCTCCAACCATAATCGGTGCGATCGTTTGAATAGATTCAGAAGGAAACATTCCGTCGTATCAAGAGAAATTGTGAGCAATGATTGTAGCATCCTTACGGCTGTCTTTGTAAGGCTACATATCCTTCCTCTTCGCGCCAATATCGTCGGTGGAGTCTAAAATCGGAAAGAGACAGTGGAAAAAATTGCTTTCAGTATTAAAGTTTCACAAGCCCCATGATCAACGGAGAAATTGAAAACGTGAATGATGTTTTCTATTATGCGGTATAGTTCTCGTCTTGCGAGGTGCCCCAGTCTCTCTAGGAGGTGAAGCGTGGGTCATGCAAAGCGTAATGGTTCCGTCGGTCATGTTAAACTTGTCACTGGTTTGTTGAATGTGTTGAAGTATGTAATTATTTTGAACCGTGTGATTTATGCATGTCTACTAAATTGGAGACTTTAAACTGGATGGAGATTCTCAAACAATTGGCCTCTTTAGTTGTTGTTGTTGTTGTTGTAGGGTTTAACGCCATATTTTAGCACACATAGCGGCCAGTATTAATGGTGGAGGAAAAACCCGGGTTGGCCTCTTTAGCTTGGCACTGCAATTTTGTTGTAACTAAGATGGATTCACACAAGTCTGTAATTAAATCTGCTGTTTTCTAGGGTGGCACTTCAGACATGAATAAGACCTCTTGCAAATTTCATCTTGTAGGTGTAAGCATTGGTGCACATTTGATGCAGGTCAAATTTAGCTGCAGGTCAGGTCAGGTTTTGCATCTCTATCAAATATGATAATAATTTTCTGGAGTTTCTGAGCGACTTTATCTTTGCTGGATCAGGATTCTCTTTGTCTTGTGGCCGAGGAGGTAGTGTACGTTGATTCATTTCACGCACCACATCGTCGACATCGCTGGCATGTTCTTGCGTTAAACATTTAGTTAGCACGTGGGACAAAAACAAGGAAAGTCGTCGTCTATGTCACCACTTGGCATCTACGTCCACGATCTCGCTGGACTATGGAGATCATTTTAATTTGATTACAACATTATATTTGACTAATTTATACGCACGCACTCACATCTTCTATGCATGAAAAACACACTTTATATACTTATTGACTTGGTATTATTAGCTATAAATGTCTCAAGCTAAGTCCAATTTCATTACCGGTTGATGTTGCTTTGGTAGTCATTGTTGTTTGATACTGCTGACAACTGACTACCGTGAGTGTGGATAGATTAATACAAGTTTTAGGAATTTTGGCTGGTGAAATTCTCTTTCTGTTGCCTCAGATACATTAAATCTGCGTTCCGACTGTGAAGAAGGAAAATATGGAAGAGTGAAATTAAGTCGACCCTCTATGATTTACAGATAGTTATTCGAAGAATACTTAAAATAAGAATACGGACAATTCGTCTGGAAATAAAAGTCACGATTGATGCGAGATCTGACATCGGGCTCTGGAAGCAAATGTCACAATAGATGCGACATCTGAATGAAAAGAAAGAACAAGAGAAAATTGAACAAAGGTAGAAATATGTATTATCATTGTCAGGTTACAGGACACTGGTCTTCTGAAAGGCTTATTAAAAAGAAGCACAAGAAGCGAGAAGTTGAGAACTCTTCAAAATTAGAAACAGAAAGATACAAACCCGTCTTAGACACAAGACGTTAAGGTAACAGAAAGAGAATGAAGAGGGAATAAAATGCATGCGAAGAGAATGAAAGGTAGAGACAGACATTATAAGAAAGACAAAATGGAATTTGGTGATGTGTTATGACATTTGCATTGTGATTCAAAGGAAACTATTCCAAGGAAACTTATGTGTCCATCTGTCTTATTTTCTCATATTATGGATACGTTACTTAAACACACTCAAACACACAAACCATCGACCGTTGGGGAAATGAATGTATGGTTTAACATAATTTGGCAATCACTGAGTAGTGTTTCTTTTCTAACAGATACTAAAGACCCAGAAAAGGACGTGAAGGTATTTGTTTTGACACACTTATAGACATTACAACATCAGCTTTAACTGGCTAAATTTATATGTGCGCCTAAGTCCGACTTCTGTTGTTTCTATTGCTCGTTTGGAAGTGATAATAACTCTCCCGTTACTACTGTTATTTTGATAGAATGTGACCATATTTTAAAATATAAAGACGTCATCTATTTATTTCAAAAGATGTTGTGCCTGAAGATACATACATAAAATGCGAAACTAGTTGCGCTGAATTATCGGCATTTGTTTGCATTGGATTTTTTTATTAAAAAAAATTGAAATATACATACATGTTTGGGAATCAAAGATTTCGGGAAACCTATTCATTTTTTTGTATCTTAATCTGATTTGGGATCAAGGATTTCAGGAAATATATCAATTACTTTTATCAGCATCATAGTGGAAATACGGCATATGATGTTATAAATATTGAGTATAAAACTAACTACCGCATATGACGCTACAGTACTATGTTAGGAAAATAGTTGGCTTGAACTAGTACAGTTAAATGGAAACGATTATAAGCCAGCACTTAATATTTAGTCTTCTGCAAAATTATAACTCTACAAATATTTTAATGAGCTGTGTATTTGGTGCACATTTTTGGTGCAGTGTACGTCTGTTTTATGTATTCACTAATCCTGGAGATTTTGCTGATCACATATATAGTGGTTCCACTGCAAGACTATTAACTATCTTCTTAGATAATATTATTATTAGTAACAGTAGTAGCAGTAGTACCAATAGTAGTAGTAGTACTTTTAATGCTGTTTTATTATTATTATTATTATTTTTGTTAGTATTATTATTATTATTCAAGTGCTACTAATTACAAATGAATTGGACTGAATTTAATGCAATATTTCGTGTATTTGAAAATAAAAATCAGTACTCATTGGTTGATACAATAAACAAAGAAAACGTAAAATGTCGTATTTTACCATTATATTCTGATAATAAAGACATTACGTCTGAAAAAAATCAAACATAAATTATATAAAGTAAAGACAATTATAAAATTTAATATTGTGTATATATATATTTTGAACTTATTATTTAATCTGGTGTTGCAAAATGCCACTATATTGAACATGATCTAATCTCCTAACACAGTGTAAACAAGATATGAATATTCCAAAGAGAAAACCTGGAATATATTTCTGAACACATGAATAAATATAACGTGCAATATTTTATGTGTTTGCTTATAGTAATATTAGTATTATTAATATTGATTGTTGCAGCAGTAGTAGTCGCTGCAGTAATGGTAGCATGAGTGCATGATTTAGGAATTTAGCAACTGTAGTAGAAGTAGCATTTTCTAATGCACTTTGAGTTATAATAGTGGTAGTTGTCGTAGCAGTTGTATCAGTAGCCATAGTAGTACTATTTCCTGATGTTTTGGTTAAGACAAATAGACAAAGCAATTTCGAATTTCGTTTTTTTTATTGAAACAAATTCGCATAATATTTAGAAGTGATCGCACCTAAGGAAATATTATGTATTAAGAAAACTATAGTTTATCCCCAGTCTAGATCTAACTAATCCCGTAGTATAAAATACGTAACATCTACGTTGTTTCAGGAAATGTGTATCATTATGTATTCACCAAGGAACGTGCAGTTTGTGGTGCCTAACATTTTCTTTAGAAAATGCGGTTGAATTCGCCAAATATTATTATTGAGAGATTCATCCTATATGAATTGAATATAGCTCTTACATAACACAATCTGTCAATACTATCTGAGAATTTTCTGTAATGTCTCATGTTAGAAAACGTGGATAACAACATTTCCGGTATAAATATCTAATATAATTTTCTTAAGGAATATTGTATTCCTGAATATTATGCAAACAGTAGTAAATTGTAAGAAAGAAGGTAGTCCTGAGGCATTCACTTCTGCTTAATACTAGTGATTATCGCACTCCAAAGTGTACTAGCAAAATTTAATTATATTTTATAGCCAAAACTATGCATTCAATACACCACATTATGCACTTATGTCATTCAGCCAAACAAACATTTCCTTATATACGCCTTTGTAAAAATGGCCGTGATTTTGTTCAATATAAATCGATACCTTACTAATTTGGCGCGAGATTTTTTATTTTTTTTATTTTCTGCCTATCTGAGCGTTAGATACATGGTCAATGTATGCGATTCCGAAGATCTTGCGGAAGCATCTCATTTCAATGAATCCTGTTCTGTAGATCTGATGTGAGTGTCAATGGAAGCAATAGCAATGTTTGTATCCTTCCATATTGGCCTCAAGCTTGTTATTGCTGCTGTTGTCCGGGCAATCCTGCTAAGTAATTCTAGTTTTGAGTCCTCATCTTTCATAATAGCTCACAAGTACCTGAAACTTGTGACTGTTTCCAGCTTCTGTCTAAGTACTTTTATTTCTGCACTGGTACCATTGGTGTTGTTTGTCACCCAAGTCAGAAAGTACTTCTTTTTTATCTCCTGTTAATCCATCACTATCATCTGTAAAGCGAAGTTTGGTGGTTGTTCTTCCTCCGATCCTTTCCAAAACATTGCTGAGGAGTGTATGTGGCAGTATGCAACCCTGTTTGACTTCCAACTGTTGTTCGACCTTCTTGAAAGCTTTGATGGCATGGTACAGATTTTGCTGATGCTAAAAGTGTTTCTCTCAAAGGAGTCTGATATTGAATATTTGTTTCTTTATGCTCCTTATTTCTCGAAAACCTGCTTGCTCTTCAGCAAAAATGTCTCTGCTTGAGTCTTTCGTCTTCAGCATGACTTCGCTTGGGCGGCTGATCAGACTGACGGTGTTGTGGTTTTGAAATAACTGCAGGTTTCCTTTCTTGGGGAGCACGATGACCAAAGGTTGAGTACATGTTTTGGGTCATTCTACTGTCTGCAATAACTTGTTGCAGATTGTTTTTAGGACAGTGACTATCTTTTCTCTTCCTATTTGAATGAGTTCTGCTGGCATGTTGTCAACGCCAGCTGAATTTTCTGTCTTTACTGACCTAACTGCAGTTTCTCCTTGCTCACGAAGAATGGTGTTGTCATCAATTTATTTTGCTGGAAGGTGCTTTAATACTGTTGGGTCTCCTTGGGTTTTATAATTGTAAAATTGTGAGCAGTATTCTGCCAATTGTTTGAGGATCTCTTGATCTTCTGTGGGCCATTTTCCTGACTTGTCTTGGATGGTGGTACTTGTTTAAGATATGTGAGATCTTTCACCAGCTGGTATCCATCGTGCTAACGTCTCTGCTTTGACTGTCTTGGATTTCAAAGCATTGTCTTTCTATCTAGACTCCTGTGCTTTTCTCGTACTTATTGGTTATTCTTGGTTGGTACGGCGTTTTGATCACTTTTAATATATCATGATCAATTCCAATATCTGCTCATGGGAAACGTTGCGTTATTGCGATATTCAGTCCCGTGCTGAATCGTCTTGTCACCAAGATGGAGTCGGTCTGGTTGTGATATTGTCCGTTTGGACCGTGCCAGGCCCATCTTCAATATCCTTTGTGAGGGCCGAACGTGATGGTTAGCACAAGATTGTTGTAGGCGGCAATGTCCAAAAGCCTGAGTCCACTTTCATTTGTCTCTACATTGCAGAAGGGTCCACAAATCCTTTGCCAGTTTGTCTGTGAATCAACTCCTACCTTTGCATTCCAGTCTCCTTGTACAAACCGAATCTTTTTTTGGGGGGCGATTTGTCAATGACATCTTGCAGTTGATTATAACATTCTACAGTTCGCTTTCATCATAGTTAGGCGTCGGTACACAATATAATTGTGATATTAAAAGGGAGCCGCCCTCGGACGGATGGTAATAAGTCTGTTTGAGACTGGGCAGCAACACATTATGCTGTTCACAAGAAATACAACGCCATGATTGTGTTTGTCCCTCATCGGCTGAAGCGAAGCTTATGTCCTTCTTCTGTTCTTATTTCGCCAAAGTTTTAATCTAGCCACGTAGCAGAGACCAATAATGATACAGTAGTGCCTTTTCTAACTCATGTCTAAGTCTTTTCTAATTTTCCATATCTCTCACTGTTCAAACGTTCCATGTACCGATAATGATGTTGTCTCTCCATTGAATTTGACAGTGGGTGCACCATGCTTGTCACTTTCGTCCTGGTGTGCAGCGGCAGGTGAGGTCACTGCTGACCCGGGATGTGACCGATCCGATATGCTAGATGTCTTCACGTGGTGTGTTAAGGGCAAGATACAGCCTGGAGGAGTTCATTCCACTCCTGACTGGATGATCACAGCCGAAGTCCACCGATATTATTTGTGACGCCCTGGTCATGAAGCTCATTTTGGAGGCCTTCCACCCTGGCTGTCGAATTCATCGATAAAGACATCCACCCAGTGATGACGTGCTATCATTGCATTATTTTAACCATAGATCTATAGAACTGCCCATTATATATAGTGACTTATTTACTCTCGGGGACCTCTCCGGTGGCATTGTGGTTAGAGCGTCCTCCTCGGCGCCGGAGGTCGTGAGTTGGAATTGCGGCCGAGTCATACCAGATACGGTACTAGCAGAGACGGTACTAGCATCTGCCCTGCAAGATGCTCAGCGTTAAGAAGTTAGTGTTAGGACTGGTTGGTCTGGTGTCAGGATAATGTGACTGGGTGGGACATAATACATGTCTGTGGCATGATGCCCCAATGCTAGATAACACGATAAACTGTCATGCTGTATACATATTAGTGATATCACAAAGATGGCCGCTATTGCTTAACCGGCTTGATGCAGCTGTTCCGTTTTTGTGCCGTTTTCATGATATTTGTGCTCGGTGGCTGTCTTCGTCTGCGTTTCTGTGTTCATTATGTATTGGCTGTTCAGTTCGTATGTGTTTCTTCATCTCCTTGTTTTGGAAACGAGAACAATTAGACTTTTTCTCAGCTGTCTTGCTCCACTACTACAACTTCCATTTGAACAAACCGCCATCACGTGATACTCACCAGTCAACCCGTTTATGCTTTGATGGACCCTCATTAATTGCTTTAAATGACCACTCCTTGGCTCTCCACACTACATTGTGCTCTAGACTAAACGAACTGGGACTGCATCCATCATTACCTAAATGTAAAAAGAAGCGAAAAGAGAAAAGTTGTTTCAAAGTTGGCCGGCGTAGAACAGGAAGAAGTATTCCAGTTATCTCCCTTATGCCCTTTCCGGCTCGACAATTTAAAAATTCGACTGTTAATTTAGATAACCTAATTAAAATCCCTATTAATTCGTCAACCTTCGTGTCAACTATCCGAGAGATACCTCTGCGAATTGCATTGTTCAATGCCCGAAAAGTAGGACCACCGCAAAAGCGCACAGAATAGTTAATTTTATCAACGACCAGAATATTGACGTCTTTTTCCTGACAGAAACATGGCTAAAAACATCAGGCAATGAGCCCAAGTGTGCGGATCTAACACCCACTGGTTACTCCATCAGGTCGTTTCCACGTAACTCATGCGTAATTGGAATTGCTATCATCACAAAGAACTCCATGATCAAACGTCTTAACCACACCACAACATTCAATTTCGACCACACATTGTTGGAACTAGTCCAAACCACACTCACACTGGAGCAAAGGTCAGTCCATATTTTCTGCCTATACTGCCCTCCTCCTAGTAGAAAAAACAAGATGACTGAATCTCACTTTTTGGAGCAGTTTCCGAATCTTCTGGAGTATGGAAATTCTATAGGTGGCAACCTGATTATTCTTGGAGATTTCAATTTTCACTTTGACTGTTCCGGGAACCCAAACACATCAAAACTCATAGATTCCATTAATGGCTTCAATCTCAAACAGTCAGTTAACCAACCCACCCAGTTAACCAACCCACCCATAAACATGGTCACATTTTAGACTGGATTCTTCATAGACCTGATGATAACATTCTACGGTCCTCCCTGGTATCCTATGAACTTTGCATCACATCACCTCTGCATTATATGCCATCTTGACGTATCAGTCCCTAACCCTCCACCTTTATCTGCTACTAAGAGAAATCTCTGTATGATAAATAGAACCAAACTAATGCACGACATCCAAGCTAACCTCACAACTTGCTTACCTCCTACCGCAGAACAACTCGATAACTGTCTGCGTTCATTGCTCGACAAACATGCCCCAGCTACCAAGTGCAGAGTATCAATTCAGAAGTGTTCTCCATGGTATAGCAGTGTTGGGGACCAGCTTCGCACTGCTAAAAGAGAAGAATGTCACAAATATAGTCCATGCAGCGAAATCAGCCCACTACACTACTAAGATCATGGAAAGTTCCAACTGCAAAGAGCTCATCGAGATTACTAAGAAGCTAATGGCAGAGGAACAAATCTACACCACTTCCAAATACCTTCTCTCTTTGCAAATTTCTTCCGTGACAAAGTACAAACCATTAGAGATAAACTTTACACCACAATTTCAATTGACTCGTCGTCACCATACAGTTGCGATACAGAATTTGAGCGGCAACCATTAACAGCATGTGAACCTGTCTCTATGGATTTCGTACGTACAATCCTGATGACGAGTGCACCTAAGTCATGTGAACTTGATCCAATTCCAACATCACTGGGGCTTTAGTGCTTAGATGTTACTGATGTTATTAATACCTCTCTCTCATCAGGGGAATACCCATCATTTTTCAAAACTGCCATTGTAAAGCCTCTGCTGAAGAAACCAACACTAGACCATAACGATTTAAAGAACTATCGCCCAGATTCTAATCTCCCATTCATATCAAAAATCTTAGAAAAGGTTGTTCTATCCCAGCTTGGTTCTCATCTGACTTCAAAATAGTCTTCTTAGCAATGTACAATCTGCATATCTCCCTTGCCACAGTACTGAAACTACTCTTCTAAAAGTAGTTAATGACATTCTCTCTGCTTTGGATAGCAGAAAGATTACAGTTCTCACCCTCCTTGATTTTTAGCAGTGCGAAGCTGGTCCCCAACACTGCTATACCATGGAGAACACTTCTACAATATTTGACACAATAGACCATGATATTTTACTTCACGGTCTTCAGCATGTATTTGGCATTCATGATAACATCCTTACCGTGGTTCAAGTCCTACTTGGTCAACAGGACACAAATTGTGTCTGCAAATGGAATACACCCCATGCACAGTTGATCCATGTTGTGGTGTTCCACAAGGGAACTGTTATCTTCATTTTATACACTCTTCCGCTCTCAAGTGTCATAGATCATCATCCAGTATCTCACCAATTGTACGCTGATGACACCCAAATATAAAAATCTAGCCACCCAACTGAAGTTGATGCTACCATCCAAGGTGTAGAGAGGTGCATTTCTGATATGAAATCATGAATGACATGTAACGAGCTGCAGATGAATGATGATAAAACTGAGGCCATTCTGATTACAACACAAAGACGTTCTCATTCACATCCTTTACCTCAAACAATAAATATCAGCAACACCAACATTAAATTCACACAATCAGTACGAAACCTAGGTGTTACTCTGGACAGTACTCTCACATTGCACCAACATGTCATGAACATATGCAAGGCTGCATATCTTGAGCTGAGACGCATCAGCTCCATTCGCAAATATCTTTCAGTTGATGCCACTAAAACACTTGTGTGTTCATTAGTACTTTCAAGACTGGATTATTGTAACTCAGTTCTGTCTGGTTCATCACAATATCTATTTCAAAAATTTCAAAAAGTTCAAAACACAGCTGCTCGGATCATACTTAGAGTACCACGATCACAGCACACCTCCCCGCTGCTCTGTACCCTACACTGGCTATCCATTCGATCCAGAATCAAACACAAAATTGTTCTCTGTGCTTCTTTTCACTGACGGACTCTAGTCCAACATACCTATGCGACCTCACCCATGTGTACACACCAGCAAGATACTTACGCTCCTCTTCTGACAATCGTATACTCGTTATTCCCGCTATGAAAACAAAGTCATATGGACAGCGTTCTTTTGCATACCAGGGCCCAGCAACGTGGAATGAATTGCCCAATGAACTTAGACACAAAGACACAGTGATCACATTCAATAGTGCTCTCAAAACACTTATTTCGACTGCAAGATTAAACTTAAAGACCTAATAATGTTTGCTACCTTAAATATTCTCCGCATGTTTTTTCTATGTTTTCTAATTTTATGGTGTTTGTGTTAATCATATCATTATGTTTTTTTTAAAATCTTGTATGTGTTATCTAATGTTGTAAAGCGCTTAGAGCTTCTAAAAATTAGGCGCTATACAAAGTCATTATTATTATTGTTATTATTATTATTATTATTATTATTATATGACTGAACAATTAGTAACTCTACTTCTGAAATACAAACCACACACACATTTTTAGTCTCGATAAGGTAACAAATTCAACATCTTACTCCAACCAAGTAATTTTTCATAAAATATACATTATGATACTAATTAAATTATTTTATCCGGGCGTCTACTGATCAAGTTGCCAGAGAATTAAAGTTTGACTTGCTTGCTTGGCGGGTTTTCCCACAATATTTTCCTACATTCCACCTATTGAAGGTAATGAGAAAATGTGCTTTCATTGTTTATTATCGCTTTTTCAAACACTTCTGATCTGATTGCAGGATGAATCAAGGATGATGCTTTTAATGTTTAATACATTCAGATTTTTTTTAAAAAAAGTCTTCATAATTATGGCTATCCGTTTCTGCTTATACAGCATCTTCATTACTGAACAGCTTTTCCTTTGTCTCCATGGTTCCGAAGATTATTGAATTTGGTCTATAATTTGCACACACATTAACACATGTACTTTAAACATCTTGCTCTCGAAAGCACACTTCTCTTTTGTCTTAATATTTCCTGTTACCTTCCTATCCCTAAAATGTAAATACAATCACACGAAGACGAATGAAAGAAATATTCAAACTTTGTTAGTTTCCCTGGAAGAAGCCATCTCAAGTCATGCCATGAGCGTGTTTAGTAGCTCGTTATAGCGCACGTTTACGACCAAAGGGTTAATAAAAGTCGTGTATTTTCATGCTAAAGCGTCTCTTAAGTGTCCTCGACAATTTGGTCCTTAAAGCTCAAGATTATATGTATAGACAACTGATACAACTGATAATGACGGAGATTACAGAGTTTGTCAAATGAGCCACACTAATAAAATTGCAATCATGTTTGAAATACAACCTAAGGAGAGAAAGGATGCCTTGCCAGTCAGACTATATAAAGTCTAGTGATTGTGCATATTTATTAGTCGTTTATTGTTCGTCTTTGATGACTTTGCAATATAAGCTTATAAATAAATATTGCTCATAATCTGATACAAATTGAAGCCTCAAGAATACTAACAATAAAATTGTTTACGGACAAATAACGACATTAGACTAATGCAGAGTTAAACTTTCAAACATTACTAGTGCATACATGTTTGGTGCCTTGTCGTTACTTGTGGACTTGTTTCAGCGTGCCTTAATAAATATTATTTTCGACTTTGTTTTCTATACAAGTGTGCATATATTTTGTCAACATTTTCATCTCGTCTAGAATGCTTTTCATTCGCCTATCGGATTATTTCATTTTAAATGCGTGACCTAACTGGGTCGGGATGTGAAGCAAGCCAAGAGGGATTTATGTGTACTGTATCGAATTTATAGCTGCATTAGCTCATTTCAGTCGTTGGATCATATATCCAACAATATATTACGATATCAGTTGTCAGCTAAAGCAGTTTTAGTTTTCTTAAATGTTTGTGACCTGTTAATTTGTATTTTCATGGCAGATAATATTCAAAATAATCGTAGGATACAATCACAGTATCAATACAGAATACACGAGCCATATATTATCTTAAGTTGCCTTTCTTTGAGCATCGCTCCAAACGTCGTTTAAATTTGTAGTTGTGGACTAATGCATGTCGTCGATGCCATCGAATTAGGCAAAAGACAGAATATCATCAAGTGCCATATTTGTTAGTGAATGTATCAAATACATTCCCTTTCTTAGACCCCAGACATCAACTCCCAGTGGAATCAGTCGTGCAACTTACAGTGCATGAATAGGAGCCATAAATATCTTCTGATTGTATTTTCCTACCATTTAATAAGTATGACAATATCAACAGTATTTACAAACATCATTTTTGATTTTTGGCCAATAAAAGTGAGTCAAGATATTCTGATAAGTCTTATTAATCCCAAAATGACCAGCCAAATGAGTTTCATGGGCCAGACAAAGTATTTCCTGTCTGTAAAACTTCGGAACTACAGTTCAATACAAAACATTACAATATGCATTCGTCTTGTCTCTGATTATAAAGCACTAACAAACAATGCCACCTCTGAGGAACAATTCAAGCTATATCATGCTTATGTGTTCCATTTGCAGGTATCCATTTTCTAATAAGACTTCCATTTTTAATGAAATAACAGACATGAACTTCAGTGGCTTCAGTTTCACTAATGGCCATTTGAAACAAAAAGATCTTATGATCTTTTTCGTATTCGATGACCCGTGATTGTCGTTTGTCACCCTTTTTAGAAAAGAAAATGAGTAGTTTAACTGGGATCAATACCTTTTGATTGATCCAAACAAGGAGTGAAGTGACCTCATCAAAAGCCTTATCAATACATGTGTCAGATAAAGAAATACTTTCCTTATCAATATCATTCTCAAAAGCTTTCTTCTCTGGTAACTGCACAAGCTGGGTATAAAACAGAGAATTCTTTTTCAGTTGGATCGACTTTCTGATCCAAACAAGTCTTGTCAATTACAAGTGAATTAACCACAACCTTTTGTCTAGCTGGGTCGTTGCCAAGTGATAAACAAATGCCCTCAACGGGTAAAACACTGTTCCGACTGTCACGGGTCCGAAGACTAAGTCTGATGACAAATTTACACAATAGAGTGAATATTAACAAAGCCGCACTTTTCTCCCTGAATAAGAACACTCATTAGAAGAAGTACCTGATAATAAAGACTCTCAGAAGCTCCTGTGTCACTTAAATTATTTATAGGGACGGGATTGGCCAAAACACATAAGCATGATATAGCTTGAATTGTTCCTCAGAGGTGGCATTGTTTGTTAGTGCTTTATAATCAGAGACAAGACGAATGCATATTGTAATGTTTTTATCATAGCTTCGACATGAATGGTTCATAATACTCCATAGAGGAATTATAATATATAGCTGTACCCAAATATTAATGATCTGGCGGAAGATTTGCAGCCATCATGCAAAACTGCTTTAGGATGCAATCTGGTTTATGTGACTGGAAATTTTATTACTTGTCAAAGCTCAATTATTTGAAAGACAGGACGAAATATTCGTCTTGGCCAAAACGAAACTCATCAAAGTCCTTGACCGTATATCTAAGGTGATACGCCACAATGCCACCTCTGAGGAACAATTCAAGCTTTTCTTCTATGAAGCCCACAAATGCGAAACCTTGAAGAATGTAGTATGGGTGAGTCACTCATGCCATACACATTAGTTGTAATTGGAAAAGTTATGTGAACTTAAATCACTCTGTGTCCACGATAACAGTTCAAAATGTGTAGTCCGATATCCATGACGATGATATCCACTATACCTAAGTTTGTTATATTATGTAACCTGTCGTATTCATCGTTATTCTACAACAACTACATGTATTGGCTGATGATCTAGTTCGATGTCGAATACATGGAATAAGAAAAACAATTGTCATGTTTCCAGTTTCGTTCTGTATGATAACTTTGCTATTACCCAATATGTTTAGTAACTTATCTGTAATCTTGTGTTTTGTAATCTTGTGTTCTTCGATCTCTACATATTCGGCATGGAACACTTTTCAGGAAAAGCATTATGTTACTTATTGAAAAAATATAACATTTTGATTCCATTTTTAATAAATACGTATTTAATTAATAATGTATTTTCCGTGAGGAAAGGTTTCCTACTTTTTAAAGAAAAATTATCAATAAGATTTATTTAGTTGTCACACTTGTAAATGATAATGAATATTGCACTGTACTAATCTGAAATGAAATTATACATTATACAATATGAACAAAATGCTATATTAATTTTGAGACAATTTCATCCCTTTTCTCCGATTTTCTGTATGTATTATCCATTAGAGGTGATATGATTTCCGATACAAGTTTTCTCTTTACGTGCTGGTTATCAAAGAAGAGAATGCATTGTTTTCATCTTTACTACGTATTGCTCATTTATACTATGTATCCATAAGTTATTCGCTAAACTGATAATAACATTTTGAACTTTTTTTAAATTAATAATCTTGTATAAAGTTGAATAAAATAAGATGTTTGACCTGATCGATTTTAAAACTTAGGATAATCTGTTCATCATGAGTTCGATGCGCACAATTCAATTGCTGTTTCAAGCGGACACTTGCAATATGGTTTAAAAATTATGGATCTTAGTTTTTGGTGAGAGGAGTTTAGATGTAAACATTTTTTTTTGCAGCAGACAAAGTGGTTATTGCAAAATGCACGTGAAATCGATTCTTGGCTGGCGCACTCCACGATTGTACAAAATAGGGCCATTTTATTTTTCAACGGTAATACTATTAAAACTGGAAGAAGACCAATGCCTGACCTTTTTTTTAATTTGTAGATAATATCAAGCTGTATTTTAGAATGTATGTGTGTGTGCGACAGAATGCATAACATTAGATTCAGATTCAACAGTGCTTTTTTTTTTTTTAATTTCTCCACATTATCGGCTGAATACGAAACGTTACATCTTTTAGTATACTTCTGTTTTAAGCACAGCACTGTACAATGTACTATTAGTTATGGCATGCATTATGCAACAAATTGACAATATCCATGTACGTCGAAAAATAGAACTCCAAACTAGATATTAGCGCATTTTGTCTGCACAAAGAAGTGTCATCGGACTGTGTATTTCTTATCATGAAACTTGACTGCACAACATAATTCTAGGTGAGGGTTGCGCTAAAGCACAAACACTATCAACGTACGAGTTTTAGAATTATCATTTCGTTGCTGATCTGCGGTTGGTACATCTGTCTCTACTGTGCATATATAAATCGTAATACACTTCCGCGGCATTTTATTATATTCCTACCTGCAATGTACAAATATTATAAAGGAGAAGCAACAATAACGATTGTATACACTCGAATTCTTTGAATTCTTACATTCACTATCCTTTTAGACTTTAACTTTGTTTGTGCATCAGGACCAATTAGTTCTAGGAGTGTCTAAAGTGATTTGAAAAACAACGTGTAGAAACTTAAGGGCGTCTTTAACTCTTAGCATTTTGACGTTGCTAAATACATATTTATTCTACAGTTTTGAAACATTAAATCATGATCAAAATGTCTTTGTTTGGTATGAAATAGCACTCCATAAACTTAATATATGTAGAAGTGGTTTATTCGCATCATTAAAAACATAATTAGACAGAGTCATACAATGTATCACATTAAGAGTGACTCGGAGTTTGAGGCCGCTATGCATTACATTTGAATAATTCACGCAGCAATAAGCTTACTTTGATCCTAGTTGTCGTTGATGGATGGGTTTTTGAAAGAAGGACGTCATCTTTAACCTTAGCTTTAAGGTTACATGCTCGCTTACATATCTGCCAGCAAAGTATAATGAAGTTGGCTGGTGACCTTGACGACCTGATACTGAAGCATGATCATGACAATCGCTAAGATTGTTGATCGAATAGAAAAGTTTTAAACAAATACTTAGGCTAGCGGCCTAGCAAAATAATTTCGCTGTACAAGCCGTTTCATGGCAAATGACTTTAACACCACCAAATTTAGTTGATTTCCAACAGATCCGTTCTTATGAACTCGACATCGGATATTTTGAATGAGACATTCCTTTCTCTTTGACAAACTGAAGTTTCCAATGAGGATCTCTGACAAAAGTGATGACCTCAACCATACCATCGCGGTGAACATGAATGACTTGAATTCATGCTCTCTACCCTGTGTGCATCTCCGATACAAGTCAGGCTAAAACCATCAAACTGCGGATACTTTGTTTACGATGACAATCAACACCACACATGGATCAGAGATGTTTCACGGTTGCTATATGGCAGTACCAAGCGGAAATCGAGTCTGTACATCTATTGCCGATCATTCACATAACTGAACCTTCTCAACAACCACGTAATGGCTATCGGTGCAGAGTTTTAAGGCCACAGAAGACATTATAAACATGTAAAGAATATGCGTTTCTTTAAGCGCCGCTTTCATAAGACTGATTACCTGGTTCCGGACAATACTAAACCATCTACTTTTGTCCAACTCATATATCAGTACTCATTGATTTCATCTGCTGGGCCAGCAGCTGACCGTCATTTATTTCACTTACTGGTCCATAGAAGTGCTGTAGGCCCGACGCCCGGCACACTGCTTGAAGTGACATATCTGTGAGTTGCCGCTTAGTTTAGAAACTATCTTGCCGTGGCCATATCTATTATGCCAGTAGATACTCTCAGAAAGACGCGGCACTGCTTGTGGTTAGCGAGGACAATATTCATTATAAAACAAAGGCGGATCGGGAGGTAGTCTAAAACAATCAGGTTGGTACCTCCGACGTTAAGTGGCTGTAAAAAGAGTACGTCAACAGCCATGAAATTGGCTTTTAAAAACACCTCAAAGTCACAATCGCACGTGTTGGGGGCAACATCGGGGACAATGTATACTGACGAGGCACGTGACTCCATGACCAGTGACCTAAACAGAAGATCACGTGCTTGTCTGCTCCTAGAAAGGTCCACGATGGATTGTGAAAACAGTACGTAAGTTCTAACCAAAGCTATCCAAACATTCCGTTACGTATTTTAACATATTACTGACACAGTTTGCATCGAAAACAACTTTGGTTGGACGTTGTTTTCCTTTTTCAAACGAATAAGGACCTGGAAAAGAAAACCTCCTCTAACTCTCTCACTGTGTAAATAGCATGTAAAGCAATGAAATCACTCAAAACGAGTAACGTAAATGTTTGTTTCCTTCTTGATTGTCGACAGGCAGTGTGGAAACCTAATGCATATGATCTGATTTTCAACAATTACAGAACATACTATAGTGAATTTACAATCATGTTATGAAATCGTGCATTGTAACATTGATGGTTTGCGTTTCCAAACCGACAATGTTTGTCACTTACTCATTTTTGCATACACACACCGAGGTAGTTATGCAAGGAAGGGTTGCTAGATTCTGTGACCATTTTTTCAAGCTATTTAAAATGGGGGATTGTATATAGTTATGGTTTCTGGTAAAGTTGTAGGTATATGTGTGTGATAAACGGCAAACATCTCGTATAACATAAAACATAAAGTTGATAAGTGGGTAAGTTTGAAAATTCACTTCACATAGCTTATATTGATAGTAAACATTTTGCTTTTGACAAATTTTTTAAGTGTAGCAAATCATTGTTACAAACTCGTGTTGAGAAAAGGAGTGACATTTCTTGTAAAACATTGTAGTGCACTTGCCCTTTATCTTCGTTTGTCTTAGAGAAGGCCACCTTTGCAGCCGCTAGAACAGTAGTAGACGTCGTCGCTGCCGTAGAAATAGTTCATTTAGAAATGAATTTTTATTTTCCCATCCAATGGACAATGATATTAGATTAGATTTGGCAGGCATGATCATGAACGGAGAAGATGAAATACATCTTGCAGGAGGAGACACAATCAGTCAATGCCGTCGTTCGTTTTATAGTGCTTTCACGACGTAGCAACATCACGTCTCTTTTATGTCAAGATATTTGTTTTATCCCTTTTCTTCGTGGAGCTTTTCTTCTTTCTGCGGCAATTCTTTTCTTTGTGGGGATGTTGCCTTTTTTGGCGACCTTTCATATTTTTCTTCATTTAGCTTTTTCTTTTAAGATTCTATATATAAGGGGACAAAATAATGACACCTCATAAACAATTACATCCATCAGTTAAAAATGAATTGATTTTTGGTTTGCATATTGTTTTTTTTTTGTTTTGTTTTTTCTTCAAAATGGGTTTGTTAGTTTGGGTATGTTGATTATGTTTTAAAGTAATTGACGTGATCTCAAAGTAAACAGTCGTAACACTTGAAACCAGCTTCTAATAAATGCGCAAGAACCTTCAATGCAACGGATGGCATACGGACTACGACACAATTTGGCAGGAGAATGCGATTGAAAGGAGGTCGTGTGGGCTACCGTTTGAAGAAGAAAAAAAAAAAGAAGTGTAGGATGATTTTAAATTTTCTTCCTTTCTTCCGAATGATGCGAAAGGAGAAATGTAAATAACAGGACATCATTATTAACACTTAACGTGTAACTAATTGGTACAAAGTAGTCTCAAATAATAGCGAATTGGTTGGTTCTAAATCGATGCGTAAATAAGCATTGGTGTTGCAATGTCATAGATCAGTCATAGGGTTCAATTGTTTGGCTAACATATGTACCTGTGATCTGTTTCTTCCATATTTGAACAATAGCACATAATGAGCATTGGGACTGATTTTGGGATGTGCTTGAAATAACTGTTGTGCTGGCATTACAATGGTGTCCGTGGCGTTTAAACCAAGGTTTATTCTTCTACGTCTTATTCTAACATCTCCTCGAAGATGACACGATGTGGTTTGACTGAAGTCAAACACGATTCCAAAATCTTCACGAAAAATGACTTCTGTAAACAAAATCGATTTAATTGAAAGAAATTTAAAGAAAGTGCAAACCTCACCTTGTAACAACGCATGGTATTTTACGCTTGACAATCAGACAAATGCGATTTGTATTCGATGAAACGCTCTAGTTTGTTTGAACCACTCGATATATAAATCAACATTTTAAAGAAATTGCGAATATGCAAGGACTCCCAACGTTTTCTAAATGTTTGTCTATCGTTTGATACTAGAGGAATTGAAGGACGAGGCAGCGATAGTAACACGTTGAGAATGCTGAAAAGATTATCAAATGCAAAATACATTTAATACATCTGAAGCTAGACTAACATTTCTAATATTGGTGTCAAAACACAAGAAAACATTTTTCTTTCGAAGATTTAAAACACATACGGCATATATTATTCCGTTCGTGATTTAATGTCTGTCCCATTAAATGTATGTGCAAGCTATGGTCGTCTTCTTATATTTATACAAATTTAGTGTCTCTAATTTCTCCGGTATTGTCTTTCTTCTCATTTCCTTTATATTTGTACGAAATTACTTTCGTGGATTTGTAATAGATCCTGTTTCGGGTTTTCTACTACGGCTTTTATCATTATCTCATGTTCACCTCTCAGTGTTTGTAAGTTAACTCCTTCTTGCTTCCATGCATCGACACCAGAAAATTTCCTGTCATGTACATCTTCCCAATGGAAAAGTTGCTGGTATAAACAACTGCATATACACGCATCTTGATAAGTATAAAGCGGAACTAATGATCGACGAATGTATTCTTAACATGGGCATGAAAACGTTTGCTCATCGCTATTTTAACACAACGTATCTTACTTACGAAAATAAATTTGGAATTATTACGCTTCGATAACCGAAATCCGACGAAAATGCCGTCATTAAAACGCAAATTACCCGTCGTCCAAACTATAATGGAATAGACGTGGATGGAATCAGTTCTGTTAACGGTTCTTGATACTCTAATAACTCAACACTGTCATTGACTTCCTTCCACTGAATTTATTGCAACAGTGAGGACAAAAGCCGTAGCGTGGTAAACTTCATATTCACGTTGTTGTTTTCTGTCTGTGATAGTATTTGCCAAGAATAACTTTTCATCTACTGTGGAAATAGCAATTATAGAAAAATTCCTCAAATGATGTTTCACTTGTATCTTGACAAACTCTCTGCAAATGCGTGCAGTTAGCAGAATTGGTAAATTCCGAATTCTAAACTAGTCATTCATAGAAATACCTTTGTTTTCTTTGTTCTTTGAGCGAATAGTGAAATCGACAGACAAACGATATCCGACAGAGAAATCTGAAGGAAATATTAATTTCTTTAACTGATGTTACACCCATCGTTAAGGGGTGTTGTCGTAGGTGTCAAACCAGGTTGTGTTTAAACGTATTGATTCAATCTGGTATAAGTCTTCACTTTCAAGAGTGCTACAAAGCATGCAAACAATGTAGCTATGAATCATACAGTCAAAGACCCTGTGAGATGGTTTATTGAAAAATGACGATTGATAAAATCGACCACTTTGAGACCTCTGGTGCGGTATGTTCGTTTGGACGCAATTATTATTATTTGCGTTAATCTGAAGCTTTACAAACTAGACGGTCACGTTGTATTTTACTATCCAAGTATTCAAAGATACAAAGAACAAACATGGATGTATTTGATTTCTTTTCTTCGAAATTCGTCCTCATCGCATGGCAAGCGCGTTGCATTGGTTCTTTATACAAAGAAATTGTCTAGTGGATTCAGAAGTATCTGTGTCTGTCTAACCTCGGGCGTCGTCTGTATGTTTGCTCGTACAACTCCTCCATGGTAAAATCTAAAAAAGAACATTTCAGATTGTGATTGAGGGAACCAAGTAGGTATAGAAAAAGAAAAGAAAAGAAAGAAACTTCTGTCCATGTGTCATTCCAAATATTTTAGTCATTTTTTTCAAACACATTGCCAAATAATTCATGAAATCTTTAAAATGCATTTGTCGCGATTTCACTTCGACTAGACTGGCTCCAACCATAATCGGTGCGATCGTTTGAATAGATTCAGAAGGAAACATTCCGTCGTATCAAGAGAAATTGTGAGCAATGATTGTAGCATCCTTACGGCTGTCTTTGTAAGGCTACATATCCTTCCTCTTCGCGCCAATATCGTCGGTGGAGTCTAAAATCGGAAAGAGACAGTGGAAAAAATTGCTTTCAGTATTAAAGTTTCACAAGCCCCATGATCAACGGAGAAATTGAAAACGTGAATGATGTTTTCTATTATGCGGTATAGTTCTCGTCTTGCGAGGTGCCCCAGTCTCTCTAGGAGGTGAAGCGTGGGTCATGCAAAGCGTAATGGTTCCGTCGGTCATGTTAAACTTGTCACTGGTTTGTTGAATGTGTTGAAGTATGTAATTATTTTGAACCGTGTGATTTATGCATGTCTACTAAATTGGAGACTTTAAACTGGATGGAGATTCTCAAACAATTGGCCTCTTTAGTTGTTGTTGTTGTTGTTGTAGGGTTTAACGCCATATTTTAGCACACATAGCGGCCAGTATTAATGGTGGAGGAAAAACCCGGGTTGGCCTCTTTAGCTTGGCACTGCAATTTTGTTGTAACTAAGATGGATTCACACAAGTCTGTAATTAAATCTGCTGTTTTCTAGGGTGGCACTTCAGACATGAATAAGACCTCTTGCAAATTTCATCTTGTAGGTGTAAGCATTGGTGCACATTTGATGCAGGTCAAATTTAGCTGCAGGTCAGGTCAGGTTTTGCATCTCTATCAAATATGATAATAATTTTCTGGAGTTTCTGAGCGACTTTATCTTTGCTGGATCAGGATTCTCTTTGTCTTGTGGCCGAGGAGGTAGTGTACGTTGATTCATTTCACGCACCACATCGTCGACATCGCTGGCATGTTCTTGCGTTAAACATTTAGTTAGCACGTGGGACAAAAACAAGGAAAGTCGTCGTCTATGTCACCACTTGGCATCTACGTCCACGATCTCGCTGGACTATGGAGATCATTTTAATTTGATTACAACATTATATTTGACTAATTTATACGCACGCACTCACATCTTCTATGCATGAAAAACACACTTTATATACTTATTGACTTGGTATTATTAGCTATAAATGTCTCAAGCTAAGTCCAATTTCATTACCGGTTGATGTTGCTTTGGTAGTCATTGTTGTTTGATACTGCTGACAACTGACTACCGTGAGTGTGGATAGATTAATACAAGTTTTAGGAATTTTGGCTGGTGAAATTCTCTTTCTGTTGCCTCAGATACATTAAATCTGCGTTCCGACTGTGAAGAAGGAAAATATGGAAGAGTGAAATTAAGTCGACCCTCTGGTTAGAGATTTACAGATAGTTATTCGAAGAATACTTAAAATAAGAATACGGACAATTCGTCTGGAAATAAAAGTCACGATTGATGCGAGATCTGACATCGGGCTCTGGAAGCAAATGTCACAATAGATGCGACATCTGAATGAAAAGAAAGAACAAGAGAAAATTGAACAAAGGTAGAAATATGTATTATCATTGTCAGGTTACAGGACACTGGTCTTCTGAAAGGCTTATTAAAAAGAAGCACAAGAAGCGAGAAGTTGAGAACTCTTCAAAATTAGAAACAGAAAGATACAAACCCGTCTTAGACACAAGACGTTAAGGTAACAGAAAGAGAATGAAGAGGGAATAAAATGCATGCGAAGAGAATGAAAGGTAGAGACAGACATTATAAGAAAGACAAAATGGAATTTGGTGATGTGTTATGACATTTGCATTGTGATTCAAAGGAAACTATTCCAAGGAAACTTATGTGTCCATCTGTCTTATTTTCTCATATTATGGATACGTTACTTAAACACACTCAAACACACAAACCATCGACCGTTGGGGAAATGAATGTATGGTTTAACATAATTTGGCAATCACTGAGTAGTGTTTCTTTTCTAACAGATACTAAAGACCCAGAAAAGGACGTGAAGGTATTTGTTTTGACACACTTATAGACATTACAACATCAGCTTTAACTGGCTAAATTTATATGTGCGCCTAAGTCCGACTTCTGTTGTTTCTATTGCTCGTTTGGAAGTGATAATAACTCTCCCGTTACTACTGTTATTTTGATAGAATGTGACCATGGATTGTTATTTTAAAATATAAAGACGTCATCTATTTATTTCAAAAGATGTTGTGCCTGAAGATACATACATAAAATGCGAAACTAGTTGCGCTGAATTATCGGCATTTGTTTGCATTGGATTTTTTTATTTAAAAAAATTGAAATATACATACATGTTTGGGAATCAAAGATTTCGGGAAACCTATTCATTTTTTTGTATCTTAATCTGATTTGGGATCAAGGATTTCAGGAAATATATCAATTACTTTTATCAGCATCATAGTGGAAATACGGCATATGATGTTATAAATATTGAGTATAAAACTAACTACCGCATATGACGCTACAGTACTATGTTAGGAAAATAGTTGGCTTGAACTAGTACAGTTAAATGGAAACGATTATAAGCCAGCACTTAATATTTAGTCTTCTGCAAAATTATAACTCTACAAATATTTTAATGAGCTGTGTATTTGGTGCACATTTTTGGTGCAGTGTACGTCTGTTTTATGTATTCACTAATCCTGGAGATTTTGCTGATCACATATATAGTGGTTCCACTGCAAGACTATTAACTATCTTCTTAGATAATATTATTATTAGTAACAGTAGTAGCAGTAGTACCAATAGTAGTAGTAGTACTTTTAATGCTGTTTTATTATTATTATTATTATTTTTGTTAGTATTATTATTATTATTATTATTCAAGTGCTACTAATTACAAATGAATTGGACTGAATTTAATGCAATATTTCGTGTATTTGAAAATAAAAATCAGTACTCATTGGGTGATACAATAAACAAAGAAAACGTAAAATGTCGTATTTTACCATTATATTCTGATAATAAAGACATTACGTCTGAAAAAAATCAAACATAAATTATATAAAGTAAAGACAATTATAAAATTTAATATTGTGTATATATATATTTTGAACTTATTATTTAATCTGGTGTTGCAAAATGCCACTATATTGAACATGATCTAATCTCCTAACACAGTGTAAACAAGATATGAATATTCCAAAGAGAAAACCTGGAATATATTTCTGAACACATGAATAAATATAACGTGCAATATTTTATGTGTTTGCTTATAGTAATATTAGTATTATTAATATTGATTGTTGCAGCAGTAGTAGTCGCTGCAGTAATGGTAGCATGAGTGCATGATTTAGGAATTTAGCAACTGTAGTAGAAGTAGCATTTTCTAATGCACTTTGAGTTATAATAGTGGTAGTTGTCGTAGCAGTTGTATCAGTAGCCATAGTAGTACTATTTCCTGATGTTTTGGTTAAGACAAATAGACAAAGCAATTTCGAATTTCGTTTTTTTTATTGAAACAAATTCGCATAATATTTAGAAGTGATCGCACCTAAGGAAATATTATGTATTAAGAAAACTATAGTTTATCCCCAGTCTAGATCTAACTAATCCCGTAGTATAAAATACGTAACATCTACGTTGTTTCAGGAAATGTGTATCATTATGTATTCACCAAGGAACGTGCAGTTTGTGGTGCCTAGCATTTTCTTTAGAAAATGCGGTTGAATTCGCCAAATATTATTATTGAGAGATTCATCCTATATGAATTGAATATAGCTCTTACATAACACAATCTGTCAATACTATCTGAGAATTTTCTGTAATGTCTCATGTTAGAAAACGTGGATAACAACATTTCCG
Source organism: Sinohyriopsis cumingii (assembly GCA_028554795.2). Classification (NCBI taxonomy): domain Eukaryota; kingdom Metazoa; phylum Mollusca; class Bivalvia; order Unionida; family Unionidae; genus Sinohyriopsis; species Sinohyriopsis cumingii. The sequence goes on along the minus strand of CM068831.1, from coordinate 38,924,257 downwards.
GTATAAATATCTAATATAATTTTCTTAAGGAATATTGTATTCCTGAATATTATGCAAACAGTAGTAAATTGTAAGAAAGAAGGTAGTCCTGAGGCATTCACTTCTGCTTAATACTAGTGATTATCGCACTCCAAAGTGTACTAGCAAAATTTAATTATATTTTATAGCCAAAACTATGCATTCAATACACCACATTATGCACTTATGTCATTCAGCCAAACAAACATTTCCTTATATACGCCTTTGTAAAAATGGCCGTGATTTTGTTCAATATAAATCGATACCTTACTAATTTGGCGCGAGATTTTTTATTTTTTTTATTTTCTGCCTATCTGAGCGTTAGATACATGGTCAATGTATGCGATTCCGAAGATCTTGCGGAAGCATCTCATTTCAATGAATCCTGTTCTGTAGATCTGATGTGAGTGTCAATGGAAGCAATAGCAATGTTTGTATCCTTCCATATTGGCCTCAAGCTTGTTATTGCTGCTGTTGTCCGGGCAATCCTGCTAAGTAATTCTAGTTTTGAGTCCTCATCTTTCATAATAGCTCACAAGTACCTGAAACTTGTGACTGTTTCCAGCTTCTGTCTAAGTACTTTTATTTCTGCACTGGTACCATTGGTGTTGTTTGTCACCCAAGTCAGAAAGTACTTCTTTTTTATCTCCTGTTAATCCATCACTATCATCTGTAAAGCGAAGTTTGGTGGTTGTTCTTCCTCCGATCCTTTCCAAAACATTGCTGAGGAGTGTATGTGGCAGTATGCAACCCTGTTTGACTTCCAACTGTTGTTCGACCTTCTTGAAAGCTTTGATGGCATGGTACAGATTTTGCTGATGCTAAAAGTGTTTCTCTCAAAGGAGTCTGATATTGAATATTTGTTTCTTTATGCTCCTTATTTCTCGAAAACCTGCTTGCTCTTCAGCAAAAAAGTCTCTGCTTGAGTCTTTCGTCTTCAGCATGACTTCGCTTGGGCGGCTGATCAGACTGACGGTGTTGTGGTTTTGAAATAACTGCAGGTTTCCTTTCTTGGGGAGCACGATGACCAAAGGTTGAGTACATGTTTTGGGTCATTCTACTGTCTGCAATAACTTGTTGCAGATTGTTTTTAGGACAGTGACTATCTTTTCTCTTCCTATTTGAATGAGTTCTGCTGGCATGTTGTCAACGCCAGCTGAATTTTCTGTCTTTACTGACCTAACTGCAGTTTCTCCTTGCTCACGAAGAATGGTGTTGTCATCAATTTATTTTGCTGGAAGGTGCTTTAATACTGTTGGGTCTCCTTGGGTTTTATAATTGTAAAATTGTGAGCAGTATTCTGCCAATTGTTTGAGGATCTCTTGATCTTCTGTGGGCCATTTTCCTGACTTGTCTTGGATGGTGGTACTTGTTTAAGATATGTGAGATCTTTCACCAGCTGGTATCCATCGTGCTAACGTTTCTGCTTTGACTGTCTTGGATTTCAAAGCATTGTCTTTCTATCTAGACTCCTGTGCTTTTCTCGTACTTATTGGTTATTCTTGGTTGGTACGGCGTTTTGATCACTTTTAATATATCATGATCAATTCCAATATCTGCTCATGGGAAACGTTGCGTTATTGCGATATTCAGTCCCGTGCTGAATCGTCTTGTCACCAAGATGGAGTCGGTCTGGTTGTGATATTGTCCGTTTGGACCGTGCCAGGCCCATCTTCAATATCCTTTGTGAGGGCCGAACGTGATGGTTAGCACAAGATTGTTGTAGGCGGCAATGTCCAAAAGCCTGAGTCCACTTTCATTTGTCTCTACATTGCAGAAGGGTCCACAAATCCTTTGCCAGTTTGTCTGTGAATCAACTCCTACCTTTGCATTCCAGTCTCCTTGTACAAACCGAATCTTTTTTTGGGGGGCGATTTGTCAATGACATCTTGCAGTTGATTATAACATTCTACAGTTCGCTTTCATCATAGTTAGGCGTCGGTACACAATATAATTGTGATATTAAAAGGGAGCCGCCCTCGGACGGATGGTAATAAGTCTGTTTGAGACTGGGCAGCAACACATTATGCTGTTCACAAGAAATACAACGCCATGATTGTGTTTGTCCCTCATCGGCTGAAGCGAAGCTTATGTCCTTCTTCTGTTCTTATTTCGCCAAAGTTTTAATCTAGCCACGTAGCAGAGACCAATAATGATACAGTAGTGCCTTTTCTAACTCATGTCTAAGTCTTTTCTAATTTTCCATATCTCTCACTGTTCAAACGTTCCATGTACCGATAATGATGTTGTCTCTCCATTGAATTTGACAGTGGGTGCACCATGCTTGTCACTTTCGTCCTGGTGTGCAGCGGCAGGTGAGGTCACTGCTGACCCGGGATGTGACCGATCCGATATGCTAGATGTCTTCACGTGGTGTGTTAAGGGCAAGATACAGCCTGGAGGAGTTCATTCCACTCCTGACTGGATGATCACAGCCGAAGTCCACCGATATTATTTGCGACGCCCTGGTCATGAAGCTCATTTTGGAGGCCTTCCACCCTGGCTGTCGAATTCATCGATAAAGACATCCACCCAGTGATGACGTGCTATCATTGCATTATTTTAACCATAGATCTATAGAACTGCCCATTATATATAGTGACTTATTTACTCTCGGGGACCTCTCCGGTGGCATTGTGGTTAGAGCGTCCTCCTCGGCGCCGGAGGTCGTGAGTTGGAATTGCGGCCGAGTCATACCAGATACGGTACTAGCAGAGACGGTACTAGCATCTGCCCTGCAAGATGCTCAGCGTTAAGAAGTTAGTGTTAGGACTGGTTGGTCTGGTGTCAGGATAATGTGACTGGGTGGGACATAATACATGTCTGTGGCATGATGCCCCAATGCTAGATAACACGATAAACTGTCATGCTGTATACATATTAGTGATATCACAAAGATGGCCGCTATTGCTTAACCGGCTTGATGCAGCTGTTCCGTTTTTGTGCCGTTTTCATGATATTTGTGCTCGGTGGCTGTCTTCGTCTGCGTTTCTGTGTTCATTATGTATTGGCTGTTCAGTTCGTATGTGTTTCTTCATCTCCTTGTTTTGGAAACGAGAACAATTAGACTTTTTCTCAGCTGTCTTGCTCCACTACTACAACTTCCATTTGAACAAACCGCCATCACGTGATACTCACCAGTCAACCCGTTTATGCTTTGATGGACCCTCATTAATTGCTTTAAATGACCACTCCTTGGCTCTCCACACTACATTGTGCTCTAGACTAAACGAACTGGGACTGCATCCATCATTACCTAAATGTAAAAAGAAGCGAAAAGAGAAAAGTTGTTTCAAAGTTGGCCGGCGTAGAACAGGAAGAAGTATTCCAGTTATCTCCCTTATGCCCTTTCCGGCTCGACAATTTAAAAATTCGACTGTTAATTTAGATAACCTAATTAAAATCCCTATTAATTCGTCAACCTTCGTGTCAACTATCCGAGAGATACCTCTGCGAATTGCATTGTTCAATGCCCGAAAAGTAGGACCACCGCAAAAGCGCACAGAATAGTTAATTTTATCAACGACCAGAATATTGACGTCTTTTTCCTGACAGAAACATGGCTAAAAACATCAGGCAATGAGCCCAAGTGTGCGGATCTAACACCCACTGGTTACTCCATCAGGTCGTTTCCACGTAACTCATGCGTAATTGGAATTGCTATCATCACAAAGAACTCCATGATCAAACGTCTTAACCACACCACAACATTCAATTTCGACCACACATTGTTGGAACTAGTCCAAACCACACTCACACTGGAGCAAAGGTCAGTCCATATTTTCTGCCTATACTGCCCTCCTCCTAGTAGAAAAAACAAGATGACTGAATCTCACTTTTTGGAGCAGTTTCCGAATCTTCTGGAGTATGGAAATTCTATAGGTGGCAACCTGATTATTCTTGGAGATTTCAATTTTCACTTTGACTGTTCCGGGAACCCAAACACATCAAAACTCATAGATTCTATTAATGGCTTCAATCTCAAACAGTCAGTTAACCAACCCACCCAGTTAACCAACCCACCCATAAACATGGTCACATTTTAGACTGGATTCTTCATAGACCTGATGATAACATTCTACGGTCCTCCCTGGTATCCTATGAACTTTGCATCACATCACCTCTGCATTATATGCCATCTTGACGTATCAGTCCCTAACCCTCCACCTTTATCTGCTACTAAGAGAAATCTCTGTATGATAAATAGAACCAAACTAATGCACGACATCCAAGCTAACCTCACAACTTGCTTACCTCCTACCGCAGAACAACTCGATAACTGTCTGCGTTCATTGCTCGACAAACATGCCCCAGCTACCAAGTGCAGAGTATCAATTCAGAAGTGTTCTCCATGGTATAGCAGTGTTGGGGACCAGCTTCGCACTGCTAAAAGAGAAGAATGTCACAAATATAGTCCATGCAGCGAAATCAGCCCACTACACTACTAAGATCATGGAAAGTTCCAACTGCAAAGAGCTCATCGAGATTACTAAGAAGCTAATGGCAGAGGAACAAATCTACACCACTTCCAAATACCTTCTCTCTTTGCAAATTTCTTCCGTGACAAAGTACAAACCATTAGAGATAAACTTTACACCACAATTTCAATTGACTCGTCGTCACCATACAGTTGCGATACAGAATTTGAGCGGCAACCATTAACAGCATGTGAACCTGTCTCTATGGATTTCGTACGTACAATCCTGATGACGAGTGCACCTAAGTCATGTGAACTTGATCCAATTCCAACATCACTGGGGCTTTAGTGCTTAGATGTTACTGATGTTATTAATACCTCTCTCTCATCAGGGGAATTCCCATCATTTTTCAAATCTGCCATTGTAAAGCCTCTGCTGAAGAAACCAACACTAGACCATAACGATTTAAAGAACTATCGCCCAGATTCTAATCTCCCATTCATATCAAAAATCTTAGAAAAGGTTGTTCTATCCCAGCTTGGTTCTCATCTGACTTCAAAATAGTCTTCTTAGCAATGTACAATCTGCATATCTCCCTTGCCACAGTACTGAAACTACTCTTCTAAAAGTAGTTAATGACATTCTCTCTGCTTTGGATAGCAGAAAGATTACAGTTCTCACCCTCCTTGATTTTTAGCAGTGCGAAGCTGGTCCCCAACACTGCTATACCATGGAGAACACTTCTACAATATTTGACACAATAGACCATGATATTTTACTTCACGGTCTTCAGCATGTATTTGGCATTCATGATAACATCCTTACCGTGGTTCAAGTCCTACTTGGTCAACAGGACACAAATTGTGTCTGCAAATGGAATACACCCCATGCACAGTTGATCCATGTTGTGGTGTTCCACAAGGGAACTGTTATCTTCATTTTATACACTCTTCCGCTCTCAAGTATCATAGATCATCATCCAGTATCTCACCAACTGTACGCTGATGACACCCAAATATAAAAATCTAGCCACCCAACTGAAGTTGATGCTACCATCCAAGGTGTAGAGAGGTGCATTTCTGATATGAAATCATGAATGACATGTAACGAGCTGCAGATGAATGATGATAAAACTGAGGCCATTCTGATTACAACACAAAGACGTTCTCATTCACATCCTTTACCTCAAACAATAAATATCAGCAACACCAACATTAAATTCACACAATCAGTACGAAACCTAGGTGTTACTCTGGACAGTACTCTCACATTGCACCAACATGTCATGAACATATGCAAGGCTGCATATCTTGAGCTGAGACGCATCAGCTCCATTCGCAAATATCTTTCAGTTGATGCCACTAAAACACTTGTGTGTTCATTAGTACTTTCAAGACTGGATTATTGTAACTCAGTTCTGTCTGGTTCATCACAATATCTATTTCAAAAATTTCAAAAAGTTCAAAACACAGCTGCTCGGATCATACTTAGAGTACCACGATCACAGCACACCTCCCCGCTGCTCTGTACCCTACACTGGCTATCCATTCGATCCAGAATCAAACACAAAATTGTTCTCTGTGCTTCTTTTCACTGACGGACTCTAGTCCAACATACCTATGCGACCTCACCCATGTGTACACACCAGCAAGATACTTACGCTCCTCTTCTGACAATCGTATACTCGTTATTCCCGCTATGAAAACAAAGTCATATGGACAGCGTTCTTTTGCATACCAGGGCCCAGCAACGTGGAATGAATTGCCCAATGAACTTAGACACAAAGACACAGTGATCACATTCAATAGTGCTCTCAAAACACTTATTTCGACTGCAAGATTAAACTTAAAGACCTAATAATGTTTGCTACCTTAAATATTCTCCGCATGTTTTTTCTATGTTTTCTAATTTTATGGTGTTTGTGTTAATCATATCATTATGTTTTTTTTAAAATCTTGTATGTGTTATCTAATGTTGTAAAGCGCTTAGAGCTTCTAAAAATTAGGCGCTATACAAAGTCATTATTATTATTGTTATTATTATTATTATTATTATTATTATATGACTGAACAATTAGTAACTCTACTTCTGAAATACAAACCACACACACATTTTTAGTCTCGATAAGGTAACAAATTCAACATCTTACTCCAACCAAGTAATTTTTCATAAAATATACATTATGATACTAATTAAATTATTTTATCCGGGCGTCTACTGATCAAGTTGCCAGAGAATTAAAGTTTGACTTGCTTGCTTGGCGGGTTTTCCCACAATATTTTCCTACATTCCACCTATTGAAGGTAATGAGAAAATGTGCTTTCATTGTTTATTATCGCTTTTTCAAACACTTCTGATCTGATTGCAGGATGAATCAAGGATGATGCTTTTAATGTTTAATACATTCAGATTTTTTTTAAAAAAAGTCTTCATAATTATGGCTATCCGTTTCTGCTTATACAGCATCTTCATTACTGAACAGCTTTTCCTTTGTCTCCATGGTTCCGAAGATTATTGAATTTGGTCTATAATTTGCACACACATTAACACATGTACTTTAAACATCTTGCTCTCGAAAGCACACTTCTCTTTTGTCTTAATATTTCCTGTTACCTTCCTATCCCTAAAATGTAAATACAATCACACGAAGACGAATGAAAGAAATATTCAAACTTTGTTAGTTTCCCTGGAAGAAGCCATCTCAAGTCATGCCATGAGCGTGTTTAGTAGCTCGTTATAGCGCACGTTTACGACCAAAGGGTTAATAAAAGTCGTGTATTTTCATGCTAAAGCGTCTCTTAAGTGTCCTCGACAATTTGGTCCTTAAAGCTCAAGATTATATGTATAGACAACTGATACAACTGATAATGACGGAGATTACAGAGTTTGTCAAATGAGCCACACTAATAAAATTGCAATCATGTTTGAAATACAACCTAAGGAGAGAAAGGATGCCTTGCCAGTCAGACTATATAAAGTCTAGTGATTGTGCATATTTATTAGTCGTTTATTGTTCGTCTTTGATGACTTTGCAATATAAGCTTATAAATAAATATTGCTCATAATCTGATACAAATTGAAGCCTCAAGAATACTAACAATAAAATTGTTTACGGACAAATAACGACATTAGACTAATGCAGAGTTAAACTTTCAAACATTACTAGTGCATACATGTTTGGTGCCTTGTCGTTACTTGTGGACTTGTTTCAGCGTGCCTTAATAAATATTATTTTCGACTTTGTTTTCTATACAAGTGTGCATATATTTTGTCAACATTTTCATCTCGTCTCGAATGCTTTTCATTCGCCTATCGGATTATTTCATTTTAAATGCGTGACCTAACTGGGTCGGGATGTGAAGCAAGCCAAGAGGGATTTATGTGTACTGTATCGAATTTATAGCTGCATTAGCTCATTTCAGTCGTTGGATCATATATCCAACAATATATTACGATATCAGTTGTCAGCTAAAGCAGTTTTAGTTTTCTTAAATGTTTGTGACCTGTTAATTTGTATTTTCATGGCAGATAATATTCAAAATAATCGTAGGATACAATCACAGTATCAATACAGAATACACGAGCCATATATTATCTTAAGTTGCCTTTCTTTGAGCATCGCTCCAAACGTCGTTTAAATTTGTAGTTGTGGACTAATGCATGTCGTCGATGCCATCGAATTAGGCAAAAGACAGAATATCATCAAGTGCCATATTTGTTAGTGAATGTATCAAATACATTCCCTTTCTTAGACCCCAGACATCAACTCCCAGTGGAATCAGTCGTGCAACTTACAGTGCATGAATAGGAGCCATAAATATCTTCTGATTGTATTTTCCTACCATTTAATAAGTATGACAATATCAACAGTATTTACAAACATCATTTTTGATTTTTGGCCAATAAAAGTGAGTCAAGATATTCTGATAAGTCTTATTAATCCCAAAATGACCAGCCAAATGAGTTTCATGGGCCAGACAAAGTATTTCCTGTCTGTAAAACTTCGGAACTACAGTTCAATACAAAACATTACAATATGCATTCGTCTTGTCTCTGATTATAAAGCACTAACAAACAATGCCACCTCTGAGGAACAATTCAAGCTATATCATGCTTATGTGTTCCATTTGCAGGTATCCATTTTCTAATAAGACTTCCATTTTTAATGAAATAACAGACATGAACTTCAGTGGCTTCAGTTTCACTAATGGCCATTTGAAACAAAAAGATCTTATGATCTTTTTCGTATTCGATGACCCGTGATTGTCGTTTGTCACCCTTTTTAGAAAAGAAAATGAGTAGTTTAACTGGGATCAATACCTTTTGATTGATCCAAACAAGGAGTGAAGTGACCTCATCAAAAGCCTTATCAATACATGTGTCAGATAAAGAAATACTTTCCTTATCAATATCATTCTCAAAAGCTTTCTTCTCTGGTAACTGCACAAGCTGGGTATAAAACAGAGAATTCTTTTTCAGTTGGATCGACTTTCTGATCCAAACAAGTCTTGTCAATTACAAGTGAATTAACCACAACCTTTTGTCTAGCTGGGTCGTTGCCAAGTGATAAACAAATGCCCTCAACGGGTAAAACACTGTTCCGACTGTCACGGGTCCGAAGACTAAGTCTGATGACAAATTTACACAATAGAGTGAATATTAACAAAGCCGCACTTTTCTCCCTGAATAAGAACACTCATTAGAAGAAGTACCTGATAATAAAGACTCTCAGAAGCTCCTGTGTCACTTAAATTATTTATAGGGACGGGATTGGCCAAAACACATAAGCATGATATAGCTTGAATTGTTCCTCAGAGGTGGCATTGTTTGTTAGTGCTTTATAATCAGAGACAAGACGAATGCATATTGTAATGTTTTTATCATAGCTTCGACATGAATGGTTCATAATACTCCATAGAGGAATTATAATATATAGCTGTACCCAAATATTAATGATCTGGCGGAAGATTTGCAGCCATCATGCAAAACTGCTTTAGGATGCAATCTGGTTTATGTGACTGGAAATTTTATTACTTGTCAAAGCTCAATTATTTGAAAGACAGGACGAAATATTCGTCTTGGCCAAAACGAAACTCATCAAAGTCCTTGACCGTATATCTAAGGTGATACGCCACAATGCCACCTCTGAGGAACAATTCAAGCTTTTCTTCTATGAAGCCCACAAATGCGAAACCTTGAAGAATGTAGTATGGGTGAGTCACTCATGCCATACACATTAGTTGTAATTGGAAAAGTTATGTGAACTTAAATCACTCTGTGTCCACGATAACAGTTCAAAATGTGTAGTCCGATATCCATGACGATGATATCCACTATACCTAAGTTTGTTATATTATGTAACCTGTCGTATTCATCGTTATTCTACAACAACTACATGTATTGGCTGATGATCTAGTTCGATGTCGAATACATGGAATAAGAAAAACAATTGTCATGTTTCCAGTTTCGTTCTGTATGATAACTTTGCTATTACCCAATATGTTTAGTAACTTATCTGTAATCTTGTGTTTTGTAATCTTGTGTTCTTCGATCTCTACATATTCGGCATGGAACACTTTTCAGGAAAAGCATTATGTTACTTATTGAAAAAATATAACATTTTGATTCCATTTTTAATAAATACGTATTTAATTAATAATGTATTTTCCGTGAGGAAAGGTTTCCTACTTTTTAAAGAAAAATTATCAATAAGATTTATTTAGTTGTCACACTTGTAAATGATAATGAATATTGCACTGTACTAATCTGAAATGAAATTATACATTATACAATATGAACAAAATGCTATATTAATTTTGAGACAATTTCATCCCTTTTCTCCGATTTTCTGTATGTATTATCCATTAGAGGTGATATGATTTCCGATACAAGTTTTCTCTTTACGTGCTGGTTATCAAAGAAGAGAATGCATTGTTTTCATCTTTACTACGTATTGCTCATTTATACTATGTATCCATAAGTTATTCGCTAAACTGATAATAACATTTTGAACTTTTTTTAAATTAATAATCTTGTATAAAGTTGAATAAAATAAGATGTTTGACCTGATCGATTTTAAAACTTAGGATAATCTGTTCATCATGAGTTCGATGCGCACAATTCAATTGCTGTTTCAAGCGGACACTTGCAATATGGTTTAAAAATTATGGATCTTAGTTTTTGGTGAGAGGAGTTTAGATGTAAACATTTTTTTTTGCAGCAGACAAAGTGGTTATTGCAAAATGCACGTGAAATCGATTCTTGGCTGGCGCACTCCACGATTGTACAAAATAGGGCCATTTTATTTTTCAACGGTAATACTATTAAAACTGGAAGAAGACCAATGCCTGACCTTTTTTTTAATTTGTAGATAATATCAAGCTGTATTTTAGAATGTATGTGTGTGTGCGACAGAATGCATAACATTAGATTCAGATTCAACAGTGCTTTTTTTTTTTTTTAATTTCTCCACATTATCGGCTGAATACGAAACGTTACATCTTTTAGTATACTTCTGTTTTAAGCACAGCACTGTACAATGTACTATTAGTTATGGCATGCATTATGCAACAAATTGACAATATCCATGTACGTCGAAAAATAGAACTCCAAACTAGATATTAGCGCATTTTGTCTGCACAAAGAAGTGTCATCGGACTGTGTATTTCTTATCATGAAACTTGACTGCACAACATAATTCTAGGTGAGGGTTGCGCTAAAGCACAAACACTATCAACGTACGAGTTTTAGAATTATCATTTCGTTGCTGATCTGCGGTTGGTACATCTGTCTCTACTGTGCATATATAAATCGTAATACACTTCCGCGGCATTTTATTATATTCCTACCTGCAATGTACAAATATTATAAAGGAGAAGCAACAATAACGATTGTATACACTCGAATTCTTTGAATTCTTACATTCACTATCCTTTTAGACTTTAACTTTGTTTGTGCATCAGGACCAATTAGTTCTAGGAGTGTCTAAAGTGATTTGAAAAACAACGTGTAGAAACTTAAGGGCGTCTTTAACTCTTAGCATTTTGACGTTGCTAAATACATATTTATTCTACAGTTTTGAAACATTAAATCATGATCAAAATGTCTTTGTTTGGTATGAAATAGCACTCCATAAACTTAATATATGTAGAAGTGGTTTATTCGCATCATTAAAAACATAATTAGACAGAGTCATACAATGTATCACATTAAGAGTGACTCGGAGTTTGAGGCCGCTATGCATTACATTTGAATAATTCACGCAGCAATAAGCTTACTTTGATCCTAGTTGTCGTTGATGGATGGGTTTTTGAAAGAAGGACGTCATCTTTAACCTTAGCTTTAAGGTTACATGCTCGCTTACATATCTGCCAGCAAAGTATAATGAAGTTGGCTGGTGACCTTGACGACCTGATACTGAAGCATGATCATGACAATCGCTAAGATTATTGATCGAATAGAAAAGTTTTAAACAAATACTTAGGCTAGCGGCCTAGCAAAATAATTTCGCTGTACAAGCCGTTTCATGGCAAATGACTTTAACACCACCAAATTTAGTTGATTTCCAACAGATCCGTTCTTATGAACTCGACATCGGATATTTTGAATGAGACATTCCTTTCTCTTTGACAAACTGAAGTTTCCAATGAGGATCTCTGACAAAAGTGATGACCTCAACCATACCATCGCGGTGAACATGAATGACTTGAATTCATGCTCTCTACCCTGTGTGCATCTCCGATACAAGTCAGGCTAAAACCATCAAACTGCGGATACTTTGTTTACGATGACAATCAACACCACACATGGATCAGAGATGTTTCACGGTTGCTATATGGCAGTACCAAGCGGAAATCGAGTCTGTACATCTATTGCCGATCATTCACATAACTGAACCTTCTCAACAACCACGTAATGGCTATCGGTGCAGAGTTTTAAGGCCACAGAAGACATTATAAACATGTAAAGAATATGCGTTTCTTTAAGCGCCGCTTTCATAAGACTGATTACCTGGTTCCGGACAATACTAAACCATCTACTTTTGTCCAACTCATATATCAGTACTCATTGATTTCATCTGCTGGGCCAGCAGCTGACCGTCATTTATTTCACTTACTGGTCCATAGAAGTGCTGTAGGCCCGACGCCCGGCACACTGCTTGAAGTGACATATCTGTGAGTTGCCGCTTAGTTTAGAAACTATCTTGCCGTGGCCATATCTATTATGCCAGTAGATACTCTCAGAAAGACGCGGCACTGCTTGTGGTTAGCGAGGACAATATTCATTATAAAACAAAGGCGGATCGGGAGGTAGTCTAAAACAATCAGGTTGGTACCTCCGACGTTAAGTGGCTGTAAAAAGAGTACGTCAACAGCCATGAAATTGGCTTTTAAAAACACCTCAAAGTCACAATCGCACGTGTTGGGGGCAACATCGGGGACAATGTATACTGACGAGGCACGTGACTCCATGACCAGTGACCTAAACAGAAGATCACGTGCTTGTCTGCTCCTAGAAAGGTCCACGATGGATTGTGAAAACAGTACGTAAGTTCTAACCAAAGCTATCCAAACATTCCGTTACGTATTTTAACATATTACTGACACAGTTTGCATCGAAAACAACTTTGGTTGGACGTTGTTTTCCTTTTTCAAACGAATAAGGACCTGGAAAAGAAAACCTCCTCTAACTCTCTCACTGTGTAAATAGCATGTAAAGCAATGAAATCACTCAAAACGAGTAACGTAAATGTTTGTTTCCTTCTTGATTGTCGACAGGCAGTGTGGAAACCTAATGCATATGATCTGATTTTCAACAATTACAGAACATACTATAGTGAATTTACAATCATGTTATGAAATCGTGCATTGTAACATTGATGGTTTGCGTTTCCAAACCGACAATGTTTGTCACTTACTCATTTTTGCATACACACACCGAGGTAGTTATGCAAGGAAGGGTTGCTAGATTCTGTGACCATTTTTTCAAGCTATTTAAAATGGGGGATTGTATATAGTTATGGTTTCTGGTAAAGTTGTAGGTATATGTGTGTGATAAACGGCAAACATCTCGTATAACATAAAACATAAAGTTGATAAGTGGGTAAGTTTGAAAATTCACTTCACATAGCTTATATTGATAGTAAACATTTTGCTTTTGACAAATTTTTTAAGTGTAGCAAATCATTGTTACAAACTCGTGTTGAGAAAAGGAGTGACATTTCTTGTAAAACATTGTAGTGCACTTGCCCTTTATCTTCGTTTGTCTTAGAGAAGGCCACCTTTGCAGCCGCTAGAACAGTAGTAGACGTCGTCGCTGCCGTAGAAATAGTTCATTTAGAAATGAATTTTTATTTTCCCATCCAATGGACAATGATATTAGATTAGATTTGGCAGGCATGATCATGAACGGAGAAGATGAAATACATCTTGCAGGAGGAGACACAATCAGTCAATGCCGTCGTTCGTTTTATAGTGCTTTCACGACGTAGCAACATCACGTCTCTTTTATGTCAAGATATTTGTTTTATCCCTTTTCTTCGTGGAGCTTTTCTTCTTTCTGCGGCAATTCTTTTCTTTGTGGGGATGTTGCCTTTTTTGGCGACCTTTCATATTTTTCTTCATTTAGCTTTTTCTTTTAAGATTCTATATATAAGGGGACAAAATAATGACACCTCATAAACAATTACATCCATCAGTTAAAAATGAATTGATTTTTGGTTTGCATATTGTTTTTTTTTTGTTTTGTTTTTTCTTCAAAATGGGTTTGTTAGTTTGGGTATGTTGATTATGTTTTAAAGTAATTGACGTGATCTCAAAGTAAACAGTCGTAACACTTGAAACCAGCTTCTAATAAATGCGCAAGAACCTTCAATGCAACGGATGGCATACGGACTACGACACAATTTGGCAGGAGAATGCGATTGAAAGGAGGTCGTGTGGGCTACCGTTTGAAGAAGAAAAAAAAAAAGAAGTGTAGGATGATTTTAAATTTTCTTCCTTTCTTCCGAATGATGCGAAAGGAGAAATGTAAATAACAGGACATCATTATTAACACTTAACGTGTAACTAATTGGTACAAAGTAGTCTCAAATAATAGCGAATTGGTTGGTTCTAAATCGATGCGTAAATAAGCATTGGTGTTGCAATGTCATAGATCAGTCATAGGGTTCAATTGTTTGGCTAACATATGTACCTGTGATCTGTTTCTTCCATATTTGAACAATAGCACATAATGAGCATTGGGACTGATTTTGGGATGTGCTTGAAATAACTGTTGTGCTGGCATTACAATGGTGTCCGTGGCGTTTAAACCAAGGTTTATTCTTCTACGTCTTATTCTAACATCTCCTCGAAGATGACACGATGTGGTTTGACTGAAGTCAAACACGATTCCAAAATCTTCACGAAAAATGACTTCTGTAAACAAAATCGATTTAATTGAAAGAAATTTAAAGAAAGTGCAAACCTCACCTTGTAACAACGCATGGTATTTTACGCTTGACAATCAGACAAATGCGATTTGTATTCGATGAAACGCTCTAGTTTGTTTGAACCACTCGATATATAAATCAACATTTTAAAGAAATTGCGAATATGCAAGGACTCCCAACGTTTTCTAAATGTTTGTCTATCGTTTGATACTAGAGGAATTGAAGGACGAGGCAGCGATAGTAACACGTTGAGAATGCTGAAAAGATTATCAAATGCAAAATACATTTAATACATCTGAAGCTAGACTAACATTTCTAATATTGGTGTCAAAACACAAGAAAACATTTTTCTTTCGAAGATTTAAAACACATACGGCATATATTATTCCGTTCGTGATTTAATGTCTGTCCCATTAAATGTATGTGCAAGCTATGGTCGTCTTCTTATATTTATACAAATTTAGTGTCTCTAATTTCTCCGGTATTGTCTTTCTTCTCATTTCCTTTATATTTGTACGAAATTACTTTCGTGGATTTGTAATAGATCCTGTTTCGGGTTTTCTACTACGGCTTTTATCATTATCTCATGTTCACCTCTCAGTGTTTGTAAGTTAACTCCTTCTTGCTTCCATGCATCGACACCAGAAAATTTCCTGTCATGTACATCTTCCCAATGGAAAAGTTGCTGGTATAAACAACTGCATATACACGCATCTTGATAAGTATAAAGCGGAACTAATGATCGACGAATGTATTCTTAACATGGGCATGAAAACGTTTGCTCATCGCTATTTTAACACAACGTATCTTACTTACGAAAATAAATTTGGAATTATTACGCTTCGATAACCGAAATCCGACGAAAATGCCGTCATTAAAACGCAAATTACCCGTCGTCCAAACTATAATGGAATAGACGTGGATGGAATCAGTTCTGTTAACGGTTCTTGATACTCTAATAACTCAACACTGTCATTGACTTCCTTCCACTGAATTTATTGCAACAGTGAGGACAAAAGCCGTAGCGTGGTAAACTTCATATTCACGTTGTTGTTTTCTGTCTGTGATAGTATTTGCCAAGAATAACTTTTCATCTACTGTGGAAATAGCAATTATAGAAAAATTCCTCAAATGATGTTTCACTTGTATCTTGACAAACTCTCTGCAAATGCGTGCAGTTAGCAGAATTGGTAAATTCCGAATTCTAAACTAGTCATTCATAGAAATACCTTTGTTTTCTTTGTTCTTTGAGCGAATAGTGAAATCGACAGACAAACGATATCCGACAGAGAAATCTGAAGGAAATATTAATTTCTTTAACTGATGTTACACCCATCGTTAAGGGGTGTTGTCGTAGGTGTCAAACCAGGTTGTGTTTAAACGTATTGATTCAATCTGGTATAAGTCTTCACTTTCAAGAGTGCTACAAAGCATGCAAACAATGTAGCTATGAATCATACAGTCAAAGACCCTGTGAGATGGTTTATTGAAAAATGACGATTGATAAAATCGACCACTTTGAGACCTCTGGTGCGGTATGTTCGTTTGGACGCAATTATTATTATTTGCGTTAATCTGAAGCTTTACAAACTAGACGGTCACGTTGTATTTTACTATCCAAGTATTCAAAGATACAAAGAACAAACATGGATGTATTTGATTTCTTTTCTTCGAAATTCGTCCTCATCGCATGGCAAGCGCGTTGCATTGGTTCTTTATACAAAGAAATTGTCTAGTGGATTCAGAAGTATCTGTGTCTGTCTAACCTCGGGCGTCGTCTGTATGTTTGCTCGTACAACTCCTCCATGGTAAAATCTAAAAAAGAACATTTCAGATTGTGATTGAGGGAACCAAGTAGGTATAGAAAAAGAAAAGAAAAGAAAGAAACTTCTGTCCATGTGTCATTCCAAATATTTTAGTCATTTTTTTCAAACACATTGCCAAATAATTCATGAAATCTTTAAAATGCATTTGTCGCGATTTCACTTCGACTAGACTGGCTCCAACCATAATCGGTGCGATCGTTTGAATAGATTCAGAAGGAAACATTCCGTCGTATCAAGAGAAATTGTGAGCAATGATTGTAGCATCCTTACGGCTGTCTTTGTAAGGCTACATATCCTTCCTCTTCGCGCCAATATCGTCGGTGGAGTCTAAAATCGGAAAGAGACAGTGGAAAAAATTGCTTCCAGTATTAAAGTTTCACAAGCCCCATGATCAACGGAGAAATTGAAAACGTGAATGATGTTTTCTATTATGCGGTATAGTTCTCGTCTTGCGAGGTGCCCCAGTCTCTCTAGGAGGTGAAGCGTGGGTCATGCAAAGCGTAATGGTTCCGTCGGTCATGTTAAACTTGTCACTGGTTTGTTGAATGTGTTGAAGTATGTAATTATTTTGAACCGTGTGATTTATGCATGTCTACTAAATTGGAGACTTTAAACTGGATGGAGATTCTCAAACAATTGGCCTCTATAGTTGTTGTTGTTGTTGTTGTAGGGTTTAACGCCATATTTTAGCACACATAGCGGCCAGTATTAATGGTGGAGGAAAAACCCGGGTTGGCCTCTTTAGCTTGGCACTGCAATTTTGTTGTAACTAAGATGGATTCACACAAGTCTGTAATTAAATCTGCTGTTTTCTAGGGTGGCACTTCAGACATGAATAAGACCTCTTGCAAATTTCATCTTGTAGGTGTAAGCATTGGTGCACATTTGATGCAGGTCAAATTTAGCTGCAGGTCAGGTCAGGTTTTGCATCTCTATCAAATATGATAATAATTTTCTGGAGTTTCTGAGCGACTTTATCTTTGCTGGATCAGGATTCTCTTTGTCTTGTGGCCGAGGAGGTAGTGTACGTTGATTCATTTCACGCACCACATCGTCGACATCGCTGGCATGTTCTTGCGTTAAACATTTAGTTAGCACGTGGGACAAAAACAAGGAAAGTCGTCGTCTATGTCACCACTTGGCATCTACGTCCACGATCTCGCTGGACTATGGAGATCATTTTAATTTGATTACAACATTATATTTGACTAATTTATACGCACGCACTCACATCTTCTATGCATGAAAAACACACTTTATATACTTATTGACTTGGTATTATTAGCTATAAATGTCTCAAGCTAAGTCCAATTTCATTACCGGTTGATGTTGCTTTGGTAGTCATTGTTGTTTGATACTGCTGACAACTGACTACCGTGAGTGTGGATAGATTAATACAAGTTTTAGGAATTTTGGCTGGTGAAATTCTCTTTCTGTTGCCTCAGATACATTAAATCTGCGTTCCGACTGTGAAGAAGGAAAATATGGAAGAGTGAAATTAAGTCGACCCTCTGGTTAGAGATTTACAGATAGTTATTCGAAGAATACTTAAAATAAGAATACGGACAATTCGTCTGGAAATAAAAGTCACGATTGATGCGAGATCTGACATCGGGCTCTGGAAGCAAATGTCACAATAGATGCGACATCTGAATGAAAAGAAAGAACAAGAGAAAATTGAACAAAGGTAGAAATATGTATTATCATTGTCAGGTTACAGGACACTGGTCTTCTGAAAGGCTTATTAAAAAGAAGCACAAGAAGCGAGAAGTTGAGAACTCTTCAAAATTAGAAACAGAAAGATACAAACCCGTCTTAGACACAAGACGTTAAGGTAACAGAAAGAGAATGAAGAGGGAATAAAATGCATGCGAAGAGAATGAAAGGTAGAGACAGACATTATAAGAAAGACAAAATGGAATTTGGTGATGTGTTATGACATTTGCATTGTGATTCAAAGGAAACTATTCCAAGGAAACTTATGTGTCCATCTGTCTTATTTTCTCATATTATGGATACGTTACTTAAACACACTCAAACACACAAACCATCGACCGTTGGGGAAATGAATGTATGGTTTAACATAATTTGGCAATCACTGAGTAGTGTTTCTTTTCTAACAGATACTAAAGACCCAGAAAAGGACGTGAAGGTATTTGTTTTGACACACTTATAGACATTACAACATCAGCTTTAACTGGCTAAATTTATATGTGCGCCTAAGTCCGACTTCTGTTGTTTCTATTGCTCGTTTGGAAGTGATAATAACTCTCCCGTTACTACTGTTATTTTGATAGAATGTGACCATGGATTGTTATTTTAAAATATAAAGACGTCATCTATTTATTTCAAAAGATGTTGTGCCTGAAGATACATACATAAAATGCGAAACTAGTTGCGCTGAATTATCGGCATTTGTTTGCATTGGATTTTTTTATTAAAAAAAATTGAAATATACATACATGTTTGGGAATCAAAGATTTCGGGAAACCTATTCATTTTTTTGTATCTTAATCTGATTTGGGATCAAGGATTTCAGGAAATATATCAATTACTTTTATCAGCATCATAGTGGAAATACGGCATATGATGTTATAAATATTGAGTATAAAACTAACTACCGCATATGACGCTACAGTACTATGTTAGGAAAATAGTTGGCTTGAACTAGTACAGTTAAATGGAAACGATTATAAGCCAGCACTTAATATTTAGTCTTCTGCAAAATTATAACTCTACAAATATTTTAATGAGCTGTGTATTTGGTGCACATTTTTGGTGCAGTGTACGTCTGTTTTATGTATTCACTAATCCTGGAGATTTTGCTGATCACATATATAGTGGTTCCACTGCAAGACTATTAACTATCTTCTTAGATAATATTATTATTAGTAACAGTAGTAGCAGTAGTACCAATAGTAGTAGTAGTACTTTTAATGCTGTTTTATTATTATTATTATTATTTTTGTTAGTATTATTATTATTATTATTATTCAAGTGCTACTAATTACAAATGAATTGGACTGAATTTAATGCAATATTTCGTGTATTTGAAAATAAAAATCAGTACTCATTGGGTGATACAATAAACAAAGAAAACGTAAAATGTCGTATTTTACCATTATATTCTGATAATAAAGACATTACGTCTGAAAAAAATCAAACATAAATTATATAAAGTAAAGACAATTATAAAATTTAATATTGTGTATATATATATTTTGAACTTATTATTTAATCTGGTGTTGCAAAATGCCACTATATTGAACATGATTTAATCTCCTAACACAGTGTAAACAAGATATGAATATTCCAAAGAGAAAACCTGGAATATATTTCTGAACACATGAATAAATATAACGTGCAATATTTTATGTGTTTGCTTATAGTAATATTAGTATTATTAATATTGATTGTTGCAGCAGTAGTAGTCGCTGCAGTAATGGTAGCATGAGTGCATGATTTAGGAATTTAGCAACTGTAGTAGAAGTAGCATTTTCTAATGCACTTTGAGTTATAATAGTGGTAGTTGTCGTAGCAGTTGTATCAGTAGCCATAGTAGTACTATTTCCTGATGTTTTGGTTAAGACAAATAGACAAAGCAATTTCGAATTTCGTTTTTTTTATTGAAACAAATTCGCATAATATTTAGAAGTGATCGCACCTAAGGAAATATTATGTATTAAGAAAACTATAGTTTATCCCCAGTCTAGATCTAACTAATCCCGTAGTATAAAATACGTAACATCTACGTTGTTTCAGGAAATGTGTATCATTATGTATTCACCAAGGAACGTGCAGTTTGTGGTGCCTAGCATTTTCTTTAGAAAATGCGGTTGAATTCGCCAAATATTATTATTGAGAGATTCATCCTATATGAATTGAATATAGCTCTTACATAACACAATCTGTCAATACTATCTGAGAATTTTCTGTAATGTCTCATGTTAGAAAACGTGGATAACAACATTTCCGGTATAAATATCTAATATAATTTTCTTAAGGAATATTGTATTCCTGAATATTATGCAAACAGTAGTAAATTGTAAGAAAGAAGGTAGTCCTGAGGCATTCACTTCTGCTTAATACTAGTGATTATCGCACTCCAAAGTGTACTAGCAAAATTTAATTATATTTTATAGCCAAAACTATGCATTCAATACACCACATTATGCACTTATGTCATTCAGCCAAACAAACATTTCCTTATATACGCCTTTGTAAAAATGGCCGTGATTTTGTTCAATATAAATCGATACCTTACTAATTTGGCGCGAGATTTTTTATTTTTTTTATTTTCTGCCTATCTGAGCGTTAGATACATGGTCAATGTATGCGATTCCGAAGATCTTGCGGAAGCATCTCATTTCAATGAATCCTGTTCTGTAGATCTGATGTGAGTGTCAATGGAAGCAATAGCAATGTTTGTATCCTTCCATATTGGCCTCAAGCTTGTTATTGCTGCTGTTGTCCGGGCAATCCTGCTAAGTAATTCTAGTTTTGAGTCCTCATCTTTCATAATAGCTCACAAGTACCTGAAACTTGTGACTGTTTCCAGCTTCTGTCTAAGTACTTTTATTTCTGCACTGGTACCATTGGTGTTGTTTGTCACCCAAGTCAGAAAGTACTTCTTTTTTATCTCCTGTTAATCCATCACTATCATCTGTAAAGCGAAGTTTGGTGGTTGTTCTTCCTCCGATCCTTTCCAAAACATTGCTGAGGAGTGTATGTGGCAGTATGCAACCCTGTTTGACTTCCAACTGTTGTTCGACCTTCTTGAAAGCTTTGATGGCATGGTACAGATTTTGCTGATGCTAAAAGTGTTTCTCTCAAAGGAGTCTGATATTGAATATTTGTTTCTTTATGCTCCTTATTTCTCGAAAACCTGCTTGCTCTTCAGCAAAAAAGTCTCTGCTTGAGTCTTTCGTCTTCAGCATGACTTCGCTTGGGCGGCTGATCAGACTGACGGTGTTGTGGTTTTGAAATAACTGCAGGTTTCCTTTCTTGGGGAGCACGATGACCAAAGGTTGAGTACATGTTTTGGGTCATTCTACTGTCTGCAATAACTTGTTGCAGATTGTTTTTAGGACAGTGACTATCTTTTCTCTTCCTATTTGAATGAGTTCTGCTGGCATGTTGTCAACGCCAGCTGAATTTTCTGTCTTTACTGACCTAACTGCAGTTTCTCCTTGCTCACGAAGAATGGTGTTGTCATCAATTTATTTTGCTGGAAGGTGCTTTAATACTGTTGGGTCTCCTTGGGTTTTATAATTGTAAAATTGTGAGCAGTATTCTGCCAATTGTTTGAGGATCTCTTGATCTTCTGTGGGCCATTTTCCTGACTTGTCTTGGATGGTGGTACTTGTTTAAGATATGTGAGATCTTTCACCAGCTGGTATCCATCGTGCTAACGTTTCTGCTTTGACTGTCTTGGATTTCAAAGCATTGTCTTTCTATCTAGACTCCTGTGCTTTTCTCGTACTTATTGGTTATTCTTGGTTGGTACGGCGTTTTGATCACTTTTAATATATCATGATCAATTCCAATATCTGCTCATGGGAAACGTTGCGTTATTGCGATATTCAGTCCCGTGCTGAATCGTCTTGTCACCAAGATGGAGTCGGTCTGGTTGTGATATTGTCCGTTTGGACCGTGCCAGGCCCATCTTCAATATCCTTTGTGAGGGCCGAACGTGATGGTTAGCACAAGATTGTTGTAGGCGGCAATGTCCAAAAGCCTGAGTCCACTTTCATTTGTCTCTACATTGCAGAAGGGTCCACAAATCCTTTGCCAGTTTGTCTGTGAATCAACTCCTACCTTTGCATTCCAGTCTCCTTGTACAAACCGAATCTTTTTTTGGGGGGCGATTTGTCAATGACATCTTGCAGTTGATTATAACATTCTACAGTTCGCTTTCATCATAGTTAGGCGTCGGTACACAATATAATTGTGATATTAAAAGGGAGCCGCCCTCGGACGGATGGTAATAAGTCTGTTTGAGACTGGGCAGCAACACATTATGCTGTTCACAAGAAATACAACGCCATGATTGTGTTTGTCCCTCATCGGCTGAAGCGAAGCTTATGTCCTTCTTCTGTTCTTATTTCGCCAAAGTTTTAATCTAGCCACGTAGCAGAGACCAATAATGATACAGTAGTGCCTTTTCTAACTCATGTCTAAGTCTTTTCTAATTTTCCATATCTCTCACTGTTCAAACGTTCCATGTACCGATAATGATGTTGTCTCTCCATTGAATTTGACAGTGGGTGCACCATGCTTGTCACTTTCGTCCTGGTGTGCAGCGGCAGGTGAGGTCACTGCTGACCCGGGATGTGACCGATCCGATATGCTAGATGTCTTCACGTGGTGTGTTAAGGGCAAGATACAGCCTGGAGGAGTTCATTCCACTCCTGACTGGATGATCACAGCCGAAGTCCACCGATATTATTTGCGACGCCCTGGTCATGAAGCTCATTTTGGAGGCCTTCCACCCTGGCTGTCGAATTCATCGATAAAGACATCCACCCAGTGATGACGTGCTATCATTGCATTATTTTAACCATAGATCTATAGAACTGCCCATTATATATAGTGACTTATTTACTCTCGGGGACCTCTCCGGTGGCATTGTGGTTAGAGCGTCCTCCTCGGCGCCGGAGGTCGTGAGTTGGAATTGCGGCCGAGTCATACCAGATACGGTACTAGCAGAGACGGTACTAGCATCTGCCCTGCAAGATGCTCAGCGTTAAGAAGTTAGTGTTAGGACTGGTTGGTCTGGTGTCAGGATAATGTGACTGGGTGGGACATAATACATGTCTGTGGCATGATGCCCCAATGCTAGATAACACGATAAACTGTCATGCTGTATACATATTAGTGATATCACAAAGATGGCCGCTATTGCTTAACCGGCTTGATGCAGCTGTTCCGTTTTTGTGCCGTTTTCATGATATTTGTGCTCGGTGGCTGTCTTCGTCTGCGTTTCTGTGTTCATTATGTATTAGCTGTTCAGTTCGTATGTGTTTCTTCATCTCCTTGTTTTGGAAACGAGAACAATTAGACTTTTTCTCAGCTGTCTTGCTCCACTACTACAACTTCCATTTGAACAAACCGCCATCACGTGATACTCACCAGTCAACCCGTTTATGCTTTGATGGACCCTCATTAATTGCTTTAAATGACCACTCCTTGGCTCTCCACACTACATTGTGCTCTAGACTAAACGAACTGGGACTGCATCCATCATTACCTAAATGTAAAAAGAAGCGAAAAGAGAAAAGTTGTTTCAAAGTTGGCCGGCGTAGAACAGGAAGAAGTATTCCAGTTATCTCCCTTATGCCCTTTCCGGCTCGACAATTTAAAAATTCGACTGTTAATTTAGATAACCTAATTAAAATCCCTATTAATTCGTCAACCTTCGTGTCAACTATCCGAGAGATACCTCTGCGAATTGCATTGTTCAATGCCCGAAAAGTAGGACCACCGCAAAAGCGCACAGAATAGTTAATTTTATCAACGACCAGAATATTGACGTCTTTTTCCTGACAGAAACATGGCTAAAAACATCAGGCAATGAGCCCAAGTGTGCGGATCTAACACCCACTGGTTACTCCATCAGGTCGTTTCCACGTAACTCATGCGTAATTGGAATTGCTATCATCACAAAGAACTCCATGATCAAACGTCTTAACCACACCACAACATTCAATTTCGACCACACATTGTTGGAACTAGTCCAAACCACACTCACACTGGAGCAAAGGTCAGTCCATATTTTCTGCCTATACTGCCCTCCTCCTAGTAGAAAAAACAAGATGACTGAATCTCACTTTTTGGAGCAGTTTCCGAATCTTCTGGAGTATGGAAATTCTATAGGTGGCAACCTGATTATTCTTGGAGATTTCAATTTTCACTTTGACTGTTCCGGGAACCCAAACACATCAAAACTCATAGATTCCATTAATGGCTTCAATCTCAAACAGTCAGTTAACCAACCCACCCAGTTAACCAACCCACCCATAAACATGGTCACATTTTAGACTGGATTCTTCATAGACCTGATGATAACATTCTACGGTCCTCCCTGGTATCCTATGAACTTTGCATCACATCACCTCTGCATTATATGCCATCTTGACGTATCAGTCCCTAACCCTCCACCTTTATCTGCTACTAAGAGAAATCTCTGTATGATAAATAGAACCAAACTAATGCACGACATCCAAGCTAACCTCACAACTTGCTTACCTCCTACCGCAGAACAACTCGATAACTGTCTGCGTTCATTGCTCGACAAACATGCCCCAGCTACCAAGTGCAGAGTATCAATTCAGAAGTGTTCTCCATGGTATAGCAGTGTTGGGGACCAGCTTCGCACTGCTAAAAGAGAAGAATGTCACAAATATAGTCCATGCAGCGAAATCAGCCCACTACACTACTAAGATCATGGAAAGTTCCAACTGCAAAGAGCTCATCGAGATTACTAAGAAGCTAATGGCAGAGGAACAAATCTACACCACTTCCAAATACCTTCTCTCTTTGCAAATTTCTTCCGTGACAAAGTACAAACCATTAGAGATAAACTTTACACCACAATTTCAATTGACTCGTCGTCACCATACAGTTGCGATACAGAATTTGAGCGGCAACCATTAACAGCATGTGAACCTGTCTCTATGGATTTCGTACGTACAATCCTGATGACGAGTGCACCTAAGTCATGTGAACTTGATCCAATTCCAACATCACTGGGGCTTTAGTGCTTAGATGTTACTGATGTTATTAATACCTCTCTCTCATCAGGGGAATTCCCATCATTTTTCAAAACTGCCATTGTAAAGCCTCTGCTGAAGAAACCAACACTAGACCATAACGATTTAAAGAACTATCGCCCAGATTCTAATCTCCCATTCATATCAAAAATCTTAGAAAAGGTTGTTCTATCCCAGCTTGGTTCTCATCTGACTTCAAAAAAGTCTTCTTAGCAATGTACAATCTGCATATCTCCCTTGCCACAGTACTGAAACTACTCTTCTAAAAGTAGTTAATGACATTCTCTCTGCTTTGGATAGCAGAAAGATTACAGTTCTCACCCTCCTTGATTTTTAGCAGTGCGAAGCTGGTCCCCAACACTGCTATACCATGGAGAACACTTCTACAATATTTGACACAATAGACCATGATATTTTACTTCACGGTCTTCAGCATGTATTTGGCATTCATGATAACATCCTTACCGTGGTTCAAGTCCTACTTGGTCAACAGGACACAAATTGTGTCTGCAAATGGAATACACCCCATGCACAGTTGATCCATGTTGTGGTGTTCCACAAGGGAACTGTTATCTTCATTTTATACACTCTTCCGCTCTCAAGTGTCATAGATCATCATCCAGTATCTCACCAATTGTACGCTGATGACACCCAAATATAAAAATCCAGCCACCCAACTGAAGTTGATGCTACCATCCAAGGTGTAGAGAGGTGCATTTCTGATATGAAATCATGAATGATATGTAACGAGCTGCAGATGAATGATGATAAAACTGAGGCCATTCTGATTACAACACAAAGACGTTCTCATTCACATCCTTTACCTCAAACAATAAATATCAGCAACACCAACATTAAATTCACACAATCAGTACGAAACCTAGGTGTTACTCTGGACAGTACTCTCACATTGCACCAACATGTCATGAACATATGCAAGGCTGCATATCTTGAGCTGAGACGCATCAGCTCCATTCGCAAATATCTTTCAGTTGATGCCACTAAAACACTTGTGTGTTCATTAGTACTTTCAAGACTGGATTATTGTAACTCAGTTCTGTCTGGTTCATCACAATATCTATTTCAAAAATTTCAAAAAGTTCAAAACAGCTGCTCGGATCATACTTAGAGTACCACGATCACAGCACACCTCCCCGCTGCTCTGTACCCTACACTGGCTATCCATTCGATCCAGAATCAAACACAAAATTGTTCTCTGTGCTTCTTTTCACTGACGGACTCTAGTCCAACATACCTATGCGACCTCACCCATGTGTACACACCAGCAAGATACTTACGCTCCTCTTCTGACAATCGTATACTCGTTATTCCCGCTATGAAAACAAAGTCATATGGACAGCGTTCTTTTGCATACCAGGGCCCAGCAACGTGGAATGAATTGCCCAATGAACTTAGACACAAAGACACAGTGATCACATTCAATAGTGCTCTCAAAACACTTATTTCGACTGCAAGATTAAACTTAAAGACCTAATAATGTTTGCTACCTTAAATATTCTCCGCATGTTTTTTCTATGTTTTCTAATTTTATGGTGTTTGTGTTAGTAATCATATCATTATGTTTTTTTTAAAATCTTGTATGTGTTATCTAATGTTGTAAAGCGCTTAGAGCTTCTAAAAATTAGGCGCTATACAAAGTCATTATTATTATTGTTATTATTATTATTATTATTATTATTATTATTATATGACTGAACAATTAGTAACTCTACTTCTAAAATACAAACCACACACACATTTTTAGTCTCGATAAGGTAACAAATTCAACATCTTACTCCAACCAAGTAATTTTTCATAAAATATACATTATGATACTAATTAAATTATTTTATCCGGGCGTCTACTGATCAAGTTGCCAGAGAATTAAAGTTTGACTTGCTTGCTTGGCGGGTTTTCCCACAATATTTTCCTACATTCCACCTATTGAAGGTAATGAGAAAATGTGCTTTCATTGTTTATTATCGCTTTTTCAAACACTTCTGATCTGATTGCAGGATGAATCAAGGATGATGCTTTTAATGTTTAATACATTCAGATTTTTTAAAAAAAAAGTCTTCATAATTATGGCTATCCGTTTCTGCTTATACAGCATCTTCATTACTGAACAGCTTTTCCTTTGTCTCCATGGTTCCGAAGATTATTGAATTTGGTCTATAATTTGCACACACATTAACACATGTACTTTAAACATCTTGCTCTCGAAAGCACACTTCTCTTTTGTCTTAATATTTCCTGTTACCTTCCTATCCCTAAAATGTAAATACAATCACACGAAGACGAATGAAAGAAATATTCAAACTTTGTTAGTTTCCCTGGAAGAAGCCATCTCAAGTCATGCCATGAGCGTGTTTAGTAGCTCGTTATAGCGCACGTTTACGACCAAAGGGTTAATAAAAGTCGTGTATTTTCATGCTAAAGCGTCTCTTAAGTGTCCTCGACAATTTGGTCCTTAAAGCTCAAGATTATATGTATAGACAACTGATACAACTGATAATGACGGAGATTACAGAGGTTGTCAAATGAGCCACACTAATAAAATTGCAATCATGTTTGAAATACAACCTAAGGAGAGAAAGGATGCCTTGCCAGTCAGACTATATAAAGTCTAGTGATTGTGCATATTTATTAGTCGTTTATTGTTCGTCTTTGATGACTTTGCAATATAAGCTTATAAATAAATATTGCTCATAATCTGATACAAATTGAAGCCTCAAGAATACTAACAATAAAATTGTTTACGGACAAATAACGACATTAGACTAATGCAGAGTTAAACTTTCAAACATTACTAGTGCATACATGTTTGGTGCCTTGTCGTTACTTGTGGACTTGTTTCAGCGTGCCTTAATAAATATTATTTTCGACTTTGTTTTCTATACAAGTGTGCATATATTTTGTCAACATTTTCATCTCGTCTAGAATGCTTTTCATTTGCCTATCGGATTATTTCATTTTAAATGCGTGACCTAACTGGGTCGGGATGTGAAGCAAGCCAAGAGGGATTTATGTGTACTGTATCGAATTTATAGCTGCATTAGCTCATTTCAGTCGTTGGATCATATATCCAACAATATATTACGATATCAGTTGTCAGCTAAAGCAGTTTTAGTTTTCTTAAATGTTTGTGACCTGTTAATTTGTATTTTCATGGCAGATAATATTCAAAATAATCGTAGGATACAATCACAGTATCAATACAGAATACACGAGCCATATATTATCTTAAGTTGCCTTTCTTTGAGCATCGCTCCAAACGTCGTTTAAATTTGTAGTTGTGGACTAATGCATGTCGTCGATGCCATCGAATTAGGCAAAAGACAGAATATCATCAAGTGCCATATTTGTTAGTGAATGTATCAAATACATTCCCTTTCTTAGACCCCAGACATCAACTCCCAGTGGAATCAGTTGTGCAACTTACAGTGCATGAATAGGAGCCATAAATATCTTCTGATTGTATTTTCCTACCATTTAATAAGAATGACAATATCAACAGTATTTACAAACATCATTTTTGATTTTTGGCCAATAAAAGTGAGTCAAGATATTCTGATAAGTCTTATTAATCCCAAAATGACCAGCCAAATGAGTTTCATGGGCCAGACAAAGTATTTCCTGTCTGTAAAATTTCGGAACTACAGTTCAATACAAAACATTACAATATGCATTCGTCTTGTCTCTGATTATAAAGCACTAACAAACAATGCCACCTCTGAGGAACAATTCAAGCTATATCATGCTTATGTGTTCCATTTGCAGGTATCCATTTTCTAATAAGACTTCCATTTTTAATGAAATAACAGACATGAACTTCAGTGGCTTCAGTTTCACTAATGGCCATTTGAAACAAAAAGATCTTATGATCTTTTTCGTATTCGATGACCCGTGATTGTCGTTTGTCACCCTTTTTAGAAAAGAAAATGAGTAGTTTAACTGGGATCAATACCTTTTGATTGATCCAAACAAGGAGTGAAGTGACCTCATCAAAAGCCTTATCAATACATGTGTCAGATAAAGAAATACTTTCCTTATCAATATCATTCTCAAAAGCTTTCTTCTCTGGTAACTGCACAAGCTGGGTATAAAACAGAATTCTTTTTCAGTTGGATCGACTTTCTGATCCAAACAAGTCTTGTCAATTACAAGTGAATTAACCACAACCTTTTGTCTAGCTGGGTCGTTGCCAAGTGATAAACAAATGCCCTCAACGGGTTAAACACTGTTCCGACTGTCACGGGTCCGAAGACTAAGTCTGATGACAAATTTACACAATAGAGTGAATATTAACAAAGCCGCACTTTTCTCCCTGAATAAGAACACTCATTAGAAGAAGTACCTGATAATAAAGACTCTCAGAAGCTCCTGTGTCACTTAAATTATTTATAGGGACGGGATTGGCCAAAACACATAAGCATGATATAGCTTGAATTGTTCCTCAGAGGTGGCATTGTTTGTTAGTGCTTTATAATCAGAGACAAGACGAATGCATATTGTAATGTTTTTATCATAGCTTCGACATGAATGGTTCATAATACTCCATAGAGGAATTATAATATATAGCTGTACCCAAATATTAATGATCTGGCGGAAGATTTGCAGCCATCATGCAAAACTGCTTTAGGATGCAATCTGGTTTATGTGACTGGAAATTTTATTACTTGTCAAAGCTCAATTATTTGAAAGACAGGACGAAATATTCGTCTTGGCCAAAACGAAACTCATCAAAGTCCTTGACCGTATATCTAAGGTGATACGCCACAATGCCACCTCTGAGGAACAATTCAAGCTTTTCTTCTATGAAGCCCACAAATGCGAAACCTTGAAGAATGTAGTATGGGTGCGTCACTCATGCCATACACATTAGTTGTAATTGGAAAAGTTATGTGAACTTAAATCACTCTGTGTCCACGATAACAGTTCAAAATGTGTAGTCCGATATCCATGACGATGATATCCACTATACCTAAGTTTGTTATATTATGTAACCTGTCGTATTCATCGTTATTCTACAACAACTACATGTATTGGCTGATGATCTAGTTCGATGTCGAATACATGGAATAAGAAAAACAATTGTCATGTCTCCAGTTTCGTTCTGTATGATAACTTTGCTATTACCCAATATGTTTAGTAACTTATCTGTAATCTTGTGTTTTGTAATCTTGTGTTCTTCGATCTCTACATATTCGGCATGGAACACTTTTCAGGAAAAGCATTATGTTACTTATTGAAAAAATATAACATTTTGATTCCATTTTTAATAAATACGTATTTAATTAATAATGTATTTTCCGTGAGGAAAGGTTTCCTACTTTTTAAAGAAAAATTATCAATAAGATTTATTTAGTTGTCACACTTGTAAATGATAATGAATATTGCACTGTACTAATCTGAAATGAAATTATACATTATACAATATGAACAAAATGCTATATTAATTTTGAGACAATTTCATCCCTTTTCTCCGATTTTCTGTATGTATTATCCATTAGAGGTGATATGATTTCCGATACAAGTTTTCTCTTTACGTGCTGGTTATCAAAGAAGAGAATGCATTGTTTTCATCTTTACTACGTATTGCTCATTTATACTATGTATCCATAAGTTATTCGCTAAACTGATAATAACATTTTGAACTTTTTTTAAATTAATAATCTTGTATAAAGTTGAATAAAATAAGATGTTTGACCTGATCGATTTTAAAACTTAGGATAATCTGTTCATCATGAGTTCGATGCGCACAATTCAATTGCTGTTTCAAGCGGACACTTGCAATATGGTTTAAAAATTATGGATCTTAGTTTTTGGTGAGAGGAGTTTAGATGTAAACATTTTTTTTTGCAGCAGACAAAGTGGTTATTGCAAAATGCACGTGAAATCGATTCTTGGCTGGCGCACTCCACGATTGTACAAAATAGGGCCATTTTATTTTTCAACGGTAATACTATTAAAACTGGAAGAAGACCAATGCCTGACCTTTTTTTTAATTTGTAGATAATATCAAGCTGTATTTTAGAATGTATGTGTGTGTGCGACAGAATGCATAACATTAGATTCAGATTCAACAGTGCTTTTTTTTTTTTTAATTTCTCCACATTATCGGCTGAATACGAAACGTTACATCTTTTAGTATACTTCTGTTTTAAGCACAGCACTGTACAATGTACTATTAGTTATGGCATGCATTATGCAACAAATTGACAATATCCATGTACGTCGAAAAATAGAACTCCAAACTAGATATTAGCGCATTTTGTCTGCACAAAGAAGTGTCATCGGACTGTGTATTTCTTATCATGAAACTTGACTGCACAACATAATTCTAGGTGAGGGTTGCGCTAAAGCACAAACACTATCAACGTACGAGTTTTAGAATTATCATTTCGTTGCTGATCTGCGGTTGGTACATCTGTCTCTACTGTGCATATATAAATCGTAATACACTTCCGCGGCATTTTATTATATTCCTACCTGCAATGTACAAATATTATAAAGGAGAAGCAACAATAACGATTGTATACACTCGAATTCTTTGAATTCTTACATTCACTATCCTTTTAGACTTTAACTTTGTTTGTGCATCAGGACCAATTAGTTCTAGGAGTGTCTAAAGTGATTTGAAAAACAACGTGTAGAAACTTAAGGGCGTCTTTAACTCTTAGCATTTTGACGTTGCTAAATACATATTTATTCTACAGTTTTGAAACATTAAATCATGATCAAAATGTCTTTGTTTGGTATGAAATAGCACTCCATAAACTTAATATATGTAGAAGTGGTTTATTCGCATCATTAAAAACATAATTAGACAGAGTCATACAATGTATCACATTAAGAGTGACTCGGAGTTTGAGGCCGCTATGCATTACATTTGAATAATTCACGCAGCAATAAGCTTACTTTGATCCTAGTTGTCGTTGATGGATGGGTTTTTGAAAGAAGGACGTCATCTTTAACCTTAGCTTTAAGGTTACATGCTCGCTTACATATCTGCCAGCAAAGTATAATGAAGTTGGCTGGTGACCTTGACGACCTGATACTGAAGCATGATCATGACAATCGCTAAGATTGTTGATCGAATAGAAAAGTTTTAAACAAATACTTAGGCTAGCGGCCTAGCAAAATAATTTCGCTGTACAAGCCGTTTCATGGCAAATGACTTTAACACCACCAAATTTAGTTGATTTCCAACAGATCCGTTCTTATGAACTCGACATCGGATATTTTGAATGAGACATTCCTTTCTCTTTGACAAACTGAAGTTTCCAATGAGGATCTCTGACAAAAGTGATGACCTCAACCATACCATCGCGGTGAACATGAATGACTTGAATTCATGCTCTCTACCCTGTGTGCATCTCCGATACAAGTCAGGCTAAAACCATCAAACTGCGGATACTTTGTTTACGATGACAATCAACACCACACATGGATCAGAGATGTTTCACGGTTGCTATATGGCAGTACCAAGCGGAAATCGAGTCTGTACATCTATTGCCGATCATTCACATAACTGAACCTTCTCAACAACCACGTAATGGCTATCGGTGCAGAGTTTTAAGGCCACAGAAGACATTATAAACATGTAAAGAATATGCGTTTCTTTAAGCGCCGCTTTCATAAGACTGATTACCTGGTTCCGGACAATACTAAACCATCTACTTTTGTCCAACTCATATATCAGTACTCATTGATTTCATCTGCTGGGCCAGCAGCTGACCGTCATTTATTTCACTTACTGGTCCATAGAAGTGCTGTAGGCCCGACGCCCGGCACACTGCTTGAAGTGACATATCTGTGAGTTGCCGCTTAGTTTAGAAACTATCTTGCCGTGGCCATATCTATTATGCCAGTAGATACTCTCAGAAAGACGCGGCACTGCTTGTGGTTAGCGAGGACAATATTCATTATAAAACAAAGGCGGATCGGGAGGTAGTCTAAAACAATCAGGTTGGTACCTCCGACGTTAAGTGGCTGTAAAAAGAGTACGTCAACAGCCATGAAATTGGCTTTTAAAAACACCTCAAAGTCACAATCGCACGTGTTGGGGGCAACATCGGGGACAATGTATACTGACGAGGCACGTGACTCCATGACCAGTGACCTAAACAGAAGATCACGTGCTTGTCTGCTCCTAGAAAGGTCCACGATGGATTGTGAAAACAGTACGTAAGTTCTAACCAAAGCTATCCAAACATTCCGTTACGTATTTTAACATATTACTGACACAGTTTGCATCGAAAACAACTTTGGTTGGACGTTGTTTTCCTTTTTCAAACGAATAAGGACCTGGAAAAGAAAACCTCCTCTAACTCTCTCACTGTGTAAATAGCATGTAAAGCAATGAAATCACTCAAAACGAGTAACGTAAATGTTTGTTTCCTTCTTGATTGTCGACAGGCAGTGTGGAAACCTAATGCATATGATCTGATTTTCAACAATTACAGAACATACTATAGTGAATTTACAATCATGTTATGAAATCGTGCATTGTAACATTGATGGTTTGCGTTTCCAAACCGACAATGTTTGTCACTTACTCATTTTTGCATACACACACCGAGGTAGTTATGCAAGGAAGGGTTGCTAGATTCTGTGACCATTTTTTCAAGCTATTTAAAATGGGGGATTGTATATAGTTATGGTTTCTGGTAAAGTTGTAGGCATATGTGTGTGATAAACGGCAAACATCTCGTATAACATAAAACATAAAGTTGATAAGTGGGTAAGTTTGAAAATTCACTTCACATAGCTTATATTGATAGTAAACATTTTGCTTTTGACAAATTTTTTAAGTGTAGCAAATCATTGTTACAAACTCGTGTTGAGAAAAGGAGTGACATTTCTTGTAAAACATTGTAGTGCACTTGCCCTTTATCTTCGTTTGTCTTAGAGAAGGCCACCTTTGCAGCCGCTAGAACAGTAGTAGACGTCGTCGCTGCCGTAGAAATAGTTCATTTAGAAATGAATTTTTATTTTCCCATCCAATGGACAATGATATTAGATTAGATTTGGCAGGCATGATCATGAACGGAGAAGATGAAATACATCTTGCAGGAGGAGACACAATCAGTCAATGCCGTCGTTTGTTTTATAGTGCTTTCACGACGTAGCAACATCACGTCTCTTTTATGTCAAGATATTTGTTTTATCCCTTTTCTTCGTGGAGCTTTTCTTCTTTCTGCGGCAATTCTTTTCTTTGTGGGGATGTTGCCTTTTCTGGCGACCTTTCATATTTTTCTTCATTTAGCTTTTTCTTTTAAGATTCTATATATAAGGGGACAAAATAATGACACCTCATAAACAATTACATCCATCAGTTAAAAATGAATTGATTTTTGGTTTGCATATTGTTTTTTTTTTGTTTTGTTTTTTCTTCAAAATGGGTTTGTTAGTTTGGGTATGTTGATTATGTTTTAAAGTAATTGACGTGATCTCAAAGTAAACAGTCGTAACACTTGAAACCAGCTTCTAATAAATGCGCAAGAACATTCAATGCAACGGATGGCATACGGACTACGACACAATTTGGCAGGAGAATGTGATTGAAAGGAGGTCGTGTGGGCTACCATTTGAAGAAGAAAAAAAAAAAAAGAAGTGTAGGATGATTTTAAATTTTCTTCCTTTCTTCCGAATGATGCGAAAGGAGAAATGTAAATAACAGGACATTATTATTAACACTTAACGTGTAACTAATTGGTACAAAGTAGTCTCAAATAATAGCGAATTGGTTGGTTCTAAATCGATGCGTAAATAAGCATTGGTGTTGCAATGTCATAGATCAGTCATAGGGTTCAATTGTTTGGCTAACATATGTACCTGTGATCTGTTTCTTCCATATTTGAACAATAGCACATAATGAGCATTGGGACTGATTTTGGGATGTGCTTGAAATAACTGTTGTGCTGGCATTACAATGGTGTCCGTGGCGTTTAAACCAAGGTTTATTCTTCTACGTCTTATTCTAACATCTCCTCGAAGATGACACGATGTGGTTTGACTGAAGTCAAACACGATTCCAAAATCTTCACGAAAAATGACTTCTGTAAACAAAATCGATTTAATTGAAAGAAATTTAAAGAAAGTGCAAACCTCACCTTGTAACAACGCATGGTATTTTACGCTTGACAATCAGACAAATGCGATTTGTATTCGATGAAACGCTCTAGTTTGTTTGAACCACTCGATATATAAATCAACATTTTAAAGAAATTGCGAATATGCAAGGACTCCCAACGTTTTCTAAATGTTTGTCTATCGTTTGATACTAGAGGAATTGAAGGACGAGGCAGCGATAGTAACACGTTGAGAATGCTGAAAAGATTATCAAATGCAAAATACATTTAATACATCTGAAGCTAGACTAACATTTCTAATATTGGTGTCAAAACACAAGAAAACATTTTTCTTTCGAAGATTTAAAACACATACGGCATATATTATTCCGTTCGTGATTTAATGTCTGTCCCATTAAATGTATGTGCAAGCTATGGTCGTCTTCTTATATTTATACAAATTTAGTGTCTCTAATTTCTCCGGTATTGTCTTTCTTCTCATTTCCTTTATATTTGTACGAAATTACTTTCGTGGATTTGTAATAGATCCTGTTTCGGGTTTTCTACTACGGCTTTTATCATTATCTCATGTTCACCTCTCAGTGTTTGTAAGTTAACTCCTTCTTGCTTCCATGCATCGACACCAGAAAATTTCCTGTCATGTTCATCTTCCCAATGGAAAAGTTGCTGGTATAAACAACTGCATATACACGCATCTTGATAAGTATAAAGCGGAACTAATGATCGACGAATGTATTCTTAACATGGGCATGAAAACGTTTGCTCATCGCTATTTTAACACAACGTATCTTACTTACGAAAATAAATTTGGAATTATTACGCTTCGATAACCGAAATCCGACGAAAATGCCGTCATTAAAACGCAAATTACCCGTCGTCCAAACTATAATGGAATAGACGTGGATGGAATCAGTTCTGTTAACGGTTCTTGATACTCTAATAACTCAACACTGTCATTGACTTCCTTCCACTGAATTTATTGCAACAGTGAGGACAAAAGCCGTAGCGTGGTAAACTTCATATTCACGTTGTTGTTTTCTGTCTGTGATAGTATTTGCCAAGAATAACTTTTCATCTACTGTGGAAATAGCAATTATAGAAAAATTCCTCAAATGATGTTTCCCTTGTATCTTGACAAACTCTCTGCAAATGCGTGCAGTTAGCAGAATTGGTAAATTCCGAATTCTAAACTAGTCATTCATAGAAATACCTTTGTTTTCTTTGTTCTTTGAGCGAATAGTGAAATCGACAGACAAACGATATCCGACAGAGAAATCTGAAGGAAATATTAATTTCTTTAACTGATGTTACACCCATCGTTAAAGGGTGTTGTCGTGTCAAACCAGGTTGTGTTTAAACGTATTGATTCAATCTGGTATAAGTCTTCACTTTCAAGAGTGCTACAAAGCATGCAAACAATGTAGCTATGAATCATACAGTCAAAGACCCTGTGAGATGGTTTATTGAAAAATGACGATTGATAAAATCGACCACTTTGAGACCTCTGGTGCGGTATGTTCGTTTGGACGCAATTATTATTATTTGCGTTAATCTGAAGCTTTACAAACTAGACGGTCACGTTGTATTTTACTATCCAAGTATTCAAAGATACAAAGAACAAACATGGATGTATTTGATTTCTTTTCTTCGAAATTCGTCCTCATCGCATGGCAAGCGCGTTGCATTGGTTCTTTATACAAAGAAATTGTCTAGTGGATTCAGAAGTATTTGTGTCTGTCTAACCTCGGGCGTCGTCTGTATGTTTGCTCGTACAACTCCTCCATGGTAAAATCTAAAAAAGAACATTTCAGATTGTGATTGAGGGAACCAAGTAGGTATAGAAAAAGAAAAGAAAAGAAAGAAACTTCTGTCCATGTGTCATTCCAAATATTTTAGTCATTTTTTTCAAACACATGGCCAAATAATTCATGAAATCTTTAAAATGCATTTGTCGCGATTTCACTTCGACTAGACTGGCTCCAACCATAATCGGTGCGATCGTTTGAATAGATTCAGAAGGAAACATTCCGTCGTATCAAGAGAAATTGTGAGCAATGATTGTAGCATCCTTGTAGCTGTCTTTGTAAGGCTACATATCCTTCCTCTTCGCGCCAATATCGTCGGTGGAGTCTAAAATCGGAAAGAGACAGTGGAAAAAATTGCTTCCAGTATTAAAGTTTCACAAGCCCCATGATCAACGGAGAAATTGAAAACATGAATGATGTTTTCTATTATGCGGTATAGTTCTCGTCTTGCGAGGTGCCCCAGTCTCTCTAGGAGGTGAAGCGTGGGTCATGCAAAGCGTAATGGTTCCGTCGGTCATGTTAAACTTGTCACTGGTTTGTTGAATGTGTTGAAGTATGTAATTATTTTGAACCGTGTGATTTATGCATGTCTACTAAATTGGAGACTTTAAACTGGATGGAGATTCTCAAACAATTGGCCTCTATAGTTGTTGTTGTTGTTGTTGTAGGGTTTAACGCCATATTTTAGCACACATAGCGGCCAGTATTAATGGTGGAGGAAAAACCCGGGTTGGCCTCTTTAGCTTGGCACTGCAATTTTGTTGTAACTAAGATGGATTCACACAAGTCTGTAATTAAATCTGCTGTTTTCTAGGGTGGCACTTCAGACATGAATAAGACCTCTTGCAAATTTCATCTTGTAGGTGTAAGCATTGGTGCACATTTGATGCAGGTCAAATTTAGCTGCAGGTCAGGTCAGGTTTTGCATCTCTATCAAATATGATAATAATTTTCTGGAGTTTCTGAGCGACTTTATCTTTGCTGGATCAGGATTCTCTTTGTCTTGTGGCCGAGGAGGTAGTGTACGTTGATTCATTTCACGCACCACATCGTCGACATCGCTGGCATGTTCTTGCGTTAAACATTTAGTTAGCACGTGGGACAAAAACAAGGAAAGTCGTCGTCTATGTCACCACTTGGCATCTACGTCCACGATCTCGCTGGACTATGGATATCATTTTAATTTGATTACAACATTATATTTGACTAATTTATACGCACGCACTCACATCTTCTATGCATGAAAAACACACTTTATATACTTATTGACTTGGTATTATTAGCTATAAATGTCTCAAGCTAAGTCCAATTTCATTACCGGTTGATGTTGCTTTGGTAGTCATTGCTGTTTGATACTGCTGACAACTGACTACCGTGAGTGTGGATAGATTAATACAAGTTTTAGGAATTTTAGCTGGTGAAATTCTCTTTCTGTTGCCTCAGATACATTAAATCTGCGTTCCGACTGTGAAGAAGGAAAATATGGAAGAGTGAAATTAAGTCGACCCTCTGGTTAGAGATTTACAGATAGTTATTCGAAGAATACTTAAAATAAGAATACGGACAATTCGTCTGGAAATAAAAGTCACGATTGATGCGAGATCTGACATCGGGCTCTGGAAGCAAATGTCACAATAGATGCGACATCTGAATGAAAAGAAAGAACAAGAGAAAATTGAACAAAGGTAGAAATATGTATTATCATTGTCAGGTTACAGGACACTGGTCTTCTGAAAGGCTTATTAAAAAGAAGCACAAGAAGCGAGAAGTTGAGAACTCTTCAAAATTAGAAACAGAAAGATACAAACCCGTCTTAGACACAAGACGTTAAGGTAACAGAAAGAGAATGAAGAGGGAATAAAATGCATGCGAAGAGAATGAAAGGTAGAGACAGACATTATAAGAAAGACAAAATGGAATTTGGTGATGTGTTATGACATTTGCATTGTGATTCAAAGGAGACTATTCCAAGGAAACTTATGTGTCCATCTGTCTTATTTTCTCATATTATGGATACGTTACTTAAACACACTCAAACACACAAACCATCGACCGTTGGGGAAATGAATGTATGGTTTAACATAATTTGGCAATCACTGAGTAGTGTTTCTTTTCTAACAGATACTAAAGACCCAGAAAAGGACGTGAAGGTGTTTGTTTTGACACATTTATAGACTTTACAACATCAGCTTTAACTGGCTAAATTTATATGTGCGCCTAAGTCCGACTTCTGTTGTTTCTATTGCTCGTTTGGAAGTGATAATAACTCTCCCGTTACTACTGTTATTTTGATAGAATGTGACCATGGATTGTTATTTTAAAATATAAAGACGTCATCTATTTATTTCAAAAGATGTTGTGCCTGAAGATACATACATAAAATGCGAAACTAGTTGCGCTGAATTATCGGCATTTGTTTGCATTGGATTTTTTTATTAAAAAAAATTGAAATATACATACATGTTTGGGAATCAAAGATTTCGGGAAACCTATTCATTTTTTTGTATCTTAATCTGATTTGGGATCAAGGATTTCAGGAAATATATCAATTACTTTTATCAGCATCATAGTGGAAATACGGCATATGATGTTATAAATATTGAGTATAAAACTAACTACCGCATATGACGCTACAGTACTATGTTAGGAAAATAGTTGGCTTGAACTAGTACAGTTAAATGGAAACGATTATAAGCCAGCACTTAATATTTAGTCTTCTGCAAAATTATAACTCTACAAATATTTTAATGAGCTGTGTATTTGGTGCACATTTTTGGTGCAGTGTACGTCTGTTTTATGTATTCACTAATCCTGGAGATTTTGCTGATCACATATATAGTGGTTCCACTGCAAGACTATTAACTATCTTCTTAGATAATATTATTATTAGTAACAGTAGTAGCAGTAGTACCAATAGTAGTAGTAGTACTTTTAATGCTGTTTTATTATTATTATTATTATTTTTGTTAGTATTATTATTATTATTATTATTCAAGTGCTACTAATTACAAATGAATTGGACTGAATTTAATGCAATATTTCGTGTATTTGAAAATAAAAATCAGTACTCATTGGGTGATACAATAAACAAAGAAAACGTAAAATGTCGTATTTTACCATTATATTCTGATAATAAAGACATTACGTCTGAAAAAAATCAAACATAAATTATATAAAGTAAAGACAATTATAAAATTTAATATTGTGTATATATATATTTTGAACTTATTATTTAATCTGGTGTTGCAAAATGCCACTATATTGAACATGATCTAATCTCCTAACACAGTGTAAACAAGATATGAATATTCCAAAGAGAAAACCTGGAATATATTTCTGAACACATGAATAAATATAACGTGCAATATTTTATGTGTTTGCTTATAGTAATATTAGTATTATTAATATTGATTGTTGCAGCAGTAGTAGTCGCTGCAGTAATGGTAGCATGAGTGCATGATTTAGGAATTTAGCAACTGTAGTAGAAGTAGCATTTTCTAATGCACTTTGAGTTATAATAGTGGTAGTTGTCGTAGCAGTTGTATCAGTAGCCATAGTAGTACTATTTCCTGATGTTTTGGTTAAGACAAATAGACAAAGCAATTTCGAATTTCGTTTTTTTTATTGAAACAAATTCGCATAATATTTAGAAGTGATCGCACCTAAGGAAATATTATGTATTAAGAAAACTATAGTTTATCCCCAGTCTAGATCTAACTAATCCCGTAGTATAAAATACGTAACATCTACGTTGTTTCAGGAACATTCACTTCTGCTTAATACTAGTGATTATCGCACTCCAAAGTGTACTAGCAAAATTTAATTATATTTTATAGCCAAAACTATGCATTCAATACACCACATTATGCACTTATGTCATTCAGCCAAACAAACATTTCCTTATATACGCCTTTGTAAAAATGGCCGTGATTTTGTTCAATATAAATCGATACCTTACTAATTTGGCGCGAGATTTTTTATTTTTTTTATTTTCTGCCTATCTGAGCGTTAGATACATGGTCAATGTATGCGATTCCGAAGATCTTGCGGAAGCATCTCATTTCAATGAATCCTGTTCTGTAGATCTGATGTGAGTGTCAATGGAAGCAATAGCAATGTTTGTATCCTTCCATATTGGCCTCAAGCTTGTTATTGCTGCTGTTGTCCGGGCAATCCTGCTAAGTAATTCTAGTTTTGAGTC
Source organism: Sinohyriopsis cumingii (assembly GCA_028554795.2). Classification (NCBI taxonomy): domain Eukaryota; kingdom Metazoa; phylum Mollusca; class Bivalvia; order Unionida; family Unionidae; genus Sinohyriopsis; species Sinohyriopsis cumingii. The sequence continues at coordinate 38,882,689 of CM068831.1, read as the reverse complement.
CTCATCTTTCATAATAGCTCACAAGTACCTGAAACTTGTGACTGTTTCCAGCTTCTGTCTAAGTACTTTTATTTCTGCACTGGTACCATTGGTGTTGTTTGTCACCCAAGTCAGAAAGTACTTCTTTTTTATCTCCTGTTAATCCATCACTATCATCTGTAAAGCGAAGTTTGGTGGTTGTTCTTCCTCCGATCCTTTCCAAAACATTGCTGAGGAGTGTATGTGGCAGTATGCAACCCTGTTTGACTTCCAACTGTTGTTCGACCTTCTTGAAAGCTTTGATGGCATGGTACAGATTTTGCTGATGCTAAAAGTGTTTCTCTCAAAGGAGTCTGATATTGAATATTTGTTTCTTTATGCTCCTTATTTCTCGAAAACCTGCTTGCTCTTCAGCAAAAAAGTCTCTGCTTGAGTCTTTCGTCTTCAGCATGACTTCGCTTGGGCGGCTGATCAGACTGACGGTGTTGTGGTTTTGAAATAACTGCAGGTTTCCTTTCTTGGGGAGCACGATGACCAAAGGTTGAGTACATGTTTTGGGTCATTCTACTGTCTGCAATAACTTGTTGCAGATTGTTTTTAGGACAGTGACTATCTTTTCTCTTCCTATTTGAATGAGTTCTGCTGGCATGTTGTCAACGCCAGCTGAATTTTCTGTCTTTACTGACCTAACTGCAGTTTCTCCTTGCTCACGAAGAATGGTGTTGTCATCAATTTATTTTGCTGGAAGGTGCTTTAATACTGTTGGGTCTCCTTGGGTTTTATAATTGTAAAATTGTGAGCAGTATTCTGCCAATTGTTTGAGGATCTCTTGATCTTCTGTGGGCCATTTTCCTGACTTGTCTTGGATGGTGGTACTTGTTTAAGATATGTGAGATCTTTCACCAGCTGGTATCCATCGTGCTAACGTTTCTGCTTTGACTGTCTTGGATTTCAAAGCATTGTCTTTCTATCTAGACTCCTGTGCTTTTCTCGTACTTATTGGTTATTCTTGGTTGGTACGGCGTTTTGATCACTTTTAATATATCATGATCAATTCCAATATCTGCTCGTGGGAAACGTTGCGTTATTGCGATATTCAGTCCCGTGCTGAATCGTCTTGTCACCAAGATGGAGTCGGTCTGGTTGTGATATTGTCCGTTTGGACCGTGCCAGGCCCATCTTCAATATCCTTTGTGAGGGCCGAACGTGATGGTTAGCACAAGATTGTTGTAGGCGGCAATGTCCAAAAGCCTGAGTCCACTTTCATTTGTCTCTACATTGCAGAAGGGTCCACAAATCCTTTGCCAGTTTGTCTGTGAATCAACTCCTACCTTTGCATTCCAGTCTCCTTGTACAAACCGAATCTTTTTTTGGGGGCGATTTGTCAATGACATCTTGCAGTTGATTATAACATTCTACAGTTCGCTTTCATCATAGTTAGGCGTCGGTACACAATATAATTGTGATATTAAAAGGGAGCCGCCCTCGGATGGATGGTAATAAGTCTGTTTGAGACTGGGCAGCAACACATTATGCTGTTCACAAGAAATACAACGCCATGATTGTGTTTGTCCCTCATCGGCTGAAGCGAAGCTTATGTCCTTCTTCTGTTCTTATTTCGCCAAAGTTTTAATCTAGCCACGTAGCAGAGACCAATAATGATACAGTAGTGCCTTTTCTAACTCATGTCTAAGTCTTTTCTAATTTTCCATATCTCTCACTGTTCAAACGTTCCATGTACCGATAATGATGTTGTCTCTCCATTGAATTTGACAGTGGGTGCACCATGCTTGTCACTTTCGTCCTGGTGTGCAGCGGCAGGTGAGGTCACTGCTGACCCGGGTTGTGACCGATCCGATATGCTAGATGTCTTCACGTGGTGTGTTAAGGGCAAGATACAGCCTGGAGGAGTTCATTCCACTCCTGACTGGATGATCACAGCCGAAGTCCACCGATATTATTTGCGACGCCCTGGTCATGAAGCTCATTTTGGAGGCCTTCCACCCTGGCTGTCGAATTCATCGATAAAGACATCCACCCAGTGATGACGTGCTATCATTGCATTATTTTAACCATAGATCTATAGAACTGCCCATTATATATAGTGACTTATTTACTCTCGGGGACCTCTCCGGTGGCATTGTGGTTAGAGCGTCCTCCTCGGCGCCGGAGGTCGTGAGTTGGAATTGCGGCCGAGTCATACCAGATACGGTACTAGCAGAGACGGTACTAGCATCTGCCCTGCAAGATGCTCAGCGTTAAGAAGTTAGTGTTAGGACTGGTTGGTCTGGTGTCAGGATAATGTGACTGGGTGGGACATAATACATGTCTGTGGCATGATGCCCCAATGCTAGATAACACGATAAACTGTCATGCTGTATACATATTAGTGATATCACAAAGATGGCCGCTATTGCTTAACCGGCTTGATGCAGCTGTTCCGTTTTTGTGCCGTTTTCATGATATTTGTGCTCGGTGGCTGTCTTCGTCTGCGTTTCTGTGTTCATTATGTATTGGCTGTTCAGTTCGTATGTGTTTCTTCATCTCCTTGTTTTGGAAACGAGAACAATTAGACTTTTTCTCAGCTGTCTTGCTCCACTACTACAACTTCCATTTGAACAAACCGCCATCACGTGATACTCACCAGTCAACCCGTTTATGCTTTGATGGACCCTCATTAATTGCTTTAAATGACCACTCCTTGGCTCTCCACACTACATTGTGCTCTAGACTAAACGAACTGGGACTGCATCCATCATTACCTAAATGTAAAAAGAAGCGAAAAGAGAAAAGTTGTTTCAAAGTTGGCCGGCGTAGAACAGGAAGAAGTATTCCAGTTATCTCCCTTATGCCCTTTCCGGCTCGACAATTTAAAAATTCGACTGTTAATTTAGATAACCTAATTAAAATCCCTATTAATTCGTCAACCTTCGTGTCAACTATCCGAGAGATACCTCTGCGAATTGCATTGTTCAATGCCCAATCAGTAGGACCACCGCAAAAGCGCACAGAATAGTTAATTTTATCAACGACCAGAATATTGACGTCTTTTTCCTGACAGAAACATGGCTAAAAACATCAGGCAATGAGCCCAAGTGTGCGGATCTAACACCCACTGGTTACTCCATCAGGTCGTTTCCACGTAACTCATGCGTAAGTGGAATTGCTATCATCACAAAGAACTCCATGATCAAACGTCTTAACCACACCACAACATTCAATTTCGACCACACATTGTTGGAACTAGTCCAAACCACACTCACACTGGAGCAAAGGTCAGTCCATATTTTCTGCCTATACTGCCCTCCTCCTAGTAGAAAAAACAAGATGACTGAATCTCACTTTTTTGGAGCAGTTTCCGAATCTTCTGGAGTATGGAAATTCTATAGGTGGCAACCTGATTATTCTTGGAGATTTCAATTTTCACTTTGACTGTTCCGGGAACCCAAACACATCAAAACTCATAGATTGCATTAATGGCTTCAATCTCAAACAGTCAGTTAACCAACCCACCCAGTTAACCAACCCACCCATAAACATGGTCACATTTTAGACTGGATTCTTCATAGACCTGATGATAACATTCTACGGTCCTCCCTGGTATCCTATGAACTTTGCATCACATCACCTCTGCATTATATGCCATCTTGACGTATCAGTCCCTAACCCTCCACCTTTATCTGCTACTAAGAGAAATCTCTGTATGATAAATAGAACCAAACTAATGCTCGACATCCAAGCTAACCTCACAACTTGCTTACCTCCTACCGCAGAACAACTCGATAACTGTCTGCGTTCATTGCTCGACAAACATGCCCCAGCTACCAAGTGCAGAGTATCAATTCAGAAGTGTTCTCCATGGTATAGCAGTGTTGGGGACCAGCTTCGCACTGCTAAAAGAGAAGAATGTCACAAATATAGTCCATGCAGCGAAATCAGCCCACTACACTACTAAGATCATGGAAAGTTCCAACTGCAAAGAGCTCATCGAGATTACTAAGAAGCTAATGGCAGAGGAACAAATCTACACCACTTCCAAATACCTTCTCTCTTTGCAAATTTCTTCCGTGACAAAGTACAAACCATTAGAGATAAACTTTACACCACAATTTCAATTGACTCGTCGTCACCATACAGTTGCGATACAGAATTTGAGCGGCAACCATTAACAGCATGTGAACCTGTCTCTATGGATTTCGTACGTACAATCCTGATGACGAGTGCACCTAAGTCATGTGAACTTGATCCAATTCCAACATCACTGGGGCTTTAGTGCTTAGATGTTACTGATGTTATTAATACCTCTCTCTCATCAGGGGAATTCCCATCATTTTTCAAAACTGCCATTGTAAAGCCTCTGCTGAAGAAACCAACACTAGACCATAACGATTTAAAGAACTATCGCCCAGATTCTAATCTCCCATTCATATCAAAAATCTTAGAAAAGGTTGTTCTATCCCAGCTTGGTTCTCATCTGACTTCAAAAAAGTCTTCTTAGCAATGTACAATCTGAATATCTCCCTTGCCACAGTACTGAAACTACTCTTCTAAAAGTAGTTAATGACATTCTCTCTGCTTTGGATAGCAGAAAGATTACAGTTCTCACCCTCCTTGATTTTTAGCAGTGCGAAGCTGGTCCCCAACACTGCTATACCATGGAGAACACTTCTACAATATTTGACACAATAGACCATGATATTTTACTTCACGGTCTTCAGCATGTATTTGGCATTCATGATAACATCCTTACCGTGGTTCAAGTCCTACTTGGTCAACAGGACACAAATTGTGTCTGCAAATGGAATACACCCCATGCACAGTTGATCCATGTTGTGGTGTTCCACAAGGGAACTGTTATCTTCATTTTATACACTCTTCCGCTCTCAAGTGTCATAGATCATCATCCAGTATCTCACCAATTGTACGCTGATGACACCCAAATATAAAAATCCAGCCACCCAACTGAAGTTGATGCTACCATCCAAGGTGTAGAGAGGTGCATTTCTGATATGAAATCATGAATGATATGTAACGAGCTGCAGATGAATGATGATAAAACTGAGGCCATTCTGATTACAACACAAAGACGTTCTCATTCACATCCTTTACCTCAAACAATAAATATCAGCAACACCAACATTAAATTCACACAATCAGTACGAAACCTAGGTGTTACTCTGGACAGTACTCTCACATTGCACCAACATGTCATGAACATATGCAAGGCTGCATATCTTGAGCTGAGACGCATCAGCTCCATTCGCAAATATCTTTCAGTTGATGCCACTAAAACACTTGTGTGTTCATTAGTACTTTCAAGACTGGATTATTGTAACTCAGTTCTGTCTGGTTCATCACAATATCTATTTCAAAAATTTCAAAAAGTTCAAAACAGCTGCTCGGATCATACTTAGAGTACCACGATCACAGCACACCTCCCCGCTGCTCTGTATCCTACACTGGCTATCCATTCGATCCAGAATCAAACACAAAATTGTTCTCTGTGCTTCTTTTCACTGACGGACTCTAGTCCAACATACCTATGCGACCTCACCCATGTGTACACACCAGCAAGATACTTACGCTCCTCTTCTGACAATCGTATACTCGTTATTCCCGCTATGAAAACAAAGTCATATGGACAGCGTTCTTTTGCATACCAGGGCCCAGCAACGTGGAATGAATTGCCCAATGAACTTAGACACAAAGACACAGTGATCACATTCAATAGTGCTCTCAAAACACTTATTTCGACTGCAAGATTAAACTTAAAGACCTAATAATGTTTGCTACCTTAAATATTCTCCGCATGTTTTTTCTATGTTTTCTAATTTTATGGTGTTTGTGTTAGTAATCATATCATTATGTTTTTTTTTAAATCTTGTATGTGTTATCTAATGTTGTAAAGCGCTTAGAGCTTCTAAAAATTAGGCGCTATACAAAGTCATTATTATTATTGTTATTATTATTATTATTATTATTATTATTATTATTATTATATGACTGAACAATTAGTAACTCTACTTCTAAAATACAAACCACACACACATTTTTAGTCTCGATAAGGTAACAAATTCAAAATCTTACTCCAACCAAGTAATTTTTCATAAAATATACATTATGATACTAATTAAATTATTTTATCCGGGCGTCTACTGATCAAGTTGCCAGAGAATTAAAGTTTGACTTGCTTGCTTGGCGGGTTTTCCCACAATATTTTCCTACATTCCACCTATTGAAGGTAATGAGAAAATGTGCTTTCATTGTTTATTATCGCTTTTTCAAACACTTCTGATCTGATTGCAGGATGAATCAAGGATGATGCTTTTAATGTTTAATACATTCAGATTTTTTTTAAAAAAGTCTTCATAATTATGGCTATCCGTTTCTGCTTATACAGCATCTTCATTACTGAACAGCTTTTCCTTTGTCTCCATGGTTCCGAAGATTATTGAATTTGGTCTATAATTTGCACACACATTAACACATGTACTTTAAACATCTTGCTCTCGAAAGCACACTTCTCTTTTGTCTTAATATTTCCTGTTACCTTCCTATCCCTAAAATGTAAATACAATCACACGAAGACGAATGAAAGAAATATTCAAACTTTGTTAGTTTCCCTGGAAGAAGCCATCTCAAGTCATGCCATGAGCGTGTTTAGTAGCTCGTTATAGCGCACGTTTACGACCAAAGGGTTAATAAAAGTCGTGTATTTTCATGCTAAAGCGTCTCTTAAGTGTCCTCGACAATTTGGTCCTTAAAGCTCAAGATTATATGTATAGACAACTGATACAACTGATAATGACGGAGATTACAGAGGTTGTCAAATGAGCCACACTAATAAAATTGCAATCATGTTTGAAATACAACCTAAGGAGAGAAAGGATGCCTTGCCAGTCAGACTATATAAAGTCTAGTGATTGTGCATATTTATTAGTCGTTTATTGTTCGTCTTTGATGACTTTGCAATATAAGCTTATAAATAAATATTGCTCATAATCTGATACAAATTGAAGCCTCAAGAATACTAACAATAAAATTGTTTACGGACAAATAACGACATTAGACTAATGCAGAGTTAAACTTTCAAACATTACTAGTGCATACATGTTTGGTGCCTTGTCGTTACTTGTGGACTTGTTTCAGCGTGCCTTAATAAATATTATTTTCGACTTTGTTTTCTATACAAGTGTGCATATATTTTGTCAACATTTTCATCTCGTCTAGAATGCTTTTCATTTGCCTATCGGATTATTTCATTTTAAATGCGTGACCTAACTGGGTCGGGATGTGAAGCAAGCCAAGAGGGATTTATGTGTACTGTATCGAATTTATAGCTGCATTAGCTCATTTCAGTCGTTGGATCATATATCCAACAATATATTACGATATCAGTTGTCAGCTAAAGCAGTTTTAGTTTTCTTAAATGTTTGTGACCTGTTAATTTGTATTTTCATGGCAGATAATATTCAAAATAATCGTAGGATACAATCACAGTATCAATACAGAATACACGAGCCATATATTATCTTAAGTTGCCTTTCTTTGAGCATCGCTCCAAACGTCGTTTAAATTTGTAGTTGTGGACTAATGCATGTCGTCGATGCCATCGAATTAGGCAAAAGACAGAATATCATCAAGTGCCATATTTGTTAGTGAATGTATCAAATACATTCCCTTTCTTAGACCCCAGACATCAACTCCCAGTGGAATCAGTTGTGCAACTTACAGTGCATGAATAGGAGCCATAAATATCTTCTGATTGTATTTTCCTACCATTTAATAAGAATGACAATATCAACAGTATTTACAAACATCATTTTTGATTTTTGGCCAATAAAAGTGAGTCAAGATATTCTGATAAGTCTTATTAATCCCAAAATGACCAGCCAAATGAGTTTCATGGGCCAGACAAAGTATTTCCTGTCTGTAAAATTTCGGAACTACAGTTCAATACAAAACATTACAATATGCATTCGTCTTGTCTCTGATTATAAAGCACTAACAAACAATGCCACCTCTGAGGAACAATTCAAGCTATATCATGCTTATGTGTTCCATTTGCAGGTATCCATTTTCTAATAAGACTTCCATTTTTAATGAAATAACAGACATGAACTTCAGTGGCTTCAGTTTCACTAATGGCCATTTGAAACAAAAAGATCTTATGATCTTTTTCGTATTCGATGACCCGTGATTGTCGTTTGTCACCCTTTTTAGAAAAGAAAATGAGTAGTTTAACTGGGATCAATACCTTTTGATTGATCCAAACAAGGAGTGAAGTGACCTCATCAAAAGCCTTATCAATACATGTGTCAGATAAAGAAATACTTTCCTTATCAATATCATTCTCAAAAGCTTTCTTCTCTGGTAACTGCACAAGCTGGGTATAAAACAGAATTCTTTTTCAGTTGGATCGACTTTCTGATCCAAACAAGTCTTGTCAATTACAAGTGAATTAACCACAACCTTTTGTCTAGCTGGGTCGTTGCCAAGTGATAAACAAATGCCCTCAACGGGTTAAACACTGTTCCGACTGTCACGGGTCCGAAGACTAAGTCTGATGACAAATTTACACAATAGAGTGAATATTAACAAAGCCGCACTTTTCTCCCTGAATAAGAACACTCATTAGAAGAAGTACCTGATAATAAAGACTCTCAGAAGCTCCTGTGTCACTTAAATTATTTATAGGGACGGGATTGGCCAAAACACATAAGCATGATATAGCTTGAATTGTTCCTCAGAGGTGGCATTGTTTGTTAGTGCTTTATAATCAGAGACAAGACGAATGCATATTGTAATGTTTTTATCATAGCTTCGACATGAATGGTTCATAATACTCCATAGAGGAATTATAATATATAGCTGTACCCAAATATTAATGATCTGGCGGAAGATTTGCAGCCATCATGCAAAACTGCTTTAGGATGCAATCTGGTTTATGTGACTGGAAATTTTATTACTTGTCAAAGCTCAATTATTTGAAAGACAGGACGAAATATTCGTCTTGGCCAAAACGAAACTCATCAAAGTCCTTGACCGTATATCTAAGGTGATACGCCACAATGCCACCTCTGAGGAACAATTCAAGCTTTTCTTCTATGAAGCCCACAAATGCGAAACCTTGAAGAATGTAGTATGGGTGAGTCACTCATGCCATACACATTAGTTGTAATTGGAAAAGTTATGTGAACTTAAATCACTCTGTGTCCACGATAACAGTTCAAAATGTGTAGTCCGATATCCATGACGATGATATCCACTATACCTAAGTTTGTTATATTATGTAACCTGTCGTATTCATCGTTATTCTACAACAACGTCATGTATTGGCTGATGATCAATTTCGATGTCGAATACATGGAATAAGAAAAACAATTGTCATGTCTCCAGTTTCGTTCTGTATGATAACTTTGCTATTACCCAATATGTTTAGTAACTTATCTGTAATCTTGTGTTTTGTAATCTTGTGTTCTTCGATCTCTACATATTCGGCATGGAACACTTTTCAGGAAAAGCATTATGTTACTTATTGAAAAAATATAACATTTTGATTCCATTTTTAATAAATACGTATTTAATTAATAATGTATTTTCCGTGAGGAAAGGTTTCCTACTTTTTAAAGAAAAATTATCAATAAGATTTATTTAGTTGTCACACTTGTAAATGATAATGAATATTGCACTGTACTAATCTGAAATGAAATTATACATTATACAATATGAACAAAATGCTATATTAATTTTGAGACAATTTCATCCCTTTTCTCCGATTTTCTGTATGTATTATCCATTAGAGGTGATATGATTTCCGATACAAGTTTTCTCTTTACGTGCTGGTTATCAAAGAAGAGAATGCATTGTTTTCATCTTTACTACGTATTGCTCATTTATACTATGTATCCATAAGTTATTCGCTAAACTGATAATAACATTTTGAACTTTTTTTAAATTAATAATCTTGTATAAAGTTGAATAAAATAAGATGTTTGACCTGATCGATTTTAAAACTTAGGATAATCTGTTCATCATGAGTTCGATGCGCACAATTCAATTGCTGTTTCAAGCGGACACTTGCAATATGGTTTAAAAATTATGGATCTTAGTTTTTGGTGAGAGGAGTTTAGATGTAAACATTTTTTTTTGCAGCAGACAAAGTGGTTATTGCAAAATGCACGTGAAATCGATTCTTGGCTGGCGCACTCCACGATTGTACAAAATAGGGCCATTTTATTTTTCAACGGTAATACTATTAAAACTGGAAGAAGACCAATGCCTGACCTTTTTTTTAATTTGTAGATAATATCAAGCTGTATTTTAGAATGTATGTGTGTGTGCGACAGAATGCATAACATTAGATTCAGATTCAACAGTGCTTTTTTTTTTTTTTTAATTTCTCCACATTATCGGCTGAATACGAAACGTTACATCTTTTAGTATACTTCTGTTTTAAGCACAGCACTGTACAATGTACTATTAGTTATGGCATGCATTATGCAACAAATTGACAATATCCATGTACGTCGAAAAATAGAACTCCAAACTAGATATTAGCGCATTTTGTCTGCACAAAGAAGTGTCATCGGACTGTGTATTTCTTATCATGAAACTTGACTGCACAACATAATTCTAGGTGAGGGTTGCGCTAAAGCACAAACACTATCAACGTACGAGTTTTAGAATTATCATTTCGTTGCTGATCTGCGGTTGGTACATCTGTCTCTACTGTGCATATATAAATCGTAATACACTTCCGCGGCATTTTATTATATTCCTACCTGCAATGTACAAATATTATAAAGGAGAAGCAACAATAACGATTGTATACACTCGAATTCTTTGAATTCTTACATTCACTATCCTTTTAGACTTTAACTTTGTTTGTGCATCAGGACCAATTAGTTCTAGGAGTGTCTAAAGTGATTTGAAAAACAACGTGTAGAAACTTAAGGGCGTCTTTAACTCTTAGCATTTTGACGTTGCTAAATACATATTTATTCTACAGTTTTGAAACATTAAATCATGATCAAAATGTCTTTGTTTGGTATGAAATAGCACTCCATAAACTTAATATATGTAGAAGTGGTTTATTCGCATCATTAAAAACATAATTAGACAGAGTCATACAATGTATCACATTAAGAGTGACTCGGAGTTTGAGGCCGCTATGCATTACATTTGAATAATTCACGCAGCAATAAGCTTACTTTGATCCTAGTTGTCGTTGATGGATGGGTTTTTGAAAGAAGGACGTCATCTTTAACCTTAGCTTTAAGGTTACATGCTCGCTTACATATCTGCCAGCAAAGTATAATGAAGTTGGCTGGTGACCTTGACGACCTGATACTGAAGCATGATCATGACAATCGCTAAGATTGTTGATCGAATAGAAAAGTTTTAAACAAATACTTAGGCTAGCGGCCTAGCAAAATAATTTCGCTGTACAAGCCGTTTCATGGCAAATGACTTTAACACCACCAAATTTAGTTGATTTCCAACAGATCCGTTCTTATGAACTCGACATCGGATATTTTGAATGAGACATTCCTTTCTCTTTGACAAACTGAAGTTTCCAATGAGGATCTCTGACAAAAGTGATGACCTCAACCATACCATCGCGGTGAACATGAATGACTTGAATTCATGCTCTCTACCCTGTGTGCATCTCCGATACAAGTCAGGCTAAAACCATCAAACTGCGGATACTTTGTTTACGATGACAATCAACACCACACATGGATCAGAGATGTTTCACGGTTGCTATATGGCAGTACCAAGCGGAAATCGAGTCTGTACATCTATTGCCGATCATTCACATAACTGAACCTTCTCAACAACCACGTAATGGCTATCGGTGCAGAGTTTTAAGGCCACAGAAGACATTATAAACATGTAAAGAATATGCGTTTCTTTAAGCGCCGCTTTCATAAGACTGATTACCTGGTTCCGGACAATACTAAACCATCTACTTTTGTCCAACTCATATATCAGTACTCATTGATTTCATCTGCTGGGCCAGCAGCTGACCGTCATTTATTTCACTTACTGGTCCATAGAAGTGCTGTAGGCCCGACGCCCGGCACACTGCTTGAAGTGACATATCTGTGAGTTGCCGCTTAGTTTAGAAACTATCTTGCCGTGGCCATATCTATTATGCCAGTAGATACTCTCAGAAAGACGCGGCACTGCTTGTGGTTAGCGAGGACAATATTCATTATAAAACAAAGGCGGATCGGGAGGTAGTCTAAAACAATCAGGTTGGTACCTCCGACGTTAAGTGGCTGTAAAAAGAGTACGTCAACAGCCATGAAATTGGCTTTTAAAAACACCTCAAAGTCACAATCGCACGTGTTGGGGGCAACATCGGGGACAATGTATACTGACGAGGCACGTGACTCCATGACCAGTGACCTAAACAGAAGATCACGTGCTTGTCTGCTCCTAGAAAGGTCCACGATGGATTGTGAAAACAGTACGTAAGTTCTAACCAAAGCTATCCAAACATTCCGTTACGTATTTTAACATATTACTGACACAGTTTGCATCGAAAACAACTTTGGTTGGACGTTGTTTTCCTTTTTCAAACGAATAAGGACCTGGAAAAGAAAACCTCCTCTAACTCTCTCACTGTGTAAATAGCATGTAAAGCAATGAAATCATTCAAAACGAGTAACGTAAATGTTTGTTTCCTTCTTGATTGTCGACAGGCAGTGTGGAAACCTAATGCATATGATCTGATTTTCAACAATTACAGAACATACTATAGTGAATTTACAATCATGTTATGAAATCGTGCATTGTAACATTGATGGTTTGCGTTTCCAAACCGACAATGTTTGTCACTTACTCATTTTTGCATACACACACCGAGGTAGTTATGCAAGGAAGGGTTGCTAGATTCTGTGACCATTTTTTCAAGCTATTTAAAATGGGGGATTGTATATAGTTATGGTTTCTGGTAAAGTTGTAGGTATATGTGTGTGATAAACGGCAAACATCTCGTATAACATAAAACATAAAGTTGATAAGTGGGTAAGTTTGAAAATTCACTTCACATAGCTTATATTGATAGTAAACATTTTGCTTTTGACAAATTTTTTAAGTGTAGCAAATCATTGTTACAAACTCGTGTTGAGAAAAGGAGTGACATTTCTTGTAAAACATTGTAGTGCACTTGCCCTTTATCTTCGTTTGTCTTAGAGAAGGCCACCTTTGCAGCCGCTAGAACAGTAGTAGACGTCGTCGCTGCCGTAGAAATAGTTCATTTAGAAATGAATTTTTATTTTCCCATCCAATGGACAATGATATTAGATTAGATTTGGCAGGCATGATCATGAACGGAGAAGATGAAATACATCTTGCAGGAGGAGACACAATCAGTCAATGCCGTCGTTTGTTTTATAGTGCTTTCACGACGTAGCAACATCACGTCTCTTTTATGTCAAGATATTTGTTTTATCCCTTTTCTTCGTGGAGCTTTTCTTCTTTCTGCGGCAATTCTTTTCTTTGTGGGGATGTTGCCTTTTTTGGCGACCTTTCATATTTTTCTTCATTTAGCTTTTTCTTTTAAGATTCTATATATAAGGGGACAAAATAATGACACCTCATAAACAATTACATCCATCAGTTAAAAATGAATTGATTTTTGGTTTGCATATTGTTTTTTTTTTTGTTTTGTTTTTTCTTCAAAATGGGTTTGTTAGTTTGGGTATGTTGATTATGTTTTAAAGTAATTGACGTGATCTCAAAGTAAACAGTCGTAACACTTGAAACCAGCTTCTAATAAATGCGCAAGAACCTTCAATGCAACGGATGGCATACGGACTACGACACAATTTGGCAGGAGAATGCGATTGAAAGGAGGTCGTGTGGGCTACCGTTTGAAGAAGAAAAAAAAAAAAGAAGTGTAGGATGATTTTAAATTTTCTTCCTTTCTTCCGAATGATGCGAAAGGAGAAATGTAAATAACAGGACATCATTATTAACACTTAACGTGTAACTAATTGGTACAAAGTAGTCTCAAATAATAGCGAATTGGTTGGTTCTAAATCGATGCGTAAATAAGCATTGGTGTTGCAATGTCATAGATCAGTCATAGGGTTCAATTGTTTGGCTAACATATGTACCTGTGATCTGTTTCTTCCATATTTGAACAATAGCACATAATGAGCATTGGGACTGATTTTGGGATGTGCTTGAAATAACTGTTGTGCTGGCATTACAATGGTGTCCGTGGCGTTTAAACCAAGGTTTATTCTTCTACGTCTTATTCTAACATCTCCTCGAAGATGACACGATGTGGTTTGACTGAAGTCAAACACGATTCCAAAATCTTCACGAAAAATGACTTCTGTAAACAAAATCGATTTAATTGAAAGAAATTTAAAGAAAGTGCAAACCTCACCTTGTAACAACGCATGGTATTTTACGCTTGACAATCAGACAAATGCGATTTGTATTCGATGAAACGCTCTAGTTTGTTTGAACCACTCGATATATAAATCAACATTTTAAAGAAATTGCGAATATGCAAGGACTCCCAACGTTTTCTAAATGTTTGTCTATCGTTTGATACTAGAGGAATTGAAGGACGAGGCAGCGATAGTAACACGTTGAGAATGCTGAAAAGATTATCAAATGCAAAATACATTTAATACATCTGAAGCTAGACTAACATTTCTAATATTGGTGTCAAAACACAAGAAAACATTTTTCTTTCGAAGATTTAAAACACATACGGCATATATTATTCCGTTCGTGATTTAATGTCTGTCCCATTAAATGTATGTGCAAGCTATGGTCGTCTTCTTATATTTATACAAATTTAGTGTCTCTAATTTCTCCGGTATTGTCTTTCTTCTCATTTCCTTTATATTTGTACGAAATTACTTTCGTGGATTTGTAATAGATCCTGTTTCGGGTTTTCTACTACGGCTTTTATCATTATCTCATGTTCACCTCTCAGTGTTTGTAAGTTAACTCCTTCTTGCTTCCATGCATCGACACCAGAAAATTTCCTGTCATGTACATCTTCCCAATGGAAAAGTTGCTGGTATAAACAACTGCATATACACGCATCTTGATAAGTATAAAGCGGAACTAATGATCGACGAATGTATTCTTAACATGGGCATGAAAACGTTTGCTCATCGCTATTTTAACACAACGTATCTTACTTACGAAAATAAATTTGGAATTATTACGCTTCGATAACCGAAATCCGACGAAAATGCCGTCAATAAAACGCAAATTACCCGTCGTCCAAACTATAATGGAATAGACGTGGATGGAATCAGTTCTGTTAACGGTTCTTGATACTCTAATAACTCAACACTGTCATTGACTTCCTTCCACTGAATTTATTGCAACAGTGAGGACAAAAGCCGTAGCGTGGTAAACTTCATATTCACGTTGTTGTTTTCTGTCTGTGATAGTATTTGCCAAGAATAACTTTTCATCTACTGTGGAAATAGCAATTATAGAAAAATTCCTCAAATGATGTTTCACTTGTATCTTGACAAACTCTCTGCAAATGCGTGCAGTTAGCAGAATTGGTAAATTCCGAATTCTAAACTAGTCATTCATAGAAATACCTTTGTTTTCTTTGTTCTTTGAGCGAATAGTGAAATCGACAGACAAACGATATCCGACAGAGAAATCTGAAGGAAATATTAATTTCTTTAACTGATGTTACACCCGTCGTTAAGGGGTGTTGTCGTAGGTGTCAAACCAGGTTGTGTTTAAACGTATTGATTCAATCTGGTATAAGTCTTCACTTTCAAGAGTGCTACAAAGCATGCAAACAATGTAGCTATGAATCATACAGTCAAAGACCCTGTGAGATGCTTTATTGAAAAATGACGATTGATAAAATCGACCACTTTGAGACCTCTGGTGCGGTATGTTCGTTTGGACGCAATTATTATTATTTGCGTTAATCTGAAGCTTTACAAACTAGACGGTCACGTTGTATTTTACTATCCAAGTATTCAAAGATACAAAGAACAAACATGGATGTATTTGATTTCTTTTCTTCGAAATTCGTCCTCATCGCATGGCAAGCGCGTTGCATTGGTTCTTTATACAAAGAAATTGTCTAGTGGATTCAGAAGTATCTGTGTCTGTCTAACCTCGGGCGTCGTCTGTATGTTTGCTCGTACAACTCCTCCATGGTAAAATCTAAAAAAGAACATTTCAGATTGTGATTGAGGGAACCAAGTAGGTATAGAAAAAGAAAAGAAAAGAAAGAAACTTCTGTCCATGTGTCATTCCAAATATTTTAGTCATTTTTTTCAAACACATTGCCAAATAATTCATGAAATCTTTAAAATGCATTTGTCGCGATTTCACTTCGACTAGACTGGCTCCAACCATAATCGGTGCGATCGTTTGAATAGATTCAGAAGGAAACATTCCGTCGTATCAAGAGAAATTGTGAGCAATGATTGTAGCATCCTTACGGCTGTCTTTGTAAGGCTACATATCCTTCCTCTTCGCGCCAATATCGTCGGTGGAGTCTAAAATCGGAAAGAGACAGTGGAAAAAATTGCTTTCAGTATTAAAGTTTCACAAGCCCCATGATCAACGGAGAAATTGAAAACGTGAATGATGTTTTCTATTATGCGGTATAGTTCTCGTCTTGCGAGGTGCCCCAGTCTCTCTAGGAGGTGAAGCGTGGGTCATGCAAAGCGTAATGGTTCCGTCGGTCATGTTAAACTTGTCACTGGTTTGTTGAATGTGTTGAAGTATGTAATTATTTTGAACCGTGTGATTTATGCATGTCTACTAAATTGGAGACTTTAAACTGGATGGAGATTCTCAAACAATTGGCCTCTATAGTTGTTGTTGTTGTTGTTGTAGGGTTTAACGCCATATTTTAGCACACATAGCGGCCAGTATTAATGGTGGAGGAAAAACCCGGGTTGGCCTCTTTAGCTTGGCACTGCAATTTTGTTGTAACTAAGATGGATTCACACAAGTCTGTAATTAAATCTGCTGTTTTCTAGGGTGGCACTTCAGACATGAATAAGACCTCTTGCAAATTTCATCTTGTAGGTGTAAGCATTGGGGCACATTTGATGCAGGTCAAATTTAGCTGCAGGTCAGGTCAGGTTTTGCATCTCTATCAAATATGATAATAATTTTCTGGAGTTTCTGAGCGACTTTATCTTTGCTGGATCAGGATTCTCTTTGTCTTGTGGCCGAGGAGGTAGTGTACGTTGATTCATTTCACGCACCACATCGTCGACATCGCTGGCATGTTCTTGCGTTAAACATTTAGTTAGCACGTGGGACAAAAACAAGGAAAGTCGTCGTCTATGTCACCACTTGGCATCTACGTCCACGATCTCGCTGGACTATGGAGATCATTTTAATTTGATTACAACATTATATTTGACTAATTTATACGCACGCACTCACATCTTCTATGCATGAAAAACACACTTTATATACTTATTGACTTGGTATTATTAGCTATAAATGTCTCAAGCTAAGTCCAATTTCATTACCGGTTGATGTTGCTTTGGTAGTCATTGTTGTTTGATACTGCTGACAACTGACTACCGTGAGTGTGGATAGATTAATACAAGTTTTAGGAATTTTGGCTGGTGAAATTCTCTTTCTGTTGCCTCAGATACATTAAATCTGCGTTCCGACTGTGAAGAAGGAAAATATGGAAGAGTGAAATTAAGTCGACCCTCTATGATTTACAGATAGTTATTCGAAGAATACTTAAAATAAGAATACGGACAATTCGTCTGGAAATAAAAGTCACGATTGATGCGAGATCTGACATCGGGCTCTGGAAGCAAATGTCACAATAGATGCGACATCTGAATGAAAAGAAAGAACAAGAGAAAATTGAACAAAGGTAGAAATATGTATTATCATTGTCAGGTTACAGGACACTGGTCTTCTGAAAGGCTTATTAAAAAGAAGCACAAGAAGCGAGAAGTTGAGAACTCTTCAAAATTAGAAACAGAAAGATACAAACCCGTCTTAGACACAAGACGTTAAGGTAACAGAAAGAGAATGAAGAGGGAATAAAATGCATGCGAAGAGAATGAAAGGTAGAGACAGACATTATAAGAAAGACAAAATGGAATTTGGTGATGTGTTATGACATTTGCATTGTGATTCAAAGGAAACTATTCCAAGGAAACTTATGTGTCCATCTGTCTTATTTTCTCATATTATGGATACGTTACTTAAACACACTCAAACACACAAACCATCGACCGTTGGGGAAATGAATGTATGGTTTAACATAATTTGGCAATCACTGAGTAGTGTTTCTTTTCTAACAGATACTAAAGACCCAGAAAAGGACGTGAAGGTATTTGTTTTGACACACTTATAGACATTACAACATCAGCTTTAACTGGCTAAATTTATATGTGCGCCTAAGTCCGACTTCTGTTGTTTCTATTGCTCGTTTGGAAGTGATAATAACTCTCCCGTTACTACTGTTATTTTGATAGAATGTGACCATATTTTAAAATATAAAGACGTCATCTATTTATTTCAAAAGATGTTGTGCCTGAAGATACATACATAAAATGCGAAACTAGTTGCGCTGAATTATCGGCATTTGTTTGCATTGGATTTTTTTATTAAAAAAAATTGAAATATACATACATGTTTGGGAATCAAAGATTTCGGGAAACCTATTCATTTTTTTGTATCTTAATCTGATTTGGGATCAAGGATTTCAGGAAATATATCAATTACTTTTATCAGCATCATAGTGGAAATACGGCATATGATGTTATAAATATTGAGTATAAAACTAACTACCGCATATGACGCTACAGTACTATGTTAGGAAAATAG
Organism: Sinohyriopsis cumingii; assembly: GCA_028554795.2. Lineage (NCBI taxonomy): Eukaryota > Metazoa > Mollusca > Bivalvia > Unionida > Unionidae > Sinohyriopsis > Sinohyriopsis cumingii. The sequence continues at coordinate 38,863,870 of CM068831.1, read as the reverse complement.
TTGGCTTGAACTAGTACAGTTAAATGGAAACGATTATAAGCCAGCACTTAATATTTAGTCTTCTGCAAAATTATAACTCTACAAATATTTTAATGAGCTGTGTATTTGGTGCACATTTTTGGTGCAGTGTACGTCTGCTTTATGTATTCACTAATCCTGGAGATTTTGCTGATCACATATATAGTGGTTCCACTGCAAGACTATTAACTATCTTCTTAGATAATATTATTATTAGTAACAGTAGTAGCAGTAGTACCAATAGTAGTAGTAGTACTTTTAATGCTGTTTTATTATTATTATTATTATTTTTGTTAGTATTATTATTATTATTATTATTCAAGTGCTACTAATTACAAATGAATTGGACTGAATTTAATGCAATATTTCGTGTATTTGAAAATAAAAATCAGTACTCATTGGGTGATACAATAAACAAAGAAAACGTAAAATGTCGTATTTTACCATTATATTCTGATAATAAAGACATTACGTCTGAAAAAAATCAAACATAAATTATATAAAGTAAAGACAATTATAAAATTTAATATTGTGTATATATATATTTTGAACTTATTATTTAATCTGGTGTTGCAAAATGCCACTATATTGAACATGATCTAATCTCCTAACACAGTGTAAACAAGATATGAATATTCCAAAGAGAAAACCTGGAATATATTTCTGAACACATGAATAAATATAACGTGCAATATTTTATGTGTTTGCTTATAGTAATATTAGTATTATTAATATTGATTGTTGCAGCAGTAGTAGTCGCTGCAGTAATGGTAGCATGAGTGCATGATTTAGGAATTTAGCAACTGTAGTAGAAGTAGCATTTTCTAATGCACTTTGAGTTATAATAGTGGTAGTTGTCGTAGCAGTTGTATCAGTAGCCATAGTAGTACTATTTCCTGATGTTTTGGTTAAGACAAATAGACAAAGCAATTTCGAATTTCGTTTTTTTTATTGAAACAAATTCGCATAATATTTAGAAGTGATCGCACCTAAGGAAATATTATGTATTAAGAAAACTATAGTTTATCCCCAGTCTAGATCTAACTAATCCCGTAGTATAAAATACGTAACATCTACGTTGTTTCAGGAAATGTGTATCATTATGTATTCACCAAGGAACGTGCAGTTTGTGGTGCCTAGCATTTTCTTTAGAAAATGCGGTTGAATTCGCCAAATATTATTATTGAGAGATTCATCCTATATGAATTGAATATAGCTCTTACATAACACAATCTGTCAATACTATCTGAGAATTTTCTGTAATGTCTCATGTTAGAAAACGTGGATAACAACATTTCCGGTATAAATATCTAATATAATTTTCTTAAGGAATATTGTATTCCTGAATATTATGCAAACAGTAGTAAATTGTAAGAAAGAAGGTAGTCCTGAGGCATTCACTTCTGCTTAATACTAGTGATTATCGCACTCCAAAGTGTACTAGCAAAATTTAATTATATTTTATAGCCAAAACTATGCATTCAATACACCACATTATGCACTTATGTCATTCAGCCAAACAAACATTTCCTTATATACGCCTTTGTAAAAATGGCCGTGATTTTGTTCAATATAAATCGATACCTTACTAATTTGGCGCGAGATTTTTTATTTTTTTTATTTTCTGCCTATCTGAGCGTTAGATACATGGTCAATGTATGCGATTCCGAAGATCTTGCGGAAGCATCTCATTTCAATGAATCCTGTTCTGTAGATCTGATGTGAGTGTCAATGGAAGCAATAGCAATGTTTGTATCCTTCCATATTGGCCTCAAGCTTGTTATTGCTGCTGTTGTCCGGGCAATCCTGCTAAGTAATTCTAGTTTTGAGTCCTCATCTTTCATAATAGCTCACAAGTACCTGAAACTTGTGACTGTTTCCAGCTTCTGTCTAAGTACTTTTATTTCTGCACTGGTACCATTGGTGTTGTTTGTCACCCAAGTCAGAAAGTACTTCTTTTTTATCTCCTGTTAATCCATCACTATCATCTGTAAAGCGAAGTTTGGTGGTTGTTCTTCCTCCGATCCTTTCCAAAACATTGCTGAGGAGTGTATGTGGCAGTATGCAACCCTGTTTGACTTCCAACTGTTGTTCGACCTTCTTGAAAGCTTTGATGGCATGGTACAGATTTTGCTGATGCTAAAAGTGTTTCTCTCAAAGGAGTCTGATATTGAATATTTGTTTCTTTATGCTCCTTATTTCTCGAAAACCTGCTTGCTCTTCAGCAAAAAAGTCTCTGCTTGAGTCTTTCGTCTTCAGCATGACTTCGCTTGGGCGGCTGATCAGACTGACGGTGTTGTGGTTTTGAAATAACTGCAGGTTTCCTTTCTTGGGGAGCACGATGACCAAAGGTTGAGTACATGTTTTGGGTCATTCTACTGTCTGCAATAACTTGTTGCAGATTGTTTTTAGGACAGTGACTATCTTTTCTCTTCCTATTTGAATGAGTTCTGCTGGCATGTTGTCAACGCCAGCTGAATTTTCTGTCTTTACTGACCTAACTGCAGTTTCTCCTTGCTCACGAAGAATGGTGTTGTCATCAATTTATTTTGCTGGAAGGTGCTTTAATACTGTTGGGTCTCCTTGGGTTTTATAATTGTAAAATTGTGAGCAGTATTCTGCCAATTGTTTGAGGATCTCTTGATCTTCTGTGGGCCATTTTCCTGACTTGTCTTGGATGGTGGTACTTGTTTAAGATATGTGAGATCTTTCACCAGCTGGTATCCATCGTGCTAACGTTTCTGCTTTGACTGTCTTGGATTTCAAAGCATTGTCTTTCTATCTAGACTCCTGTGCTTTTCTCGTACTTATTGGTTATTCTTGGTTGGTACGGCGTTTTGATCACTTTTAATATATCATGATCAATTCCAATATCTGCTCATGGGAAACGTTGCGTTATTGCGATATTCAGTCCCGTGCTGAATCGTCTTGTCACCAAGATGGAGTCGGTCTGGTTGTGATATTGTCCGTTTGGACCGTGCCAGGCCCATCTTCAATATCCTTTGTGAGGGCCGAACGTGATGGTTAGCACAAGATTGTTGTAGGCGGCAATGTCCAAAAGCCTGAGTCCACTTTCATTTGTCTCTACATTGCAGAAGGGTCCACAAATCCTTTGCCAGTTTGTCTGTGAATCAACTCCTACCTTTGCATTCCAGTCTCCTTGTACAAACCGAATCTTTTTTTGGGGGGCGATTTGTCAATGACATCTTGCAGTTGATTATAACATTCTACAGTTCGCTTTCATCATAGTTAGGCGTCGGTACACAATATAATTGTGATATTAAAAGGGAGCCGCCCTCGGACGGATGGTAATAAGTCTGTTTGAGACTGGGCAGCAACACATTATGCTGTTCACAAGAAATACAACGCCATGATTGTGTTTGTCCCTCATCGGCTGAAGCGAAGCTTATGTCCTTCTTCTGTTCTTATTTCGCCAAAGTTTTAATCTAGCCACGTAGCAGAGACCAATAATGATACAGTAGTGCCTTTTCTAACTCATGTCTAAGTCTTTTCTAATTTTCCATATCTCTCACTGTTCAAACGTTCCATGTACCGATAATGATGTTGTCTCTCCATTGAATTTGACAGTGGGTGCACCATGCTTGTCACTTTCGTCCTGGTGTGCAGCGGCAGGTGAGGTCACTGCTGACCCGGGATGTGACCGATCCGATATGCTAGATGTCTTCACGTGGTGTGTTAAGGGCAAGATACAGCCTGGAGGAGTTCATTCCACTCCTGACTGGATGATCACAGCCGAAGTCCACCGATATTATTTGCGACGCCCTGGTCATGAAGCTCATTTTGGAGGCCTTCCACCCTGGCTGTCGAATTCATCGATAAAGACATCCACCCAGTGATGACGTGCTATCATTGCATTATTTTAACCATAGATCTATAGAACTGCCCATTATATATAGTGACTTATTTACTCTCGGGGACCTCTCCGGTGGCATTGTGGTTAGAGCGTCCTCCTCGGCGCCGGAGGTCGTGAGTTGGAATTGCGGCCGAGTCATACCAGATACGGTACTAGCAGAGACGGTACTAGCATCTGCCCTGCAAGATGCTCAGCGTTAAGAAGTTAGTGTTAGGACTGGTTGGTCTGGTGTCAGGATAATGTGACTGGGTGGGACATAATACATGTCTGTGGCATGATGCCCCAATGCTAGATAACACGATAAACTGTCATGCTGTATACATATTAGTGATATCACAAAGATGGCCGCTATTGCTTAACCGGCTTGATGCAGCTGTTCCGTTTTTGTGCCGTTTTCATGATATTTGTGCTCGGTGGCTGTCTTCGTCTGCGTTTCTGTGTTCATTATGTATTGGCTGTTCAGTTCGTATGTGTTTCTTCATCTCCTTGTTTTGGAAACGAGAACAATTAGACTTTTTCTCAGCTGTCTTGCTCCACTACTACAACTTCCATTTGAACAAACCGCCATCACGTGATACTCACCAGTCAACCCGTTTATGCTTTGATGGACCCTCATTAATTGCTTTAAATGACCACTCCTTGGCTCTCCACACTACATTGTGCTCTAGACTAAACGAACTGGGACTGCATCCATCATTACCTAAATGTAAAAAGAAGCGAAAAGAGAAAAGTTGTTTCAAAGTTGGCCGGCGTAGAACAGGAAGAAGTATTCCAGTTATCTCCCTTATGCCCTTTCCGGCTCGACAATTTAAAAATTCGACTGTTAATTTAGATAACCTAATTAAAATCCCTATTAATTCGTCAACCTTCGTGTCAACTATCCGAGAGATACCTCTGCGAATTGCATTGTTCAATGCCCGAAAAGTAGGACCACCGCAAAAGCGCACAGAATAGTTAATTTTATCAACGACCAGAATATTGACGTCTTTTTCCTGACAGAAACATGGCTAAAAACATCAGGAAATGAGCCCAAGTGTGCGGATCTAACACCCACTGGTTACTCCATCAGGTCGTTTCCACGTAACTCATGCGTAATTGGAATTGCTATCATCACAAAGAACTCCATGATCAAACGTCTTAACCACACCACAACATTCAATTTCGACCACACATTGTTGGAACTAGTCCAAACCACACTCACACTGGAGCAAAGGTCAGTCCATATTTTCTGCCTATACTGCCCTCCTCCTAGTAGAAAAAACAAGATGACTGAATCTCACTTTTTGGAGCAGTTTCCGAATCTTCTGGAGTATGGAAATTCTATAGGTGGCAACCTGATTATTCTTGGAGATTTCAATTTTCACTTTGACTGTTCCGGGAACCCAAACACATCAAAACTCATAGATTCCATTAATGGCTTCAATCTCAAACAGTCAGTTAACCAACCCACCCAGTTAACCAACCCACCCATAAACATGGTCACATTTTAGACTGGATTCTTCATAGACCTGATGATAACATTCTACGGTCCTCCCTGGTATCCTATGAACTTTGCATCACATCACCTCTGCATTATATGCCATCTTGACGTATCAGTCCCTAACCCTCCACCTTTATCTGCTACTAAGAGAAATCTCTGTATGATAAATAGAACCAAACTAATGCACGACATCCAAGCTAACCTCACAACTTGCTTACCTCCTACCGCAGAACAACTCGATAACTGTCTGCGTTCATTGCTCGACAAACATGCCCCAGCTACCAAGTGCAGAGTATCAATTCAGAAGTGTTCTCCATGGTATAGCAGTGTTGGGGACCAGCTTCGCACTGCTAAAAGAGAAGAATGTCACAAATATAGTCCATGCAGCGAAATCAGCCCACTACACTACTAAGATCATGGAAAGTTCCAACTGCAAAGAGCTCATCGAGATTACTAAGAAGCTAATGGCAGAGGAACAAATCTACACCACTTCCAAATACCTTCTCTCTTTGCAAATTTCTTCCGTGACAAAGTACAAACCATTAGAGATAAACTTTACACCACAATTTCAATTGACTCGTCGTCACCATACAGTTGCGATACAGAATTTGAGCGGCAACCATTAACAGCATGTGAACCTGTCTCTATGGATTTCGTACGTACAATCCTGATGACGAGTGCACCTAAGTCATGTGAACTTGATCCAATTCCAACATCACTGGGGCTTTAGTGCTTAGATGTTACTGATGTTATTAATACCTCTCTCTCATCAGGGGAATTCCCATCATTTTTCAAAACTGCCATTGTAAAGCCTCTGCTGAAGAAACCAACACTAGACCATAACGATTTAAAGAACTATCGCCCAGATTCTAATCTCCCATTCATATCAAAAATCTTAGAAAAGGTTGTTCTATCCCAGCTTGGTTCTCATCTGACTTCAAAATAGTCTTCTTAGCAATGTACAATCTGCATATTTCCCTTGCCACAGTACTGAAACTACTCTTCTAAAAGTAGTTAATGACATTCTCTCTGCTTTGGATAGCAGAAAGATTACAGTTCTCACCCTCCTTGATTTTTAGCAGTGCGAAGCTGGTCCCCAACACTGCTATACCATGGAGAACACTTCTACAATATTTGACACAATAGACCATGATATTTTACTTCACGGTCTTCAGCATGTATTTGGCATTCATGATAACATCCTTACCGTGGTTCAAGTCCTACTTGGTCAACAGGACACAAATTGTGTCTGCAAATGGAATACACCCCATGCACAGTTGATGCATGTTGTGGTGTTCCACAAGGGAACTGTTATCTTCATTTTATACACTCTTCCGCTCTCAAGTGTCATAGATCATCATCCAGTATCTCACCAATTGTACGCTGATGACACCCAAATATAAAAATCTAGCCACCCAACTGAAGTTGATGCTACCATCCAAGGTGTAGAGAGGTGCATTTCTGATATGAAATCATGAATGACATGTAACGAGCTGCAGATGAATGATGATAAAACTGAGGCCATTCTGATTACAACACAAAGACGTTCTCATTCACATCCTTTACCTCAAACAATAAATATCAGCAACACCAACATTAAATTCACACAATCAGTACGAAACCTAGGTGTTACTCTGGACAGTACTCTCACATTGCACCAACATGTCATGAACATATGCAAGGCTGCATATCTTGAGCTGAGACGCATCAGCTCCATTCGCAAATATCTTTCAGTTGATGCCACTAAAACACTTGTGTGTTCATTAGTACTTTCAAGACTGGATTATTGTAACTCAGTTCTGTCTGGTTCATCACAATATCTATTTCAAAAATTTCAAAAAGTTCAAAACACAGCTGCTCGGATCATACTTAGAGTACCACGATCACAGCACACCTCCCCGCTGCTCTGTACCCTACACTGGCTATCCATTCGATCCAGAATCAAACACAAAATTGTTCTCTGTGCTTCTTTTCACTGACGGACTCTAGTCCAACATACCTATGCGACCTCACCCATGTGTACACACCAGCAAGATACTTACGCTCCTCTTCTGACAATCGTATACTCGTTATTCCCGCTATGAAAACAAAGTCATATGGACAGCGTTCTTTTGCATACCAGGGCCCAGCAACGTGGAATGAATTGCCCAATGAACTTAGACACAAAGACACAGTGATCACATTCAATAGTGCTCTCAAAACACTTATTTCGACTGCAAGATTAAACTTAAAGACCTAATAATGTTTGCTACCTTAAATATTCTCCGCATGTTTTTTCTATGTTTTCTAATTTTATGGTGTTTGTGTTAATCATATCATTATGTTTTTTTTAAAATCTTGTATGTGTTATCTAATGTTGTAAAGCGCTTAGAGCTTCTAAAAATTAGGCGCTATACAAAGTCATTATTATTATTGTTATTATTATTATTATTATTATTATTATATGACTGAACAATTAGTAACTCTACTTCTGAAATACAAACCACACACACATTTTTAGTCTCGATAAGGTAACAAATTCAACATCTTACTCCAACCAAGTAATTTTTCATAAAATATACATTATGATACTAATTAAATTATTTTATCCGGGCGTCTACTGATCAAGTTGCCAGAGAATTAAAGTTTGACTTGCTTGCTTGGCGGGTTTTCCCACAATATTTTCCTACATTCCACCTATTGAAGGTAATGAGAAAATGTGCTTTCATTGTTTATTATCGCTTTTTCAAACACTTCTGATCTGATTGCAGGATGAATCAAGGATGATGCTTTTAATGTTTAATACATTCAGATTTTTTTTAAAAAAAGTCTTCATAATTATGGCTATCCGTTTCTGCTTATACAGCATCTTCATTACTGAACAGCTTTTCCTTTGTCTCCATGGTTCCGAAGATTATTGAATTTGGTCTATAATTTGCACACACATTAACACATGTACTTTAAACATCTTGCTCTCGAAAGCACACTTCTCTTTTGTCTTAATATTTCCTGTTACCTTCCTATCCCTAAAATGTAAATACAATCACACGAAGACGAATGAAAGAAATATTCAAACTTTGTTAGTTTCCCTGGAAGAAGCCATCTCAAGTCATGCCATGAGCGTGTTTAGTAGCTCGTTATAGCGCACGTTTACGACCAAAGGGTTAATAAAAGTCGTGTATTTTCATGCTAAAGCGTCTCTTAAGTGTCCTCGACAATTTGGTCCTTAAAGCTCAAGATTATATGTATAGACAACTGATACAACTGATAATGACGGAGATTACAGAGTTTGTCAAATGAGCCACACTAATAAAATTGCAATCATGTTTGAAATACAACCTAAGGAGAGAAAGGATGCCTTGCCAGTCAGACTATATAAAGTCTAGTGATTGTGCATATTTATTAGTCGTTTATTGTTCGTCTTTGATGACTTTGCAATATAAGCTTATAAATAAATATTGCTCATAATCTGATACAAATTGAAGCCTCAAGAATACTAACAATAAAATTGTTTACGGACAAATAACGACATTAGACTAATGCAGAGTTAAACTTTCAAACATTACTAGTGCATACATGTTTGGTGCCTTGTCGTTACTTGTGGACTTGTTTCAGCGTGCCTTAATAAATATTATTTTCGACTTTGTTTTCTATACAAGTGTGCATATATTTTGTCAACATTTTCATCTCGTCTCGAATGCTTTTCATTCGCCTATCGGATTATTTCATTTTAAATGCGTGACCTAACTGGGTCGGGATGTGAAGCAAGCCAAGAGGGATTTATGTGTACTGTATCGAATTTATAGCTGCATTAGCTCATTTCAGTCGTTGGATCATATATCCAACAATATATTACGATATCAGTTGTCAGCTAAAGCAGTTTTAGTTTTCTTAAATGTTTGTGACCTGTTAATTTGTATTTTCATGGCAGATAATATTCAAAATAATCGTAGGATACAATCACAGTATCAATACAGAATACACGAGCCATATATTATCTTAAGTTGCCTTTCTTTGAGCATCGCTCCAAACGTCGTTTAAATTTGTAGTTGTGGACTAATGCATGTCGTCGATGCCATCGAATTAGGCAAAAGACAGAATATCATCAAGTGCCATATTTGTTAGTGAATGTATCAAATACATTCCCTTTCTTAGACCCCAGACATCAACTCCCAGTGGAATCAGTCGTGCAACTTACAGTGCATGAATAGGAGCCATAAATATCTTCTGATTGTATTTTCCTACCATTTAATAAGTATGACAATATCAACAGTATTTACAAACATCATTTTTGATTTTTGGCCAATAAAAGTGAGTCAAGATATTCTGATAAGTCTTATTAATCCCAAAATGACCAGCCAAATGAGTTTCATGGGCCAGACAAAGTATTTCCTGTCTGTAAAACTTCGGAACTACAGTTCAATACAAAACATTACAATATGCATTCGTCTTGTCTCTGATTATAAAGCACTAACAAACAATGCCACCTCTGAGGAACAATTCAAGCTATATCATGCTTATGTGTTCCATTTGCAGGTATCCATTTTCTAATAAGACTTCCATTTTTAATGAAATAACAGACATGAACTTCAGTGGCTTCAGTTTCACTAATGGCCATTTGAAACAAAAAGATCTTATGATCTTTTTCGTATTCGATGACCCGTGATTGTCGTTTGTCACCCTTTTTAGAAAAGAAAATGAGTAGTTTAACTGGGATCAATACCTTTTGATTGATCCAAACAAGGAGTGAAGTGACCTCATCAAAAGCCTTATCAATACATGTGTCAGATAAAGAAATACTTTCCTTATCAATATCATTCTCAAAAGCTTTCTTCTCTGGTAACTGCACAAGCTGGGTATAAAACAGAGAATTCTTTTTCAGTTGGATCGACTTTCTGATCCAAACAAGTCTTGTCAATTACAAGTGAATTAACCACAACCTTTTGTCTAGCTGGGTCGTTGCCAAGTGATAAACAAATGCCCTCAACGGGTAAAACACTGTTCCGACTGTCACGGGTCCGAAGACTAAGTCTGATGACAAATTTACACAATAGAGTGAATATTAACAAAGCCGCACTTTTCTCCCTGAATAAGAACACTCATTAGAAGAAGTACCTGATAATAAAGACTCTCAGAAGCTCCTGTGTCACTTAAATTATTTATAGGGACGGGATTGGCCAAAACACATAAGCATGATATAGCTTGAATTGTTCCTCAGAGGTGGCATTGTTTGTTAGTGCTTTATAATCAGAGACAAGACGAATGCATATTGTAATGTTTTTATCATAGCTTCGACATGAATGGTTCATAATACTCCATAGAGGAATTATAATATATAGCTGTACCCAAATATTAATGATCTGGCGGAAGATTTGCAGCCATCATGCAAAACTGCTTTAGGATGCAATCTGGTTTATGTGACTGGAAATTTTATTACTTGTCAAAGCTCAATTATTTGAAAGACAGGACGAAATATTCGTCTTGGCCAAAACGAAACTCATCAAAGTCCTTGACCGTATATCTAAGGTGATACGCCACAATGCCACCTCTGAGGAACAATTCAAGCTTTTCTTCTATGAAGCCCACAAATGCGAAACCTTGAAGAATGTAGTATGGGTGAGTCACTCATGCCATACACATTAGTTGTAATTGGAAAAGTTATGTGAACTTAAATCACTCTGTGTCCACGATAACAGTTCAAAATGTGTAGTCCGATATCCATGACGATGATATCCACTATACCTAAGTTTGTTATATTATGTAACCTGTCGTATTCATCGTTATTCTACAACAACTACATGTATTGGCTGATGATCTAGTTCGATGTCGAATACATGGAATAAGAAAAACAATTGTCATGTTTCCAGTTTCGTTCTGTATGATAACTTTGCTATTACCCAATATGTTTAGTAACTTATCTGTAATCTTGTGTTTTGTAATCTTGTGTTCTTCGATCTCTACATATTCGGCATGGAACACTTTTCAGGAAAAGCATTATGTTACTTATTGAAAAAATATAACATTTTGATTCCATTTTTAATAAATACGTATTTAATTAATAATGTATTTTCCGTGAGGAAAGGTTTCCTACTTTTTAAAGAAAAATTATCAATAAGATTTATTTAGTTGTCACACTTGTAAATGATAATGAATATTGCACTGTACTAATCTGAAATGAAATTATACATTATACAATATGAACAAAATGCTATATTAATTTTGAGACAATTTCATCCCTTTTCTCCGATTTTCTGTATGTATTATCCATTAGAGGTGATATGATTTCCGATACAAGTTTTCTCTTTACGTGCTGGTTATCAAAGAAGAGAATGCATTGTTTTCATCTTTACTACGTATTGCTCATTTATACTATGTATCCATAAGTTATTCGCTAAACTGATAATAACATTTTGAACTTTTTTTAAATTAATAATCTTGTATAAAGTTGAATAAAATAAGATGTTTGACCTGATCGATTTTAAAACTTAGGATAATCTGTTCATCATGAGTTCGATGCGCACAATTCAATTGCTGTTTCAAGCGGACACTTGCAATATGGTTTAAAAATTATGGATCTTAGTTTTTGGTGAGAGGAGTTTAGATGTAAACATTTTTTTTTGCAGCAGACAAAGTGGTTATTGCAAAATGCACGTGAAATCGATTCTTGGCTGGCGCACTCCACGATTGTACAAAATAGGGCCATTTTATTTTTCAACGGTAATACTATTAAAACTGGAAGAAGACCAATGCCTGACCTTTTTTTTAATTTGTAGATAATATCAAGCTGTATTTTAGAATGTATGTGTGTGTGCGACAGAATGCATAACATTAGATTCAGATTCAACAGTGCTTTTTTTTTTTTTTAATTTCTCCACATTATCGGCTGAATACGAAACGTTACATCTTTTAGTATACTTCTGTTTTAAGCACAGCACTGTACAATGTACTATTAGTTATGGCATGCATTATGCAACAAATTGACAATATCCATGTACGTCGAAAAATAGAACTCCAAACTAGATATTAGCGCATTTTGTCTGCACAAAGAAGTGTCATCGGACTGTGTATTTCTTATCATGAAACTTGACTGCACAACATAATTCTAGGTGAGGGTTGCGCTAAAGCACAAACACTATCAACGTACGAGTTTTAGAATTATCATTTCGTTGCTGATCTGCGGTTGGTACATCTGTCTCTACTGTGCATATATAAATCGTAATACACTTCCGCGGCATTTTATTATATTCCTACCTGCAATGTACAAATATTATAAAGGAGAAGCAACAATAACGATTGTATACACTCGAATTCTTTGAATTCTTACATTCACTATCCTTTTAGACTTTAACTTTGTTTGTGCATCAGGACCAATTAGTTCTAGGAGTGTCTAAAGTGATTTGAAAAACAACGTGTAGAAACTTAAGGGCGTCTTTAACTCTTAGCATTTTGACGTTGCTAAATACATATTTATTCTACAGTTTTGAAACATTAAATCATGATCAAAATGTCTTTGTTTGGTATGAAATAGCACTCCATAAACTTAATATATGTAGAAGTGGTTTATTCGCATCATTAAAAACATAATTAGACAGAGTCATACAATGTATCACATTAAGAGTGACTCGGAGTTTGAGGCCGCTATGCATTACATTTGAATAATTCACGCAGCAATAAGCTTACTTTGATCCTAGTTGTCGTTGATGGATGGGTTTTTGAAAGAAGGACGTCATCTTTAACCTTAGCTTTAAGGTTACATGCTCGCTTACATATCTGCCAGCAAAGTATAATGAAGTTGGCTGGTGACCTTGACGACCTGATACTGAAGCATGATCATGACAATCGCTAAGATTGTTGATCGAATAGAAAAGTTTTAAACAAATACTTAGGCTAGCGGCCTAGCAAAATAATTTCGCTGTACAAGCCGTTTCATGGCAAATGACTTTAACACCACCAAATTTAGTTGATTTCCAACAGATCCGTTCTTATGAACTCGACATCGGATATTTTGAATGAGACATTCCTTTCTCTTTGACAAACTGAAGTTTCCAATGAGGATCTCTGACAAAAGTGATGACCTCAACCATACCATCGCGGTGAACATGAATGACTTGAATTCATGCTCTCTACCCTGTGTGCATCTCCGATACAAGTCAGGCTAAAACCATCAAACTGCGGATACTTTGTTTACGATGACAATCAACACCACACATGGATCAGAGATGTTTCACGGTTGCTATATGGCAGTACCAAGCGGAAATCGAGTCTGTACATCTATTGCCGATCATTCACATAACTGAACCTTCTCAACAACCACGTAATGGCTATCGGTGCAGAGTTTTAAGGCCACAGAAGACATTATAAACATGTAAAGAATATGCGTTTCTTTAAGCGCCGCTTTCATAAGACTGATTACCATCTACTTTTGTCCAACTCATATATCAGTACTCATTGATTTCATCTGCTGGGCCAGCAGCTGACCGTCATTTATTTCACTTACTGGTCCATAGAAGTGCTGTAGGCCCGACGCCCGGCACACTGCTTGAAGTGACATATCTGTGAGTTGCCGCTTAGTTTAGAAACTATCTTGCCGTGGCCATATCTATTATGCCAGTAGATACTCTCAGAAAGACGCGGCACTGCTTGTGGTTAGCGAGGACAATATTCATTATAAAACAAAGGCGGATCGGGAGGTAGTCTAAAACAATCAGGTTGGTACCTCCGACGTTAAGTGGCTGTAAAAAGAGTACGTCAACAGCCATGAAATTGGCTTTTAAAAACACCTCAAAGTCACAATCGCACGTGTTGGGGGCAACATCGGGGACAATGTATACTGACGAGGCACGTGACTCCATGACCAGTGACCTAAACAGAAGATCACGTGCTTGTCTGCTCCTAGAAAGGTCCACGATGGATTGTGAAAACAGTACGTAAGTTCTAACCAAAGCTATCCAAACATTCCGTTACGTATTTTAACATATTACTGACACAGTTTGCATCGAAAACAACTTTGGTTGGACGTTGTTTTCCTTTTTCAAACGAATAAGGACCTGGAAAAGAAAACCTCCTCTAACTCTCTCACTGTGTAAATAGCATGTAAAGCAATGAAATCACTCAAAACGAGTAACGTAAATGTTTGTTTCCTTCTTGATTGTCGACAGGCAGTGTGGAAACCTAATGCATATGATCTGATTTTCAACAATTACAGAACATACTATAGTGAATTTACAATCATGTTATGAAATCGTGCATTGTAACATTGATGGTTTGCGTTTCCAAACCGACAATGTTTGTCACTTACTCATTTTTGCATACACACACCGAGGTAGTTATGCAAGGAAGGGTTGCTAGATTCTGTGACCATTTTTTCAAGCTATTTAAAATGGGGGATTGTATATAGTTATGGTTTCTGGTAAAGTTGTAGGTATATGTGTGTGATAAACGGCAAACATCTCGTATAACATAAAACATAAAGTTGATAAGTGGGTAAGTTTGAAAATTCACTTCACATAGCTTATATTGATAGTAAACATTTTGCTTTTGACAAATTTTTTAAGTGTAGCAAATCATTGTTACAAACTCGTGTTGAGAAAAGGAGTGACATTTCTTGTAAAACATTGTAGTGCACTTGCCCTTTATCTTCGTTTGTCTTAGAGAAGGCCACCTTTGCAGCCGCTAGAACAGTAGTAGACGTCGTCGCTGCCGTAGAAATAGTTCATTTAGAAATGAATTTTTATTTTCCCATCCAATGGACAATGATATTAGATTAGATTTGGCAGGCATGATCATGAACGGAGAAGATGAAATACATCTTGCAGGAGGAGACACAATCAGTCAATGCCGTCGTTTGTTTTATAGTGCTTTCACGACGTAGCAACATCACGTCTCTTTTATGTCAAGATATTTGTTTTATCCCTTTTCTTCGTGGAGCTTTTCTTCTTTCTGCGGCAATTCTTTTCTTTGTGGGGATGTTGCCTTTTTTGGCGACCTTTCATATTTTTCTTCATTTAGCTTTTTCTTTTAAGATTCTATATATAAGGGGACAAAATAATGACACCTCATAAACAATTACATCCATCAGTTAAAAATGAATTGATTTTTGGTTTGCATATTGTTTTTTTTTTGTTTTGTTTTTTCTTCAAAATGGGTTTGTTAGTTTGGGTATGTTGATTATGTTTTAAAGTAATTGACGTGATCTCAAAGTAAACAGTCGTAACACTTGAAACCAGCTTCTAATAAATGCGCAAGAACCTTCAATGCAACGGATGGCATACGGACTACGACACAATTTGGCAGGAGAATGCGATTGAAAGGAGGTCGTGTGGGCTACCGTTTGAAGAAGAAAAAAAAAAAAAGAAGTGTAGGATGATTTTAAATTTTCTTCCTTTCTTCCGAATGATGCGAAAGGAGAAATGTAAATAACAGGACATCATTATTAACACTTAACGTGTAACTAATTGGTACAAAGTAGTCTCAAATAATAGCGAATTGGTTGGTTCTAAATCGATGCGTAAATAAGCATTGGTGTTGCAATGTCATAGATCAGTCATAGGGTTCAATTGTTTGGCTAACATATGTACCTGTGATCTGTTTCTTCCATATTTGAACAATAGCACATAATGAGCATTGGGACTGATTTTGGGATGTGCTTGAAATAACTGTTGTGCTGGCATTACAATGGTGTCCGTGGCGTTTAAACCAAGGTTTATTCTTCTACGTCTTATTCTAACATCTCCTCGAAGATGACACGATGTGGTTTGACTGAAGTCAAACACGATTCCAAAATCTTCACGAAAAATGACTTCTGTAAACAAAATCGATTTAATTGAAAGAAATTTAAAGAAAGTGCAAACCTCACCTTGTAACAACGCATGGTATTTTACGCTTGACAATCAGACAAATGCGATTTGTATTCGATGAAACGCTCTAGTTTGTTTGAACCACTCGATATATAAATCAACATTTTAAAGAAATTGCGAATATGCAAGGACTCCCAACGTTTTCTAAATGTTTGTCTATCGTTTGATACTAGAGGAATTGAAGGACGAGGCAGCGATAGTAACACGTTGAGAATGCTGAAAAGATTATCAAATGCAAAATACATTTAATACATCTGAAGCTAGACTAACATTTCTAATATTGGTGTCAAAACACAAGAAAACATTTTTCTTTCGAAGATTTAAAACACATACGGCATATATTATTCCGTTCGTGATTTAATGTCTGTCCCATTAAATGTATGTGCAAGCTATGGTCGTCTTCTTATATTTATACAAATTTAGTGTCTCTAATTTCTCCGGTATTGTCTTTCTTCTCATTTCCTTTATATTTGTACGAAATTACTTTCGTGGATTTGTAATAGATCCTGTTTCGGGTTTTCTACTACGGCTTTTATCATTATCTCATGTTCACCTCTCAGTGTTTGTAAGTTAACTCCTTCTTGCTTCCATGCATCGACACCAGAAAATTTCCTGTCATGTACATCTTCCCAATGGAAAAGTTGCTGGTATAAACAACTGCATATACACGCATCTTGATAAGTATAAAGCGGAACTAATGATCGACGAATGTATTCTTAACATGGGCATGAAAACGTTTGCTCATCGCTATTTTAACACAACGTATCTTACTTACGAAAATAAATTTGGAATTATTACGCTTCGATAACCGAAATCCGACGAAAATGCCGTCATTAAAACGCAAATTACCCGTCGTCCAAACTATAATGGAATAGACGTGGATGGAATCAGTTCTGTTAACGGTTCTTGATACTCTAATAACTCAACACTGTCATTGACTTCCTTCCACTGAATTTATTGCAACAGTGAGGACAAAAGCCGTAGCGTGGTAAACTTCATATTCACGTTGTTGTTTTCTGTCTGTGATAGTATTTGCCAAGAATAACTTTTCATCTACTGTGGAAATAGCAATTATAGAAAAATTCCTCAAATGATGTTTCACTTGTATCTTGACAAACTCTTTGCAAATGCGTGCAGTTAGCAGAATTGGTAAATTCCGAATTCTAAACTAGTCATTCATAGAAATACCTTTGTTTTCTTTGTTCTTTGAGCGAATAGTGAAATCGACAGACAAACGATATCCGACAGAGAAATCTGAAGGAAATATTAATTTCTTTAACTGATGTTACACCCATCGTTAAGGGGTGTTGTCGTAGGTGTCAAACCAGGTTGTGTTTAAACGTATTGATTCAATCTGGTATAAGTCTTCACTTTCAAGAGTGCTACAAAGCATGCAAACAATGTAGCTATGAATCATACAGTCAAAGACCCTGTGAGATGGTTTATTGAAAAATGACGATTGATAAAATCGACCACTTTGAGACCTCTGGTGCGGTATGTTCGTTTGGACGCAATTATTATTATTTGCGTTAATCTGAAGCTTTACAAACTAGACGGTCACGTTGTATTTTACTATCCAAGTATTCAAAGATACAAAGAACAAACATGGATGTATTTGATTTCTTTTCTTCGAAATTCGTCCTCATCGCATGGCAAGCGCGTTGCATTGGTTCTTTATACAAAGAAATTGTCTAGTGGATTCAGAAGTATCTGTGTCTGTCTAACCTCGGGCGTCGTCTGTATGTTTGCTCGTACAACTCCTCCATGGTAAAATCTAAAAAAGAACATTTCAGATTGTGATTGAGGGAACCAAGTAGGTATAGAAAAAGAAAAGAAAAGAAAGAAACTTCTGTCCATGTGTCATTCCAAATATTTTAGTCATTTTTTTCAAACACATTGCCAAATAATTCATGAAATCTTTAAAATGCATTTGTCGCGATTTCACTTCGACTAGACTGGCTCCAACCATAATCGGTGCGATCGTTTGAATAGATTCAGAAGGAAACATTCCGTCGTATCAAGAGAAATTGTGAGCAATGATTGTAGCATCCTTACGGCTGTCTTTGTAAGGCTACATATCCTTCCTCTTCGCGCCAATATCGTCGGTGGAGTCTAAAATCGGAAAGAGACAGTGGAAAAAATTGCTTCCAGTATTAAAGTTTCACAAGCCCCATGATCAACGGAGAAATTGAAAACGTGAATGATGTTTTCTATTATGCGGTATAGTTCTCGTCTTGCGAGGTGCCCCAGTCTCTCTAGGAGGTGAAGCGTGGGTCATGCAAAGCGTAATGGTTCCGTCGGTCATGTTAAACTTGTCACTGGTTTGTTGAATGTGTTGAAGTATGTAATTATTTTGAACCGTGTGATTTATGCATGTCTACTAAATTGGAGACTTTAAACTGGATGGAGATTCTCAAACAATTGGCCTCTATAGTTGTTGTTGTTGTTGTTGTAGGGTTTAACGCCATATTTTAGCACACATAGCGGCCAGTATTAATGGTGGAGGAAAAACCCGGGTTGGCCTCTTTAGCTTGGCACTGCAATTTTGTTGTAACTAAGATGGATTCACACAAGTCTGTAATTAAATCTGCTGTTTTCTAGGGTGGCACTTCAGACATGAATAAGACCTCTTGCAAATTTCATCTTGTAGGTGTAAGCATTGGTGCACATTTGATGCAGGTCAAATTTAGCTGCAGGTCAGGTCAGGTTTTGCATCTCTATCAAATATGATAATAATTTTCTGGAGTTTCTGAGCGACTTTATCTTTGCTGGATCAGGATTCTCTTTGTCTTGTGGCCGAGGAGGTAGTGTACGTTGATTCATTTCACGCACCACATCGTCGACATCGCTGGCATGTTCTTGCGTTAAACATTTAGTTAGCACGTGGGACAAAAACAAGGAAAGTCGTCGTCTATGTCACCACTTGGCATCTACGTCCACGATCTCGCTGGACTATGGATATCATTTTAATTTGATTACAACATTATATTTGACTAATTTATACGCACGCACTCACATCTTCTATGCATGAAAAACACACTTTATATACTTATTGACTTGGTATTATTAGCTATAAATGTCTCAAGCTAAGTCCAATTTCATTACCGGTTGATGTTGCTTTGGTAGTCATTGCTGTTTGATACTGCTGACAACTGACTACCGTGAGTGTGGATAGATTAATACAAGTTTTAGGAATTTTAGCTGGTGAAATTCTCTTTCTGTTGCCTCAGATACATTAAATCTGCGTTCCGACTGTGAAGAAGGAAAATATGGAAGAGTGAAATTAAGTCGACCCTCTGGTTAGAGATTTACAGATAGTTATTCGAAGAATACTTAAAATAAGAATACGGACAATTCGTCTGGAAATAAAAGTCACGATTGATGCGAGATCTGACATCGGGCTCTGGAAGCAAATGTCACAATAGATGCGACATCTGAATGAAAAGAAAGAACAAGAGAAAATTGAACAAAGGTAGAAATATGTATTATCATTGTCAGGTTACAGGACACTGGTCTTCTGAAAGGCTTATTAAAAAGAAGCACAAGAAGCGAGAAGTTGAGAACTCTTCAAAATTAGAAACAGAAAGATACAAACCCGTCTTAGACACAAGACGTTAAGGTAACAGAAAGAGAATGAAGAGGGAATAAAATGCATGCGAAGAGAATGAAAGGTAGAGACAGACATTATAAGAAAGACAAAATGGAATTTGGTGATGTGTTATGACATTTGCATTGTGATTCAAAGGAGACTATTCCAAGGAAACTTATGTGTCCATCTGTCTTATTTTCTCATATTATGGATACGTTACTTAAACACACTCAAACACACAAACCATCGACCGTTGGGGAAATGAATGTATGGTTTAACATAATTTGGCAATCACTGAGTAGTGTTTCTTTTCTAACAGATACTAAAGACCCAGAAAAGGACGTGAAGGTGTTTGTTTTGACACATTTATAGACTTTACAACATCAGCTTTAACTGGCTAAATTTATATGTGCGCCTAAGTCCGACTTCTGTTGTTTCTATTGCTCGTTTGGAAGTGATAATAACTCTCCCGTTACTACTGTTATTTTGATAGAATGTGACCATGGATTGTTATTTTAAAATATAAAGACGTCATCTATTTATTTCAAAAGATGTTGTGCCTGAAGATACATACATAAAATGCGAAACTAGTTGCGCTGAATTATCGGCATTTGTTTGCATTGGATTTTTTTATTAAAAAAAATTGAAATATACATACATGTTTGGGAATCAAAGATTTCGGGAAACCTATTCATTTTTTTGTATCTTAATCTGATTTGGGATCAAGGATTTCAGGAAATATATCAATTACTTTTATCAGCATCATAGTGGAAATACGGCATATGATGTTATAAATATTGAGTATAAAACTAACTACCGCATATGACGCTACAGTACTATGTTAGGAAAATAGTTGGCTTGAACTAGTACAGTTAAATGGAAACGATTATAAGCCAGCACTTAATATTTAGTCTTCTGCAAAATTATAACTCTACAAATATTTTAATGAGCTGTGTATTTGGTGCACATTTTTGGTGCAGTGTACGTCTGTTTTATGTATTCACTAATCCTGGAGATTTTGCTGATCACATATATAGTGGTTCCACTGCAAGACTATTAACTATCTTCTTAGATAATATTATTATTAGTAACAGTAGTAGCAGTAGTACCAATAGTAGTAGTAGTACTTTTAATGCTGTTTTATTATTATTATTATTATTTTTGTTAGTATTATTATTATTATTATTATTCAAGTGCTACTAATTACAAATGAATTGGACTGAATTTAATGCAATATTTCGTGTATTTGAAAATAAAAATCAGTACTCATTGGGTGATACAATAAACAAAGAAAACGTAAAATGTCGTATTTTACCATTATATTCTGATAATAAAGACATTACGTCTGAAAAAAATCAAACATAAATTATATAAAGTAAAGACAATTATAAAATTTAATATTGTGTATATATATATTTTGAACTTATTATTTAATCTGGTGTTGCAAAATGCCACTATATTGAACATGATCTAATCTCCTAACACAGTGTAAACAAGATATGAATATTCCAAAGAGAAAACCTGGAATATATTTCTGAACACATGAATAAATATAACGTGCAATATTTTATGTGTTTGCTTATAGTAATATTAGTATTATTAATATTGATTGTTGCAGCAGTAGTAGTCGCTGCAGTAATGGTAGCATGAGTGCATGATTTAGGAATTTAGCAACTGTAGTAGAAGTAGCATTTTCTAATGCACTTTGAGTTATAATAGTGGTAGTTGTCGTAGCAGTTGTATCAGTAGCCATAGTAGTACTATTTCCTGATGTTTTGGTTAAGACAAATAGACAAAGCAATTTCGAATTTCGTTTTTTTTATTGAAACAAATTCGCATAATATTTAGAAGTGATCGCACCTAAGGAAATATTATGTATTAAGAAAACTATAGTTTATCCCCAGTCTAGATCTAACTAATCCCGTAGTATAAAATACGTAACATCTACGTTGTTTCAGGAACATTCACTTCTGCTTAATACTAGTGATTATCGCACTCCAAAGTGTACTAGCAAAATTTAATTATATTTTATAGCCAAAACTATGCATTCAATACACCACATTATGCACTTATGTCATTCAGCCAAACAAACATTTCCTTATATACGCCTTTGTAAAAATGGCCGTGATTTTGTTCAATATAAATCGATACCTTACTAATTTGGCGCGAGATTTTTTATTTTTTTTATTTTCTGCCTATCTGAGCGTTAGATACATGGTCAATGTATGCGATTCCGAAGATCTTGCGGAAGCATCTCATTTCAATGAATCCTGTTCTGTAGATCTGATGTGAGTGTCAATGGAAGCAATAGCAATGTTTGTATCCTTCCATATTGGCCTCAAGCTTGTTATTGCTGCTGTTGTCCGGGCAATCCTGCTAAGTAATTCTAGTTTTGAGTCCTCATCTTTCATAATAGCTCACAAGTACCTGAAACTTGTGACTGTTTCCAGCTTCTGTCTAAGTACTTTTATTTCTGCACTGGTACCATTGGTGTTGTTTGTCACCCAAGTCAGAAAGTACTTCTTTTTTATCTCCTGTTAATCCATCACTATCATCTGTAAAGCGAAGTTTGGTGGTTGTTCTTCCTCCGATCCTTTCCAAAACATTGCTGAGGAGTGTATGTGGCAGTATGCAACCCTGTTTGACTTCCAACTGTTGTTCGACCTTCTTGAAAGCTTTGATGGCATGGTACAGATTTTGCTGATGCTAAAAGTGTTTCTCTCAAAGGAGTCTGATATTGAATATTTGTTTCTTTATGCTCCTTATTTCTCGAAAACCTGCTTGCTCTTCAGCAAAAAAGTCTCTGCTTGAGTCTTTCGTCTTCAGCATGACTTCGCTTGGGCGGCTGATCAGACTGACGGTGTTGTGGTTTTGAAATAACTGCAGGTTTCCTTTCTTGGGGAGCACGATGACCAAAGGTTGAGTACATGTTTTGGGTCATTCTACTGTCTGCAATAACTTGTTGCAGATTGTTTTTAGGACAGTGACTATCTTTTCTCTTCCTATTTGAATGAGTTCTGCTGGCATGTTGTCAACGCCAGCTGAATTTTCTGTCTTTACTGACCTAACTGCAGTTTCTCCTTGCTCACGAAGAATGGTGTTGTCATCAATTTATTTTGCTGGAAGGTGCTTTAATACTGTTGGGTCTCCTTGGGTTTTATAATTGTAAAATTGTGAGCAGTATTCTGCCAATTGTTTGAGGATCTCTTGATCTTCTGTGGGCCATTTTCCTGACTTGTCTTGGATGGTGGTACTTGTTTAAGATATGTGAGATCTTTCACCAGCTGGTATCCATCGTGCTAACGTTTCTGCTTTGACTGTCTTGGATTTCAAAGCATTGTCTTTCTATCTAGACTCCTGTGCTTTTCTCGTACTTATTGGTTATTCTTGGTTGGTACGGCGTTTTGATCACTTTTAATATATCATGATCAATTCCAATATCTGCTCGTGGGAAACGTTGCGTTATTGCGATATTCAGTCCCGTGCTGAATCGTCTTGTCACCAAGATGGAGTCGGTCTGGTTGTGATATTGTCCGTTTGGACCGTGCCAGGCCCATCTTCAATATCCTTTGTGAGGGCCGAACGTGATGGTTAGCACAAGATTGTTGTAGGCGGCAATGTCCAAAAGCCTGAGTCCACTTTCATTTGTCTCTACATTGCAGAAGGGTCCACAAATCCTTTGCCAGTTTGTCTGTGAATCAACTCCTACCTTTGCATTCCAGTCTCCTTGTACAAACCGAATCTTTTTTTGGGGGGCGATTTGTCAATGACATCTTGCAGTTGATTATAACATTCTACAGTTCGCTTTCATCATAGTTAGGCGTCGGTACACAATATAATTGTGATATTAAAAGGGAGCCGCCCTCGGATGGATGGTAATAAGTCTGTTTGAGACTGGGCAGCAACACATTATGCTGTTCACAAGAAATACAACGCCATGATTGTGTTTGTCCCTCATCGGCTGAAGCGAAGCTTATGTCCTTCTTCTGTTCTTATTTCGCCAAAGTTTTAATCTAGCCACGTAGCAGAGACCAATAATGATACAGTAGTGCCTTTTCTAACTCATGTCTAAGTCTTTTCTAATTTTCCATATCTCTCACTGTTTAAACGTTCCATGTACCGATAATGATGTTGTCTCTCCATTGAATTTGACAGTGGGTGCACCATGCTTGTCACTTTCGTCCTGGTGTGCAGCGGCAGGTGAGGTCACTGCTGACCCGGGTTGTGACCGATCCGATATGCTAGATGTCTTCACGTGGTGTGTTAAGGGCAAGATACAGCCTGGAGGAGTTCATTCCACTCCTGACTGGATGATCACAGCCGAAGTCCACCGATATTATTTGCGACGCCCTGGTCATGAAGCTCATTTTGGAGGCCTTCCACCCTGGCTGTCGAATTCATCGATAAAGACATCCACCCAGTGATGACGTGCTATCATTGCATTATTTTAACCATAGATCTATAGAACTGCCCATTATATATAGTGACTTATTTACTCTCGGGGACCTCTCCGGTGGCATTGTGGTTAGAGCGTCCTCCTCGGCGCCGGAGGTCGTGAGTTGGAATTGCGGCCGAGTCATACCAGATACGGTACTAGCAGAGACGGTACTAGCATCTGCCCTGCAAGATGCTCAGCGTTAAGAAGTTAGTGTTAGGACTGGTTGGTCTGGTGTCAGGATAATGTGACTGGGTGGGACATAATACATGTCTGTGGCATGATGCCCCAATGCTAGATAACACGATAAACTGTCATGCTGTATACATATTAGTGATATCACAAAGATGGCCGCTATTGCTTAACCGGCTTGATGCAGCTGTTCCGTTTTTGTGCCGTTTTCATGATATTTGTGCTCGGTGGCTGTCTTCGTCTGCGTTTCTGTGTTCATTATGTATTGGCTGTTCAGTTCGTATGTGTTTCTTCATCTCCTTGTTTTGGAAACGAGAACAATTAGACTTTTTCTCAGCTGTCTTGCTCCACTACTACAACTTCCATTTGAACAAACCGCCATCACGTGATACTCACCAGTCAACCCGTTTATGCTTTGATGGACCCTCATTAATTGCTTTAAATGACCACTCCTTGGCTCTCCACACTACATTGTGCTCTAGACTAAACGAACTGGGACTGCATCCATCATTACCTAAATGTAAAAAGAAGCGAAAAGAGAAAAGTTGTTTCAAAGTTGGCCGGCGTAGAACAGGAAGAAGTATTCCAGTTATCTCCCTTATGCCCTTTCCGGCTCGACAATTTAAAAATTCGACTGTTAATTTAGATAACCTAATTAAAATCCCTATTAATTCGTCAACCTTCGTGTCAACTATCCGAGAGATACCTCTGCGAATTGCATTGTTCAATGCCCAATCAGTAGGACCACCGCAAAAGCGCACAGAATAGTTAATTTTATCAACGACCAGAATATTGACGTCTTTTTCCTGACAGAAACATGGCTAAAAACATCAGGCAATGAGCCCAAGTGTGCGGATCTAACACCCACTGGTTACTCCATCAGGTCGTTTCCACGTAACTCATGCGTAAGTGGAATTGCTATCATCACAAAGAACTCCATGATCAAACGTCTTAACCACACCACAACATTCAATTTCGACCACACATTGTTGGAACTAGTCCAAACCACACTCACACTGGAGCAAAGGTCAGTCCATATTTTCTGCCTATACTGCCCTCCTCCTAGTAGAAAAAACAAGATGACTGAATCTCACTTTTTTGGAGCAGTTTCCGAATCTTCTGGAGTATGGAAATTCTATAGGTGGCAACCTGATTATTCTTGGAGATTTCAATTTTCACTTTGACTGTTCCGGGAACCCAAACACATCAAAACTCATAGATTGCATTAATGGCTTCAATCTCAAACAGTCAGTTAACCAACCCACCCAGTTAACCAACCCACCCATAAACATGGTCACATTTTAGACTGGATTCTTCATAGACCTGATGATAACATTCTACGGTCCTCCCTGGTATCCTATGAACTTTGCATCACATCACCTCTGCATTATATGCCATCTTGACGTATCAGTCCCTAACCCTCCACCTTTATCTGCTACTAAGAGAAATCTCTGTATGATAAATAGAACCAAACTAATGCTCGACATCCAAGCTAACCTCACAACTTGCTTACCTCCTACCGCAGAACAACTCGATAACTGTCTGCGTTCATTGCTCGACAAACATGCCCCAGCTACCAAGTGCAGAGTATCAATTCAGAAGTGTTCTCCATGGTATAGCAGTGTTGGGGACCAGCTTCGCACTGCTAAAAGAGAAGAATGTCACAAATATAGTCCATGCAGCGAAATCAGCCCACTACACTACTAAGATCATGGAAAGTTCCAACTGCAAAGAGCTCATCGAGATTACTAAGAAGCTAATGGCAGAGGAACAAATCTACACCACTTCCAAATACCTTCTCTCTTTGCAAATTTCTTCCGTGACAAAGTACAAACCATTAGAGATAAACTTTACACCACAATTTCAATTGACTCGTCGTCACCATACAGTTGCGATACAGAATTTGAGCGGCAACCATTAACAGCATGTGAACCTGTCTCTATGGATTTCGTACGTACAATCCTGATGACGAGTGCACCTAAGTCATGTGAACTTGATCCAATTCCAACATCACTGGGGCTTTAGTGCTTAGATGTTACTGATGTTATTAATACCTCTCTCTCATCAGGGGAATTCCCATCATTTTTCAAAACTGCCATTGTAAAGCCTCTGCTGAAGAAACCAACACTAGACCATAACGATTTAAAGAACTATCGCCCAGATTCTAATCTCCCATTCATATCAAAAATCTTAGAAAAGGTTGTTCTATCCCAGCTTGGTTCTCATCTGACTTCAAAAAAGTCTTCTTAGCAATGTACAATCTGAATATCTCCCTTGCCACAGTACTGAAACTACTCTTCTAAAAGTAGTTAATGACATTCTCTCTGCTTTGGATAGCAGAAAGATTACAGTTCTCACCCTCCTTGATTTTTAGCAGTGCGAAGCTGGTCCCCAACACTGCTATACCATGGAGAACACTTCTACAATATTTGACACAATAGACCATGATATTTTACTTCACGGTCTTCAGCATGTATTTGGCATTCATGATAACATCCTTACCGTGGTTCAAGTCCTACTTGGTCAACAGGACACAAATTGTGTCTGCAAATGGAATACACCCCATGCACAGTTGATCCATGTTGTGGTGTTCCACAAGGGAACTGTTATCTTCATTTTATACACTCTTCCGCTCTCAAGTGTCATAGATCATCATCCAGTATCTCACCAATTGTACGCTGATGACACCCAAATATAAAAATCCAGCCACCCAACTGAAGTTGATGCTACCATCCAAGGTGTAGAGAGGTGCATTTCTGATATGAAATCATGAATGATATGTAACGAGCTGCAGATGAATGATGATAAAACTGAGGCCATTCTGATTACAACACAAAGACGTTCTCATTCACATCCTTTACCTCAAACAATAAATATCAGCAACACCAACATTAAATTCACACAATCAGTACGAAACCTAGGTGTTACTCTGGACAGTACTCTCACATTGCACCAACATGTCATGAACATATGCAAGGCTGCATATCTTGAGCTGAGACGCATCAGCTCCATTCGCAAATATCTTTCAGTTGATGCCACTAAAACACTTGTGTGTTCATTAGTACTTTCAAGACTGGATTATTGTAACTCAGTTCTGTCTGGTTCATCACAATATCTATTTCAAAAATTTCAAAAAGTTCAAAACAGCTGCTCGGATCATACTTAGAGTACCACGATCACAGCACACCTCCCCGCTGCTCTGTACCCTACACTGGCTATCCATTCGATCCAGAATCAAACACAAAATTGTTCTCTGTGCTTCTTTTCACTGACGGACTCTAGTCCAACATACCTATGCGACCTCACCCATGTGTACACACCAGCAAGATACTTACGCTCCTCTTCTGACAATCGTATACTCGTTATTCCCGCTATGAAAACAAAGTCATATGGACAGCGTTCTTTTGCATACCAGGGCCCAGCAACGTGGAATGAATTGCCCAATGAACTTAGACACAAAGACACAGTGATCACATTCAATAGTGCTCTCAAAACACTTATTTCGACTGCAAGATTAAACTTAAAGACCTAATAATGTTTGCTACCTTAAATATTCTCCGCATGTTTTTTCTATGTTTTCTAATTTTATGGTGTTTGTGTTAGTAATCATATCATTATGTTTTTTTTTAAATCTTGTATGTGTTATCTAATGTTGTAAAGCGCTTAGAGCTTCTAAAAATTAGGCGCTATACAAAGTCATTATTATTATTGTTATTATTATTATTATTATTATTATTATTATTATTATATGACTGAACAATTAGTAACTCTACTTCTAAAATACAAACCACACACACATTTTTAGTCTCGATAAGGTAACAAATTCAACATCTTACTCCAACCAAGTAATTTTTCATAAAATATACATTATGATACTAATTAAATTATTTTATCCGGGCGTCTACTGATCAAGTTGCCAGAGAATTAAAGTTTGACTTGCTTGCTTGGCGGGTTTTCCCACAATATTTTCCTACATTCCACCTATTGAAGGTAATGAGAAAATGTGCTTTCATTGTTTATTATCGCTTTTTCAAACACTTCTGATCTGATTGCAGGATGAATCAAGGATGATGCTTTTAATGTTTAATACATTCAGATTTTTTTTAAAAAAGTCTTCATAATTATGGCTATCCGTTTCTGCTTATACAGCATCTTCATTACTGAACAGCTTTTCCTTTGTCTCCATGGTTCCGAAGATTATTGAATTTGGTCTATAATTTGCACACACATTAACACATGTACTTTAAACATCTTGCTCTCGAAAGCACACTTCTCTTTTGTCTTAATATTTCCTGTTACCTTCCTATCCCTAAAATGTAAATACAATCACACGAAGACGAATGAAAGAAATATTCAAACTTTGTTAGTTTCCCTGGAAGAAGCCATCTCAAGTCATGCCATGAGCGTGTTTAGTAGCTCGTTATAGCGCACGTTTACGACCAAAGGGTTAATAAAAGTCGTGTATTTTCATGCTAAAGCGTCTCTTAAGTGTCCTCGACAATTTGGTCCTTAAAGCTCAAGATTATATGTATAGACAACTGATACAACTGATAATGACGGAGATTACAGAGGTTGTCAAATGAGCCACACTAATAAAATTGCAATCATGTTTGAAATACAACCTAAGGAGAGAAAGGATGCCTTGCCAGTCAGACTATATAAAGTCTAGTGATTGTGCATATTTATTAGTCGTTTATTGTTCGTCTTTGATGACTTTGCAATATAAGCTTATAAATAAATATTGCTCATAATCTGATACAAATTGAAGCCTCAAGAATACTAACAATAAAATTGTTTACGGACAAATAACGACATTAGACTAATGCAGAGTTAAACTTTCAAACATTACTAGTGCATACATGTTTGGTGCCTTGTCGTTACTTGTGGACTTGTTTCAGCGTGCCTTAATAAATATTATTTTCGACTTTGTTTTCTATACAAGTGTGCATATATTTTGTCAACATTTTCATCTCGTCTAGAATGCTTTTCATTTGCCTATCGGATTATTTCATTTTAAATGCGTGACCTAACTGGGTCGGGATGTGAAGCAAGCCAAGAGGGATTTATGTGTACTGTATCGAATTTATAGCTGCATTAGCTCATTTCAGTCGTTGGATCATATATCCAACAATATATTACGATATCAGTTGTCAGCTAAAGCAGTTTTAGTTTTCTTAAATGTTTGTGACCTGTTAATTTGTATTTTCATGGCAGATAATATTCAAAATAATCGTAGGATACAATCACAGTATCAATACAGAATACACGAGCCATATATTATCTTAAGTTGCCTTTCTTTGAGCATCGCTCCAAACGTCGTTTAAATTTGTAGTTGTGGACTAATGCATGTCGTCGATGCCATCGAATTAGGCAAAAGACAGAATATCATCAAGTGCCATATTTGTTAGTGAATGTATCAAATACATTCCCTTTCTTAGACCCCAGACATCAACTCCCAGTGGAATCAGTTGTGCAACTTACAGTGCATGAATAGGAGCCATAAATATCTTCTGATTGTATTTTCCTACCATTTAATAAGAATGACAATATCAACAGTATTTACAAACATCATTTTTGATTTTTGGCCAATAAAAGTGAGTCAAGATATTCTGATAAGTCTTATTAATCCCAAAATGACCAGCCAAATGAGTTTCATGGGCCAGACAAAGTATTTCCTGTCTGTAAAATTTCGGAACTACAGTTCAATACAAAACATTACAATATGCATTCGTCTTGTCTCTGATTATAAAGCACTAACAAACAATGCCACCTCTGAGGAACAATTCAAGCTATATCATGCTTATGTGTTCCATTTGCAGGTATCCATTTTCTAATAAGACTTCCATTTTTAATGAAATAACAGACATGAACTTCAGTGGCTTCAGTTTCACTAATGGCCATTTGAAACAAAAAGATCTTATGATCTTTTTCGTATTCGATGACCCGTGATTGTCGTTTGTCACCCTTTTTAGAAAAGAAAATGAGTAGTTTAACTGGGATCAATACCTTTTGATTGATCCAAACAAGGAGTGAAGTGACCTCATCAAAAGCCTTATCAATACATGTGTCAGATAAAGAAATACTTTCCTTATCAATATCATTCTCAAAAGCTTTCTTCTCTGGTAACTGCACAAGCTGGGTATAAAACAGAATTCTTTTTCAGTTGGATCGACTTTCTGATCCAAACAAGTCTTGTCAATTACAAGTGAATTAACCACAACCTTTTGTCTAGCTGGGTCGTTGCCAAGTGATAAACAAATGCCCTCAACGGGTTAAACACTGTTCCGACTGTCACGGGTCCGAAGACTAAGTCTGATGACAAATTTACACAATAGAGTGAATATTAACAAAGCCGCACTTTTCTCCCTGAATAAGAACACTCATTAGAAGAAGTACCTGATAATAAAGACTCTCAGAAGCTCCTGTGTCACTTAAATTATTTATAGGGACGGGATTGGCCAAAACACATAAGCATGATATAGCTTGAATTGTTCCTCAGAGGTGGCATTGTTTGTTAGTGCTTTATAATCAGAGACAAGACGAATGCATATTGTAATGTTTTTATCATAGCTTCGACATGAATGGTTCATAATACTCCATAGAGGAATTATAATATATAGCTGTACCCAAATATTAATGATCTGGCGGAAGATTTGCAGCCATCATGCAAAACTGCTTTAGGATGCAATCTGGTTTATGTGACTGGAAATTTTATTACTTGTCAAAGCTCAATTATTTGAAAGACAGGACGAAATATTCGTCTTGGCCAAAACGAAACTCATCAAAGTCCTTGACCGTATATCTAAGGTGATACGCCACAATGCCACCTCTGAGGAACAATTCAAGCTTTTCTTCTATGAAGCCCACAAATGCGAAACCTTGAAGAATGTAGTATGGGTGAGTCACTCATGCCATACACATTAGTTGTAATTGGAAAAGTTATGTGAACTTAAATCACTCTGTGTCCACGATAACAGTTCAAAATGTGTAGTCCGATATCCATGACGATGATATCCACTATACCTAAGTTTGTTATATTATGTAACCTGTCGTATTCATCGTTATTCTACAACAACGTCATGTATTGGCTGATGATCAATTTCGATGTCGAATACATGGAATAAGAAAAACAATTGTCATGTCTCCAGTTTCGTTCTGTATGATAACTTTGCTATTACCCAATATGTTTAGTAACTTATCTGTAATCTTGTGTTTTGTAATCTTGTGTTCTTCGATCTCTACATATTCGGCATGGAACACTTTTCAGGAAAAGCATTATGTTACTTATTGAAAAAATATAACATTTTGATTCCATTTTTAATAAATACGTATTTAATTAATAATGTATTTTCCGTGAGGAAAGGTTTCCTACTTTTTAAAGAAAAATTATCAATAAGATTTATTTAGTTGTCACACTTGTAAATGATAATGAATATTGCACTGTACTAATCTGAAATGAAATTATACATTATACAATATGAACAAAATGCTATATTAATTTTGAGACAATTTCATCCCTTTTCTCCGATTTTCTGTATGTATTATCCATTAGAGGTGATATGATTTCCGATACAAGTTTTCTCTTTACGTGCTGGTTATCAAAGAAGAGAATGCATTGTTTTCATCTTTACTACGTATTGCTCATTTATACTATGTATCCATAAGTTATTCGCTAAACTGATAATAACATTTTGAACTTTTTTTAAATTAATAATCTTGTATAAAGTTGAATAAAATAAGATGTTTGACCTGATCGATTTTAAAACTTAGGATAATCTGTTCATCATGAGTTCGATGCGCACAATTCAATTGCTGTTTCAAGCGGACACTTGCAATATGGTTTAAAAATTATGGATCTTAGTTTTTGGTGAGAGGAGTTTAGATGTAAACATTTTTTTTTGCAGCAGACAAAGTGGTTATTGCAAAATGCACGTGAAATCGATTCTTGGCTGGCGCACTCCACGATTGTACAAAATAGGGCCATTTTATTTTTCAACGGTAATACTATTAAAACTGGAAGAAGACCAATGCCTGACCTTTTTTTTAATTTGTAGATAATATCAAGCTGTATTTTAGAATGTATGTGTGTGTGCGACAGAATGCATAACATTAGATTCAGATTCAACAGTGCTTTTTTTTTTTTTTTAATTTCTCCACATTATCGGCTGAATACGAAACGTTACATCTTTTAGTATACTTCTGTTTTAAGCACAGCACTGTACAATGTACTATTAGTTATGGCATGCATTATGCAACAAATTGACAATATCCATGTACGTCGAAAAATAGAACTCCAAACTAGATATTAGCGCATTTTGTCTGCACAAAGAAGTGTCATCGGACTGTGTATTTCTTATCATGAAACTTGACTGCACAACATAATTCTAGGTGAGGGTTGCGCTAAAGCACAAACACTATCAACGTACGAGTTTTAGAATTATCATTTCGTTGCTGATCTGCGGTTGGTACATCTGTCTCTACTGTGCATATATAAATCGTAATACACTTCCGCGGCATTTTATTATATTCCTACCTGCAATGTACAAATATTATAAAGGAGAAGCAACAATAACGATTGTATACACTCGAATTCTTTGAATTCTTACATTCACTATCCTTTTAGACTTTAACTTTGTTTGTGCATCAGGACCAATTAGTTCTAGGAGTGTCTAAAGTGATTTGAAAAACAACGTGTAGAAACTTAAGGGCGTCTTTAACTCTTAGCATTTTGACGTTGCTAAATACATATTTATTCTACAGTTTTGAAACATTAAATCATGATCAAAATGTCTTTGTTTGGTATGAAATAGCACTCCATAAACTTAATATATGTAGAAGTGGTTTATTCGCATCATTAAAAACATAATTAGACAGAGTCATACAATGTATCACATTAAGAGTGACTCGGAGTTTGAGGCCGCTATGCATTACATTTGAATAATTCACGCAGCAATAAGCTTACTTTGATCCTAGTTGTCGTTGATGGATGGGTTTTTGAAAGAAGGACGTCATCTTTAACCTTAGCTTTAAGGTTACATGCTCGCTTACATATCTGCCAGCAAAGTATAATGAAGTTGGCTGGTGACCTTGACGACCTGATACTGAAGCATGATCATGACAATCGCTAAGATTGTTGATCGAATAGAAAAGTTTTAAACAAATACTTAGGCTAGCGGCCTAGCAAAATAATTTCGCTGTACAAGCCGTTTCATGGCAAATGACTTTAACACCACCAAATTTAGTTGATTTCCAACAGATCCGTTCTTATGAACTCGACATCGGATATTTTGAATGAGACATTCCTTTCTCTTTGACAAACTGAAGTTTCCAATGAGGATCTCTGACAAAAGTGATGACCTCAACCATACCATCGCGGTGAACATGAATGACTTGAATTCATGCTCTCTACCCTGTGTGCATCTCCGATACAAGTCAGGCTAAAACCATCAAACTGCGGATACTTTGTTTACGATGACAATCAACACCACACATGGATCAGAGATGTTTCACGGTTGCTATATGGCAGTACCAAGCGGAAATCGAGTCTGTACATCTATTGCCGATCATTCACATAACTGAACCTTCTCAACAACCACGTAATGGCTATCGGTGCAGAGTTTTAAGGCCACAGAAGACATTATAAACATGTAAAGAATATGCGTTTCTTTAAGCGCCGCTTTCATAAGACTGATTACCTGGTTCCGGACAATACTAAACCATCTACTTTTGTCCAACTCATATATCAGTACTCATTGATTTCATCTGCTGGGCCAGCAGCTGACCGTCATTTATTTCACTTACTGGTCCATAGAAGTGCTGTAGGCCCGACGCCCGGCACACTGCTTGAAGTGACATATCTGTGAGTTGCCGCTTAGTTTAGAAACTATCTTGCCGTGGCCATATCTATTATGCCAGTAGATACTCTCAGAAAGACGCGGCACTGCTTGTGGTTAGCGAGGACAATATTCATTATAAAACAAAGGCGGATCGGGAGGTAGTCTAAAACAATCAGGTTGGTACCTCCGACGTTAAGTGGCTGTAAAAAGAGTACGTCAACAGCCATGAAATTGGCTTTTAAAAACACCTCAAAGTCACAATCGCACGTGTTGGGGGCAACATCGGGGACAATGTATACTGACGAGGCACGTGACTCCATGACCAGTGACCTAAACAGAAGATCACGTGCTTGTCTGCTCCTAGAAAGGTCCACGATGGATTGTGAAAACAGTACGTAAGTTCTAACCAAAGCTATCCAAACATTCCGTTACGTATTTTAACATATTACTGACACAGTTTGCATCGAAAACAACTTTGGTTGGACGTTGTTTTCCTTTTTCAAACGAATAAGGACCTGGAAAAGAAAACCTCCTCTAACTCTCTCACTGTGTAAATAGCATGTAAAGCAATGAAATCATTCAAAACGAGTAACGTAAATGTTTGTTTCCTTCTTGATTGTCGACAGGCAGTGTGGAAACCTAATGCATATGATCTGATTTTCAACAATTACAGAACATACTATAGTGAATTTACAATCATGTTATGAAATCGTGCATTGTAACATTGATGGTTTGCGTTTCCAAACCGACAATGTTTGTCACTTACTCATTTTTGCATACACACACCGAGGTAGTTATGCAAGGAAGGGTTGCTAGATTCTGTGACCATTTTTTCAAGCTATTTAAAATGGGGGATTGTATATAGTTATGGTTTCTGGTAAAGTTGTAGGTATATGTGTGTGATAAACGGCAAACATCTCGTATAACATAAAACATAAAGTTGATAAGTGGGTAAGTTTGAAAATTCACTTCACATAGCTTATATTGATAGTAAACATTTTGCTTTTGACAAATTTTTTAAGTGTAGCAAATCATTGTTACAAACTCGTGTTGAGAAAAGGAGTGACATTTCTTGTAAAACATTGTAGTGCACTTGCCCTTTATCTTCGTTTGTCTTAGAGAAGGCCACCTTTGCAGCCGCTAGAACAGTAGTAGACGTCGTCGCTGCCGTAGAAATAGTTCATTTAGAAATGAATTTTTATTTTCCCATCCAATGGACAATGATATTAGATTAGATTTGGCAGGCATGATCATGAACGGAGAAGATGAAATACATCTTGCAGGAGGAGACACAATCAGTCAATGCCGTCGTTTGTTTTATAGTGCTTTCACGACGTAGCAACATCACGTCTCTTTTATGTCAAGATATTTGTTTTATCCCTTTTCTTCGTGGAGCTTTTCTTCTTTCTGCGGCAATTCTTTTGTTTGTGGGGATGTTGCCTTTTTTGGCGACCTTTCATATTTTTCTTCATTTAGCTTTTTCTTTTAAGATTCTATATATAAGGGGACAAAATAATGACACCTCATAAACAATTACATCCATCAGTTAAAAATGAATTGATTTTTGGTTTGCATATTGTTTTTTTTTTTGTTTTGTTTTTTCTTCAAAATGGGTTTGTTAGTTTGGGTATGTTGATTATGTTTTAAAGTAATTGACGTGATCTCAAAGTAAACAGTCGTAACACTTGAAACCAGCTTCTAATAAATGCGCAAGAACCTTCAATGCAACGGATGGCATACGGACTACGACACAATTTGGCAGGAGAATGCGATTGAAAGGAGGTCGTGTGGGCTACCGTTTGAAGAAGAAAAAAAAAAAAGAAGTGTAGGATGATTTTAAATTTTCTTCCTTTCTTCCGAATGATGCGAAAGGAGAAATGTAAATAACAGGACATCATTATTAACACTTAACGTGTAACTAATTGGTACAAAGTAGTCTCAAATAATAGCGAATTGGTTGGTTCTAAATCGATGCGTAAATAAGCATTGGTGTTGCAATGTCATAGATCAGTCATAGGGTTCAATTGTTTGGCTAACATATGTACCTGTGATCTGTTTCTTCCATATTTGAACAATAGCACATAATGAGCATTGGGACTGATTTTGGGATGTGCTTGAAATAACTGTTGTGCTGGCATTACAATGGTGTCCGTGGCGTTTAAACCAAGGTTTATTCTTCTACGTCTTATTCTAACATCTCCTCGAAGATGACACGATGTGGTTTGACTGAAGTCAAACACGATTCCAAAATCTTCACGAAAAATGACTTCTGTAAACAAAATCGATTTAATTGAAAGAAATTTAAAGAAAGTGCAAACCTCACCTTGTAACAACGCATGGTATTTTACGCTTGACAATCAGACAAATGCGATTTGTATTCGATGAAACGCTCTAGTTTGTTTGAACCACTCGATATATAAATCAACATTTTAAAGAAATTGCGAATATGCAAGGACTCCCAACGTTTTCTAAATGTTTGTCTATCGTTTGATACTAGAGGAATTGAAGGACGAGGCAGCGATAGTAACACGTTGAGAATGCTGAAAAGATTATCAAATGCAAAATACATTTAATACATCTGAAGCTAGACTAACATTTCTAATATTGGTGTCAAAACACAAGAAAACATTTTTCTTTCGAAGATTTAAAACACATACGGCATATATTATTCCGTTCGTGATTTAATGTCTGTCCCATTAAATGTATGTGCAAGCTATGGTCGTCTTCTTATATTTATACAAATTTAGTGTCTCTAATTTCTCCGGTATTGTCTTTCTTCTCATTTCCTTTATATTTGTACGAAATTACTTTCGTGGATTTGTAATAGATCCTGTTTCGGGTTTTCTACTACGGCTTTTATCATTATCTCATGTTCACCTCTCAGTGTTTGTAAGTTAACTCCTTCTTGCTTCCATGCATCGACACCAGAAAATTTCCTGTCATGTACATCTTCCCAATGGAAAAGTTGCTGGTATAAACAACTGCATATACACGCATCTTGATAAGTATAAAGCGGAACTAATGATCGACGAATGTATTCTTAACATGGGCATGAAAACGTTTGCTCATCGCTATTTTAACACAACGTATCTTACTTACGAAAATAAATTTGGAATTATTACGCTTCGATAACCGAAATCCGACGAAAATGCCGTCATTAAAACGCAAATTACCCGTCGTCCAAACTATAATGGAATAGACGTGGATGGAATCAGTTCTGTTAACGGTTCTTGATACTCTAATAACTCAACACTGTCATTGACTTCCTTCCACTGAATTTATTGCAACAGTGAGGACAAAAGCCGTAGCGTGGTAAACTTCATATTCACGTTGTTGTTTTCTGTCTGTGATAGTATTTGCCAAGAATAACTTTTCATCTACTGTGGAAATAGCAATTATAGAAAAATTCCTCAAATGATGTTTCACTTGTATCTTGACAAACTCTCTGCAAATGCGTGCAGTTAGCAGAATTGGTAAATTCCGAATTCTAAACTAGTCATTCATAGAAATACCTTTGTTTTCTTTGTTCTTTGAGCGAATAGTGAAATCGACAGACAAACGATATCCGACAGAGAAATCTGAAGGAAATATTAATTTCTTTAACTGATGTTACACCCGTCGTTAAGGGGTGTTGTCGTAGGTGTCAAACCAGGTTGTGTTTAAACGTATTGATTCAATCTGGTATAAGTCTTCACTTTCAAGAGTGCTACAAAGCATGCAAACAATGTAGCTATGAATCATACAGTCAAAGACCCTGTGAGATGGTTTATTGAAAAATGACGATTGATAAAATCGACCACTTTGAGACCTCTGGTGCGGTATGTTCGTTTGGACGCAATTATTATTATTTGCGTTAATCTGAAGCTTTACAAACTAGACGGTCACGTTGTATTTTACTATCCAAGTATTCAAAGATACAAAGAACAAACATGGATGTATTTGATTTCTTTTCTTCGAAATTCGTCCTCATCGCATGGCAAGCGCGTTGCATTGGTTCTTTATACAAAGAAATTGTCTAGTGGATTCAGAAGTATCTGTGTCTGTCTAACCTCGGGCGTCGTCTGTATGTTTGCTCGTACAACTCCTCCATGGTAAAATCTAAAAAAGAACATTTCAGATTGTGATTGAGGGAACCAAGTAGGTATAGAAAAAGAAAAGAAAAGAAAGAAACTTCTGTCCATGTGTCATTCCAAATATTTTAGTCATTTTTTTCAAACACATTGCCAAATAATTCATGAAATCTTTAAAATGCATTTGTCGCGATTTCACTTCGACTAGACTGGCTCCAACCATAATCGGTGCGATCGTTTGAATAGATTCAGAAGGAAACATTCCGTCGTATCAAGAGAAATTGTGAGCAATGATTGTAGCATCCTTACGGCTGTCTTTGTAAGGCTACATATCCTTCCTCTTCGCGCCAATATCGTCGGTGGAGTCTAAAATCGGAAAGAGACAGTGGAAAAAATTGCTTTCAGTATTAAAGTTTCACAAGCCCCATGATCAACGGAGAAATTGAAAACGTGAATGATGTTTTCTATTATGCGGTATAGTTCTCGTCTTGCGAGGTGCCCCAGTCTCTCTAGGAGGTGAAGCGTGGGTCATGCAAAGCGTAATGGTTCCGTCGGTCATGTTAAACTTGTCACTGGTTTGTTGAATGTGTTGAAGTATGTAATTATTTTGAACCGTGTGATTTATGCATGTCTACTAAATTGGAGACTTTAAACTGGATGGAGATTCTCAAACAATTGGCCTCTATAGTTGTTGTTGTTGTTGTTGTAGGGTTTAACGCCATATTTTAGCACACATAGCGGCCAGTATTAATGGTGGAGGAAAAACCCGGGTTGGCCTCTTTAGCTTGGCACTGCAATTTTGTTGTAACTAAGATGGATTCACACAAGTCTGTAATTAAATCTGCTGTTTTCTAGGGTGGCACTTCAGACATGAATAAGACCTCTTGCAAATTTCATCTTGTAGGTGTAAGCATTGGGGCACATTTGATGCAGGTCAAATTTAGCTGCAGGTCAGGTCAGGTTTTGCATCTCTATCAAATATGATAATAATTTTCTGGAGTTTCTGAGCGACTTTATCTTTGCTGGATCAGGATTCTCTTTGTCTTGTGGCCGAGGAGGTAGTGTACGTTGATTCATTTCACGCACCACATCGTCGACATCGCTGGCATGTTCTTGCGTTAAACATTTAGTTAGCACGTGGGACAAAAACAAGGAAAGTCGTCGTCTATGTCACCACTTGGCATCTACGTCCACGATCTCGCTGGACTATGGAGATCATTTTAATTTGATTACAACATTATATTTGACTAATTTATACGCACGCACTCACATCTTCTATGCATGAAAAACACACTTTATATACTTATTGACTTGGTATTATTAGCTATAAATGTCTCAAGCTAAGTCCAATTTCATTACCGGTTGATGTTGCTTTGGTAGTCATTGTTGTTTGATACTGCTGACAACTGACTACCGTGAGTGTGGATAGATTAATACAAGTTTTAGGAATTTTGGCTGGTGAAATTCTCTTTCTGTTGCCTCAGATACATTAAATCTGCGTTCCGACTGTGAAGAAGGAAAATATGGAAGAGTGAAATTAAGTCGACCCTCTATGATTTACAGATAGTTATTCGAAGAATACTTAAAATAAGAATACGGACAATTCGTCTGGAAATAAAAGTCACGATTGATGCGAGATCTGACATCGGGCTCTGGAAGCAAATGTCACAATAGATGCGACATCTGAATGAAAAGAAAGAACAAGAGAAAATTGAACAAAGGTAGAAATATGTATTATCATTGTCAGGTTACAGGACACTGGTCTTCTGAAAGGCTTATTAAAAAGAAGCACAAGAAGCGAGAAGTTGAGAACTCTTCAAAATTAGAAACAGAAAGATACAAACCCGTCTTAGACACAAGACGTTAAGGTAACAGAAAGAGAATGAAGAGGGAATAAAATGCATGCGAAGAGAATGAAAGGTAGAGACAGACATTATAAGAAAGACAAAATGGAATTTGGTGATGTGTTATGACATTTGCATTGTGATTCAAAGGAAACTATTCCAAGGAAACTTATGTGTCCATCTGTCTTATTTTCTCATATTATGGATACGTTACTTAAACACACTCAAACACACAAACCATCGACCGTTGGGGAAATGAATGTATGGTTTAACATAATTTGGCAATCACTGAGTAGTGTTTCTTTTCTAACAGATACTAAAGACCCAGAAAAGGACGTGAAGGTATTTGTTTTGACACACTTATAGACATTACAACATCAGCTTTAACTGGCTAAATTTATATGTGCGCCTAAGTCCGACTTCTGTTGTTTCTATTGCTCGTTTGGAAGTGATAATAACTCTCCCGTTACTACTGTTATTTTGATAGAATGTGACCATATTTTAAAATATAAAGACGTCATCTATTTATTTCAAAAGATGTTGTGCCTGAAGATACATACATAAAATGCGAAACTAGTTGCGCTGAATTATCGGCATTTGTTTGCATTGGATTTTTTTATTAAAAAAAATTGAAATATACATACATGTTTGGGAATCAAAGATTTCGGGAAACCTATTCATTTTTTTGTATCTTAATCTGATTTGGGATCAAGGATTTCAGGAAATATATCAATTACTTTTATCAGCATCATAGTGGAAATACGGCATATGATGTTATAAATATTGAGTATAAAACTAACTACCGCATATGACGCTACAGTACTATGTTAGGAAAATAGTTGGCTTGAACTAGTACAGTTAAATGGAAACGATTATAAGCCAGCACTTAATATTTAGTCTTCTGCAAAATTATAACTCTACAAATATTTTAATGAGCTGTGTATTTGGTGCACATTTTTGGTGCAGTGTACGTCTGTTTTATGTATTCACTAATCCTGGAGATTTTGCTGATCACATATATAGTGGTTCCACTGCAAGACTATTAACTATCTTCTTAGATAATATTATTATTAGTAACAGTAGTAGCAGTAGTACCAATAGTAGTAGTAGTACTTTTAATGCTGTTTTATTATTATTATTATTATTTTTGTTAGTATTATTATTATTATTATTATTCAAGTGCTACTAATTACAAATGAATTGGACTGAATTTAATGCAATATTTCGTGTATTTGAAAATAAAAATCAGTACTCATTGGGTGATACAATAAACAAAGAAAACGTAAAATGTCGTATTTTACCATTATATTCTGATAATAAAGACATTACGTCTGAAAAAAATCAAACATAAATTATATAAAGTAAAGACAATTATAAAATTTAATATTGTGTATATATATATTTTGAACTTATTATTTAATCTGGTGTTGCAAAATGCCACTATATTGAACATGATCTAATCTCCTAACACAGTGTAAACAAGATATGAATATTCCAAAGAGAAAACCTGGAATATATTTCTGAACACATGAATAAATATAACGTGAAATATTTTATGTGTTTGCTTATAGTAATATTAGTATTATTAATATTGATTGTTGCAGCAGTAGTAGTCGCTGCAGTAATGGTAGCATGAGTGCATGATTTAGGAATTTAGCAACTGTAGTAGAAGTAGCATTTTCTAATGCACTTTGAGTTATAATAGTGGTAGTTGTCGTAGCAGTTGTATCAGTAGCCATAGTAGTACTATTTCCTGATGTTTTGGTTAAGACAAATAGACAAAGCAATTTCGAATTTCGTTTTTTTTATTGAAACAAATTCGCATAATATTTAGAAGTGATCGCACCTAAGGAAATATTATGTATTAAGAAAACTATAGTTTATCCCCAGTCTAGATCTAACTAATCCCGTAGTATAAAATACGTAACATCTACGTTGTTTCAGGAAATGTGTATCATTATGTATTCACCAAGGAACGTGCAGTTTGTGGTGCCTAGCATTTTCTTTAGAAAATGCGGTTGAATTCGCCAAATATTATTATTGAGAGATTCATCCTATATGAATTGAATATAGCTCTTACATAACACAATCTGTCAATACTATCTGAGAATTTTCTGTAATGTCTCATGTTAGAAAACGTGGATAACAACATTTCCGGTATAAATATCTAATATAATTTTCTTAAGGAATATTGTATTCCTGAATATTATGCAAACAGTAGTAAATTGTAAGAAAGAAGGTAGTCCTGAGGCATTCACTTCTGCTTAATACTAGTGATTATCGCACTCCAAAGTGTACTAGCAAAATTTAATTATATTTTATAGCCAAAACTATGCATTCAATACACCACATTATGCACTTATGTCATTCAGCCAAACAAACATTTCCTTATATACGCCTTTGTAAAAATGGCCGTGATTTTGTTCAATATAAATCGATACCTTACTAATTTGGCGCGAGATTTTTTATTTTTTTTATTTTCTGCCTATCTGAGCGTTAGATACATGGTCAATGTATGCGATTCCGAAGATCTTGCGGAAGCATCTCATTTCAATGAATCCTGTTCTGTAGATCTGATGTGAGTGTCAATGGAAGCAATAGCAATGTTTGTATCCTTCCATATTGGCCTCAAGCTTGTTATTGCTGCTGTTGTCCGGGCAATCCTGCTAAGTAATTCTAGTTTTGAGTC
This sequence comes from Sinohyriopsis cumingii, assembly GCA_028554795.2. Classification (NCBI taxonomy): domain Eukaryota; kingdom Metazoa; phylum Mollusca; class Bivalvia; order Unionida; family Unionidae; genus Sinohyriopsis; species Sinohyriopsis cumingii. The sequence goes on along the minus strand of CM068831.1, from coordinate 38,821,008 downwards.
CTCATCTTTCATAATAGCTCACAAGTACCTGAAACTTGTGACTGTTTCCAGCTTCTGTCTAAGTACTTTTATTTCTGCACTGGTACCATTGGTGTTGTTTGTCACCCAAGTCAGAAAGTACTTCTTTTTTATCTCCTGTTAATCCATCACTATCATCTGTAAAGCGAAGTTTGGTGGTTGTTCTTCCTCCGATCCTTTCCAAAACATTGCTGAGGAGTGTATGTGGCAGTATGCAACCCTGTTTGACTTCCAACTGTTGTTCGACCTTCTTGAAAGCTTTGATGGCATGGTACAGATTTTGCTGATGCTAAAAGTGTTTCTCTCAAAGGAGTCTGATATTGAATATTTGTTTCTTTATGCTCCTTATTTCTCGAAAACCTGCTTGCTCTTCAGCAAAAAAGTCTCTGCTTGAGTCTTTCGTCTTCAGCATGACTTCGCTTGGGCGGCTGATCAGACTGACGGTGTTGTGGTTTTGAAATAACTGCAGGTTTCCTTTCTTGGGGAGCACGATGACCAAAGGTTGAGTACATGTTTTGGGTCATTCTACTGTCTGCAATAACTTGTTGCAGATTGTTTTTAGGACAGTGACTATCTTTTCTCTTCCTATTTGAATGAGTTCTGCTGGCATGTTGTCAACGCCAGCTGAATTTTCTGTCTTTACTGACCTAACTGCAGTTTCTCCTTGCTCACGAAGAATGGTGTTGTCATCAATTTATTTTGCTGGAAGGTGCTTTAATACTGTTGGGTCTCCTTGGGTTTTATAATTGTAAAATTGTGAGCAGTATTCTGCCAATTGTTTGAGGATCTCTTGATCTTCTGTGGGCCATTTTCCTGACTTGTCTTGGATGGTGGTACTTGTTTAAGATATGTGAGATCTTTCACCAGCTGGTATCCATCGTGCTAACGTTTCTGCTTTGACTGTCTTGGATTTCAAAGCATTGTCTTTCTATCTAGACTCCTGTGCTTTTCTCGTACTTATTGGTTATTCTTGGTTGGTACGGCGTTTTGATCACTTTTAATATATCATGATCAATTCCAATATCTGCTCATGGGAAACGTTGCGTTATTGCGATATTCAGTCCCGTGCTGAATCGTCTTGTCACCAAGATGGAGTCGGTCTGGTTGTGATATTGTCCGTTTGGACCGTGCCAGGCCCATCTTCAATATCCTTTGTGAGGGCCGAACGTGATGGTTAGCACAAGATTGTTGTAGGCGGCAATGTCCAAAAGCCTGAGTCCACTTTCATTTGTCTCTACATTGCAGAAGGGTCCACAAATCCTTTGCCAGTTTGTCTGTGAATCAACTCCTACCTTTGCATTCCAGTCTCCTTGTACAAACCGAATCTTTTTTTGGGGGGCGATTTGTCAATGACATCTTGCAGTTGATTATAACATTCTACAGTTCGCTTTCATCATAGTTAGGCGTCGGTACACAATATAATTGTGATATTAAAAGGGAGCCGCCCTCGGACGGATGGTAATAAGTCTGTTTGAGACTGGGCAGCAACACATTATGCTGTTCACAAGAAATACAACGCCATGATTGTGTTTGTCCCTCATCGGCTGAAGCGAAGCTTATGTCCTTCTTCTGTTCTTATTTCGCCAAAGTTTTAATCTAGCCACGTAGCAGAGACCAATAATGATACAGTAGTGCCTTTTCTAACTCATGTCTAAGTCTTTTCTAATTTTCCATATCTCTCACTGTTCAAACGTTCCATGTACCGATAATGATGTTGTGTCTCCATTGAATTTGACAGTGGGTGCACCATGCTTGTCACTTTCGTCCTGGTGTGCAGCGGCAGGTGAGGTCACTGCTGACCCGGGTTGTGACCGATCCGATATGCTAGATGTCTTCACGTGGTGTGTTAAGGGCAAGATACAGCCTGGAGGAGTTCATTCCACTCCTGACTGGATGATCACAGCCGAAGTCCACCGATATTATTTGCGACGCCCTGGTCATGAAGCTCATTTTGGAGGCCTTCCACCCTGGCTGTCGAATTCATCGATAAAGACATCCACCCAGTGATGACGTGCTATCATTGCATTATTTTAACCATAGATCTATAGAACTGCCCATTATATATAGTGACTTATTTACTCTCGGGGACCTCTCCGGTGGCATTGTGGTTAGAGCGTCCTCCTCGGCGCCGGAGGTTGTGAGTTGGAATTGCGGCCGAGTCATACCAGATACGGTACTAGCAGAGACGGTACTAGCAGCTGCCCTGCAAGATGCTCAGCGTTAAGAAGTTAGTGTTAGGACTGGTTGGTCTGGTGTCAGGATAATGTGACTGGGTGGGACATAATACATGTCTGTGGCATGATGCCCCAATGCTAGATAACACGATAAACTGTCATGCTGTATACATATTAGTGATATCACAAAGATGGCCGCTATTGCTTAACCGGCTTGATGCAGCTGTTCCGTTTTTGTGCCGTTTTCATGATATTTGTGCTCGGTGGCTGTCTTCGTCTGCGTTTCTGTGTTCATTATGTATTGGCTGTTCAGTTCGTATGTGTTTCTTCATCTCCTTGTTTTGGAAACGAGAACAATTAGACTTTTTCTCAGCTGTCTTGCTCCACTACTACAACTTCCATTTGAACAAACCGCCATCACGTGATACTCACCAGTCAACCCGTTTATGCTTTGATGGACCCTCATTAATTGCTTTAAATGACCACTCCTTGGCTCTCCACACTACATTGTGCTCTAGACTAAACGAACTGGGACTGCATCCATCATTACCTAAATGTAAAAAGAAGCGAAAAGAGAAAAGTTGTTTCAAAGTTGGCCGGCGTAGAACAGGAAGAAGTATTCCAGTTATCTCCCTTATGCCCTTTCCGGCTCGACAATTTAAAAATTCGACTGTTAATTTAGATAACCTAATTAAAATCCCTATTAATTCGTCAACCTTCGTGTCAACTATCCGAGAGATACCTCTGCGAATTGCATTGTTCAATGCCCAATCAGTAGGACCACCGCAAAAGCGCACAGAATAGTTAATTTTATCAACGACCAGAATATTGACGTCTTTTTCCTGACAGAAACATGGCTAAAAACATCAGGAAATGAGCCCAAGTGTGCGGATCTAACACCCACTGGTTACTCCATCAAGTCGTTTCCACGTAACTCATGCGTAAGTGGAATTGCTATCATCACAAAGAACTCCATGATCAAACGTCTTAACCACACCACAACATTCAATTTCGACCACACATTGTTGGAACTAGTCCAAACCACACTCACACTGGAGCAAAGGTCAGTCCATATTTTCTGCCTATACTGCCCTCCTCCTAGTAGAAAAAACAAGATGACTGAATCTCACTTTTTTGGAGCAGTTTCCGAATCTTCTGGAGTATGGAAATTCTATAGGTGGCAACCTGATTATTCTTGGAGATTTCAATTTTCACTTTGACTGTTCCGGGAACCCAAACACATCAAAACTCATAGATTCCATTAATGGCTTCAATCTCAAACAGTCAGTTAACCAACCCACCCAGTTAACCAACCCACCCATAAACATGGTCACATTTTAGACTGGATTCTTCATAGACCTGATGATAACATTCTACGGTCCTCCCTGGTATCCTATGAACTTTGCATCACATCACCTCTGCATTATATGCCATCTTGACGTATCAGTCCCTAACCCTCCACCTTTATCTGCTACTAAGAGAAATCTCTGTATGATAAATAGAACCAAACTAATGCACGACATCCAAGCTAACCTCACAACTTGCTTACCTCCTACCGCAGAACAACTCGATAACTGTCTGCGTTCATTGCTCGACAAACATGCCCCAGCTACCAAGTGCAGAGTATCAATTCAGAAGTGTTCTCCATGGTATAGCAGTGTTGGGGACCAGCTTCGCACTGCTAAAAGACAAGAATGTCACAAATATAGTCCATGCAGCGAAATCAGCCCACTACACTACTAAGATCATGGAAAGTTCCAACTGCAAAGAGCTCATCGAGATTACTAAGAAGCTAATGGCAGAGGAACAAATCTACACCACTTCCAAATACCTTCTCTCTTTGCAAATTTCTTCCGTGACAAAGTACAAACCATTAGAGATAAACTTTACACCACAATTTCAATTGACTCGTCGTCACCATACAGTTGCGATACAGAATTTGAGCGGCAACCATTAACAGCATGTGAACCTGTCTCTATGGATTTCGTACGTACAATCCTGATGACGAGTGCACCTAAGTCATGTGAACTTGATCCAATTCCAACATCACTGGGGCTTTAGTGCTTAGATGTTACTGATGTTATTAATACCTCTCTCTCATCAGGGGAATTCCCATCATTTTTCAAAACTGCCATTGTAAAGCCTCTGCTGAAGAAACCAACACTAGACCATAACGATTTAAAGAACTATCGCCCAGATTCTAATCTCCCATTCATATCAAAAATCTTAGAAAAGGTTGTTCTATCCCAGCTTGGTTCTCATCTGACTTCAAAATAGTCTTCTTAGCAATGTACAATCTGCATATCTCCCTTGCCACAGTACTGAAACTACTCTTCTAAAAGTAGTTAATGACATTCTCTCTGCTTTGGATAGCAGAAAGATTACAGTTCTCACCCTCCTTGATTTTTAGCAGTGCGAAGCTGGTCCCCAACACTGCTATACCATGGAGAACACTTCTACAATATTTGACACAATAGACCATGATATTTTACTTCACGGTCTTCAGCATGTATTTGGCATTCATGATAACATCCTTACCGTGGTTCAAGTCCTACTTGGTCAACAGGACACAAATTGTGTCTGCAAATGGAATACACCCCATGCACAGTTGATCCATGTTGTGGTGTTCCACAAGGGAACTGTTATCTTCATTTTATACACTCTTCCGCTCTCAAGTGTCATAGATCATCATCCAGTATCTCACCAATTGTACGCTGATGACACCCAAATATAAAAATCCAGCCACCCAACTGAAGTTGATGCTACCATCCAAGGTGTAGAGAGGTGCATTTCTGATATGAAATCATGAATGACATGTAACGAGCTGCAGATGAATGATGATAAAACTGAGGCCATTCTGATTACAACACAAAGACGTTCTCATTCACATCCTTTACCTCAAACAATAAATATCAGCAACACCAACATTAAATTCAGTACGAAACCTAGGTGTTACTCTGGACAGTACTCTCACATTGCACCAACATGTCATGAACATATGCAAGGCTGCATATCTTGAGCTGAGACGCATCAGCTCCATTCGCAAATATCTTTCAGTTGATGCCACTAAAACACTTGTGTGTTCATTAGTACTTTCAAGACTGGATTATTGTAACTCAGTTCTGTCTGGTTCATCACAATATCTATTTCAAAAATTTCAAAAAGTTCAAAACACAGCTGCTCGGATCATACTTAGAGTACCACGATCACAGCACACCTCCCCGCTGCTCTGTACCCTACACTGGCTATCCATTCGATCCAGAATCAAACACAAAATTGTTCTCTGTGCTTCTTTTCACTGACGGACTCTAGTCCAACATACCTATGCGACCTCACCCATGTGTACACACCAGCAAGATACTTACGCTCCTCTTCTGACAATCGTATACTCGTTATTCCCGCTATGAAAACAAAGTCATATGGACAGCGTTCTTTTGCATACCAGGGCCCAGCAACGTGGAATGAATTGCCCAATGAACTTAGACACAAAGACACAGTGATCACATTCAATAGTACTCTCAAAACACTTATTTCGACTGCAAGATTAAACTTAAAGACCTAATAATGTTTGCTACCTTAAATATTCTCCGCATGTTTTTTCTATGTTTTCTAATTTTATGGTGTTTGTGTTAGTAATCATATCATTATGTTTTTTTTAAAATCTTGTATGTGTTATCTAATGTTGTAAAGCGCTTAGAGCTTCTAAAAATTAGGCGCTATACAAAGTCATTATTATTATTGTTATTATTATTATTATTATTATTATTATTATTATTATTATTATATGACTGAACAATTAGTAACTCTACTTCTAAAATACAAACCACACACACATTTTTAGTCTCGATAAGGTAACAAATTCAACATCTTACTCCAACCAAGTAATTTTTCATAAAATATACATTATGATACTAATTAAATTATTTTATCCGGGCGTCTACTGATCAAGTTGCCAGAGAATTAAAGTTTGACTTGCTTGCTTGGCGGGTTTTCCCACAATATTTTCCTACATTCCACCTATTGAAGGTAATGAGAAAATGTGCTTTCATTGTTTATTATCGCTTTTTCAAACACTTCTGATCTGATTGCAGGATGAATCAAGGATGATGCTTTTAATGTTTAATACATTCAGATTTTTTTTAAAAAAAGTCTTCATAATTATGGCTATCCGTTTCTGCTTATACAGCATCTTCATTACTGAACAGCTTTTCCTTTGTCTCCATGGTTCCGAAGATTATTGAATTTGGTCTATAATTTGCACACACATTAACACATGTACTTTAAACATCTTGCTCTCGAAAGCACACTTCTCTTTTGTCTTAATATTTCCTGTTACCTTCCTATCCCTAAAATGTAAATACAATCACACGAAGACGAATGAAAGAAATATTCAAACTTTGTTAGTTTCCCTGGAAGAAGCCATCTCAAGTCATGCCATGAGCGTGTTTAGTAGCTCGTTATAGCGCACGTTTACGACCAAAGGGTTAATAAAAGTCGTGTATTTTCATGCTAAAGCGTCTCTTAAGTGTCCTCGACAATTTGGTCCTTAAAGCTCAAGATTATATGTATAGACAACTGATACAACTGATAATGACGGAGATTACAGAGGTTGTCAAATGAGCCACACTAATAAAATTGCAATCATGTTTGAAATACAACCTAAGGAGAGAAAGGATGCCTTGCCAGTCAGACTATATAAAGTCTAGTGATTGTGCATATTTATTAGTCGTTTATTGTTCGTCTTTGATGACTTTGCAATATAAGCTTATAAATAAATATTGCTCATAATCTGATACAAATTGAAGCCTCAAGAATACTAACAATAAAATTGTTTACGGACAAATAACGACATTAGACTAATGCAGAGTTAAACTTTCAAACATTACTAGTGCATACATGTTTGGTGCCTTGTCGTTACTTGTGGACTTGTTTCAGCGTGCCTTAATAAATATTATTTTCGACTTTGTTTTCTATACAAGTGTGCATATATTTTGTCAACATTTTCATCTCGTCTAGAATGCTTTTCATTTGCCTATCGGATTATTTCATTTTAAATGCGTGACCTAACTGGGTCGGGATGTGAAGCAAGCCAAGAGGGATTTATGTGTACTGTATCGAATTTATAGCTGCATTAGCTCATTTCAGTCGTTGGATCATATATCCAACAATATATTACGATATCAGTTGTCAGCTAAAGCAGTTTTAGTTTTCTTAAATGTTTGTGACCTGTTAATTTGTATTTTCATGGAAGATAATATTCAAAATAATCGTAGGATACAATCACAGTATCAATACAGAATACACGAGCCATATATTATCTTAAGTTGCCTTTCTTTGAGCATCGCTCCAAACGTCGTTTAAATTTGTAGTTGTGGACTAATGCATGTCGTCGATGCCATCGAATTAGGCAAAAGACAGAATATCATCAAGTGCCATATTTGTTAGTGAATGTATCAAATACATTCCCTTTCTTAGACCCCAGACATCAACTCCCAGTGGAATCAGTTGTGCAACTTACAGTGCATGAATAGGAGCCATAAATATCTTCTGATTGTATTTTCCTACCATTTAATAAGTATGACAATATCAACAGTATTTACAAACATCATTTTTGATTTTTGGCCAATAAAAGTGAGTCAAGATATTCTGATAAGTCTTATTAATCCCAAAATGACCAGCCAAATGAGTTTCATGGGCCAGACAAAGTATTTCCTGTCTGTAAAATTTCGGAACTACAGTTCAATACAAAACATTACAATATGCATTCGTCTTGTCTCTGATTATAAAGCACTAACAAACAATGCCACCTCTGAGGAACAATTCAAGCTATATCATGCTTATGTGTTCCATTTGCAGGTATCCATTTTCTAATAAGACTTCCATTTTTAATGAAATAACAGACATGAACTTCAGTGGCTTCAGTTTCACTAATGGCCATTTGAAACAAAAAGATCTTATGATCTTTTTCGTATTCGATGACCCGTGATTGTCGTTTGTCACCCTTTTTAGAAAAGAAAATGAGTAGTTTAACTGGGATCAATACCTTTTGATTGATCCAAACAAGGAGTGAAGTGACCTCATCAAAAGCCTTATCAATACATGTGTCAGATAAAGAAATACTTTCCTTATCAATATCATTCTCAAAAGCTTTCTTCTCTGGTAACTGCACAAGCTGGGTATAAAACAGAGAATTCTTTTTCAGTTGGATCGACTTTCTGATCCAAACAAGTCTTGTCAATTACAAGTGAATTAACCACAACCTTTTGTCTAGCTGGGTCGTTGCCAAGTGATAAACAAATGCCCTCAACGGGTAAAACACTGTTCCGACTGTCACGGGTCCGAAGACTAAGTCTGATGACAAATTTACACAATAGAGTGAATATTAACAAAGCCGCACTTTTCTCCCTGAATAAGAACACTCATTAGAAGAAGTATCTGATAATAAAGACTCTCAGAAGCTCCTGTGTCACTTAAATTATTTATAGGGACGGGATTGGCCAAAACACATAAGCATGATATAGCTTGAATTGTTCCTCAGAGGTGGCATTGTTTGTTAGTGCTTTATAATCAGAGACAAGACGAATGCATATTGTAATGTTTTTATCATAGCTTCGACATGAATGGTTCATAATACTCCATAGAGGAATTATAATATATAGCTGTACCCAAATATTAATGATCTGGCGGAAGATTTGCAGCCATCATGCAAAACTGCTTTAGGATGCAATCTGGTTTATGTGACTGGAAATTTTATTACTTGTCAAAGCTCAATTATTTCAAAGACAGGACGAAATATTCGTCTTGGCCAAAACGAAACTCATCAAAGTCCTTGACCGTATATCTAAGGTGATACGCCACAATGCCACCTCTGAGGAACAATTCAAGCTTTTCTTCTATGAAGCCCACAAATGCGAAACCTTGAAGAATGTAGTATGGGTGAGTCACTCATGCCATACACATTAGTTGTAATTGGAAAAGTTATGTGAACTTAAATCACTCTGTGTCCACGATAACAGTTCAAAATGTGTAGTCCGATATCCATGACGATGATATCCACTATACCTAAGTTTGTTATATTATGTAACCTGTCGTATTCATCGTTATTCTACAACAACTACATGTATTGGCTGATGATCTAGTTCGATGTCGAATACATGGAATAAGAAAAACAATTGTCATGTTTCCAGTTTCGTTCTGTATGATAACTTTGCTATTACCCAATATGTTTAGTAACTTATCTGTAATCTTGTGTTTTGTAATCTTGTGTTCTTCGATCTCTACATATTCGGCATGGAACACTTTTCAGGAAAAGCATTATGTTACTTATTGAAAAAATATAACATTTTGATTCCATTTTTAATAAATACGTATTTAATTAATAATGTATTTTCCGTGAGGAAAGGTTTCCTACTTTTTAAAGAAAAATTATCAATAAGATTTATTTAGTTGTCACACTTGTAAATGATAATGAATATTGCACTGTACTAATCTGAAATGAAATTATACATTATACAATATGAACAAAATGCTATATTAATTTTGAGACAATTTCATCCCTTTTCTCCGATTTTCTGTATGTATTATCCATTAGAGGTGATATGATTTCCGATACAAGTTTTCTCTTTACGTGCTGGTTATCAAAGAAGAGAATGCATTGTTTTCATCTTTACTACGTATTGCTCATTTATACTATGTATCCATAAGTTATTCGCTAAACTGATAATAACATTTTGAACTTTTTTTAAATTAATAATCTTGTATAAAGTTGAATAAAATAAGATGTTTGACCTGATCGATTTTAAAACTTAGGATAATCTGTTCATCATGAGTTCGATGCGCACAATTCAATTGCTGTTTCAAGCGGACACTTGCAATATGGTTTAAAAATTATGGATCTTAGTTTTTGGTGAGAGGAGTTTAGATGTAAACATTTTTTTTTGCAGCAGACAAAGTGGTTATTGCAAAATGCACGTGAAATCGATTCTTGGCTGGCGCACTCCACGATTGTACAAAATAGGGCCATTTTATTTTTCAACGGTAATACTATTAAAACTGGAAGAAGACCAATGCCTGACCTTTTTTTTAATTTGTAGATAATATCAAGCTGTATTTTAGAATGTATGTGTGTGTGCGACAGAATGCATAACATTAGATTCAGATTCAACAGTGCTTTTTTTTTTTTTAATTTCTCCACATTATCGGCTGAATACGAAACGTTACATCTTTTAGTATACTTCTGTTTTAAGCACAGCACTGTACAATGTACTATTAGTTATGGCATGCATTATGCAACAAATTGACAATATCCATGTACGTCGAAAAATAGAACTCCAAACTAGATATTAGCGCATTTTGTCTGCACAAAGAAGTGTCATCGGACTGTGTATTTCTTATCATGAAACTTGACTGCACAACATAATTCTAGGTGAGGGTTGCGCTAAAGCACAAACACTATCAACGTACGAGTTTTAGAATTATCATTTCGTTGCTGATCTGCGGTTGGTACATCTGTCTCTACTGTGCATATATAAATCGTAATACACTTCCGCGGCATTTTATTATATTCCTACCTGCAATGTACAAATATTATAAAGGAGAAGCAACAATAACGATTGTATACACTCGAATTCTTTGAATTCTTACATTCACTATCCTTTTAGACTTTAACTTTGTTTGTGCATCAGGACCAATTAGTTCTAGGAGTGTCTAAAGTGATTTGAAAAACAACGTGTAGAAACTTAAGGGCGTCTTTAACTCTTAGCATTTTGACGTTGCTAAATACATATTTATTCTACAGTTTTGAAACATTAAATCATGATCAAAATGTCTTTGTTTGGTATGAAATAGCACTCCATAAACTTAATATATGTAGAAGTGGTTTATTCGCATCATTAAAAACATAATTAGACAGAGTCATACAATGTATCACATTAAGAGTGACTCGGAGTTTGAGGCCGCTATGCATTACATTTGAATAATTCACGCAGCAATAAGCTTACTTTGATCCTAGTTGTCGTTGATGGATGGGTTTTTGAAAGAAGGACGTCATCTTTAACCTTAGCTTTAAGGTTACATGCTCGCTTACATATCTGCCAGCAAAGTATAATGAAGTTGGCTGGTGACCTTGACGACCTGATACTGAAAGCATGATCATGACAATCGCTAAGATTGTTGATCGAATAGAAAAGTTTTAAACAAATACTTAGGCTAGCGGCCTAGCAAAATAATTTCGCTGTACAAGCCGTTTCATGGCAAATGACTTTAACACCACCAAATTTAGTTGATTTCCAACAGATCCGTTCTTATGAACTCGACATCGGATATTTTGAATGAGACATTCCTTTCTCTTTACAATGATGATGATCACGCCAATCTTTCCATTAATTATAATACGCATCTGCACACGCTACTCTTTGACAAACTGAAGTTTCCAATGAGGATCTCTGACAAAAGTGATGACCTCAACCATACCATCGCGGTGAACATGAATGACTTGAATTCATGCTCTCTACCCTGTGTGCATCTCCGATACAAGTCAGGCTAAAACCATCAAACTGCGGATACTTTGTTTACGATGACAATCAACACAACACATGGATCAGAGATGTTTTACGGTTGCTATATGGCAGTACCAAGCGGAAATCTAGTCTGTACATCTGTTGCCGATCATTCACATAACTGAACCTTCTCAACAACCACGTAATGGCTATCGGTGCAGAGTTTTAAGGCCACAGAAGACATTATAAACATGTAAAGAATATGCGTTTCTTTAAGCGCCGCTTTCATAAGACTGATTACCTGGTTCCGGACAATACTAAACCATCTACTTTTGTCCAACTCATATATCAGTACTCATTGATTTCATCTGCTGGGCCAGCAGCTGACCGTCATTTATTTCACTTACTGGTCCATAGAAGTGCTGTAGGCCCGACGCCCGGCACACTGCTTGAAGTGACATATCTGTGAGTTGCCGCTTAGTTTAGAAACTATCTTGCCGTGGCCATATCTATTATGCCAGTAGATACTCTCAGAAAGACGCGTCACTGCTTGTGGTTAGCGAGGACAATATTCATTATAAAACAAAGGCGGATCGGGAGGTAGTCTAAAACAATCAGGTTGGTACCTCCGACGTTAAGTGGCTGTGAAAAGAGTACGTCGACAGCCATGAAATTGGTTTTTAAAAACACCTCAATGTCACAATCGCACGTGTTGGGGGCATCATCGGGGACAATGTATACTGACGAGGCACGTGACTCCATGACCAGTGACCTAAACAGAAGATCACGTGCTTGTCTGCTCCTAGAAAGGTCCACGATGGATTGTGAAAACAGTACGTAAGTTCTAACCAAAGCTATCCAAACATTCCGTTACGTATTTTAACATATGGCTGACACAGTTTGCATCGAAAACAACTTTGGTTGGACGTTGTTTTCCTTTTTCAAACGAATAAGGACCTGGAAAAGAAAACCTTCTCTAACTCTCTCACTGTGTAAATAGCATGTAAAGCAATGAAATCACTCAAAACGAGTAACGTAAATGTTTGTTTCCTTCTTGATTGTCGACAGGCAGTGTGGAAACCTAATGCATATGATCTGATTTTCAACAATTACAGAACATACTATAGTGAATTTACAATCATGTTATGAAATCGTGCATTGTAACATTGATGGTTTGCGTTTCCAAACCGACAATGTTTGTCACTTACTCATTTTTGCATACACACACCGAGGTAGTTATGCAAGGAAGGGTTGCTAGATTCTGTGACCATTTTTTCAAGCTATTTAAAATGGGGGATTGTATATAGTTATGGTTTCTGGTAAAGTTGTAAGTATATGTGTGTGATAAACGGCAAACATCTCGTATAACATAAAACATAAAGTTGATAAGTGGGTAAGTTTGAAAATTCACTTCACATAGCTTATATTGATAGTAAACATTTTGCTTTTGACAAATTTTTTAAGTGTAGCAAATCATTGTTACAAACTCGTGTTGAGAAAAGGAGTGACATTTCTTGTAAAACATTGTAGTGCACTTGCCCTTTATCTTCGTTTGTCTTGGAGAAGGCCACCTTTGCAGCCGCTAGAACAGTAGTAGACGTCGTCGCTGCCGTAGAAATAGTTCATTTTAGAAATGAATTTTTATTTTCCCATCCAATGGACAATGATATTAGATTAGATTTGGCAGGCATGATCATGAACGGAGAAGATGAAATACATCTTGCAGGAGGAGACACAATCAGTCAATGCCGTCGTTTGTTTTATAGTGCTTTCACGACGTAGCAACATCACGTCTCTTTTATGTCAAGATATTTGTTTTATCCCTTTTCTTCGTGGAGCTTTTCTTCTTTCTGCGGCAATTCTTTTGTTTGTGGGGATGTTGCCTTTTTTGGCGACCTTTCATATTTTTCTTCATTTAGCTTTTTCTTTTAAGATTCTATATATAAGGGGACAAAATAATGACACCTCATAAACAATTACATCCATCAGTTAAAAATGAATTGATTTTTGGTTTGCATATTGTTTTTTTTTTGTTTTGTTTTTTCTTCAAAATGAGTTTGTTAGTTTGGGTATGTTGATTATGTTTTAAAGTAATTGACGTGATCTCAAAGTAAACAGTCGTAACACTTGAAACCAGCTTATAATAAATGCGCAAGAACATTCAATGCAACGGATGGCATACGGACTACGACACAATTTGGCAGGAGAATGTGATTGAAAGGAGGTCGTGTGGGCTACCATTTGAAGAAGAAAAAAAAAAAAGAAGTGTAGGATGATTTTAAATTTTCTTCCTTTCTTCCTAATGATGCGAAAGGAGAAATGTAAATAACAGGACATCATTATTAACACTTAACGTGTAACTAATTGGTACAAAGTAGTCTCAAATAATAGCGAATTTGTTGGTTCTAAATCGATGCGTAAATAAGCATTGGTGTTGCAATGTCATAGATCAGTCATAGGGTTCAATTGTTTGGCTAACATATGTACCTGTGATCTGTTTCTTCCATATTTGAACAATAGCACATAATGAGCATTGGGACTGATTTTGGGATGTGCTTGAAATAACTGTTGTGCTGGCATTACAATGGTGTCCGTGGCGTTTAAACCAAGGTTTATTCTTCTACGTCTTATTCTAACATCTCCTCGAAGATGACACGATGTGGTTTGACTGAAGTCAAACACGATTCCAAAATCTTCACGAAAAATGACTTCTGTAAACAAAATCGATTTAATTGAAAGAAATTTAAAGAAAGTGCAAACCTCACCTTGTAACAACGCATGGTATTTTACGCTTGACAATCAGACAAATGCGATTTGTATTCGATGAAACGCTCTAGTTTGTTTGAACCACTCGATATATAAATCAACATTTTAAAGAAATTGCGAATATGCAAGGACTCCCAACGTTTTCTAAATGTTTGTCTATCGTTTGATACTAGAGGAATTGAAGGACGAGGCAGCGATAGTAACACGTTGAGAATGCTGAAAAGATTATCAAATGCAAAATACATTTAATACATCTGAAGCTAGACTAACATTTCTAATATTGGTGTCAAAACACAAGAAAACATTTTTCTTTCGAAGATTTAAAACACATACGGCATATATTATTCCGTTCGTGATTTAATGTCTGTCCCATTAAATGTATGTGCAAGCTATGGTCGTCTTCTTATATTTATACAAATTTAGTGTCTCTAATTTCTCCGGTATTGTCTTTCTTCTCATTTCCTTTATATTTGTACGAAATTACTTTCGTGGATTTGTAATAGATCCTGTTTCGGGTTTTCTACTACGGCTTTTATCATTATCTCATGTTCACCTCTCAGTGTTTGTAAGTTAACTCCTTCTTGCTTCCATGCATCGACACCAGAAAATTTCCTGTCATGTACATCTTCCCAATGGAAAAGTTGCTGGTATAAACAACTGCATATACACGCATCTTGATAAGTATAAAGCGGAACTAATGATCGACGAATGTATTCTTAACATGGGCATGAAAACGTTTGCTCATCGCTATTTTAACACAACGTATCTTACTTACGAAAATAAATTTGGAATTATTACGCTTCGATAACCGAAATCCGACGAAAATGCCGTCATTAAAACGCAAATTCCCCGTCGTCCAAACTATAATGGAATAGACGTGGATGGAATCAGTTCTGTTAACGGTTCTTGATACTCTAATAACTCAACACTGTCATTGACTTCCTTCCACTGAATTTATTGCAACAGTGAGGACAAAAGCCGTAGCGTGGTAAACTTCATATTCACGTTGTTGTTTTCTGTCTGTGATAGTATTTGCCAAGAATAACTTTTCATCTACTGTGGAAATAGCAATTATAGAAAAATTCCTCAAATGATGTTTCACTTGTATCTTGACAAACTCTCTGCAAATGCGTGCAGTTAGCAGAATTGGTAAATTCCGAATTCTAAACTAGTCATTCATAGAAATACCTTTGTTTTCTTTGTTCTTTGAGCGAATAGTGAAATCGACAGACAAACGATATCCGACAGAGAAATCTGAAGGAAATATTAATTTCTTTAACTGATGTTACACCCATCGTTAAGGGGTGTTGTCGTAGGTGTCAAACCAGGTTGTGTTTAAACGTATTGATTCAATCTGGTATAAGTCTTCACTTTCAAGAGTGCTACAAAGCATGCAAACAATGTAGCTATGAATCATACAGTCAAAGACCCTGTGAGATGGTTTATTGAAAAATGACGATTGATAAAATCGACCACTTTGAGACCTCTGGTGCGGTATGTTCGTTTGGACGCAATTATTATTATTTGCGTTAATCTGAAGCTTTACAAACTAGACGGTCACGTTGTATTTTACTATCCAAGTATTCAAAGATACAAAGAACAAACATGGATGTATTTGATTTCTTTTCTTCGAAATTCGTCCTCATCGCATGGCAAGCGCGTTGCATTGGTTCTTTATACAAAGAAATTGTCTAGTGGATTCAGAAGTATTTGTGTCTGTCTAACCTCGGGCGTCGTCTGTATGTTTGCTCGTACAACTCCTCCATGGTAAAATCTAAAAAAGAACATTTCAGATTGTGATTGAGGGAACCAAGTAGGTATAGAAAAAGAAAAGAAAAGAAAGAAACTTCTGTCCATGTGTCATTCCAAATATTTTAGTCATTTTTTTCAAACACATGGCCAAATAATTCATGAAATCTTTAAAATGCATTTGTCGCGATTTCACTTCGACTAGACTGGCTCCAACCATAATCGGTGCGATCGTTTGAATAGATTCAGAAGGAAACATTCCGTCGTATCAAGAGAAATTGTGAGCAATGATTGTAGCATCCTTGTAGCTGTCTTTGTAAGGCTACATATCCTTCCTCTTCGCGCCAATATCGTCGGTGGAGTCTAAAATCGGAAAGAGACAGTGGAAAAAATTGCTTCCAGTATTAAAGTTTCACAAGCCCCATGATCAACGGAGAAATTGAAAACGTGAATGATGTTTTCTATTATGCGGTATAGTTCTCGTCTTGCGAGGTGCCCCAGTCTCTCTAGGAGGTGAAGCGTGGGTCATGCAAAGCGTAATGGTTCCGTCGGTCATGTTAAACTTGTCACTGGTTTGTTGAATGTGTTGAAGTATGTAATTATTTTGAACCGTGTGATTTATGCATGTCTACTAAATTGGAGACTTTAAACTGGATGGAGATTCTCAAACAATTGGCCTCTTTAGTTGTTGTTGTAGGGTTTAACGCCATATTTTAGCACACATAGCGGCCAGTATTAATGGTGGAGGAAAAACCCGGGTTGGCCTCTTTAGCTTGGCACTGCAATTTTGTTGTAACTAAGATGGATTCACACAAGTCTGTAATTAAATCTGCTGTTTTCTAGGGTGGCACTTCAGACATGAATAAGACCTCTTGCAAATTTCATCTTGTAGGTGTAAGCATTGGTGCAGGTCAAATTTAGCTGCAGGTCAGGTCAGGTTTTGCATCTCTATCAAATATGATAATAATTTTCTGGAGTTTCTGAGCGACTTTATCTTTGCTGGATCAGGATTCTCTTTGTCTTGTGGCCGAGGAGGTAGTGTACGTTGATTCATTTCACGCACCACATCGTCGACATCGCTGGCATGTTCTTGCGTTAAACATTTAGTTAGCACGTGGGACAAAAACAAGGAAAGTCGTCGTCTATGTCACCACTTGGCATCTACGTCCACGATCTCGCTGGACTATGGAGATCATTTTAATTTGATTACAACATTATATTTGACTAATTTATACGCACGCACTCACATCTTCTATGCATGAAAAACACACTTTATATACTTATTGACTTGGTATTATTAGCTATAAATGTCTCAAGCTAAGTCCAATTTCATTACCGGTTGATGTTGCTTTGGTAGTCATTGCTGTTTGATACTGCTGACAACTGACTACCGTGAGTGTGGATAGATTAATACAAGTTTTAGGAATTTTGGCTGGTGAAATTCTCTTTCTGTTGCCTCAGATACATTAAATCTGCGTTCCGACTGTGAAGAAGGAAAATATGGAAGAGTGAAATTAAATCGACCCTCTGGTTAGAGATTTACAGATAGTTATTCGAAGAATACTTAAAATAAGAATACGGACAATTCGTCTGGAAATAAAAGTCACGATTGATGCGAGATCTGACATCGGGCTCTGGAAGCAAATGTCACAATAGATGCGACATCTGAATGAAAAGAAAGAACAAGAGAAAATTGAACAAAGGTAGAAATATGTATTATCATTGTCAGGTTACAGGACACTGGTCTTCTGAAAGGCTTATTAAAAAGAAGCACAAGAAGCGAGAAGTTGAGAACTCTTCAAAATTAGAAACAGAAAGATACAAACCCGTCTTAGACACAAGACGTTAAGGTAACAGAAAGAGAATGAAGAGGGAATAAAATGCATGCGAAGAGAATGAAAGGTAGAGACAGACATTATAAGAAAGACAAAATGGAATTTGGTGATGTGTTATGACATTTGCATTGTGATTCAAAGGAGACTATTCCAAGGAAACTTATGTGTCCATCTGTCTTATTTTCTCATATTATGGATACGTTACTTAAACACACTCAAACACACAAACCATCGACCGTTGGGGAAATGAATGTATGGTTTAACATAATTTGGCAATCACTGAGTAGTGTTTCTTTTCTAACAGATACTAAAGACCCAGAAAAGGACGTGAAGGTGTTTGTTTTGACACACTTATAGACTTTACAACATCAGCTTTAACTGGCTAAATTTATATGTGCGCCTAAGTCCGACTTCTGTTGTTTCTATTGCTCGTTTGGAAGTGATAATAACTCTCCCGTTACTACTGTTATTTTGATAGAATGTGACCATGGATTGTTATTTTAAAATATAAAGACGTCATCTATTTATTTCAAAAGATGTTGTGCCTGAAGATACATACATAAAATGCGAAACTAGTTGCGCTGAATTATCGGCATTTGTTTGCATTGGATTTTTTTATTAAAAAAAATTGAAATATACATACATGTTTGGGAATCAAAGATTTCGGGAAACCTATTCATTTTTTTGTATCTTAATCTGATTTGGGATCAAGGATTTCAGGAAATATATCAATTACTTTTATCAGCATCATAGTGGAAATACGGCATATGATGTTATAAATATTGAGTATAAAACTAACTACCGCATATGACGCTACAGTACTATGAAAATAGTTGGCTTGAACTAGTACAGTTAAATGGAAACGATTATAAGCCAGCACTTAATATTTAGTCTTCTGCAAAATTATAACTCTACAAATATTTTAATGAGCTGTGTATTTGGTGCACATTTTTGGTGCAGTGTACGTCTGTTTTATGTATTCACTAATCCTGGAGATTTTGCTGATCACATATATAGTGGTTCCACTGCAAGACTATTAACTATCTTCTTAGATAATATTATTATTAGTAACAGTAGTAGCAGTAGTACCAATAGTAGTAGTAGTACCTTTAATGCTGTTTTATTATTATTATTATTATTTTTGTTAGTATCATTATTATTATTATTATTATTATTATTCAAGTGCTACTAATTACAAATGAATTGGACTGAATTTAATGCAATATTTCGTGTATTTGAAAATAAAAATCAGTACTCATTGGGTGATACAATAAACAAAGAAAACGTAAAATGTCGTATTTTACCATTATATTCTGATAATAAAGACATTACGTCTGAAAAAAATCAAACATAAATTATATAAAGTAAAGACAATTATAAAATTTAATATTGTGTATATATATATTTTGAACTTATTATTTAATCTGGTGTTGCAAAATGCCACTATATTGAACATGATCTAATCTCCTAACACAGTGTAAACAAGATATGAATATTCCAAAGAGAAAACCTGGAATATATTTCTGAACACATGAATAAATATAACGTGCAATATTTTATGTGTTTGCTTATAGTAATATTAGTATTATTAATATTGATTGTTGCAGCAGTAGTAGTCGCTGCAGTAATGGTAGCATGAGTGCATGATTTAGGAATTTAGCAACTGTAGTAGAAGTAGCATTTTCTAATGCACTTTGAGTTATAATAGTGGTAGTTGTCGTAGCAGTTGTATCAGTAGCCATAGTAGTACTATTTCCTGATGTTTTGGTTAAGACAAATAGACAAAGCAATTTCGAATTTCGTTTTTTTTATTGAAACAAATTCGCATAATATTTAGAAGTGATCGCACCTAAGGAAATATTATGTATTAAGAAAACTATAGTTTATCCCCAGTCTAGATCTAACTAATCCCGTAGTATAAAATACGTAACATCTACGTTGTTTCAGGAAATGTGTATCATTATGTATTCACCAAGGAACGTGCAGTTTGTGGTGCCTAGCATTTTCTTTAGAAAATGCGGTTGAATTCGCCAAATATTATTATTGAGAGATTCATCCTACATGAATTGAATATAGCTCTTACATAACACAATCTGTCAATACTATCTGAGAATTTTCTGTAATGTCTCATGTTAGAAAACGTGGATAACAACATTTCCGGTATATATATCTAATATAATTTTCTTAAGGAATATTGTATTCCTGAATATTATGCAAACAGTAGTAAATTGTAAGAAAGAAGGTAGTCCTGAGGCATTCACTTCTGCTTAATACTAGTGATTATCGCACTCCAAAGTGTACTAGCAAAATTTAATTATATTTTATAGCCAAAACTATGCATTCAATACACCACATTATGCACTTATGTCATTCAGCCAAACAAACATTTCCTTATATACGCCTTTGTAAAAATGGCCGTGATTTTGTTCAATATAAATCGATACCTTACTAATTTGGCGCGAGATTTTTTATTTTTTTTATTTTCTGCCTATCTGAGCGTTAGATACATGGTCAATGTATGCGATTCCGAAGATCTTGCGGAAGCATCTCATTTCAATGAATCCTGTTCTGTAGATCTGATGTGAGTGTCAATGGAAGCAATAGCAATGTTTGTATCCTTCCATATTGGCCTCAAGCTTGTTATTGCTGCTGTTGTCCGGGCAATCCTGCTAAGTAATTCTAGTTTTGAGTCCTCATCTTTCATAATAGCTCACAAGTACCTGAAACTTGTGACTGTTTCCAGCTTCTGTCTAAGTACTTTTATTTCTGCACTGGTACCATTGGTGTTGTTTGTCACCCAAGTCAGAAAGTACTTCTTTTTTATCTCCTGTTAATCCATCACTATCATCTGTAAAGCGAAGTTTGGTGGTTGTTCTTCCTCCGATCCTTTCCAAAACATTGCTGAGGAGTGTATGTGGCAGTATGCAACCCTGTTTGACTTCCAACTGTTGTTCGACCTTCTTGAAAGCTTTGATGGCATGGTACAGATTTTGCTGATGCTAAAAGTGTTTCTCTCAAAGGAGTCTGATATTGAATATTTGTTTCTTTATGCTCCTTATTTCTCGAAAACCTGCTTGCTCTTCAGCAAAAAAGTCTCTGCTTGAGTCTTTCGTCTTCAGCATGACTTCGCTTGGGCGGCTGATCAGACTGACGGTGTTGTGGTTTTGAAATAACTGCAGGTTTCCTTTCTTGGGGAGCACGATGACCAAAGGTTGAGTACATGTTTTGGGTCATTCTACTGTCTGCAATAACTTGTTGCAGATTGTTTTTAGGACAGTGACTATCTTTTCTCTTCCTATTTGAATGAGTTCTGCTGGCATGTTGTCAACGCCAGCTGAATTTTCTGTCTTTACTGACCTAACTGCAGTTTCTCCTTGCTCACGAAGAATGGTGTTGTCATCAATTTATTTTGCTGGAAGGTGCTTTAATACTGTTGGGTCTCCTTGGGTTTTATAATTGTAAAATTGTGAGCAGTATTCTGCCAATTGTTTGAGGATCTCTTGATCTTCTGTGGGCCATTTTCCTGACTTGTCTTGGATGGTGGTACTTGTTTAAGATATGTGAGATCTTTCACCAGCTGGTATCCATCGTGCTAACGTTTCTGCTTTGACTGTCTTGGATTTCAAAGCATTGTCTTTCTATCTAGACTCCTGTGCTTTTCTCGTACTTATTGGTTATTCTTGGTTGGTACGGCGTTTTGATCACTTTTAATATATCATGATCAATTCCAATATCTGCTCATGGGAAACGTTGCGTTATTGCGATATTCAGTCCCGTGCTGAATCGTCTTGTCACCAAGATGGAGTCGGTCTGGTTGTGATATTGTCCGTTTGGACCGTGCCAGGCCCATCTTCAATATCCTTTGTGAGGGCCGAACGTGATGGTTAGCACAAGATTGTTGTAGGCGGCAATGTCCAAAAGCCTGAGTCCACTTTCATTTGTCTCTACATTGCAGAAGGGTCCACAAATCCTTTGCCAGTTTGTCTGTGAATCAACTCCTACCTTTGCATTCCAGTCTCCTTGTACAAAACGAATCTTTTTTTGGGGGGCGATTTGTCACTGACATCTTGCAGTTGATTATAACATTCTACAGTTCGCTTTCATCATAGTTAGGCGTCGGTACACAATATAATTGTGATATTAAAAGGGAGCCGCCCTCGGACGGATGGTAATAAGTCTGTTTGAGACTGGGCAGCAACACATTATGCTGTTCACAAGAAATACAACGCCATGATTGTGTTTGTCCCTCATCGGCTGAAGCGAAGCTTATGTCCTTCTTCTGTTCTTATTTCGCCAAAGTTTTAATCTAGCCACGTAGCAGAGACCAATAATGATACAGTAGTGCCTTTTCTAACTCATGTCTAAGTCTTTTCTAATTTTCCATATCTCTCACTGTTCAAACGTTCCATGTACCGATAATGATGTTGTGTCTCCATTGAATTTGACAGTGGGTGCACCATGCTTGTCACTTTCGTCCTGGTGTGCAGCGGCAGGTGAGGTCACTGCTGACCCGGGTTGTGACCGATCCGATATGCTAGATGTCTTCACGTGGTGTGTTAAGGGCAAGATACAGCCTGGAGGAGTTCATTCCACTCCTGACTGGATGATCACAGCCGAAGTCCACCGATATTATTTGCGACGCCCTGGTCATGAAGCTCATTTTGGAGGCCTTCCACCCTGGCTGTCGAATTCATCGATAAAGACATCCACCCAGTGATGACGTGCTATCATTGCATTATTTTAACCATAGATCTATAGAACTGCCCATTATATATAGTGACTTATTTACTCTCGGGGACCTCTCCGGTGGCATTGTGGTTAGAGCGTCCTCCTCGGCGCCGGAGGTCGTGAGTTGGAATTGCGGCCGAGTCATACCAGATACGGTACTAGCAGAGACGGTACTAGCATCTGCCCTGCAAGATGCTCAGCGTTAAGAAGTTAGTGTTAGGACTGGTTGGTCTGGTGTCAGGATAATGTGACTGGGTGGGACATAATACATGTCTGTGGCATGATGCCCCAATGCTAGATAACACGATAAACTGTCATGCTGTATACATATTAGTGATATCACAAAGATGGCCGCTATTGCTTAACCGGCTTGATGCAGCTGTTCCGTTTTTGTGCCGTTTTCATGATATTTGTGCTCGGTGGCTGTCTTCGTCTGCGTTTCTGTGTTCATTATGTATTGGCTGTTCAGTTCGTATGTGTTTCTTCATCTCCTTGTTTTGGAAACGAGAACAATTAGACTTTTTCTCAGCTGTCTTGCTCCACTACTACAACTTCCATTTGAACAAACCGCCATCACGTGATACTCACCAGTCAACCCGTTTATGCTTTGATGGACCCTCATTAATTGCTTTAAATGACCACTCCTTGGCTCTCCACACTACATTGTGCTCTAGACTAAACGAACTGGGACTGCATCCATCATTACCTAAATGTAAAAAGAAGCGAAAAGAGAAAAGTTGTTTCAAAGTTGGCCGGCGTAGAACAGGAAGAAGTATTCCAGTTATCTCCCTTATGCCCTTTCCGGCTCGACAATTTAAAAATTCGACTGTTAATTTAGATAACCTAATTAAAATCAACCTTCGTGTCAACTATCAGAGAGATACCTCTGCGAATTGCATTGTTCAATGCCCAATCAGTAGGACCACCGCAAAAGCGCACAGAATAGTTAATTTTATCAACGACCAGAATATTGACGTCTTTTTCCTGACAGAAACATGGCTAAAAACATCAGGCAATGAGCCCAAGTGTGCAAATCTAACACCCACTGGTTACTCCATCAAGTCGTTTCCACGTAACTCATGCGTAAGTGGAATTCCTATCATCACAAAGAACTCCATGATCAAACGTCTTAACCACACCACAACATTCAATTTCGACCACACATTGTTGGAACTAGTCCAAACCACACTCACACTGGAGCAAAGGTCAGTCCATATTTTCTGCCTATACTGCCCTCCTCCTAGTAGAAAAAACAAGATGACTGAATCTCACTTTTTTGGAGCAGTTTCCGAATCTTCTGGAGTATGGAAATTCTATAGGTGGCAACCTGATTATTCTTGGAGATTTCAATTTTCACTTTGACTGTTCCGGGAATCCAAACACATCAAAACTCATAGATTCCATTAATGGCTTCAATCTCAAACAGTCAGTTAACCAACCCACCCAGTTAACCAACCCACCCATAAACATGGTCACATTTTAGACTGGATTCTTCATAGACCTGATGATAACATTCTACGGTCCTCCCTGGTATCCTATGAACTTTGCATCACATCACCTCTGCATTATATGCCATCTTGACGTATCAGTCCCTAACCCTCCACCTTTATCTGCTACTAAGAGAAATCTCTGTATGATAAATAGAACCAAACTAATGCACGACATCCAAGCTAACCTCACAACTTGCTTACCTCCTACCGCAGAACAACTCGATAACTGTCTGCGTTCATTGCTCGACAAACATGCCCCAGCTACCAAGTGCCGAGTATCAATTCAGAAGTGTTCTCCATGGTATAGCAGTGTTGGGGACCAGCGTCGCACTGCTAAAAGAGAAGAATGTCACAAATATAGTCCATGCAGCGAAATCAGCCCACTACACTACTAAGATCATGGAAAGTTCCAACTGCAAAGAGCTCATCGAGATTACTAAGAAGCTAATGGCAGAGGAACAAATCTACACCACTTCCAAATACCTTCTCTCTTTGCAAATTTCTTCCGTGACAAAGTACAAACCATTAGAGATAAACTTTACACCACAATTTCAATTGACTCGTCGTCACCATACAGTTGCGATACAGAATTTGAGCGGCAACCATTAACAGCATGTGAACCTGTCTCTATGGATTTCGTACGTACAATCCTGATGACGAGTGCACCTAAGTCATGTGAACTTGATCCAATTCCAACATCACTGGGGCTTTAGTGCTTAGATGTTACTGATGTTATTAATACCTCTCTCTCATCAGGGGAATTCCCATCATTTTTCAAAACTGCCATTGTAAAGCCTCTGCTGAAGAAACCAACACTAGACCATAACGATTTAAAGAACTATCGCCCAGATTCTAATCTCCCATTCATATCAAAAATCTTAGAAAAGGTTGTTCTATCCCAGCTTGGTTCTCATCTGAATTCAAAATAGTCTTCTTAGCAATGTACAATCTGCATATCTCCCTTGCCACAGTACTGAAACTACTCTTCTAAAAGTAGTTAATGACATTCTCTCTGCTTTGGATAGCAGAAAGATTACAGTTCTCACCCTCCTTGATTTTTAGCAGTGCGAAGCTGGTCCCCAACACTGCTATACCATGGAGAACACTTCTACAATATTTGACACAATAGACCATGATATTTTACTTCACGGTCTTCAGCATGTATTTGGCATTCATGATAACATCCTTACCGTGGTTCAAGTCCTACTTGGTCAACAGGACACAAATTGTGTCTGCAAATGGAATACACCCCATGCACAGTTGATCCATGTTGTGGTGTTCCACAAGGGAACTGTTATCTTCATTTTATACACTCTTCCGCTCTCAAGTGTCATAGATCATCATCCAGTATCTCACCAATTGTACGCTGATGACACCCAAATATAAAAATCCAGCCACCCAACTGAAGTTGATGCTACCATCCAAGGTGTAGAGAGGTGCATTTCTGATATGAAATCATGAATGACATGTAACGAGCTGCAGATGAATGATGATAAAACTGAGGCCATTCTGATTACAACACAAAGACGTTCTCATTCACATCCTTTACCTCAAACAATAAATATCAGCAACACCAACATTAAATTCACACAATCAGTACGAAACCTAGGTGTTACTCTGGACAGTACTCTCACATTGCACCAACATGTCATGAACATATGCAAGGCTGCATATCTTGAGCTGAGACGCATCAGCTCCATTCGCAAATATCTTTCAGTTGATGCCACTAAAACACTTGTGTGTTCATTAGTACTTTCAAGACTGGATTATTGTAACTCAGTTCTGTCTGGTTCATCACAATATCTATTTCAAAAATTTCAAAAAGTTCAAAACACAGCTGCTCGGATCATACTTAGAGTACCACGATCACAGCACACCTCCCCGCTGCTCTGTACCCTACACTGGCTATCCATTCGATCCAGAATCAAACACAAAATTGTTCTCTGTGCTTCTTTTCACTGACGGACTCTAGTCCAACATACCTATGCGAGCTCACCCATGTGTACACACCAGCAAGATACTTACGCTCCTCTTCTGACAATCGTATACTCGTTATTCCCGCTATGAAAACAAAGTCATATGGACAGCGTTCTTTTGCATACCAGGGCCCAGCAACGTGGAATGAATTGCCCAATGAACTTAGACACAAAGACACAGTGATCACATTCAATAGTGCTCTCAAAACACTTATTTCGACTGCAAGATTAAACTTAAAGACCTAATAATGTTTGCTACCTTAAATATTCTCCGCATGTTTTTTCTATGTTTTCTAATTTTATGGTGTTTGTGTTAGTAATCATATCATTATGTTTTTTTTAAAATCTTGTATGTGTTATCTAATGTTGTAAAGCGCTTAGAGCTTCTAAAAATTAGGCGCTATTCAAAGTCATTATTATTATTGTTATTATTATTATTATTATTATTATATGACTGAACAATTAGTAACTCTACTTCTAAAATACAAACCACACACACATTTTTAGTCTCGATAAGGTAACAAATTCAACATCTTACTCCAACCAAGTAATTTTTCATAAAATATACATTATGATACTAATTAAATTATTTTATCCGGGCGTCTACTGATCAAGTTGCCAGAGAATTAAAGTTTGACTTGCTTGCTTGGCGGGTTTTCCCACAATATTTTCCTACATTCCACCTATTGAAGGTAATGAGAAAATGTGCTTTCATTGTTTATTATCGCTTTTTCAAACACTTCTGATCTGATTGCAGGATGAATCAAGGATGATGCTTTTAATGTTTAATACATTCAGATTTTTTTTAAAAAAAGTCTTCATAATTATGGCTATCCGTTTCTGCTTATACAGCATCTTCATTACTGAACAGCTTTTCCTTTGTCTCCATGGTTCCGAAGATTATTGAATTTGGTCTATAATTTGCACACACATTAACACATGTACTTTAAACATCTTGCTCTCGAAAGCACACTTCTCTTTTGTCTTAATATTTCCTGTTACCTTCCTATCCCTAAAATGTAAATACAATCACACGAAGACGAATGAAAGAAATATTCAAACTTTGTTAGTTTCCCTGGAAGAAGCCATCTCAAGTCATGCCATGAGCGTGTTTAGTAGCTCGTTATAGCGCACGTTTACGACCAAAGGGTTAATAAAAGTCGTGTATTTTCATGCTAAAGCGTCTCTTAAGTGTCCTCGACAATTTGGTCCTTAAAGCTCAAGATTATATGTATAGACAACTGATACAACTGATAATGACGGAGATTACAGAGGTTGTCAAATGAGCCACACTAATAAAATTGCAATCATGTTTGAAATACAACCTAAGGAGAGAAAGGATGCCTTGCCAGTCAGACTATATAAAGTCTAGTGATTGTGCATATTTATTAGTCGTTTATTGTTCGTCTTTGATGACTTTGCAATATAAGCTTATAAATAAATATTGCTCATAATCTGATACAAATTGAAGCCTCAAGAATACTAACAATAAAATTGTTTACGGACAAATAACGACATTAGACTAATGCAGAGTTAAACTTTCAAACATTACTAGTGCATACATGTTTGGTGCCTTGTCGTTACTTGTGGACTTGTTTCAGCGTGCCTTAATAAATATTATTTTCGACTTTGTTTTCTATACAAGTGTGCATATATTTTGTCAACATTTTCATCTCGTCTAGAATGCTTTTCATTTGCCTATCGGATTATTTCATTTTAAATGCGTGACCTAACTGGGTCGGGATGTGAAGCAAGCCAAGAGGGATTTATGTGTACTGTATCGAATTTATAGCTGCATTAGCTCATTTCAGTCGTTGGATCATATATCCAACAATATATTACGATATCAGTTGTCAGCTAAAGCAGTTTTAGTTTTCTTAAATGTTTGTGACCTGTTAATTTGTATTTTCATGGAAGATAATATTCAAAATAATCGTAGGATACAATCACAGTATCAATACAGAATACACGAGCCATATATTATCTTAAGTTGCCTTTCTTTGAGCATCGCTCCAAACGTCGTTTAAATTTGTAGTTGTGGACTAATGCATGTCGTCGATGCCATCGAATTAGGCAAAAGACAGAATATCATCAAGTGCCATATTTGTTAGTGAATGTATCAAATACATTCCCTTTCTTAGACCCCAGACATCAACTCCCAGTGGAATCAGTTGTGCAACTTACAGTGCATGAATAGGAGCCATAAATATCTTCTGATTGTATTTTCCTACCATTTAATAAGTATGACAATATCAACAGTATTTACAAACATCATTTTTGATTTTTGGCCAATAAAAGTGAGTCAAGATATTCTGATAAGTCTTATTAATCCCAAAATGACCAGCCAAATGAGTTTCATGGGCCAGACAAAGTATTTCCTGTCTGTAAAATTTCGGAACTACAGTTCAATACAAAACATTACAATATGCATTCGTCTTGTCTCTGATTATAAAGCACTAACAAACAATGCCACCTCTGAGGAACAATTCAAGCTATATCATGCTTATGTGTTCCATTTGCAGGTATCCATTTTCTAATAAGACTTCCATTTTTAATGAAATAACAGACATGAACTTCAGTGGCTTCAGTTTCACTAATGGCCATTTGAAACAAAAAGATCTTATGATCTTTTTCGTATTCGATGACCCGTGATTGTCGTTTGTCACCCTTTTTAGAAAAGAAAATGAGTAGTTTAACTGGGATCAATACCTTTTGATTGATCCAAACAAGGAGTGAAGTGACCTCATCAAAAGCCTTATCAATACATGTGTCAGATAAAGAAATACTTTCCTTATCAATATCATTCTCAAAAGCTTTCTTCTCTGGTAACTGCACAAGCTGGGTATAAAACAGAGAATTCTTTTTCAGTTGGATCGACTTTCTGATCCAAACAAGTCTTGTCAATTACAAGTGAATTAACCACAACCTTTTGTCTAGCTGGGTCGTTGCCAAGTGATAAACAAATGCCCTCAACGGGTAAAACACTGTTCCGACTGTCACGGGTCTGAAGACTAAGTCTGATGACAAATTTACACAATAGAGTGAATATTAACAAAGCCGCACTTTTCTCCCTGAATAAGAACACTCATTAGAAGAAGTACCTGATAATAAAGACTCTCAGAAGCTCCTGTGTCACTTAAATTATTTATAGGGACGGGATTGGCCAAAACACGTAAGCATGATATAGCTTGAATTGTTCCTCAGAGGTGGCATTGTTTGTTAGTGCTTTATAATCAGAGACAAGACGAATGCATATTGTAATGTTTTTATCATAGCTTCGACATGAATGGTTCATAATACTCCATAGAGGAATTATAATATATAGCTGTACCCAAATATTAATGATCTGGCGGAAGATTTGCAGCCATCATGCAAAACTGCTTTAGGATGCAATCTGGTTTATGTGACTGGAAATTTTATTACTTGTCAAAGCTCAATTATTTGAAAGACAGGACGAAATATTCGTCTTGGCCAAAACGAAACTCATCAAAGTCCTTGACCGTATATCTAAGGTGATACGCCACAATGCCACCTCTGAGGAACAATTCAAGCTTTTCTTCTATGAAGCCCACAAATGCGAAACCTTGAAGAATGTAGTATGGGTGCGTCACTCATGCCATACACATTAGTTGTAATTGGAAAAGTTATGTGAACTTAAATCACTCTGTGTCAACGATAACAGTTCAAAATGTGTAGTCCGATATCCATGACGATGATATCCACTATACCTAAGTTTGTTATATTATGTAACCTGTCGTATTCATCGTTATTCTACAACAACTACATGTATTGGCTGATGATCTAGTTCGATGTCGAATACATGGAATAAGAAAAACAATTGTCATGTTTCCAGTTTCGTTCTGTATGATAACTTTGCTATTACCCAATATGTTTAGTAACTTATCTGTAATCTTGTGTTTTGTAATCTTGTGTTCTTCGATCTCTACATATTCGGCATGGAACACTTTTCAGGAAAAGCATTATGTTACTTATTGAAAAAATATAACATTTTGATTCCATTTTTAATAAATACGTATTTAATTAATAATGTATTTTCCGTGAGGAAAGGTTTCCTACTTTTTAAAGAAAAATTATCAATAAGATTTATTTAGTTGTCACACTTGTAAATGATAATGAATATTGCACTGTACTAATCTGAAATGAAATTATACATTATACAATATGAACAAAATGCTATATTAATTTTGAGACAATTTCATCCCTTTTCTCCGATTTTCTGTATGTATTATCCATTAGAGGTGATATGATTTCCGATACAAGTTTTCTCTTTACGTGCTGGTTATCAAAGAAGAGAATGCATTGTTTTCATCTTTACTACGTATTGCTCATTTATACTATGTATCCATAAGTTATTCGCTAAACTGATAATAACATTTTGAACTTTTTTTAAATTAATAATCTTGTATAAAGTTGAATAAAATAAGATGTTTGACCTGATCGATTTTAAAACTTAGGATAATCTGTTCATCATGAGTTCGATGCGCACAATTCAATTGCTGTTTCAAGCGGACACTTGCAATATGGTTTAAAAATTATGGATCTTAGTTTTTGGTGAGAGGAGTTTAGATGTAAACATTTTTTTTTGCAGCAGACAAAGTGGTTATTGCAAAATGCACGTGAAATCGATTCTTGGCTGGCGCACTCCACGATTGTACAAAATAGGGCCATTTTATTTTTCAACGGTAATACTATTAAAACTGGAAGAAGACCAATGCCTGACCTTTTTTTTAATTTGTAGATAATATCAAGCTGTATTTTAGAATGTATGTGTGTGTGCGACAGAATGCATAACATTAGATTCAGATTCAACAGTGCTTTTTTTTTTTTAATTTCTCCACATTATCGGCTGAATACGAAACGTTACATCTTTTAGTATACTTCTGTTTTAAGCACAGCACTGTACAATGTACTATTAGTTATGGCATGCATTATGCAACAAATTGACAATATCCATGTACGTCGAAAAATAGAACTCCAAACTAGATATTAGCGCATTTTGTCTGCACAAAGAAGTGTCATCGGACTGTGTATTTCTTATCATGAAACTTGACTGCACAACATAATTCTAGGTGAGGGTTGCGCTAAAGCACAAACACTATCAACGTACGAGTTTTAGAATTATCATTTCGTTGCTGATCTGCGGTTGGTACATCTGTCTCTACTGTGCATATATAAATCGTAATACACTTCCGCGGCATTTTATTATATTCCTACCTGCAATGTACAAATATTATAAAGGAGAAGCAACAATAACGATTGTATACACTCGAATTCTTTGAATTCTTACATTCACTATCCTTTTAGACTTTAACTTTGTTTGTGCATCAGGACCAATTAGTTCTAGGAGTGTCTAAAGTGATTTGAAAAACAACGTGTAGAAACTTAAGGGCGTCTTTAACTCTTAGCATTTTGACGTTGCTAAATACATATTTATTCTACAGTTTTGAAACATTAAATCATGATCAAAATGTCTTTGTTTGGTATGAAATAGCACTCCATAAACTTAATATATGTAGAAGTGGTTTATTCGCATCATTAAAAACATAATTAGACAGAGTCATACAATGTATCACATTAAGAGTAACTCGGAGTTTGAGGCCGCTATGCATTACATTTGAATAATTCACTCAGCAATAAGTTTACCTTGATCCTAGTTGTCGTTGATGGATGGGTTTTTGAAAGAAGGACGTCATCTTTAACCTTAGCTTTAAGGTTACATGCTCGCTTACATATCTGCCAGCAAAGTATAATGAAGTTGGCTGGTGACCTTGACGACCTGATACTGAAAGCATGATCATGACAATCGCTAAGATTGTTGATCGAATAGAAAAGTTTTAAACAAATACTTAGGCTAGCGGCCTAGCAAAATAATTTCGCTGTACAAGCCGTTTCATGGCAAATGACTTTAACACCACCAAATTTAGTTGATTTCCAACAGATCCGTTCTTATGAACTCGACATCGGATATTTTGAATGAGACATTCCTTTCTCTTTACAATGATGATGATCACGCCAATCTTTCCATTAATTATAATACGCATCTGCACACGCTACTCTTTGACAAACTGAAGTTTCCAATGAGGATCTCTGACAAAAGTGATGACCTCAACCATACCATCGCGGTGAACATGAATGACTTGAATTCATGCTCTCTACCCTGTGTGCATCTCCGATACAAGTCAGGCTAAAACCATCAAACTGCGGATACTTTGTTTACGATGACAATCAACACAACACATGGATCAGAGATGTTTCACGGTTGCTATATGGCAGTACCAAGCGGAAATCGAGTCTGTACATCTATTGCCGATCATTCACATAACTGAACCTTCTCAACAACCACGTAATGGCTATCGGTGCAGAGTTTTAAGGCCACAGAAGACATTATAAACATGTAAAGAATATGCGTTTCTTTAAGCGCCGCTTTCATAAGACTGATTACCTGGTTCCGGACAATACTAAACCATCTACTTTTGTCCAACTCATATATCAGTACTCATTGATTTCATCTGCTGGGCCAGCAGCTGACCGTCATTTATTTCACTTACTGGTCCATAGAAGTGCTGTAGGCCCGACGCCCGGCACACTGCTTGAAGTGACATATCTGTGAGTTGCCGCTTAGTTTAGAAACTATCTTGCCGTGGCCATATCTATTATGCCAGTAGATACTCTCAGAAAGACGCGGCACTGCTTGTGGTTAGCGAGGACAATATTCATTATAAAACAAAGGCGGATCGGGAGGTAGTCTAAAACAATCAGGTTGGTACCTCCGACGTTAAGTGGCTGTAAAAAGAGTACGTCGACAGCCATGAAATTGGCTTTTAAAAACACCTCAAAGTCACAATCGCACGTGTTGGGGGCAACATCGGGGACAATGTATACTGACGAGGCACGTGACTCCATGACCAGTGACCTAAACAGAAGATCACGTGCTTGTCTGCTCCTAGAAAGGTCCACGATGGATTGTGAAAACAGTACGTAAGTTCTAACCAAAGCTATCCAAACATTCCGTTACGTATTTTAACATATTACTGACACAGTTTGCATCAAAAACAACTTTGGTTGGACGTTGTTTTCCTTTTTCAAACGAATAAGGACCTGGAAAAGAAAACCTCCTCTAACTCTCTCACTGTGTAAATAGCATGTAAAGCAATGAAATCACTCAAAACGAGTAACGTAAATGTTTGTTTCCTTCTTGATTGTCGACAGGCAGTGTGGAAACCTAATGCATATGATCTGATTTTCAACAATTACAGAACATACTATAGTGAATTTACAATCATGTTATGAAATCGTGCATTGTAACATTGATGGTTTGCGTTTCCAAACCGACAATGTTTGTCACTTACTCATTTTTGCATACACACACCGAGGTAGTTATGCAAGGAAGGGTTGCTAGATTCTGTGACCATTTTTTCAAGCTATTTAAAATGGGGGATTGTATATAGTTATGGTTTCTGGTAAAGTTGTAGGTATATGTGTGTGATAAACGGCAAACATCTCGTATAACATAAAACATAAAGTTGATAAGTGGGTAAGTTTGAAAATTCACTTCACATAGCTTATATTGATAGTAAACATTTTGCTTTTGACAAATTTTTTAAGTGTAGCAAATCATTGTTACAAACTCGTGTTGAGAAAAGGAGTGACATTTCTTGTAAAACATTGTAGTGCACTTGCCCTTTATCTTCGTTTGTCTTAGAGAAGGCCACCTTTGCAGCCGCTAGAACAGTAGTAGACGTCGTCGCTGCCGTAGAAATAGTTCATTTTAGAAATGAATTTTTATTTTCCCATCCAATGGACAATGATATTAGATTAGATTTGGCAGGCATGATCATGAACGGAGAAGATGAAATACATCTTGCAGGAGGAGACACAATCAGTCAATGCCGTCGTTTGTTTTATAGTGCTTTCACGACGTAGCAACATCACGTCTCTTTTATGTCAAGATATTTGTTTTATCCCTTTTCTTCGTGGAGCTTTTCTTCTTTCTGCGGCAATTCTTTTGTTTGTGGGGATGTTGCCTTTTTTGGCGACCTTTCATATTTTTCTTCATTTAGCTTTTTCTTTTAAGATTCTATATATAAGGGGACAAAATAATGACACCTCATAAACAATTACATCCATCAGTTAAAAATGAATTGATTTTTGGTTTGCATATTGTTTTTTTTTTGTTTTGTTTTTTCTTCAAAATGGGTTTGTTAGTTTGGGTATGTTGATTATGTTTTAAAGTAATTGACGTGATCTCAAAGTAAACAGTCGTAACACTTGAAACCAGCTTATAATAAATGCGCAAGAACATTCAATGCAACGGATGGCATACGGACTACGACACAATTTGGCAGGAGAATGTGATTGAAAGGAGGTCGTGTGGGCTACCATTTGAAGAAGAAAAAAAAAAAAAGAAGTGTAGGATGATTTTAAATTTTCTTCCTTTCTTCCGAATGATGCGAAAGGAGAAATGTAAATAACAGGACATCATTATTAACACTTAACGTGTAACTAATTGGTACAAAGTAATCTCAAATAATAGCGAATTTGTTGGTTCTAAATCGATGCGTAAATAAGCATTGGTGTTGCAATGTCATAGATCAGTCATAGGGTTCAATTGTTTGGCTAACATATGTACCTGTGATCTGTTTCTTCCATATTTGAACAATAGCACATAATGAGCATTGGGACTGATTTTGGGATGTGCTTGAAATAACTGTTGTGCTGGCATTACAATGGTGTCCGTGGCGTTTAAACCAAGGTTTATTCTTCTACGTCTTATTCTAACATCTCCTCGAAGATGACACGATGTGGTTTGACTGAAGTCAAACACGATTCCAAAATCTTCACGAAAAATGACTTCTGTAAACAAAATCGATTTAATTGAAAGAAATTTAAAGAAAGTGCAAACCTCACC
The DNA here is from genome assembly GCA_028554795.2 of Sinohyriopsis cumingii. Taxonomy (NCBI): domain Eukaryota; kingdom Metazoa; phylum Mollusca; class Bivalvia; order Unionida; family Unionidae; genus Sinohyriopsis; species Sinohyriopsis cumingii. The sequence goes on along the minus strand of CM068831.1, from coordinate 38,785,846 downwards.
TTGTAACAACGCATGGTATTTTACGCTTGACAATCAGACAAATGCGATTTGTATTCGATGAAACGCTCTAGTTTGTTTGAACCACTCGATATATAAATCAACATTTTAAAGAAATTGCGAATATGCAAGGACTCCCAACGTTTTCTAAATGTTTGTCTATCGTTTGATACTAGAGGAATTGAAGGACGAGGCAGCGATAGTAACACGTTGAGAATGCTGAAAAGATTATCAAATGCAAAATACATTTAATACATCTGAAGCTAGACTAACATTTCTAATATTGGTGTCAAAACACAAGAAAACATTTTTCTTTCGAAGATTTAAAACACATACGGCATATATTATTCCGTTCGTGATTTAATGTCTGTCCCATTAAATGTATGTGCAAGCTATGGTCGTCTTCTTATATTTATACAAATTTAGTGTCTCTAATTTCTCCGGTATTGTCTTTCTTCTCATTTCCTTTATATTTGTACGAAATTACTTTCGTGGATTTGTAATAGATCCTGTTTCGGGTTTTCTACTACGGCTTTTATCATTATCTCATGTTCACCTCTCAGTGTTTGTAAGTTAACTCCTTCTTGCTTCCATGCATCGACACCAGAAAATTTCCTGTCATGTACATCTTCCCAATGGAAAAGTTGCTGGTATAAACAACTGCATATACACGCATCTTGATAAGTATAAAGCGGAACTAATGATCGACGAATGTATTCTTAACATGGGCATGAAAACGTTTGCTCATCGCTATTTTAACACAACGTATCTTACTTACGAAAATAAATTTGGAATTATTACGCTTCGATAACCGAAATCCGACGAAAATGCCGTCATTAAAACGCAAATTACCCGTCGTCCAAACTATAATGGAATAGACGTGGATGGAATCAGTTCTGTTAACGGTTCTTGATACTCTAATAACTCAACACTGTCATTGACTTCCTTCCACTGAATTTATTGCAACAGTGAGGACAAAAGCCGTAGCGTGGTAAACTTCATATTCACGTTGTTGTTTTCTGTCTGTGATAGTATTTGCCAAGAATAACTTTTCATCTACTGTGGAAATAGCAATTATAGAAAAATTCCTCAAATGATGTTTCACTTGTATCTTGACAAACTCTCTGCAAATGCGTGCAGTTAGCAGAATTGGTAAATTCCGAATTCTAAACTAGTCATTCATAGAAATACCTTTGTTTTCTTTGTTCTTTGAGCGAATAGTGAAATCGACAGACAAACGATATCCGACAGAGAAATCTGAAGGAAATATTAATTTCTTTAACTGATGTTACACCCATCGTTAAGGGGTGTTGTCGTAGGTGTCAAACCAGGTTGTGTTTAAACGTATTGATTCAATCTGGTATAAGTCTTCACTTTCAAGAGTGCTACAAAGCATGCAAACAATGTAGCTATGAATCATACAGTCAAAGACCCTGTGAGATGGTTTATTGAAAAATGACGATTGATAAAATCGACCACTTTGAGACCTCTGGTGCGGTATGTTCGTTTGGACGCAATTATTATTATTTGCGTTAATCTGAAGCTTTACAAACTAGACGGTCACGTTGTATTTTACTATCCAAGTATTCAAAGATACAAAGAACAAACATGGATGTATTTGATTTCTTTTCTTCGAAATTCGTCCTCATCGCATGGCAAGCGCGTTGCATTGGTTCTTTATACAAAGAAATTGTCTAGTGGATTCAGAAGTATTTGTGTCTGTCTAACCTCGGGCGTCGTCTGTATGTTTGCTCGTACAACTCCTCCATGGTAAAATCTAAAAAAGAACATTTCAGATTGTGATTGAGGGAACCAAGTAGGTATAGAAAAAGAAAAGAAAAGAAAGAAACTTCTGTCCATGTGTCATTCCAAATATTTTAGTCATTTTTTTCAAACACATGGCCAAATAATTCATGAAATCTTTAAAATGCATTTGTCGCGATTTCACTTCGACTAGACTGGCTCCAACCATAATCGGTGCGATCGTTTGAATAGATTCAGAAGGAAACATTCCGTCGTATCAAGAGAAATTGTGAGCAATGATTGTAGCATCCTTGTAGCTGTCTTTGTAAGGCTACATATCCTTCCTCTTCGCGCCAATATCGTCGGTGGAGTCTAAAATCGGAAAGAGACAGTGGAAAAAATTGCTTCCAGTATTAAAGTTTCACAAGCCCCATGATCAACGGAGAAATTGAAAACGTGAATGATGTTTTCTATTATGCGGTATAGTTCTCGTCTTGCGAGGTGCCCCAGTCTCTCTAGGAGGTGAAGCGTGGGTCATGCAAAGCGTAATGGTTCCGTCGGTCATGTTAAACTTGTCACTGGTTTGTTGAATGTGTTGAAGTATGTAATTATTTTGAACCGTGTGATTTATGCATGTCTACTAAATTGGAGACTTTAAACTGGATGGAGATTCTCAAACAATTGGCCTCTTTAGTTGTTGTTGTAGGGTTTAACGCCATATTTTAGCACACATAGCGGCCAGTATTAATGGTGGAGGAAAAACCCGGGTTGGCCTCTTTAGCTTGGCACTGCAATTTTGTTGTAACTAAGATGGATTCACACAAGTCTGTAATTAAATCTGCTGTTTTCTAGGGTGGCACTTCAGACATGAATAAGACCTCTTGCAAATTTCATCTTGTAGGTGTAAGCATTGGTGCACATTTGATGCAGGTCAAATTTAGCTGCAGGTCAGGTCAGGTTTTGCATCTCTATCAAATATGATAATAATTTTCTGGAGTTTCTGAGCGACTTTATCTTTGCTGGATCAGGATTCTCTTTGTCTTGTGGCCGAGGAGGTAGTGTACGTTGATTCATTTCACGCACCACATCGTCGACATCGCTGGCATGTTCTTGCGTTAAACATTTAGTTAGCACGTGGGACAAAAACAAGGAAAGTCGTCGTCTATGTCACCACTTGGCATCTACGTCCACGATCTCGCTGGACTATGGAGATCATTTTAATTTGATTACAACATTATATTTGACTAATTTATACGCACGCACTCACATCTTCTATGCATGAAAAACACACTTTATATACTTATTGACTTGGTATTATTAGCTATAAATGTCTCAAGCTAAGTCCAATTTCATTACCGGTTGATGTTGCTTTGGTAGTCATTGTTGTTTGATACTGCTGACAACTGACTACCGTGAGTGTGGATAGATTAATACAAGTTTTAGGAATTTTGGCTGGTGAAATTCTCTTTCTGTTGCCTCAGATACATTAAATCTGCGTTCCGACTGTGAAGAAGGAAAATATGGAAGAGTGAAATTAAGTCGACCCTCTGGTTAGAGATTTACAGATAGTTATTCGAAGAATACTTAAAATAAGAATACGGACAATTCGTCTGGAAATAAAAGTCACGATTGATGCGAGATCTGACATCGGGCTCTGGAAGCAAATGTCACAATAGATGCGACATCTGAATGAAAAGAAAGAACAAGAGAAAATTGAACAAAGGTAGAAATATGTATTATCATTGTCAGGTTACAGGACACTGGTCTTCTGAAAGGCTTATTAAAAAGAAGCACAAGAAGCGAGAAGTTGAGAACTCTTCAAAATTAGAAACAGAAAGATACAAACCCGTCTTAGACACAAGACGTTAAGGTAACAGAAAGAGAATGAAGAGGGAATAAAATGCATGCGAAGAGAATGAAAGGTAGAGACAGACATTATAAGAAAGACAAAATGGAATTTGGTGATGTGTTATGACATTTGCATTGTGATTCAAAGGAAACTATTCCAAGGAAACTTATGTGTCCATCTGTCTTATTTTCTCATATTATGGATACGTTACTTAAACACACTCAAACACACAAACCATCGACCGTTGGGGAAATGAATGTATGGTTTAACATAATTTGGCAATCACTGAGTAGTGTTTCTTTTCTAACAGATACTAAAGACCCAGAAAAGGACGTGAAGGTGTTTGTTTTGACACACTTATAGACTTTACAACATCAGCTTTAACTGGCTAAATTTATATGTGCGCCTAAGTCCGACTTCTGTTGTTTCTATTGCTCGTTTGGAAGTGATAATAACTCTCCCGTTACTACTGTTATTTTGATAGAATGTGACCATGGATTGTTATTTTAAAATATAAAGACGTCATCTATTTATTTCAAAAGATGTTGTGCCTGAAGATACATACATAAAATGCGAAACTAGTTGCGCTGAATTATCGGCATTTGTTTGCATTGGATTTTTTTATTAAAAAATATTGAAACATACATACATGTTTGGGAATCAAAGATTTCGGGAAACCTATTCATTTTTTTGTATCTTAATCTGATTTGGGATCAAGGATTTCAGGAAATATATCAATTACTTTTATCAGCATCATAGTGGAAATACGGCATATGATGTTATAAATATTGAGTATAAAACTAACTACCGCATATGACGCTACAGTACTATGAAAATAGTTGGCTTGAACTAGTACAGTTAAATGGAAACGATTATAAGCCAGCACTTAATATTTAGTCTTCTGCAAAATTATAACTCTACAAATATTTTAATGAGCTGTGTATTTGGTGCACATTTTTGGTGCAGTGTACGTCTGTTTTATGTATTCACTAATCCTGGAGATTTTGCTGATCACATATATAGTGGTTCCACTGCAAGACTATTAACTATCTTCTTAGATAATATTATTATTAGTAACAGTAGTAGCAGTAGTACCAATAGTAGTAGTAGTACCTTTAATGCTGTTTTATTATTATTATTATTATTTTTGTTAGTATTATTATTATTATTATTATTCAAGTGCTACTAATTACAAATGAATTGGACTGAATTTAATGCAATATTTCGTGTATTTGAAAATAAAAATCAGTACTCATTGGGTGATACAATAAACAAAGAAAACGTAAAATGTCGTATTTTACCATTATATTCTGATAATAAAGACATTACGTCTGAAAAAAATCAAACATAAATTATATAAAGTAAAGACAATTATAAAATTTAATATTGTGTATATATATATTTTGAACTTATTATTTAATCTGGTGTTGCAAAATGCCACTATATTGAACATGATCTAATCTCCTAACACAGTGTAAACAAGATATGAATATTCCAAAGAGAAAACCTGGAATATATTTCTGAACACATGAATAAATATAACGTGCAATATTTTATGTGTTTGCTTATAGTAATATTAGTATTATTAATATTGATTGTTGCAGCAGTAGTAGTCGCTGCAGTAATAGTAGCATGAGTGCATGATTTAGGAATTTAGCAACTGTAGTAGAAGTAGCATTTTCTAATGCACTTTGAGTTATAATAGTGGTAGTTGTCGTAGCAGTTGTATCAGTAGCCATAGTAGTACTATTTCCTGATGTTTTGGTTAAGACAAATAGACAAAGCAATTTCGAATTTCGTTTTTTTTATTGAAACAAATTCGCATAATATTTAGAAGTGATCGCACCTAAGGAAATATTATGTATTAAGAAAACTATAGTTTATCCCCAGTCTAGATCTAACTAATCCCGTAGTATAAAATACGTAACATCTACGTTGTTTCAGGAAATGTGTATCATTATGTATTCACCAAGGAACGTGCAGTTTGTGGTGCCTAGCATTTTCTTTAGAAAATGCGGTTGAATTCGCCAAATATTATTATTGAGAGATTCATCCTACATGAATTGAATATAGCTCTTACATAACACAATCTGTCAATACTATCTGAGAATTTTCTGTAATGTCTCATGTTAGAAAACGTGGATAACAACATTTCCGGTATATATATCTAATATAATTTTCTTAAGGAATATTGTATTCCTGAATATTATGCAAACAGTAGTAAATTGTAAGAAAGAAGGTAGTCCTGAGGCATTCACTTCTGCTTAATACTAGTGATTATCGCACTCCAAAGTGTACTAGCAAAATTTAATTATATTTTATAGCCAAAACTATGCATTCAATACACCACATTATGCACTTATGTCATTCAGCCAAACAAACATTTCCTTATATACGCCTTTGTAAAAATGGCCGTGATTTTGTTCAATATAAATCGATACCTTACTAATTTGGCGCGAGATTTTTTATTTTTTTTATTTTCTGCCTATCTGAGCGTTAGATACATGGTCAATGTATGCGATTCCGAAGATCTTGCGGAAGCATCTCATTTCAATGAATCCTGTTCTGTAGATCTGATGTGAGTGTCAATGGAAGCAATAGCAATGTTTGTATCCTTCCATATTGGCCTCAAGCTTGTTATTGCTGCTGTTGTCCGGGCAATCCTGCTAAGTAATTCTAGTTTTGAGTCCTCATCTTTCATAATAGCTCACAAGTACCTGAAACTTGTGACTGTTTCCAGCTTCTGTCTAAGTACTTTTATTTCTGCACTGGTACCATTGGTGTTGTTTGTCACCCAAGTCAGAAAGTACTTCTTTTTTATCTCCTGTTAATCCATCACTATCATCTGTAAAGCGAAGTTTGGTGGTTGTTCTTCCTCCGATCCTTTCCAAAACATTGCTGAGGAGTGTATGTGGCAGTATGCAACCCTGTTTGACTTCCAACTGTTGTTCGACCTTCTTGAAAGCTTTGATGGCATGGTACAGATTTTGCTGATGCTAAAAGTGTTTCTCTCAAAGGAGTCTGATATTGAATATTTGTTTCTTTATGCTCCTTATTTCTCGAAAACCTGCTTGCTCTTCAGCAAAAAAGTCTCTGCTTGAGTCTTTCGTCTTCAGCATGACTTCGCTTGGGCGGCTGATCAGACTGACGGTGTTGTGGTTTTGAAATAACTGCAGGTTTCCTTTCTTGGGGAGCACGATGACCAAAGGTTGAGTACATGTTTTGGGTCATTCTACTGTCTGCAATAATTTTTGCAGATTGTTTTTAGGACAGTGACTATCTTTTCTCTTCCTATTTGAATGAGTTCTGCTGGCATGTTGTCAACGCCAGCTGAATTTTCTGTCTTTACTGACCTAACTGCAGTTTCTCCTTGCTCACGAAGAATGGTGTTGTCATCAATTTATTTTGCTGGAAGGTGCTTTAATACTGTTGGGTCTCCTTGGGTTTTATAATTGTAAAATTGTGAGCAGTATTCTGCCAATTGTTTGAGGATCTCTTGATCTTCTGTGGGCCATTTTCCTGACTTGTCTTGGATGGTGGTACTTGTTTAAGATATGTGAGATCTTTCACCAGCTGGTATCCATCGTGCTAACGTTTCTGCTTTGACTGTCTTGGATTTCAAAGCATTGTCTTTCTATCTAGACTCCTGTGCTTTTCTCGTACTTATTGGTTATTCTTGGTTGGTACGGCGTTTTGATCACTTTTAATATATCATGATCAATTCCAATATCTGCTCATGGGAAACGTTGCGTTATTGCGATATTCAGTCCCGTGCTGAATCGTCTTGTCACCAAGATGGAGTCGGTCTGGTTGTGATATTGTCCGTTTGGACCGTGCCAGGCCCATCTTCAATATCCTTTGTGAGGGCCGAACGTGATGGTTAGCACAAGATTGTTGTAGGCGGCAATGTCCAAAAGCCTGAGTCCACTTTCATTTGTCTCTACATTGCAGAAGGGTCCACAAATCCTTTGCCAGTTTGTCTGTGAATCAACTCCTACCTTTGCATTCCAGTCTCCTTGTACAAACCGAATCTTTTTTGGGGGGGCGATTTGTCAATGACATCTTGCAGTTGATTATAACATTCTACAGTTCGCTTTCATCATAGTTAGGCGTCGGTACACAATATAATTGTGATATTAAAAGGGAGCCGCCCTCGGACGGATGGTAATAAGTCTGTTTGAGACTGGGCAGCAACACATTATGCTGTTCACAAGAAATACAACGCCATGATTGTGTTTGTCCCTCATCGGCTGAAGCGAAGCTTATGTCCTTCTTCTGTTCTTATTTCGCCAAAGTTTTAATCTAGCCACGTAGCAGAGACCAATAATGATACAGTAGTGCCTTTTCTAACTCATGTCTAAGTCTTTTCTAATTTTCCATATCTCTCACTGTTCAAACGTTCCATGTACCGATAATGAAACAATTTGACAGTGGGTGCACCATGCTTGTCACTTTCGTCCTGGTGTGCAGCGGCAGGTGAGGTCACTGCTGACCCGGGTTGTGACCGATCCGATATGCTAGATGTCTTCACGTGGTGTGTTAAGGGCAAGATACAGCCTGGAGGAGTTCATTTCACTCCTGACTGGATGATCACAGCCGAAGTCCACCGATATTATTTGCGACGCCCTGGTCATGAAGCTCATTTTGGAGGCCTTCCACCCTGGCTGTCGAATTCATCGATAAAGACATCCACCCAGTGATGACGTGCTATCATTGCATTATTTTAACCATAGATCTATAGAACTGCCCATTATATATAGTGACTTATTTACTCTCGGGGACCTCTCCGGTGGCATTGTGGTTAGAGCGTCCTCCTCGGCGCCGGAGGTCGTGAGTTGGAATTGCGGCCGAGTCATACCAGATACGGTACTAGCAGAGACGGTACTAGCATCTGCCCTGCAAGATGCTCAGCGTTAAGAAGTTAGTGTTAGGACTGGTTGGTCTGGTGTCAGGATAATGTGACTGGGTGGGACATAATACATGTCTGTGGCATGATGCCCCAATGCTAGATAACACGATAAACTGTCATGCTGTATACATATTAGTGATATCACAAAGATGGCCGCTATTGCTTAACCGGCTTGATGCAGCTGTTCCGTTTTTGTGCCGTTTTCATGATATTTGTGCTCGGTGGCTGTCTTCGTCTGCGTTTCTGTGTTCATTATGTATTGGCTGTTCAGTTCGTATGTGTTTCTTCATCTCCTTGTTTTGGAAACGAGAACAATTAGACTTTTTCTCAGCTGTCTTGCTCCACTACTACAACTTCCATTTGAACAAACCGCCATCACGTGATACTCACCAGTCAACCCGTTTATGCTTTGATGGACCCTCATTAATTGCTTTAAATGACCACTCCTTGGCTCTCCACACTACATTGTGCTCTAGACTAAACGAACTGGGACTGCATCCATCATTACCTAAATGTAAAAAGAAGCGAAAAGAGAAAAGTTGTTTCAAAGTTGGCCGGCGTAGAACAGGAAGAAGTATTCCAGTTATCTCCCTTATGCCCTTTCCGGTTCGACAATTTAAAAATTCGACTGTTAATTTAGATAACCTAATTAAAATCCCTATTAATTCGTCAACCTTCGTGTCAACTATCCGAGAGATACCTCTGCGAATTGCATTGTTCAATGCCCAATCAGTAGGACCACCGCAAAAGCAAACAAAATAGTTAATTTTATCAACGACCAGAATATTGACGTCTTTTTCCTGACAGAAACATGGCTAAAAACATCAGGCAATAAGCCCAAGTGTGCGGATCTAACACCCACTGGTTACTCCATCAAGTCGTTTCCACGTAACTCATGCGTAAGTGGAATTGCTATCATCACAAAGAACTCCATGATCAAACGTCTTAACCACACCACAACATTCAATTTCGACCACACATTGTTGGAACTAGTCCAAACCACACTCACACTGGAGCAAAGGTCAGTCCATATTTTCTGCCTATACTGCCCTCCTCCTAGTAGAAAAAACAAGATGACTGAATCTCACTTTTTTGGAGCAGTTTCCGAATCTTCTGGAGTATGGAAATTCTATAGGTGGCAACCTGATTATTCTTGGAGATTTCAATTTTCACTTTGACTGTTCCGGGAACCCAAACACATCAAAACTCATAGATTCCATTAATGGCTTCAATCTCAAACAGTCAGTTAACCAACCCACCCAGTTAACCAACCCACCCATAAACATGGTCACATTTTAGACTGGATTCTTCATAGACCTGATGATAACATTCTACGGTCCTCCCTGGTATCCTATGAACTTTGCATCACATCACCTCTGCATTATATGCCATCTTGACGTATCAGTCCCTAACCCTCCACCTTTATCTTCTACTAAGAGAAATCTCTGTATGATAAATAGAACCAAACTAATGCACGACATCCAAGCTAACCTCACAACTTGCTTACCTCCTACCGCAGAACAACTCGATAACTGTCTGCGTTCATTGCTCGACAAACATGCCCCAGCTACCAAGTGCCGAGTATCAATTCAGAAGTGTTCTCCATGGTATAGCAGTGTTGGGGACCAGCGTCGCACTGCTAAAAGAGAAGAATGTCACAAATATAGTCCATGCAGCGAAATCAGCCCACTACACTACTAAGATCATGGAAAGTTCCAACTGCAAAGAGCTCATCGAGATTACTAAGAAGCTAATGGCAGAGGAACAAATCTACACCACTTCCAAATACCTTCTCTCTTTGCAAATTTCTTCCGTGACAAAGTACAAACCATTAGAGATAAACTTTACACCACAATTTCAATTGACTCGTCGTCACCTTACAGTTGCGATACAGAATTTGAGCGGCAACCATTAACAGCATGTGAACCTGTCTCTATGGATTTCGTACGTACAATCCTGATGACGAGTGCACCTAAGTCATGTGAACTTGATCCAATTCCAACATCACTGGGGCTTTAGTGCTTAGATGTTACTGATGTTATTAATACCTCTCTCTCATCAGGGGAATTCCCATCATTTTTCAAAACTGCCATTGTAAAGCCTCTGCTGAAGAAACCAACACTAGACCATAACGATTTAAAGAACTATCGCCCAGATTCTAATCTCCCATTCATATCAAAAATCTTAGAAAAGGTTGTTCTATCCCAGCTTGGTTCTCATCTGAATTCAAAATAGTCTTCTTAGCAATGTACAATCTGCATATCTCCCTTGCCACAGTACTGAAACTACTCTTCTAAAAGTAGTTAATGACATTCTCTCTGCTTTGGATAGCAGAAAGATTACAGTTCTCACCCTCCTTGATTTTTAGCAGTGCGAAGCTGGTCCCCAACACTGCTATACCATGGAGAACACTTCTACAATATTTGACACAATAGACCATAATATTTTACTTCACGGTCTTCAGCATGTATTTGGCATTCATGATAACATCCTTACCGTGGTTCAAGTCCTACTTGGTCAACAGGACACAAATTGTGTCTGCAAATGGAATACACCCCATGCACAGTTGATCCATGTTGTGGTGTTCCACAAGGGAACTGTTATCTTCATTTTATACACTCTTCCGCTCTCAAGTGTCATAGATCATCATCCAGTATCTCACCAATTGTACGCTGATGACACCCAAATATAAAAATCCAGCCACCCAACTGAAGTTGATGCTACCATCCAAGGTGTAGAGAGGTGCATTTCTGATATGAAATCATGAATGACATGTAACGAGCTGCAGATGAATGATGATAAAACTGAGGCCATTCTGATTACAACACAAAGACGTTCTCATTCACATCCTTTACCTCAAACAATAAATATCAGCAACACCAACATTAAATTCACACAATCAGTACGAAACCTAGGTGTTACTCTGGACAGTACTCTCACATTGCACCAACATGTCATGAACATATGCGAGGCTGCATATCTTGAGCTGAGACGCATCAGCTCCATTCGCAAATATCTTTCAGTTGATGCCACTAAAACACTTGTGTGTTCATTAGTACTTTCAAGACTGGATTATTGTAACTCAGTTCTGTCTGGTTCATCACAATATCTATTTCAAAAATTTCAAAAAGTTCAAAACACAGCTGCTCGGATCATACTTAGAGTACCACGATCACAGCACACCTCCCCGCTGCTCTGTACCCTACACTGGCTATCCATTCGATCCAGAATCAAACACAAAATTGTTCTCTGTGCTTCTTTTCACTGACGGACTCTAGTCCAACATACCTATGCGACCTCACCCATGTGTACACACCAGCAAGATACTTACGCTCCTCTTCTGACAATCGTATACTCGTTATTCCCGCTATGAAAACAAAGTCATATGGACAGCGTTCGTTTGCATACCAGGGCCCAGCAACGTGGAATGAATTGCCCAATGAACTTAGACACAAAGACACAGTGATCACATTCAATAGTGCTCTCAAAACACTTATTTCGACTGCAAGATTAAACTTAAAGACCTAATAATGTTTTCTACCTTAAATATTCTCCGCATGTTTTTTCTATGTTTTCTAATTTTATGGTGTTTGTGTTAGTAATCATATCATTATGTTTTTTTTTAAATCTTGTATGTGTTATCTAATGTTGTAAAGCGCTTAGAGCTTCTAAAAATTAGGCGCTATACAAAGTCATTATTATTATTGTTATTATTATTATTATTATTATTATATGACTGAACAATTAGTAACTCTACTTCTAAAATACAAACCACACACACATTTTTAGTCTCGATAAGGTAACAAATTCAACATCTTACTCCAACCAAGTAATTTTTCATAAAATATACATTATGATACTAATTAAATTATTTTATCCGGGCGTCTACTGATCAAGTTGCCAGAGAATTAAAGTTTGACTTGCTTGCTTGGCGGGTTTTCCCACAATATTTTCCTACATTCCACCTATTGAAGGTAATGAGAAAATGTGCTTTCATTGTTTATTATCGCTTTTTCAAACACTTCTGATCTGATTGCAGGATGAATCAAGGATGATGCTTTTAATGTTTAATACATTCAGATTTTTTAAAAAAAAGTCTTCATAATTATGGCTATCCGTTTCTGCTTATACAGCATCTTCATTACTGAACAGCTTTTCCTTTGTCTCCATGGTTCCGAAGATTATTGAATTTGGTCTATAATTTGCACACACATTAACACATGTACTTTAAACATCTTGCTCTCGAAAGCACACTTCTCTTTTGTCTTAATATTTCCTGTTACCTTCCTATCCCTAAAATGTAAATACAATCACACGAAGACGAATGAAAGAAATATTCAAACTTTGTTAGTTTCCCTGGAAGAAGCCATCTCAAGTTATGCCATGAGCGTGTTTAGTAGCTCGTTATAGCGCACGTTTACGACCAAAGGGTTAATAAAAGTCGTGTATTTTCATGCTAAAGCGTCTCTTAAGTGTCCTCGACAATTTGGTCCTTAAAGCTCAAGATTATATGTATAGACAACTGATACAACTGATAATGACGGAGATTACAGAGGTTGTCAAATGAGCCACACTAATAAAATTGCAATCATGTTTGAAATACAACCTAAGGAGAGAAAGGATGCCTTGCCAGTCAGACTATATAAAGTCTAGTGATTGTGCATATTTATTAGTCGTTTATTGTTCGTCTTTGATGACTTTGCAATATAAGCTTATAAATAAATATTGCTCATAATCTGATACAAATTGAAGCCTCAAGAATACTAACAATAAAATTGTTTACGGACAAATAACGACATTAGACTAATGCAGAGTTAAACTTTCAAACATTACTAGTGCATACATGTTTGGTGCCTTGTCGTTACTTGTGGACTTGTTTCAGCGTGCCTTAATAAATATTATTTTCGACTTTGTTTTCTATACAAGTGTGCATATATTTTGTCAACATTTTCATCTCGTCTAGAATGCTTTTCATTTGCCTATCGGATTATTTCATTTTAAATGCGTGACCTAACTGGGTCGGGATGTGAAGCAAGCCAAGAGGGATTTATGTGTACTGTATCGAATTTATAGCTGCATTAGCTCATTTCAGTCGTTGGATCATATATCCAACAATATATTACGATATCAGTTGTCAGCTAAAGCAGTTTTAGTTTTCTTAAATGTTTGTGACCTGTTAATTTGTATTTTCATGGAAGATAATATTCAAAATAATCGTAGGATACAATCACAGTATCAATACAGAATACACGAGCCATATATTATCTTAAGTTGCCTTTCTTTGAGCATCGCTCCAAACGTCGTTTAAATTTGTAGTTGTGGACTAATGCATGTCGTCGATGCCATCGAATTAGGCAAAAGACAGAATATCATCAAGTGCCATATTTGTTAGTGAATGTATCAAATACATTCCCTTTCTTAGACCCCAGACATCAACTCCCAGTGGAATCAGTTGTGCAACTTACAGTGCATGAATAGGAGCCATAAATATCTTCTGATTGTATTTTCCTACCATTTAATAAGAATGACAATATCAACAGTATTTACAAACATCATTTTTGATTTTTGGCCAATAAAAGTGAGTCAAGATATTCTGATAAGTCTTATTAATCCCAAAATGACCAGCCAAATGAGTTTCATGGGCCAGACAAAGTATTTCCTGTCTGTAAAATTTCGGAACTACAGTTCAATACAAAACATTACAATATGCATTCGTCTTGTCTCTGATTATAAAGCACTAACAAACAATGCCACCTCTGAGGAACAATTCAAGCTATATCATGCTTATGTGTTCCATTTGCAGGTATCCATTTTCTAATAAGACTTCCATTTTTAATGAAATAACAGACATGAACTTCAGTGGCTTCAGTTTCACTAATGGCCATTTGAAACAAAAAGATCTTATGATCTTTTTCGTATTCGATGACCCGTGATTGTCGTTTGTCACCCTTTTTAGAAAAGAAAATGAGTAGTTTAACTGGGATCAATACCTTTTGATTGATCCAAACAAGGAGTGAAGTGACCTCATCAAAAGCCTTATCAATACATGTGTCAGATAAAGAAATACTTTCCTTATCAATATCATTCTCAAAAGCTTTCTTCTCTGGTAACTGCACAAGCTGGGTATAAAACAGAGAATTCTTTTTCAGTTGGATCGACTTTCTGATCCAAACAAGTCTTGTCAATTACAAGTGAATTAACCACAACCTTTTGTCTAGCTGGGTCGTTGCCAAGTGATAAACAAATGCCCTCAACGGGTAAAACACTGTTCCGACTGTCACGGGTCCGAAGACTAAGTCTGATGACAAATTTACACAATAGAGTGAATATTAACAAAGCCGCACTTTTCTCCCTGAATAAGAACACTCATTAGAAGAAGTATCTGATAATAAAGACTCTCAGAAGCTCCTGTGTCACTTAAATTATTTATAGGGACGGGATTGGCCAAAACACATAAGCATGATATAGCTTGAATTGTTCCTCAGAGGTGGCATTGTTTGTTAGTCCTTTATAATCAGAGACAAGACGAATGCATATTGTAATGTTTTTATCATAGCTTCGACATGAATGGTTCATAATACTCCATAGAGGAATTATAATATATAGCTGTACCCAAATATTAATGATCTGGCGGAAGATTTGCAGCCATCATGCAAAACTGCTTTAGGATGCAATCTGGTTTATGTGACTGGAAATTTTATTACTTGTCAAAGCTCAATTATTTCAAAGACAGGACGAAATATTCGTCTTGGCCAAAACGAAACTCATCAAAGTCCTTGACCGTATATCTAAGGTGATACGCCACAATGCCACCTCTGAGGAACAATTCAAGCTTTTCTTCTATGAAGCCCACAAATGCGAAACCTTGAAGAATGTAGTATGGGTGCGTCACTCATGCCATACACATTAGTTGTAATTGGAAAAGTTATGTGAACTTAAATCACTCTGTGTCCACGATAACAGTTCAAAATGTGTAGTCCGATATCCATGACGATGATATCCACTATACCTAAGTTTGTTATATTATGTAACCTGTCGTATTCATCGTTATTCTACAACAACTACATGTATTGGCTGATGATCTAGTTCGATGTCGAATACATGGAATAAGAAAAACAATTGTCATGTTTCCAGTTTCGTTCTGTATGATAACTTTGCTATTACCCAATATGTTTAGTAACTTATCTGTAATCTTGTGTTTTGTAATCTTGTGTTCTTCGATCTCTACATATTCGGCATGGAACACTTTTCAGGAAAAGCATTATGTTACTTATTGAAAAAATATAACATTTTGATTCCATTTTTAATAAATAAGTATTTAATTAATAATGTATTTTCCGTGAGGAAAGGTTTCCTACTTTTTAAAGAAAAATTATCAATAAGATTTATTTAGTTGTCACACTTGTAAATGATAATGAATATTGCACTGTACTAATCTGAAATGAAATTATACATTATACAATATGAACAAAATGCTATATTAATTTTGAGACAATTTCATCCCTTTTCTCCGATTTTCTGTATGTATTATCCATTAGAGGTGATATGATTTCCGATACAAGTTTTCTCTTTACGTGCTGGTTATCAAAGAAGAGAATGCATTGTTTTCATCTTTACTACGTATTGCTCATTTATACTATGTATCCATAAGTTATTCGCTAAACTGATAATAACATTTTGAACTTTTTTTAAATTAATAATCTTGTATAAAGTTGAATAAAATAAGATGTTTGACCTGATCGATTTTAAAACTTAGGATAATCTGTTCATCATGAGTTCGATGCGCACAATTCAATTGCTGTTTCAAGCGGACACTTGCAATATGGTTTAAAAATTATGGATCTTAGTTTTTGGTGAGAGGAGTTTAGATGTAAACATTTTTTTTTGCAGCAGACAAAGTGGTTATTGCAAAATGCACGTGAAATCGATTCTTGGCTGGCGCACTCCACGATTGTACAAAATAGGGCCATTTTATTTTTCAACGGTAATACTATTAAAACTGGAAGAAGACCAATGCCTGACCTTTTTTTTAATTTGTAGATAATATCAAGCTGTATTTTAGAATGTATGTGTGTGTGCGACAGAATGCATAACATTAGATTCAGATTCAACAGTGCTTTTTTTTTTTTTAATTTCTCCACATTATCGGCTGAATACGAAACGTTACATCTTTTAGTATACTTCTGTTTTAAGCACAGCACTGTACAATGTACTATTAGTTATGGCATGCATTATGCAACAAATTGACAATATCCATGTACGTCGAAAAATAGAACTCCAAACTAGATATTAGCGCATTTTGTCTGCACAAAGAAGTGTCATCGGACTGTGTATTTCTTATCATGAAACTTGACTGCACAACATAATTCTAGGTGAGGGTTGCGCTAAAGCACAAACACTATCAACGTACGAGTTTTAGAATTATCATTTCGTTGCTGATCTGCGGTTGGTACATCTGTCTCTACTGTGCATATATAAATCGTAATACACTTCCGCGGCATTTTATTATATTCCTACCTGCAATGTACAAATATTATAAAGGAGAAGCAACAATAACGATTGTATACACTCGAATTCTTTGAATTCTTACATTCACTATCCTTTTAGACTTTAACTTTGTTTGTGCATCAGGACCAATTAGTTCTAGGAGTGTCTAAAGTGATTTGAAAAACAACGTGTAGAAACTTAAGGGCGTCTTTAACTCTTAGCATTTTGACGTTGCTAAATACATATTTATTCTACAGTTTTGAAACATTAAATCATGATCAAAATGTCTTTGTTTGGTATGAAATAGCACTCCATAAACTTAATATATGTAGAAGTGGTTTATTCGCATCATTAAAAACATAATTAGACAGAGTCATACAATGTATCACATTAAGAGTAACTCGGAGTTTGAGGCCGCTATGCATTACATTTGAATAATTCACTCAGCAATAAGTTTACCTTGATCCTAGTTGTCGTTGATGGATGGGTTTTTGAAAGAAGGACGTCATCTTTAACCTTAGCTTTAAGGTTACATGCTCGCTTACATATCTGCCAGCAAAGTATAATGAAGTTGGCTGGTGACCTTGACGACCTGATACTGAAAGCATGATCATGACAATCGCTAAGATTGTTGATCGAATAGAAAAGTTTTAAACAAATACTTAGGCTAGCGGCCTAGCAAAATAATTTCGCTGTACAAGCCGTTTCATGGCAAATGACTTTAACACCACCAAATTTAGTTGATTTCCAACAGATCCGTTCTTATGAACTCGACATCGGATATTTTGAATGAGACATTCCTTTCTCTTTACAATGATGATGATCACGCCAATCTTTCCATTAATTATAATACGCATCTGCACACGCTACTCTTTGACAAACTGAAGTTTCCAATGAGGATCTCTGACAAAAGTGATGACCTCAACCATACCATCGCGGTGAACATGAATGACTTGAATTCATGCTCTCTACCCTGTGTGCATCTCCGATACAAGTCAGGCTAAAACCATCAAACTGCGGATACTTTGTTTACGATGACAATCAACACAACACATGGATCAGAGATGTTTCACGGTTGCTATATGGCAGTACCAAGCGGAAATCGAGTCTGTACATCTATTGCCGATCATTCACATAACTGAACCTTCTCAACAACCACGTAATGGCTATCGGTGCAGAGTTTTAAGGCCACAGAAGACATTATAAACATGTAAAGAATATGCGTTTCTTTAAGCGCCGCTTTCATAAGACTGATTACCTGGTTCCGGACAATACTAAACCATCTACTTTTGTCCAACTCATATATCAGTACTCATTGATTTCATCTGCTGGGCCAGCAGCTGACCGTCATTTATTTCACTTACTGGTCCATAGAAGTGCTGTAGGCCCGACGCCCGGCACACTGCTTGAAGTGACATATCTGTGAGTTGCCGCTTAGTTTAGAAACTATCTTGCCGTGGCCATATCTATTATGCCAGTAGATACTCTCAGAAAGACGCGGCACTGCTTGTGGTTAGCGAGGACAATATTCATTATAAAACAAAGGCGGATCGGGAGGTAGTCTAAAACAATCAGGTTGGTACCTCCGACGTTAAGTGGCTGTAAAAAGAGTACGTCGACAGCCATGAAATTGGCTTTTAAAAACACCTCAAAGTCACAATCGCACGTGTTGGGGGCAACATCGGGGACAATGTATACTGACGAGGCACGTGACTCCATGACCAGTGACCTAAACAGAAGATCACGTGCTTGTCTGCTCCTAGAAAGGTCCACGATGGATTGTGAAAACAGTACGTAAGTTCTAACCAAAGCTATCCAAACATTCCGTTACGTATTTTAACATATTACTGACACAGTTTGCATCAAAAACAACTTTGGTTGGACGTTGTTTTCCTTTTTCAAACGAATAAGGACCTGGAAAAGAAAACCTCCTCTAACTCTCTCACTGTGTAAATAGCATGTAAAGCAATGAAATCACTCAAAACGAGTAACGTAAATGTTTGTTTCCTTCTTGATTGTCGACAGGCAGTGTGGAAACCTAATGCATATGATCTGATTTTCAACAATTACAGAACATACTATAGTGAATTTACAATCATGTTATGAAATCGTGCATTGTAACATTGATGGTTTGCGTTTCCAAACCGACAATGTTTGTCACTTACTCATTTTTGCATACACACACCGAGGTAGTTATGCAAGGAAGGGTTGCTAGATTCTGTGACCATTTTTTCAAGCTATTTAAAATGGGGGATTGTATATAGTTATGGTTTCTGGTAAAGTTGTAGGTATATGTGTGTGATAAACGGCAAACATCTCGTATAACATAAAACATAAAGTTGATAAGTGGGTAAGTTTGAAAATTCACTTCACATAGCTTATATTGATAGTAAACATTTTGCTTTTGACAAATTTTTTAAGTGTAGCAAATCATTGTTACAAACTCGTGTTGAGAAAAGGAGTGACATTTCTTGTAAAACATTGTAGTGCACTTGCCCTTTATCTTCGTTTGTCTTAGAGAAGGCCACCTTTGCAGCCGCTAGAACAGTAGTAGACGTCGTCGCTGCCGTAGAAATAGTTCATTTAGAAATGAATTTTTATTTTCCCATCCAATGGACAATGATATTAGATTAGATTTGGCAGGCATGATCATGAACGGAGAAGATGAAATACATCTTGCAGGAGGAGACACAATCAGTCAATGCCGTCGTTTGTTTTATAGTGCTTTCACGACGTAGCAACATCACGTCTCTTTTATGTCAAGATATTTGTTTTATCCCTTTTCTTCGTGGAGCTTTTCTTCTTTCTGCGGCAATTCTTTTCTTTGTGGGGATGTTGCCTTTTTTGGCGACCTTTCATATTTTTCTTCATTTAGCTTTTTCTTTTAAGATTCTATATATAAGGGGACAAAATAATGACACCTCATAAACAATTACATCCATCAGTTAAAAATGAATTGATTTTTGGTTTGCATATTGTTTTTTTTTTGTTTTGTTTTTTCTTCAAAATGGGTTTGTTAGTTTGGGTATGTTGATTATGTTTTAAAGTAATTGACGTGATCTCAAAGTAAACAGTCGTAACACTTGAAACCAGCTTATAATAAATGCGCAAGAACATTCAATGCAACGGATGGCATACGGACTACGACACAATTTGGCAGGAGAATGTGATTGAAAGGAGGTCGTGTGGGCTACCATTTGAAGAAGAAAAAAAAAAAAAGAAGTGTAGGATGATTTTAAATTTTCTTCCTTTCTTCCGAATGATGCGAAAGGAGAAATGTAAATAACAGGACATCATTATTAACACTTAACGTGTAACTAATTGGTACAAAGTAATCTCAAATAATAGCGAATTTGTTGGTTCTAAATCGATGCGTAAATAAGCATTGGTGTTGCAATGTCATAGATCAGTCATAGGGTTCAATTGTTTGGCTAACGTATGTACCTGTGATCTGTTTCTTCCATATTTGAACAATAGCACATAATGAGCATTGGGACTGATTTTGGGATGTGCTTGAAATAACTGTTGTGCTGGCATTACAATGGTGTCCGTGGCGTTTAAACCAAGGTTTATTCTTCTACGTCTTATTCTAACATCTCCTCGAAGATGACACGATGTGGTTTGACTGAAGTCAAACACGATTCCAAAATCTTCACGAAAAATGACTTCTGTAAACAAAATCGATTTAATTGAAAGAAATTTAAAGAAAGTGCAAACCTCACCTTGTAACAACGCATGGTATTTTACGCTTGACAATCAGACAAATGCGATTTGTATTCGATGAAACGCTCTAGTTTGTTTGAACCACTCGATATATAAATCAACATTTTAAAGAAATTGCGAATATGCAAGGACTCCCAACGTTTTCTAAATGTTTGTCTATCGTTTGATACTAGAGGAATTGAAGGACGAGGCAGCGATAGTAACACGTTGAGAATGCTGAAAAGATTATCAAATGCAAAATACATTTAATACATCTGAAGCTAGACTAACATTTCTAATATTGGTGTCAAAACACAAGAAAACATTTTTCTTTCGAAGATTTAAAACACATACGGCATATATTATTCCGTTCGTGATTTAATGTCTGTCCCATTAAATGTATGTGCAAGCTATGGTCGTCTTCTTATATTTATACAAATTTAGTGTCTCTAATTTCTCCGGTATTGTCTTTCTTCTCATTTCCTTTATATTTGTACGAAATTACTTTCGTGGATTTGTAATAGATCCTGTTTCGGGTTTTCTACTACGGCTTTTATCATTATCTCATGTTCACCTCTCAGTGTTTGTAAGTTAACTCCTTCTTGCTTCCATGCATCGACACCAGAAAATTTCCTGTCATGTACATCTTCCCAATGGAAAAGTTGCTGGTATAAACAACTGCATATACACGCATCTTGATAAGTATAAAGCGGAACTAATGATCGACGAATGTATTCTTAACATGGGCATGAAAACGTTTGCTCATCGCTATTTTAACACAACGTATCTTACTTACGAAAATAAATTTGGAATTATTACGCTTCGATAACCGAAATCCGACGAAAATGCCGTCATTAAAACGCAAATTACCCGTCGTCCAAACTATAATGGAATAGACGTGGATGGAATCAGTTCTGTTAACGGTTCTTGATACTCTAATAACTCAACACTGTCATTGACTTCCTTCCACTGAATTTATTGCAACAGTGAGGACAAAAGCCGTAGCGTGGTAAACTTCATATTCACGTTGTTGTTTTCTGTCTGTGATAGTATTTGCCAAGAATAACTTTTCATCTACTGTGGAAATAGCAATTATAGAAAAATTCCTCAAATGATGTTTCACTTGTATCTTGACAAACTCTCTGCAAATGCGTGCAGTTAGCAGAATTGGTAAAATCCGAATTCTAAACTAGTCATTCATAGAAATACCTTTGTTTTCTTTGTTCTTTGAGCGAATAGTGAAATCGACAGACAAACGATATCCGACAGAGAAATCTGAAGGAAATATTAATTTCTTTAACTGATGTTACACCCATCGTTAAGGGGTGTTGTCGTAGGTGTCAAACCAGGTTGTGTTTAAACGTATTGATTCAATCTGGTATAAGTCTTCACTTTCAAGAGTGCTACAAAGCATGCAAACAATGTAGCTATGAATCATACAGTCAAAGACCCTGTGAGATGGTTTATTGAAAAATGACGATTGATAAAATCGATCAAATCTGTCTAACCTCGGGCGTCGTCTGTATGTTTGCTCGTACAACTCCTCCATGGTGAAATCTAAAAAAGAACATTTCAGATTGTGATTGAGGGAACCAAGTAGGTATAGAAAAAGAAAAGAAAAGAAAGAAACTTCTGTCCATGTGTCATTCCAAATATTTTAGTCATTTTTTTCAAACACATGGCCAAATAATTCATGAAATCTTTAAAATGCATTTGTCGCGATTTCACTTCGACTAGACTGGCTCCAACCATAATCGGTGCGATCGTTTGAATAGATTCAGAAGGAAACATTCCGTCGTATCAAGAGAAATTGTGAGCAATGATTGTAGCATCCTTGTAGCTGTCTTTGTAAGGCTACATATCCTTCCTCTTCGCGCCAATATCGTCGGTGGAGTCTAAAATCGGAAAGAGACAGTGGAAAAAATTGCTTCCAGTATTAAAGTTTCACAAGCCCCATGATCAACGGAGAAATTGAAAACGTGAATGATGTTTTCTATTATGCGGTATAGTTCTCGTCTTGCGAGGTGCCCCAGTCTCTCTAGGAGGTGAAGCGTGGGTCATGCAAAGCGTAATGGTTCCGTCGGTCATGTTAAACTTGTCACTGGTTTGTTGAATGTGTTGAAGTATGTAATTATTTTGAACCGTGTGATTTATGCATGTCTACTAAATTGGAGACTTTAAACTGGATGGAGATTCTCAAGCAATTGGCCTCTTTAGTTGTTGTTGTAGGGTTTAACGCCATATTTTAGCACACATAGCGGCCAGTATTAATGGTGGAGGAAAAACCCGGGTTGGCCTCTTTAGCTTGGCACTGCAATTTTGTTGTAACTAAGATGGATTCACACAAGTCTGTAATTAAATCTGCTGTTTTCTAGGGTGGCACTTCAGACATGAATAAGACCTCTTGCAAATTTCATCTTGTAGGTGTAAGCATTGGTGCACATTTGATGCAGGTCAAATTTAGCTGCAGGTCAGGTCAGGTTTTGCATCTCTATCAAATATGATAATAATTTTCTGGAGTTTCTGAGCGACTTTATCTTTGCTGGATCAGGATTCTCTTTGTCTTGTGGCCGAGGAGGTAGTGTACGTTGATTCATTTCACGCACCACATCGTCGACATCGCTGGCATGTTCTTGCGTTAAACATTTAGTTAGCACGTGGGACAAAAACAAGGAAAGTCGTCGTCTATGTCACCACTTGGCATCTACGTCCACGATCTCGCTGGACTATGGAGATCATTTTAATTTGATTACAACATTATATTTGACTAATTTATACGCACGCACTCACATCTTCTATGCATGAAAAACACACTTTATATACTTATTGACTTGGTATTATTAGCTATAAATGTCTCAAGCTAAGTCCAATTTCATTACCGGTTGATGTTGCTTTGGTAGTCATTGCTGTTTGATACTGCTGACAACTGACTACCGTGAGTGTGGATAGATTAATACAAGTTTTAGGAATTTTGGCTGGTGAAATTCTCTTTCTGTTGCCTCAGATACATTAAATCTGCGTTCCGACTGTGAAGAAGGAAAATATGGAAGAGTGAAATTAAGTCGACCCTCTGGTTAGAGATTTACAGATAGTTATTCGAAGAATACTTAAAATAAGAATACGGACAATTCGTCTGGAAATAAAAGTCACGATTGATGCGAGATCTGACATCGGGCTCTGGAAGCAAATGTCACAATAGATGCGACATCTGAATGAAAAGAAAGAACAAGAGAAAATTGAACAAAGGTAGAAATATGTATTATCATTGTCAGGTTACAGGACACTGGTCTTCTGAAAGGCTTATTAAAAAGAAGCACAAGAAGCGAGAAGTTGAGAACTCTTCAAAATTAGAAACAGAAAGATACAAACCCGTCTTAGACACAAGACGTTAAGGTAACAGAAAGAGAATGAAGAGGGAATAAAATGCATGCGAAGAGAATGAAAGGTAGAGACAGACATTATAAGAAAGACAAAATGGAATTTGGTGATGTGTTATGACATTTGCATTGTGATTCAAAGGAGACTATTCCAAGGAAACTTATGTGTCCATCTGTCTTATTTTCTCATATTATGGATACGTTACTTAAACACACTCAAACACACAAACCATCGACCGTTGGGGAAATGAATGTATGGTTTAACATAATTTGGCAATCACTGAGTAGTGTTTCTTTTCTAACAGATACTAAAGACCCAGAAAAGGACGTGAAGGTGTTTGTTTTGACACACTTATAGACTTTACAACATCAGCTTTAACTGGCTAAATTTATATGTGCGCCTAAGTCCGACTTCTGTTGTTTCTATTGCTCGTTTGGAAGTGATAATAACTCTCCCGTTACTACTGTTATTTTGATAGAATGTGACCATGGATTGTTATTTTAAAATATAAAGACGTCATCTATTTATTTCAAAAGATGTTGTGCCTGAAGATACATACATAAAATGCGAAACTAGTTGCGCTGAATTATCGGCATTTGTTTGCATTGGATTTTTTTATTAAAAAAAATTGAAATATACATACATGTTTGGGAATCAAAGATTTCGGGAAACCTATTCATTTTTTTGTATCTTAATCTGATTTGGGATCAAGGATTTCAGGAAATATATCAATTACTTTTATCAGCATCATAGTGGAAATACGGCATATGATGTTATAAATATTGAGTATAAAACTAACTACCGCATATGACGCTACAGTACTATGAAAATAGTTGGCTTGAACTAGTACAGTTAAATGGAAACGATTATAAGCCAGCACTTAATATTTAGTCTTCTGCAAAATTATAACTCTACAAATATTTTAATGAGCTGTGTATTTGGTGCACATTTTTGGTGCAGTGTACGTCTGTTTTATGTATTCACTAATCCTGGAGATTTTACTGATCACATATATAGTGGTTCCACTGCAAGACTATTAACTATCTTCTTAGATAATATTATTATTAGTAACAGTAGTAGCAGTAGTACCAATAGTAGTAGTAGTACCTTTAATGCTGTTTTATTATTATTATTATTATTTTTGTTAGTATTATTATTATTATTATTATTCAAGTGCTACTAATTACAAATGAATTGGACTGAATTTAATGCAATATTTCGTGTATTTGAAAATAAAAATCAGTACTCATTGGGTGATACAATAAACAAAGAAAACGTAAAATGTCGTATTTTACCATTATATTCTGATAATAAAGACATTACGTCTGAAAAAAAATCAAACATAAATTATATAAAGTAAAGACAATTATAAAATTTAATATTGTGTATATATATATTTTGAACTTATTATTTAATCTGGTGTTGCAAAATGCCACTATATTGAACATGATCTAATCTCCTAACACAGTGTAAACAAGATATAAATATTCCAAAGAGAAAACCTGGAATATATTTCTGAACACATGAATAAATATAACGTGCAATATTTTATGTGTTTGCTTATAGTAATATTAGTATTATTAATATTGATTGTTGCAGCAGTAGTAGTCGCTGCAGTAATGGTAGCATGAGTGCATGATTTAGGAATTTAGCAACTGTAGTAGAAGTAGCATTTTCTAATGCACTTTGAGTTATAATAGTGGTAGTTGTCGTAGCAGTTGTATCAGTAGCCATAGTAGTACTATTTCCTGATGTTTTGGTTAAGACAAATAGACAAAGCAATTTCGAATTTCGTTTTTTTTATTGAAACAAATTCGCATAATATTTAGAAGTGATCGCACCTAAGGAAATATTATGTATTAAGAAAACTATAGTTTATCCCCAGTCTAGATCTAACTAATCCCGTAGTATAAAATACGTAACATCTACGTTGTTTCAGGAAATGTGTATCATTATGTATTCACCAAGGAACGTGCAGTTTGTGGTGCCTAGCATTTTCTTTAGAAAATGCGGTTGAATTCGCCAAATATTATTATTGAGAGATTCATCCTATATGAATTGAATATAGCTCTTACATAACACAATCTGTCAATACTATCTGAGAATTTTCTGTAATGTCTCATGTTAGAAAACGTGGATAACAACATTTCCGGTATATATATCTAATATAATTTTCTTAAGGAATATTGTATTCCTGAATATTATGCAAACAGTAGTAAATTGTAAGAAAGAAGGTAGTCCTGAGGCATTCACTTCTGCTTAATACTAGTGATTATCGCACTCCAAAGTGTACTAGCAAAATTTAATTATATTTTATAGCCAAAACTATGCATTCAATACACCACATTATGCACTTATGTCATTCAGCCAAACAAACATTTCCTTATATACGCCTTTGTAAAAATGGCCGTGATTTTGTTCAATATAAATCGATACCTTACTAATTTGGCGCGAGATTTTTTATTTTTTTTATTTTCTGCCTATCTGAGCGTTAGATACATGGTCAATGTATGCGATTCCGAAGATCTTGCGGAAGCATCTCATTTCAATGAATCCTGTTCTGTAGATCTGATGTGAGTGTCAATGGAAGCAATAGCAATGTTTGTATCCTTCCATATTGGCCTCAAGCTTGTTATTGCTGCTGTTGTCCGGGCAATCCTGCTAAGTAATTCTAGTTTTGAGTCCTCATCTTTCATAATAGCTCACAAGTACCTGAAACTTGTGACTGTTTCCAGCTTCTGTCTAAGTACTTTTATTTCTGCACTGGTACCATTGGTGTTGTTTGTCACCCAAGTCAGAAAGTACTTCTTTTTTATCTCCTGTTAATCCATCACTATCATCTGTAAAGCGAAGTTTGGTGGTTGTTCTTCCTCCGATCCTTTCCAAAACATTGCTGAGGAGTGTATGTGGCAGTATGCAACCCTGTTTGACTTCCAACTGTTGTTCGACCTTCTTGAAAGCTTTGATGGCATGGTACAGATTTTGCTGATGCTAAAAGTGTTTCTCTCAAAGGAGTCTGATATTGAATATTTGTTTCTTTATGCTCCTTATTTCTCGAAAACCTGCTTGCTCTTCAGCAAAAAAGTCTCTGCTTGAGTCTTTCGTCTTCAGCATGACTTCGCTTGGGCGGCTGATCAGACTGACGGTGTTGTGGTTTTGAAATAACTGCAGGTTTCCTTTCTTGGGGAGCACGATGACCAAAGGTTGAGTACATGTTTTGGGTCATTCTACTGTCTGCAATAACTTGTTGCAGATTGTTTTTAGGACAGTGACTATCTTTTCTCTTCCTATTTGAATGAGTTCTGCTGGCATGTTGTCAACGCCAGCTGAATTTTCTGTCTTTACTGACCTAACTGCAGTTTCTCCTTGCTCACGAAGAATGGTGTTGTCATCAATTTATTTTGCTGGAAGGTGCTTTAATACTGTTGGGTCTCCTTGGGTTTTATAATTGTAAAATTGTGAGCAGTATTCTGCCAATTGTTTGAGGATCTCTTGATCTTCTGTGGGCCATTTTCCTGACTTGTCTTGGATGGTGGTACTTGTTTAAGATATGTGAGATCTTTCACCAGCTGGTATCCATCGTGCTAACGTTTCTGCTTTGACTGTCTTGGATTTCAAAGCATTGTCTTTCTATCTAGACTCCTGTGCTTTTCTCGTACTTATTGGTTATTCTTGGTTGGTACGGCGTTTTGATCACTTTTAATATATCATGATCAATTCCAATATCTGCTCATGGGAAACGTTGCGTTATTGCGATATTCAGTCCCGTGCTGAATCGTCTTGTCACCAAGATGGAGTCGGTCTGGTTGTGATATTGTCCGTTTGGACCGTGCCAGGCCCATCTTCAATATCCTTTGTGAGGGCCGAACGTGATGGTTAGCACAAGATTGTTGTAGGCGGCAATGTCCAAAAGCCTGAGTCCACTTTCATTTGTCTCTACATTGCAGAAGGGTCCACAAATCCTTTGCCAGTTTGTCTGTGAATCAACTCCTACCTTTGCATTCCAGTCTCCTTGTACAAACCGAATCTTTTTTTGGGGGGCGATTTGTCAATGACATCTTGCAGTTGATTATAACATTCTACAGTTCGCTTTCATCATAGTTAGGCGTCGGTACACAATATAATTGTGATATTAAAAGGGAGCCGCCCTCGGACGGATGGTAATAAGTCTGTTTGAGACTGGGCAGCAACACATTATGCTGTTCACAAGAAATACAACGCCATGATTGTGTTTGTCCCTCATCGGCTGAAGCGAAGCTTATGTCCTTCTTCTGTTCTTATTTCGCCAAAGTTTTAATCTAGCCACGTAGCAGAGACCAATAATGATACAGTAGTGCCTTTTCTAACTCATGTCTAAGTCTTTTCTAATTTTCCATATCTCTCACTGTTCAAACGTTCCATGTACCGATAATGATGTTGTCTCTCCATTGAATTTGACAGTGGGTGCACCATGCTTGTCACTTTCGTCCTGGTGTGCAGCGGCAGGTGAGGTCACTGCTGACCCGGGTTGTGACCGATCCGATATGCTAGATGTCTTCACGTGGTGTGTTAAGGGCAAGATACAGCCTGGAGGAGTTCATTCCACTCCTGACTGGATGATCACAGCCGAAGTCCACCGATATTATTTGCGACGCCCTGGTCATGAAGCTCATTTTGGAGGCCTTCCACCCTGGCTGTCGAATTCATCGATAAAGACATCCACCCAGTGATGACGTGCTATCATTGCATTATTTTAACCATAGATCTATAGAACTGCCCATTATATATAGTGACTTATTTACTCTCGGGGACCTCTCCGGTGGCATTGTGGTTAGAGCGTCCTCCTCGGCGCCGGAGGTCGTGAGTTGGAATTGCGGCCGAGTCATACCAGATACGGTACTAGCAGAGACGGTACTAGCATCTGCCCTGCAAGATGCTCAGCGTTAAGAAGTTAGTGTTAGAACTGGTTGGTCTGGTGTCAGGATAATGTGACTGGGTGGGACATAATACATGTCTGTGGCATGATGCCCCAATGCTAGATAACACGATAAACTGTCATGCTGTATACATATTAGTGATATCACAAAGATGGCCGCTATTGCTTAACCGGCTTGATGCAGCTGTTCCGTTTTTGTGCCGTTTTCATGATATTTGTGCTCGGTGGCTGTCTTCGTCTGCGTTTCTGTGTTCATTATGTATTGGCTGTTCAGTTCGTATGTGTTTCTTCATCTCCTTGTTTTGGAAACGAGAACAATTAGACTTTTTCTCAGCTGTCTTGCTCCACTACTACAACTTCCATTTGAACAAACCGCCATCACGTGATACTCACCAGTCAACCCGTTTATGCTTTGATGGACCCTCATTAATTGCTTTAAATGACCACTCCTTGGCTCTCCACACTACATTGTGCTCTAGACTAAACGAACTGGGACTGCATCCATCATTACCTAAATGTAAAAAGAAGCGAAAAGAGAAAAGTTGTTTCAAAGTTGGCCGGCGTAGAACAGGAAGAAGTATTCCAGTTATCTCCCTTATGCCCTTTCCGGCTCGACAATTTAAAAATTCGACTGTTAATTTAGATAACCTAATTAAAATCCCTATTAATTCGTCAACCTTCGTGTCAACTATCCGAGAGATACCTCTGCGAATTGCATTGTTCAATGCCCAATCAGTAGGACCACCGCAAAAGCGCACAGAATAGTTAATTTTATCAACGACCAGAATATTGACGTCTTTTTCCTGACAGAAACATGGCTAAAAACATCAGGAAATGAGCCCAAGTGTGCGGATCTAACACCCACTGGTTACTCCATCAAGTCGTTTCCACGTAACTCATGCGTAAGTGGAATTGCTATCATCACAAAGAACTCCATGATCAAACGTCTTAACCACACCACAACATTCAATTTCGACCACACATTGTTGGAACTAGTCCAAACCACACTCACACTGGAGCAAAGGTCAGTCCATATTTTCTGCCTATACTGCCCTCCTCCTAGTAGAAAAAACAAGATGACTGAATCTCACTTTTTTGGAGCAGTTTCCGAATCTTCTGGAGTATGGAAATTCTATAGGTGGCAACCTGATTATTCTTGGAGATTTCAATTTTTACTTTGACTGTTCCGGGAACCCAAACACATCAAAACTCATAGATTCCATTAATGGCTTCAATCTCAAACAGTCAGTTAACCAACCCACCCAGTTAACCAACCCACCCATAAACATGGTCACATTTTAGACTGGATTCTTCATAGACCTGATGATAACATTCTACGGTCCTCCCTGGTATCCTATGAACTTTGCATCACATCACCTCTGCATTATATGCCATCTTGACGTATCAGTCCCTAACCCTCCACCTTTATCTGCTACTAAGAGAAATCTCTGTATGATAAATAGAACCAAACTAATGCACGACATCCAAGCTAACCTCACAACTTGCTTACCTCCTACCGCAGAACAACTCGATAACTGTCTGCGTTCATTGCTCGACAAACATGCCCCAGCTACCAAGTGCAGAGTATCAATTCAGAAGTGTTCTCCATGGTATAGCAGTGTTGGGGACCAGCTTCGCACTGCTAAAAGAGAAGAATGTCACAAATATAGTCCATGCAGCGAAATCAGCCCACTACACTACTAAGATCATGGAAAGTTCCAACTGCAAAGAGCTCATCGAGATTACTAAGAAGCTAATGGCAGAGGAACAAATCTACACCACTTCCAAATACCTTCTCTCTTTGCAAATTTCTTCCGTGACAAAGTACAAACCATTAGAGATAAACTTTACACCACAATTTCAATTGACTCGTCGTCACCATACAGTTGCGATACAGAATTTGAGCGGCAACCATTAACAGCATGTGAACCTGTCTCTATGGATTTCGTACGTACAATCCTGATGACGAGTGCACCTAAGTCATGTGAACTTGATCCAATTCCAACATCACTGGGGCTTTAGTGCTTAGATGTTACTGATGTTATTAATACCTCTCTCTCATCAGGGGAATTCCCATCATTTTTCAAAACTGCCATTGTAAAGCCTCTGCTGAAGAAATCAACACTAGACCATAACGATTTAAAGAACTATCGCCCAGATTCTAATCTCCCATTCATATCAAAAATCTTAGAAAAGGTTGTTCTATCCCAGCTTGGTTCTCATCTGACTTCAAAATAGTCTTCTTAGCAATGTACAATCTGCATATCTCCCTTGCCACAGTACTGAAACTACTCTTCTAAAAGTAGTTAATGACATTCTCTCTGCTTTGGATAGCAGAAAGATTACAGTTCTCACCCTCCTTGATTTTTAGCAGTGCGAAGCTGGTCCCCAACACTGCTATACCATGGAGAACACTTCTACAATATTTGACACAATAGACCATGATATTTTACTTCACGGTCTTCAGCATGTATTTGGCATTCATGATAACATCCTTACCGTGGTTCAAGTCCTACTTGGTCAACAGGACACAAATTGTGTCTGCAAATGGAATACACCCCATGCACAGTTGATCCATGTTGTGGTGTTCCACAAGGGAACTGTTATCTTCATTTTATACACTCTTCCGCTCTCAAGTGTCATAGATCATCATCCAGTATCTCACCAAATGTACGCTGATGACACCCAAATATAAAAATCCAGCCCCCCAACTGAAGTTGATGCTACCATCCAAGGTGTAGAGAAGTGCATTTCTGATATGAAATCATGAATGACATGTAACGAGCTGCAGATGAATGATGATAAAACTGAGGCCATTCTGATTACAACACAAAGACGTTCTCATTCACATCCTTTACCTCAAACAATAAATATCAGCAACACCAACATTAAATTCACACAATCAGTACGAAACCTAGGTGTTACTCTGGACAGTACTCTCACATTGCACCAACATGTCATGAACATATGCAAGGCTGCATATCTTGAGCTGAGACGCATCAGCTCCATTCGCAAATATCTTTCAGTTGATGCCACTAAAACACTTGTGTGTTCATTAGTACTTTCAAGACTGGATTATTGTAACTCAGTTCTGTCTGTTTCATCACAATATCTATTTCAAAAATTTCAAAAAGTTCAAAACACAGCTGCTCGGATCATACTTAGAGTACCACGATCACAGCACACCTCCCCGCTGCTCTGTACCCTACACTGGCTATCCATTCGATCCAGAATCAAACACAAAATTGTTCTCTGTGCTTCTTTTCACTGACGGACTCTAGTCCAACATACCTATGCGACCTCACCCATGTGTACACACCAGCAAGATACTTACGCTCCTCTTCTGACAATCGTATACTCGTTATTCCCGCTATGAAAACAAAGTCATATGGACAGCGTTCTTTTGCATACCAGGGCCCAGCAACGTGGAATGAATTGCCCAATGAACTTAGACACAAAGACACAGTGATCACATTCAATAGTGCTCTCAAAACACTTATTTCGACTGCAAGATTAAACTTAAAGACCTAATAATGTTTGCTACCTTAAATATTCTCCGCATGTTTTTTCTATGTTTTCTAATTTTATGGTGTTTGTGTTAGTAATCATATCATTATGTTTTTTTTAAAATCTTGTATGTGTTATCTAATGTTGTAAAGCGCTTAGAGCTTCTAAAAATTAGGCGCTATACAAAGTCATTATTATTATTGTTATTATTATTATTATTATTATTATTATTATTATTATTATTATTATTATTATTATATGACTGAACAATTAGTAACTCTACTTCTAAAATACAAACCACACACACATTTTTAGTCTCGATAAGGTAACAAATTCAACATCTTACTCCAACCAAGTAATTTTTCATAAAATATACATTATGATACTAATTAAATTATTTTATCCGGGCGTCTACTGATCAAGTTGCCAGAGAATTAAAGTTTGACTTGCTTGCTTGGCGGGTTTTCCCACAATATTTTCCTACATTCCACCTATTGAAGGTAATGAGAAAATGTGCTTTCATTGTTTATTATCGCTTTTTCAAACACTTCTGATCTGATTGCAGGATGAATCAAGGATGATGCTTTTAATGTTTAATACATTCAGATTTTTTTTTAAAAAAGTCTTCATAATTATGGCTATCCGTTTCTGCTTATACAGCATCTTCATTACTGAACAGCTTTTCCTTTGTCTCCATGGTTCCGAAGATTATTGAATTTGGTCTATAATTTGCACACACATTAACACATGTACTTTAAACATCTTGCTCTCGAAAGCACACTTCTCTTTTGTCTTAATATTTCCTGTTACCTTCCTATCCCTAAAATGTAAATACAATCACACGAAGACGAATGAAAGAAATATTCAAACTTTGTTAGTTTCCCTGGAAGAAGCCATCTCAAGTCATGCCATGAGCGTGTTTAGTAGCTCGTTATAGCGCACGTTTACGACCAAAGGGTTAATAAAAGTCGTGTATTTTCATGCTAAAGCGTCTCTTAAGTGTCCTCGACAATTTGGTCCTTAAAGCTCAAGATTATATGTATAGACAACTGATACAACTGATAATGACGGAGATTACAGAGGTTGTCAAATGAGCCACACTAATAAAATTGCAATCATGTTTGAAATACAACCTAAGGAGAGAAAGGATGCCTTGCCAGTCAGACTATATAAAGTCTAGTGATTGTGCATATTTATTAGTCGTTTATTGTTCGTCTTTGATGACTTTGCAATATAAGCTTATAAATAAATATTGCTCATAATCTGATACAAATTGAAGCCTCAAGAATACTAACAATAAAATTGTTTACGGACAAATAACGACATTAGACTAATGCAGAGTTAAACTTTCAAACATTACTAGTGCATACATGTTTGGTGCCTTGTCGTTACTTGTGGACTTGTTTCAGCGTGCCTTAATAAATATTATTTTCGACTTTGTTTTCTATACAAGTGTGCATATATTTTGTCAACATTTTCATCTCGTCTAGAATGCTTTTCATTTGCCTATCGGATTATTTCATTTTAAATGCGTGACCTAACTGGGTCGGGATGTGAAGCAAGCCAAGAGGGATTTATGTGTACTGTATCGAATTTATAGCTGCATTAGCTCATTTCAGTCGTTGGATCATATATCCAACAATATATTACGATATCAGTTGTCAGCTAAAGCAGTTTTAGTTTTCTTAAATGTTTGTGACCTGTTAATTTGTATTTTCATGGCAGATAATATTCAAAATAATCGTAGGATACAATCACAGTATCAATACAGAATACACGAGCCATATATTATCTTAAGTTGCCTTTCTTTGAGCATCGCTCCAAACGTCGTTTAAATTTGTAGTTGTGGACTAATGCATGTCGTCGATGCCATCGAATTAGGCAAAAGACAGAATATCATCAAGTGCCATATTTGTTAGTGAATGTATCAAATACATTCCCTTTCTTAGACCCCAGACATCAACTCCCAGTGGAAT
Organism: Sinohyriopsis cumingii; assembly: GCA_028554795.2. Lineage (NCBI taxonomy): Eukaryota > Metazoa > Mollusca > Bivalvia > Unionida > Unionidae > Sinohyriopsis > Sinohyriopsis cumingii. The sequence continues at coordinate 38,751,383 of CM068831.1, read as the reverse complement.
CAGTTGTGCAACTTACAGTGCATGAATAGGAGCCATAAATATTTTCTGATTGTATTTTCCTACCATTTAATAAGTATGACAATATCAACAGTATTTACAAACATCATTTTTGATTTTTGGCCAATAAAAGTGAGTCAAGATATTCTGATAAGTCTTATTAATCCCAAAATGACCAGCCAAATGAGTTTCATGGGCCAGACAAAGTATTTCCTGTCTGTAAAATTTCGGAACTACAGTTCAATACAAAACATTACAATATGCATTCGTCTTGTCTCTGATTATAAAGCACTAACAAACAATGCCACCTCTGAGGAACAATTCAAGCTATATCATGCTTATGTGTTCCATTTGCAGGTATCCATTTTCTAATAAGACTTCCATTTTTAATGAAATAACAGACATGAACTTCAGTGGCTTCAGTTTCACTAATGGCCATTTGAAACAAAAAGATCTTATGATCTTTTTCGTATTCGATGACCCGTGATTGTCGTTTGTCACCCTTTTTAGAAAAGAAAATGAGTAGTTTAACTGGGATCAATACCTTTTGATTGATCCAAACAAGGAGTGAAGTGACCTCATCAAAAGCCTTATCAATACATGTGTCAGATAAAGAAATACTTTCCTTATCAATATCATTCTCAAAAGCTTTCTTCTCTGGTAACTGCACAAGCTGGGTATAAAACAGAGAATTCTTTTTCAGTTGGATCGACTTTCTGATCCAAACAAGTCTTGTCAATTACAAGTGAATTAACCACAACCTTTTGTCTAGCTGGGTCGTTGCCAAGTGATAAACAAATGCCCTCAACGGGTAAAACACTGTTCCGACTGTCACGGGTCCGAAGACTAAGTCTGATGACAAATTTACACAATAGAGTGAATATTAACAAAGCCGCACTTTTCTCCCTGAATAAGAACACTCATTAGAAGAAGTATCTGATAATAAAGACTCTCAGAAGCTCCTGTGTCACTTAAATTATTTATAGGGACGGGATTGGCCAAAACACATAAGCATGATATAGCTTGAATTGTTCCTCAGAGGTGGCATTGTTTGTTAGTGCTTTATAATCAGAGACAAGACGAATGCATATTGTAATGTTTTTATCATAGCTTCGACATGAATGGTTCATAATACTCCATAGAGGAATTATAATATATAGCTGTACCCAAATATTAATGATCTGGCGGAAGATTTGCAGCCATCATGCAAAACTGCTTTAGGATGCAATCTGGTTTATGTGACTGGAAATTTTATTACTTGTCAAAGCTCAATTATTTCAAAGACAGGACGAAATATTCGTCTTGGCCAAAACGAAACTCATCAAAGTCCTTGACCGTATATCTAAGGTGATACGCCACAATGCCACCTCTGAGGAACAATTCAAGCTTTTCTTCTATGAAGCCCACAAATGCGAAACCTTGAAGAATGTAGTATGGGTGCGTCACTCATGCCATACACATTAGTTGTAATTGGAAAAGTTATGTGAACTTAAATCACTCTGTGTCCACGATAACAGTTCAAAATGTGTAGTCCGATATCCATGACGATGATATCCACTATACCTAAGTTTGTTATATTATGTAACCTGTCGTATTCATCGTTATTCTACAACAACTACATGTATTGGCTGATGATCTAGTTCGATGTCGAATACATGGAATAAGAAAAACAATTGTCATGTTTCCAGTTTCGTTCTGTATGATAACTTTGCTATTACCCAATATGTTTAGTAACTTATCTGTAATCTTGTGTTTTGTAATCTTGTGTTCTTCGATCTCTACATATTCGGCATGGAACACTTTTCAGGAAAAGCATTATGTTACTTATTGAAAAAATATAACATTTTGATTCCATTTTTAATAAATACGTATTTAATTAATAATGTATTTTCCGTGAGGAAAGGTTTCCTACTTTTTAAAGAAAAATTATCAATAAGATTTATTTAGTTGTCACACTTGTAAATGATAATGAATATTGCACTGTACTAATCTGAAATGAAATTATACATTATACAATATGAACAAAATGCTATATTAATTTTGAGACAATTTCATCCCTTTTCTCCGATTTTCTGTATGTATTATCCATTAGAGGTGATATGATTTCCGATACAAGTTTTCTCTTTACGTGCTGGTTATCAAAGAAGAGAATGCATTGTTTTCATCTTTACTACGTATTGCTCATTTATACTATGTATCCATAAGTTATTCGCTAAACTGATAATAACATTTTGAACTTTTTTTAAATTAATAATCTTGTATAAAGTTGAATAAAATAAGATGTTTGACCTGATCGATTTTAAAACTTAGGATAATCTGTTCATCATGAGTTCGATGCGCACAATTCAATTGCTGTTTCAAGCGGACACTTGCAATATGGTTTAAAAATTATGGATCTTAGTTTTTGGTGAGAGGAGTTTAGATGTAAACATTTTTTTTTGCAGCAGACAAAGTGGTTATTGCAAAATGCACGTGAAATCGATTCTTGGCTGGCGCACTCCACGATTGTACAAAATAGGGCCATTTTATTTTTCAACGGTAATACTATTAAAACTGGAAGAAGACCAATGCCTGACCTTTTTTTTAATTTGTAGATAATATCAAGCTGTATTTTAGAATGTATGTGTGTGTGCGACAGAATGCATAACATTAGATTCAGATTCAACAGTGCTTTTTTTTTTTTTAATTTCTCCACATTATCGGCTGAATACGAAACGTTACATCTTTTAGTATACTTCTGTTTTAAGCACAGCACTGTACAATGTACTATTAGTTATGGCATGCATTATGCAACAAATTGACAATATCCATGTACGTCGAAAAATAGAACTCCAAACTAGATATTAGCGCATTTTGTCTGCACAAAGAAGTGTCATCGGACTGTGTATTTCTTATCATGAAACTTGACTGCACAACATAATTCTAGGTGAGGGTTGCGCTAAAGCACAAACACTATCAACGTACGAGTTTTAGAATTATCATTTCGTTGCTGATCTGCGGTTGGTACATCTGTCTCTACTGTGCATATATAAATCGTAATACACTTCCGCGGCATTTTATTATATTCCTACCTGCAATGTACAAATATTATAAAGGAGAAGCAACAATAACGATTGTATACACTCGAATTCTTTGAATTCTTACATTCACTATCCTTTTAGACTTTAACTTTGTTTGTGCATCAGGACCAATTAGTTCTAGGAGTGTCTAAAGTGATTTGAAAAACAACGTGTAGAAACTTAAGGGCGTCTTTAACTCTTAGCATTTTGACGTTGCTAAATACATATTTATTCTACAGTTTTGAAACATTAAATCATGATCAAAATGTCTTTGTTTGGTATGAAATAGCACTCCATAAACTTAATATATGTAGAAGTGGTTTATTCGCATCATTAAAAACATAATTAGACAGAGTCATACAATGTATCACATTAAGAGTGACTCGGAGTTTGAGGCCGCTATGCATTACATTTGAATAATTCACGCAGCAATAAGCTTACTTTGATCCTAGTTGTCGTTGATGGATGGGTTTTTGAAAGAAGGACGTCATCTTTAACCTTAGCTTTAAGGTTACATGCTCGCTTACATATCTGCCAGCAAAGTATAATGAAGTTGGCTGGTGACCTTGACGACCTGATACTGAAGCATGATCATGACAATCGCTAAGATTGTTGATCGAATAGAAAAGTTTTAAACAAATACTTAGGCTAGCGGCCTAGCAAAATAATTTCGCTGTACAAGCCGTTTCATGGCAAATGACTTTAACACCACCAAATTTAGTTGATTTCCAACAGATCCGTTCTTATGAACTCGACATCGGATATTTTGAATGAGACATTCCTTTCTCTTTGACAAACTGAAGTTTCCAATGAGGATCTCTGACAAAAGTGATGACCTCAACCATACCATCGCGGTGAACATGAATGACTTGAATTCATGCTCTCTACCCTGTGTGCATCTCCGATACAAGTCAGGCTAAAACCATCAAACTGCGGATACTTTGTTTACGATGACAATCAACACCACACATGGATCAGAGATGTTTCACGGTTGCTATATGGCAGTACCAAGCGGAAATCGAGTCTGTACATCTATTGCCGATCATTCACATAACTGAACCTTCTCAACAACCACGTAATGGCTATCGGTGCAGAGTTTTAAGGCCACAGAAGACATTATAAACATGTAAAGAATATGCGTTTCTTTAAGCGCCGCTTTCATAAGACTGATTACCTGGTTCCGGACAATACTAAACCATCTACTTTTGTCCAACTCATATATCAGTACTCATTGATTTCATCTGCTGGGCCAGCAGCTGACCGTCATTTATTTCACTTACTGGTCCATAGAAGTGCTGTAGGCCCGACGCCCGGCACACTGCTTGAAGTGACATATCTGTGAGTTGCCGCTTAGTTTAGAAACTATCTTGCCGTGGCCATATCTATTATGCCAGTAGATACTCTCAGAAAGACGCGGCACTGCTTGTGGTTAGCGAGGACAATATTCATTATAAAACAAAGGCGGATCGGGAGGTAGTCTAAAACAATCAGGTTGGTACCTCCGACGTTAAGTGGCTGTAAAAAGAGTACGTCAACAGCCATGAAATTGGCTTTTAAAAACACCTCAAAGTCACAATCGCACGTGTTGGGGGCAACATCGGGGACAATGTATACTGACGAGGCACGTGACTCCATGACCAGTGACCTAAACAGAAGATCACGTGCTTGTCTGCTCCTAGAAAGGTCCACGATGGATTGTGAAAACAGTACGTAAGTTCTAACCAAAGCTATCCAAACATTCCGTTACGTATTTTAACATATTACTGACACAGTTTGCATCGAAAACAACTTTGGTTGGACGTTGTTTTCCTTTTTCAAACGAATAAGGACCTGGAAAAGAAAACCTCCTCTAACTCTCTCACTGTGTAAATAGCATGTAAAGCAATGAAATCACTCAAAACGAGTAACGTAAATGTTTGTTTCCTTCTTGATTGTCGACAGGCAGTGTGGAAACCTAATGCATATGATCTGATTTTCAACAATTACAGAACATACTATAGTGAATTTACAATCATGTTATGAAATCGTGCATTGTAACATTGATGGTTTGCGTTTCCAAACCGACAATGTTTGTCACTTACTCATTTTTGCATACACACACCGAGGTAGTTATGCAAGGAAGGGTTGCTAGATTCTGTGACCATTTTTTCAAGCTATTTAAAATGGGGGATTGTATATAGTTATGGTTTCTGGTAAAGTTGTAGGTATATGTGTGTGATAAACGGCAAACATCTCGTATAACATAAAACATAAAGTTGATAAGTGGGTAAGTTTGAAAATTCACTTCACATAGCTTATATTGATAGTAAACATTTTGCTTTTGACAAATTTTTTAAGTGTAGCAAATCATTGTTACAAACTCGTGTTGAGAAAAGGAGTGACATTTCTTGTAAAACATTGTAGTGCACTTGCCCTTTATCTTCGTTTGTCTTAGAGAAGGCCACCTTTGCAGCCGCTAGAACAGTAGTAGACGTCGTCGCTGCCGTAGAAATAGTTCATTTAGAAATGAATTTTTATTTTCCCATCCAATGGACAATGATATTAGATTAGATTTGGCAGGCATGATCATGAACGGAGAAGATGAAATACATCTTGCAGGAGGAGACACAATCAGTCAATGCCGTCGTTTGTTTTATAGTGCTTTCACGACGTAGCAACATCACGTCTCTTTTATGTCAAGATATTTGTTTTATCCCTTTTCTTCGTGGAGCTTTTCTTCTTTCTGCGGCAATTCTTTTGTTTGTGGGGATGTTGCCTTTTTTGGCGACCTTTCATATTTTTCTTCATTTAGCTTTTTCTTTTAAGATTCTATATATAAGGGGACAAAATAATGACACCTCATAAACAATTACATCCATCAGTTAAAAATGAATTGATTTTTGGTTTGCATATTGTTTTTTTTTTGTTTTGTTTTTTCTTCAAAATGGGTTTGTTAGTTTGGGTATGTTGATTATGTTTTAAAGTAATTGACGTGATCTCAAAGTAAACAGTCGTAACACTTGAAACCAGCTTATAATAAATGCGCAAGAACATTCAATGCAACGGATGGCATACGGACTACGACACAATTTGGCAGGAGAATGTGATTGAAAGGAGGTCGTGTGGGCTACCATTTGAAGAAGAAAAAAAAAAAAAGAAGTGTAGGATGATTTTAAATTTTCTTCCTTTCTTCCGAATGATGCGAAAGGAGAAATGTAAATAACAGGACATCATTATTAACACTTAACGTGTAACTAATTGGTACAAAGTAATCTCAAATAATAGCGAATTTGTTGGTTCTAAATCGATGCGTAAATAAGCATTGGTGTTGCAATGTCATAGATCAGTCATAGGGTTCAATTGTTTGGCTAACATATGTACCTGTGATCTGTTTCTTCCATATTTGAACAATAGCACATAATGAGCATTGGGACTGATTTTGGGATGTGCTTGAAATAACTGTTGTGCTGGCATTACAATGGTGTCCGTGGCGTTTAAACCAAGGTTTATTCTTCTACGTCTTATTCTAACATCTCCTCGAAGATGACACGATGTGGTTTGACTGAAGTCAAACACGATTCCAAAATCTTCACGAAAAATGACTTCTGTAAACAAAATCGATTTAATTGAAAGAAATTTAAAGAAAGTGCAAACCTCACCTTGTAACAACGCATGGTATTTTACGCTTGACAATCAGACAAATGCGATTTGTATTCGATGAAACGCTCTAGTTTGTTTGAACCACTCGATATATAAATCAACATTTTAAAGAAATTGCGAATATGCAAGGACTCCCAACGTTTTCTAAATGTTTGTCTATCGTTTGATACTAGAGGAATTGAAGGACGAGGCAGCGATAGTAACACGTTGAGAATGCTGAAAAGATTATCAAATGCAAAATACATTTAATACATCTGAAGCTAGACTAACATTTCTAATATTGGTGTCAAAACACAAGAAAACATTTTTCTTTCGAAGATTTAAAACACATACGGCATATATTATTCCGTTCGTGATTTAATGTCTGTCCCATTAAATGTATGTGCAAGCTATGGTCGTCTTCTTATATTTATACAAATTTAGTGTCTCTAATTTCTCCGGTATTGTCTTTCTTCTCATTTCCTTTATATTTGTACGAAATTACTTTCGTGGATTTGTAATAGATCCTGTTTCGGGTTTTCTACTACGGCTTTTATCATTATCTCATGTTCACCTCTCAGTGTTTGTAAGTTAACTCCTTCTTGCTTCCATGCATCGACACCAGAAAATTTCCTGTCATGTACATCTTCCCAATGGAAAAGTTGCTGGTATAAACAACTGCATATACACGCATCTTGATAAGTATAAAGCGGAACTAATGATCGACGAATGTATTCTTAACATGGGCATGAAAACGTTTGCTCATCGCTATTTTAACACAACGTATCTTACTTACGAAAATAAATTTGGAATTATTACGCTTCGATAACCGAAATCCGACGAAAATGCCGTCATTAAAACGCAAATTACCCGTCGTCCAAACTATAATGGAATAGACGTGGATGGAATCAGTTCTGTTAACGGTTCTTGATACTCTAATAACTCAACACTGTCATTGACTTCCTTCCACTGAATTTATTGCAACAGTGAGGACAAAAGCCGTAGCGTGGTAAACTTCATATTCACGTTGTTGTTTTCTGTCTGTGATAGTATTTGCCAAGAATAACTTTTCATCTACTGTGGAAATAGCAATTATAGAAAAATTCCTCAAATGATGTTTCACTTGTATCTTGACAAACTCTCTGCAAATGCGTGCAGTTAGCAGAATTGGTAAAATCCGAATTCTAAACTAGTCATTCATAGAAATACCTTTGTTTTCTTTGTTCTTTGAGCGAATAGTGAAATCGACAGACAAACGATATCCGACAGAGAAATCTGAAGGAAATATTAATTTCTTTAACTGATGTTACACCCATCGTTAAGGGGTGTTGTCGTAGGTGTCAAACCAGGTTGTGTTTAAACGTATTGATTCAATCTGGTATAAGTCTTCACTTTCAAGAGTGCTACAAAGCATGCAAACAATGTAGCTATGAATCATACAGTCAAAGACCCTGTGAGATGGTTTATTGAAAAATGACGATTGATAAAATCGACCACTTTGAGACCTCTGGTGCGGTATGTTCGTTTGGACGCAATTATTATTATTTGCGTTAATCTGAAGCTTTACAAACTAGACGGTCACGTTGTATTTTACTATCCAAGTATTCAAAGATGCAAAGAACAAACATGGATGTATTTGATTTCTTTTCTTCGAAATTCGTCCTCATCGCATGGCAAGCGCGTTGCATTGGTTCTTTATACAAAGAAATTGTCTAGTGGATTCAGAAGTATTTGTGTCTGTCTAACCTCGGGCGTCGTCTGTATGTTTGCTCGTACAACTCCTCCATGGTAAAATCTAAAAAAGAACATTTCAGATTGTGATTGAGGGAACCAAGTAGGTATAGAAAAAGAAAAGAAAAGAAAGAAACTTCTGTCCATGTGTCATTCCAAATATTTTAGTCATTTTTTTCAAACACATGGCCAAATAATTCATGAAATCTTTAAAATGCATTTGTCGCGATTTCACTTCGACTAGACTGGCTCCAACCATAATCGGTGCGATCGTTTGAATAGATTCAGAAGGAAACATTCCGTCGTATCAAGAGAAATTGTGAGCAATGATTGTAGCATCCTTGTAGCTGTCTTTGTAAGGCTACATATCCTTCCTCTTCGCGCCAATATCGTCGGTGGAGTCTAAAATCGGAAAGAGACAGTGGAAAAAATTGCTTCCAGTATTAAAGTTTCACAAGCCCCATGATCAACGGAGAAATTGAAAACGTGAATGATGTTTTCTATTATGCGGTATAGTTCTCGTCTTGCGAGGTGCCCCAGTCTCTCTAGGAGGTGAAGCGTGGGTCATGCAAAGCGTAATGGTTCCGTCGGTCATGTTAAACTTGTCACTGGTTTGTTGAATGTGTTGAAGTATGTAATTATTTTGAACCGTGTGATTTATGCATGTCTACTAAATTGGAGACTTTAAACTGGATGGAGATTCTCAAACAATTGGCCTCTTTAGTTGTTGTTGTAGGGTTTAACGCCATATTTTAGCACACATAGCGGCCAGTATTAATGGTGGAGGAAAAACCCGGGTTGGCCTCTTTAGCTTGGCACTGCAATTTTGTTGTAACTAAGATGGATTCACACAAGTCTGTAATTAAATCTGCTGTTTTCTAGGGTGGCACTTCAGACATGAATAAGACCTCTTGCAAATTTCATCTTGTAGGTGTAAGCATTGGTGCACATTTGATGCAGGTCAAATTTAGCTGCAGGTCAGGTCAGGTTTTGCATCTCTATCAAATATGATAATAATTTTCTGGAGTTTCTGAGCGACTTTATCTTTGCTGGATCAGGATTCTCTTTGTCTTGTGGCCGAGGAGGTAGTGTACGTTGATTCATTTCACGCACCACATCGTCGACATCGCTGGCATGTTCTTGCGTTAAACATTTAGTTAGCACGTGGGACAAAAACAAGGAAAGTCGTCGTCTATGTCACCACTTGGCATCTACGTCCACGATCTCGCTGGACTATGGAGATCATTTTAATTTGATTACAACATTATATTTGACTAATTTATACGCACGCACTCACATCTTCTATGCATGAAAAACACACTTTATATACTTATTGACTTGGTATTATTAGCTATAAATGTCTCAAGCTAAGTCCAATTTCATTACCGGTTGATGTTGCTTTGGTAGTCATTGTTGTTTGATACTGCTGACAACTGACTACCGTGAGTGTGGATAGATTAATACAAGTTTTAGGAATTTTGGCTGGTGAAATTCTCTTTCTGTTGCCTCAGATACATTAAATCTGCGTTCCGACTGTGAAGAAGGAAAATATGGAAGAGTGAAATTAAGTCGACCCTCTGGTTAGAGATTTACAGATAGTTATTCGAAGAATACTTAAAATAAGAATACGGACAATTCGTCTGGAAATAAAAGTCACGATGATGCGAGATCTGACATCGGGCTCTGGAAGCAAATGTCACAATAGATGCGACATCTGAATGAAAAGAAAGAACAAGAGAAAATTGAACAAAGGTAGAAATATGTATTATCATTGTCAGGTTACAGGACACTGGTCTTCTGAAAGGCTTATTAAAAAGAAGCACAAGAAGCGAGAAGTTGAGAACTCTTCAAAATTAGAAACAGAAAGATACAAACCCGTCTTAGACACAAGACGTTAAGGTAACAGAAAGAGAATGAAGAGGGAATAAAATGCATGCGAAGAGAATGAAAGGTAGAGACAGACATTATAAGAAAGACAAAATGGAATTTGGTGATGTGTTATGACATTTGCATTGTGATTCAAAGGAGACTATTCCAAGGAAACTTATGTGTCCATCTGTCTTATTTTCTCATATTATGGATACGTTACTTAAACACACTCAAACACACAAACCATCGACCGTTGGGGAAATGAATGTATGGTTTAACATAATTTGGCAATCACTGAGTAGTGTTTCTTTTCTAACAGATACTAAAGACCCAGAAAAGGACGTGAAGGTGTTTGTTTTGACACACTTATAGACTTTACAACATCAGCTTTAACTGGCTAAATTTATATGTGCGCCTAAGTCCGACTTCTGTTGTTTCTATTGCTCGTTTGGAAGTGATAATAACTCTCCCGTTACTACTGTTATTTTGATAGAATGTGACCATGGATTGTTATTTTAAAATATAAAGACGTCATCTATTTATTTTAAAAGATGTTGTGCCTGAAGATACATACATAAAATGCGAAACTAGTTGCGCTGAATTATCGGCATTTGTTTGCATTGGATTTTTTTATTAAAAAAAATTGAAATATACATACATGTTTGGGAATCAAAGATTTCGGGAAACCTATTCATTTTTTGTATCTTAATCTGATTTGGGATCAAGGATTACGGGAAATATATCAATTACTTTTATCAGCATCATAGTGGAAATACGGCATATGATGTTATAAATATTGAGTATAAAACTAACTACCGCATATGACGCTACAGTACTATGAAAATAGTTGGCTTGAACTAGTACAGTTAAATGGAAACGATTATAAGCCAGCACTTAATATTTAGTCTTCTGCAAAATTATAACTCTACAAATATTTTAATGAGCTGTGTATTTGGTGCACATTTTTGGTGCAGTGTACGTCTGTTTTATGTATTCACTAATCCTGGAGATTTTGCTGATCACATATATAGTGGTTCCACTGCAAGACTATTAACTATCTTCTTAGATAATATTATTATTAGTAACAGTAGTAGCAGTAGTACCAATAGTAGTAGTAGTACCTTTAATGCTGTTTTATTATTATTATTATTTTTGTTAGTATCATTATTATTATTATTATTATTATTCAAGTGCTACTAATTACAAATGAATTGGACTGAATTTAATGCAATATTTCGTGTATTTGAAAATAAAAATCAGTACTCATTGGGTGATACAATAAACAAAGAAAACGTAAAATGTCGTATTTTACCATTATATTCTGATAATAAAGACATTACGTCTGAAAAAAATCAAACATAAATTATATAAAGTAAAGACAATTATAAAATTTAATATTGTGTATATATATATTTTGAACTTATTATTTAATCTGGTGTTGCAAAATGCCACTATATTGAACATGATCTAATCTCCTAACACAGTGTAAACAAGATATGAATATTCCAAAGAGAAAACCTGGAATATATTTCTGAACACATGAATAAATATAACGTGCAATATTTTATGTGTTTGCTTATAGTAATATTAGTATTATTAATATTGATTGTTGCAGCAGTAGTAGTCGCTGCAGTAATGGTAGCATGAGTGCATGATTTAGGAATTTAGCAACTGTAGTAGAAGTAGCATTTTCTAATGCACTTTGAGTTATAATAGTGGTAGTTGTCGTAGCAGTTGTATCAGTAGCCATAGTAGTACTATTTCCTGATGTTTTGGTTAAGACAAATAGACAAAGCAATTTCGAATTTCGTTTTTTTTATTGAAACAAATTCGCATAATATTTAGAAGTGATCGCACCTAAGGAAATATTATGTATTAAGAAAACTATAGTTTATCCCCAGTCTAGATCTAACTAATCCCGTAGTATAAAATACGTAACATCTACGTTGTTTCAGGAAATGTGTATCATTATGTATTCACCAAGGAACGTGCAGTTTGTGGTGCCTAGCATTTTCTTTAGAAAATGCGGTTGAATTCGCCAAATATTATTATTGAGAGATTCATCCTACATGAATTGAATATAGCTCTTACATAACACAATCTGTCAATACTATCTGAGAATTTTCTGTAATGTCTCATGTTAGAAAACGTGGATAACAACATTTCCGGTATATATATCTAATATAATTTTCTTAAGGAATATTGTATTCCTGAATATTATGCAAACAGTAGTAAATTGTAAGAAAGAAGGTAGTCCTGAGGCATTCACTTCTGCTTAATACTAGTGATTATCGCACTCCAAAGTGTACTAGCAAAATTTAATTATATTTTATAGCCAAAACTATGCATTCAATACACCACATTATGCACTTATGTCATTCAGCCAAACAAACATTTCCTTATATACGCCTTTGTAAAAATGGCCGTGATTTTGTTCAATATAAATCGATACCTTACTAATTTGGCGCGAGATTTTTTATTTTTTTTATTTTCTGCCTATCTGAGCGTTAGATACATGGTCAATGTATGCGATTCCGAAGATCTTGCGGAAGCATCTCATTTCAATGAATCCTGTTCTGTAGATCTGATGTGAGTGTCAATGGAAGCAATAGCAATGTTTGTATCCTTCCATATTGGCCTCAAGCTTGTTATTGCTGCTGTTGTCCGGGCAATCCTGCTAAGTAATTCTAGTTTTGAGTCCTCATCTTTCATAACAGCTCACAAGTACCTGAAACTTGTGACTGTTTCCAGCTTCTGTCTAAGTACTTTTATTTCTGCACTGGTACCATTGGTGTTGTTTGTCACCCAAGTCAGAAAGTACTTCTTTTTTATCTCCTGTTAATCCATCACTATCATCTATAAAGCGAAGTTTGGTGGTTGTTCTTCCTCCGATCCTTTCCAAAACATTGCTGAGGAGTGTATGTGGCAGTATGCAACCCTGTTTGACTTCCAACTGTTGTTCGACCTTCTTGAAAGCTTTGATGGCATGGTACAGATTTTGCTGATGCTAAAAGTGTTTCTCTCAAAGGAGTCTCATATTGAATATTTGTTTCTTTATGCTCCTTATTTCTCGAAAACCTGCTTGCTCTTCAGCAAAAAAGTCTCTGCTTGAGTCTTTCGTCTTCAGCATGACTTCGCTTGGGCGGCTGATCAGACTGACGGTGTTGTGGTTTTGAAATAACTGCAGGTTTCCTTTCTTGGGGAGCACGATGACCAAAGGTTGAGTACATGTTTTGGGTCATTCTACTGTCTGCAATAACTTGTTGCAGATTGTTTTTAGGACAGTGACTATCTTTTCTCTTCCTATTTGAATGAGTTCTGCTGGCATGTTGTCAACGCCAGCTGAATTTTCTGTCTTTACTGACCTAACTGCAGTTTCTCCTTGCTCACGAAGAATGGTGTTGTCATCAATTTATTTTGCTGGAAGGTGCTTTAATACTGTTGGGTCTCCTTGGGTTTTATAATTGTAAAATTGTGAGCAGTATTCTGCCAATTGTTTGAGGATCTCTTGATCTTCTGTGGGCCATTTTCCTGACTTGTCTTGGATGGTGGTACTTGTTTAAGATATGTGAGATCTTTCACCAGCTGGTATCCATCGTGCTAACGTTTCTGCTTTGACTGTCTTGGATTTCAAAGCATTGTCTTTCTATCTAGACTCCTGTGCTTTTCTCGTACTTATTGGTTATTCTTGGTTGGTACTGCGTTTTGATCACTTTTAATATATCATGATCAATTCCAATATCTGCTCATGGGAAACGTTGCGTTATTGCGATATTGAGTCCCGTGCTGAATCGTCTTGTCACCAAGATGGAGTCGGTCTGGTTGTGATATTGTCCGTTTGGACCGTGCCAGGCCCATCTTCAATATCCTTTGTGAGGGCCGAACGTGATGGTTAGCACAAGATTGTTGTAGGCGGCAATGTCCAAAAGCCTGAGTCCACTTTCATTTGTCTCTACATTGCAGAAGGGTCCACAAATCCTTTGCCAGTTTGTCTGTGAATCAACTCCTACCTTTGCATTCCAGTCTCCTTGTACAAAACGAATCTTTTTTTGGGGGACGATTTGTCAATGACATCTTGCAGTTGATTATAACATTCTACAGTTCGCTTTCATCATAGTTAGGCGTCGGTACACAATATAATTGTGATATTAAAAGGGAGCCGCCCTCGGACGGATGGTAATAAGTCTGTTTGAGACTGGGCAGCAACACATTATGCTGTTCACAAGAAATACAACGCCATGATTGTGTTTGTCCCTCATCGGCTGAAGCGAAGCTTATGTCCTTCTTCTGTTCTTATTTCGCCAAAGTTTTAATCTAGCCACGTAGCAGAGACCAATAATGATACAGTAGTGCCTTTTCTAACTCATGTCTAAGTCTTTTCTAATTTTCCATATCTCTCACTGTTCAAACGTTCCATGTACCGATAATGATGTTGTGTCTCCATTGAATTTGACAGTGGGTGCACCATGCTTGTCACTTTCGTCCTGGTGTGCAGCGGCAGGTGAGGTCACTGCTGACCCGGGTTGTGACCGATCCGATATGCTAGATGTCTTCACGTGGTGTGTTAAGGGCAAGATACAGCCTGGAGGAGTTCATTCCACTCCTGACTGGATGATCACAGCCGAAGTCCACCGATATTATTTGCGACGCCCTGGTCATGAAGCTCATTTTGGAGGCCTTCCACCCTGGCTGTCGAATTCATCGATAAAGACATCCACCCAGTGATGACGTGCTATCATTGCATTATTTTAACCATAGATCTATAGAACTGCCCATTATATATAGTGACTTATTTACTCTCGGGGACCTCTCCGGTGGCATTGTGGTTAGAGCGTCCTCCTCGGCGCCGGAGGTCGTGAGTTGGAATTGCGGCCGAGTCATACCAGATACGGTACTAGCAGAGACGGTACTAGCATCTGCCCTGCAAGATGCTCAGCGTTAAGAAGTTAGTGTTAGGACTGGTTGGTCTGGTGTCAGGATAATGTGACTGGGTGGGACATAATACATGTCTGTGGCATGATGCCCCAATGCTAGATAACACGATAAACTGTCATGCTGTATACATATTAGTGATATCACAAAGATGGCCGCTATTGCTTAACCGGCTTGATGCAGCTGTTCCGTTTTTGTGCCGTTTTCATGATATTTGTGCTCGGTGGCTGTCTTCGTCTGCGTTTCTGTGTTCATTATGTATTGGCTGTTCAGTTCGTATGTGTTTCTTCATCTCCTTGTTTTGGAAACGAGAACAATTAGACTTTTTCTCAGCTGTCTTGCTCCACTACTACAACTTCCATTTGAACAAACCGCCATCACGTGATACTCACCAGTCAACCCGTTTATGCTTTGATGGACCCTCATTAATTGCTTTAAATGACCACTCCTTGGCTCTCCACACTACATTGTGCTCTAGACTAAACGAACTGGGACTGCATCCATCATTACCTAAATGTAAAAAGAAGCGAAAAGAGAAAAGTTGTTTCAAAGTTGGCCGGCGTAGAACAGGAAGAAGTATTCCAGTTATCTCCCTTATGCCCTTTTCGGCTCGACAATTTAAAAATTCGACTGTTAATTTAGATAACCTAATTAAAATCAACCTTCGTGTCAACTATCCGAGAGATACCTCTGCGAATTGCATTGTTCAATGCCCAATCAGTAGGACCACCGCAAAAGCGCACAGAATAGTTAATTTTATCAACGACCAGAATATTGACGTCTTTTTCCTGACAGAAACATGGCTAAAAACATCAGGCAATGAGCCCAAGTGTGCAAATCTAACACCCACTGGTTACTCCATCAAGTCGTTTCCACGTAACTCATGCGTAAGTGGAATTGCTATCATCACAAAGAACTCCATGATCAAACGTCTTAACCACACCACAACATTCAATTTCGACCACACATTGTTGGAACTAGTCCAAACCACACTCACACTGGAGCAAAGGTCAGTCCATATTTTCTGCCTATACTGCCCTCCTCCTAGTAGAAAAAACAAGATGACTGAATCTCACTTTTTTGGAGCAGTTTCCGAATCTTCTGGAGTATGGAAATTCTATAGGTGGCAACCTGATTATTCTTGGAGATTTCAATTTTCACTTTGACTGTTCCGGGAACCCAAACACATCAAAACTCATAGATTCCATTAATGGCTTCAATCTCAAACAGTCAGTTAACCAACCCACCCAGTTAACCAACCCACCCATAAACATGGTCACATTTTAGACTGGATTCTTCATAGACCTGATGATAACATTCTACGGTCCTCCCTGGTATCCTATGAACTTTGCATCACATCACCTCTGCATTATATGCCATCTTGACGTATCAGTCCCTAACCCTCCACCTTTATCTGCTACTAAGAGAAATCTCTGTATGATAAATAGAACCAAACTAATGCACGACATCCAAGCTAACCTCACAACTTGCTTACCTCCTACCGCAGAACAACTCGATAACTGTCTGCGTTCATTGCTCGACAAACATGCCCCAGCTACCAAGTGCCGAGTATCAATTCAGAAGTGTTCTCCATGGTATAGCAGTGTTGGGGACCAGCGTCGCACTGCTAAAAGAGAAGAATGTCACAAATATAGTCCATGCAGCGAAATCAGCCCACTACACTACTAAGATCATGGAAAGTTCCAACTGCAAAGAGCTCATCGAGATTACTAAGAAGCTAATGGCAGAGGAACAAATCTACACCACTTCCAAATACCTTCTCTCTTTGCAAATTTCTTCCGTGACAAAGTACAAACCATTAGAGATAAACTTTACACCACAATTTCAATTAACTCGTCGTCACCATACAGTTGCGATACAGAATTTGAGCGGCAACCATTAACAGCATGTGAACCTGTCTCTATGGATTTCGTACGTACAATCCTGATGACGAGTGCACCTAAGTCATGTGAACTTGATCCAATTCCAACATCACTGGGGCTTTAGTGCTTAGATGTTACTGATGTTATTAATACCTCTCTCTCATCAGGGGAATTCCCATCATTTTTCAAAACTGCCATTGTAAAGCCTCTGCTGAAGAAACCAACACTAGACCATAACGATTTAAAGAACTATCGCCCAGATTCTAATCTCCCATTCATATCAAAAATCTTAGAAAAGGTTGTTCTATCCCAGCTTGGTTCTCATCTGACTTCAAAATAGTCTTCTTAGCAATGTACAATCTGCATATCTCCCTTGCCACAGTACTGAAACTACTCTTCTAAAAGTAGTTAATGACATTCTCTCTGCTTTGGATAGCAGAAAGATTACAGTTCTCACCCTCCTTGATTTTTAGCAGTGCGAAGCTGGTCCCCAACACTGCTATACCATGGAGAACACTTCTACAATATTTGACACAATAGACCATGATATTTTACTTCACGGTCTTCAGCATGTATTTGGCATTCATGATAACATCCTTACCGTGGTTCAAGTCCTACTTGGTCAACAGGACACAAATTGTGTCTGCAAATGGAATACACCCCATGCACAGTTGATCCATGTTGTGGTGTTCCACAAGGGAACTGTTATCTTCATTTTATACACTCTTCCGCTCTCAAGTGTCATAGATCATCATCCAGTATCTCACCAATTGTACGCTGATGACACCCAAATATAAAAATCCAGCCACCCAACTGAAGTTGATGCTACCATCCAAGGTGTAGAGAGGTGCATTTCTGATATGAAATCATGAATGACATGTAACGAGCTGCAGATGAATGATGATAAAACTGAGGCCATTCTGATTACAACACAAAGACGTTCTCATTCACATCCTTTACCTCAAACAATAAATATCAGCAACACCAACATTAAATTCACACAATCAGTACGAAACCTAGGTGTTACTCTGGACAGTACTCTCACATTGCACCAACATGTCATGAACATATGCAAGGCTGCATATCTTGAGCTGAGACGCATCAGCTCCATTCGCAAATATCTTTCAGTTGATGCCACTAAAACACTTGTGTGTTCATTAGTACTTTCAAGACTGGATTATTGTAACTCAGTTCTGTCTGTTTCATCACAATATCTATTTCAAAAATTTCAAAAAGTTCAAAACACAGCTGCTCGGATCATACTTAGAGTACCACGATCACAGCACACCTCCCCGCTGCTCTGTACCCTACACTGGCTATCCATTCGATCCAGAATCAAACACAAAATTGTTCTCTGTGCTTCTTTTCACTGACGGACTCTAGTCCAACATACCTATGCGACCTCACCCATGTGTACACACCAGCAAGATACTTACGCTCCTCTTCTGACAATCGTATACTCGTTATTCCCGCTATGAAAACAAAGTCATATGGACAGCGTTCTTTTGCATACCAGGGCCCAGCAACGTGGAATGAATTGCCCAATGAACTTAGACACAAAGACACAGTGATCACATTCAATAGTGCTCTCAAAACACTTATTTCGACTGCAAGATTAAACTTAAAGACCTAATAATGTTTGCTACCTTAAATATTCTCCGCATGTTTTTTCTATGTTTTCTAATTTTATGGTGTTTGTGTTAGTAATCATATCATTATGTTTTTTTTTAAATCTTGTATGTGTTATCTAATGTTGTAAAGCGCTTAGAGCTTCTAAAAATTAGGCGCTATACAAAGTCATTATTATTATTGTTATTATTATTATCATTATTATTATTATTATTATTATTATTATTATATGACTGAACAATTAGTAACTCTACTTCTAAAATACAAACCACACACACATTTTTAGTCTCGATAAGGTAACAAATTCAACATCTTACTCCAACCAAGTAATTTTTCATAAAATATACATTATGATACTAATTAAATTATTTTATCCGGGCGTCTACTGATCAAGTTGCCAGAGAATTAAAGTTTGACTTGCTTGCTTGGCGGGTTTTCCCACAATATTTTCCTACATTCCACCTATTGAAGGTAATGAGAAAATGTGCTTTCATTGTTTATTATCGCTTTTTCAAACACTTCTGATCTGATTGCAGGATGAATCAAGGATGATGCTTTTAATGTTTAATACATTCAGATTTTTTTAAAAAAAAGTCTTCATAATTATGGCTATCCGTTTCTGCTTATACAGCATCTTCATTACTGAACAGCTTTTCCTTTGTCTCCATGGTTCCGAAGATTATTGAATTTGGTCTATAATTTGCACACACATTAACACATGTACTTTAAACATCTTGCTCTCGAAAGCACACTTCTCTTTTGTCTTAATATTTCCTGTTACCTTCCTATCCCTAAAATGTAAATACAATCACACGAAGACGAATGAAAGAAATATTCAAACTTTGTTAGTTTCCCTGGAAGAAGCCATCTCAAGTCATGCCATGAGCGTGTTTAGTAGCTCGTTATAGCGCACGTTTACGACCAAAGGGTTAATAAAAGTCGTGTATTTTCATGCTAAAGCGTCTCTTAAGTGTCCTCGACAATTTGGTCCTTAAAGCTCAAGATTATATGTATAGACAACTGATACAACTGATAATGACGGAGATTACAGAGGTTGTCAAATGAGCCACACTAATAAAATTGCAATCATGTTTGAAATACAACCTAAGGAGAGAAAGGATGCCTTGCCAGTCAGACTATATAAAGTCTAGTGATTGTGCATATTTATTAGTCGTTTATTGTTCGTCTTTGATGACTTTGCAATATAAGCTTATAAATAAATATTGCTCATAATCTGATACAAATTGAAGCCTCAACAATACTAACAATAAAATTGTTTACGGACAAATAACGACATTAGACTAATGCAGAGTTAAACTTTCAAACATTACTAGTGCATACATGTTTGGTGCCTTGTCGTTACTTGTGGACTTGTTTCAGCGTGCCTTAATAAATATTATTTTCGACTTTGTTTTCTATACAAGTGTGCATATATTTTGTCAACATTTTCATCTCGTCTAGAATGCTTTTCATTTGCCTATCGGATTATTTCATTTTAAATGCGTGACCTAACTGGGTCGGGATGTGAAGCAAGCCAAGAGGGATTTATGTGTACTGTATCGAATTTATAGCTGCATTAGCTCATTTCAGTCGTTGGATCATATATCCAACAATATATTACGATATCAGTTGTCAGCTAAAGCAGTTTTAGTTTTCTTAAATGTTTGTGACCTGTTAATTTGTATTTTCATGGCAGATAATATTCAAAATAATCGTAGGATACAATCACAGTATCAATACAGAATACACGAACCATATATTATCTTAAGTTGCCTTTCTTTGAGCATCGCTCCAAACGTCGTTTAAATTTGTAGTTGTGGACTAATGCATGTCGTCGATGCCATCGAATTAGGCAAAAGACAGAATATCATCAAGTGCCATATTTGTTAGTGAATGTATCAAATACATTCCCTTTCTTAGACCCCAGACATCAACTCCCAGTGGAATCAGTTGTGCAACTTACAGTGCATGAATAGGAGCCATAAATATCTTCTGATTGTATTTTCCTACCATTTAATAAGTATGACAATATCAACAGTATTTACAAACATCATTTTTGATTTTTGGCCAATAAAAGTGAGTCAAGATATTCTGATAAGTCTTATTAATCCCAAAATGACCAGCCAAATGAGTTTCATGGGCCAGACAAAGTATTTCCTGTCTGTAAAATTTCGGAACTACAGTTCAATACAAAACATTACAATATGCATTCGTCTTGTCTCTGATTATAAAGCACTAACAAACAATGCCACCTCTGAGGAACAATTCAAGCTATATCATGCTTATGTGTTCCATTTGCAGGTATCCATTTTCTAATAAGACTTCCATTTTTAATGAAATAACAGACATGAACTTCAGTGGCTTCAGTTTCACTAATGGCCATTTGAAACAAAAAGATCTTATGATCTTTTTCGTATTCGATGACCCGTGATTGTCGTTTGTCACCCTTTTTAGAAAAGAAAATGAGTAGTTTAACTGGGATCAATACCTTTTGATTGATCCAAACAAGGAGTGAAGTGACCTCATCAAAAGCCTTATCAATACATGTGTCAGATAAAGAAATACTTTCCTTATCAATATCATTCTCAAAAGCTTTCTTCTCTGGTAACTGCACAAGCTGGGTATAAAACAGAGAATTCTTTTTCAGTTGGATCGACTTTCTGATCCAAACAAGTCTTGTCAATTACAAGTGAATTAACCACAACCTTTTGTCTAGCTGGGTCGTTGCCAAGTGATAAACAAATGCCCTCAACGGGTAAAACACTGTTCCGACTGTCACGGGTCTGAAGACTAAGTCTGATGACAAATTTACACAATAGAGTGAATATTAACAAAGCCGCACTTTTCTCCCTGAATAAGAACACTCATTAGAAGAAGTACCTGATAATAAAGACTCTCAGAAGCTCCTGTGTCACTTAAATTATTTATAGGGACGGGATTGGTCAAAACACATAAGCATGATATAGCTTGAATTGTTCCTCAGAGGTGGCATTGTTTGTTAGTGCTTTATAATCAGAGACAAGACGAATGCATATTGTAATGTTTTTATCATAGCTTCGACATGAATGGTTCATAATACTCCATAGAGGAATTATAATATATAGCTGTACCCAAATATTAATGATCTGGCGGAAGATTTGCAGCCATCATGCAAAACTGCTTTAGGATGCAATCTGGTTTATGTGACTGGAAATTTTATTACTTGTCAAAGCTCAATTATTTGAAAGACAGGACGAAATATTCGTCTTGGCCAAAACGAAACTCATCAAAGTCCTTGACCGTATATCTAAGGTGATACGCCACAATGCCACCTCTGAGGAACAATTCAAGCTTTTCTTCTATGAAGCCCACAAATGCGAAACCTTGAAGAATGTAGTATGGGTGCGTCACTCATGCCATACACATTAGTTGTAATTGGAAAAGTTATGTGAACTTAAATCACTCTGTGTCCACGATAACAGTTCAAAATGTGTAGTCCGATATCCATGACGATGATATCCACTATACCTAAGTTTGTTATATTATGTAACCTGTCGTATTCATCGTTATTCTACAACAACTACATGTATTGGCTGATGATCTAGTTCGATGTCGAATACATGGAATAAGAAAAACAATTGTCATGTTTCCAGTTTCGTTCTGTATGATAACTTTGCTATTACCCAATATGTTTAGTAACTTATCTGTAATCTTGTGTTTTGTAATCTTGTGTTCTTCGATCTCTACATATTCGGCATGGAACACTTTTCAGGAAAAGCATTATGTTACTTATTGAAAAAATATAACATTTTGATTCCATTTTTAATAAATACGTATTTAATTAATAATGTATTTTCCGTGAGGAAAGGTTTCCTACTTTTTAAAGAAAAATTATCAATAAGATTTATTTAGTTGTCACACTTGTAAATGATAATGAATATTGCACTGTACTAATCTGAAATGAAATTATACATTATACAATATGAACAAAATGCTATATTAATTTTGAGACAATTTCATCCCTTTTCTCCGATTTTCTGTATGTATTATCCATTAGAGGTGATATGATTTCCGATACAAGTTTTCTCTTTACGTGCTGGTTATCAAAGAAGAGAATGCATTGTTTTCATCTTTACTACGTATTGCTCATTTATACTATGTATCCATAAGTTATTCGCTAAACTGATAATAACATTTTGAACTTTTTTTAAATTAATAATCTTGTATAAAGTTGAATAAAATAAGATGTTTGACCTGATCGATTTTAAAACTTAGGATAATCTGTTCATCATGAGTTCGATGCGCACAATTCAATTGCTGTTTCAAGCGGACACTTGCAATATGGTTTAAAAATTATGGATCTTAGTTTTTGGTGAGAGGAGTTTAGATGTAAACATTTTTTTTTTGCAGCAGACAAAGTGGTTATTGCAAAATGCACGTGAAATCGATTCTTGGCTGGCGCACTCCACGATTGTACAAAAAAGGGCCATTTTATTTTTCAACGGTAATACTATTAAAACTGGAAGAAGACCAATGCCTGACCTTTTTTTTAATTTGTAGATAATATCAAGCTGTATTTTAGAATGTATGTGTGTGTGCGACAGAATGCATAACATTAGATTCAGATTCAACAGTGCTTTTTTTTTTTTTAATTTCTCCACATTATCGGCTGAATACGAAACGTTACATCTTTTAGTATACTTCTGTTTTAAGCACAGCACTGTACAATGTACTATTAGTTATGGCATGCATTATGCAACAAATTGACAATATCCATGTACGTCGAAAAATAGAACTCCAAACTAGATATTAGCGCATTTTGTCTGCACAAAGAAGTGTCATCGGACTGTGTATTTCTTATCATGAAACTTGACTGCACAACATAATTCTAGGTGAGGGTTGCGCTAAAGCACAAACACTATCAACGTACGAGTTTTAGAATTATCATTTCGTTGCTGATCTGCGGTTGGTACATCTGTCTCTACTGTGCATATATAAATCGTAATACACTTCCGCGGCATTTTATTATATTCCTACCTGCAATGTACAAATATTATAAAGGAGAAGCAACAATAACGATTGTATACACTCGAATTCTTTGAATTCTTACAGTCACTATCCTTTTAGACTTTAACTTTGTTTGTGCATCAGGACCAATTAGTTCTAGGAGTGTCTAAAGTGATTTGAAAAACAACGTGTAGAAACTTAAGGGCGTCTTTAACTCTTAG
The DNA here is from genome assembly GCA_028554795.2 of Sinohyriopsis cumingii. Classification (NCBI taxonomy): domain Eukaryota; kingdom Metazoa; phylum Mollusca; class Bivalvia; order Unionida; family Unionidae; genus Sinohyriopsis; species Sinohyriopsis cumingii. The sequence goes on along the minus strand of CM068831.1, from coordinate 38,727,458 downwards.
CATTTTGACGTTGCTAAATACATATTTATTCTACAGTTTTGAAACATTAAATCATGATCAAAATGTCTTTGTTTGGTATGAAATAGCACTCCATAAACTTAATATATGTAGAAGTGGTTTATTCGCATCATTAAAAACATAATTAGACAGAGTCATACAATGTATCACATTAAGAGTGACTCGGAGTTTGAGGCCGCTATGCATTACATTTGAATAATTCACGCAGCAATAAGCTTACTTTGATCCTAGTTGTCGTTGATGGATGGGTTTTTGAAAGAAGGACGTCATCTTTAACCTTAGCTTTAAGGTTACATGCTCGCTTACATATCTGCCAGCAAAGTATAATGAAGTTGGCTGGTGACCTTGACGACCTGATACTGAAGCATGATCATGACAATCGCTAAGATTGTTGATCGAATAGAAAAGTTTTAAACAAATACTTAGGCTAGCGGCCTAGCAAAATAATTTCGCTGTACAAGCCGTTTCATGGCAAATGACTTTAACACCACCAAATTTAGTTGATTTCAAACAGATCCGTTCTTATGAACTCGACATGGGATATTTTGAATGAGACATTCCTTTCTCTTTGACAAACTGAAGTTTCCAATGAGGATCTCTGACAAAAGTGATGACCTCAACCATACCATCGCGGTGAACATGAATGACTTGAATTCATGCTCTCTACCCTGTGTGCATCTCCGATACAAGTCAGGCTAAAACCATCAAACTGCGGATACTTTGTTTACGATGACAATCAACACCACACATGGATCAGAGATGTTTCACGGTTGCTATATGGCAGTACCAAGCGGAAATCGAGTCTGTACATCTATTGCCGATCATTCACATAACTGAACCTTCTCAACAACCACGTAATGGCTATCGGTGCAGAGTTTTAAGGCCACAGAAGACATTATAAACATGTAAAGAATATGCGTTTCTTTAAGCGCCGCTTTCATAAGACTGATTACCTGGTTCCGGACAATACTAAACCATCTACTTTTGTCCAACTCATATATCAGTACTCATTGATTTCATCTGCTGGGCCAGCAGCTGACCGTCATTTATTTCACTTACTGGTCCACAGAAGTGCTGTAGGCCCGACGCCCGGCACACTGCTTGAAGTGACATATCTGTGAGTTGCCGCTTAGTTTAGAAACTATCTTGCCGTGGCCATATCTATTATGCCAGTAGATACTCTCAGAAAGACGCGGCACTGCTTGTGGTTAGCGAGGACAATATTCATTATAAAACAAAGGCGGATCGGGAGGTAGTCTAAAACAATCAGGTTGGTACCTCCGACGTTAAGTGGCTGTAAAAAGAGTACGTCAACAGCCATGAAATTGGCTTTTAAAAACACCTCAAAGTCACAATCGCACGTGTTGGGGGCAACATCGGGGACAATGTATACTGACGAGGCACGTGACTCCATGACCAGTGACCTAAACAGAAGATCACGTGCTTGTCTGCTCCTAGAAAGGTCCACGATGGATTGTGAAAACAGTACGTAAGTTCTAACCACAGCTATCCAAACATTCCGTTACGTATTTTAACATATTACTGACACAGTTTGCATCGAAAACAACTTTGGTTGGACGTTGTTTTCCTTTTTCAAACGAATAAGGACCTGGAAAAGAAAACCTCCTCTAACTCTCTCACTGTGTAAATAGCATGTAAAGCAATGAAATCACTCAAAACGAGTAACGTAAATGTTTCTTTCCTTCTTGATTGTCGACAGGCAGTGTGGAAACCTAATGCATATGATCTGATTTTCAACAATTACAGAACATACTATAGTGAATTTACAATCATGTTATGAAATCGTGCATTGTAACATTGATGGTTTGCGTTTCCAAACCGACAATGTTTGTCACTTACTCATTTTTGCATACACACACCGAGGTAGTTATGCAAGGAAGGGTTGCTAGATTCTGTGACCATTTTTTCAAGCTATTTAAAATGGGGGATTGTATATAGTTATGGTTTCTGGTAAAGTTGTAGGTATATGTGTGTGATAAACGGCAAACATCTCGTATAACATAAAACATAAAGTTGATAAGTGGGTAAGTTTGAAAATTCACTTCACATAGCTTATATTGATAGTAAACATTTTGCTTTTGACAAATTTTTTAAGTGTAGCAAATCATTGTTACAAACTCGTGTTGAGAAAAGGAGTGACATTTCTTGTAAAACATTGTAGTGCACTTGCCCTTTATCTTCGTTTGTCTTAGAGAAGGCCACCTTTGCAACCGCTAGAACAGTAGTAGACGTCGTCGCTGCCGTATAAATAGTTCATTTAGAAATGAATTTTTATTTTCCCATCCAATGGACAATGATATTAGATTAGATTTGGCAGGCATGATCATGAACGGAGAAGATGAAATACATCTTGCAGGAGGAGACACAATCAGTCAATGCCGTCGTTTGTTTTATAGTGCTTTCACGACGTAGCAACATCACGTCTCTTTTATGTCAAGATATTTGTTTTATCCCTTTTCTTCGTGGAGCTTTTCTTCTTTCTGCGGCAATTCTTTTGTTTGTGGGGATGTTGCCTTTTTTGGCGACCTTTCATATTTTTCTTCATTTAGCTTTTTCTTTTAAGATTCTATATATAAGGGGACAAAATAATGACACCTCATAAACAATTACATCCATCAGTTAAAAATGAATTGATTTTTGGTTTGCATATTGTCTTTTTTTTTGTTTTGTTTTTTCTTCAAAATGGGTTTGTTAGTTTGGGTATGTTGATTATGTTTTAAAGTAATTGACGTGATCTCAAAGTAAACAGTCGTAACACTTGAAACCAGCTTATAATAAATGCGCAAGAACATTCAATGCAACGGATGGCATACGGACTACGACACAATTTGGCAGGAGAATGTGATTGAAAGGAGGTCGTGTGGGCTACCATTTGAAGAAGAAAAAAAAAAAAAGAAGTGTAGGATGATTTTAAATTTTCTTCCTTTCTTCCGAATGATGCGAAAGGAGAAATGTAAATAACAGGACATCATTATTAACACTTAACGTGTAACTAATTGGTACAAAGTAGTCTCAAATAATAGCGAATTTGTTGGTTCTAAATCGATGCGTAAATAAGCATTGGTGTTGCAATGTCATAGATCAGTCATAGGGTTCAATTGTTTGGCTAACATATGTACCTGTGATCTGTTTCTTCCATATTTGAACAATAGCACATAATGAGCATTGGGACTGATTTTGGGATGTGCTTGAAATAACTGTTGTGCTGGCATTACAATGGTGTCCGTGGCGTTTAAACCAAGGTTTATTCTTCTACGTCTTATTCTAACATCTCCTCGAAGATGACACGATGTGGTTTGACTGAAGTCAAACACGATTCCAAAATCTTCACGAAAAATGACTTCTGTAAACAAAATCGATTTAATTGAAAGAAATTTAAAGAAAGTGCAAACCTCACCTTGTAACAACGCATGGTATTTTACGCTTGACAATCAGACAAATGCGATTTGTATTCGATGAAACGCTCTAGTTTGTTTGAACCACTCGATATATAAATCAACATTTTAAAGAAATTGCGAATATGCAAGGACTCCCAACGTTTTCTAAATGTTTGTCTATCGTTTGATACTAGAGGATTTGAAGGACGAGGCAGCGATAGTAACACGTTGAGAATGCTGAAAAGATTATCAAATGCAAAATACATTTAATACATCTGAAGCTAGACTAACATTTCTAATATTGGTGTCAAAACACAAGAAAACATTTTTCTTTCGAAGATTTAAAACACATACGGCATATATTATTCCGTTCGTGATTTAATGTCTGTCCCATTAAATGTATGTGCAAGCTATGGTCGTCTTCTTATATTTATACAAATTTAGTGTCTCTAATTTCTCCGGTATTGTCTTTCTTCTCATTTCCTTTATATTTGTACGAAATTACTTTCGTGGATTTGTAATAGATCCTGTTTCGGGTTTTCTACTACGGCTTTTATCATTATCTCATGTTCACCTCTCAGTGTTTGTAAGTTAACTCCTTCTTGCTTCCATGCATCGACACCAGAAAATTTCCTGTCATGTACATCTTCCCAATGGAAAAGTTGCTGGTATAAACAACTGCATATACACGCATCTTGATAAGTATAAAGCGGAACTAATGATCGACGAATGTATTCTTAACATGGGCATGAAAACGTTTGCTCATCGCTATTTTAACACAACGTATCTTACTTACGAAAATAAATTTGGAATTATTACGCTTCGATAACCGAAATCCGACGAAAATGCCGTCATTAAAACGCAAATTACCCGTCGTCCAAACTATAATGGAATAGACGTGGATGGAATCAGTTCTGTTAACGGTTCTTGATACTCTAATAACTCAACACTGTCATTGACTTCCTTCCACTGAATTTATTGCAACAGTGAGGACAAAAGCCGTAGCGTGGTAAACTTCATATTCACGTTGTTGTTTTCTGTCTGTGATAGTATTTGCCAAGAATAACTTTTCATCTACTGTGGAAATAGCAATTATAGAAAAATTCCTCAAATGATGTTTCACTTGTATCTTGACAAACTCTCTGCAAATGCGTGCAGTTAGCAGAATTGGTAAATTCCGAATTCTAAACTAGTCATTCATAGAAATACCTTTGTTTTCTTTGTTCTTTGAGCGAATAGTGAAATCGACAGACAAACGATATCCGACAGAGAAATCTGAAGGAAATATTAATTTCTTTAACTGATGTTACACCCATCGTTAAGGGGTGTTATCGTAGGTGTCAAACCAGGTTGTGTTTAAACGTATTGATTCAATCTGGTATAAGTCTTCACTTTCAAGAGTGCTACAAAGCATGCAAACAATGTAGCTATGAATCATACAGTCAAAGACCCTGTGAGATGGTTTATTGAAAAATGACGATTGATAAAATCGACCACTTTGAGACCTCTGGTGCGGTATGTTCGTTTGGACGCAATTATTATTATTTGCGTTAATCTGAAGCTTTACAAACTAGACGGTCACGTTGTATTTTACTATCCAAGTATTCAAAGATACAAAGAACAAACATGGATGTATTTGATTTCTTTTCTTCGAAATTCGTCCTCATCGCATGGCAAGCGCGTTGCATTGGTTCTTTATACAAAGAAATTGTCTAGTGGATTCAGAAGTATTTGTGTCTGTCTAACCTCGGGCGTCGTCTGTATGTTTGCTCGTACAACTCCTCCATGGTAAAATCTAAAAAAGAACATTTCAGATTGTGATTGAGGGAACCAAGTAGGTATAGAAAAAGAAAAGAAAAGAAAGAAACTTCTGTCCATGTGTCATTCCAAATATTTTAGTCATTTTTTTCAAACACATGGCCAAATAATTCATGAAATCTTTAAAATGCATTTGTCGCGATTTCACTTCGACTAGACTGGCTCCAACCATAATCGGTGCGATCGTTTGAATAGATTCAGAAGGAAACATTCCGTCGTATCAAGAGAAATTGTGAGCAATGATTGTAGCATCCTTGTAGCTGTCTTTGTAAGGCTACATATCCTTCCTCTTCGCGCCAATATCGTCGGTGGAGTCTAAAATCGGAAAGAGACAGTGGAAAAAATTGCTTCCAGTATTAAAGTTTCACAAGCCCCATGATCAACGGAGAAATTGAAAACGTGAATGATGTTTTCTATTATGCGGTATAGTTCTCGTCTTGCGAGGTGCCCCAGTCTCTCTAGGAGGTGAAGCGTGGGTCATGCAAAGCGTAATGGTTCCGTCGGTCATGTTAAACTTGTCACTCGTTTGTTGAATGTGTTGAAGTATGTAATTATTTTGAACCGTGTGATTTATGCATGTCTACTAAATTGGAGACTTTAAACTGGATGGAGATTCTCAAACAATTGGCCTCTTTAGTTGTTGTTGTAGGGTTTAACGCCATATTTTAGCACACATAGCGGCCAGTATTAATGGTGGAGGAAAAACCCGGGTTGGCCTCTTTAGCTTGGCACTGCAATTTTGTTGTAACTAAGATGGATTCACACAAGTCTGTAATTAAATCTGCTGTTTTCTAGGGTGGCACTTCAGACATGAATAAGACCTCTTGCAAATTTCATCTTGTAGGTGTAAGCATTGGTGCACATTTGATGCAGGTCAAATTTAGCTGCAGGTCAGGTCAGGTTTTGCATCTCTATCAAATATGATAATAATTTTCTGGAGTTTCTGAGCGACTTTATCTTTGCTGGATCAGGATTCTCTTTGTCTTGTGGCCGAGGAGGTAGTGTACGTTGATTCATTTCACGCACCACATCGTCGACATCGCTGGCATGTTCTTGCGTTAAACATTTAGTTAGCACGTGGGACAAAAACAAGGAAAGTCGTCGTCTATGTCACCACTTGGCATCTACGTCCACGATCTCGCTGGACTATGGAGATCATTTTAATTTGATTACAACATTATATTTGACTAATTTATACGCACGCACTCACATCTTCTATGCATGAAAAACACACTTTATATACTTATTGACTTGGTATTATTAGCTATAAATGTCTCAAGCTAAGTCCAATTTCATTACCGGTTGATGTTGCTTTGGTAGTCATTGCTGTTTGATACTGCTGACAACTGACTACCGTGAGTGTGGATAGATTAATACAAGTTTTAGGAATTTTGGCTGGTGAAATTCTCTTTCTGTTGCCTCAGATACATTAAATCTGCGTTCCGACTGTGAAGAAGGAAAATATGGAAGAGTGAAATTAAGTCGATCCTCTGGTTAGAGATTTACAGATAGTTATTCGAAGAATACTTAAAATAAGAATACGGACAATTCGTCTGGAAATAAAAGTCACGATTGATGCGAGATCTGACATCGGGCTCTGGAAGCAAATGTCACAATAGATGCGACATCTGAATGAAAAGAAAGAACAAGAGAAAATTGAACAAAGGTAGAAATATGTATTATCATTGTCAGGTTACAGGACACTGGTCTTCTGAAAGGCTTATTAAAAAGAAGCACAAGAAGCGAGAAGTTGAGAACTCTTCAAAATTAGAAACAGAAAGATACAAACCCGTCTTAGACACAAGACGTTAAGGTAACAGAAAGAGAATGAAGAGGGAATAAAATGCATGCGAAGAGAATGAAAGGTAGAGACAGACATTATAAGAAAGACAAAATGGAATTTGGTGATGTGTTATGACATTTGCATTGTGATTCAAAGGAAACTATTCCAAGGAAACTTATGTGTCCATCTGTCTTATTTTCTCATATTATGGATACGTTACTTAAACACACTCAAACACACAAACCATCGACCGTTGGGGAAATGAATGTATGGTTTAACATAATTTGGCAATCACTGAGTAGTGTTTCTTTTCTAACAGATACTAAAGACCCAGAAAAGGACGTGAAGGTGTTTGTTTTGACACATTTATAGACTTTACAACATCAGCTTTAACTGGCTAAATTTATATGTGCGCCTAAGTCCGACTTCTGTTGTTTCTATTGCTCGTTTGGAAGTGATAATAACTCTCCCGTTACTACTGTTATTTTGATAGAATGTGACCATGGATTGTTATTTTAAAATATAAAGACGTCATCTATTTATTTCAAAAGATGTTGTGCCTGAAGATACATACATAAAATGCGAAACTAGTTGCGCTGAATTATCGGCATTTGTTTGCATTGGATTTTTTTATTTAAAAAAATTGAAATATACATACATGTTTGGGAATCAAAGATTTCGGGAAACCTATTCATTTTTTTGTATCTTAATCTGATTTGGGATCAAGGATTTCAGGAAATATATCAATTACTTTTATCAGCATCATAGTGGAAATACGGCATATGATGTTATAAATATTGAGTATAAAACTAACTACCGCATATGACGCTACAGTACTATGAAAATAGTTGGCTTGAACTAGTACAGTTAAATGGAAACGATTATAAGCCAGCACTTAATATTTAGTCTTCTGCAAAATTATAACTCTACAAATATTTTAATGAGCTGTGTATTTGGTGCACATTTTTGGTGCAGTGTACGTCTGTTTTATGTATTCACTAATCCTGGAGATTTTGCTGATCACCTATATAGTGGTTCCACTGCAAGACTATTAACTATCTTCTTAGATAATATTATTATCAGTAACAGTAGTAGCAGTAGTACCAATAGTAGTAGTAGTACCTTTAATGCTGGTTTATTATTATTATTATTATTTTTGTTAGTATTATTATTATTATTATTATTATTCAAGTGCTACTAATTACAAATGAATTGGACTGAATTTAATGCAATATTTCGTGTATTTGAAAATAAAAATCAGTACTCATTGGGTGATACAATAAACAAAGAAAACGTAAAATGTCGTATTTTACCATTATATTCTGATAATAAAGACATTACGTCTGAAAAAAATCAAACATAAATTATATAAAGTAAAGACAATTATAAAATTTAATATTGTGTATATATATATTTTGAACTTATTATTTAATCTGGTGTTGCAAAATGCCACTATATTGAACATGATCTAATCTCCTAACACAGTGTAAACAAGATATGAATATTCCAAAGAGAAAACCTGGAATATATTTCTGAACACATGAATAAATATAACGTGCAATATTTTATGTGTTTGCTTATAGTAATATTAGTATTATTAATATTGATTGTTGCAGCAGTAGTAGTCGCTGCAGTAATGGTAGCATGAGTGCATGATTTAGGAATTTAGCAACTGTAGTAGAAGTAGCATTTTCTAATGCACTTTGAGTTATAATAGTGGTAGTTGTCGTAGCAGTTGTATCAGTAGCCATAGTAGTACTATTTCCTGATGTTTTGGTTAAGACAAATAGACAAAGCAATTTCGAATTTCGTTTTTTTTATTGAAACAAATTCGCATAATATTTAGAAGTGATCGCACCTAAGGAAATATTATGTATTAAGAAAACTATAGTTTATCCCCAGTCTAGATCTAACTAATCCCGTAGTATAAAATACGTAACATCTACGTTGTTTCAGGAAATGTGTATCATTATGTATTCACCAAGGAACGTGCAGTTTGTGGTGCCTAGCATTTTCTTTAGAAAATGCGGTTGAATTCGCCAAATATTATTATTGAGAGATTCATCCTACATGAATTGAATATAGCTCTTACATAACACAATCTGTCAATACTATCTGAGAATTTTCTGTAATGTCTCATGTTAGAAAACGTGGATAACAACATTTCCGGTATATATATCTAATATAATTTTCTTAAGGAATATTGTATTCCTGAATATTATGCAAACAGTAGTAAATTGTAAGAAAGAAGGTAGTCCTGAGGCATTCACTTCTGCTTAATACTAGTGATTATCGCACTCCAAAGTGTACTAGCAAAATTTAATTATATTTTATAGCCAAAACTATGCATTCAATACACCACATTATGCACTTATGTCATTCAGCCAAACAAACATTTCCTTATATACGCCTTTGTAAAAATGGCCGTGATTTTGTTCAATATAAATCGATACCTTACTAATTTGGCGCGAGATTTTTTATTTTTTTTATTTTCTGCCTATCTGAGCGTTAGATACATGGTCAATGTATGCGATTCCGAAGATCTTGCGGAAGCATCTCATTTCAATGAATCCTGTTCTGTAGATCTGATGTGAGTGTCAATGGAAGCAATAGCAATGTTTGTATCCTTCCATATTGGCCTCAAGCTTGTTATTGCTGCTGTTGTCCGGGCAATCCTGCTAAGTAATTCTAGTTTTGAGTCCTCATCTTTCATAATAGCTCACAAGTACCTGAAACTTGTGACTGTTTCCAGCTTCTGTCTAAGTACTTTTATTTCTGCACTGGTACCATTGGTGTTGTTTGTCACCCAAGTCAGAAAGTACTTCTTTTTTATCTCCTGTTAATCCATCACTATCATCTGTAAAGCGAAGTTTGGTGGTTGTTCTTCCTCCGATCCTTTCCAAAACATTGCTGAGGAGTGTATGTGGCAGTATGCAACCCTGTTTGACTTCCAACTGTTGTTCGACCTTCTTGAAAGCTTTGATGGCATGGTACAGATTTTGCTGATGCTAAAAGTGTTTCTCTCAAAGGAGTCTGATATTGAATATTTGTTTCTTTATGCTCCTTATTTCTCGAAAACCTGCTTGCTCTTCAGCAAAAAAGTCTCTGCTTGAGTCTTTCGTCTTCAGCATGACTTCGCTTGGGCGGCTGATCAGACTGACGGTGTTGTGGTTTTGAAATAACTGCAGGTTTCCTTTCTTGGGGAGCACGATGACCAAAGGTTGAGTACATGTTTTGGGTCATTCTACTGTCTGCAATAACTTGTTGCAGATTGTTTTTAGGACAGTGACTATCTTTTCTCTTCCTATTTGAATGAGTTCTGCTGGCATGTTGTCAACGCCAGCTGAATTTTCTGTCTTTACTGACCTAACTGCAGTTTCTCCTTGCTCACGAAGAATGGTGTTGTCATCAATTTATTTTGCTGGAAGGTGCTTTAATACTGTTGGGTCTCCTTGGGTTTTATAATTGTAAAATTGTGAGCAGTATTCTGCCAATTGTTTGAGGATCTCTTGATCTTCTGTGGGCCATTTTCCTGACTTGTCTTGGATGGTGGTACTTGTTTAAGATATGTGAGATCTTTCACCAGCTGGTATCCATCGTGCTAACGTTTCTGCTTTGACTGTCTTGGATTTCAAAGCATTGTCTTTCTATCTAGACTCCTGTGCTTTTCTCGTACTTATTGGTTATTCTTGGTTGGTACGGCGTTTTGATCACTTTTAATATATCATGATCAATTCCAATATCTGCTCATGGGAAACGTTGCGTTATTGCGATATTCAGTCCCGTGCTGAATCGTCTTGTCACCAAGATGGAGTCGGTCTGGTTGTGATATTGTCCGTTTGGACCGTGCCAGGCCCATCTTCAATATCCTTTGTGAGGGCCGAACGTGATGGTTAGCACAAGATTGTTGTAGGCGGCAATGTCCAAAAGCCTGAGTCCACTTTCATTTGTCTCTACATTGCAGAAGGGTCCACAAATCCTTTGCCAGTTTGTCTGTGAATCAACTCCTACCTTTGCATTCCAGTCTCCTTGTACAAACCGAATCTTTTTTTGGGGGGCGATTTGTCAATGACATCTTGCAGTTGATTATAACATTCTAAAGTTCGCTTTCATCATAGTTAGGCGTCGGTACACAATATAATTGTGATATTAAAAGGGAGCCGCCCTCGGACGGATGGTAATAAGTCTGTTTGAGACTGGGCAGCAACACATTATGCTGTTCACAAGAAATACAACGCCATGATTGTGTTTGTCCCTCATCGGCTGAAGCGAAGCTTATGTCCTTCTTCTGTTCTTATTTCGCCAAAGTTTTAATCTAGCCACGTAGCAGAGACCAATAATGATACAGTAGTGCCTTTTCTAACTCATGTCTAAGTCTTTTCTAATTTTCCATATCTCTCACTGTTCAAACGTTCCATGTACCGATAATGATGTTGTCTCTCCATTGAATTTGACAGTGGGTGCACCATGCTTGTCACTTTCGTCCTGGTGTGCAGCGGCAGGTGAGGTCACTGCTGACCCGGGTTGTGACCGATCCGATATGCTAGATGTCTTCACGTGGTGTGTTAAGGGCAAGATACAGCCTGGAGGAGTTCATTCCACTCCTGACTGGATGATCACAGCCGAAGTCCACCGATATTATTTGCGACGCCCTGGTCATGAAGCTCATTTTGGAGGCCTTCCACCCTGGCTGTCGAATTCATCGATAAAGACATCCACCCAGTGATGACGTGCTATCATCGCATTATTTTAACCATAGATCTATAGAACTGCCCATTATATATAGTGACTTATTTCTCTCGGGGACATCTCCGGTGGCATTGTGGTTAGAGCGTCCTCCTCGGCGCCGGAGGTCGTGAGTTGGAATTGCGGCCGAGTCATACCAGATACGGTACTAGCAGAGACGGTACTAGCAGCTGCCCTGCAAGATGCTCAGCGTTAAGAAGCTAGTGTTAGGACTGGTTGGTCTGGTGTCAGGATAATGTGACTGGGTGGGACATAATACATGTCTGTGGCATGATGCCCCAATGCTAGATAACACGATAAACTGTCATGCTGTATACATATTAGTGATATCACAAAGATGGCCGCTATTGCTTAACCGGCTTGATGCAGCTGTTCCGTTTTTTTGTGCCGTTTTCATGATATTTGTACTCGGTGGCTGTCTTCGTCTGCGTTTCTGTGTTCATTATGTATTGGCTGTTCAGTTCGTATGTGTTTCTTCATCTCCTTGTTTTGGAAACGAGAACAATTAGACTTTTTCTCAGCTGTCTTGCTCCACTACTACAACTTCCATTTGAACAAACCGCCATCACGTGATACTCACCAGTCAACCCGTTTATGCTATGATGGACCCTCATTAATTGCTTTAAATGACCACTCCTTGGCTCTCCACACTACATTGTGCTCTAGACTAAACGAACTGGGACTGCATCCATCATTACCTAAATGTAAAAAGAAGCGAAAAGAGAAAAGTTGTTTCAAAGTTGGCCGGCGTAGAACAGGAAGAAGTATTCCAGTTATCTCCCTTATGCCCTTTTCGGCTCGACAATTTAAAAATTCGACTGTTAATTTAGATAACCTAATTAAAATCCCTATTAATTCGTCAACCTTCGTGTCAACTATCCGAGAGATACCTCTGCGAATTGCATTGTTCAATGCCCAATCAGTAGGACCACCGCAAAAGCGCACAGAATAGTTAATTTTATCAACGACCAGAATATTGACGTCTTTTTCCTGACAGAAACATGGCTAAAAACATCAGGCAATGAGCCCAAGTGTGCGGATCTAACACCCACTGGTTACTCCATCAAGTCGTTTCCACGTAACTCATGCGTAAGTGGAATTGCTATCATCACAAAGAACTCCATGATCAAACGTCTTAACCACACCACAACATTCAATTTCGACCACACATTGTTGGAACTAGTCCAAACCACACTCACACTGGAGCAAAGGTCAGTCCATATTTTCTGCCTATACTGCCCTCCTCCTAGTAGAAAAAACAAGATGACTGAATCTCACTTTTTGGAGCAGTTTCCGAATCTTCTGGAGTATGGAAATTCTATAGGTGGCAACCTGATTATTCTTGGAGATTTCAATTTTCACTTTGACTGTTCCGGGAATCCAAACACATCAAAACTCATAGATTCCATTAATGGCTTCAATCTCAAACAGTCAGTTAACCAACCGACCCAGTTAACCAACCCACCCATAAACATGGTCACATTTTAGACTGGATTCTTCATAGACCTGATGATAACATTCTACGGTCCTCCCTGGTATCCTATGAACTTTTCATCACATCACCTCTGCATTATATGCCATCTTGACGTATCAGTCACCTTTATCTGCTACTAAGAGAAATCTCTGTATGATAAATAGAACCAAACTAATGCACGACATCCAAGCTAACCTCACAACTTGCTTACCTCCTACCGCAGAACAACTCGATAACTGTCTGCGTTCATTGCTCGACAAATATGTCCCAGCTACCAAGTGCAGAGTATCAATTCAGAAGTGTTCTCCATGGTATAGCAGTGTTGGGGACCAGCTTCGCACTGCTAAAAGAGAAGAATGTCACAAATATAGTCCATGCAGCGAAATCAGCCCACTACACTACTAAGATCATGGAAAGTTCCAACTGCAAAGAGCTCATCGAGATTACTAAGAAGCTAATGGCAGAGGAACAAATCTACACCACTTCCAAATACCTTCTCTCTTTGCAAATTTCTTCCGTGACAAAGTACAAACCATTAGAGATAAGCTTTACACCACAATTTCAATTAACTCGTCGTCACCATACAGTTGCGATACAGAATTTGAGCGGCAACCATTAACAGCATGTGAACCTGTCTCTATGGATTTCGTACGTACAATCCTGATGACGAGTGCACCTAAGTCATGTGAACTTGATCCAATTCCAACATCACTGGGGCTTTAGTGCTTAGATGTTACTGATGTTATTAATACCTCTCTCACATCAGGGGAATTCCCATCATTTTTCAAAACTGCCATTGTAAAGCCTCTGCTGAAGAAACCAACACTAGACCATAACGATTTAAAGAACTATCGCCCAGATTCTAATCTCCCATTCATATCAAAAATCTTAGAAAAGGTTGTTCTATCCCAGCTTGGTTCTCATCTGAATTCAAAATAGTCTTCTTAGCAATGTACAATCTGCATATCTCCCTTGCCACAGTACTGAAACTACTCTTCTAAAAGTAGTTAATGACATTCTCTCTGCTTTGGATAGCAGAAAGATTACAGTTCTCACCCTCCTTGATTTTTAGCAGTGCGAAGCTGGTCCCCAACACTGCTATACCATGGAGAACACTTCTGCAATATTTGACACAATAGACCATGATATTTTACTTCACGGTCTTCAGCATGTATTTGGCATTCATGATAACATCCTTACCGTGGTTCAAGTCCTACTTGGTCAACAGGACACAAATTGTGTCTGCAAATGGAATACACCCCATGCACAGTTGATCCATGTTGTGGTGTTCCACAAGGGAACTGTTATCTTCATTCTATACACTCTTCCGCTCTCAAGTGTCATAGATCATCATCCAGTATCTCACCAATTGTACGCTGATGACACCCAAATATAAAAATCTAGCCACCCAACTGAAGTTGATGCTACCATCCAAGGTGTAGAGAGGTGCATTTCTGATATGAAATCATGAATGACATGTAACGAGCTGCAGATGAATGATGATAAAACTGAGGCCATTCTGATTACAACACAAAGACGTTCTCATTCACATCCTTTACCTCAAACAATAAATATCAGCAACACCAACATTAAATTCACACAATCAGTACGAAACCTAGGTGTTACTCTGGACAGTACTCTCACATTGCACCAACATGTCATGAACATATGCAAGGCTGCATATCTTGAGCTGAGACGCATCAGCTCCATTCGCAAATATCCTTCAGTTGATGCCACTAAAACACTTGTGTGTTCATTAGTACTTTCAAGACTGGATTATTGTAACTCAGTTCTGTCTGGTTCATCACAATATCTATTTCAAAAATTTCAAAAAGTTCAAAACACAGCTGCTCGGATCATACTTAGAGTACCACGATCACAGCACACCTCCCCGCTGCTCTGTACCCTACACTGGCTATCCATTCGATCCAGAATCAAACACAAAATTGTTCTCTGTGCTTCTTTTCACTGACGGACTCTAGTCCAACATACCTATGCGACCTCACCCATGTGTACACACCAGCAAGATACTTACGCTCCTCTTCTGACAATCGTATACTCGTTATTCCCGCTATGAAAACAAAGTCATATGGACAGCGTTCTTTTGCATACCAGGGCCCAGCAACGTGGAATGAATTGCCCAATGAACTTAGACACAAAGACACAGTGATCACATTCAATAGTGCTCTCAAAACACTTATTTCGACTGCAAGATTAAACTTAAAGACCTAATAATGTTTTCTACCTTAAATATTCTCCGCATGTTTTTCCTATGTTTTCTAATTTTATGGTGTTTGTGTTAGTAATCATATCATTATGTTTTTTTTTAAATCTTGTATGTATTATCTAATGTTGTAAAGCGCTTAGAGCTTCCAAAAATTAGGCGCTATACAAAGTCATTATTATTATTGTTATTATTATTATTATTATTATTATTATTATTATTATTATTATTATTATTATATGACTGAACAATTAGTAACTCTACTTCTAAAATACAAACCACACACACATTTTTAGTCTCGATAAGGTAACAAATTCAACATCTTACTCCAACCAAGTAATTTTTCATAAAATATACATTATGATACTAATTAAATTATTTTATCCGGGCGTCTACTGATCAAGTTGCCAGAGAATTAAAGTTTGACTTGCTTGCTTGGCGGGTTTTCCCACAATATTTTCCTACATTCCACCTATTGAAGGTAATGAGAAAATGTGCTTTCATTGTTTATTATCGCTTTTTCAAACACTTCTGATCTGATTGCAGGATGAATCAAGGATGATGCTTTTAATGTTTAATACATTCAGATTTTTTTAAAAAAAGTCTTCATAATTATGGCTATCCGTTTCTGCTTATACAGCATCTTCATTACTGAACAGCTTTTCCTTTGTCTCCATGGTTCCGAAGATTATTGAATTTGGTCTATAATTTGCACACACATTAACACATGTACTTTAAACATCTTGCTCTCGAAAGCACACTTCTCTATTGTCTTAATATTTCCTGTTACCTTCCTATCCCTAAAATGTAAATACAATCACACGAAGACGAATGAAAGAAATAATCAAACTTTGTTAGTTTCCCTGGAAGAGGCCATCTCAAGTGTGCGTGTTTAGTAGCTCGTTATAGCGCACGTTTACGACCAAAGGGTTAATAAAAGTCGTGTATTTTCATGCTAAAGCGTCTCTTAAGTGTCCTCGACAATTTGGTCCTTAAAGCTCAAGATTATATGTATAGACAACTGATACAACTGATAATGACGGAGATTACAGAGTTTGTCAAATGAGCCACACTAATAAAATTGCAATCATGTTTGAAATACAACCTAAGGAGAGAAAGGATGCCTTGCCAGTCAGACTATATAAAGTCTAGTGATTGTGCATATTTATTAGTCGTTTATTGTTCGTCTTTGATGACTTTGCAATAAAAGCTTATAAATAAATATTGCTCATAATCTGATACAAATTGAAGCCTCAAGAATACTAACAATAAAATTGTTTACGGACAAATAACGACATTAGACTAATGCAGAGTTAAACTTTCAAACATTACTAGTGCATACATGTTTGGTGCCTTGTCGTTACTTGTGGACTTGTTTCAGCGTGCCTTAATAAATATTATTTTCGACTTTGTTTTCTGTACAAGTGTGCATATATTTTGTCAACATTTTCATCTCGTCTAGAATGCTTTTCATTCGCCTATCGGATTATTTCATTTTAAATGCGTGACCTAACTGGGTCGGGATGTGAAGCAAGCCAAGAGGGATTTATGTGTACTGTATCGAATTTATAGCTGCATTAGCTCATTTCAGTCGTTGGATCATATATCCAACAATATATTACGATATCAGTTGTCAGCTAAAGCAGTTTTAGTTTTCTTAAATGTTTGTGACCTGTTAATTTGTATTTTCATGGCAGATAATATTCAAAATAATCGTAGGATACAATCACAGTATCAATACAGAATACACGAGCCATATATTATCTTAAGTTGCCTTTCTTTGAGCATCGCTCCAAACGTCGTTTAAATTTGTAGTTGTGGACTAATGCATGTCGTCGATGCCATCGAATTAGGCAAAAGACAGAATATCATCAAGTGCCATATTTGTTAGTGAATGTATCAAATACATTCCCTTTCTTAGACCCCAGACATCAACTCCCAGTGGAATCAGTTGTGCAACTTACAGTGCATGAATAGGAGCCATAAATATCTTCTGATTGTATTTTCCTACCATTTAATAAGTATGACAATATCAACAGTATTTACAAACATCATTTTTGATTTTTGGCCAATAAAAGTGAGTCAAGATATTCTGATAAGTCTTATTAATCCCAAAATGACCAGCCAAATGAGTTTCATGGGCCAGACAAAGTATTTCCTGTCTGTAAAATTTCGGAACTACAGTTCAATACAAAACATTACAATATGCATTCGTCTTGTCTCTGATTATAAAGCACTAACAAACAATGCCACCTCTGAGGAACAATTCAAGCTATATCATGCTTATGTGTTCCATTTGCAGGTATCCATTTTCTAATAAGACTTCCATTTTTAATGAAATAACAGACATGAACTTCAGTGGCTTCAGTTTCACTAATGGCCATTTGAAACAAAAAGATCTTATGATCTTTTTCGTATTCGATGACCCGTGATTGTCGTTTGTCACCCTTTTTAGAAAAGAAAATGAGTAGTTTAACTGGGATCAATACCTTTTGATTGATCCAAACAAGGAGTGAAAGTGACCTCATCAAAAGCCTTATCAATACATGTGTCAGATAAAGAAATACTTTCCTTATCAATATCATTCTCAAAAGCTTTCTTCTCTGGTAACTGCACAAGCTGGGTATAAAACAGAGAATTCTTTTTCAGTTGGATCGACTTTCTGATCCAAACAAGTCTTGTCAATTACAAGTGAATTAACCACAACCTTTTGTCTAGCTGGGTCGTTGCCAAGTGATAAACAAATGCCCTCAACGGGTAAAACACTGTTCCGACTGTCACGGGTCCGAAGACTAAGTCTGATGACAAATTTACACAATAGAGTGAATATTAACAAAGCCGCACTTTTCTCCCTGAATAAGAACACTCATTAGAAGAAGTACCTGATAATAAAGACTCTCAGAAGCCCCTGTGTCACTTAAATTATTTATAGGGACGGGATTGGCCAAAACACATAAGCATGATATAGCTTGAATTGTTCCTCAGAGGTGGCATTGTTTGTTAGTGCTTTATAATCAGAGACAAGACGAATGCATATTGTAATGTTTTTATCATAGCTTCGACATGAATGGTTCATAATACTCCATAGAGGAATTATAATATATAGCTGTACCCAAATATTAATGATCTGGCGGAAGATTTGCAGCCATCATGCAAAACTGCTTTAGGATGCAATCTGGTTTATGTGACTGGAAATTTTATTACTTGTCAAAGCTCAATTATTTCAAAGACAGGACGAAATATTCGTCTTGGCCAAAACGAAACTCATCAAAGTCCTTGACCGTATATCTAAGGTGATACGCCACAATGCCACCTCTGAGGAACAATTCAAGCTTTTCTTCTATGAAGCCCACAAATGCGAAACCTTGAAGAATGTAGTATGGGTGCGTCACTCATGCCATACACATTAGTTGTAATTGGAAAAGTTATGTGAACTTAAATCACTCTGTGTCCACGATAACAGTTCAAAATGTGTAGTCCGATATCCATGACGATGATATCCACTATACCTAAGTTTGTTATATTATGTAACCTGTCGTATTCATCGTTATTCTACAACAACTACATGTATTGGCTGATGATCTAGTTCGATGTCGAATACATGGAATAAGAAAAACAATTGTCATGTTTCCAGTTTCGTTCTGTATGATAACTTTGCTATTACCCAATATGTTTAGTAACTTATCTGTAATCTTGTGTTTTGTAATCTTGTGTTCTTCGATCTCTACATATTCGGCATGGAACACTTTTCAGGAAAAGCATTATGTTACTTATTGAAAAAATATAACATTTTGATTCCATTTTTAATAAATACGTATTTAATTAATAATGTATTTTCCGTGAGGAAAGGTTTCCTACTTTTTAAAGAAAAATTATCAATAAGATTTATTTAGTTGTCACACTTGTAAATGATAATGAATATTGCACTGTACTAATCTGAAATGAAATTATACATTATACAATATGAACAAAATGCTATATTAATTTTGAGACAATTTCATCCCTTTTCTCCGATTTTCTGTATGTATTATCCATTAGAGGTGATATGATTTCCGATACAAGTTTTCTCTTTACGTGCTGGTTATCAAAGAAGAGAATGCATTGTTTTCATCTTTACTACGTATTGCTCATTTATACTATGTATCCATAAGTTATTCACTAAACTGATAATAACATTTTGAATTTTTTTAAAATTAATAATCTTGTATAAAGTTGAATAAAATAAGATGTTTGACCTGATCGATTTTAAAACTTAGGATAATCTGTTCATCATGAGTTCGATGCGCACAATTCAATTGCTGTTTCAAGCGGACACTTGCAATATGGTTTAAAAATTATGGATCTTAGCTTTTGGTGAGAGGAGTTTAGATGTAAACATTTTTTTTTGCAGCAGACAAAGTGGTTATTGCAAAATGCACGTGAAATCGATTCTTGGCTGGCGCACTCCACGATTGTACAAAATAGGGCCATTTTATTTTTCAACGGTAATACTATTAAAACTGGAAGAAGACCAATGCCTGACCTTTTTTTTAATTTGTAGATAATATCAAGCTGTATTTTAGAATGTATGTGTGTGTGCGACAGAATGCATAACATTAGATTCAGATTCAACAGTGCTTTTTTTTTTTTAATTTCTCCACATTATCGGCTGAATACGAAACGTTACATCTTTTAGTATACTTCTGTTTTAAGCACAGCACTGTACAATGTACTATTAGTTATGGCATGCATTATGCAACAAATTGACAATATCCATGTACGTCGAAAAATAGAACTCCAAACTAGATATTAGCGCATTTTGTCTGCACAAAGAAGTGTCATCGGACTGTGTATTTCTTATCATGAAACTTGACTGCACAACATAATTCTAGGTGAGGGTTGCGCTAAAGCACAAACACTATCAACGTACGAGTTTTAGAATTATCATTTCGTTGCTGATCTGCGGTTGGTACATCTGTCTCTACTGTGCATATATAAATCGTAATACACTTCCGCGGCATTTTATTATATTCCTACCTGCAATGTACAAATATTATAAAGGAGAAGCAACAATAACGATTGTATACACTCGAATTCTTTGAATTCTTACATTCACTATCCTTTTAGACTTTAACTTTGTTTGTGCATCAGGACCAATTAGTTCTAGGAGTGTCTAAAGTGATTTGAAAAACAACGTGTAGAAACTTAAGGGCGTCTTTAACTCTTAGCATTTTGACGTTGCTAAATACATATTTATTCTACAGTTTTGAAACATTAAATCATGATCAAAATGTCTTTGTTTGGTATGAAATAGCACTCCATAAACTTAATATATGTAGAAGTGGTTTATTCGCATCATTAAAAACATAATTAGACAGAGTCATACAATGTATCACATTAAGAGTGACTCGGAGTTTGAGGCCGCTATGCATTACATTTGAATAATTCACGCAGCAATAAGCTTACTTTGATCCTAGTTGTCGTTGATGGATGGGTTTTTGAAAGAAGGACGTCATCTTTAACCTTAGCTTTAAGGTTACATGCTCGCTTACATATCTGCCAGCAAAGTATAATGAAGTTGGCTGGTGACCTTGACGACCTGATACTGAAGCATGATCATGACAATCGCTAAGATTGTTGATCGAATAGAAAAGTTTTAAACAAATACTTAGGCTAGCGGCCTAGCAAAATAATTTCGCTGTACAAGCCGTTTCATGGCAAATGACTTTAACACCACCAAATTTAGTTGATTTCCAACAGATCCGTTCTTATGAACTCGACATCGGATATTTTGAATGAGACATTCCTTTCTCTTTACAATGATGATGATCACGCCAATCTTTCCATTAATTATAATACGCATCTGCACACGCTACTCTTTGACAAACTGAAGTTTCCAATGAGGATCTCTGACAAAAGTGATGACCTCAACCATACCATCGCGGTGAACATGAATGACTTGAATTCATGCTCTCTACCCTGTGTGCATCTCCGATACAAGTCAGGCTAAAACCATCAAACTGCGGATACTTTGTTTACGATGACAATCAACACAACACATGGATCAGAGATGTTTCACGGTTGCTATATGGCAGTACCAAGCGGAAATCTAGTCTGTACATCTGTTGCCGATCATTCACATAACTGAACCTTCTCAACAACCACGTAATGGCTATCGGTGCAGAGTTTTAAGGCCACAGAAGACATTATAAACATGTAAAGAATATGCGTTTCTTTAAGCGCCGCTTTCATAAGACTGATTACCTGGTTCCGGACAATACTAAACCATCTACTTTTGTCCAACTCATATATCAGTACTCATTGATTTCATCTGCTGGGCCAGCAGCTGACCGTCATTTATTTCACTTACTGGTCCATAGAAGTGCTGTAGGCCCGACGCCCGGCACACTGCTTGAAGTGACATATCTGTGAGTTGCCGCTTAGTTTAGAAACTATCTTGCCGTGGCCATATCTATTATGCCAGTAGATACTCTCAGAAAGACGCGGCACTGCTTGTGGTTAGCGAGGACAATATTCATTATAAAACAAAGGCGGATCGGGAGGTAGTCTAAAACAATCAGGTTGGTACCTCCGACGTTAAGTGGCTGTGAAAAGAGTACGTCGACAGCCATGAAATTGGTTTTTAAAAACACCTCAAAGTCACAATCGCACGTGTTGGGGGCATCATCGGGGACAATGTATACTGACGAGGCACGTGACTCCATGACCAGTGACCTAAACAGAAGATCACGTGCTTGTCTGCTCCTAGAAAGGTCCACGATGGATTGTGAAAACAGTACGTAAGTTCTAACCAAAGCTATCCAAACATTCCGTTACGTATTTTAACATATTGCTGACACAGTTTGCATCGAAAACAACTTTGGTTGGACGTTGTTTTCCTTTTTCAAACGAATAAGGACCTGGAAAAGAAAACCTCCTCTAACTCTCTCACTGTGTAAATAGCATGTAAAGCAATGAAATCACTCAAAACGAGTAACGTAAATGTTTGTTTCCTTCTTGATTGTCGACAGGCAGTGTGGAAACCTAATGCATATGATCTGATTTTCAACAATTACAGAACATACTATAGTGAATTTACAATCATGTTATGAAATCGTGCATTGTAACATTGATGGTTTGCGTTTCCAAACCGACAATGTTTGTCACTTACTCATTTTTGCATACACACACCGAGGTAGTTATGCAAGGAAGGGTTGCTAGATTCTGTGACCATTTTTACAAGCTATTTAAAATGGGGGATTGTATATAGTTATGGTTTCTGGTAAAGTTGTAAGTATATGTGTGTGATAAACGGCAAACATCTCGTATAACATAAAACATAAAGTTGATAAGTGGGTAAGTTTGAAAATTCACTTCACATAGCTTATATTGATAGTAAACATTTTGCTTTTGACAAATTTTTTAAGTGTAGCAAATCATTGTTACAAACTCCTGTTGAGAAAAGGAGTGACATTTCTTGTAAAACATTGTAGTGCACTTGCCCTTTATCTTCGTTTGTCTTAGAGAAGGCCACCTTTGCAGCCGCTAGAACAGTAGTAGACGTCGTCGCTGCCGTAGAAATAGTTCATTTAGAAATGAATTTTTATTTTCCCATCCAATGGACAATGATATTAGATTAGATTTGGCAGGTATGATCATGAACGGAGAAGATGAAATACATCTTGCAGGAGGAGACACAATCAGTCAATGCCGTCGTTTGTTTTATAGTGCTTTCACGACGTAGCAACATCACGTCTCTTTTATGTCAAGATATTTGTTTTATCCCTTTTCTTCATGGAGCTTTTCTTCTTTCTGCGGCAATTCTTTTGTTTGTGGGGATGTTGCCTTTTTTGGCGACCTTTCATATTTTTCTTCATTTAGCTTTCTCTTTTAAGATTCTATATATAAGGGGACAAAATAATGACACCTCATAAACAATTACATCCATCAGTTAAAAATGAATTGATTTTTGGTTTGCATATTGTTTTTTTTTTGTTTTGTTTTTTCTTCAAAATGGGTTTGTTAGTTTGGGTATGTTGATTATGTTTTAAAGTAATTGACGTGATCTCAAAGTAAACAGTCGTAACACTTGAAACCAGCTTCTAATAAATGCGCAAGAACCTTCAATGCAACGGATGGCATACCTACTACGACACAATTTGGCAGGAGAATGTGATTGAAAGGAGGTCGTGTGGGCTACCATTTGAAGAAGAAAAAAAAAAAAGAAGTGTAGGATGATTTTAAATTTTCTTCCTTTCTTCCGAATGATGCGAAAGGAGAAATGTAAATAACAGGACATCATTATTAACACCTAACGTGTAACTAATTGGTACAAAGTAGTCTCAAATAATAGCGAATTGGTTGGTTTTAAATCGATGCGTAAATAAGCATTGGTGTTGCAATGTCATAGATCAGTCATAGGGTTCAATTGTTTGGCTAACATATGTACCTGTGATCTGTTTCTTCCATATTTGAACAATAGCACATAATGAGCATTGGGACTGATTTTGGGATGTGCTTGAAATAACTGTTGTGCTGGCATTACAATGGTGTCCGTGGCGTTTAAACCAAGGTTTATTCTTCTACGTCTTATTCTAACATCTCCTCGAAGATGACAAGATGTGGTTTGACTGAAGTCAAACACGATTCCAAAATCTTCACGAAAAATGACTTCTGTAAACAAAATCGATTTAATTGAAAGAAATTTAAAGAAAGTGCAAACCTCACCTTGTAACAACGCATGGTATTTTACGCTTGACAATCAGACAAATGCGATTTGTATTCGATGAAACGCTCTAGTTTGTTTGAACCACTCGATATATAAATCAACATTTTAAAGAAATTGCGAATATGCAAGGACTCCCAACGTTTTCTAAATGTTTGTCTATCGTTTGATACTAGAGGAATTGAAGGACGAGGCAGCGATAGTAACACGTTGAGAATGCTGAAAAGATTATCAAATGCAAAATACATTTAATACATCTGAAGCTAGACTAACATTTCTAATATTGGTGTCAAAACACAAGAAAACATTTTTCTTTCGAAGATTTAAAACACATACGGCATATATTATTCCGTTCGTTGTTGTTGTTGTTGTTGTGGGGTTTAACGCCATTTTTCAGCACGATAGGCTATACATGGCGGCCAGTATTAATGGTGGAGGAAGAACCCGGAAAACCCCGGAAAGAACCACCGACCCACGAGAAGCTACTGGCAGGCTTTCTCACATGCCCACATTGGCTGAATCTTAGACTCGAACCGCCGCAGACAGAGGTGAGATGGCAGTGATCCGTAACGAAGAGCGCTTTAGACCACTCGGCTATTCCGTTCGTGATTTAATGTCTGTCCCATTAAATGTATGTGCAAGCTATGGTCGTCTTCTTATATTTATACAAATTTAGTGTCTCTAATTTCTCCGTTATTGTCTTTCTTCTCATTTCCTTTATATTTGTACGAAATTACTTTCGTGGATTTGTAATAGATCCTGTTTCGGGTTTTCTACTACGGCTTTTATCATTATCTCATGTTCACCTCTCAGTGTTTGTAAGTTAACTCCTTCTTGCTTCCATGCATCGACACCAGAAAATTTCCTGTCATGTACATCTTCCCAATGGAAAAGTTGCTGGTATAAACAACTGCATATACACGCATCTTGATAAGTATAAAGCGGAACTAATGATCGACGAATGTATTCTTAACATGGGCATGAAAACGTTTGCTCATCGCTATTTTAACACAACGTATCTTACTTACGAAAATAAATTTGGAATTATTACGCTTCGATAACCGAAATCCGACGAAAATGCCGTCATTAAAACGCAAATTACCCGTCGTCCAAACTATAATGGAATAGACGTGGATGGAATCAGTTCTGTTAACGGTTCTTGATACTCTAATAACTCAACACTGTCATTGACTTCCTTCCACTGAATTTATTGCAACAGTGAGGACAAAAGCCGTAGCGTGGTAAACTTCATATTCACGTTGTTGTTTTCTGTCTGTGATAGTATTTGCCAAGAATAACTTTTCATCTACTGTGGAAATAGCAATTATAGAAAAATTCCTCAAATGATGTTTCACTTGTATCTTGACAAACTCTCTGTAAATGCGTGCAGTTAGCAGAATTGGTAAATTCCGAATTCTAAACTAGTCATTCATAGAAATACCTTTGTTTTCTTTGTTCTTTGAGCGAATAGTGAAATCGACAGACAAACGATATCCGACAGAGAAATCTGTAGGAAATATTAATTTCTTTAACTGATGTTACACCCATCGTTAAGGGGTGTTGTCGTAGGTGTCAAACCAGGTTGTGTTTAAACGTATTGATTCAATCTGGTATAAGTCTTCACTTTCAAGAGTGCTACAAAGCATGCAAACAATGTAGCTATGAATCATACAGTCAAAGACCCTGTGAGATGGTTTATTGAAAAATGACGATTGATAAAATCGACCACTTTGAGACCTCTGGTGCGATATGTTCGTTTGGACGCAATTATTATTATTTGCGTTAATCTGAAGCTTTACAAACTAGACGGTCACGTTGTATTTTACTAGCCAAGTATTCAAAGATACAAAGAACAAACATGGATGTATTTGATTTCTTTTCTTCGAAATTCGTCCTCATCGCATGGCAAGCGCGTTGCATTGGTTCTTTATACAAAGAAATTGTCTAGTGGATTCAGAAGTATTTGTGTCTGTCTAACCTCGGGCGTCGTCTGTATGTTTGCTCGTACAACTCCTCCATGGTAAAATCTAAAAAAGAACATTTCAGATTGTGATTGAGGGAACCAAGTAGGTATAGAAAAAGAAAAGAAAAGAAAGAAACTTCTGTCCATGTGTCATTCCAAATATTTTAGTCATTTTTTTCAAACACATGGCCAAATAATTCATGAAATCTTTAAAATGCATTTGTCGCGATTTCACTTCGACTAGACTGGCTCCAACCATAATCGGTGCGATCGTTTGAATAGATTCAGAAGGAAACATTCCGTCGTATCAAGAGAAATTGTGAGCAATGATTGTAGCATCCTTACGGCTGTCTTTGTAAGGCTACATATCCTTCCTCTTCGCGCCAATATCGTCGGTGGAGTCTAAAATCGGAAAGAGACAGTGGAAAAAATTGCTTCCAGTATTAAAGTTTCACAAGCCCCATGATCAACGGAGAAATTGAAAACGTGAATGATGTTTTCTATTATGCGGTATAGTTCTCGTCTTGCGAGGTGCCCCAGTCTCTCTAGGAGGTGAAGCGTGGGTCATGCAAAGCGTAATGGTTCCGTCGGTCATGTTAAACTTGTCACTGGTTTGTTGAATGTGTTGAAGTATGTAATTATTTTGAACCGTGTGATTTATGCATGTCTACTAAATTGGAGACTTTAAACTGGATGGAGATTCTCAAACAATTGGCCTCTTTAGTTGTTGTTGTTGTTGTTGTAGGGTTTAACGCCATATTTTAGCACACATAGCGGCCAGTATTAATGGTGGAGGAAAAACCCGGGTTGGCCTCTTTAGCTTGGCACTGCAATTTTGTTGTAACTAAGATGGATTCACACAAGTCTGTAATTAAATCTGCTGTTTTCTAGGGTGGCACTTCAGACATGAATAAGACCTCTTGCAAATTTCATCTTGTAGGTGTAAGCATTGGTGCACATTTGATGCAGGTCAAATTTAGCTGCAGGTCAGGTCAGGTTTTGCATCTCTATCAAATATGATAATAATTTTCTGGAGTTTCTGAGCGACTTTATCTTTGCTGGATCAGGATTCTCTTTGTCTTGTGGCCGAGGAGGTAGTGTACGTTGATTCATTTCACGCACCACATCGTCGACATCGCTGGCATGTTCTTGCGTTAAACATTTAGTTAGCACGTGGGGCAAAAACAAGGAAAGTCGTCGTCTATGTCACCACTTGGCATCTACGTCCACGATCTCGCTGGACTATGGAGATCATTTTAATTTGATTACAACATTATATTTGACTAATTTATACGCACGCACTCACATCTTCTATGCATGAAAAACACACTTTATATACTTATTGACTTGGTATTATTAGCTATAAATGTCTCAAGCTAAGTCCAATTTCATTACCGGTTGATGTTGCTTTGGTAGTCATTGCTGTTTGATACTGCTGACAACTGACTACCGTGAGTGTGGATAGATTAATACAAGTTTTAGGAATTTTGGCTGGTGAAATTCTCTTTCTGTTGCCTCAGATACATTAAATCTGCGTTCCGACTGTGAAGAAGGAAAATATGGAAGAGTGAAATTAAGTCGACCCTCTGGTTAGAGATTTACAGATAGTTATTCGAAGAATACTTAAAATAAGAATACGGACAATTCGTCTGGAAATAAAAGTCACGATTGATGCGAGATCTGACATCGGGCTCTGGAAGCAAATGTCACAATAGATGCGACATCTGAATGAAAAGAAAGAACAAGAGAAAATTGAACAAAGGTAGAAATATGTATTATCATTGTCAGGTTACAGGACACTGGTCTTCTGAAAGGCTTATTAAAAAGAAGCACAAGAAGCGAGAAGTTGAGAACTCTTCAAAATTAGAAACAGAAAGATACAAACCCGTCTTAGACACAAGACGTTAAGGTAACAGAAAGAGAATGAAGAGGGAATAAAATGCATGCGAAGAGAATGAAAGGTAGAGACAGACATTAAAAGAAAGACAAAATGGAATTTGGTGATGTGTTATGACATTTGCATTGTGATTCAAAGGAGACTATTCCAAGGAAACTTATGTGTCCATCTGTCTTATTTTCTCACATTATGGATACGTTACTTAAACACACTCAAACACACAAACCATCGACCGTTGGGGAAATGAATGTATGGTTTAACATAATTTGGCAATCACTGAGTAGTGTTTCTTTTCTAACAGATACTAAAGACCCAGAAAAGGACGTGAAGGTGTTTGTTTTGACACACTTATAGACTTTACAACATCAGCTTTAACTGGCTAAATTTATATGTGCGCCTAAGTCCGACTTCTGTTGTTTCTATTGCTCGTTTGGAAGTGATAATAACTCTCCCGTTACTACTGTTATTTTGATAGAATGTGACCATGGATTGTTATTTTAAAATATAAAGACGTCATCTATTTATTTCAAAAGATGTTGTGCCTGAAGATACATACATAAAATGCGAAACTAGTTGCGCTGAATTATCGGCATTTGTTTGCACTGGTTTTTTTTTATTAAAAAAAATTGAAATATACATACATGTTTGGGAATCAAAGATTTCGGGAAACCTATTCATTTTTTTGTATCTTAATCTGATTTGGGATCAAGGATTTCAGGAAATATATCAATTACTTTTATCAGCATCATAGTGGAAATACGGCATATGATGTTATAAATATTGAGTATAAAACTAACTACCGCATATGACGCTACAGTACTGTACACTGTTTTATGCAAACCAGGCACTCAAATGAACTATGTTAGGAAAATAGTTGGCTTGAACTAGTACAGTTAAATGGAAACGATTATAAGCCAGCACTTAATATTTAGTCTTCTGCAAAATTATAACTCTACAAATATTTTAATGAGCTGTGTATTTGGTGCACATTTTTGGTGCAGTGTACGTCTGTTTTATGTATTCAATAATCCTGGAGATTTTGCTGATCACATATATAGTGGTTCCACTGCAAGACTATTAACTATCTTCTTAGATAATATTATTATTAGTAGCAGTAGTAGCAGTAGTACCAATAGTAGTAGTAGTACCTTTAATGCTGTTTTATTATTATTATTATTATTTTTGTTAGTATTATTATTATTATTATTATTATTATTCAAGTGCTACTAATTACAAATGAATTGGACTGAATTTAATGCAATATTTCGTGTATTTGAAAATAAAAATCAGTACTCATTGGGTGATACAATAAACAAAGAAAACGTAAAATGTCGTATTTTACCATTATATTCTGATAATAAAGACATTACGTCTGAAAAAATCAAACATAAATTATATAAAGTAAAGACAATTATAAAATTTAATATTGTGTATATATATATTTTGAACTTATTATTTAATCTGGTGTTGCAAAATGCCACTATATTGAACATGATCTAATCTCCTAACACAGTGTAAACAAGATATGAATATTCCAAAGAGAAAACCTGGAATATATTTCTGAACACATGAATAAATATAACGTGCAATATTTTATGTGTTTGCTTATAGTAATATTAGTATTATTAATATTGATTGTTGCAGCAGTAGTAGGCGCTGCAGTAATGGTAGCATGAGTGCATGATTTAGGAATTTAGCAACTGTAGTAGAAGTAGCATTTTCTAATGCACTTTGAGTTATAATAGTGGTAGTTGTCGTAGCAGTTGTATCAGTAGCCATAGTAGTACTATTTCCTGATGTTTTGGTTAAGACAAATAGACAAAGCAATTTCGAATTTCGTTTTTTTTATTGAAACAAATTCGCATAATATTTAGAAGTGATCGCACCTAAGGAAATATTATGTATTAAGAAAACTATAGTTTATCCCCAGTCTAGATCTAACTAATCCCGTTGTATAAAATACGTAACATCTACGTTGTTTCAGGAAATGTGTATCATTATGTATTCACCAAGGAACGTGCAGTTTGTGGTGCCTAGCATTTTCTTTAGAAAATGCGGTTGAATTCGCCAAATATTATTATTGAGAGATTCATCCTATATGAATTGAATATAGCTCTTACATAAAACAATCTGTCAATACTATCTGAGAATTTTCTGTAATGTCTCATGTTAGAAAACGTGGATAACAACATTTCCGGTATATATATCTAATATAATTTTCTTAAGGAATATTGTATTCCTGAATATTATGCAAACAGTAGTAAATTGTAAGAAAGAAGGTAGTCCTGAGGCATTCACTTCTGCTTAATACTAGTGATTATCGCACTCCAAAGTGTACTAGCAAAATTTAATTATATTTTATAGCCAAAACTATGCATTCAATACACCACATTATGCACTTATGTCATTCAGCCAAACAAACATTTCCTTATATACGCCTTTGTAAAAATGGCCGTGATTTTGTTCAATATAAATCGATACCTTACTAATTTGGCGCGAGATTTTTTATTTTTTTTATTTTCTGCCTATCTGAGCGTTAGATACATGGTCAATGTATGCGATTCCGAAGATCTTGCGGAAGCATCTCATTTCAATGAATCCTGTTCTGTAGATCTGATGTGAGTGTCAGTGGAAGCAATAGCAATGTTTGTATCCTTCCATATTGGCCTCAAGCTTGTTATTGCTGCTGTTGTCCGGGCAATCCTGCTAAGTAATTCTAGTTTTGAGTCCTCATCTTTCATAATAGCTCACAAGTACCTGAAACTTGTGACTGTTTCCAGCTTCTGTCTAAGTACTTTTATTTCTGCACTGGTACCATTGGTGTTGTTTGTCACCCAAGTCAGAAAGTACTTCTTTTTTATCTCCTGTTAATCCATCACTATCATCTGTAAAGCGAAGTTTGGTGGTTGTTCTTCCTCCGATCCTTTCCAAAACATTGCTGAGGAGTGTATGTGGCAGTATGCAACCCTGTTTGACTTCCAACTGTTGTTCGACCTTCTTGAAAGCTTTGATGGCATGGTACAGATTTTGCTGATGCTAAAAGTGTTTCTCTCAAAGGAGTCTGATATTGAATATTTGTTTCTTTATGCTCCTTATTTCTCGAAAACCTGCTTGCTCTTCAGCAAAAAAGTCTCTGCTTGAGTCTTTCGTCTTCAGCATGACTTCGCTTGGGCGGCTGATCAGACTGACGGTGTTGTGGTTTTGAAATAACTGCAGGTTTCCTTTCTTGGGGAGCACGATGACCAAAGGTTGAGTACATGTTTTGGGTCATTCTACTGTCTGCAATAACTTGTTGCAGATTGTTTTTAGGACAGTGACTATCTTTTCTCTTCCTATTTGAATGAGTTCTGCTGGCATGTTGTCAACGCCAGCTGAATTTTCTGTCTTTACTGACCTAACTGCAGTTTCTCCTTGCTCACGAAGAATGGTGTTGTCATCAATTTATTTTGCTGGAAGGTGCTTTAATACTGTTGGGTCTCCTTGGGTTTTATAATTGTAAAATTGTGAGCAGTATTCTGCCAATTGTTTGAGGATCTCTTGATCTTCTGTGGGCCATTTTCCTGACTTGTCTTGGATGGTGGTACTTGTTTAAGATATGTGAGATCTTTCACCAGCTGGTATCCATCGTGCTAACGTTTCTGCTTTGACTGTCTTGGATTTCAAAGCATTGTCTTTCTATCTAGACTCCTGTGCTTTTCTCGTACTTTTCCTGATCATGTTACTTAACTCTCTGTGTTTTCTAGCTCATTAATTGTCTCTTTTTTCTTTTGTCACATATTTCAATTATATCGGTTGTGAGCCAAGGTTTTTTGCTCGACGATTGTTGCAATGATCTCGCTGGCTGTGCTAGTCACATCTGTGCTAAATGTGGTTGTTAAGCACACTAGGTCCGTGTTGTGGTTGTCCAGGGTTATCAAATGTGCAAATTTACCATATATCTTTGCTTGGAAGGCTTCTTCGACGTTTGGATTTTTCCATTTTTCAAGGTCAAATGTTATTCTTGGTTGGTACGGCGTTTTGATCACTTTTAATATATCATGATCAATTCCAATATCTGCTCATGGGAAACGTTGCGTTATTGCGATATTCAGTCCCGTGCTGAATCGTCTTGTCACCAAGATGGAGTCGGTCTGGTTGTGATATTGTCCGTTTGGACCGTGCCAGGCCCATCTTCAATATCCTTTGTGAGGGCCGAACGTGATGGTTAGCACAAGATTGTTGTAGGCGGCAATGTCCAAAAGCCTGAGTCCACTTTCATTTGTCTCTACATTGCAGAAGGGTCCACAAATCCTTTGCCAGTTTGTCTGTGAATCAACTCCTACCTTTGCATTCCAGTCTCCTTGTACAAACCGAATCTTTTTTTGGGGGGCGATTTGTCAATGACATCTTGCAGTTGATTATAACATTCTACAGTTCGCTTTCATCATAGTTAGGCGTCGGTACACAATATAATTGTGATATTAAAAGGGAGCCGCCCTCGGACGGATGGTAATAAGTCTGTTTGAGACTGGGCAGCAACACATTATGCTGTTCACAAGAAATACAACGCCATGATTGTGTTTGTCCCTCATCGGCTGAAGCGAAGCTTATGTCCTTCTTCTGTTCTTATTTCGCCAAAGTTTTAATCTAGCCACGTAGCAGAGACCAATAATGATACAGTAGTGCCTTTTCTAACTCATGTCTAAGTCTTTTCTAATTTTCCATATCTCTCACTGTTCAAACGTTCCATGTACCGATAATGATGTTGTCTCTCCATTGAATTTGACAGTGGGTGCACCATGCTTGTCACTTTCGTCCTGGTGTGCAGCGGCAGGTGAGGTCACTGCTGACCCGGGTTGTGACCGATCCGATATGCTAGATGTCTTCACGTGGTGTGTTAAGGGCAAGATACAGCCTGGAGGAGTTCATTCCACTCCTGACTGGATGATCACAGCCGAAGTCCACCGATATTATTTGCGACGCCCTGGTCATGAAGCTCATTTTGGAGGCCTTCCACCCTGGCTGTCGAATTCATCGATAAAGACATCCACCCAGTGATGACGTGCTATCATCGCATTATTTTAACCATAGATCTATAGAACTGCCCATTATATATAGTGACTTATTTCTCTCGGGGACCTCTCCGGTGGCATTGTGGTTAGAGCGTCCTCCTCGGCGCCGGAGGTCGTGAGTTGGAATTGCGGCCGAGTCATACCAGATACGGTACTAGCAGAGACGGTACTAGCAGCTGCCCTGCAAGATGCTCAGCGTTAAGAAGTTAGTGTTAGGACTGGTTGGTCTGGTGTCAGGATAATGTGACTGGGTGGGACATAATACATGTCTGTGGCATGATGCCCCAATGCTAGATAACACGATAAACTGTCATGCTGTATACATATTAGTGATATCACAAAGATGGCCGCTATTGCTTAACCGGCTTGATGCAGCTGTTCCGTTTTTTTTTGCCGTTTTCATGATATTTGTACTCGGTGGCTGTCTTCGTCTGCGTTTCTGTGTTCATTATGTATTGGCTGTTCAGTTCGTATGTGTTTCTTCATCTCCTTGTTTTGGAAACGAGAACAATTAGACTTTTTCTCAGCTGTCTTGCTCCACTACTACAACTTCCATTTGAACAAACCGCCATCACGTGATACTCACCAGTCAACCCGTTTATGCTATGATGGACCCTCATTAATTGCTTTAAATGACCACTCCTTGGCTCTCCACACTACATTGTGCTCTAGACTAAACGAACTGGGACTGCATCCATCATTACCTAAATGTAAAAAGAAGCGAAAAGAGAAAAGTTGTTTCAAAGTTGGCCGGCGTAGAACAGGAAGAAGTATTCCAGTTATCTCCCTTATGCCCTTTTCGGCTCGACAATTTAAAAATTCGACTGTTAATTTAGATAACCTAATTAAAATCCCTATTAATTCGTCAACCTTCGTGTCAACTATCCGAGAGATACCTCTGCGAATTGCATTGTTCAATGCCCAATCAGTAGGACCACCGCAAAAGCGCACAGAATAGTTAATTTTATCAACGACCAGAATATTGACGTCTTTTTCCTGACAGAAACATGGCTAAAAACATCAGGCAATGAGCCCAAGTGTGCGGATCTAACACCCACTG
Source organism: Sinohyriopsis cumingii (assembly GCA_028554795.2). Classification (NCBI taxonomy): domain Eukaryota; kingdom Metazoa; phylum Mollusca; class Bivalvia; order Unionida; family Unionidae; genus Sinohyriopsis; species Sinohyriopsis cumingii. The sequence goes on along the minus strand of CM068831.1, from coordinate 38,693,322 downwards.
GTTACTCCATCAAGTCGTTTCCACGTAACTCATGCGTAAGTGGAATTGCTATCATCACAAAGAACTCCATGATCAAACGTCTTAACCACACCACAACATTCAATTTCGACCACACATTGTTGGAACTAGTCCAAACCACACTCACATTGGAGCAAAGGTCAGTCCATATTTTCTGCCTATACTGCCCTCCTCCTAGTAGAAAAAACAAGATGACTGAATCTCACTTTTTGGAGCAGTTTCCGAATCTTCTGGAGTATGGAAATTCTATAGGTGGCAACCTGATTATTCTTGGAGATTTCAATTTTCACTTTGACTTTTCCGGGAATCCAAACACATCAAAACTCATAGATTCCATTAATGGCTTCAATCTCAAACAGTCAGTTAACCAACCCACCCATAAACATGGTCACATTTTAGACTGGATTCTTCATAGACCTGATGATAACATTCTACGGTCCTCCCTGGTATCCTATGAACTTTGCATCACATCACCTCTGCATTATATGCCATCTTGACGTATCAGTCACCTTTATCTGCTACTAAGAGAAATCTCTGTATGATAAATAGAACCAAACTAATGCACGACATCCAAGCTAACCTCACAACTTGCTTACCTCCTACCGCAGAACAACTCGATAACTGTCTGCGTTCATTGCTCGACAAATATGCCCCAGCTACCAAGTGCAGAGTATCAATTCAGAAGTGTTCTCCATGGTATAGCAGTGTTGGGGACCAGCTTCGCACTGCTAAAAGAGAAGAATGTCACAAATATAGTCCATGCAGCGAAATCAGCCCACTACACTACTAAGATCATGGAAAGTTCCAACTGCAAAGAGCTCATCGAGATTACTAAGAAGCTAATGGCAGAGGAACAAATCTACACCACTTCCAAATACCTTCTCTCTTTGCAAATTTCTTCCGTGACAAAGTACAAACCATTAGAGATAAGCTTTACACCACAATTTCAATTAACTCGTCGTCACCATACAGTTGCGATACAGAATTTGAGCGGCAACCATTAACAGCATGTGAACCTGTCTCTATGGATTTCGTACGTACAATCCTGATGACGAGTGCACCTAAGTCATGTGAACTTGATCCAATTCCAACATCACTGGGGCTTTAGTGCTTAGATGTTACTGATGTTATTAATACTTCTCTCACATCAGGGGAATTCCCATCATTTTTCAAAACTGCCATTGTAAAGCCTCTGCTGAAGAAACCAACACTAGACCATAACGATTTAAAGAACTATCGCCCAGATTCTAATCTCCCATTCATATCAAAAATCTTAGAAAAGGTTGTTCTATCCCAGCTTGGTTCTCATCTGACTTCAAAATAGTCTTCTTAGCAATGTACAATCTGCATATCTCCCTTGCCACAGTACTGAAACTACTCTTCTAAAAGTAGTTAATGACATTCTCTCTGCTTTGGATAGCAGAAAGATTACAGTTCTCACCCTCCTTGATTTTTAGCAGTGCGAAGCTGGTCCCCAACACTGCTATACCATGGAGAACACTTCTACAATATTTGACACAATAGACCATGATATTTTACTTCACGGTCTTCAGCATGTATTTGGCATTCATGATAACATCCTTACCGTGGTTCAAGTCCTACTTGGTCAACAGGACACAAATTGTGTCTGCAAATGGAATACACCCCATGCACAGTTGATCCATGTTGTGGTGTTCCACAAGGGAACTGTTATCTTCATTTTATACACTCTTCCGCTCTCAAGTGTCATAGATCATCATCCAGTATCTCACCAAATGTACGCTGATGACACCCAAATATAAAAATCCAGCCCCCCAACTGAAGTTGATGCTACCATCCAAGGTGTAGAGAAGTGCATTTCTGATATGAAATCATGAATGACATGTAAAGAGCTGCAGATGAATGATGATAAAACTGAGGCCATTCTGATTACAACACAAAGACGTTCTCATTCACATCCTTTACCTCAAACAATAAATATCAGCAACACCAACATTAAATTCACACAATCAGTACGAAACCTAGGTGTTACTCTGGACAGTACTCTCACATTGCACCAACATGTCATGAACATATGCAAGGCTGCATATCTTGAGCTGAGACGCATCAGCTCCATTCGCAAATATCTTTCAGTTGATGCCACTAAAACACTTGTGTGTTCATTAGTACTTTCAAGACTGGATTATTGTAACTCAGTTCTGTCTGTTTCATCACAATATCTATTTCAAAAATTTCAAAAAGTTCAAAACACAGCTGCTCGGATCATACTTAGAGTACCACGATCACAGCACACCTCCCCGCTGCTCTGTACCCTACACTGGCTATCCATTCGATCCAGAATCAAACACAAAATTGTTCTCTGTGCTTCTTTTCACTGACGGACTCTAGTCCAACATACCTATGCGACCTCACCCATGTGTACACACCAGCAAGATACTTACGCTCCTCTTCTGACAATCGTATACTCGTTATTCCCGCTATGAAAACAAAGTCATATGGACAGCGTTCTTTTGCATACCAGGGCCCAGCAACGTGGAATGAATTGCCCAATGAACTTAGACACAAAGACACAGTGATCACATTCAATAGTGCTCTCAAAACACTTATTTCGACTGCAAGATTAAACTTAAAGACCTAATAATGTTTGCTACCTTAAATATTCTCCGCATGTTTTTTCTATGTTTTCTAATTTTATGGTGTTTGTGTTAGTAATCATATCATTATGTTTTTTTTAAAATCTTGTATGTGTTATCTAATGTTGTAAAGCGCTTAGAGCTTCTAAAAATTAGGCGCTATACAAAGTCATTATTATTATTGTTATTATTATTATTATTATTATTATTATTATTATTATTATTATTATTATTATTATATGACTGAACAATTAGTAACTCTACTTCTAAAATACAAACCACACACACATTTTTAGTCTCGATAAGGTAACAAATTCAACATCTTACTCCAACCAAGTAATTTTTCATAAAATATACATTATGATACTAATTAAATTATTTTATCCGGGCGTCTACTGATCAAGTTGCCAGAGAATTAAAGTTTGACTTGCTTGCTTGGCGGGTTTTCCCACAATATTTTCCTACATTCCACCTATTGAAGGTAATGAGAAAATGTGCTTTCATTGTTTATTATCGCTTTTTCAAACACTTCTGATCTGATTGCAGGATGAATCAAGGATGATGCTTTTAATGTTTAATACATTCAGATTTTTTTTTAAAAAAGTCTTCATAATTATGGCTATCCGTTTCTGCTTATACAGCATCTTCATTACTGAACAGCTTTTCCTTTGTCTCCATGGTTCCGAAGATTATTGAATTTGGTCTATAATTTGCACACACATTAACACATGTACTTTAAACATCTTGCTCTCGAAAGCACACTTCTCTTTTGTCTTAATATTTCCTGTTACCTTCCTATCCCTAAAATGTAAATACAATCACACGAAGACGAATGAAAGAAATATTCAAACTTTGTTAGTTTCCCTGGAAGAAGCCATCTCAAGTCATGCCATGAGCGTGTTTAGTAGCTCGTTATAGCGCACGTTTACGACCAAAGGGTTAATAAAAGTCGTGTATTTTCATGCTAAAGCGTCTCTTAAGTGTCCTCGACAATTTGGTCCTTAAAGCTCAAGATTATATGTATAGACAACTGATACAACTGATAATGACGGAGATTACAGAGGTTGTCAAATGAGCCACACTAATAAAATTGCAATCATGTTTGAAATACAACCTAAGGAGAGAAAGGATGCCTTGCCAGTCAGACTATATAAAGTCTAGTGATTGTGCATATTTATTAGTCGTTTATTGTTCGTCTTTGATGACTTTGCAATATAAGCTTATAAATAAATATTGCTCATAATCTGATACAAATTGAAGCCTCAAGAATACTAACAATAAAATTGTTTACGGACAAATAACGACATTAGACTAATGCAGAGTTAAACTTTCAAACATTACTAGTGCATACATGTTTGGTGCCTTGTCGTTACTTGTGGACTTGTTTCAGCGTGCCTTAATAAATATTATTTTCGACTTTGTTTTCTATACAAGTGTGCATATATTTTGTCAACATTTTCATCTCGTCTAGAATGCTTTTCATTTGCCTATCGGATTATTTCATTTTAAATGCGTGACCTAACTGGGTCGGGATGTGAAGCAAGCCAAGAGGGATTTATGTGTACTGTATCGAATTTATAGCTGCATTAGCTCATTTCAGTCGTTGGATCATATATCCAACAATATATTACGATATCAGTTGTCAGCTAAAGCAGTTTTAGTTTTCTTAAATGTTTGTGACCTGTTAATTTGTATTTTCATGGCAGATAATATTCAAAATAATCGTAGGATACAATCACAGTATCAATACAGAATACACGAGCCATATATTATCTTAAGTTGCCTTTCTTTGAGCATCGCTCCAAACGTCGTTTAAATTTGTAGTTGTGGACTAATGCATGTCGTCGATGCCATCGAATTAGGCAAAAGACAGAATATCATCAAGTGCCATATTTGTTAGTGAATGTATCAAATACATTCCCTTTCTTAGACCCCAGACATCAACTCCCAGTGGAATCAGTTGTGCAACTTACAGTGCATGAATAGGAGCCATAAATATTTTCTGATTGTATTTTCCTACCATTTAATAAGTATGACAATATCAACAGTATTTACAAACATCATTTTTGATTTTTGGCCAATAAAAGTGAGTCAAGATATTCTGATAAGTCTTATTAATCCCAAAATGACCAGCCAAATGAGTTTCATGGGCCAGACAAAGTATTTCCTGTCTGTAAAATTTCGGAACTACAGTTCAATACAAAACATTACAATATGCATTCGTCTTGTCTCTGATTATAAAGCACTAACAAACAATGCCACCTCTGAGGAACAATTCAAGCTATATCATGCTTATGTGTTCCATTTGCAGGTATCCATTTTCTAATAAGACTTCCATTTTTAATGAAATAACAGACATGAACTTCAGTGGCTTCAGTTTCACTAATGGCCATTTGAAACAAAAAGATCTTATGATCTTTTTCGTATTCGATGACCCGTGATTGTCGTTTGTCACCCTTTTTAGAAAAGAAAATGAGTAGTTTAACTGGGATCAATACCTTTTGATTGATCCAAACAAGGAGTGAAGTGACCTCATCAAAAGCCTTATCAATACATGTGTCAGATAAAGAAATACTTTCCTTATCAATATCATTCTCAAAAGCTTTCTTCTCTGGTAACTGCACAAGCTGGGTATAAAACAGAGAATTCTTTTTCAGTTGGATCGACTTTCTGATCCAAACAAGTCTTGTCAATTACAAGTGAATTAACCACAACCTTTTGTCTAGCTGGGTCGTTGCCAAGTGATAAACAAATGCCCTCAACGGGTAAAACACTGTTCCGACTGTCACGGGTCCGAAGACTAAGTCTGATGACAAATTTACACAATAGAGTGAATATTAACAAAGCCGCACTTTTCTCCCTGAATAAGAACACTCATTAGAAGAAGTATCTGATAATAAAGACTCTCAGAAGCTCCTGTGTCACTTAAATTATTTATAGGGACGGGATTGGCCAAAACACATAAGCATGATATAGCTTGAATTGTTCCTCAGAGGTGGCATTGTTTGTTAGTGCTTTATAATCAGAGACAAGACGAATGCATATTGTAATGTTTTTATCATAGCTTCGACATGAATGGTTCATAATACTCCATAGAGGAATTATAATATATAGCTGTACCCAAATATTAATGATCTGGCGGAAGATTTGCAGCCATCATGCAAAACTGCTTTAGGATGCAATCTGGTTTATGTGACTGGAAATTTTATTACTTGTCAAAGCTCAATTATTTCAAAGACAGGACGAAATATTCGTCTTGGCCAAAACGAAACTCATCAAAGTCCTTGACCGTATATCTAAGGTGATACGCCACAATGCCACCTCTGAGGAACAATTCAAGCTTTTCTTCTATGAAGCCCACAAATGCGAAACCTTGAAGAATGTAGTATGGGTGCGTCACTCATGCCATACACATTAGTTGTAATTGGAAAAGTTATGTGAACTTAAATCACTCTGTGTCCACGATAACAGTTCAAAATGTGTAGTCCGATATCCATGACGATGATATCCACTATACCTAAGTTTGTTATATTATGTAACCTGTCGTATTCATCGTTATTCTACAACAACTACATGTATTGGCTGATGATCTAGTTCGATGTCGAATACATGGAATAAGAAAAACAATTGTCATGTTTCCAGTTTCGTTCTGTATGATAACTTTGCTATTACCCAATATGTTTAGTAACTTATCTGTAATCTTGTGTTTTGTAATCTTGTGTTCTTCGATCTCTACATATTCGGCATGGAACACTTTTCAGGAAAAGCATTATGTTACTTATTGAAAAAATATAACATTTTGATTCCATTTTTAATAAATACGTATTTAATTAATAATGTATTTTCCGTGAGGAAAGGTTTCCTACTTTTTAAAGAAAAATTATCAATAAGATTTATTTAGTTGTCACACTTGTAAATGATAATGAATATTGCACTGTACTAATCTGAAATGAAATTATACATTATACAATATGAACAAAATGCTATATTAATTTTGAGACAATTTCATCCCTTTTCTCCGATTTTCTGTATGTATTATCCATTAGAGGTGATATGATTTCCGATACAAGTTTTCTCTTTACGTGCTGGTTATCAAAGAAGAGAATGCATTGTTTTCATCTTTACTACGTATTGCTCATTTATACTATGTATCCATAAGTTATTCGCTAAACTGATAATAACATTTTGAACTTTTTTTAAATTAATAATCTTGTATAAAGTTGAATAAAATAAGATGTTTGACCTGATCGATTTTAAAACTTAGGATAATCTGTTCATCATGAGTTCGATGCGCACAATTCAATTGCTGTTTCAAGCGGACACTTGCAATATGGTTTAAAAATTATGGATCTTAGTTTTTGGTGAGAGGAGTTTAGATGTAAACATTTTTTTTTGCAGCAGACAAAGTGGTTATTGCAAAATGCACGTGAAATCGATTCTTGGCTGGCGCACTCCACGATTGTACAAAATAGGGCCATTTTATTTTTCAACGGTAATACTATTAAAACTGGAAGAAGACCAATGCCTGACCTTTTTTTTAATTTGTAGATAATATCAAGCTGTATTTTAGAATGTATGTGTGTGTGCGACAGAATGCATAACATTAGATTCAGATTCAACAGTGCTTTTTTTTTTTTTAATTTCTCCACATTATCGGCTGAATACGAAACGTTACATCTTTTAGTATACTTCTGTTTTAAGCACAGCACTGTACAATGTACTATTAGTTATGGCATGCATTATGCAACAAATTGACAATATCCATGTACGTCGAAAAATAGAACTCCAAACTAGATATTAGCGCATTTTGTCTGCACAAAGAAGTGTCATCGGACTGTGTATTTCTTATCATGAAACTTGACTGCACAACATAATTCTAGGTGAGGGTTGCGCTAAAGCACAAACACTATCAACGTACGAGTTTTAGAATTATCATTTCGTTGCTGATCTGCGGTTGGTACATCTGTCTCTACTGTGCATATATAAATCGTAATACACTTCCGCGGCATTTTATTATATTCCTACCTGCAATGTACAAATATTATAAAGGAGAAGCAACAATAACGATTGTATACACTCGAATTCTTTGAATTCTTACATTCACTATCCTTTTAGACTTTAACTTTGTTTGTGCATCAGGACCAATTAGTTCTAGGAGTGTCTAAAGTGATTTGAAAAACAACGTGTAGAAACTTAAGGGCGTCTTTAACTCTTAGCATTTTGACGTTGCTAAATACATATTTATTCTACAGTTTTGAAACATTAAATCATGATCAAAATGTCTTTGTTTGGTATGAAATAGCACTCCATAAACTTAATATATGTAGAAGTGGTTTATTCGCATCATTAAAAACATAATTAGACAGAGTCATACAATGTATCACATTAAGAGTGACTCGGAGTTTGAGGCCGCTATGCATTACATTTGAATAATTCACGCAGCAATAAGCTTACTTTGATCCTAGTTGTCGTTGATGGATGGGTTTTTGAAAGAAGGACGTCATCTTTAACCTTAGCTTTAAGGTTACATGCTCGCTTACATATCTGCCAGCAAAGTATAATGAAGTTGGCTGGTGACCTTGACGACCTGATACTGAAGCATGATCATGACAATCGCTAAGATTGTTGATCGAATAGAAAAGTTTTAAACAAATACTTAGGCTAGCGGCCTAGCAAAATAATTTCGCTGTACAAGCCGTTTCATGGCAAATGACTTTAACACCACCAAATTTAGTTGATTTCCAACAGATCCGTTCTTATGAACTCGACATCGGATATTTTGAATGAGACATTCCTTTCTCTTTGACAAACTGAAGTTTCCAATGAGGATCTCTGACAAAAGTGATGACCTCAACCATACCATCGCGGTGAACATGAATGACTTGAATTCATGCTCTCTACCCTGTGTGCATCTCCGATACAAGTCAGGCTAAAACCATCAAACTGCGGATACTTTGTTTACGATGACAATCAACACCACACATGGATCAGAGATGTTTCACGGTTGCTATATGGCAGTACCAAGCGGAAATCGAGTCTGTACATCTATTGCCGATCATTCACATAACTGAACCTTCTCAACAACCACGTAATGGCTATCGGTGCAGAGTTTTAAGGCCACAGAAGACATTATAAACATGTAAAGAATATGCGTTTCTTTAAGCGCCGCTTTCATAAGACTGATTACCTGGTTCCGGACAATACTAAACCATCTACTTTTGTCCAACTCATATATCAGTACTCATTGATTTCATCTGCTGGGCCAGCAGCTGACCGTCATTTATTTCACTTACTGGTCCATAGAAGTGCTGTAGGCCCGACGCCCGGCACACTGCTTGAAGTGACATATCTGTGAGTTGCCGCTTAGTTTAGAAACTATCTTGCCGTGGCCATATCTATTATGCCAGTAGATACTCTCAGAAAGACGCGGCACTGCTTGTGGTTAGCGAGGACAATATTCATTATAAAACAAAGGCGGATCGGGAGGTAGTCTAAAACAATCAGGTTGGTACCTCCGACGTTAAGTGGCTGTAAAAAGAGTACGTCAACAGCCATGAAATTGGCTTTTAAAAACACCTCAAAGTCACAATCGCACGTGTTGGGGGCAACATCGGGGACAATGTATACTGACGAGGCACGTGACTCCATGACCAGTGACCTAAACAGAAGATCACGTGCTTGTCTGCTCCTAGAAAGGTCCACGATGGATTGTGAAAACAGTACGTAAGTTCTAACCAAAGCTATCCAAACATTCCGTTACGTATTTTAACATATTACTGACACAGTTTGCATCGAAAACAACTTTGGTTGGACGTTGTTTTCCTTTTTCAAACGAATAAGGACCTGGAAAAGAAAACCTCCTCTAACTCTCTCACTGTGTAAATAGCATGTAAAGCAATGAAATCACTCAAAACGAGTAACGTAAATGTTTGTTTCCTTCTTGATTGTCGACAGGCAGTGTGGAAACCTAATGCATATGATCTGATTTTCAACAATTACAGAACATACTATAGTGAATTTACAATCATGTTATGAAATCGTGCATTGTAACATTGATGGTTTGCGTTTCCAAACCGACAATGTTTGTCACTTACTCATTTTTGCATACACACACCGAGGTAGTTATGCAAGGAAGGGTTGCTAGATTCTGTGACCATTTTTTCAAGCTATTTAAAATGGGGGATTGTATATAGTTATGGTTTCTGGTAAAGTTGTAGGTATATGTGTGTGATAAACGGCAAACATCTCGTATAACATAAAACATAAAGTTGATAAGTGGGTAAGTTTGAAAATTCACTTCACATAGCTTATATTGATAGTAAACATTTTGCTTTTGACAAATTTTTTAAGTGTAGCAAATCATTGTTACAAACTCGTGTTGAGAAAAGGAGTGACATTTCTTGTAAAACATTGTAGTGCACTTGCCCTTTATCTTCGTTTGTCTTAGAGAAGGCCACCTTTGCAGCCGCTAGAACAGTAGTAGACGTCGTCGCTGCCGTAGAAATAGTTCATTTAGAAATGAATTTTTATTTTCCCATCCAATGGACAATGATATTAGATTAGATTTGGCAGGCATGATCATGAACGGAGAAGATGAAATACATCTTGCAGGAGGAGACACAATCAGTCAATGCCGTCGTTTGTTTTATAGTGCTTTCACGACGTAGCAACATCACGTCTCTTTTATGTCAAGATATTTGTTTTATCCCTTTTCTTCGTGGAGCTTTTCTTCTTTCTGCGGCAATTCTTTTGTTTGTGGGGATGTTGCCTTTTTTGGCGACCTTTCATATTTTTCTTCATTTAGCTTTTTCTTTTAAGATTCTATATATAAGGGGACAAAATAATGACACCTCATAAACAATTACATCCATCAGTTAAAAATGAATTGATTTTTGGTTTGCATATTGTTTTTTTTTTGTTTTGTTTTTTCTTCAAAATGGGTTTGTTAGTTTGGGTATGTTGATTATGTTTTAAAGTAATTGACGTGATCTCAAAGTAAACAGTCGTAACACTTGAAACCAGCTTATAATAAATGCGCAAGAACATTCAATGCAACGGATGGCATACGGACTACGACACAATTTGGCAGGAGAATGTGATTGAAAGGAGGTCGTGTGGGCTACCATTTGAAGAAGAAAAAAAAAAAAAGAAGTGTAGGATGATTTTAAATTTTCTTCCTTTCTTCCGAATGATGCGAAAGGAGAAATGTAAATAACAGGACATCATTATTAACACTTAACGTGTAACTAATTGGTACAAAGTAATCTCAAATAATAGCGAATTTGTTGGTTCTAAATCGATGCGTAAATAAGCATTGGTGTTGCAATGTCATAGATCAGTCATAGGGTTCAATTGTTTGGCTAACATATGTACCTGTGATCTGTTTCTTCCATATTTGAACAATAGCACATAATGAGCATTGGGACTGATTTTGGGATGTGCTTGAAATAACTGTTGTGCTGGCATTACAATGGTGTCCGTGGCGTTTAAACCAAGGTTTATTCTTCTACGTCTTATTCTAACATCTCCTCGAAGATGACACGATGTGGTTTGACTGAAGTCAAACACGATTCCAAAATCTTCACGAAAAATGACTTCTGTAAACAAAATCGATTTAATTGAAAGAAATTTAAAGAAAGTGCAAACCTCACCTTGTAACAACGCATGGTATTTTACGCTTGACAATCAGACAAATGCGATTTGTATTCGATGAAACGCTCTAGTTTGTTTGAACCACTCGATATATAAATCAACATTTTAAAGAAATTGCGAATATGCAAGGACTCCCAACGTTTTCTAAATGTTTGTCTATCGTTTGATACTAGAGGAATTGAAGGACGAGGCAGCGATAGTAACACGTTGAGAATGCTGAAAAGATTATCAAATGCAAAATACATTTAATACATCTGAAGCTAGACTAACATTTCTAATATTGGTGTCAAAACACAAGAAAACATTTTTCTTTCGAAGATTTAAAACACATACGGCATATATTATTCCGTTCGTGATTTAATGTCTGTCCCATTAAATGTATGTGCAAGCTATGGTCGTCTTCTTATATTTATACAAATTTAGTGTCTCTAATTTCTCCGGTATTGTCTTTCTTCTCATTTCCTTTATATTTGTACGAAATTACTTTCGTGGATTTGTAATAGATCCTGTTTCGGGTTTTCTACTACGGCTTTTATCATTATCTCATGTTCACCTCTCAGTGTTTGTAAGTTAACTCCTTCTTGCTTCCATGCATCGACACCAGAAAATTTCCTGTCATGTACATCTTCCCAATGGAAAAGTTGCTGGTATAAACAACTGCATATACACGCATCTTGATAAGTATAAAGCGGAACTAATGATCGACGAATGTATTCTTAACATGGGCATGAAAACGTTTGCTCATCGCTATTTTAACACAACGTATCTTACTTACGAAAATAAATTTGGAATTATTACGCTTCGATAACCGAAATCCGACGAAAATGCCGTCATTAAAACGCAAATTACCCGTCGTCCAAACTATAATGGAATAGACGTGGATGGAATCAGTTCTGTTAACGGTTCTTGATACTCTAATAACTCAACACTGTCATTGACTTCCTTCCACTGAATTTATTGCAACAGTGAGGACAAAAGCCGTAGCGTGGTAAACTTCATATTCACGTTGTTGTTTTCTGTCTGTGATAGTATTTGCCAAGAATAACTTTTCATCTACTGTGGAAATAGCAATTATAGAAAAATTCCTCAAATGATGTTTCACTTGTATCTTGACAAACTCTCTGCAAATGCGTGCAGTTAGCAGAATTGGTAAAATCCGAATTCTAAACTAGTCATTCATAGAAATACCTTTGTTTTCTTTGTTCTTTGAGCGAATAGTGAAATCGACAGACAAACGATATCCGACAGAGAAATCTGAAGGAAATATTAATTTCTTTAACTGATGTTACACCCATCGTTAAGGGGTGTTGTCGTAGGTGTCAAACCAGGTTGTGTTTAAACGTATTGATTCAATCTGGTATAAGTCTTCACTTTCAAGAGTGCTACAAAGCATGCAAACAATGTAGCTATGAATCATACAGTCAAAGACCCTGTGAGATGGTTTATTGAAAAATGACGATTGATAAAATCGACCACTTTGAGACCTCTGGTGCGATATGTTCGTTTGGACGCAATTATTATTATTTGCGTTAATCTGAAGCTTTACAAACTAGACGGTCACGTTGTATTTTACTATCCAAGTATTCAAAGATGCAAAGAACAAACATGGATGTATTTGATTTCTTTTCTTCGAAATTCGTCCTCATCGCATGGCAAGCGCGTTGCATTGGTTCTTTATACAAAGAAATTGTCTAGTGGATTCAGAAGTATTTGTGTCTGTCTAACCTCGGGCGTCGTCTGTATGTTTGCTCGTACAACTCCTCCATGGTAAAATCTAAAAAAGAACATTTCAGATTGTGATTGAGGGAACCAAGTAGGTATAGAAAAAGAAAAGAAAAGAAAGAAACTTCTGTCCATGTGTCATTCCAAATATTTTAGTCATTTTTTTCAAACACATGGCCAAATAATTCATGAAATCTTTAAAATGCATTTGTCGCGATTTCACTTCGACTAGACTGGCTCCAACCATAATCGGTGCGATCGTTTGAATAGATTCAGAAGGAAACATTCCGTCGTATCAAGAGAAATTGTGAGCAATGATTGTAGCATCCTTGTAGCTGTCTTTGTAAGGCTACATATCCTTCCTCTTCGCGCCAATATCGTCGGTGGAGTCTAAAATCGGAAAGAGACAGTGGAAAAAATTGCTTCCAGTATTAAAGTTTCACAAGCCCCATGATCAACGGAGAAATTGAAAACGTGAATGATGTTTTCTATTATGCGGTATAGTTCTCGTCTTGCGAGGTGCCCCAGTCTCTCTAGGAGGTGAAGCGTGGGTCATGCAAAGCGTAATGGTTCCGTCGGTCATGTTAAACTTGTCACTGGTTTGTTGAATGTGTTGAAGTATGTAATTATTTTGAACCGTGTGATTTATGCATGTCTACTAAATTGGAGACTTTAAACTGGATGGAGATTCTCAAACAATTGGCCTCTTTAGTTGTTGTTGTAGGGTTTAACGCCATATTTTAGCACACATAGCGGCCAGTATTAATGGTGGAGGAAAAACCCGGGTTGGCCTCTTTAGCTTGGCACTGCAATTTTGTTGTAACTAAGATGGATTCACACAAGTCTGTAATTAAATCTGCTGTTTTCTAGGGTGGCACTTCAGACATGAATAAGACCTCTTGCAAATTTCATCTTGTAGGTGTAAGCATTGGTGCACATTTGATGCAGGTCAAATTTAGCTGCAGGTCAGGTCAGGTTTTGCATCTCTATCAAATATGATAATAATTTTCTGGAGTTTCTGAGCGACTTTATCTTTGCTGGATCAGGATTCTCTTTGTCTTGTGGCCGAGGAGGTAGTGTACGTTGATTCATTTCACGCACCACATCGTCGACATCGCTGGCATGTTCTTGCGTTAAACATTTAGTTAGCACGTGGGACAAAAACAAGGAAAGTCGTCGTCTATGTCACCACTTGGCATCTACGTCCACGATCTCGCTGGACTATGGAGATCATTTTAATTTGATTACAACATTATATTTGACTAATTTATACGCACGCACTCACATCTTCTATGCATGAAAAACACACTTTATATACTTATTGACTTGGTATTATTAGCTATAAATGTCTCAAGCTAAGTCCAATTTCATTACCGGTTGATGTTGCTTTGGTAGTCATTGCTGTTTGATACTGCTGACAACTGACTACCGTGAGTGTGGATAGATTAATACAAGTTTTAGGAATTTTGGCTGGTGAAATTCTCTTTCTGTTGCCTCAGATACATTAAATCTGCGTTCCGACTGTGAAGAAGGAAAATATGGAAGAGTGAAATTAAGTCGACCCTCTGGTTAGAGATTTACAGATAGTTATTCGAAGAATACTTAAAATAAGAATACGGACAATTCGTCTGGAAATAAAAGTCACGATGATGCGAGATCTGACATCGGGCTCTGGAAGCAAATGTCACAATAGATGCGACATCTGAATGAAAAGAAAGAACAAGAGAAAATTGAACAAAGGTAGAAATATGTATTATCATTGTCAGGTTACAGGACACTGGTCTTCTGAAAGGCTTATTAAAAAGAAGCACAAGAAGCGAGAAGTTGAGAACTCTTCAAAATTAGAAACAGAAAGATACAAACCCGTCTTAGACACAAGACGTTAAGGTAACAGAAAGAGAATGAAGAGGGAATAAAATGCATGCGAAGAGAATGAAAGGTAGAGACAGACATTATAAGAAAGACAAAATGGAATTTGGTGATGTGTTATGACATTTGCATTGTGATTCAAAGGAGACTATTCCAAGGAAACTTATGTGTCCATCTGTCTTATTTTCTCATATTATGGATACGTTACTTAAACACACTCAAACACACAAACCATCGACCGTTGGGGAAATGAATGTATGGTTTAACATAATTTGGCAATCACTGAGTAGTGTTTCTTTTCTAACAGATACTAAAGACCCAGAAAAGGACGTGAAGGTGTTTGTTTTGACACACTTATAGACTTTACAACATCAGCTTTAACTGGCTAAATTTATATGTGCGCCTAAGTCCGACTTCTGTTGTTTCTATTGCTCGTTTGGAAGTGATAATAACTCTCCCGTTACTACTGTTATTTTGATAGAATGTGACCATGGATTGTTATTTTAAAATATAAAGACGTCATCTATTTATTTTAAAAGATGTTGTGCCTGAAGATACATACATAAAATGCGAAACTAGTTGCGCTGAATTATCGGCATTTGTTTGCATTGGATTTTTTTATTAAAAAAAATTGAAATATACATACATGTTTGGGAATCAAAGATTTCGGGAAACCTATTCATTTTTTGTATCTTAATCTGATTTGGGATCAAGGATTACGGGAAATATATCAATTACTTTTATCAGCATCATAGTGGAAATACGGCATATGATGTTATAAATATTGAGTATAAAACTAACTACCGCATATGACGCTACAGTACTATGAAAATAGTTGGCTTGAACTAGTACAGTTAAATGGAAACGATTATAAGCCAGCACTTAATATTTAGTCTTCTGCAAAATTATAACTCTACAAATATTTTAATGAGCTGTGTATTTGGTGCACATTTTTGGTGCAGTGTACGTCTGTTTTATGTATTCACTAATCCTGGAGATTTTGCTGATCACATATATAGTGGTTCCACTGCAAGACTATTAACTATCTTCTTAGATAATATTATTATTAGTAACAGTAGTAGCAGTAGTACCAATAGTAGTAGTAGTACTTTTAATGCTGTTTTATTATTATTATTATTTTTGTTAGTATCATTATTATTATTATTATTATTATTCAAGTGCTACTAATTACAAATGAATTGGACTGAATTTAATGCAATATTTCGTGTATTTGAAAATAAAAATCAGTACTCATTGGGTGATACAATAAACAAAGAAAACGTAAAATGTCGTATTTTACCATTATATTCTGATAATAAAGACATTACGTCTGAAAAAAATCAAACATAAATTATATAAAGTAAAGACAATTATAAAATTTAATATTGTGTATATATATATTTTGAACTTATTATTTAATCTGGTGTTGCAAAATGCCACTATATTGAACATGATCTAATCTCCTAACACAGTGTAAACAAGATATGAATATTCCAAAGAGAAAACCTGGAATATATTTCTGAACACATGAATAAATATAACGTGCAATATTTTATGTGTTTGCTTATAGTAATATTAGTATTATTAATATTGATTGTTGCAGCAGTAGTAGTCGCTGCAGTAATGGTAGCATGAGTGCATGATTTAGGAATTTAGCAACTGTAGTAGAAGTAGCATTTTCTAATGCACTTTGAGTTATAATAGTGGTAGTTGTCGTAGCAGTTGTATCAGTAGCCATAGTAGTACTATTTCCTGATGTTTTGGTTAAGACAAATAGACAAAGCAATTTCGAATTTCGTTTTTTTTATTGAAACAAATTCGCATAATATTTAGAAGTGATCGCACCTAAGGAAATATTATGTATTAAGAAAACTATAGTTTATCCCCAGTCTAGATCTAACTAATCCCGTAGTATAAAATACGTAACATCTACGTTGTTTCAGGAAATGTGTATCATTATGTATTCACCAAGGAACGTGCAGTTTGTGGTGCCTAGCATTTTCTTTAGAAAATGCGGTTGAATTCGCCAAATATTATTATTGAGAGATTCATCCTACATGAATTGAATATAGCTCTTACATAACACAATCTGTCAATACTATCTGAGAATTTTCTGTAATGTCTCATGTTAGAAAACGTGGATAACAACATTTCCGGTATATATATCTAATATAATTTTCTTAAGGAATATTGTATTCCTGAATATTATGCAAACAGTAGTAAATTGTAAGAAAGAAGGTAGTCCTGAGGCATTCACTTCTGCTTAATACTAGTGATTATCGCACTCCAAAGTGTACTAGCAAAATTTAATTATATTTTATAGCCAAAACTATGCATTCAATACACCACATTATGCACTTATGTCATTCAGCCAAACAAACATTTCCTTATATACGCCTTTGTAAAAATGGCCGTGATTTTGTTCAATATAAATCGATACCTTACTAATTTGGCGCGAGATTTTTTATTTTTTTTATTTTCTGCCTATCTGAGCGTTAGATACATGGTCAATGTATGCGATTCCGAAGATCTTGCGGAAGCATCTCATTTCAATGAATCCTGTTCTGTAGATCTGATGTGAGTGTCAATGGAAGCAATAGCAATGTTTGTATCCTTCCATATTGGCCTCAAGCTTGTTATTGCTGCTGTTGTCCGGGCAATCCTGCTAAGTAATTCTAGTTTTGAGTCCTCATCTTTCATAACAGCTCACAAGTACCTGAAACTTGTGACTGTTTCCAGCTTCTGTCTAAGTACTTTTATTTCTGCACTGGTACCATTGGTGTTGTTTGTCACCCAAGTCAGAAAGTACTTCTTTTTTATCTCCTGTTAATCCATCACTATCATCTATAAAGCGAAGTTTGGTGGTTGTTCTTCCTCCGATCCTTTCCAAAACATTGCTGAGGAGTGTATGTGGCAGTATGCAACCCTGTTTGACTTCCAACTGTTGTTCGACCTTCTTGAAAGCTTTGATGGCATGGTACAGATTTTGCTGATGCTAAAAGTGTTTCTCTCAAAGGAGTCTGATATTGAATATTTGTTTCTTTATGCTCCTTATTTCTCGAAAACCTGCTTGCTCTTCAGCAAAAAAGTCTCTGCTTGAGTCTTTCGTCTTCAGCATGACTTCGCTTGGGCGGCTGATCAGACTGACGGTGTTGTGGTTTTGAAATAACTGCAGGTTTCCTTTCTTGGGGAGCACGATGACCAAAGGTTGAGTACATGTTTTGGGTCATTCTACTGTCTGCAATAACTTGTTGCAGATTGTTTTTAGGACAGTGACTATCTTTTCTCTTCCTATTTGAATGAGTTCTGCTGGCATGTTGTCAACGCCAGCTGAATTTTCTGTCTTTACTGACCTAACTGCAGTTTCTCCTTGCTCACGAAGAATGGTGTTGTCATCAATTTATTTTGCTGGAAGGTGCTTTAATACTGTTGGGTCTCCTTGGGTTTTATAATTGTAAAATTGTGAGCAGTATTCTGCCAATTGTTTGAGGATCTCTTGATCTTCTGTGGGCCATTTTCCTGACTTGTCTTGGATGGTGGTACTTGTTTAAGATATGTGAGATCTTTCACCAGCTGGTATCCATCGTGCTAACGTTTCTGCTTTGACTGTCTTGGATTTCAAAGCATTGTCTTTCTATCTAGACTCCTGTGCTTTTCTCGTACTTATTGGTTATTCTTGGTTGGTACTGCGTTTTGATCACTTTTAATATATCATGATCAATTCCAATATCTGCTCATGGGAAACGTTGCGTTATTGCGATATTGAGTCCCGTGCTGAATCGTCTTGTCACCAAGATGGAGTCGGTCTGGTTGTGATATTGTCCGTTTGGACCGTGCCAGGCCCATCTTCAATATCCTTTGTGAGGGCCGAACGTGATGGTTAGCACAAGATTGTTGTAGGCGGCAATGTCCAAAAGCCTGAGTCCACTTTCATTTGTCTCTACATTGCAGAAGGGTCCACAAATCCTTTGCCAGTTTGTCTGTGAATCAACTCCTACCTTTGCATTCCAGTCTCCTTGTACAAAACGAATCTTTTTTTGGGGGACGATTTGTCAATGACATCTTGCAGTTGATTATAACATTCTACAGTTCGCTTTCATCATAGTTAGGCGTCGGTACACAATATAATTGTGATATTAAAAGGGAGCCGCCCTCGGACGGATGGTAATAAGTCTGTTTGAGACTGGGCAGCAACACATTATGCTGTTCACAAGAAATACAACGCCATGATTGTGTTTGTCCCTCATCGGCTGAAGCGAAGCTTATGTCCTTCTTCTGTTCTTATTTCGCCAAAGTTTTAATCTAGCCACGTAGCAGAGACCAATAATGATACAGTAGTGCCTTTTCTAACTCATGTCTAAGTCTTTTCTAATTTTCCATATCTCTCACTGTTCAAACGTTCCATGTACCGATAATGATGTTGTGTCTCCATTGAATTTGACAGTGGGTGCACCATGCTTGTCACTTTCGTCCTGGTGTGCAGCGGCAGGTGAGGTCACTGCTGACCCGGGTTGTGACCGATCCGATATGCTAGATGTCTTCACGTGGTGTGTTAAGGGCAAGATACAGCCTGGAGGAGTTCATTCCACTCCTGACTGGATGATCACAGCCGAAGTCCACCGATATTATTTGCGACGCCCTGGTCATGAAGCTCATTTTGGAGGCCTTCCACCCTGGCTGTCGAATTCATCGATAAAGACATCCACCCAGTGATGACGTGCTATCATTGCATTATTTTAACCATAGATCTATAGAACTGCCCATTATATATAGTGACTTATTTACTCTCGGGGACCTCTCCGGTGGCATTGTGGTTAGAGCGTCCTCCTCGGCGCCGGAGGTCGTGAGTTGGAATTGCGGCCGAGTCATACCAGATACGGTACTAGCAGAGACGGTACTAGCATCTGCCCTGCAAGATGCTCAGCGTTAAGAAGTTAGTGTTAGGACTGGTTGGTCTGGTGTCAGGATAATGTGACTGGGTGGGACATAATACATGTCTGTGGCATGATGCCCCAATGCTAGATAACACGATAAACTGTCATGCTGTATACATATTAGTGATATCACAAAGATGGCCGCTATTGCTTAACCGGCTTGATGCAGCTGTTCCGTTTTTGTGCCGTTTTCATGATATTTGTGCTCGGTGGCTGTCTTCGTCTGCGTTTCTGTGTTCATTATGTATTGGCTGTTCAGTTCGTATGTGTTTCTTCATCTCCTTGTTTTGGAAACGAGAACAATTAGACTTTTTCTCAGCTGTCTTGCTCCACTACTACAACTTCCATTTGAACAAACCGCCATCACGTGATACTCACCAGTCAACCCGTTTATGCTTTGATGGACCCTCATTAATTGCTTTAAATGACCACTCCTTGGCTCTCCACACTACATTGTGCTCTAGACTAAACGAACTGGGACTGCATCCATCATTACCTAAATGTAAAAAGAAGCGAAAAGAGAAAAGTTGTTTCAAAGTTGGCCGGCGTAGAACAGGAAGAAGTATTCCAGTTATCTCCCTTATGCCCTTTTCGGCTCGACAATTTAAAAATTCGACTGTTAATTTAGATAACCTAATTAAAATCAACCTTCGTGTCAACTATCCGAGAGATACCTCTGCGAATTGCATTGTTCAATGCCCAATCAGTAGGACCACCGCAAAAGCGCACAGAATAGTTAATTTTATCAACGACCAGAATATTGACGTCTTTTTCCTGACAGAAACATGGCTAAAAACATCAGGCAATGAGCCCAAGTGTGCAAATCTAACACCCACTGGTTACTCCATCAAGTCGTTTCCACGTAACTCATGCGTAAGTGGAATTGCTATCATCACAAAGAACTCCATGATCAAACGTCTTAACCACACCACAACATTCAATTTCGACCACACATTGTTGGAACTAGTCCAAACCACACTCACACTGGAGCAAAGGTCAGTCCATATTTTCTGCCTATACTGCCCTCCTCCTAGTAGAAAAAACAAGATGACTGAATCTCACTTTTTGGAGCAGTTTCCGAATCTTCTGGAGTATGGAAATTCTATAGGTGGCAACCTGATTATTCTTGGAGATTTCAATTTTCACTTTGACTTTTCCGGGAATCCAAACACATCAAAACTCATAGATTCCATTAATGGCTTCAATCTCAAACAGTCAGTTAACCAACCCACCCATAAACATGGTCACATTTTAGACTGGATTCTTCATAGACCTGATGATAACATTCTACGGTCCTCCCTGGTATCCTATGAACTTTGCATCACATCACCTCTGCATTATATGCCATCTTGACGTATCAGTCACCTTTATCTGCTACTAAGAGAAATCTCTGTATGATAAATAGAACCAAACTAATGCACGACATCCAAGCTAACCTCACAACTTGCTTACCTCCTACCGCAGAACAACTCGATAACTGTCTGCGTTCATTGCTCGACAAATATGCCCCAGCTACCAAGTGCAGAGTATCAATTCAGAAGTGTTCTCCATGGTATAGCAGTGTTGGGGACCAGCTTCGCACTGCTAAAAGAGAAGAATGTCACAAATATAGTCCATGCAGCGAAATCAGCCCACTACACTACTAAGATCATGGAAAGTTCCAACTGCAAAGAGCTCATCGAGATTACTAAGAAGCTAATGGCAGAGGAACAAATCTACACCACTTCCAAATACCTTCTCTCTTTGCAAATTTCTTCCGTGACAAAGTACAAACCATTAGAGATAAGCTTTACACCACAATTTCAATTAACTCGTCGTCACCATACAGTTGCGATACAGAATTTGAGCGGCAACCATTAACAGCATGTGAACCTGTCTCTATGGATTTCGTACGTACAATCCTGATGACGAGTGCACCTAAGTCATGTGAACTTGATCCAATTCCAACATCACTGGGGCTTTAGTGCTTAGATGTTACTGATGTTATTAATACTTCTCTCACATCAGGGGAATTCCCATCATTTTTCAAAACTGCCATTGTAAAGCCTCTGCTGAAGAAACCAACACTAGACCATAACGATTTAAAGAACTATCGCCCAGATTCTAATCTCCCATTCATATCAAAAATCTTAGAAAAGGTTGTTCTATCCCAGCTTGGTTCTCATCTGACTTCAAAATAGTCTTCTTAGCAATGTACAATCTGCATATCTCCCTTGCCACAGTACTGAAACTACTCTTCTAAAAGTAGTTAATGACATTCTCTCTGCTTTGGATAGCAGAAAGATTACAGTTCTCACCCTCCTTGATTTTTAGCAGTGCGAAGCTGGTCCCCAACACTGCTATACCATGGAGAACACTTCTACAATATTTGACACAATAGACCATGATATTTTACTTCACGGTCTTCAGCATGTATTTGGCATTCATGATAACATCCTTACCGTGGTTCAAGTCCTACTTGGTCAACAGGACACAAATTGTGTCTGCAAATGGAATACACCCCATGCACAGTTGATCCATGTTGTGGTGTTCCACAAGGGAACTGTTATCTTCATTTTATACACTCTTCCGCTCTCAAGTGTCATAGATCATCATCCAGTATCTCACCAAATGTACGCTGATGACACCCAAATATAAAAATCCAGCCCCCCAACTGAAGTTGATGCTACCATCCAAGGTGTAGAGAAGTGCATTTCTGATATGAAATCATGAATGACATGTAAAGAGCTGCAGATGAATGATGATAAAACTGAGGCCATTCTGATTACAACACAAAGACGTTCTCATTCACATCCTTTACCTCAAACAATAAATATCAGCAACACCAACATTAAATTCACACAATCAGTACGAAACCTAGGTGTTACTCTGGACAGTACTCTCACATTGCACCAACATGTCATGAACATATGCAAGGCTGCATATCTTGAGCTGAGACGCATCAGCTCCATTCGCAAATATCTTTCAGTTGATGCCACTAAAACACTTGTGTGTTCATTAGTACTTTCAAGACTGGATTATTGTAACTCAGTTCTGTCTGTTTCATCACAATATCTATTTCAAAAATTTCAAAAAGTTCAAAACACAGCTGCTCGGATCATACTTAGAGTACCACGATCACAGCACACCTCCCCGCTGCTCTGTACCCTACACTGGCTATCCATTCGATCCAGAATCAAACACAAAATTGTTCTCTGTGCTTCTTTTCACTGACGGACTCTAGTCCAACATACCTATGCGACCTCACCCATGTGTACACACCAGCAAGATACTTACGCTCCTCTTCTGACAATCGTATACTCGTTATTCCCGCTATGAAAACAAAGTCATATGGACAGCGTTCTTTTGCATACCAGGGCCCAGCAACGTGGAATGAATTGCCCAATGAACTTAGACACAAAGACACAGTGATCACATTCAATAGTGCTCTCAAAACACTTATTTCGACTGCAAGATTAAACTTAAAGACCTAATAATGTTTGCTACCTTAAATATTCTCCGCATGTTTTTTCTATGTTTTCTAATTTTATGGTGTTTGTGTTAGTAATCATATCATTATGTTTTTTTTAAAATCTTGTATGTGTTATCTAATGTTGTAAAGCGCTTAGAGCTTCTAAAAATTAGGCGCTATACAAAGTCATTATTATTATTGTTATTATTATTATTATTATTATTATTATTATTATTATTATTATTATTATTATTATATGACTGAACAATTAGTAACTCTACTTCTAAAATACAAACCACACACACATTTTTAGTCTCGATAAGGTAACAAATTCAACATCTTACTCCAACCAAGTAATTTTTCATAAAATATACATTATGATACTAATTAAATTATTTTATCCGGGCGTCTACTGATCAAGTTGCCAGAGAATTAAAGTTTGACTTGCTTGCTTGGCGGGTTTTCCCACAATATTTTCCTACATTCCACCTATTGAAGGTAATGAGAAAATGTGCTTTCATTGTTTATTATCGCTTTTTCAAACACTTCTGATCTGATTGCAGGATGAATCAAGGATGATGCTTTTAATGTTTAATACATTCAGATTTTTTTTTAAAAAAGTCTTCATAATTATGGCTATCCGTTTCTGCTTATACAGCATCTTCATTACTGAACAGCTTTTCCTTTGTCTCCATGGTTCCGAAGATTATTGAATTTGGTCTATAATTTGCACACACATTAACACATGTACTTTAAACATCTTGCTCTCGAAAGCACACTTCTCTTTTGTCTTAATATTTCCTGTTACCTTCCTATCCCTAAAATGTAAATACAATCACACGAAGACGAATGAAAGAAATATTCAAACTTTGTTAGTTTCCCTGGAAGAAGCCATCTCAAGTCATGCCATGAGCGTGTTTAGTAGCTCGTTATAGCGCACGTTTACGACCAAAGGGTTAATAAAAGTCGTGTATTTTCATGCTAAAGCGTCTCTTAAGTGTCCTCGACAATTTGGTCCTTAAAGCTCAAGATTATATGTATAGACAACTGATACAACTGATAATGACGGAGATTACAGAGGTTGTCAAATGAGCCACACTAATAAAATTGCAATCATGTTTGAAATACAACCTAAGGAGAGAAAGGATGCCTTGCCAGTCAGACTATATAAAGTCTAGTGATTGTGCATATTTATTAGTCGTTTATTGTTCGTCTTTGATGACTTTGCAATATAAGCTTATAAATAAATATTGCTCATAATCTGATACAAATTGAAGCCTCAAGAATACTAACAATAAAATTGTTTACGGACAAATAACGACATTAGACTAATGCAGAGTTAAACTTTCAAACATTACTAGTGCATACATGTTTGGTGCCTTGTCGTTACTTGTGGACTTGTTTCAGCGTGCCTTAATAAATATTATTTTCGACTTTGTTTTCTATACAAGTGTGCATATATTTTGTCAACATTTTCATCTCGTCTAGAATGCTTTTCATTTGCCTATCGGATTATTTCATTTTAAATGCGTGACCTAACTGGGTCGGGATGTGAAGCAAGCCAAGAGGGATTTATGTGTACTGTATCGAATTTATAGCTGCATTAGCTCATTTCAGTCGTTGGATCATATATCCAACAATATATTACGATATCAGTTGTCAGCTAAAGCAGTTTTAGTTTTCTTAAATGTTTGTGACCTGTTAATTTGTATTTTCATGGCAGATAATATTCAAAATAATCGTAGGATACAATCACAGTATCAATACAGAATACACGAGCCATATATTATCTTAAGTTGCCTTTCTTTGAGCATCGCTCCAAACGTCGTTTAAATTTGTAGTTGTGGACTAATGCATGTCGTCGATGCCATCGAATTAGGCAAAAGACAGAATATCATCAAGTGCCATATTTGTTAGTGAATGTATCAAATACATTCCCTTTCTTAGACCCCAGACATCAACTCCCAGTGGAATCAGTTGTGCAACTTACAGTGCATGAATAGGAGCCATAAATATTTTCTGATTGTATTTTCCTACCATTTAATAAGTATGACAATATCAACAGTATTTACAAACATCATTTTTGATTTTTGGCCAATAAAAGTGAGTCAAGATATTCTGATAAGTCTTATTAATCCCAAAATGACCAGCCAAATGAGTTTCATGGGCCAGACAAAGTATTTCCTGTCTGTAAAATTTCGGAACTACAGTTCAATACAAAACATTACAATATGCATTCGTCTTGTCTCTGATTATAAAGCACTAACAAACAATGCCACCTCTGAGGAACAATTCAAGCTATATCATGCTTATGTGTTCCATTTGCAGGTATCCATTTTCTAATAAGACTTCCATTTTTAATGAAATAACAGACATGAACTTCAGTGGCTTCAGTTTCACTAATGGCCATTTGAAACAAAAAGATCTTATGATCTTTTTCGTATTCGATGACCCGTGATTGTCGTTTGTCACCCTTTTTAGAAAAGAAAATGAGTAGTTTAACTGGGATCAATACCTTTTGATTGATCCAAACAAGGAGTGAAGTGACCTCATCAAAAGCCTTATCAATACATGTGTCAGATAAAGAAATACTTTCCTTATCAATATCATTCTCAAAAGCTTTCTTCTCTGGTAACTGCACAAGCTGGGTATAAAACAGAGAATTCTTTTTCAGTTGGATCGACTTTCTGATCCAAACAAGTCTTGTCAATTACAAGTGAATTAACCACAACCTTTTGTCTAGCTGGGTCGTTGCCAAGTGATAAACAAATGCCCTCAACGGGTAAAACACTGTTCCGACTGTCACGGGTCCGAAGACTAAGTCTGATGACAAATTTACACAATAGAGTGAATATTAACAAAGCCGCACTTTTCTCCCTGAATAAGAACACTCATTAGAAGAAGTATCTGATAATAAAGACTCTCAGAAGCTCCTGTGTCACTTAAATTATTTATAGGGACGGGATTGGCCAAAACACATAAGCATGATATAGCTTGAATTGTTCCTCAGAGGTGGCATTGTTTGTTAGTGCTTTATAATCAGAGACAAGACGAATGCATATTGTAATGTTTTTATCATAGCTTCGACATGAATGGTTCATAATACTCCATAGAGGAATTATAATATATAGCTGTACCCAAATATTAATGATCTGGCGGAAGATTTGCAGCCATCATGCAAAACTGCTTTAGGATGCAATCTGGTTTATGTGACTGGAAATTTTATTACTTGTCAAAGCTCAATTATTTCAAAGACAGGACGAAATATTCGTCTTGGCCAAAACGAAACTCATCAAAGTCCTTGACCGTATATCTAAGGTGATACGCCACAATGCCACCTCTGAGGAACAATTCAAGCTTTTCTTCTATGAAGCCCACAAATGCGAAACCTTGAAGAATGTAGTATGGGTGCGTCACTCATGCCATACACATTAGTTGTAATTGGAAAAGTTATGTGAACTTAAATCACTCTGTGTCCACGATAACAGTTCAAAATGTGTAGTCCGATATCCATGACGATGATATCCACTATACCTAAGTTTGTTATATTATGTAACCTGTCGTATTCATCGTTATTCTACAACAACTACATGTATTGGCTGATGATCTAGTTCGATGTCGAATACATGGAATAAGAAAAACAATTGTCATGTTTCCAGTTTGCTATTACCCAATATGTTTAGTAACTTATCTGTAATCTTGTGTTTTGTAATCTTGTGTTCTTCGATCTCTACATATTCGGCATGGAACACTTTTCAGGAAAAGCATTATGTTACTTATTGAAAAAATATAACATTTTGATTCCATTTTTAATAAATACGTATTTAATTAATAATGTATTTTCCGTGAGGAAAGGTTTCCTACTTTTTAAAGAAAAATTATCAATAAGATTTATTTAGTTGTCACACTTGTAAATGATAATGAATATTGCACTGTACTAATCTGAAATGAAATTATACATTATACAATATGAACAAAATGCTATATTAATTTTGAGACAATTTCATCCCTTTTCTCCGATTTTCTGTATGTATTATCCATTAGAGGTGATATGATTTCCGATACAAGTTTTCTCTTTACGTGCTGGTTATCAAAGAAGAGAATGCATTGTTTTCATCTTTACTACGTATTGCTCATTTATACTATGTATCCATAAGTTATTCGCTAAACTGATAATAACATTTTGAACTTTTTTTAAATTAATAATCTTGTATAAAGTTGAATAAAATAAGATGTTTGACCTGATCGATTTTAAAACTTAGGATAATCTGTTCATCATGAGTTCGATGCGCACAATTCAATTGCTGTTTCAAGCGGACACTTGCAATATGGTTTAAAAATTATGGATCTTAGTTTTTGGTGAGAGGAGTTTAGATGTAAACATTTTTTTTTGCAGCAGACAAAGTGGTTATTGCAAAATGCACGTGAAATCGATTCTTGGCTGGCGCACTCCACGATTGTACAAAATAGGGCCATTTTATTTTTCAACGGTAATACTATTAAAACTGGAAGAAGACCAATGCCTGACCTTTTTTTTAATTTGTAGATAATATCAAGCTGTATTTTAGAATGTATGTGTGTGTGCGACAGAATGCATAACATTAGATTCAGATTCAACAGTGCTTTTTTTTTTTTTAATTTCTCCACATTATCGGCTGAATACGAAACGTTACATCTTTTAGTATACTTCTGTTTTAAGCACAGCACTGTACAATGTACTATTAGTTATGGCATGCATTATGCAACAAATTGACAATATCCATGTACGTCGAAAAATAGAACTCCAAACTAGATATTAGCGCATTTTGTCTGCACAAAGAAGTGTCATCGGACTGTGTATTTCTTATCATGAAACTTGACTGCACAACATAATTCTAGGTGAGGGTTGCGCTAAAGCACAAACACTATCAACGTACGAGTTTTAGAATTATCATTTCGTTGCTGATCTGCGGTTGGTACATCTGTCTCTACTGTGCATATATAAATCGTAATACACTTCCGCGGCATTTTATTATATTCCTACCTGCAATGTACAAATATTATAAAGGAGAAGCAACAATAACGATTGTATACACTCGAATTCTTTGAATTCTTACATTCACTATCCTTTTAGACTTTAACTTTGTTTGTGCATCAGGACCAATTAGTTCTAGGAGTGTCTAAAGTGATTTGAAAAACAACGTGTAGAAACTTAAGGGCGTCTTTAACTCTTAGCATTTTGACGTTGCTAAATACATATTTATTCTACAGTTTTGAAACATTAAATCATGATCAAAATGTCTTTGTTTGGTATGAAATAGCACTCCATAAACTTAATATATGTAGAAGTGGTTTATTCGCATCATTAAAAACATAATTAGACAGAGTCATACAATGTATCACATTAAGAGTGACTCGGAGTTTGAGGCCGCTATGCATTACATTTGAATAATTCACGCAGCAATAAGCTTACTTTGATCCTAGTTGTCGTTGATGGATGGGTTTTTGAAAGAAGGACGTCATCTTTAACCTTAGCTTTAAGGTTACATGCTCGCTTACATATCTGCCAGCAAAGTATAATGAAGTTGGCTGGTGACCTTGACGACCTGATACTGAAGCATGATCATGACAATCGCTAAGATTGTTGATCGAATAGAAAAGTTTTAAACAAATACTTAGGCTAGCGGCCTAGCAAAATAATTTCGCTGTACAAGCCGTTTCATGGCAAATGACTTTAACACCACCAAATTTAGTTGATTTCCAACAGATCCGTTCTTATGAACTCGACATCGGATATTTTGAATGAGACATTCCTTTCTCTTTGACAAACTGAAGTTTCCAATGAGGATCTCTGACAAAAGTGATGACCTCAACCATACCATCGCGGTGAACATGAATGACTTGAATTCATGCTCTCTACCCTGTGTGCATCTCCGATACAAGTCAGGCTAAAACCATCAAACTGCGGATACTTTGTTTACGATGACAATCAACACCACACATGGATCAGAGATGTTTCACGGTTGCTATATGGCAGTACCAAGCGGAAATCGAGTCTGTACATCTATTGCCGATCATTCACATAACTGAACCTTCTCAACAACCACGTAATGGCTATCGGTGCAG
The DNA here is from genome assembly GCA_028554795.2 of Sinohyriopsis cumingii. Lineage (NCBI taxonomy): Eukaryota > Metazoa > Mollusca > Bivalvia > Unionida > Unionidae > Sinohyriopsis > Sinohyriopsis cumingii. The sequence goes on along the minus strand of CM068831.1, from coordinate 38,663,959 downwards.
AGTTTTAAGGCCACAGAAGACATTATAAACATGTAAAGAATATGCGTTTCTTTAAGCGCCGCTTTCATAAGACTGATTACCTGGTTCCGGACAATACTAAACCATCTACTTTTGTCCAACTCATATATCAGTACTCATTGATTTCATCTGCTGGGCCAGCAGCTGACCGTCATTTATTTCACTTACTGGTCCATAGAAGTGCTGTAGGCCCGACGCCCGGCACACTGCTTGAAGTGACATATCTGTGAGTTGCCGCTTAGTTTAGAAACTATCTTGCCGTGGCCATATCTATTATGCCAGTAGATACTCTCAGAAAGACGCGGCACTGCTTGTGGTTAGCGAGGACAATATTCATTATAAAACAAAGGCGGATCGGGAGGTAGTCTAAAACAATCAGGTTGGTACCTCCGACGTTAAGTGGCTGTAAAAAGAGTACGTCAACAGCCATGAAATTGGCTTTTAAAAACACCTCAAAGTCACAATCGCACGTGTTGGGGGCAACATCGGGGACAATGTATACTGACGAGGCACGTGACTCCATGACCAGTGACCTAAACAGAAGATCACGTGCTTGTCTGCTCCTAGAAAGGTCCACGATGGATTGTGAAAACAGTACGTAAGTTCTAACCAAAGCTATCCAAACATTCCGTTACGTATTTTAACATATTACTGACACAGTTTGCATCGAAAACAACTTTGGTTGGACGTTGTTTTCCTTTTTCAAACGAATAAGGACCTGGAAAAGAAAACCTCCTCTAACTCTCTCACTGTGTAAATAGCATGTAAAGCAATGAAATCACTCAAAACGAGTAACGTAAATGTTTGTTTCCTTCTTGATTGTCGACAGGCAGTGTGGAAACCTAATGCATATGATCTGATTTTCAACAATTACAGAACATACTATAGTGAATTTACAATCATGTTATGAAATCGTGCATTGTAACATTGATGGTTTGCGTTTCCAAACCGACAATGTTTGTCACTTACTCATTTTTGCATACACACACCGAGGTAGTTATGCAAGGAAGGGTTGCTAGATTCTGTGACCATTTTTTCAAGCTATTTAAAATGGGGGATTGTATATAGTTATGGTTTCTGGTAAAGTTGTAGGTATATGTGTGTGATAAACGGCAAACATCTCGTATAACATAAAACATAAAGTTGATAAGTGGGTAAGTTTGAAAATTCACTTCACATAGCTTATATTGATAGTAAACATTTTGCTTTTGACAAATTTTTTAAGTGTAGCAAATCATTGTTACAAACTCGTGTTGAGAAAAGGAGTGACATTTCTTGTAAAACATTGTAGTGCACTTGCCCTTTATCTTCGTTTGTCTTAGAGAAGGCCACCTTTGCAGCCGCTAGAACAGTAGTAGACGTCGTCGCTGCCGTAGAAATAGTTCATTTAGAAATGAATTTTTATTTTCCCATCCAATGGACAATGATATTAGATTAGATTTGGCAGGCATGATCATGAACGGAGAAGATGAAATACATCTTGCAGGAGGAGACACAATCAGTCAATGCCGTCGTTTGTTTTATAGTGCTTTCACGACGTAGCAACATCACGTCTCTTTTATGTCAAGATATTTGTTTTATCCCTTTTCTTCGTGGAGCTTTTCTTCTTTCTGCGGCAATTCTTTTGTTTGTGGGGATGTTGCCTTTTTTGGCGACCTTTCATATTTTTCTTCATTTAGCTTTTTCTTTTAAGATTCTATATATAAGGGGACAAAATAATGACACCTCATAAACAATTACATCCATCAGTTAAAAATGAATTGATTTTTGGTTTGCATATTGTTTTTTTTTTGTTTTGTTTTTTCTTCAAAATGGGTTTGTTAGTTTGGGTATGTTGATTATGTTTTAAAGTAATTGACGTGATCTCAAAGTAAACAGTCGTAACACTTGAAACCAGCTTATAATAAATGCGCAAGAACATTCAATGCAACGGATGGCATACGGACTACGACACAATTTGGCAGGAGAATGTGATTGAAAGGAGGTCGTGTGGGCTACCATTTGAAGAAGAAAAAAAAAAAAAGAAGTGTAGGATGATTTTAAATTTTCTTCCTTTCTTCCGAATGATGCGAAAGGAGAAATGTAAATAACAGGACATCATTATTAACACTTAACGTGTAACTAATTGGTACAAAGTAATCTCAAATAATAGCGAATTTGTTGGTTCTAAATCGATGCGTAAATAAGCATTGGTGTTGCAATGTCATAGATCAGTCATAGGGTTCAATTGTTTGGCTAACATATGTACCTGTGATCTGTTTCTTCCATATTTGAACAATAGCACATAATGAGCATTGGGACTGATTTTGGGATGTGCTTGAAATAACTGTTGTGCTGGCATTACAATGGTGTCCGTGGCGTTTAAACCAAGGTTTATTCTTCTACGTCTTATTCTAACATCTCCTCGAAGATGACACGATGTGGTTTGACTGAAGTCAAACACGATTCCAAAATCTTCACGAAAAATGACTTCTGTAAACAAAATCGATTTAATTGAAAGAAATTTAAAGAAAGTGCAAACCTCACCTTGTAACAACGCATGGTATTTTACGCTTGACAATCAGACAAATGCGATTTGTATTCGATGAAACGCTCTAGTTTGTTTGAACCACTCGATATATAAATCAACATTTTAAAGAAATTGCGAATATGCAAGGACTCCCAACGTTTTCTAAATGTTTGTCTATCGTTTGATACTAGAGGAATTGAAGGACGAGGCAGCGATAGTAACACGTTGAGAATGCTGAAAAGATTATCAAATGCAAAATACATTTAATACATCTGAAGCTAGACTAACATTTCTAATATTGGTGTCAAAACACAAGAAAACATTTTTCTTTCGAAGATTTAAAACACATACGGCATATATTATTCCGTTCGTGATTTAATGTCTGTCCCATTAAATGTATGTGCAAGCTATGGTCGTCTTCTTATATTTATACAAATTTAGTGTCTCTAATTTCTCCGGTATTGTCTTTCTTCTCATTTCCTTTATATTTGTACGAAATTACTTTCGTGGATTTGTAATAGATCCTGTTTCGGGTTTTCTACTACGGCTTTTATCATTATCTCATGTTCACCTCTCAGTGTTTGTAAGTTAACTCCTTCTTGCTTCCATGCATCGACACCAGAAAATTTCCTGTCATGTACATCTTCCCAATGGAAAAGTTGCTGGTATAAACAACTGCATATACACGCATCTTGATAAGTATAAAGCGGAACTAATGATCGACGAATGTATTCTTAACATGGGCATGAAAACGTTTGCTCATCGCTATTTTAACACAACGTATCTTACTTACGAAAATAAATTTGGAATTATTACGCTTCGATAACCGAAATCCGACGAAAATGCCGTCATTAAAACGCAAATTACCCGTCGTCCAAACTATAATGGAATAGACGTGGATGGAATCAGTTCTGTTAACGGTTCTTGATACTCTAATAACTCAACACTGTCATTGACTTCCTTCCACTGAATTTATTGCAACAGTGAGGACAAAAGCCGTAGCGTGGTAAACTTCATATTCACGTTGTTGTTTTCTGTCTGTGATAGTATTTGCCAAGAATAACTTTTCATCTACTGTGGAAATAGCAATTATAGAAAAATTCCTCAAATGATGTTTCACTTGTATCTTGACAAACTCTCTGCAAATGCGTGCAGTTAGCAGAATTGGTAAAATCCGAATTCTAAACTAGTCATTCATAGAAATACCTTTGTTTTCTTTGTTCTTTGAGCGAATAGTGAAATCGACAGACAAACGATATCCGACAGAGAAATCTGAAGGAAATATTAATTTCTTTAACTGATGTTACACCCATCGTTAAGGGGTGTTGTCGTAGGTGTCAAACCAGGTTGTGTTTAAACGTATTGATTCAATCTGGTATAAGTCTTCACTTTCAAGAGTGCTACAAAGCATGCAAACAATGTAGCTATGAATCATACAGTCAAAGACCCTGTGAGATGGTTTATTGAAAAATGACGATTGATAAAATCGACCACTTTGAGACCTCTGGTGCGATATGTTCGTTTGGACGCAATTATTATTATTTGCGTTAATCTGAAGCTTTACAAACTAGACGGTCACGTTGTATTTTACTATCCAAGTATTCAAAGATGCAAAGAACAAACATGGATGTATTTGATTTCTTTTCTTCGAAATTCGTCCTCATCGCATGGCAAGCGCGTTGCATTGGTTCTTTATACAAAGAAATTGTCTAGTGGATTCAGAAGTATTTGTGTCTGTCTAACCTCGGGCGTCGTCTGTATGTTTGCTCGTACAACTCCTCCATGGTAAAATCTAAAAAAGAACATTTCAGATTGTGATTGAGGGAACCAAGTAGGTATAGAAAAAGAAAAGAAAAGAAAGAAACTTCTGTCCATGTGTCATTCCAAATATTTTAGTCATTTTTTTCAAACACATGGCCAAATAATTCATGAAATCTTTAAAATGCATTTGTCGCGATTTCACTTCGACTAGACTGGCTCCAACCATAATCGGTGCGATCGTTTGAATAGATTCAGAAGGAAACATTCCGTCGTATCAAGAGAAATTGTGAGCAATGATTGTAGCATCCTTGTAGCTGTCTTTGTAAGGCTACATATCCTTCCTCTTCGCGCCAATATCGTCGGTGGAGTCTAAAATCGGAAAGAGACAGTGGAAAAAATTGCTTCCAGTATTAAAGTTTCACAAGCCCCATGATCAACGGAGAAATTGAAAACGTGAATGATGTTTTCTATTATGCGGTATAGTTCTCGTCTTGCGAGGTGCCCCAGTCTCTCTAGGAGGTGAAGCGTGGGTCATGCAAAGCGTAATGGTTCCGTCGGTCATGTTAAACTTGTCACTGGTTTGTTGAATGTGTTGAAGTATGTAATTATTTTGAACCGTGTGATTTATGCATGTCTACTAAATTGGAGACTTTAAACTGGATGGAGATTCTCAAACAATTGGCCTCTTTAGTTGTTGTTGTAGGGTTTAACGCCATATTTTAGCACACATAGCGGCCAGTATTAATGGTGGAGGAAAAACCCGGGTTGGCCTCTTTAGCTTGGCACTGCAATTTTGTTGTAACTAAGATGGATTCACACAAGTCTGTAATTAAATCTGCTGTTTTCTAGGGTGGCACTTCAGACATGAATAAGACCTCTTGCAAATTTCATCTTGTAGGTGTAAGCATTGGTGCACATTTGATGCAGGTCAAATTTAGCTGCAGGTCAGGTCAGGTTTTGCATCTCTATCAAATATGATAATAATTTTCTGGAGTTTCTGAGCGACTTTATCTTTGCTGGATCAGGATTCTCTTTGTCTTGTGGCCGAGGAGGTAGTGTACGTTGATTCATTTCACGCACCACATCGTCGACATCGCTGGCATGTTCTTGCGTTAAACATTTAGTTAGCACGTGGGACAAAAACAAGGAAAGTCGTCGTCTATGTCACCACTTGGCATCTACGTCCACGATCTCGCTGGACTATGGAGATCATTTTAATTTGATTACAACATTATATTTGACTAATTTATACGCACGCACTCACATCTTCTATGCATGAAAAACACACTTTATATACTTATTGACTTGGTATTATTAGCTATAAATGTCTCAAGCTAAGTCCAATTTCATTACCGGTTGATGTTGCTTTGGTAGTCATTGCTGTTTGATACTGCTGACAACTGACTACCGTGAGTGTGGATAGATTAATACAAGTTTTAGGAATTTTGGCTGGTGAAATTCTCTTTCTGTTGCCTCAGATACATTAAATCTGCGTTCCGACTGTGAAGAAGGAAAATATGGAAGAGTGAAATTAAGTCGACCCTCTGGTTAGAGATTTACAGATAGTTATTCGAAGAATACTTAAAATAAGAATACGGACAATTCGTCTGGAAATAAAAGTCACGATGATGCGAGATCTGACATCGGGCTCTGGAAGCAAATGTCACAATAGATGCGACATCTGAATGAAAAGAAAGAACAAGAGAAAATTGAACAAAGGTAGAAATATGTATTATCATTGTCAGGTTACAGGACACTGGTCTTCTGAAAGGCTTATTAAAAAGAAGCACAAGAAGCGAGAAGTTGAGAACTCTTCAAAATTAGAAACAGAAAGATACAAACCCGTCTTAGACACAAGACGTTAAGGTAACAGAAAGAGAATGAAGAGGGAATAAAATGCATGCGAAGAGAATGAAAGGTAGAGACAGACATTATAAGAAAGACAAAATGGAATTTGGTGATGTGTTATGACATTTGCATTGTGATTCAAAGGAGACTATTCCAAGGAAACTTATGTGTCCATCTGTCTTATTTTCTCATATTATGGATACGTTACTTAAACACACTCAAACACACAAACCATCGACCGTTGGGGAAATGAATGTATGGTTTAACATAATTTGGCAATCACTGAGTAGTGTTTCTTTTCTAACAGATACTAAAGACCCAGAAAAGGACGTGAAGGTGTTTGTTTTGACACACTTATAGACTTTACAACATCAGCTTTAACTGGCTAAATTTATATGTGCGCCTAAGTCCGACTTCTGTTGTTTCTATTGCTCGTTTGGAAGTGATAATAACTCTCCCGTTACTACTGTTATTTTGATAGAATGTGACCATGGATTGTTATTTTAAAATATAAAGACGTCATCTATTTATTTTAAAAGATGTTGTGCCTGAAGATACATACATAAAATGCGAAACTAGTTGCGCTGAATTATCGGCATTTGTTTGCATTGGATTTTTTTATTAAAAAAAATTGAAATATACATACATGTTTGGGAATCAAAGATTTCGGGAAACCTATTCATTTTTTGTATCTTAATCTGATTTGGGATCAAGGATTACGGGAAATATATCAATTACTTTTATCAGCATCATAGTGGAAATACGGCATATGATGTTATAAATATTGAGTATAAAACTAACTACCGCATATGACGCTACAGTACTATGAAAATAGTTGGCTTGAACTAGTACAGTTAAATGGAAACGATTATAAGCCAGCACTTAATATTTAGTCTTCTGCAAAATTATAACTCTACAAATATTTTAATGAGCTGTGTATTTGGTGCACATTTTTGGTGCAGTGTACGTCTGTTTTATGTATTCACTAATCCTGGAGATTTTGCTGATCACATATATAGTGGTTCCACTGCAAGACTATTAACTATCTTCTTAGATAATATTATTATTAGTAACAGTAGTAGCAGTAGTACCAATAGTAGTAGTAGTACTTTTAATGCTGTTTTATTATTATTATTATTTTTGTTAGTATCATTATTATTATTATTATTATTATTCAAGTGCTACTAATTACAAATGAATTGGACTGAATTTAATGCAATATTTCGTGTATTTGAAAATAAAAATCAGTACTCATTGGGTGATACAATAAACAAAGAAAACGTAAAATGTCGTATTTTACCATTATATTCTGATAATAAAGACATTACGTCTGAAAAAAATCAAACATAAATTATATAAAGTAAAGACAATTATAAAATTTAATATTGTGTATATATATATTTTGAACTTATTATTTAATCTGGTGTTGCAAAATGCCACTATATTGAACATGATCTAATCTCCTAACACAGTGTAAACAAGATATGAATATTCCAAAGAGAAAACCTGGAATATATTTCTGAACACATGAATAAATATAACGTGCAATATTTTATGTGTTTGCTTATAGTAATATTAGTATTATTAATATTGATTGTTGCAGCAGTAGTAGTCGCTGCAGTAATGGTAGCATGAGTGCATGATTTAGGAATTTAGCAACTGTAGTAGAAGTAGCATTTTCTAATGCACTTTGAGTTATAATAGTGGTAGTTGTCGTAGCAGTTGTATCAGTAGCCATAGTAGTACTATTTCCTGATGTTTTGGTTAAGACAAATAGACAAAGCAATTTCGAATTTCGTTTTTTTTATTGAAACAAATTCGCATAATATTTAGAAGTGATCGCACCTAAGGAAATATTATGTATTAAGAAAACTATAGTTTATCCCCAGTCTAGATCTAACTAATCCCGTAGTATAAAATACGTAACATCTACGTTGTTTCAGGAAATGTGTATCATTATGTATTCACCAAGGAACGTGCAGTTTGTGGTGCCTAGCATTTTCTTTAGAAAATGCGGTTGAATTCGCCAAATATTATTATTGAGAGATTCATCCTACATGAATTGAATATAGCTCTTACATAACACAATCTGTCAATACTATCTGAGAATTTTCTGTAATGTCTCATGTTAGAAAACGTGGATAACAACATTTCCGGTATATATATCTAATATAATTTTCTTAAGGAATATTGTATTCCTGAATATTATGCAAACAGTAGTAAATTGTAAGAAAGAAGGTAGTCCTGAGGCATTCACTTCTGCTTAATACTAGTGATTATCGCACTCCAAAGTGTACTAGCAAAATTTAATTATATTTTATAGCCAAAACTATGCATTCAATACACCACATTATGCACTTATGTCATTCAGCCAAACAAACATTTCCTTATATACGCCTTTGTAAAAATGGCCGTGATTTTGTTCAATATAAATCGATACCTTACTAATTTGGCGCGAGATTTTTTATTTTTTTTATTTTCTGCCTATCTGAGCGTTAGATACATGGTCAATGTATGCGATTCCGAAGATCTTGCGGAAGCATCTCATTTCAATGAATCCTGTTCTGTAGATCTGATGTGAGTGTCAATGGAAGCAATAGCAATGTTTGTATCCTTCCATATTGGCCTCAAGCTTGTTATTGCTGCTGTTGTCCGGGCAATCCTGCTAAGTAATTCTAGTTTTGAGTCCTCATCTTTCATAACAGCTCACAAGTACCTGAAACTTGTGACTGTTTCCAGCTTCTGTCTAAGTACTTTTATTTCTGCACTGGTACCATTGGTGTTGTTTGTCACCCAAGTCAGAAAGTACTTCTTTTTTATCTCCTGTTAATCCATCACTATCATCTATAAAGCGAAGTTTGGTGGTTGTTCTTCCTCCGATCCTTTCCAAAACATTGCTGAGGAGTGTATGTGGCAGTATGCAACCCTGTTTGACTTCCAACTGTTGTTCGACCTTCTTGAAAGCTTTGATGGCATGGTACAGATTTTGCTGATGCTAAAAGTGTTTCTCTCAAAGGAGTCTGATATTGAATATTTGTTTCTTTATGCTCCTTATTTCTCGAAAACCTGCTTGCTCTTCAGCAAAAAAGTCTCTGCTTGAGTCTTTCGTCTTCAGCATGACTTCGCTTGGGCGGCTGATCAGACTGACGGTGTTGTGGTTTTGAAATAACTGCAGGTTTCCTTTCTTGGGGAGCACGATGACCAAAGGTTGAGTACATGTTTTGGGTCATTCTACTGTCTGCAATAACTTGTTGCAGATTGTTTTTAGGACAGTGACTATCTTTTCTCTTCCTATTTGAATGAGTTCTGCTGGCATGTTGTCAACGCCAGCTGAATTTTCTGTCTTTACTGACCTAACTGCAGTTTCTCCTTGCTCACGAAGAATGGTGTTGTCATCAATTTATTTTGCTGGAAGGTGCTTTAATACTGTTGGGTCTCCTTGGGTTTTATAATTGTAAAATTGTGAGCAGTATTCTGCCAATTGTTTGAGGATCTCTTGATCTTCTGTGGGCCATTTTCCTGACTTGTCTTGGATGGTGGTACTTGTTTAAGATATGTGAGATCTTTCACCAGCTGGTATCCATCGTGCTAACGTTTCTGCTTTGACTGTCTTGGATTTCAAAGCATTGTCTTTCTATCTAGACTCCTGTGCTTTTCTCGTACTTATTGGTTATTCTTGGTTGGTACTGCGTTTTGATCACTTTTAATATATCATGATCAATTCCAATATCTGCTCATGGGAAACGTTGCGTTATTGCGATATTGAGTCCCGTGCTGAATCGTCTTGTCACCAAGATGGAGTCGGTCTGGTTGTGATATTGTCCGTTTGGACCGTGCCAGGCCCATCTTCAATATCCTTTGTGAGGGCCGAACGTGATGGTTAGCACAAGATTGTTGTAGGCGGCAATGTCCAAAAGCCTGAGTCCACTTTCATTTGTCTCTACATTGCAGAAGGGTCCACAAATCCTTTGCCAGTTTGTCTGTGAATCAACTCCTACCTTTGCATTCCAGTCTCCTTGTACAAAACGAATCTTTTTTTGGGGGACGATTTGTCAATGACATCTTGCAGTTGATTATAACATTCTACAGTTCGCTTTCATCATAGTTAGGCGTCGGTACACAATATAATTGTGATATTAAAAGGGAGCCGCCCTCGGACGGATGGTAATAAGTCTGTTTGAGACTGGGCAGCAACACATTATGCTGTTCACAAGAAATACAACGCCATGATTGTGTTTGTCCCTCATCGGCTGAAGCGAAGCTTATGTCCTTCTTCTGTTCTTATTTCGCCAAAGTTTTAATCTAGCCACGTAGCAGAGACCAATAATGATACAGTAGTGCCTTTTCTAACTCATGTCTAAGTCTTTTCTAATTTTCCATATCTCTCACTGTTCAAACGTTCCATGTACCGATAATGATGTTGTCTCTCCATTGAATTTGACAGTGGGTGCACCATGCTTGTCACTTTCGTCCTGGTGTGCAGCGGCAGGTGAGGTCACTGCTGACCCGGGTTGTGACCGATCCGATATGCTAGATGTCTTCACGTGGTGTGTTAAGGGCAAGATACAGCCTGGAGGAGTTCATTCCACTCCTGACTGGATGATCACAGCCGAAGTCCACCGATATTATTTGCGACGCCCTGGTCATGAAGCTCATTTTGGAGGCCTTCCACCCTGGCTGTCGAATTCATCGATAAAGACATCCACCCAGTGATGACGTGCTATCATTGCATTATTTTAACCATAGATCTATAGAACTGCCCATTATATATAGTGACTTATTTACTCTCGGGGACCTCTCCGGTGGCATTGTGGTTAGAGCGTCCTCCTCGGCGCCGGAGGTCGTGAGTTGGAATTGCGGCCGAGTCATACCAGATACGGTACTAGCAGAGACGGTACTAGCATCTGCCCTGCAAGATGCTCAGCGTTAAGAAGTTAGTGTTAGGACTGGTTGGTCTGGTGTCAGGATAATGTGACTGGGTGGGACATAATACATGTCTGTGGCATGATGCCCCAATGCTAGATAACACGATAAACTGTCATGCTGTATACATATTAGTGATATCACAAAGATGGCCGCTATTGCTTAACCGGCTTGATGCAGCTGTTCCGTTTTTGTGCCGTTTTCATGATATTTGTGCTCGGTGGCTGTCTTCGTCTGCGTTTCTGTGTTCATTATGTATTGGCTGTTCAGTTCGTATGTGTTTCTTCATCTCCTTGTTTTGGAAACGAGAACAATTAGACTTTTTCTCAGCTGTCTTGCTCCACTACTACAACTTCCATTTGAACAAACCGCCATCACGTGATACTCACCAGTCAACCCGTTTATGCTTTGATGGACCCTCATTAATTGCTTTAAATGACCACTCCTTGGCTCTCCACACTACATTGTGCTCTAGACTAAACGAACTGGGACTGCATCCATCATTACCTAAATGTAAAAAGAAGCGAAAAGAGAAAAGTTGTTTCAAAGTTGGCCGGCGTAGAACAGGAAGAAGTATTCCAGTTATCTCCCTTATGCCCTTTTCGGCTCGACAATTTAAAAATTCGACTGTTAATTTAGATAACCTAATTAAAATCAACCTTCGTGTCAACTATCCGAGAGATACCTCTGCGAATTGCATTGTTCAATGCCCAATCAGTAGGACCACCGCAAAAGCGCACAGAATAGTTAATTTTATCAACGACCAGAATATTGACGTCTTTTTCCTGACAGAAACATGGCTAAAAACATCAGGCAATGAGCCCAAGTGTGCAAATCTAACACCCACTGGTTACTCCATCAAGTCGTTTCCACGTAACTCATGCGTAAGTGGAATTGCTATCATCACAAAGAACTCCATGATCAAACGTCTTAACCACACCACAACATTCAATTTCGACCACACATTGTTGGAACTAGTCCAAACCACACTCACACTGGAGCAAAGGTCAGTCCATATTTTCTGCCTATACTGCCCTCCTCCTAGTAGAAAAAACAAGATGACTGAATCTCACTTTTTTGGAGCAGTTTCCGAATCTTCTGGAGTATGGAAATTCTATAGGTGGCAACCTGATTATTCTTGGAGATTTCAATTTTCACTTTGACTGTTCCGGGAACCCAAACACATCAAAACTCATAGATTCCATTAATGGCTTCAATCTCAAACAGTCAGTTAACCAACCCACCCAGTTAACCAACCCACCCATAAACATGGTCACATTTTAGACTGGATTCTTCATAGACCTGATGATAACATTCTACGGTCCTCCCTGGTATCCTATGAACTTTGCATCACATCACCTCTGCATTATATGCCATCTTGACGTATCAGTCCCTAACCCTCCACCTTTATCTGCTACTAAGAGAAATCTCTGTATGATAAATAGAACCAAACTAATGCACGACATCCAAGCTAACCTCACAACTTGCTTACCTCCTACCGCAGAACAACTCGATAACTGTCTGCGTTCATTGCTCGACAAACATGCCCCAGCTACCAAGTGCCGAGTATCAATTCAGAAGTGTTCTCCATGGTATAGCAGTGTTGGGGACCAGCGTCGCACTGCTAAAAGAGAAGAATGTCACAAATATAGTCCATGCAGCGAAATCAGCCCACTACACTACTAAGATCATGGAAAGTTCCAACTGCAAAGAGCTCATCGAGATTACTAAGAAGCTAATGGCAGAGGAACAAATCTACACCACTTCCAAATACCTTCTCTCTTTGCAAATTTCTTCCGTGACAAAGTACAAACCATTAGAGATAAACTTTACACCACAATTTCAATTGACTCGTCGTCACCATACAGTTGCGATACAGAATTTGAGCGGCAACCATTAACAGCATGTGAACCTGTCTCTATGGATTTCGTACGTACAATCCTGATGACGAGTGCACCTAAGTCATGTGAACTTGATCCAATTCCAACATCACTGGGGCTTTAGTGCTTAGATGTTACTGATGTTATTAATACCTCTCTCTCATCAGGGGAATTCCCATCATTTTTCAAAACTGCCATTGTAAAGCCTCTGCTGAAGAAACCAACACTAGACCATAACGATTTAAAGAACTATCGCCCAGATTCTAATCTCCCATTCATATCAAAAATCTTAGAAAAGGTTGTTCTATCCCAGCTTGGTTCTCATCTGACTTCAAAATAGTCTTCTTAGCAATGTACAATCTGCATATCTCCCTTGCCACAGTACTGAAACTACTCTTCTAAAAGTAGTTAATGACATTCTCTCTGCTTTGGATAGCAGAAAGATTACAGTTCTCACCCTCCTTGATTTTTAGCAGTGCGAAGCTGGTCCCCAACACTGCTATACCATGGAGAACACTTCTACAATATTTGACACAATAGACCATGATATTTTACTTCACGGTCTTCAGCATGTATTTGGCATTCATGATAACATCCTTACCGTGGTTCAAGTCCTACTTGGTCAACAGGACACAAATTGTGTCTGCAAATGGAATACACCCCATGCACAGTTGATCCATGTTGTGGTGTTCCACAAGGGAACTGTTATCTTCATTTTATACACTCTTCCGCTCTCAAGTGTCATAGATCATCATCCAGTATCTCACCAATTGTACGCTGATGACACCCAAATATAAAAATCCAGCCACCCAACTGAAGTTGATGCTACCATCCAAGGTGTAGAGAGGTGCATTTCTGATATGAAATCATGAATGACATGTAACGAGCTGCAGATGAATGATGATAAAACTGAGGCCATTCTGATTACAACACAAAGACGTTCTCATTCACATCCTTTACCTCAAACAATAAATATCAGCAACACCAACATTAAATTCACACAATCAGTACGAAACCTAGGTGTTACTCTGGACAGTACTCTCACATTGCACCAACATGTCATGAACATATGCAAGGCTGCATATCTTGAGCTGAGACGCATCAGCTCCATTCGCAAATATCTTTCAGTTGATGCCACTAAAACACTTGTGTGTTCATTAGTACTTTCAAGACTGGATTATTGTAACTCAGTTCTGTCTGTTTCATCACAATATCTATTTCAAAAATTTCAAAAAGTTCAAAACACAGCTGCTCGGATCATACTTAGAGTACCACGATCACAGCACACCTCCCCGCTGCTCTGTACCCTACACTGGCTATCCATTCGATCCAGAATCAAACACAAAATTGTTCTCTGTGCTTCTTTTCACTGACGGACTCTAGTCCAACATACCTATGCGACCTCACCCATGTGTACACACCAGCAAGATACTTACGCTCCTCTTCTGACAATCGTATACTCGTTATTCCCGCTATGAAAACAAAGTCATATGGACAGCGTTCTTTTGCATACCAGGGCCCAGCAACGTGGAATGAATTGCCCAATGAACTTAGACACAAAGACACAGTGATCACATTCAATAGTGCTCTCAAAACACTTATTTCGACTGCAAGATTAAACTTAAAGACCTAATAATGTTTGCTACCTTAAATATTCTCCGCATGTTTTTTCTATGTTTTCTAATTTTATGGTGTTTGTGTTAGTAATCATATCATTATGTTTTTTTTTAAATCTTGTATGTGTTATCTAATGTTGTAAAGCGCTTAGAGCTTCTAAAAATTAGGCGCTATACAAAGTCATTATTATTATTGTTATTATTATTATCATTATTATTATTATTATTATTATTATTATATGACTGAACAATTAGTAACTCTACTTCTAAAATACAAACCACACACACATTTTTAGTCTCGATAAGGTAACAAATTCAACATCTTACTCCAACCAAGTAATTTTTCATAAAATATACATTATGATACTAATTAAATTATTTTATCCGGGCGTCTACTGATCAAGTTGCCAGAGAATTAAAGTTTGACTTGCTTGCTTGGCGGGTTTTCCCACAATATTTTCCTACATTCCACCTATTGAAGGTAATGAGAAAATGTGCTTTCATTGTTTATTATCGCTTTTTCAAACACTTCTGATCTGATTGCAGGATGAATCAAGGATGATGCTTTTAATGTTTAATACATTCAGATTTTTTTTAAAAAAAGTCTTCATAATTATGGCTATCCGTTTCTGCTTATACAGCATCTTCATTACTGAACAGCTTTTCCTTTGTCTCCATGGTTCCGAAGATTATTGAATTTGGTCTATAATTTGCACACACATTAACACATGTACTTTAAACATCTTGCTCTCGAAAGCACACTTCTCTTTTGTCTTAATATTTCCTGTTACCTTCCTATCCCTAAAATGTAAATACAATCACACGAAGACGAATGAAAGAAATATTCAAACTTTGTTAGTTTCCCTGGAAGAAGCCATCTCAAGTCATGCCATGAGCGTGTTTAGTAGCTCGTTATAGCGCACGTTTACGACCAAAGGGTTAATAAAAGTCGTGTATTTTCATGCTAAAGCGTCTCTTAAGTGTCCTCGACAATTTGGTCCTTAAAGCTCAAGATTATATGTATAGACAACTGATACAACTGATAATGACGGAGATTACAGAGGTTGTCAAATGAGCCACACTAATAAAATTGCAATCATGTTTGAAATACAACCTAAGGAGAGAAAGGATGCCTTGCCAGTCAGACTATATAAAGTCTAGTGATTGTGCATATTTATTAGTCGTTTATTGTTCGTCTTTGATGACTTTGCAATATAAGCTTATAAATAAATATTGCTCATAATCTGATACAAATTGAAGCCTCAAGAATACTAACAATAAAATTGTTTACGGACAAATAACGACATTAGACTAATGCAGAGTTAAACTTTCAAACATTACTAGTGCATACATGTTTGGTGCCTTGTCGTTACTTGTGGACTTGTTTCAGCGTGCCTTAATAAATATTATTTTCGACTTTGTTTTCTATACAAGTGTGCATATATTTTGTCAACATTTTCATCTCGTCTAGAATGCTTTTCATTTGCCTATCGGATTATTTCATTTTAAATGCGTGACCTAACTGGGTCGGGATGTGAAGCAAGCCAAGAGGGATTTATGTGTACTGTATCGAATTTATAGCTGCATTAGCTCATTTCAGTCGTTGGATCATATATCCAACAATATATTACGATATCAGTTGTCAGCTAAAGCAGTTTTAGTTTTCTTAAATGTTTGTGACCTGTTAATTTGTATTTTCATGGCAGATAATATTCAAAATAATCGTAGGATACAATCACAGTATCAATACAGAATACACGAACCATATATTATCTTAAGTTGCCTTTCTTTGAGCATCGCTCCAAACGTCGTTTAAATTTGTAGTTGTGGACTAATGCATGTCGTCGATGCCATCGAATTAGGCAAAAGACAGAATATCATCAAGTGCCATATTTGTTAGTGAATGTATCAAATACATTCCCTTTCTTAGACCCCAGACATCAACTCCCAGTGGAATCAGTTGTGCAACTTACAGTGCATGAATAGGAGCCATAAATATCTTCTGATTGTATTTTCCTACCATTTAATAAGTATGACAATATCAACAGTATTTACAAACATCATTTTTGATTTTTGGCCAATAAAAGTGAGTCAAGATATTCTGATAAGTCTTATTAATCCCAAAATGACCAGCCAAATGAGTTTCATGGGCCAGACAAAGTATTTCCTGTCTGTAAAATTTCGGAACTACAGTTCAATACAAAACATTACAATATGCATTCGTCTTGTCTCTGATTATAAAGCACTAACAAACAATGCCACCTCTGAGGAACAATTCAAGCTATATCATGCTTATGTGTTCCATTTGCAGGTATCCATTTTCTAATAAGACTTCCATTTTTAATGAAATAACAGACATGAACTTCAGTGGCTTCAGTTTCACTAATGGCCATTTGAAACAAAAAGATCTTATGATCTTTTTCGTATTCGATGACCCGTGATTGTCGTTTGTCACCCTTTTTAGAAAAGAAAATGAGTAGTTTAACTGGGATCAATACCTTTTGATTGATCCAAACAAGGAGTGAAGTGACCTCATCAAAAGCCTTATCAATACATGTGTCAGATAAAGAAATACTTTCCTTATCAATATCATTCTCAAAAGCTTTCTTCTCTGGTAACTGCACAAGCTGGGTATAAAACAGAGAATTCTTTTTCAGTTGGATCGACTTTCTGATCCAAACAAGTCTTGTCAATTACAAGTGAATTAACCACAACCTTTTGTCTAGCTGGGTCGTTGCCAAGTGATAAACAAATGCCCTCAACGGGTAAAACACTGTTCCGACTGTCACGGGTCTGAAGACTAAGTCTGATGACAAATTTACACAATAGAGTGAATATTAACAAAGCCGCACTTTTCTCCCTGAATAAGAACACTCATTAGAAGAAGTACCTGATAATAAAGACTCTCAGAAGCTCCTGTGTCACTTAAATTATTTATAGGGACGGGATTGGTCAAAACACATAAGCATGATATAGCTTGAATTGTTCCTCAGAGGTGGCATTGTTTGTTAGTGCTTTATAATCAGAGACAAGACGAATGCATATTGTAATGTTTTTATCATAGCTTCGACATGAATGGTTCATAATACTCCATAGAGGAATTATAATATATAGCTGTACCCAAATATTAATGATCTGGCGGAAGATTTGCAGCCATCATGCAAAACTGCTTTAGGATGCAATCTGGTTTATGTGACTGGAAATTTTATTACTTGTCAAAGCTCAATTATTTGAAAGACAGGACGAAATATTCGTCTTGGCCAAAACGAAACTCATCAAAGTCCTTGACCGTATATCTAAGGTGATACGCCACAATGCCACCTCTGAGGAACAATTCAAGCTTTTCTTCTATGAAGCCCACAAATGCGAAACCTTGAAGAATGTAGTATGGGTGCGTCACTCATGCCATACACATTAGTTGTAATTGGAAAAGTTATGTGAACTTAAATCACTCTGTGTCCACGATAACAGTTCAAAATGTGTAGTCCGATATCCATGACGATGATATCCACTATACCTAAGTTTGTTATATTATGTAACCTGTCGTATTCATCGTTATTCTACAACAACTACATGTATTGGCTGATGATCTAGTTCGATGTCGAATACATGGAATAAGAAAAACAATTGTCATGTTTCCAGTTTCGTTCTGTATGATAACTTTGCTATTACCCAATATGTTTAGTAACTTATCTGTAATCTTGTGTTTTGTAATCTTGTGTTCTTCGATCTCTACATATTCGGCATGGAACACTTTTCAGGAAAAGCATTATGTTACTTATTGAAAAAATATAACATTTTGATTCCATTTTTAATAAATACGTATTTAATTAATAATGTATTTTCCGTGAGGAAAGGTTTCCTACTTTTTAAAGAAAAATTATCAATAAGATTTATTTAGTTGTCACACTTGTAAATGATAATGAATATTGCACTGTACTAATCTGAAATGAAATTATACATTATACAATATGAACAAAATGCTATATTAATTTTGAGACAATTTCATCCCTTTTCTCCGATTTTCTGTATGTATTATCCATTAGAGGTGATATGATTTCCGATACAAGTTTTCTCTTTACGTGCTGGTTATCAAAGAAGAGAATGCATTGTTTTCATCTTTACTACGTATTGCTCATTTATACTATGTATCCATAAGTTATTCGCTAAACTGATAATAACATTTTGAACTTTTTTTAAATTAATAATCTTGTATAAAGTTGAATAAAATAAGATGTTTGACCTGATCGATTTTAAAACTTAGGATAATCTGTTCATCATGAGTTCGATGCGCACAATTCAATTGCTGTTTCAAGCGGACACTTGCAATATGGTTTAAAAATTATGGATCTTAGTTTTTGGTGAGAGGAGTTTAGATGTAAACATTTTTTTTTTGCAGCAGACAAAGTGGTTATTGCAAAATGCACGTGAAATCGATTCTTGGCTGGCGCACTCCACGATTGTACAAAAAAGGGCCATTTTATTTTTCAACGGTAATACTATTAAAACTGGAAGAAGACCAATGCCTGACCTTTTTTTTAATTTGTAGATAATATCAAGCTGTATTTTAGAATGTATGTGTGTGTGCGACAGAATGCATAACATTAGATTCAGATTCAACAGTGCTTTTTTTTTTTTTAATTTCTCCACATTATCGGCTGAATACGAAACGTTACATCTTTTAGTATACTTCTGTTTTAAGCACAGCACTGTACAATGTACTATTAGTTATGGCATGCATTATGCAACAAATTGACAATATCCATGTACGTCGAAAAATAGAACTCCAAACTAGATATTAGCGCATTTTGTCTGCACAAAGAAGTGTCATCGGACTGTGTATTTCTTATCATGAAACTTGACTGCACAACATAATTCTAGGTGAGGGTTGCGCTAAAGCACAAACACTATCAACGTACGAGTTTTAGAATTATCATTTCGTTGCTGATCTGCGGTTGGTACATCTGTCTCTACTGTGCATATATAAATCGTAATACACTTCCGCGGCATTTTATTATATTCCTACCTGCAATGTACAAATATTATAAAGGAGAAGCAACAATAACGATTGTATACACTCGAATTCTTTGAATTCTTACAGTCACTATCCTTTTAGACTTTAACTTTGTTTGTGCATCAGGACCAATTAGTTCTAGGAGTGTCTAAAGTGATTTGAAAAACAACGTGTAGAAACTTAAGGGCGTCTTTAACTCTTAGCATTTTGACGTTGCTAAATACATATTTATTCTACAGTTTTGAAACATTAAATCATGATCAAAATGTCTTTGTTTGGTATGAAATAGCACTCCATAAACTTAATATATGTAGAAGTGGTTTATTCGCATCATTAAAAACATAATTAGACAGAGTCATACAATGTATCACATTAAGAGTGACTCGGAGTTTGAGGCCGCTATGCATTACATTTGAATAATTCACGCAGCAATAAGCTTACTTTGATCCTAGTTGTCGTTGATGGATGGGTTTTTGAAAGAAGGACGTCATCTTTAACCTTAGCTTTAAGGTTACATGCTCGCTTACATATCTGCCAGCAAAGTATAATGAAGTTGGCTGGTGACCTTGACGACCTGATACTGAAGCATGATCATGACAATCGCTAAGATTGTTGATCGAATAGAAAAGTTTTAAACAAATACTTAGGCTAGCGGCCTAGCAAAATAATTTCGCTGTACAAGCCGTTTCATGGCAAATGACTTTAACACCACCAAATTTAGTTGATTTCAAACAGATCCGTTCTTATGAACTCGACATGGGATATTTTGAATGAGACATTCCTTTCTCTTTGACAAACTGAAGTTTCCAATGAGGATCTCTGACAAAAGTGATGACCTCAACCATACCATCGCGGTGAACATGAATGACTTGAATTCATGCTCTCTACCCTGTGTGCATCTCCGATACAAGTCAGGCTAAAACCATCAAACTGCGGATACTTTGTTTACGATGACAATCAACACCACACATGGATCAGAGATGTTTCACGGTTGCTATATGGCAGTACCAAGCGGAAATCGAGTCTGTACATCTATTGCCGATCATTCACATAACTGAACCTTCTCAACAACCACGTAATGGCTATCGGTGCAGAGTTTTAAGGCCACAGAAGACATTATAAACATGTAAAGAATATGCGTTTCTTTAAGCGCCGCTTTCATAAGACTGATTACCTGGTTCCGGACAATACTAAACCATCTACTTTTGTCCAACTCATATATCAGTACTCATTGATTTCATCTGCTGGGCCAGCAGCTGACCGTCATTTATTTCACTTACTGGTCCACAGAAGTGCTGTAGGCCCGACGCCCGGCACACTGCTTGAAGTGACATATCTGTGAGTTGCCGCTTAGTTTAGAAACTATCTTGCCGTGGCCATATCTATTATGCCAGTAGATACTCTCAGAAAGACGCGGCACTGCTTGTGGTTAGCGAGGACAATATTCATTATAAAACAAAGGCGGATCGGGAGGTAGTCTAAAACAATCAGGTTGGTACCTCCGACGTTAAGTGGCTGTAAAAAGAGTACGTCAACAGCCATGAAATTGGCTTTTAAAAACACCTCAAAGTCACAATCGCACGTGTTGGGGGCAACATCGGGGACAATGTATACTGACGAGGCACGTGACTCCATGACCAGTGACCTAAACAGAAGATCACGTGCTTGTCTGCTCCTAGAAAGGTCCACGATGGATTGTGAAAACAGTACGTAAGTTCTAACCACAGCTATCCAAACATTCCGTTACGTATTTTAACATATTACTGACACAGTTTGCATCGAAAACAACTTTGGTTGGACGTTGTTTTCCTTTTTCAAACGAATAAGGACCTGGAAAAGAAAACCTCCTCTAACTCTCTCACTGTGTAAATAGCATGTAAAGCAATGAAATCACTCAAAACGAGTAACGTAAATGTTTCTTTCCTTCTTGATTGTCGACAGGCAGTGTGGAAACCTAATGCATATGATCTGATTTTCAACAATTACAGAACATACTATAGTGAATTTACAATCATGTTATGAAATCGTGCATTGTAACATTGATGGTTTGCGTTTCCAAACCGACAATGTTTGTCACTTACTCATTTTTGCATACACACACCGAGGTAGTTATGCAAGGAAGGGTTGCTAGATTCTGTGACCATTTTTTCAAGCTATTTAAAATGGGGGATTGTATATAGTTATGGTTTCTGGTAAAGTTGTAGGTATATGTGTGTGATAAACGGCAAACATCTCGTATAACATAAAACATAAAGTTGATAAGTGGGTAAGTTTGAAAATTCACTTCACATAGCTTATATTGATAGTAAACATTTTGCTTTTGACAAATTTTTTAAGTGTAGCAAATCATTGTTACAAACTCGTGTTGAGAAAAGGAGTGACATTTCTTGTAAAACATTGTAGTGCACTTGCCCTTTATCTTCGTTTGTCTTAGAGAAGGCCACCTTTGCAGCCGCTAGAACAGTAGTAGACGTCGTCGCTGCCGTAGAAATAGTTCATTTAGAAATGAATTTTTATTTTCCCATCCAATGGACAATGATATTAGATTAGATTTGGCAGGCATGATCATGAACGGAGAAGATGAAATACATCTTGCAGGAGGAGACACAATCAGTCAATGCCGTCGTTTGTTTTATAGTGCTTTCACGACGTAGCAACATCACGTCTCTTTTATGTCAAGATATTTGTTTTATCCCTTTTCTTCGTGGAGCTTTTCTTCTTTCTGCGGCAATTCTTTTGTTTGTGGGGATGTTGCCTTTTTTGGCGACCTTTCATATTTTTCTTCATTTAGCTTTTTCTTTTAAGATTCTATATATAAGGGGACAAAATAATGACACCTCATAAACAATTACATCCATCAGTTAAAAATGAATTGATTTTTGGTTTGCATATTGTCTTTTTTTTTGTTTTGTTTTTTCTTCAAAATGGGTTTGTTAGTTTGGGTATGTTGATTATGTTTTAAAGTAATTGACGTGATCTCAAAGTAAACAGTCGTAACACTTGAAACCAGCTTATAATAAATGCGCAAGAACATTCAATGCAACGGATGGCATACGGACTACGACACAATTTGGCAGGAGAATGTGATTGAAAGGAGGTCGTGTGGGCTACCATTTGAAGAAGAAAAAAAAAAAAAAGAAGTGTAGGATGATTTTAAATTTTCTTCCTTTCTTCCGAATGATGCGAAAGGAGAAATGTAAATAACAGGACATCATTATTAACACTTAACGTGTAACTAATTGGTACAAAGTAGTCTCAAATAATAGCGAATTTGTTGGTTCTAAATCGATGCGTAAATAAGCATTGGTGTTGCAATGTCATAGATCAGTCATAGGGTTCAATTGTTTGGCTAACATATGTACCTGTGATCTGTTTCTTCCATATTTGAACAATAGCACATAATGAGCATTGGGACTGATTTTGGGATGTGCTTGAAATAACTGTTGTGCTGGCATTACAATGGTGTCCGTGGCGTTTAAACCAAGGTTTATTCTTCTACGTCTTATTCTAACATCTCCTCGAAGATGACACGATGTGGTTTGACTGAAGTCAAACACGATTCCAAAATCTTCACGAAAAATGACTTCTGTAAACAAAATCGATTTAATTGAAAGAAATTTAAAGAAAGTGCAAACCTCACCTTGTAACAACGCATGGTATTTTACGCTTGACAATCAGACAAATGCGATTTGTATTCGATGAAACGCTCTAGTTTGTTTGAACCACTCGATATATAAATCAACATTTTAAAGAAATTGCGAATATGCAAGGACTCCCAACGTTTTCTAAATGTTTGTCTATCGTTTGATACTAGAGGATTTGAAGGACGAGGCAGCGATAGTAACACGTTGAGAATGCTGAAAAGATTATCAAATGCAAAATACATTTAATACATCTGAAGCTAGACTAACATTTCTAATATTGGTGTCAAAACACAAGAAAACATTTTTCTTTCGAAGATTTAAAACACATACGGCATATATTATTCCGTTCGTGATTTAATGTCTGTCCCATTAAATGTATGTGCAAGCTATGGTCGTCTTCTTATATTTATACAAATTTAGTGTCTCTAATTTCTCCGGTATTGTCTTTCTTCTCATTTCCTTTATATTTGTACGAAATTACTTTCGTGGATTTGTAATAGATCCTGTTTCGGGTTTTCTACTACGGCTTTTATCATTATCTCATGTTCACCTCTCAGTGTTTGTAAGTTAACTCCTTCTTGCTTCCATGCATCGACACCAGAAAATTTCCTGTCATGTACATCTTCCCAATGGAAAAGTTGCTGGTATAAACAACTGCATATACACGCATCTTGATAAGTATAAAGCGGAACTAATGATCGACGAATGTATTCTTAACATGGGCATGAAAACGTTTGCTCATCGCTATTTTAACACAACGTATCTTACTTACGAAAATAAATTTGGAATTATTACGCTTCGATAACCGAAATCCGACGAAAATGCCGTCATTAAAACGCAAATTACCCGTCGTCCAAACTATAATGGAATAGACGTGGATGGAATCAGTTCTGTTAACGGTTCTTGATACTCTAATAACTCAACACTGTCATTGACTTCCTTCCACTGAATTTATTGCAACAGTGAGGACAAAAGCCGTAGCGTGGTAAACTTCATATTCACGTTGTTGTTTTCTGTCTGTGATAGTATTTGCCAAGAATAACTTTTCATCTACTGTGGAAATAGCAATTATAGAAAAATTCCTCAAATGATGTTTCACTTGTATCTTGACAAACTCTCTGCAAATGCGTGCAGTTAGCAGAATTGGTAAATTCCGAATTCTAAACTAGTCATTCATAGAAATACCTTTGTTTTCTTTGTTCTTTGAGCGAATAGTGAAATCGACAGACAAACGATATCCGACAGAGAAATCTGAAGGAAATATTAATTTCTTTAACTGATGTTACACCCATCGTTAAGGGGTGTTATCGTAGGTGTCAAACCAGGTTGTGTTTAAACGTATTGATTCAATCTGGTATAAGTCTTCACTTTCAAGAGTGCTACAAAGCATGCAAACAATGTAGCTATGAATCATACAGTCAAAGACCCTGTGAGATGGTTTATTGAAAAATGACGATTGATAAAATCGACCACTTTGAGACCTCTGGTGCGGTATGTTCGTTTGGACGCAATTATTATTATTTGCGTTAATCTGAAGCTTTACAAACTAGACGGTCACGTTGTATTTTACTATCCAAGTATTCAAAGATACAAAGAACAAACATGGATGTATTTGATTTCTTTTCTTCGAAATTCGTCCTCATCGCATGGCAAGCGCGTTGCATTGGTTCTTTATACAAAGAAATTGTCTAGTGGATTCAGAAGTATTTGTGTCTGTCTAACCTCGGGCGTCGTCTGTATGTTTGCTCGTACAACTCCTCCATGGTAAAATCTAAAAAAGAACATTTCAGATTGTGATTGAGGGAACCAAGTAGGTATAGAAAAAGAAAAGAAAAGAAAGAAACTTCTGTCCATGTGTCATTCCAAATATTTTAGTCATTTTTTTCAAACACATGGCCAAATAATTCATGAAATCTTTAAAATGCATTTGTCGCGATTTCACTTCGACTAGACTGGCTCCAACCATAATCGGTGCGATCGTTTGAATAGATTCAGAAGGAAACATTCCGTCGTATCAAGAGAAATTGTGAGCAATGATTGTAGCATCCTTGTAGCTGTCTTTGTAAGGCTACATATCCTTCCTCTTCGCGCCAATATCGTCGGTGGAGTCTAAAATCGGAAAGAGACAGTGGAAAAAATTGCTTCCAGTATTAAAGTTTCACAAGCCCCATGATCAACGGAGAAATTGAAAACGTGAATGATGTTTTCTATTATGCGGTATAGTTCTCGTCTTGCGAGGTGCCCCAGTCTCTCTAGGAGGTGAAGCGTGGGTCATGCAAAGCGTAATGGTTCCGTCGGTCATGTTAAACTTGTCACTCGTTTGTTGAATGTGTTGAAGTATGTAATTATTTTGAACCGTGTGATTTATGCATGTCTACTAAATTGGAGACTTTAAACTGGATGGAGATTCTCAAACAATTGGCCTCTTTAGTTGTTGTTGTAGGGTTTAACGCCATATTTTAGCACACATAGCGGCCAGTATTAATGGTGGAGGAAAAACCCGGGTTGGCCTCTTTAGCTTGGCACTGCAATTTTGTTGTAACTAAGATGGATTCACACAAGTCTGTAATTAAATCTGCTGTTTTCTAGGGTGGCACTTCAGACATGAATAAGACCTCTTGCAAATTTCATCTTGTAGGTGTAAGCATTGGTGCACATTTGATGCAGGTCAAATTTAGCTGCAGGTCAGGTCAGGTTTTGCATCTCTATCAAATATGATAATAATTTTCTGGAGTTTCTGAGCGACTTTATCTTTGCTGGATCAGGATTCTCTTTGTCTTGTGGCCGAGGAGGTAGTGTACGTTGATTCATTTCACGCACCACATCGTCGACATCGCTGGCATGTTCTTGCGTTAAACATTTAGTTAGCACGTGGGACAAAAACAAGGAAAGTCGTCGTCTATGTCACCACTTGGCATCTACGTCCACGATCTCGCTGGACTATGGAGATCATTTTAATTTGATTACAACATTATATTTGACTAATTTATACGCACGCACTCACATCTTCTATGCATGAAAAACACACTTTATATACTTATTGACTTGGTATTATTAGCTATAAATGTCTCAAGCTAAGTCCAATTTCATTACCGGTTGATGTTGCTTTGGTAGTCATTGCTGTTTGATACTGCTGACAACTGACTACCGTGAGTGTGGATAGATTAATACAAGTTTTAGGAATTTTGGCTGGTGAAATTCTCTTTCTGTTGCCTCAGATACATTAAATCTGCGTTCCGACTGTGAAGAAGGAAAATATGGAAGAGTGAAATTAAGTCGATCCTCTGGTTAGAGATTTACAGATAGTTATTCGAAGAATACTTAAAATAAGAATACGGACAATTCGTCTGGAAATAAAAGTCACGATTGATGCGAGATCTGACATCGGGCTCTGGAAGCAAATGTCACAATAGATGCGACATCTGAATGAAAAGAAAGAACAAGAGAAAATTGAACAAAGGTAGAAATATGTATTATCATTGTCAGGTTACAGGACACTGGTCTTCTGAAAGGCTTATTAAAAAGAAGCACAAGAAGCGAGAAGTTGAGAACTCTTCAAAATTAGAAACAGAAAGATACAAACCCGTCTTAGACACAAGACGTTAAGGTAACAGAAAGAGAATGAAGAGGGAATAAAATGCATGCGAAGAGAATGAAAGGTAGAGACAGACATTATAAGAAAGACAAAATGGAATTTGGTGATGTGTTATGACATTTGCATTGTGATTCAAAGGAAACTATTCCAAGGAAACTTATGTGTCCATCTGTCTTATTTTCTCATATTATGGATACGTTACTTAAACACACTCAAACACACAAACCATCGACCGTTGGGGAAATGAATGTATGGTTTAACATAATTTGGCAATCACTGAGTAGTGTTTCTTTTCTAACAGATACTAAAGACCCAGAAAAGGACGTGAAGGTGTTTGTTTTGACACATTTATAGACTTTACAACATCAGCTTTAACTGGCTAAATTTATATGTGCGCCTAAGTCCGACTTCTGTTGTTTCTATTGCTCGTTTGGAAGTGATAATAACTCTCCCGTTACTACTGTTATTTTGATAGAATGTGACCATGGATTGTTATTTTAAAATATAAAGACGTCATCTATTTATTTCAAAAGATGTTGTGCCTGAAGATACATACATAAAATGCGAAACTAGTTGCGCTGAATTATCGGCATTTGTTTGCATTGGATTTTTTTATTTAAAAAAATTGAAATATACATACATGTTTGGGAATCAAAGATTTCGGGAAACCTATTCATTTTTTTGTATCTTAATCTGATTTGGGATCAAGGATTTCAGGAAATATATCAATTACTTTTATCAGCATCATAGTGGAAATACGGCATATGATGTTATAAATATTGAGTATAAAACTAACTACCGCATATGACGCTACAGTACTATGAAAATAGTTGGCTTGAACTAGTACAGTTAAATGGAAACGATTATAAGCCAGCACTTAATATTTAGTCTTCTGCAAAATTATAACTCTACAAATATTTTAATGAGCTGTGTATTTGGTGCACATTTTTGGTGCAGTGTACGTCTGTTTTATGTATTCACTAATCCTGGAGATTTTGCTGATCACCTATATAGTGGTTCCACTGCAAGACTATTAACTATCTTCTTAGATAATATTATTATCAGTAACAGTAGTAGCAGTAGTACCAATAGTAGTAGTAGTACCTTTAATGCTGGTTTATTATTATTATTATTATTTTTGTTAGTATTATTATTATTATTATTATTATTCAAGTGCTACTAATTACAAATGAATTGGACTGAATTTAATGCAATATTTCGTGTATTTGAAAATAAAAATCAGTACTCATTGGGTGATACAATAAACAAAGAAAACGTAAAATGTCGTATTTTACCATTATATTCTGATAATAAAGACATTACGTCTGAAAAAAATCAAACATAAATTATATAAAGTAAAGACAATTATAAAATTTAATATTGTGTATATATATATTTTGAACTTATTATTTAATCTGGTGTTGCAAAATGCCACTATATTGAACATGATCTAATCTCCTAACAGAGTGTAAACAAGATATGAATATTCCAAAGAGAAAACCTGGAATATATTTCTGAACACATGAATAAATATAACGTGCAATATTTTATGTGTTTGCTTATAGTAATATTAGTATTATTAATATTGATTGTTGCAGCAGTAGTAGTCGCTGCAGTAATGGTAGCATGAGTGCATGATTTAGGAATTTAGCAACTGTAGTAGAAGTAGCATTTTCTAATGCACTTTGAGTTATAATAGTGGTAGTTGTCGTAGCAGTTGTATCAGTAGCCATAGTAGTACTATTTCCTGATGTTTTGGTTAAGACAAATAGACAAAGCAATTTCGAATTTCGTTTTTTTTATTGAAACAAATTCGCATAATATTTAGAAGTGATCGCACCTAAGGAAATATTATGTATTAAGAAAACTATAGTTTATCCCCAGTCTAGATCTAACTAATCCCGTAGTATAAAATACGTAACATCTACGTTGTTTCAGGAAATGTGTATCATTATGTATTCACCAAGGAACGTGCAGTTTGTGGTGCCTAGCATTTTCTTTAGAAAATGCGGTTGAATTCGCCAAATATTATTATTGAGAGATTCATCCTACATGAATTGAATATAGCTCTTACATAACACAATCTGTCAATACTATCTGAGAATTTTCTGTAATGTCTCATGTTAGAAAACGTGGATAACAACATTTCCGGTATATATATCTAATATAATTTTCTTAAGGAATATTGTATTCCTGAATATTATGCAAACAGTAGTAAATTGTAAGAAAGAAGGTAGTCCTGAGGCATTCACTTCTGCTTAATACTAGTGATTATCGCACTCCAAAGTGTACTAGCAAAATTTAATTATATTTTATAGCCAAAACTATGCATTCAATACACCACATTATGCACTTATGTCATTCAGCCAAACAAACATTTCCTTATATACGCCTTTGTAAAAATGGCCGTGATTTTGTTCAATATAAATCGATACCTTACTAATTTGGCGCGAGATTTTTTATTTTTTTTATTTTCTGCCTATCTGAGCGTTAGATACATGGTCAATGTATGCGATTCCGAAGATCTTGCGGAAGCATCTCATTTCAATGAATCCTGTTCTGTAGATCTGATGTGAGTGTCAATGGAAGCAATAGCAATGTTTGTATCCTTCCATATTGGCCTCAAGCTTGTTATTGCTGCTGTTGTCCGGGCAATCCTGCTAAGTAATTCTAGTTTTGAGTCCTCATCTTTCATAATAGCTCACAAGTACCTGAAACTTGTGACTGTTTCCAGCTTCTGTCTAAGTACTTTTATTTCTGCACTGGTACCATTGGTGTTGTTTGTCACCCAAGTCAGAAAGTACTTCTTTTTTATCTCCTGTTAATCCATCACTATCATCTGTAAAGCGAAGTTTGGTGGTTGTTCTTCCTCCGATCCTTTCCAAAACATTGCTGAGGAGTGTATGTGGCAGTATGCAACCCTGTTTGACTTCCAACTGTTGTTCGACCTTCTTGAAAGCTTTGATGGCATGGTACAGATTTTGCTGATGCTAAAAGTGTTTCTCTCAAAGGAGTCTGATATTGAATATTTGTTTCTTTATGCTCCTTATTTCTCGAAAACCTGCTTGCTCTTCAGCAAAAAAGTCTCTGCTTGAGTCTTTCGTCTTCAGCATGACTTCGCTTGGGCGGCTGATCAGACTGACGGTGTTGTGGTTTTGAAATAACTGCAGGTTTCCTTTCTTGGGGAGCACGATGACCAAAGGTTGAGTACATGTTTTGGGTCATTCTACTGTCTGCAATAACTTGTTGCAGATTGTTTTTAGGACAGTGACTATCTTTTCTCTTCCTATTTGAATGAGTTCTGCTGGCATGTTGTCAACGCCAGCTGAATTTTCTGTCTTTACTGACCTAACTGCAGTTTCTCCTTGCTCACGAAGAATGGTGTTGTCATCAATTTATTTTGCTGGAAGGTGCTTTAATACTGTTGGGTCTCCTTGGGTTTTATAATTGTAAAATTGTGAGCAGTATTCTGCCAATTGTTTGAGGATCTCTTGATCTTCTGTGGGCCATTTTCCTGACTTGTCTTGGATGGTGGTACTTGTTTAAGATATGTGAGATCTTTCACCAGCTGGTATCCATCGTGCTAACGTTTCTGCTTTGACTGTCTTGGATTTCAAAGCATTGTCTTTCTATCTAGACTCCTGTGCTTTTCTCGTACTTATTGGTTATTCTTGGTTGGTACGGCGTTTTGATCACTTTTAATATATCATGATCAATTCCAATATCTGCTCATGGGAAACGTTGCGTTATTGCGATATTCAGTCCCGTGCTGAATCGTCTTGTCACCAAGATGGAGTCGGTCTGGTTGTGATATTGTCCGTTTGGACCGTGCCAGGCCCATCTTCAATATCCTTTGTGAGGGCCGAACGTGATGGTTAGCACAAGATTGTTGTAGGCGGCAATGTCCAAAAGCCTGAGTCCACTTTCATTTGTCTCTACATTGCAGAAGGGTCCACAAATCCTTTGCCAGTTTGTCTGTGAATCAACTCCTACCTTTGCATTCCAGTCTCCTTGTACAAACCGAATCTTTTTTTGGGGGGCGATTTGTCAATGACATCTTGCAGTTGATTATAACATTCTAAAGTTCGCTTTCATCATAGTTAGGCGTCGGTACACAATATAATTGTGATATTAAAAGGGAGCCGCCCTCGGACGGATGGTAATAAGTCTGTTTGAGACTGGGCAGCAACACATTATGCTGTTCACAAGAAATACAACGCCATGATTGTGTTTGTCCCTCATCGGCTGAAGCGAAGCTTATGTCCTTCTTCTGTTCTTATTTCGCCAAAGTTTTAATCTAGCCACGTAGCAGAGACCAATAATGATACAGTAGTGCCTTTTCTAACTCATGTCTAAGTCTTTTCTAATTTTCCATATCTCTCACTGTTCAAACGTTCCATGTACCGATAATGATGTTGTCTCTCCATTGAATTTGACAGTGGGTGCACCATGCTTGTCACTTTCGTCCTGGTGTGCAGCGGCAGGTGAGGTCACTGCTGACCCGGGTTGTGACCGATCCGATATGCTAGATGTCTTCACGTGGTGTGTTAAGGGCAAGATACAGCCTGGAGGAGTTCATTCCACTCCTGACTGGATGATCACAGCCGAAGTCCACCGATATTATTTGCGACGCCCTGGTCATGAAGCTCATTTTGGAGGCCTTCCACCCTGGCTGTCGAATTCATCGATAAAGACATCCACCCAGTGATGACGTGCTATCATCGCATTATTTTAACCATAGATCTATAGAACTGCCCATTATATATAGTGACTTATTTCTCTCGGGGACATCTCCGGTGGCATTGTGGTTAGAGCGTCCTCCTCGGCGCCGGAGGTCGTGAGTTGGAATTGCGGCCGAGTCATACCAGATACGGTACTAGCAGAGACGGTACTAGCAGCTGCCCTGCAAGATGCTCAGCGTTAAGAAGCTAGTGTTAGGACTGGTTGGTCTGGTGTCAGGATAATGTGACTGGGTGGGACATAATACATGTCTGTGGCATGATGCCCCAATGCTAGATAACACGATAAACTGTCATGCTGTATACATATTAGTGATATCACAAAGATGGCCGCTATTGCTTAACCGGCTTGATGCAGCTGTTCCGTTTTTTTGTGCCGTTTTCATGATATTTGTACTCGGTGGCTGTCTTCGTCTGCGTTTCTGTGTTCATTATGTATTGGCTGTTCAGTTCGTATGTGTTTCTTCATCTCCTTGTTTTGGAAACGAGAACAATTAGACTTTTTCTCAGCTGTCTTGCTCCACTACTACAACTTCCATTTGAACAAACCGCCATCACGTGATACTCACCAGTCAACCCGTTTATGCTATGATGGACCCTCATTAATTGCTTTAAATGACCACTCCTTGGCTCTCCACACTACATTGTGCTCTAGACTAAACGAACTGGGACTGCATCCATCATTACCTAAATGTAAAAAGAAGCGAAAAGAGAAAAGTTGTTTCAAAGTTGGCCGGCGTAGAACAGGAAGAAGTATTCCAGTTATCTCCCTTATGCCCTTTTCGGCTCGACAATTTAAAAATTCGACTGTTAATTTAGATAACCTAATTAAAATCCCTATTAATTCGTCAACCTTCGTGTCAACTATCCGAGAGATACCTCTGCGAATTGCATTGTTCAATGCCCAATCAGTAGGACCACCGCAAAAGCGCACAGAATAGTTAATTTTATCAACGACCAGAATATTGACGTCTTTTTCCTGACAGAAACATGGCTAAAAACATCAGGCAATGAGCCCAAGTGTGCGGATCTAACACCCACTGGTTACTCCATCAAGTCGTTTCCACGTAACTCATGCGTAAGTGGAATTGCTATCATCACAAAGAACTCCATGATCAAACGTCTTAACCACACCACAACATTCAATTTCGACCACACATTGTTGGAACTAGTCCAAACCACACTCACACTGGAGCAAAGGTCAGTCCATATTTTCTGCCTATACTGCCCTCCTCCTAGTAGAAAAAACAAGATGACTGAATCTCACTTTTTGGAGCAGTTTCCGAATCTTCTGGAGTATGGAAATTCTATAGGTGGCAACCTGATTATTCTTGGAGATTTCAATTTTCACTTTGACTGTTCCGGGAATCCAAACACATCAAAACTCATAGATTCCATTAATGGCTTCAATCTCAAACAGTCAGTTAACCAACCGACCCAGTTAACCAACCCACCCATAAACATGGTCACATTTTAGACTGGATTCTTCATAGACCTGATGATAACATTCTACGGTCCTCCCTGGTATCCTATGAACTTTTCATCACATCACCTCTGCATTATATGCCATCTTGACGTATCAGTCACCTTTATCTGCTACTAAGAGAAATCTCTGTATGATAAATAGAACCAAACTAATGCACGACATCCAAGCTAACCTCACAACTTGCTTACCTCCTACCGCAGAACAACTCGATAACTGTCTGCGTTCATTGCTCGACAAATATGTCCCAGCTACCAAGTGCAGAGTATCAATTCAGAAGTGTTCTCCATGGTATAGCAGTGTTGGGGACCAGCTTCGCACTGCTAAAAGAGAAGAATGTCACAAATATAGTCCATGCAGCGAAATCAGCCCACTACACTACTAAGATCATGGAAAGTTCCAACTGCAAAGAGCTCATCGAGATTACTAAGAAGCTAATGGCAGAGGAACAAATCTACACCACTTCCAAATACCTTCTCTCTTTGCAAATTTCTTCCGTGACAAAGTACAAACCATTAGAGATAAGCTTTACACCACAATTTCAATTAACTCGTCGTCACCATACAGTTGCGATACAGAATTTGAGCGGCAACCATTAACAGCATGTGAACCTGTCTCTATGGATTTCGTACGTACAATCCTGATGACGAGTGCACCTAAGTCATGTGAACTTGATCCAATTCCAACATCACTGGGGCTTTAGTGCTTAGATGTTACTGATGTTATTAATACCTCTCTCACATCAGGGGAATTCCCATCATTTTTCAAAACTGCCATTGTAAAGCCTCTGCTGAAGAAACCAACACTAGACCATAACGATTTAAAGAACTATCGCCCAGATTCTAATCTCCCATTCATATCAAAAATCTTAGAAAAGGTTGTTCTATCCCAGCTTGGTTCTCATCTGAATTCAAAATAGTCTTCTTAGCAATGTACAATCTGCATATCTCCCTTGCCACAGTACTGAAACTACTCTTCTAAAAGTAGTTAATGACATTCTCTCTGCTTTGGATAGCAGAAAGATTACAGTTCTCACCCTCCTTGATTTTTAGCAGTGCGAAGCTGGTCCCCAACACTGCTATACCATGGAGAACACTTCTGCAATATTTGACACAATAGACCATGATATTTTACTTCACGGTCTTCAGCATGTATTTGGCATTCATGATAACATCCTTACCGTGGTTCAAGTCCTACTTGGTCAACAGGACACAAATTGTGTCTGCAAATGGAATACACCCCATGCACAGTTGATCCATGTTGTGGTGTTCCACAAGGGAACTGTTATCTTCATTCTATACACTCTTCCGCTCTCAAGTGTCATAGATCATCATCCAGTATCTCACCAATTGTACGCTGATGACACCCAAATATAAAAATCTAGCCACCCAACTGAAGTTGATGCTACCATCCAAGGTGTAGAGAGGTGCATTTCTGATATGAAATCATGAATGACATGTAACGAGCTGCAGATGAATGATGATAAAACTGAGGCCATTCTGATTACAACACAAAGACGTTCTCATTCACATCCTTTACCTCAAACAATAAATATCAGCAACACCAACATTAAATTCACACAATCAGTACGAAACCTAGGTGTTACTCTGGACAGTACTCTCACATTGCACCAACATGTCATGAACATATGCAAGGCTGCATATCTTGAGCTGAGACGCATCAGCTCCATTCGCAAATATCCTTCAGTTGATGCCACTAAAACACTTGTGTGTTCATTAGTACTTTCAAGACTGGATTATTGTAACTCAGTTCTGTCTGGTTCATCACAATATCTATTTCAAAAATTTCAAAAAGTTCAAAACACAGCTGCTCGGATCATACTTAGAGTACCACGATCACAGCACACCTCCCCGCTGCTCTGTACCCTACACTGGCTATCCATTCGATCCAGAATCAAACACAAAATTGTTCTCTGTGCTTCTTTTCACTGACGGACTCTAGTCCAACATACCTATGCGACCTCACCCATGTGTACACACCAGCAAGATACTTACGCTCCTCTTCTGACAATCGTATACTCGTTATTCCCGCTATGAAAACAAAGTCATATGGACAGCGTTCTTTTGCATACCAGGGCCCAGCAACGTGGAATGAATTGCCCAATGAACTTAGACACAAAGACACAGTGATCACATTCAATAGTGCTCTCAAAACACTTATTTCGACTGCAAGATTAAACTTAAAGACCTAATAATGTTTGCTACCTTAAATATTCTCCGCATGTTTTTCCTATGTTTTCTAATTTTATGGTGTTTGTGTTAGTAATCATATCATTATGTTTTTTTTTAAATCTTGTATGTATTATCTAATGTTGTAAAGCGCTTAGAGCTTCCAAAAATTAGGCGCTATACAAAGTCATTATTATTATTGTTATTATTATTATTATTATTATTATTATTATTATTATTATTATTATTATTATATGACTGAACAATTAGTAACTCTACTTCTAAAATACAAACCACACACACATTTTTAGTCTCGATAAGGTAACAAATTCAACATCTTACTCCAACCAAGTAATTTTTCATAAAATATACATTATGATACTAATTAAATTATTTTATCCGGGCGTCTACTGATCAAGTTGCCAGAGAATTAAAGTTTGACTTGCTTGCTTGGCGGGTTTTCCCACAATATTTTCCTACATTCCACCTATTGAAGGTAATGAGAAAATGTGCTTTCATTGTTTATTATCGCTTTTTCAAACACTTCTGATCTGATTGCAGGATGAATCAAGGATGATGCTTTTAATGTTTAATACATTCAGATTTTTTTAAAAAAAGTCTTCATAATTATGGCTATCCGTTTCTGCTTATACAGCATCTTCATTACTGAACAGCTTTTCCTTTGTCTCCATGGTTCCGAAGATTATTGAATTTGGTCTATAATTTGCACACACATTAACACATGTACTTTAAACATCTTGCTCTCGAAAGCACACTTCTCTATTGTCTTAATATTTCCTGTTACCTTCCTATCCCTAAAATGTAAATACAATCACACGAAGACGAATGAAAGAAATAATCAAACTTTGTTAGTTTCCCTGGAAGAGGCCATCTCAAGTGTGCGTGTTTAGTAGCTCGTTATAGCGCACGTTTACGACCAAAGGGTTAATAAAAGTCGTGTATTTTCATGCTAAAGCGTCTCTTAAGTGTCCTCGACAATTTGGTCCTTAAAGCTCAAGATTATATGTATAGACAACTGATACAACTGATAATGACGGAGATTACAGAGTTTGTCAAATGAGCCACACTAATAAAATTGCAATCATGTTTGAAATACAACCTAAGGAGAGAAAGGATGCCTTGCCAGTCAGACTATATAAAGTCTAGTGATTGTGCATATTTATTAGTCGTTTATTGTTCGTCTTTGATGACTTTGCAATAAAAGCTTATAAATAAATATTGCTCATAATCTGATACAAATTGAAGCCTCAAGAATACTAACAATAAAATTGTTTACGGACAAATAACGACATTAGACTAATGCAGAGTTAAACTTTCAAACATTACTAGTGCATACATGTTTGGTGCCTTGTCGTTACTTGTGGACTTGTTTCAGCGTGCCTTAATAAATATTATTTTCGACTTTGTTTTCTGTACAAGTGTGCATATATTTTGTCAACATTTTCATCTCGTCTAGAATGCTTTTCATTCGCCTATCGGATTATTTCATTTTAAATGCGTGACCTAACTGGGTCGGGATGTGAAGCAAGCCAAGAGGGATTTATGTGTACTGTATCGAATTTATAGCTGCATTAGCTCATTTCAGTCGTTGGATCATATATCCAACAATATATTACGATATCAGTTGTCAGCTAAAGCAGTTTTAGTTTTCTTAAATGTTTGTGACCTGTTAATTTGTATTTTCATGGCAGATAATATTCAAAATAATCGTAGGATACAATCACAGTATCAATACAGAATACACGAGCCATATATTATCTTAAGTTGCCTTTCTTTGAGCATCGCTCCAAACGTCGTTTAAATTTGTAGTTGTGGACTAATGCATGTCGTCGATGCCATCGAATTAGGCAAAAGACAGAATATCATCAAGTGCCATATTTGTTAGTGAATGTATCAAATACATTCCCTTTCTTAGACCCCAGACATCAACTCCCAGTGGAATCAGTTGTGCAACTTACAGTGCATGAATAGGAGCCATAAATATCTTCTGATTGTATTTTCCTACCATTTAATAAGTATGACAATATCAACAGTATTTACAAACATCATTTTTGATT
This sequence comes from Sinohyriopsis cumingii, assembly GCA_028554795.2. NCBI lineage: Eukaryota > Metazoa > Mollusca > Bivalvia > Unionida > Unionidae > Sinohyriopsis > Sinohyriopsis cumingii. The sequence goes on along the minus strand of CM068831.1, from coordinate 38,626,662 downwards.
TTTGGCCAATAAAAGTGAGTCAAGATATTCTGATAAGTCTTATTAATCCCAAAATGACCAGCCAAATGAGTTTCATGGGCCAGACAAAGTATTTCCTGTCTGTAAAATTTCGGAACTACAGTTCAATACAAAACATTACAATATGCATTCGTCTTGTCTCTGATTATAAAGCACTAACAAACAATGCCACCTCTGAGGAACAATTCAAGCTATATCATGCTTATGTGTTCCATTTGCAGGTATCCATTTTCTAATAAGACTTCCATTTTTAATGAAATAACAGACATGAACTTCAGTGGCTTCAGTTTCACTAATGGCCATTTGAAACAAAAAGATCTTATGATCTTTTTCGTATTCGATGACCCGTGATTGTCGTTTGTCACCCTTTTTAGAAAAGAAAATGAGTAGTTTAACTGGGATCAATACCTTTTGATTGATCCAAACAAGGAGTGAAAGTGACCTCATCAAAAGCCTTATCAATACATGTGTCAGATAAAGAAATACTTTCCTTATCAATATCATTCTCAAAAGCTTTCTTCTCTGGTAACTGCACAAGCTGGGTATAAAACAGAGAATTCTTTTTCAGTTGGATCGACTTTCTGATCCAAACAAGTCTTGTCAATTACAAGTGAATTAACCACAACCTTTTGTCTAGCTGGGTCGTTGCCAAGTGATAAACAAATGCCCTCAACGGGTAAAACACTGTTCCGACTGTCACGGGTCCGAAGACTAAGTCTGATGACAAATTTACACAATAGAGTGAATATTAACAAAGCCGCACTTTTCTCCCTGAATAAGAACACTCATTAGAAGAAGTACCTGATAATAAAGACTCTCAGAAGCCCCTGTGTCACTTAAATTATTTATAGGGACGGGATTGGCCAAAACACATAAGCATGATATAGTTTGAATTGTTCCTCAGAGGTGGCATTGTTTGTTAGTGCTTTATAATCAGAGACAAGACGAATGCATATTGTAATGTTTTTATCATAGCTTCGACATGAATGGTTCATAATACTCCATAGAGGAATTATAATATATAGCTGTACCCAAATATTAATGATCTGGCGGAAGATTTGCAGCCATCATGCAAAACTGCTTTAGGATGCAATCTGGTTTATGTGACTGGAAATTTTATTACTTGTCAAAGCTCAATTATTTCAAAGACAGGACGAAATATTCGTCTTGGCCAAAACGAAACTCATCAAAGTCCTTGACCGTATATCTAAGGTGATACGCCACAATGCCACCTCTGAGGAACAATTCAAGCTTTTCTTCTATGAAGCCCACAAATGCGAAACCTTGAAGAATGTAGTATGGGTGCGTCACTCATGCCATACACATTAGTTGTAATTGGAAAAGTTATGTGAACTTAAATCACTCTGTGTCCACGATAACAGTTCAAAATGTGTAGTCCGATATCCATGACGATGATATCCACTATACCTAAGTTTGTTATATTATGTAACCTGTCGTATTCATCGTTATTCTACAACAACTACATGTATTGGCTGATGATCTAGTTCGATGTCGAATACATGGAATAAGAAAAACAATTGTCATGTTTCCAGTTTCGTTCTGTATGATAACTTTGCTATTACCCAATATGTTTAGTAACTTATCTGTAATCTTGTGTTTTGTAATCTTGTGTTCTTCGATCTCTACATATTCGGCATGGAACACTTTTCAGGAAAAGCATTATGTTACTTATTGAAAAAATATAACATTTTGATTCCATTTTTAATAAATACGTATTTAATTAATAATGTATTTTCCGTGAGGAAAGGTTTCCTACTTTTTAAAGAAAAATTATCAATAAGATTTATTTAGTTGTCACACTTGTAAATGATAATGAATATTGCACTGTACTAATCTGAAATGAAATTATACATTATACAATATGAACAAAATGCTATATTAATTTTGAGACAATTTCATCCCTTTTCTCCGATTTTCTGTATGTATTATCCATTAGAGGTGATATGATTTCCGATACAAGTTTTCTCTTTACGTGCTGGTTATCAAAGAAGAGAATGCATTGTTTTCATCTTTACTACGTATTGCTCATTTATACTATGTATCCATAAGTTATTCACTAAACTGATAATAACATTTTGAATTTTTTTAAAATTAATAATCTTGTATAAAGTTGAATAAAATAAGATGTTTGACCTGATCGATTTTAAAACTTAGGATAATCTGTTCATCATGAGTTCGATGCGCACAATTCAATTGCTGTTTCAAGCGGACACTTGCAATATGGTTTAAAAATTATGGATCTTAGCTTTTGGTGAGAGGAGTTTAGATGTAAACATTTTTTTTTGCAGCAGACAAAGTGGTTATTGCAAAATGCACGTGAAATCGATTCTTGGCTGGCGCACTCCACGATTGTACAAAATAGGGCCATTTTATTTTTCAACGGTAATACTATTAAAACTGGAAGAAGACCAATGCCTGACCTTTTTTTTAATTTGTAGATAATATCAAGCTGTATTTTAGAATGTATGTGTGTGTGCGACAGAATGCATAACATTAGATTCAGATTCAACAGTGCTTTTTTTTTTTTAATTTCTCCACATTATCGGCTGAATACGAAACGTTACATCTTTTAGTATACTTCTGTTTTAAGCACAGCACTGTACAATGTACTATTAGTTATGGCATGCATTATGCAACAAATTGACAATATCCATGTACGTCGAAAAATAGAACTCCAAACTAGATATTAGCGCATTTTGTCTGCACAAAGAAGTGTCATCGGACTGTGTATTTCTTATCATGAAACTTGACTGCACAACATAATTCTAGGTGAGGGTTGCGCTAAAGCACAAACACTATCAACGTACGAGTTTTAGAATTATCATTTCGTTGCTGATCTGCGGTTGGTACATCTGTCTCTACTGTGCATATATAAATCGTAATACACTTCCGCGGCATTTTATTATATTCCTACCTGCAATGTACAAATATTATAAAGGAGAAGCAACAATAACGATTGTATACACTCGAATTCTTTGAATTCTTACATTCACTATCCTTTTAGACTTTAACTTTGTTTGTGCATCAGGACCAATTAGTTCTAGGAGTGTCTAAAGTGATTTGAAAAACAACGTGTAGAAACTTAAGGGCGTCTTTAACTCTTAGCATTTTGACGTTGCTAAATACATATTTATTCTACAGTTTTGAAACATTAAATCATGATCAAAATGTCTTTGTTTGGTATGAAATAGCACTCCATAAACTTAATATATGTAGAAGTGGTTTATTCGCATCATTAAAAACATAATTAGACAGAGTCATACAATGTATCACATTAAGAGTGACTCGGAGTTTGAGGCCGCTATGCATTACATTTGAATAATTCACGCAGCAATAAGCTTACTTTGATCCTAGTTGTCGTTGATGGATGGGTTTTTGAAAGAAGGACGTCATCTTTAACCTTAGCTTTAAGGTTACATGCTCGCTTACATATCTGCCAGCAAAGTATAATGAAGTTGGCTGGTGACCTTGACGACCTGATACTGAAGCATGATCATGACAATCGCTAAGATTGTTGATCGAATAGAAAAGTTTTAAACAAATACTTAGGCTAGCGGCCTAGCAAAATAATTTCGCTGTACAAGCCGTTTCATGGCAAATGACTTTAACACCACCAAATTTAGTTGATTTCCAACAGATCCGTTCTTATGAACTCGACATCGGATATTTTGAATGAGACATTCCTTTCTCTTTACAATGATGATGATCACGCCAATCTTTCCATTAATTATAATACGCATCTGCACACGCTACTCTTTGACAAACTGAAGTTTCCAATGAGGATCTCTGACAAAAGTGATGACCTCAACCATACCATCGCGGTGAACATGAATGACTTGAATTCATGCTCTCTACCCTGTGTGCATCTCCGATACAAGTCAGGCTAAAACCATCAAACTGCGGATACTTTGTTTACGATGACAATCAACACAACACATGGATCAGAGATGTTTCACGGTTGCTATATGGCAGTACCAAGCGGAAATCTAGTCTGTACATCTGTTGCCGATCATTCACATAACTGAACCTTCTCAACAACCACGTAATGGCTATCGGTGCAGAGTTTTAAGGCCACAGAAGACATTATAAACATGTAAAGAATATGCGTTTCTTTAAGCGCCGCTTTCATAAGACTGATTACCTGGTTCCGGACAATACTAAACCATCTACTTTTGTCCAACTCATATATCAGTACTCATTGATTTCATCTGCTGGGCCAGCAGCTGACCGTCATTTATTTCACTTACTGGTCCATAGAAGTGCTGTAGGCCCGACGCCCGGCACACTGCTTGAAGTGACATATCTGTGAGTTGCCGCTTAGTTTAGAAACTATCTTGCCGTGGCCATATCTATTATGCCAGTAGATACTCTCAGAAAGACGCGGCACTGCTTGTGGTTAGCGAGGACAATATTCATTATAAAACAAAGGCGGATCGGGAGGTAGTCTAAAACAATCAGGTTGGTACCTCCGACGTTAAGTGGCTGTGAAAAGAGTACGTCGACAGCCATGAAATTGGTTTTTAAAAACACCTCAAAGTCACAATCGCACGTGTTGGGGGCATCATCGGGGACAATGTATACTGACGAGGCACGTGACTCCATGACCAGTGACCTAAACAGAAGATCACGTGCTTGTCTGCTCCTAGAAAGGTCCACGATGGATTGTGAAAACAGTACGTAAGTTCTAACCAAAGCTATCCAAACATTCCGTTACGTATTTTAACATATTGCTGACACAGTTTGCATCGAAAACAACTTTGGTTGGACGTTGTTTTCCTTTTTCAAACGAATAAGGACCTGGAAAAGAAAACCTCCTCTAACTCTCTCACTGTGTAAATAGCATGTAAAGCAATGAAATCACTCAAAACGAGTAACGTAAATGTTTGTTTCCTTCTTGATTGTCGACAGGCAGTGTGGAAACCTAATGCATATGATCTGATTTTCAACAATTACAGAACATACTATAGTGAATTTACAATCATGTTATGAAATCGTGCATTGTAACATTGATGGTTTGCGTTTCCAAACCGACAATGTTTGTCACTTACTCATTTTTGCATACACACACCGAGGTAGTTATGCAAGGAAGGGTTGCTAGATTCTGTGACCATTTTTACAAGCTATTTAAAATGGGGGATTGTATATAGTTATGGTTTCTGGTAAAGTTGTAAGTATATGTGTGTGATAAACGGCAAACATCTCGTATAACATAAAACATAAAGTTGATAAGTGGGTAAGTTTGAAAATTCACTTCACATAGCTTATATTGATAGTAAACATTTTGCTTTTGACAAATTTTTTAAGTGTAGCAAATCATTGTTACAAACTCCTGTTGAGAAAAGGAGTGACATTTCTTGTAAAACATTGTAGTGCACTTGCCCTTTATCTTCGTTTGTCTTAGAGAAGGCCACCTTTGCAGCCGCTAGAACAGTAGTAGACGTCGTCGCTGCCGTAGAAATAGTTCATTTAGAAATGAATTTTTATTTTCCCATCCAATGGACAATGATATTAGATTAGATTTGGCAGGTATGATCATGAACGGAGAAGATGAAATACATCTTGCAGGAGGAGACACAATCAGTCAATGCCGTCGTTTGTTTTATAGTGCTTTCACGACGTAGCAACATCACGTCTCTTTTATGTCAAGATATTTGTTTTATCCCTTTTCTTCATGGAGCTTTTCTTCTTTCTGCGGCAATTCTTTTGTTTGTGGGGATGTTGCCTTTTTTGGCGACCTTTCATATTTTTCTTCATTTAGCTTTCTCTTTTAAGATTCTATATATAAGGGGACAAAATAATGACACCTCATAAACAATTACATCCATCAGTTAAAAATGAATTGATTTTTGGTTTGCATATTGTTTTTTTTTTGTTTTGTTTTTTCTTCAAAATGGGTTTGTTAGTTTGGGTATGTTGATTATGTTTTAAAGTAATTGACGTGATCTCAAAGTAAACAGTCGTAACACTTGAAACCAGCTTCTAATAAATGCGCAAGAACCTTCAATGCAACGGATGGCATACCTACTACGACACAATTTGGCAGGAGAATGTGATTGAAAGGAGGTCGTGTGGGCTACCATTTGAAGAAGAAAAAAAAAAAAGAAGTGTAGGATGATTTTAAATTTTCTTCCTTTCTTCCGAATGATGCGAAAGGAGAAATGTAAATAACAGGACATCATTATTAACACCTAACGTGTAACTAATTGGTACAAAGTAGTCTCAAATAATAGCGAATTGGTTGGTTTTAAATCGATGCGTAAATAAGCATTGGTGTTGCAATGTCATAGATCAGTCATAGGGTTCAATTGTTTGGCTAACATATGTACCTGTGATCTGTTTCTTCCATATTTGAACAATAGCACATAATGAGCATTGGGACTGATTTTGGGATGTGCTTGAAATAACTGTTGTGCTGGCATTACAATGGTGTCCGTGGCGTTTAAACCAAGGTTTATTCTTCTACGTCTTATTCTAACATCTCCTCGAAGATGACAAGATGTGGTTTGACTGAAGTCAAACACGATTCCAAAATCTTCACGTAAAATGACTTCTGTAAACAAAATCGATTTAATTGAAAGAAATTTAAAGAAAGTGCAAACCTCACCTTGTAACAAGGCATGGTATTTTACGCTTGACAATCAGACAAATGCGATTTGTATTCGATGAAACGCTCTAGTTTGTTTGAACCACTCGATATATAAATCAACATTTTAAAGAAATTGCGAATATGCAAGGACTCCCAACGTTTTCTAAATGTTTGTCTATCGTTTGATACTAGAGGAATTGAAGGACGAGGCAGCGATAGTAACACGTTGAGAATGCTGAAAAGATTATCAAATGCAAAATACATTTAATACATCTGAAGCTAGACTAACATTTCTAATATTGGTGTCAAAACACAAGAAAACATTTTTCTTTCGAAGATTTAAAACACATACGGCATATATTATTCCGTTCGTTGTTGTTGTTGTTGTTGTGGGGTTTAACGCCATTTTTCAGCACGATAGGCTATACATGGCGGCCAGTATTAATGGTGGAGGAAGAACCCGGAAAACCCCGGAAAGAACCACCGACCCACGAGAAGCTACTGGCAGGCTTTCTCACATGCCCACATTGGCTGAATCTTAGACTCGAACCGCCGCAGACAGAGGTGAGATGGCAGTGATCCGTAACGAAGAGCGCTTTAGACCACTCGGCTATTCCGTTCGTGATTTAATGTCTGTCCCATTAAATGTATGTGCAAGCTATGGTCGTCTTCTTATATTTATACAAATTTAGTGTCTCTAATTTCTCCGTTATTGTCTTTCTTCTCATTTCCTTTATATTTGTACGAAATTACTTTCGTGGATTTGTAATAGATCCTGTTTCGGGTTTTCTACTACGGCTTTTATCATTATCTCATGTTCACCTCTCAGTGTTTGTAAGTTAACTCCTTCTTGCTTCCATGCATCGACACCAGAAAATTTCCTGTCATGTACATCTTCCCAATGGAAAAGTTGCTGGTATAAACAACTGCATATACACGCATCTTGATAAGTATAAAGCGGAACTAATGATCGACGAATGTATTCTTAACATGGGCATGAAAACGTTTGCTCATCGCTATTTTAACACAACGTATCTTACTTACGAAAATAAATTTGGAATTATTACGCTTCGATAACCGAAATCCGACGAAAATGCCGTCATTAAAACGCAAATTACCCGTCGTCCAAACTATAATGGAATAGACGTGGATGGAATCAGTTCTGTTAACGGTTCTTGATACTCTAATAACTCAACACTGTCATTGACTTCCTTCCACTGAATTTATTGCAACAGTGAGGACAAAAGCCGTAGCGTGGTAAACTTCATATTCACGTTGTTGTTTTCTGTCTGTGATAGTATTTGCCAAGAATAACTTTTCATCTACTGTGGAAATAGCAATTATAGAAAAATTCCTCAAATGATGTTTCACTTGTATCTTGACAAACTCTCTGTAAATGCGTGCAGTTAGCAGAATTGGTAAATTCCGAATTCTAAACTAGTCATTCATAGAAATACCTTTGTTTTCTTTGTTCTTTGAGCGAATAGTGAAATCGACAGACAAACGATATCCGACAGAGAAATCTGTAGGAAATATTAATTTCTTTAACTGATGTTACACCCATCGTTAAGGGGTGTTGTCGTAGGTGTCAAACCAGGTTGTGTTTAAACGTATTGATTCAATCTGGTATAAGTCTTCACTTTCAAGAGTGCTACAAAGCATGCAAACAATGTAGCTATGAATCATACAGTCAAAGACCCTGTGAGATGGTTTATTGAAAAATGACGATTGATAAAATCGACCACTTTGAGACCTCTGGTGCGATATGTTCGTTTGGACGCAATTATTATTATTTGCGTTAATCTGAAGCTTTACAAACTAGACGGTCACGTTGTATTTTACTAGCCAAGTATTCAAAGATACAAAGAACAAACATGGATGTATTTGATTTCTTTTCTTCGAAATTCGTCCTCATCGCATGGCAAGCGCGTTGCATTGGTTCTTTATACAAAGAAATTGTCTAGTGGATTCAGAAGTATTTGTGTCTGTCTAACCTCGGGCGTCGTCTGTATGTTTGCTCGTACAACTCCTCCATGGTAAAATCTAAAAAAGAACATTTCAGATTGTGATTGAGGGAACCAAGTAGGTATAGAAAAAGAAAAGAAAAGAAAGAAACTTCTGTCCATGTGTCATTCCAAATATTTTAGTCATTTTTTTCAAACACATGGCCAAATAATTCATGAAATCTTTAAAATGCATTTGTCGCGATTTCACTTCGACTAGACTGGCTCCAACCATAATCGGTGCGATCGTTTGAATAGATTCAGAAGGAAACATTCCGTCGTATCAAGAGAAATTGTGAGCAATGATTGTAGCATCCTTACGGCTGTCTTTGTAAGGCTACATATCCTTCCTCTTCGCGCCAATATCGTCGGTGGAGTCTAAAATCGGAAAGAGACAGTGGAAAAAATTGCTTCCAGTATTAAAGTTTCACAAGCCCCATGATCAACGGAGAAATTGAAAACGTGAATGATGTTTTCTATTATGCGGTATAGTTCTCGTCTTGCGAGGTGCCCCAGTCTCTCTAGGAGGTGAAGCGTGGGTCATGCAAAGCGTAATGGTTCCGTCGGTCATGTTAAACTTGTCACTGGTTTGTTGAATGTGTTGAAGTATGTAATTATTTTGAACCGTGTGATTTATGCATGTCTACTAAATTGGAGACTTTAAACTGGATGGAGATTCTCAAACAATTGGCCTCTTTAGTTGTTGTTGTTGTTGTAGGGTTTAACGCCATATTTTAGCACACATAGCGGCCAGTATTAATGGTGGAGGAAAAACCCGGGTTGGCCTCTTTAGCTTGGCACTGCAATTTTGTTGTAACTAAGATGGATTCACACAAGTCTGTAATTAAATCTGCTGTTTTCTAGGGTGGCACTTCAGACATGAATAAGACCTCTTGCAAATTTCATCTTGTAGGTGTAAGCATTGGTGCACATTTGATGCAGGTCAAATTTAGCTGCAGGTCAGGTCAGGTTTTGCATCTCTATCAAATATGATAATAATTTTCTGGAGTTTCTGAGCGACTTTATCTTTGCTGGATCAGGATTCTCTTTGTCTTGTGGCCGAGGAGGTAGTGTACGTTGATTCATTTCACGCACCACATCGTCGACATCGCTGGCATGTTCTTGCGTTAAACATTTAGTTAGCACGTGGGGCAAAAACAAGGAAAGTCGTCGTCTATGTCACCACTTGGCATCTACGTCCACGATCTCGCTGGACTATGGAGATCATTTTAATTTGATTACAACATTATATTTGACTAATTTATACGCACGCACTCACATCTTCTATGCATGAAAAACACACTTTATATACTTATTGACTTGGTATTATTAGCTATAAATGTCTCAAGCTAAGTCCAATTTCATTACCGGTTGATGTTGCTTTGGTAGTCATTGCTGTTTGATACTGCTGACAACTGACTACCGTGAGTGTGGATAGATTAATACAAGTTTTAGGAATTTTGGCTGGTGAAATTCTCTTTCTGTTGCCTCAGATACATTAAATCTGCGTTCCGACTGTGAAGAAGGAAAATATGGAAGAGTGAAATTAAGTCGACCCTCTGGTTAGAGATTTACAGATAGTTATTCGAAGAATACTTAAAATAAGAATACGGACAATTCGTCTGGAAATAAAAGTCACGATTGATGCGAGATCTGACATCGGGCTCTGGAAGCAAATGTCACAATAGATGCGACATCTGAATGAAAAGAAAGAACAAGAGAAAATTGAACAAAGGTAGAAATATGTATTATCATTGTCAGGTTACAGGACACTGGTCTTCTGAAAGGCTTATTAAAAAGAAGCACAAGAAGCGAGAAGTTGAGAACTCTTCAAAATTAGAAACAGAAAGATACAAACCCGTCTTAGACACAAGACGTTAAGGTAACAGAAAGAGAATGAAGAGGGAATAAAATGCATGCGAAGAGAATGAAAGGTAGAGACAGACATTAAAAGAAAGACAAAATGGAATTTGGTGATGTGTTATGACATTTGCATTGTGATTCAAAGGAGACTATTCCAAGGAAACTTATGTGTCCATCTGTCTTATTTTCTCACATTATGGATACGTTACTTAAACACACTCAAACACACAAACCATCGACCGTTGGGGAAATGAATGTATGGTTTAACATAATTTGGCAATCACTGAGTAGTGTTTCTTTTCTAACAGATACTAAAGACCCAGAAAAGGACGTGAAGGTGTTTGTTTTGACACACTTATAGACTTTACAACATCAGCTTTAACTGGCTAAATTTATATGTGCGCCTAAGTCCGACTTCTGTTGTTTCTATTGCTCGTTTGGAAGTGATAATAACTCTCCCGTTACTACTGTTATTTTGATAGAATGTGACCATGGATTGTTATTTTAAAATATAAAGACGTCATCTATTTATTTCAAAAGATGTTGTGCCTGAAGATACATACATAAAATGCGAAACTAGTTGCGCTGAATTATCGGCATTTGTTTGCACTGGTTTTTTTTTATTAAAAAAAATTGAAATATACATACATGTTTGGGAATCAAAGATTTCGGGAAACCTATTCATTTTTTTGTATCTTAATCTGATTTGGGATCAAGGATTTCAGGAAATATATCAATTACTTTTATCAGCATCATAGTGGAAATACGGCATATGATGTTATAAATATTGAGTATAAAACTAACTACCGCATATGACGCTACAGTACTGTACACTGTTTTATGCAAACCAGGCACTCAAATGAACTATGTTAGGAAAATAGTTGGCTTGAACTAGTACAGTTAAATGGAAACGATTATAAGCCAGCACTTAATATTTAGTCTTCTGCAAAATTATAACTCTACAAATATTTTAATGAGCTGTGTATTTGGTGCACATTTTTGGTGCAGTGTACGTCTGTTTTATGTATTCAATAATCCTGGAGATTTTGCTGATCACATATATAGTGGTTCCACTGCAAGACTATTAACTATCTTCTTAGATAATATTATTATTAGTAGCAGTAGTAGCAGTAGTACCAATAGTAGTAGTAGTACCTTTAATGCTGTTTTATTATTATTATTATTATTTTTGTTAGTATTATTATTATTATTATTATTATTCAAGTGCTACTAATTACAAATGAATTGGACTGAATTTAATGCAATATTTCGTGTATTTGAAAATAAAAATCAGTACTCATTGGGTGATACAATAAACAAAGAAAACGTAAAATGTCGTATTTTACCATTATATTCTGATAATAAAGACATTACGTCTGAAAAAATCAAACATAAATTATATAAAGTAAAGACAATTATAAAATTTAATATTGTGTATATATATATTTTGAACTTATTATTTAATCTGGTGTTGCAAAATGCCACTATATTGAACATGATCTAATCTCCTAACACAGTGTAAACAAGATATGAATATTCCAAAGAGAAAACCTGGAATATATTTCTGAACACATGAATAAATATAACGTGCAATATTTTATGTGTTTGCTTATAGTAATATTAGTATTATTAATATTGATTGTTGCAGCAGTAGTAGGCGCTGCAGTAATGGTAGCATGAGTGCATGATTTAGGAATTTAGCAACTGTAGTAGAAGTAGCATTTTCTAATGCACTTTGAGTTATAATAGTGGTAGTTGTCGTAGCAGTTGTATCAGTAGCCATAGTAGTACTATTTCCTGATGTTTTGGTTAAGACAAATAGACAAAGCAATTTCGAATTTCGTTTTTTTTATTGAAACAAATTCGCATAATATTTAGAAGTGATCGCACCTAAGGAAATATTATGTATTAAGAAAACTATAGTTTATCCCCAGTCTAGATCTAACTAATCCCGTTGTATAAAATACGTAACATCTACGTTGTTTCAGGAAATGTGTATCATTATGTATTCACCAAGGAACGTGCAGTTTGTGGTGCCTAGCATTTTCTTTAGAAAATGCGGTTGAATTCGCCAAATATTATTATTGAGAGATTCATCCTATATGAATTGAATATAGCTCTTACATAAAACAATCTGTCAATACTATCTGAGAATTTTCTGTAATGTCTCATGTTAGAAAACGTGGATAACAACATTTCCGGTATATATATCTAATATAATTTTCTTAAGGAATATTGTATTCCTGAATATTATGCAAACAGTAGTAAATTGTAAGAAAGAAGGTAGTCCTGAGGCATTCACTTCTGCTTAATACTAGTGATTATCGCACTCCAAAGTGTACTAGCAAAATTTAATTATATTTTATAGCCAAAACTATGCATTCAATACACCACATTATGCACTTATGTCATTCAGCCAAACAAACATTTCCTTATATACGCCTTTGTAAAAATGGCCGTGATTTTGTTCAATATAAATCGATACCTTACTAATTTGGCGCGAGATTTTTTATTTTTTTTATTTTCTGCCTATCTGAGCGTTAGATACATGGTCAATGTATGCGATTCCGAAGATCTTGCGGAAGCATCTCATTTCAATGAATCCTGTTCTGTAGATCTGATGTGAGTGTCAGTGGAAGCAATAGCAATGTTTGTATCCTTCCATATTGGCCTCAAGCTTGTTATTGCTGCTGTTGTCCGGGCAATCCTGCTAAGTAATTCTAGTTTTGAGTCCTCATCTTTCATAATAGCTCACAAGTACCTGAAACTTGTGACTGTTTCCAGCTTCTGTCTAAGTACTTTTATTTCTGCACTGGTACCATTGGTGTTGTTTGTCACCCAAGTCAGAAAGTACTTCTTTTTTATCTCCTGTTAATCCATCACTATCATCTGTAAAGCGAAGTTTGGTGGTTGTTCTTCCTCCGATCCTTTCCAAAACATTGCTGAGGAGTGTATGTGGCAGTATGCAACCCTGTTTGACTTCCAACTGTTGTTCGACCTTCTTGAAAGCTTTGATGGCATGGTACAGATTTTGCTGATGCTAAAAGTGTTTCTCTCAAAGGAGTCTGATATTGAATATTTGTTTCTTTATGCTCCTTATTTCTCGAAAACCTGCTTGCTCTTCAGCAAAAAAGTCTCTGCTTGAGTCTTTCGTCTTCAGCATGACTTCGCTTGGGCGGCTGATCAGACTGACGGTGTTGTGGTTTTGAAATAACTGCAGGTTTCCTTTCTTGGGGAGCACGATGACCAAAGGTTGAGTACATGTTTTGGGTCATTCTACTGTCTGCAATAACTTGTTGCAGATTGTTTTTAGGACAGTGACTATCTTTTCTCTTCCTATTTGAATGAGTTCTGCTGGCATGTTGTCAACGCCAGCTGAATTTTCTGTCTTTACTGACCTAACTGCAGTTTCTCCTTGCTCACGAAGAATGGTGTTGTCATCAATTTATTTTGCTGGAAGGTGCTTTAATACTGTTGGGTCTCCTTGGGTTTTATAATTGTAAAATTGTGAGCAGTATTCTGCCAATTGTTTGAGGATCTCTTGATCTTCTGTGGGCCATTTTCCTGACTTGTCTTGGATGGTGGTACTTGTTTAAGATATGTGAGATCTTTCACCAGCTGGTATCCATCGTGCTAACGTTTCTGCTTTGACTGTCTTGGATTTCAAAGCATTGTCTTTCTATCTAGACTCCTGTGCTTTTCTCGTACTTTTCCTGATCATGTTACTTAACTCTCTGTGTTTTCTAGCTCATTAATTGTCTCTTTTTTCTTTTGTCACATATTTCAATTATATCGGTTGTGAGCCAAGGTTTTTTGCTCGACGATTGTTGCAATGATCTCGCTGGCTGTGCTAGTCACATCTGTGCTAAATGTGGTTGTTAAGCACACTAGGTCCGTGTTGTGGTTGTCCAGGGTTATCAAATGTGCAAATTTACCATATATCTTTGCTTGGAAGGCTTCTTCGACGTTTGGATTTTTCCATTTTTCAAGGTCAAATGTTATTCTTGGTTGGTACGGCGTTTTGATCACTTTTAATATATCATGATCAATTCCAATATCTGCTCATGGGAAACGTTGCGTTATTGCGATATTCAGTCCCGTGCTGAATCGTCTTGTCACCAAGATGGAGTCGGTCTGGTTGTGATATTGTCCGTTTGGACCGTGCCAGGCCCATCTTCAATATCCTTTGTGAGGGCCGAACGTGATGGTTAGCACAAGATTGTTGTAGGCGGCAATGTCCAAAAGCCTGAGTCCACTTTCATTTGTCTCTACATTGCAGAAGGGTCCACAAATCCTTTGCCAGTTTGTCTGTGAATCAACTCCTACCTTTGCATTCCAGTCTCCTTGTACAAACCGAATCTTTTTTTGGGGGGCGATTTGTCAATGACATCTTGCAGTTGATTATAACATTCTACAGTTCGCTTTCATCATAGTTAGGCGTCGGTACACAATATAATTGTGATATTAAAAGGGAGCCGCCCTCGGACGGATGGTAATAAGTCTGTTTGAGACTGGGCAGCAACACATTATGCTGTTCACAAGAAATACAACGCCATGATTGTGTTTGTCCCTCATCGGCTGAAGCGAAGCTTATGTCCTTCTTCTGTTCTTATTTCGCCAAAGTTTTAATCTAGCCACGTAGCAGAGACCAATAATGATACAGTAGTGCCTTTTCTAACTCATGTCTAAGTCTTTTCTAATTTTCCATATCTCTCACTGTTCAAACGTTCCATGTACCGATAATGATGTTGTCTCTCCATTGAATTTGACAGTGGGTGCACCATGCTTGTCACTTTCGTCCTGGTGTGCAGCGGCAGGTGAGGTCACTGCTGACCCGGGTTGTGACCGATCCGATATGCTAGATGTCTTCACGTGGTGTGTTAAGGGCAAGATACAGCCTGGAGGAGTTCATTCCACTCCTGACTGGATGATCACAGCCGAAGTCCACCGATATTATTTGCGACGCCCTGGTCATGAAGCTCATTTTGGAGGCCTTCCACCCTGGCTGTCGAATTCATCGATAAAGACATCCACCCAGTGATGACGTGCTATCATCGCATTATTTTAACCATAGATCTATAGAACTGCCCATTATATATAGTGACTTATTTCTCTCGGGGACCTCTCCGGTGGCATTGTGGTTAGAGCGTCCTCCTCGGCGCCGGAGGTCGTGAGTTGGAATTGCGGCCGAGTCATACCAGATACGGTACTAGCAGAGACGGTACTAGCAGCTGCCCTGCAAGATGCTCAGCGTTAAGAAGTTAGTGTTAGGACTGGTTGGTCTGGTGTCAGGATAATGTGACTGGGTGGGACATAATACATGTCTGTGGCATGATGCCCCAATGCTAGATAACACGATAAACTGTCATGCTGTATACATATTAGTGATATCACAAAGATGGCCGCTATTGCTTAACCGGCTTGATGCAGCTGTTCCGTTTTTTTTTGCCGTTTTCATGATATTTGTACTCGGTGGCTGTCTTCGTCTGCGTTTCTGTGTTCATTATGTATTGGCTGTTCAGTTCGTATGTGTTTCTTCATCTCCTTGTTTTGGAAACGAGAACAATTAGACTTTTTCTCAGCTGTCTTGCTCCACTACTACAACTTCCATTTGAACAAACCGCCATCACGTGATACTCACCAGTCAACCCGTTTATGCTATGATGGACCCTCATTAATTGCTTTAAATGACCACTCCTTGGCTCTCCACACTACATTGTGCTCTAGACTAAACGAACTGGGACTGCATCCATCATTACCTAAATGTAAAAAGAAGCGAAAAGAGAAAAGTTGTTTCAAAGTTGGCCGGCGTAGAACAGGAAGAAGTATTCCAGTTATCTCCCTTATGCCCTTTTCGGCTCGACAATTTAAAAATTCGACTGTTAATTTAGATAACCTAATTAAAATCCCTATTAATTCGTCAACCTTCGTGTCAACTATCCGAGAGATACCTCTGCGAATTGCATTGTTCAATGCCCAATCAGTAGGACCACCGCAAAAGCGCACAGAATAGTTAATTTTATCAACGACCAGAATATTGACGTCTTTTTCCTGACAGAAACATGGCTAAAAACATCAGGCAATGAGCCCAAGTGTGCGGATCTAACACCCACTGGTTACTCCATCAAGTCGTTTCCACGTAACTCATGCGTAAGTGGAATTGCTATCATCACAAAGAACTCCATGATCAAACGTCTTAACCACACCACAACATTCAATTTCGACCACACATTGTTGGAACTAGTCCAAACCACACTCACATTGGAGCAAAGGTCAGTCCATATTTTCTGCCTATACTGCCCTCCTCCTAGTAGAAAAAACAAGATGACTGAATCTCACTTTTTGGAGCAGTTTCCGAATCTTCTGGAGTATGGAAATTCTATAGGTGGCAACCTGATTATTCTTGGAGATTTCAATTTTCACTTTGACTTTTCCGGGAATCCAAACACATCAAAACTCATAGATTCCATTAATGGCTTCAATCTCAAACAGTCAGTTAACCAACCCACCCATAAACATGGTCACATTTTAGACTGGATTCTTCATAGACCTGATGATAACATTCTACGGTCCTCCCTGGTATCCTATGAACTTTGCATCACATCACCTCTGCATTATATGCCATCTTGACGTATCAGTCACCTTTATCTGCTACTAAGAGAAATCTCTGTATGATAAATAGAACCAAACTAATGCACGACATCCAAGCTAACCTCACAACTTGCTTACCTCCTACCGCAGAACAACTCGATAACTGTCTGCGTTCATTGCTCGACAAATATGCCCCAGCTACCAAGTGCAGAGTATCAATTCAGAAGTGTTCTCCATGGTATAGCAGTGTTGGGGACCAGCTTCGCACTGCTAAAAGAGAAGAATGTCACAAATATAGTCCATGCAGCGAAATCAGCCCACTACACTACTAAGATCATGGAAAGTTCCAACTGCAAAGAGCTCATCGAGATTACTAAGAAGCTAATGGCAGAGGAACAAATCTACACCACTTCCAAATACCTTCTCTCTTTGCAAATTTCTTCCGTGACAAAGTACAAACCATTAGAGATAAGCTTTACACCACAATTTCAATTAACTCGTCGTCACCATACAGTTGCGATACAGAATTTGAGCGGCAACCATTAACAGCATGTGAACCTGTCTCTATGGATTTCGTACGTACAATCCTGATGACGAGTGCACCTAAGTCATGTGAACTTGATCCAATTCCAACATCACTGGGGCTTTAGTGCTTAGATGTTACTGATGTTATTAATACTTCTCTCACATCAGGGGAATTCCCATCATTTTTCAAAACTGCCATTGTAAAGCCTCTGCTGAAGAAACCAACACTAGACCATAACGATTTAAAGAACTATCGCCCAGATTCTAATCTCCCATTCATATCAAAAATCTTAGAAAAGGTTGTTCTATCCCAGCTTGGTTCTCATCTGAATTCAAAATAGTCTTCTTAGCAATGTACAATCTGCATATCTCCCTTGCCACAGTACTGAAACTACTCTTCTAAAAGTAGTTAATGACATTCTCTCTGCTTTGGATAGCAGAAAGATTACAGTTCTCACCCTCCTTGATTTTTAGCAGTGCGAAGCTGGTCCCCAACACTGCTATACCATGGAGAACACTTCTGCAATATTTGACACAATAGACCATGATATTTTACTTCACGGTCTTCAGCATGTATTTGGCATTCATGATAACATCCTTACCGTGGTTCAAGTCCTACTTGGTCAACAGGACACAAATTGTGTCTGCAAATGGAATACACCCCATGCACAGTTGATCCATGTTGTGGTGTTCCACAAGGGAACTGTTATCTTCATTCTATACACTCTTCCGCTCTCAAGTGTCATAGATCATCATCCAGTATCTCACCAATTGTACGCTGATGACACCCAAATATAAAAATCTAGCCACCCAACTGAAGTTGATGCTACCATCCAAGGTGTAGAGAGGTGCATTTCTGATATGAAATCATGAATGACATGTAACGAGCTGCAGATGAATGATGATAAAACTGAGGCCATTCTGATTACAACACAAAGACGTTCTCATTCACATCCTTTACCTCAAACAATAAATATCAGCAACACCAACATTAAATTCACACAATCAGTACGAAACCTAGGTGTTACTCTGGACAGTACTCTCACATTGCACCAACATGTCATGAACATATGCAAGGCTGCATATCTTGAGCTGAGACGCATCAGCTCCATTCGCAAATATCTTTCAGTTGATGCCACTAAAACACTTGTGTGTTCATTAGTACTTTCAAGACTGGATTATTGTAACTCAGTTCTGTCTGGTTCATCACAATATCTATTTCAAAAATTTCAAAAAGTTCAAAACACAGCTGCTCGGATCATACTTAGAGTACCACGATCACAGCACACCTCCCCGCTGCTCTGTACCCTACACTGGCTATCCATTCGATCCAGAATCAAACACAAAATTGTTCTCTGTGCTTCTTTTCACTGACGGACTCTAGTCCAACATACCTATGCGACCTCACCCATGTGTACACACCAGCAAGATACTTACGCTCCTCTTCTGACAATCGTATACTCGTTATTCCCGCTATGAAAACAAAGTCATATGGACAGCGTTCTTTTGCATACCAGGGCCCAGCAACGTGGAATGAATTGCCCAATGAACTTAGACACAAAGACACAGTGATCACATTCAATAGTGCTCTCAAAACGCTTATTTCGACTGCAAGATTAAACTTAAAGACCTAATAATGTTTGCTACCTTAAATATTCTCCGCATGTTTTTTCTATGTTTTCTAATTTTATGGTGTTTGTGTTAGTAATCATATCATTATGTTTTTTTAAAATCTTGTATGTGTTATCTAATGTTGTAAAGCGCTTAGAGCTTCAAAAAATTAGGCGCTATACAAAGTCATTATTATTATTGTTATTATTATTATTATTATTATTATTATTATTATTATTATTATATGACTGAACAATTAGTAACTCTACTTCTAAAATACAAACCACACACACATTTTTAGTCTCGATAAGGTAACAAATTCAACATCTTACTCCAACCAAGTAATTTTTCATAAAATATACATTATGATACTAATTAAATTATTTTATCCGGGCGTCTACTGATCAAGTTGCCAGAGAATTAAAGTTTGACTTGCTTGCTTGGCGGGTTTTCCCACAATATTTTCCTACATTCCACCTATTGAAGGTAATGAGAAAATGTGCTTTCATTGTTTATTATCGCTTTTTCAAACACTTCTGATCTGATTGCAGGATGAATCAAGGATGATGCTTTTAATGTTTAATACATTCAGATTTTTTTAAAAAAAAGTCTTCATAATTATGGCTATCCGTTTCTGCTTATACAGC
The DNA here is from genome assembly GCA_028554795.2 of Sinohyriopsis cumingii. Classification (NCBI taxonomy): domain Eukaryota; kingdom Metazoa; phylum Mollusca; class Bivalvia; order Unionida; family Unionidae; genus Sinohyriopsis; species Sinohyriopsis cumingii. The sequence continues at coordinate 38,606,797 of CM068831.1, read as the reverse complement.
ATCTTCATTACTGAACAGCTTTTCCATGGTTCCGAAGATTATTGAATTTGGTCTATAATTTGCACACACATTAACACATGTACTTTAAACATCTTGCTCTCGAAAGCACACTTCTCTATTGTCTTAATATTTCCTGTTACCTTCCTATCCCTAAAATGTAAATACAAACACACGAAGACGAATGAAAGAAATAATCAAACTTTGTTAGTTTCCCTGGAAGAGGCCATCTCAAGTGTGCGTGTTTAGTAGCTCGTTATAGCGCACGTTTACGACCAAAGGGTTAATAAAAGTCGTGTATTTTCATGCTAAAGCGTCTCTTAAGTGTCCTCGACAATTTGGTCCTTAAAGCTCAAGATTATATGTATAGACAACTGATACAACTGATAATGACGGAGATTACAGAGTTTGTCAAATGAGCCACACTAATAAAATTGCAATCATGTTTGAAATACAACCTAAGGAGAGAAAGGATGCCTTGCCAGTCAGACTATATAAAGTCTAGTGATTGTGCATATTTATTAGTCGTTTATTGTTCGTCTTTGATGACTTTGCAATAAAAGCTTATAAATAAATATTGCTCATAATCTGATACAAATTGAAGCCTCAAGAATACTAACAATAAAATTGTTTACGGACAAATAACGACATTAGACTAATGCAGAGTTAAACTTTCAAACATTACTAGTGCATACATGTTTGGTGCCTTGTCGTTACTTGTGGACTTGTTTCAGCGTGCCTTAATAAATATTATTTTCGACTTTGTTTTCTGTACAAGTGTGCATATATTTTGTCAACATTTTCATCTCGTCTAGAATGCTTTTCATTCGCCTATCGGATTATTTCATTTTAAATGCGTGACCTAACTGGGTCGGGATGTGAAGCAAGCCAAGAGGGATTTATGTGTACTGTATCGAATTTATAGCTGCATTAGCTCATTTCAGTCGTTGGATCATATATCCAACAATATATTACGATATCAGTTGTCAGCTAAAGCAGTTTTAGTTTTCTTAAATGTTTGTGACCTGTTAATTTGTATTTTCATGGCAGATAATATTCAAAATAATCGTAGGATACAATCACAGTATCAATACAGAATACACGAACCATATATTATCTTAAGTTGCCTTTCTTTGAGCATCGCTCCAAACGTCGTTTAAATTTGTAGTTGTGGACTAATGCATGTCGTCGATGCCATCGAATTAGGCAAAAGACAGAATATCATCAAGTGCCATATTTGTTAGTGAATGTATCAAATACATTCCCTTTCTTAGACCCCAGACATCAACTCCCAGTGGAATCAGTTGTGCAACTTACAGTGCATGAATAGGAGCCATAAATATCTTCTGATTGTATTTTCCTACCATTTAATAAGTATGACAATATCAACAGTATTTACAAACATCATTTTTGATTTTTGGCCAATAAAAGTGAGTCAAGATATTCTGATAAGTCTTATTAATCCCAAAATGACCAGCCAAATGAGTTTCATGGGCCAGACAAAGTATTTCCTGTCTGTAAAATTTCGGAACTACAGTTCAATACAAAACATTACAATATGCATTCGTCTTGTCTCTGATTATAAAGCACTAACAAACAATGCCACCTCTGAGGAACAATTCAAGCTATATCATGCTTATGTGTTCCATTTGCAGGTATCCATTTTCTAATAAGACTTCCATTTTTAATGAAATAACAGACATGAACTTCAGTGGCTTCAGTTTCACTAATGGCCATTTGAAACAAAAAGATCTTATGATCTTTTTCGTATTCGATGACCCGTGATTGTCGTTTGTCACCCGTTTTAGAAAAGAAAATGAGTAGTTTAACTGGGATCAATACCTTTTGATTGATCCAAACAAGGAGTGAAAGTGACCTCATCAAAAGCCTTATCAATACATGTGTCAGATAAAGAAATACTTTCCTTATCAATATCATTCTCAAAAGCTTTCTTCTCTGGTAACTGCACAAGCTGGGTATAAAACAGAGAATTCTTTTTCAGTTGGATCGACTTTCTGATCCAAACAAGTCTTGTCAATTACAAGTGAATTAACCACAACCTTTTGTCTAGCTGGGTCGTTGCCAAGTGATAAACAAATGCCCTCAACGGGTAAAACACTGTTCCGACTGTCACGGGTCCGAAGACTAAGTCTGATGACAAATTTACACAATAGAGTGAATATTAACAAAGCCGCACTTTTCTCCCTGAATAAGAACACTCATTAGAAGAAGTACCTGATAATAAAGACTCTCAGAAGCTCCTGTGTCACTTAAATTATTTACAGGGACGGGATTGGCCAAAACACATAAGCATGATATAGCTTGAATTGTTCCTCAGAGGTGGCATTGTTTGTTAGTGCTTTATAATCAGAGACAAGACGAATGCATATTGTAATGTTTTTATCATAGCTTCGACATGAATGGTTCATAATACTCCATAGAGGAATTATAATATATTGCTGTACCCAAATATTAATGATCTGGCGGAAGATTTGCAGCCATCATGCAAAACTGCTTTAGGATGCAATCTGGTTTATGTGACTGGAAATTTTATTACTTGTCAAAGCTCAATTATTTGAAAGACAGGACGAAATATTCGTCTTGGCCAAAACGAAACTCATCAAAGTCCTTGACCGTATATCTAAGGTGATACGCCACAATGCCACCTCTGAGGAACAATTCAAGCTTTCCTTCTATGAAGCCCACAAATGCGAAACCTTGAAGAATGTAGTATGGGTGCGTCACTCATGCCATACACATTAGTTGTAATTGGAAAAGTTATGTGAACTTAAATCACTCTGTGTCCACGATAACAGTTCAAAATGTGTAGTCCGATATCCATGACGATGATATCCACTATACCTAAGTTTGTTATATTATGTAACCTGTCGTATTCATCGTTATTCTACAACAACTACATGTATTGGCTGATGATCTAGTTCGATGTCGAATACATGGAATAAGAAAAACAATTGTCATGTTTCCAGTTTCGTTCTGTATGATAACTTTGCTATTACCCAATATGTTTAGTAACTTATCTGTAATCTTGTGTTTTGTAATCTTGTGTTCTTCGATCTCTACATATTCGGCATGGAACACTTTTCAGGAAAAGCATTATGTTACTTATTGAAAAAATATAACATTTTGATTCCATTTTTAATAAATACGTATTGAATTAATAATGTATTTTCCGTGAGGAAAGGTTTCCTGCTTTTTAAAGAAAAATTATCAATAAGATTTATTTAGTTGTCACACTTGTAAATGATAATGAATATTGCACTGTACTAATCTGAAATGAAATTATACATTATACAATATGAACAAAATGCTATATTAATTTTGAGACAATTTCATCCCTTTTCTCCGATTTTCTGTATGTAGTATCCATTAGAGGTGATATGATTTCCGATACAAGTTTTCTCTTTACGTGCTGGTTATCAAAGAAGAGAATGCATTGTTTTCATCTTTACTACGTATTGCTCATTTATACTATGTATCCATAAGTTATTCGCTAAACTGATAATAACATTTTGAACTTTTTTTAAATTAATAATCTTGTATAAAGTTGAATAAAATAAGATGTTTGACCTGATCGATTTTAAAACTTAGGATAATCTGTTCATCATGAGTTCGATGCGCACAATTCAATTGCTGTTTCAAGCGGACACTTGCAATATGGTTTAAAAATTATGGATCTTAGTTTTTGGTGAGAGGAGTTTAGATGTAAACATTTTTTTTTGCAGCAGACAAAGTGGTTATTGCAAAATGCACGTGAAATCGATTCTTGGCTGGCGCACTCCACGATTGTACAAAATAGGGCCATTTTATTTTTCAACGGTAATGCTATTAAAACTGGAAGAAGACCAATGCCTGACCTTTTTTTTAATTTGTAGATAATATCAAGCTGTATTTTAGAATGTATGTGTGTGTGCCACAGAATGCATAACATTAGATTCAGATTCAACAGTGCTTTTTTTTTTTAATTTCTCCACATTATCGGCTGAATACGAAACGTTACATATTTTAGTATACTTCTGTTTTAAGCACAGCACTGTACAATGTACTATTAGTTATGGCATGCATTATGCAACAAATTGACAATATCCATGTACGTCGAAAAATAGAACTCCAAACTAGATATTAGCGCATTTTGTCTGCACAAAGAAGTGTCATCGGACTGTGTATTTCTTATCATGAAACTTGACTGCACAACATAATTCTAGGTGAGGGTTGCGCTAAAGCACAAACACTATCAACGTACGAGTTTTAGAATTATCATTTCGTTGCTGATCTGCGGTTGGTACATCTGTCTCTACTGTGCATATATAAATCGTAATACACTTCCGCGGCATTTTATTATATTCCTACCTGCAATGTACAAATATTATAAAGGAGAAGCAACAATAACGATTGTATACACTCGAATTCTTTGAATTCTTACATTCACTATCCTTTTAGACTTTAACTTTGTTTGTGCATCAGGACCAATTAGTTCTAGGAGTGTCTAAAGTGATTTGAAAAACAACGTGTAGAAACTTAAGGGCGTCTTTAACTCTTAGCATTTTGACGTTGCTAAATACATATTTATTCTACAGTTTTGAAACATTAAATCATGATCAAAATGTCTTTGTTTGGTATGAAATAGCACTCCATAAACTTAATATATGTAGAAGTGGTTTATTCGCATCATTAAAAACATAATTAGACAGAGTCATACAATGTATCACATTAAGAGTGACTCGGAGTTTGAGGCCGCTATGCATTACATTTGAATAATTCACGCAGCAATAAGCTTACTTTGATCCTAGTTGTCGTTGATGGATGGGTTTTTGAAAGAAGGACGTCATCTTTAACCTTAGCTTTAAGGTTACATGCTCGCTTACATATCTGCCAGCAAAGTATAATGAAGTTGGCTGGTGACCTTGACGACCTGATACTGAAGCATGATCATGACAATCGCTAAGATTGTTGATCGAATAGAAAAGTTTTAAACAAATACTTAGGCTAGCGGCCTAGCAAAATAATTTCGCTGTACAAGCCGTTTCATGGCAAATGACTTTAACACCACCAAATTTAGTTGATTTCCAACAGATCCGTTCTTATGAACTCGACATCGGATATTTTGAATGAGACATTCCTTTCTCTTTACAATGATGATGATCACGCCAATCTTTCCATTAATTATAATACGCATCTGCACACGCTACTCTTTGACAAACTGAAGTTTCCAATGAGGATCTCTGACAAAAGTGATGACCTCAACCATACCATCGCGGTGAACATGAATGACTTGAATTCATGCTCTCTACCCTGTGTGCATCTCCGATACAAGTCAGGCTAAAACCATCAAACTGCGGATACTTTGTTTACGATGACAATCAACACAACACATGGATCAGAGATGTTTCACGGTTGCTATATGGCAGTACCAAGCGGAAATCTAGTCTGTACATCTGTTGCCGATCATTCACATAACTGAACCTTCTCAACAACCACGTAATGGCTATCGGTGCAGAGTTTTAAGGCCACAGAAGACATTATAAACATGTAAAGAATATGCGTTTCTTTAAGCGCCGCTTTCATAAGACTGATTACCTGGTTCCGGACAATACTAAACCATCTACTTTTGTCCAACTCATATATCAGTACTCATTGATTTCATCTGCTGGGCCAGCAGCTGACCGTCATTTATTTCACTTACTGGTCCATAGAAGTGCTGTAGGCCCGACGCCCGGCACACTGCTTGAAGTGACATATCTGTGAGTTGCCGCTTAGTTTAGAAACTATCTTGCCGTGGCCATATCTATTATGCCAGTAGATACTCTCAGAAAGACGCGGCACTGCTTGTGGTTAGCGAGGACAATATTCATTATAAAACAAAGGCGGATCGGGAGGTAGTCTAAAACAATCAGGTTGGTACCTCCGACGTTAAGTGGCTGTGAAAAGAGTACGTCGACAGCCATGAAATCGGTTTTTAAAAACACCTCAAAGTCACAATCGCACGTGTTGGGGGCATCATCGGGGACAATGTATACTGACGAGGCACGTGACTCCATGACCAGTGACCTAAACAGAAGATCACGTGCTTGTCTGCTCCTAGAAAGGTCCACGATGGATTGTGAAAACAGTACGTAAGTTCTAACCAAAGCTATCCAAACATTCCGTTACGTATTTTAACATATTGCTGACACAGTTTGCATCGAAAACAACTTTGGTTGGACGTTGTTTTCCTTTTTCAAACGAATAAGGACCTGGAAAAGAAAACCTCCTCTAACTCTCTCACTGTGTAAATAGCATGTAAAGCAATGAAATCACTCAAAACGAGTAACGTAAATGTTTGTTTCCTTCTTGATTGTCGACAGGCAGTGTGGAAACCTAATGCATATGATCTGATTTTCAACAATTACAGAACATACTATAGTGAATTTACAATCATGTTATGAAATCGTGCATTGTAACATTGATGGTTTGCGTTTCCAAACCGACAATGTTTGTCACTTACTCATTTTTGCATACACACACCGAGGTAGTTATGCAAGGAAGGGTTGCTAGATTCTGTGACCATTTTTTCAAGCTATTTAAAATGGGGGATTGTATATAGTTATGGTTTCTGGTAAAGTTGTAAGTATATGTGTGTGATAAACGGCAAACATCTCGTATAACATAAAACATAAAGTTGATAAGTGGGTAAGTTTGAAAATTCACTTCACATAGCTTATATTGATAGTAAACATTTTGCTTTTGACAAATTTTTTAAGTGTAGCAAATCATTGTTACAAACTCGTGTTGAGAAAAGGAGTGACATTTCTTGTAAAACATTGTAGTGCACTTGCCCTTTATCTTCGTTTGTCTTGGAGAAGGCCACCTTTGCAGCCGCTAGAACGTCGCTGCCGTAGAAATAGTTCATTTAGAAATGAATTTTTATTTTCCCATCCAATGGACAATGATATTAGATTAGATTTGGCAGGTATGATCATGAACGGAGAAGATGAAATACATCTTGCAGGAGGAGACACAATCAGTCAATGCCGTCGTTTGTTTTATAGTGCTTTCACGACGTAGCAACATCACGTCTCTTTTATGTCAAGATATTTGTTTTATCCCTTTTCTTCATGGAGCTTTTCTTCTTTCTGCGGCAATTCTTTTGTTTGTGGGGATGTTGCCTTTTTTGGCGACCTTTCATATTTTTCTTCATTTAGCTTTTTCTTTTAAGATTCTATATATAAGGGGACAAAATAATGACACCTCATAAACAATTACATCCATCAGTTAAAAATGAATTGATTTTTGGTTTGCATATTGTTTTTTTTTTTGTTTTGTTTTTTCTTCAAAATGGGTTTGTTAGTTTGGGTATGTTGATTATGTTTTAAAGTAATTGACGTGATCTCAAAGTAAACAGTCGTAACACTTGAAACCAGCTTCTAATAAATGCGCAAGAACCTTCAATGCAACGGATGGCATACGGACTACGACACAATTTGGCAGGAGAATGTGATTGAAAGGAGGTCGTGTGGGCTACCATTTGAAGAAGAAAAAAAAAAAGAAGTGTAGGATGATTTTAAATTTTCTTCCTTTCTTCCGAATGATGCGAAAGGAGAAATGTAAATAACAGGACATCATTATTAACACTTAACGTGTAACTAATTGGTACAAAGTAATCTCAAATAATAGCGAATTTGTTGGTTCTAAATCGATGCGTAAATAAGCATTGGTGTTGCAATGTCATAGATCAGTCATAGGGTTCAATTGTTTGGCTAACATATGTACCTGTGATCTGTTTCTTCCATATTTGAACAATAGCACATAATGAGCATTGGGACTGATTTTGGGATGTGCTTGAAATAACTGTTGTGCTGGCATTACAATGGTGTCCGTGGCGTTTAAACCAAGGTTTATTCTTCTACGTCTTATTCTAACATCTCCTCGAAGATGACAAGATGTGGTTTGACTGAAGTCAAACACGATTCCAAAATCTTCACGTAAAATGACTTCTGTAAACAAAATCGATTTAATTGAAAGAAATTTAAAGAAAGTGCAAACCTCACCTTGTAACAACGCATGGTATTTTACGCTTGACAATCAGACAAATGCGATTTGTATTCGATGAAACGCTCTAGTTTGTTTGAACCACTCGATATATAAATCAACATTTTAAAGAAATTGCGAATATGCAAGGACTCCCAACGTTTTCTAAATGTTTGTCTATCGTTTGATACTAGAGGAATTGAAGGACGAGGCAGCGATAGTAACACGTTGAGAATGCTGAAAAGATTATCAAATGCAAAATACATTTAATACATCTGAAGCTAGACTAACATTTCTAATATTGGTGTCAAAACACAAGAAAACATTTTTCTTTCGAAGATTTAAAACACATACGGCATATATTATTCCGTTCGTGATTTAATGTCTGTCCCATTAAATGTATGTGCAAGCTATGGTCGTCTTCTTATATTTATACAAATTTAGTGTCTCTAATTTCTCCGGTATTGTCTTTCTTCTCATTTCCTTTATATTTGTACGAAATTACTTTCGTGGATTTGTAATAGATCCTGTTTCGGGTTTTCTACTACGGCTTTTATCATTATCTCATGTTCACCTCTCAGTGTTTGTAAGTTAACTCCTTCTTGCTTCCATGCATCGACACCAGAAAATTTCCTGTCATGTACATCTTCCCAATGGAAAAGTTGCTGGTATAAACAACTGCATATACACGCATCTTGATAAGTATAAAGCGGAACTAATGATCGACGAATGTATTCTTAACATGGGCATGAAAACGTTTGCTCATCGCTATTTTAACACAACGTATCTTACTTACGAAAATAAATTTGGAATTATTACGCTTCGATAACCGAAATCCGACGAAAATGCCGTCATTAAAACGCAAATTACCCGTCGTCCAAACTATAATGGAATAGACGTGGATGGAATCAGTTCTGTTAACGGTTCTTGATACTCTAATAACTCAACACTGTCATTGACTTCCTTCCACTGAATTTATTGCAACAGTGAGGACAAAAGCCGTAGCGTGGTAAACTTCATATTCACGTTGTTGTTTTCTGTCTGTGATAGTATTTGCCAAGAATAACTTTTCATCTACTGTGGAAATAGCAATTATAGAAAAATTCCTCAAATGATGTTTCACTTGTATCTTGACAAACTCTCTGTAAATGCGTGCAGTTAGCAGAATTGGTAAATTCCGAATTCTAAACTAGTCATTCATAGAAATACCTTTGTTTTCTTTGTTCTTTGAGCGAATAGTGAAATCGACAGACAAACGATATCCGACAGAGAAATCTGTAGGAAATATTAATTTCTTTAACTGATGTTACACCCATCGTTAAGGGGTGTTGTCGTAGGTGTCAAACCAGGTTGTGTTTAAACGTATTGATTCAATCTGGTATAAGTCTTCACTTTCAAGAGTGCTACAAAGCATGCAAACAATGTAGCTATGAATCATACAGTCAAAGACCCTGTGAGATGGTTTATTGAAAAATGACGATTGATAAAATCGACCACTTTGAGACCTCTGGTGCGATATGTTCGTTTGGACGCAATTATTATTATTTGCGTTAATCTGAAGCTTTACAAACTAGACGGTCACGTTGTATTTTACTAGCCAAGTATTCAAAGATACAAAGAACAAACATGGATGTATTTGATTTCTTTTCTTCGAAATTCGTCCTCATCGCATGGCAAGCGCGTTGCATTGGTTCTTTATACAAAGAAATTGTCTAGTGGATTCAGAAGTATTTGTGTCTGTCTAACCTCGGGCGTCGTCTGTATGTTTGCTCGTACAACTCCTCCATGGTAAAATCTAAAAAAGAACATTTCAGATTGTGATTGAGGGAACCAAGTAGGTATAGAAAAAGAAAAGAAAAGAAAGAAACTTCTGTCCATGTGTCATTCCAAATATTTTAGTCATTTTTTTCAAACACATGGCCAAATAATTCATGAAATCTTTAAAATGCATTTGTCGCGATTTCACTTCGACTAGACTGGCTCCAACCATAATCGGTGCGATCGTTTGAATAGATTCAGAAGGAAACATTCCGTCGTATCAAGAGAAATTGTGAGCAATGATTGTAGCATCCTTACGGCTGTCTTTGTAAGGCTACATATCCTTCCTCTTCGCGCCAATATCGTCGGTGGAGTCTAAAATCGGAAAGAGACAGTGGAAAAAATTGCTTCCAGTATTAAAGTTTCACAAGCCCCATGATCAACGGAGAAATTGAAAACGTGAATGATGTTTTCTATTATGCGGTATAGTTCTCGTCTTGCGAGGTGCCCCAGTCTCTCTAGGAGGTGAAGCGTGGGTCATGCAAAGCGTAATGGTTCCGTCGGTCATGTTAAACTTGTCACTGGTTTGTTGAATGTGTTGAAGTATGTAATTATTTTGAACCGTGTGATTTATGCATGTCTACTAAATTGGAGACTTTAAACTGGATGGAGATTCTCAAACAATTGGCCTCTTTAGTTGTTGTTGTTGTTGTAGGGTTTAACGCCATATTTTAGCACACATAGCGGCCAGTATTAATGGTGGAGGAAAAACCCGGGTTGGCCTCTTTAGCTTGGCACTGCAATTTTGTTGTAACTAAGATGGATTCACACAAGTCTGTAATTAAATCTGCTGTTTTCTAGGGTGGCACTTCAGACATGAATAAGACCTCTTGCAAATTTCATCTTGTAGGTGTAAGCATTGGTGCACATTTGATGCAGGTCAAATTTAGCTGCAGGTCAGGTCAGGTTTTGCATCTCTATCAAATATGATAATAATTTTCTGGAGTTTCTGAGCGACTTTATCTTTGCTGGATCAGGATTCTCTTTGTCTTGTGGCCGAGGAGGTAGTGTACGTTGATTCATTTCACGCACCACATCGTCGACATCGCTGGCATGTTCTTGCGTTAAACATTTAGTTAGCACGTGGGGCAAAAACAAGGAAAGTCGTCGTCTATGTCACCACTTGGCATCTACGTCCACGATCTCGCTGGACTATGGAGATCATTTTAATTTGATTACAACATTATATTTGACTAATTTATACGCACGCACTCACATCTTCTATGCATGAAAAACACACTTTATATACTTATTGACTTGGTATTATTAGCTATAAATGTCTCAAGCTAAGTCCAATTTCATTACCGGTTGATGTTGCTTTGGTAGTCATTGCTGTTTGATACTGCTGACAACTGACTACCGTGAGTGTGGATAGATTAATACAAGTTTTAGGAATTTTGGCTGGTGAAATTCTCTTTCTGTTGCCTCAGATACATTAAATCTGCGTTCCGACTGTGAAGAAGGAAAATATGGAAGAGTGAAATTAAGTCGACCCTCTGGTTAGAGATTTACAGATAGTTATTCGAAGAATACTTAAAATAAGAATACGGACAATTCGTCTGGAAATAAAAGTCACGATTGATGCGAGATCTGACATCGGGCTCTGGAAGCAAATGTCACAATAGATGCGACATCTGAATGAAAAGAAAGAACAAGAGAAAATTGAACAAAGGTAGAAATATGTATTATCATTGTCAGGTTACAGGACACTGGTCTTCTGAAAGGCTTATTAAAAAGAAGCACAAGAAGCGAGAAGTTGAGAACTCTTCAAAATTAGAAACAGAAAGATACAAACCCGTCTTAGACACAAGACGTTAAGGTAACAGAAAGAGAATGAAGAGGGAATAAAATGCATGCGAAGAGAATGAAAGGTAGAGACAGACATTATAAGAAAGACAAAATGGAATTTGGTGATGTGTTATGACATTTGCATTGTGATTCAAAGGAGACTATTCCAAGGAAACTTATGTGTCCATCTGTCTTATTTTCTCATATTATGCATACGTTACTTAAACACACTCAAACACACAAACCATCGACCGTTGGGGAAATGAATGTATGGTTTAACATAATTTGGCAATCACTGAGTAGTGTTTCTTTTCTAACAGATACTAAAGACCCAGAAAAGGACGTGAAGGTGTTTGTTTTGACACACTTATAGACTTTACAACATCAGCTTTAACTGGCTAAATTTATATGTGCGCCTAAGTCCGACTTCTGTTGTTTCTATTGCTCGTTTGGAAGTGATAATAACTCTCCCGTTACTACTGTTATTTTGATAGAATGTGACCATGGATTGTTATTTTAAAATATAAAGACGTCATCTATTTATTTTAAAAGATGTTGTGCCTGAAGATACATACATAAAATGCGAAACTAGTTGCGCTGAATTATCGGCATTTGTTTGCATTGGATTTTTTTATTAAAAAAAATTGAAATATACATACATGTTTGGGAATCAAAGATTTCGGGAAACCTATTCATTTTTTGTATCTTAATCTGATTTGGGATCAAGGATTTCAGGAAATATATCAATTACTTTTATCAGCATCATAGTGGAAATACGGCATATGATGTTATAAATATTGAGTATAAAACTAACTACCGCATATGACGCTACAGTACTATGAAAATAGTTGGCTTGAACTAGTACAGTTAAATGGAAACGATTATAAGCCAGCACTTAATATTTAGTCTTCTGCAAAATTATAACTCTACAAATATTTTAATGAGCTGTGTATTTGGTGCACATTTTTGGTGCAGTGTACGTCTGTTTTATGTATTCACTAATCCTGGAGATTTTGCTGATCACATATATAGTGGTTCCACTGCAAGACTATTAACTATCTTCTTAGATAATATTATTATTAGTAACAGTAGTAGCAGTAGTACCAATAGTAGTAGTAGTACCTTTAATGCTGTTTTATTATTATTATTATTTTTGTTAGTATCATTATTATTATTATTATTATTATTCAAGTGCTACTAATTACAAATGAATTGGACTGAATTTAATGCAATATTTCGTGTATTTGAAAATAAAAATCAGTACTCATTGGGTGATACAATAAACAAAGAAAACGTAAAATGTCGTATTTTACCATTATATTCTGATAATAAAGATATTACGTCTGAAAAAAATCAAACATAAATTATATAAAGTAAAGACAATTATAAAATTTAATATTGTGTATATATATATTTTGAACTTATTATTTAATCTGGTGTTGCAAAATGCCACTATATTGAACATGATCTAATCTCCTAACAGAGTGTAAACAAGATATGAATATTCCAAAGAGAAAACCTGGAATATATTTCTGAACACATGAATAAATATAACGTGCAATATTTTATGTGTTTGCTTATAGTAATATTAGTATTATTAATATTGATTGTTGCAGCAGTAGTAGTCGCTGCAGTAATGGTAGCATGAGTGCATGATTTAGGAATTTAGCAACTGTAGTAGAAGTAGCATTTTCTAATGCACTTTGAGTTATAATAGTGGTAGTTGTCGTAGCAGTTGTATCAGTAGCCATAGTAGTACTATTTCCTGATGTTTTGGTTAAGACAAATAGACAAAGCAATTTCGAATTTCGTTTTTTTTATTGAAACAAATTCGCATAATATTTAGAAGTGATCGCACCTAAGGAAATATTATGTATTAAGAAAACTATAGTTTATCCCCAGTCTAGATCTAACTAATCCCGTAGTATAAAATACGTAACATCTACGTTGTTTCAGGAAATGTGTATCATTATGTATTCACCAAGGAACGTGCAGTTTGTGGTGCCTAGCATTTTCTTTAGAAAATGCGGTTGAATTCGCCAAATATTATTATTGAGAGATTCATCCTACATGAATTGAATATAGCTCTTACATAACACAATCTGTCAATACTATCTGAGAATTTTCTGTAATGTCTCATGTTAGAAAACGTGGATAACAACATTTCCGGTATATATATCTAATATAATTTTCTTAAGGAATATTGTATTCCTGAATATTATGCAAACAGTAGTAAATTGTAAGAAAGAAGGTAGTCCTGAGGCATTCACTTCTGCTTAATACTAGTGATTATCGCACTCCAAAGTGTACTAGCAAAATTTAATTATATTTTATAGCCAAAACTATGCATTCAATACACCACATTATGCACTTATGTCATTCAGCCAAACAAACATTTCCTTATATACGCCTTTGTAAAAATGGCCGTGATTTTGTTCAATATAAATCGATACCTTACTAATTTGGCGCGAGATTTTTTATTTTTTTTATTTTCTGCCTATCTGAGCGTTAGATACATGGTCAATGTATGCGATTCCGAAGATCTTGCGGAAGCATCTCATTTCAATGAATCCTGTTCTGTAGATCTGATGTGAGTGTCAATGGAAGCAATAGCAATGTTTGTATCCTTCCATATTGGCCTCAAGCTTGTTATTGCTGCTGTTGTCCGGGCAATCCTGCTAAGTAATTCTAGTTTTGAGTCCTCATCTTTCATAATAGCTCACAAGTACCTGAAACTTGTGACTGTTTCCAGCTTCTGTCTAAGTACTTTTATTTCTGCACTGGTACCATTGGTGTTGTTTGTCACCCAAGTCAGAAAGTACTTCTTTTTTATCTCCTGTTAATCCATCACTATCATCTATAAAGCGAAGTTTGGTGGTTGTTCTTCCTCCGATCCTTTCCAAAACATTGCTGAGGAGTGTATGTGGCAGTATGCAACCCTGTTTGACTTCCAACTGTTGTTCGACCTTCTTGAAAGCTTTGATGGCATGGTACAGATTTTGCTGATGCTAAAAGTGTTTCTCTCAAAGGAGTCTGATATTGAATATTTGTTTCTTTATGCTCCTTATTTCTCGAAAACCTGCTTGCTCTTCAGCAAAAAAGTCTCTGCTTGAGTCTTTCGTCTTCAGCATGACTTCGCTTGGGCGGCTGATCAGACTGACGGTGTTGTGGTTTTGAAATAACTGCAGGTTTCCTTTCTTGGGGAGCACGATGACCAAAGGTTGAGTACATGTTTTGGGTCATTCTACTGTCTGCAATAACTTGTTGCAGATTGTTTTTAGGACAGTGACTATCTTTTCTCTTCCTATTTGAATGAGTTCTGCTGGCATGTTGTCAACGCCAGCTGAATTTTCTGTCTTTACTGACCTAACTGCAGTTTCTCCTTGCTCACGAAGAATGGTGTTGTCATCAATTTATTTTGCTGGAAGGTGCTTTAATACTGTTGGGTCTCCTTGGGTTTTATAATTGTAAAATTGTGAGCAGTATTCTGCCAATTGTTTGAGGATCTCTTGATCTTCTGTGGGCCATTTTCCTGACTTGTCTTGGATGGTGGTACTTGTTTAAGATATGTGAGATCTTTCACCAGCTGGTATCCATCGTGCTAACGTTTCTGCTTTGACTGTCTTGGATTTCAAAGCATTGTCTTTCTATCTAGACTCCTGTGCTTTTCTCGTACTTATTGGTTATTCTTGGTTGGTACTGCGTTTTGATCACTTTTAATATATCATGATCAATTCCAATATCTGCTCATGGGAAACGTTGCGTTATTGCGATATTCAGTCCCGTGCTGAATCGTCTTGTCACCAAGATGGAGTCGGTCTGGTTGTGATATTGTCCGTTTGGACCGTGCCAGGCCCATCTTCAATATCCTTTGTGAGGGCCGAACGTGATGGTTAGCACAAGATTGTTGTAGGCGGCAATGTCCAAAAGCCTGAGTCCACTTTCATTTGTCTCTACATTGCAGAAGGGTCCACAAATCCTTTGCCAGTTTGTCTGTGAATCAACTCCTACCTTTGCATTCCAGTCTCCTTGTACAAAACGAATCTTTTTTTGGGGGGCGATTTGTCAATGACATCTTGCAGTTGATTATAACATTCTACAGTTCGCTTTCATCATAGTTAGGCGTCGGTACACAATATAATTGTGATATTAAAAGGGAGCCGCCCTCGGACGGATGGTAATAAGTCTGTTTGAGACTGGGCAGCAACACATTATGCTGTTCACAAGAAATACAACGCCATGATTGTGTTTGTCCCTCATCGGCTGAAGCGAAGCTTATGTCCTTCTTCTGTTCTTATTTCGCCAAAGTTTTAATCTAGCCACGTAGCAGAGACCAATAATGATACAGTAGTGCCTTTTCTAACTCATGTCTAAGTCTTTTCTAATTTTCCATATCTCTCACTGTTCAAACGTTCCATGTACCGATAATGATGTTGTGTCTCCATTGAATTTGACAGTGGGTGCACCATGCTTGTCACTTTCGTCCTGGTGTGCAGCGGCAGGTGAGGTCACTGCTGACCCGGGTTGTGACCGATCCGATATGCTAGATGTCTTCACGTGGTGTGTTAAGGGCAAGATACAGCCTGGAGGAGTTCATTCCACTCCTGACTGGATGATCACAGCCGAAGTCCACCGATATTATTTGCGACGCCCTGGTCATGAAGCTCATTTTGGAGGCCTTCCACCCTGGCTGTCGAATTCATCGATAAAGACATCCACCCAGTGATGACGTGCTATCATTGCATTATTTTAACCATAGATCTATAGAACTGCCCATTATATATAGTGACTTATTTACTCTCGGGGACCTCTCCGGTGGCATTGTGGTTAGAGCGTCCTCCTCGGCGCCGGAGGTCGTGAGTTGGAATTGCGGCCGAGTCATACCAGATACGGTACTAGCAGAGACGGTACTAGCAGCTGCCCTGCAAGATGCTCAGCGTTAAGAAGTTAGTGTTAGGACTGGTTGGTCTGGTGTCAGGATAATGTGACTGGGTGGGACATAATACATGTCTGTGGCATGATGCCCCAATGCTAGATAACACGATAAACTGTCATGCTGTATACATATTAGTGATATCACAAAGATGGCCGCTATTGCTTAACCGGCTTGATGCAGCTGTTCCGTTTTTGTGCCGTTTTCATGATATTTGTGCTCGGTGGCTGTCTTCGTCTGCGTTTCTGTGTTCATTATGTATTGGCTGTTCAGTTCGTATGTGTTTCTTCATCTCCTTGTTTTGGAAACGAGAACAATTAGACTTTTTCTCAGCTGTCTTGCTCCACTACTACAACTTCCATTTGAACAAACCGCCATCACGTGATACTCACCAGTCAACCCGTTTATGCTTTGATGGACCCTCATTAATTGCTTTAAATGACCACTCCTTGGCTCTCCACACTACATTGTGCTCTAGACTAAACGAACTGGGACTGCATCCATCATTACCTAAATGTAAAAAGAAGCGAAAAGAGAAAAGTTGTTTCAAAGTTGGCCGGCGTAGAACAGGAAGAAGTATTCCAGTTATCTCCCTTATGCCCTTTCCGGCTCGACAATTTAAAAATTCGACTGTTAATTTAGATAACCTAATTAAAATCAACCTTCGTGTCAACTATCCGAGAGATACCTCTGCGAATTGCATTGTTCAATGCCCAATCAGTAGGACCACCGCAAAAGCGCACAGAATAGTTAATTTTATCAACGACCAGAATATTGACGTCTTTTTCCTGACAGAAACATGGCTAAAAACATCAGGCAATGAGCCCAAGTGTGCAAATCTAACACCCACTGGTTACTCCATCAAGTCGTTTCCACGTAACTCATGCGTAAGTGGAATTGCTATCATCACAAAGAACTCCATGATCAAACGTCTTAACCACACCACAACATTCAATTTCGACCACACATTGTTGGAACTAGTCCAAACCACACTCACACTGGAGCAAAGGTCAGTCCATATTTTCTGCCTATACTGCCCTCCTCCTAGTAGAAAAAACAAGATGACTGAATCTCACTTTTTTGGAGCAGTTTCCGAATCTTCTGGAGTATGGAAATTCTATAGGTGGCAACCTGATTATTCTTGGAGATTTCAATTTTCACTTTGACTGTTCCGGGAACCCAAACACATCAAAACTCATAGATTCCATTAATGGCTTCAATCTCAAACAGTCAGTTAACCAACCCACCCAGTTAACCAACCCACCCATAAACATGGTCACATTTTAGACTGGATTCTTCATAGACCTGATGATAACATTCTACGGTCCTCCCTGGTATCCTATGAACTTTGCATCACATCACCTCTGCATTATATGCCATCTTGACGTATCAGTCCCTAACCCTCCACCTTTATCTGCTACTAAGAGAAATCTCTGTATGATAAATAGAACCAAACTAATGCACGACATCCAAGCTAACCTCACAACTTGCTTACCTCCTACCGCAGAACAACTCGATAACTGTCTGCGTTCATTGCTCGACAAACATGCCCCAGCTACCAAGTGCCGAGTATCAATTCAGAAGTGTTCTCCATGGTATAGCAGTGTTGGGGACCAGCGTCGCACTGCTAAAAGAGAAGAATGTCACAAATATAGTCCATGCAGCGAAATCAGCCCACTACACTACTAAGATCATGGAAAGTTCCAACTGCAAAGAGCTCATCGAGATTACTAAGAAGCTAATGGCAGAGGAACAAATCTACACCACTTCCAAATACCTTCTCTCTTTGCAAATTTCTTCCGTGACAAAGTACAAACCATTAGAGATAAACTTTACACCACAATTTCAATTGACTCGTCGTCACCATACAGTTGCGATACAGAATTTGAGCGGCAACCATTAACAGCATGTGAACCTGTCTCTATGGATTTCGTACGTACAATCCTGATGACGAGTGCACCTAAGTCATGTGAACTTGATCCAATTCCAACATCACTGGGGCTTTAGTGCTTAGATGTTACTGATGTTATTAATACCTCTCTCATCAGGGGAATTCCCATCATTTTTCAAAACTGCCATTGTAAAGCCTCTGCTGAAGAAACCAACACTAGACCATAACGATTTAAAGAACTATCGCCCAGATTCTAATCTCCCATTCATATCAAAAATCTTAGAAAAGGTTGTTCTATCCCAGCTTGGTTCTCATCTGAATTCAAAATAGTCTTCTTAGCAATGTACAATCTGCATATCTCCCTTGCCACAGTACTGAAACTACTCTTCTAAAAGTAGTTAATGACATTCTCTCTGCTTTGGATAGCAGAAAGATTACAGTTCTCACCCTCCTTGATTTTTAGCAGTGCGAAGCTGGTCCCCAACACTGCTATACCATGGAGAACACTTCTACAATATTTGACACAATAGACCATGATATTTTACTTCACGGTCTTCAGCATGTATTTGGCATTCATGATAACATCCTTACCGTGGTTCAAGTCCTACTTGGTCAACAGGACACAAATTGTGTCTGCAAATGGAATACACCCCATGCACAGTTGATCCATGTTGTGGTGTTCCACAAGGGAACTGTTATCTTCATTTTATACACTCTTCCGCTCTCAAGTGTCATAGATCATCATCCAGTATCTCACCAATTGTACGCTGATGACACCCAAATATAAAAATCCAGCCACCCAACTGAAGTTGATGCTACCATCCAAGGTGTAGAGAGGTGCATTTCTGATATGAAATCATGAATGACATGTAACGAGCTGCAGATGAATGATGATAAAACTGAGGCCATTCTGATTACAACACAAAGACGTTCTCATTCACATCCTTTACCTCAAACAATAAATATCAGCAACACCAACATTAAATTCACACAATCAGTACGAAACCTAGGTGTTACTCTGGACAGTACTCTCACATTGCACCAACATGTCATGAACATATGCAAGGCTGCATATCTTGAGCTGAGACGCATCAGCTCCATTCGCAAATATCTTTCAGTTGATGCCACTAAAACACTTGTGTGTTCATTAGTACTTTCAAGACTGGATTATTGTAACTCAGTTCTGTCTGTTTCATCACAATATCTATTTCAAAAATTTCAAAAAGTTCAAAACACAGCTGCTCGGATCATACTTAGAGTACCACGATCACAGCACACCTCCCCGCTGCTCTGTACCCTACACTGGCTATCCATTCGATCCAGAATCAAACACAAAATTGTTCTCTGTGCTTCTTTTCACTGACGGACTCTAGTCTAACATACCTATGCGACCTCACCCATGTGTACACACCAGCAAGATACTTACGCTCCTCTTCTGACAATCGTATACTCGTTATTCCCGCTATGAAAACAAAGTCATATGGACAGCGTTCTTTTGCATACCAGGGCCCAGCAACGTGGAATGAATTGCCCAATGAACTTAGACACAAAGACACAGTGATCACATTCAATAGTGCTCTCAAAACACTTATTTCGACTGCAAGATTAAACTTAAAGACCTAATAATGTTTGCTACCTTAAATATTCTCCGCATGTTTTTTCTATGTTTTCTAATTTTATGGTGTTTGTGTTAGTAATCATATCATTATGTTTTTTTTTAAATCTTGTATGTGTTATCTAATGTTGTAAAGCGCTTAGAGCTTCCAAAAATTAGGCGCTATACAAAGTCATTATTATTATTGTTATTATTATTATCATTATTATTATTATTATTATTATTATTATATGACTGAACAATTAGTAACTCTACTTCTAAAATACAAACCACACACACATTTTTAGTCTCGATAAGGTAACAAATTCAACATCTTACTCCAACCAAGTAATTTTTCATAAAATATACATTATGATACTAATTAAATTATTTTATCCGGGCGTCTACTGATCAAGTTGCCCGAGAATTAAAGTTTGACTTGCTTGCTTGGCGGGTTTTCCCACAATATTTTCCTACATTCCACCTATTGAAGGTAATGAGAAAATGTGCTTTCATTGTTTATTATCGCTTTTTCAAACACTTCTGATCTGATTGCAGGATGAATCAAGGATGATGCTTTTAATGTTTAATACATTCAGATTTTTTTTAAAAAAAGTCTTCATAATTATGGCTATCCGTTTCTGCTTATACAGCATCTTCATTACTGAACAGCTTTTCCTTTGTCTCCATGGTTCCGAAGATTATTGAATTTGGTCTATAATTTGCACACACATTAACACATGTACTTTAAACATCTTGCTCTCGAAAGCACACTTCTCTTTTGTCTTAATATTTCCTGTTACCTTCCTATCCCTAAAATGTAAATACAATCACACGAAGACGAATGAAAGAAATATTCAAACTTTGTTAGTTTCCCTGGAAGAAGCCATCTCAAGTCATGCCATGAGCGTGTTTAGTAGCTCGTTATAGCGCACGTTTACGACCAAAGGGTTAATAAAAGTCGTGTATTTTCATGCTAAAGCGTCTCTTAAGTGTCCTCGACAATTTGGTCCTTAAAGCTCAAGATTATATGTATAGACAACTGATACAACTGATAATGACGGAGATTACAGAGGTTGTCAAATGAGCCACACTAATAAAATTGCAATCATGTTTGAAATACAACCTAAGGAGAGAAAGGATGCCTTGCCAGTCAGACTATATAAAGTCTAGTGATTGTGCATATTTATTAGTCGTTTATTGTTCGTCTTTGATGACTTTGCAATATAAGCTTATAAATAAATATTGCTCATAATCTGATACAAATTGAAGCCTCAAGAATACTAACAATAAAATTGTTTACGGACAAATAACGACATTAGACTAATGCAGAGTTAAACTTTCAAACATTACTAGTGCATACATGTTTGGTGCCTTGTCGTTACTTGTGGACTTGTTTCAGCGTGCCTTAATAAATATTATTTTCGACTTTGTTTTCTATACAAGTGTGCATATATTTTGTCAACATTTTCATCTCGTCTAGAATGCTTTTCATTTGCCTATCGGATTATTTCATTTTAAATGCGTGACCTAACTGGGTCGGGATGTGAAGCAAGCCAAGAGGGATTTATGTGTACTGTATCGAATTTATAGCTGCATTAGCTCATTTCAGTCGTTGGATCATATATCCAACAATATATTACGATATCAGTTGTCAGCTAAAGCAGTTTTAGTTTTCTTAAATGTTTGTGACCTGTTAATTTGTATTTTCATGGCAGATAATATTCAAAATAATCGTAGGATACAATCACAGTATCAATACAGAATACACGAGCCATATATTATCTTAAGTTGCCTTTCTTTGAGCATCGCTCCAAACGTCGTTTAAATTTGTAGTTGTGGACTAATGCATGTCGTCGATGCCATCGAATTAGGCAAAAGACAGAATATCATCAAGTGCCATATTTGTTAGTGAATGTATCAAATACATTCCCTTTCTTAGACCTCAGACATCAACTCCCAGTGGAATCAGTTGTGCAACTTACAGTGCATGAATAGGAGCCATAAATATCTTCTGATTGTATTTTCCTACCATTTAATAAGTATGACAATATCAACAGTATTTACAAACATCATTTTTGATTTTTGGCCAATAAAAGTGAGTCAAGATATTCTGATAAGTCTTATTAATCCCAAAATGACCAGCCAAATGAGTTTCATGGGCCAGACAAAGTATTTCCTGTCTGTAAAATTTCGGAACTACAGTTCAATACAAAACATTACAATATGCATTCGTCTTGTCTCTGATTATAAAGCACTAACAAACAATGCCACCTCTGAGGAACAATTCAAGCTATATCATGCTTATGTGTTCCATTTGCAGGTATCCATTTTCTAATAAGACTTCCATTTTTAATGAAATAACAGACATGAACTTCAGTGGCTTCAGTTTCACTAATGGCCATTTGAAACAAAAAGATCTTATGATCTTTTTCGTATTCGATGACCCGTGATTGTCGTTTGTCACCCTTTTTAGAAAAGAAAATGAGTAGTTTAACTGGGATCAATACCTTTTGATTGATCCAAACAAGGAGTGAAGTGACCTCATCAAAAGCCTTATCAATACATGTGTCAGATAAAGAAATACTTTCCTTATCAATATCATTCTCAAAAGCTTTCTTCTCTGGTAACTGCACAAGCTGGGTATAAAACAGAGAATTCTTTTTCAGTTGGATCGACTTTCTGATCCAAACAAGTCTTGTCAATTACAAGTGAATTAACCACAACCTTTTGTCTAGCTGGGTCGTTGCCAAGTGATAAACAAATGCCCTCAACGGGTAAAACACTGTTCCGACTGTCACGGGTCTGAAGACTAAGTCTGATGACAAATTTACACAATAGAGTGAATATTAACAAAGCCGCACTTTTCTCCCTGAATAAGAACACTCATTAGAAGAAGTACCTGATAATAAAGACTCTCAGAAGCTCCTGTGTCACTTAAATTATTTATAGGGACGGGATTGGCCAAAACACATAAGCATGATATAGCTTGAATTGTTCCTCAGAGGTGGCATTGTTTGTTAGTGCTTTATAATCAGAGACAAGACGAATGCATATTGTAATGTTTTTATCATAGCTTCGACATGAATGGTTCATAATACTCCATAGAGGAATTATAATATATAGCTGTACCCAAATATTAATGATCTGGCGGAAGATTTGCAGCCATCATGCAAAACTGCTTTAGGATGCAATCTGGTTTATGTGACTGGAAATTTTATTACTTGTCAAAGCTCAATTATTTGAAAGACAGGACGAAATATTCGTCTTGGCCAAAACGAAACTCATCAAAGTCCTTGACCGTATATCTAAGGTGATACGCCACAATGCCACCTCTGAGGAACAATTCAAGCTTTTCTTCTATGAAGCCCACAAATGCGAAACCTTGAAGAATGTAGTATGGGTGCGTCACTCATGCCATACACATTAGTTGTAATTGGAAAAGTTATGTGAACTTAAATCACTCTGTGTCCACGATAACAGTTCAAAATGTGTAGTCCGATATCCATGACGATGATATCCACTATACCTAAGTTTGTTATATTATGTAACCTGTCGTATTCATCGTTATTCTACAACAACTACATGTATTGGCTGATGATCTAGTTCGATGTCGAATACATGGAATAAGAAAAACAATTGTCATGTTTCCAGTTTCGTTCTGTATGATAACTTTGCTATTACCCAATATGTTTAGTAACTTATCTGTAATCTTGTGTTTTGTAATCTTGTGTTCTTCGATCTCTACATATTCGGCATGGAACACTTTTCAGGAAAAGCATTATGTTACTTATTGAAAAAATATAACATTTTGATTCCATTTTTAATAAATACGTATTTAATTAATAATGTATTTTCCGTGAGGAAAGGTTTCCTACTTTTTAAAGAAAAATTATCAATAAGATTTATTTAGTTGTCACACTTGTAAATGATAATGAATATTGCACTGTACTAATCTGAAATGAAATTATACATTATACAATATGAACAAAATGCTATATTAATTTTGAGACAATTTCATCCCTTTTCTCCGATTTTCTGTATGTATTATCCATTAGAGGTGATATGATTTCCGATACAAGTTTTCTCTTTACGTGCTGGTTATCAAAGAAGAGAATGCATTGTTTTCATCTTTACTACGTATTGCTCATTTATACTATGTATCCATAAGTTATTCGCTAAACTGATAATAACATTTTGAACTTTTTTTAAATTAATAATCTTGTATAAAGTTGAATAAAATAAGATGTTTGACCTGATCGATTTTAAAACTTAGGATAATCTGTTCATCATGAGTTCGATGCGCACAATTCAATTGCTGTTTCAAGCGGACACTTGCAATATGGTTTAAAAATTATGGATCTTAGTTTTTGGTGAGAGGAGTTTAGATGTAAACATTTTTTTTTGCAGCAGACAAAGTGGTTATTGCAAAATGCACGTGAAATCGATTCTTGGCTGGCGCACTCCACGATTGTACAAAATAGGGCCATTTTATTTTTCAACGGTAATACTATTAAAACTGGAAGAAGACCAATGCCTGACCTTTTTTTTAATTTGTAGATAATATCAAGCTGTATTTTAGAATGTATGTGTGTGTGCGACAGAATGCATAACATTAGATTCAGATTCAACAGTGCTTTTTTTTTTTTAATTTCTCCACATTATCGGCTGAATACGAAACGTTACATCTTTTAGTATACTTCTGTTTTAAGCACAGCACTGTACAATGTACTATTAGTTATGGCATGCATTATGCAACAAATTGACAATATCCATGTACGTCGAAAAATAGAACTCCAAACTAGATATTAGCGCATTTTGTCTGCACAAAGAAGTGTCATCGGACTGTGTATTTCTTATCATGAAACTTGACTGCACAACATAATTCTAGGTGAGGGTTGCGCTAAAGCACAAACACTATCAACGTACGAGTTTTAGAATTATCATTTCGTTGCTGATCTGCGGTTGGTACATCTGTCTCTACTGTGCATATATAAATCGTAATACACTTCCGCGGCATTTTATTATATTCCTACCTGCAATGTACAAATATTATAAAGGAGAAGCAACAATAACGATTGTATACACTCGAATTCTTTGAATTCTTACAGTCACTATCCTTTTAGACTTTAACTTTGTTTGTGCATCAGGACCAATTAGTTCTAGGAGTGTCTAAAGTGATTTGAAAAACAACGTGTAGAAACTTAAGGGCGTCTTTAACTCTTAGCATTTTGACGTTGCTAAATACATATTTATTCTACAGTTTTGAAACATTAAATCATGATCAAAATGTCTTTGTTTGGTATGAAATAGCACTCCATAAACTTAATATATGTAGAAGTGGTTTATTCGCATCATTAAAAACATAATTAGACAGAGTCATACAATGTATCACATTAAGAGTGACTCGGAGTTTGAGGCCGCTATGCATTACATTTGAATAATTCACGCAGCAATAAGCTTACTTTGATCCTAGTTGTCGTTGATGGATGGGTTTTTGAAAGAAGGACGTCATCTTTAACCTTAGCTTTAAGGTTACATGCTCGCTTACATATCTGCCAGCAAAGTATAATGAAGTTGGCTGGTGACCTTGACGACCTGATACTGAAGCATGATCATGACAATCGCTAAGATTGTTGATCGAATAGAAAAGTTTTAAACAAATACTTAGGCTAGCGGCCTAGCAAAATAATTTCGCTGTACAAGCCGTTTCATGGCAAATGACTTTAACACCACCAAATTTAGTTGATTTCCAACAGATCCGTTCTTATGAACTCGACATCGGATATTTTGAATGAGACATTCCTTTCTCTTTGACAAACTGAAGTTTCCAATGAGGATCTCTGACAAAAGTGATGACCTCAACCATACCATCGCGGTGAACATGAATGACTTGAATTCATGCTCTCTACCCTGTGTGCATCTCCGATACAAGTCAGGCTAAAACCATCAAACTGCGGATACTTTGTTTACGATGACAATCAACACCACACATGGATCAGAGATGTTTCACGGTTGCTATATGGCAGTACCAAGCGGAAATCGAGTCTGTACATCTATTGCCGATCATTCACATAACTGAACCTTCTCAACAACCACGTAATGGCTATCGGTGCAGAGTTTTAAGGCCACAGAAGACATTATAAACATGTAAAGAATATGCGTTTCTTTAAGCGCCGCTTTCATAAGACTGATTACCTGGTTCCGGACAATACTAAACCATCTACTTTTGTCCAACTCATATATCAGTACTCATTGATTTCATCTGCTGGGCCAGCAGCTGACCGTCATTTATTTCACTTACTGGTCCATAGAAGTGCTGTAGGCCCGACGCCCGGCACACTGCTTGAAGTGACATATCTGTGAGTTGCCGCTTAGTTTAGAAACTATCTTGCCGTGGCCATATCTATTATGCCAGTAGATACTCTCAGAAAGACGCGGCACTGCTTGTGGTTAGCGAGGACAATATTCATTATAAAACAAAGGCGGATCGGGAGGTAGTCTAAAACAATCAGGTTGGTACCTCCGACGTTAAGTGGCTGTAAAAAGAGTACGTCAACAGCCATGAAATTGGCTTTTAAAAACACCTCAAAGTCACAATCGCACGTGTTGGGGGCAACATCGGGGACAATGTATACTGACGAGGCACGTGACTCCATGACCAGTGACCTAAATAGAAGATCACGTGCTTGTCTGCTCCTAGAAAGGTCCACGATGGATTGTGAAAACAGTACGTAAGTTCTAACCAAAGCTATCCAAACATTCCGTTACGTATTTTAACATATTACTGACACAGTTTGCATCGAAAACAACTTTGGTTGGACGTTGTTTTCCTTTTTCAAACGAATAAGGACCTGGAAAAGAAAACCTCCTCTAACTCTCTCACTGTGTAAATAGCATGTAAAGCAATGAAATCACTCAAAACGAGTAACGTAAATGTTTCTTTCCTTCTTGATTGTCGACAGGCAGTGTGGAAACCTAATGCATATGATCTGATTTTCAACAATTACAGAACATACTATAGTGAATTTACAATCATGTTATGAAATCGTGCATTGTAACATTGATGGTTTGCGTTTCCAAACCGACAATGTTTGTCACTTACTCATTTTTGCATACACACACCGAGGTAGTTATGCAAGGAAGGGTTGCTAGATTCTGTGACCATTTTTTCAAGCTATTTAAAATGGGGGATTGTATATAGTTATGGTTTCTGGTAAAGTTGTAGGTATATGTGTGTGATAAACGGCAAACATCTCGTATAACATAAAACATAAAGTTGATAAGTGGGTAAGTTTGAAAATTCACTTCACATAGCTTATATTGATAGTAAACATTTTGCTTTTGACAAATTTTTTAAGTGTAGCAAATCATTGTTACAAACTCGTGTTGAGAAAAGGAGTGACATTTCTTGTAAAACATTGTAGTGCACTTGCCCTTTATCTTCGTTTGTCTTAGAGAAGGCCACCTTTGCAGCCGCTAGAACAGTAGTAGACGTCGTCGCTGCCGTAGAAATAGTTCATTTAGAAATGAATTTTCATTTTCCCATCCAATGGACAATGATATTAGATTAGATTTGGCAGGCATGATCATGAACGGAGAAGATGAAATACATCTTGCAGGAGGAGACACAATCAGTCAATGCCGTCGTTTGTTTTATAGTGCTTTCACGACGTAGCAACATCACGTCTCTTTTATGTCAAGATATTTGTTTTATCCCTTTTCTTCGTGGAGCTTTTCTTCTTTCTGCGGCAATTCTTTTGTTTGTGGGGATGTTGCCTTTTTTGGCGACCTTTCATATTTTTCTTCATTTAGCTTTTTCTTTTAAGATTCTATATATAAGGGGACAAAATAATGACACCTCATAAACAATTACATCCATCAGTTAAAAATGAATTGATTTTTGGTTTGCATATTGTCTTTTTTTTTGTTTTGTTTTTTCTTCAAAATGGGTTTGTTAGTTTGGGTATGTTGATTATGTTTTAAAGTAATTGACGTGATCTCAAAGTAAACAGTCGTAACACTTGAAACCAGCTTATAATAAATGCGCAAGAACATTCAATGCAACGGATGGCATACGGACTACGACACAATTTGGCAGGAGAATGTGATTGAAAGGAGGTCGTGTGGGCTACCATTTGAAGAAGAAAAAAAAAAAAAGAAGTGTAGGATGATTTTAAATTTTCTTCCTTTCTTCCGATGCGAAAGGAGAAATGTAAATAACAGGACATCATTATTAACACTTAACGTGTAACTAATTGGTACAAAGTAGTCTCAAATAATAGCGAATTTGTTGGTTCTAAATCGATGCGTAAATAAGCATTGGTGTTGCAATGTCATAGATCAGTCATAGGGTTCAATTGTTTGGCTAACATATGTACCTGTGATCTGTTTCTTCCATATTTGAACAATAGCACATAATGAGCATTGGGACTGATTTTGGGATGTGCTTGAAATAACTGTTGTGCTGGCATTACAATGGTGTCCGTGGCGTTTAAACCAAGGTTTATTCTTCTACGTCTTATTCTAACATCTCCTCGAAGATGACACGATGTGGTTTGACTGAAGTCAAACACGATTCCAAAATCTTCACGAAAAATGACTTCTGTAAACAAAATCGATTTAATTGAAAGAAATTTAAAGAAAGTGCAAACCTCACCTTGTAACAACGCATGGTATTTTACGCTTGACAATCAGACAAATGCGATTTGTATTCGATGAAACGCTCTAGTTTGTTTGAACCACTCGATATATAAATCAACATTTTAAAGAAATTGCGAATATGCAAGGACTCCCAACGTTTTCTAAATGTTTGTCTATCGTTTGATACTAGAGGATTTGAAGGACGAGGCAGCGATAGTAACAAGTTGAGAATGCTGAAAAGATTATCAAATGCAAAATACATTTAATACATCTGAAGCTAGACTAACATTTCTAATATTGGTGTCAAAACACAAGAAAACATTTTTCTTTCGAAGATTTAAAACACATACGGCATATATTATTCCGTTCGTGATTTAATGTCTGTCCCATTAAATGTATGTGCAAGCTATGGTCGTCTTCTTATATTTATACAAATTTAGTGTCTCTAATTTCTCCGGTATTGTCTTTCTTCTCATTTCCTTTATATTTGTACGAAATTACTTTCGTGGATTTGTAATAGATCCTGTTTCGGGTTTTCTACTACGGCTTTTATCATTATCTCATGTTCACCTCTCAGTGTTTGTAAGTTAACTCCTTCTTGCTTCCATGCATCGACACCAGAAAATTTCCTGTCATGTACATCTTCCCAATGGAAAAGTTGCTGGTATAAACAACTGCATATACACGCATCTTGATAAGTATAAAGCGGAACTAATGATCGACGAATGTATTCTTAACATGGGCATGAAAACGTTTGCTCATCGCTATTTTAACACAACGTATCTTACTTACGAAAATAAATTTGGAATTATTACGCTTCGATAACCGAAATCCGACGAAAATGCCGTCATTAAAACGCAAATTACCCGTCGTCCAAACTATAATGGAATAGACGTGGATGGAATCAGTTCTGTTAACGGTTCTTGATACTCTAATAACTCAACACTGTCATTGACTTCCTTCCACTGAATTTATTGCAACAGTGAGGACAAAAGCCGTAGCGTGGTAAACTTCATATTCACGTTGTTGTTTTCTGTCTGTGATAGTATTTGCCAAGAATAACTTTTCATCTACTGTGGAAATAGCAATTATAGAAAAATTCCTCAAATGATGTTTCACTTGTATCTTGACAAACTCTCTGCAAATGCGTGCAGTTAGCAGAATTGGTAAATTCCGAATTCTAAACTAGTCATTCATAGAAATACCTTTGTTTTCTTTGTTCTTTGAGCGAATAGTGAAATCGACAGACAAACGATATCCGACAGAGAAATCTGAAGGAAATATTAATTTCTTTAACTGATGTTACACCCATCGTTAAGGGGTGTTATCGTAGGTGTCAAACCAGGTTGTGTTTAAACGTATTGATTCAATCTGGTATAAGTCTTCACTTTCAAGAGTGCTACAAAGCATGCAAACAATGTAGCTATGAATCATACAGTCAAAGACCCTGTGAGATGGTTTATTGAAAAATGACGATTGATAAAATCGACCACTTTGAGACCTCTGGTGCGGTATGTTCGTTTGGACGCAATTATTATTATTTGCGTTAATCTGAAGCTTTACAAACTAGACGGTCACGTTGTATTTTACTATCCAAGTATTCAAAGATACAAAGAACAAACATGGATGTATTTGATTTCTTTTCTTCGAAATTCGTCCTCATCGCATGGCAAGCGCGTTGCATTGGTTCTTTATACAAAGAAATTGTCTAGTGGATTCAGAAGTATCTGTGTCTGTCTAACCTCGGGCGTCGTCTGTATGTTTGCTCGTACAACTCCTCCATGGTAAAATCTAAAAAAGAACATTTCAGATTGTGATTGAGGGAACCAAGTAGGTATAGAAAAAGAAAAGAAAAGAAAGAAACTTCTGTCCATGTGTCATTCCAAATATTTTAGTCATTTTTTTCAAACACATGGCCAAATAATTCATGAAATCTTTAAAATGCATTTGTCGCGATTTCACTTCGACTAGACTGGCTCCAACCATAATCGGTGCGATCGTTTGAATAGATTCAGAAGGAAACATTCCGTCGTATCAAGAGAAATTGTGAGCAATGATTGTAGCATCCTTGTAGCTGTCTTTGTAAGGCTACATATCCTTCCTCTTCGCGCCAATATCGTCGGTGGAGTCTAAAATCGGAAAGAGACAGTGGAAAAAATTGCTTCCAGTATTAAAGTTTCACAAGCCCCATGATCAACGGAGAAATTGAAAACGTGAATGATGTTTTCTATTATGCGGTATAGTTCTCGTCTTGCGAGGTGCCCCAGTCTCTCTAGGAGGTGAAGCGTGGGTCATGCAAAGCGTAATGGTTCCGTCGGTCATGTTAAACTTGTCACTGGTTTGTTGAATGTGTTGAAGTATGTAATTATTTTGAACCGTGTGATTTATGCATGTCTACTAAATTGGAGACTTTAAACTGGATGGAGATTCTCAAACAATTGGCCTCTTTAGTTGTTGTTGTAGGGTTTAACGCCATATTTTAGCACACATAGCGGCCAGTATTAATGGTGGAGGAAAAACCCGGGTTGGCCTCTTTAGCTTGGCACTGCAATTTTGTTGTAACTAAGATGGATTCACACAAGTCTGTAATTAAATCTGCTGTTTTCTAGGGTGGCACTTCAGACATGAATAAGACCTCTTGCAAATTTCATCTTGTAGGTGTAAGCATTGGTGCACATTTGATGCAGGTCAAATTTAGCTGCAGGTCAGGTCAGGTTTTGCATCTCTATCAAATATGATAATAATTTTCTGGAGTTTCTGAGCGACTTTATCTTTGCTGGATCAGGATTCTCTTTGTCTTGTGGCCGAGGAGGTAGTGTACGTTGATTCATTTCACGCACCACATCGTCGACATCGCTGGCATGTTCTTGCGTTAAACATTTAGTTAGCACGTGGGACAAAAACAAGGAAAGTCGTCGTCTATGTCACCACTTGGCATCTACGTCCACGATCTCGCTGGACTATGGAGATCATTTTAATTTGATTACAACATTATATTTGACTAATTTATACGCACGCACTCACATCTTCTATGCATGAAAAACACACTTTATATACTTATTGACTTGGTATTATTAGCTATAAATGTCTCAAGCTAAGTCCAATTTCATTACCGGTTGATGTTGCTTTGGTAGTCATTGCTGTTTGATACTGCTGACAACTGACTACCGTGAGTGTGGATAGATTAATACAAGTTTTAGGAATTTTGGCTGGTGAAATTCTCTTTCTGTTGCCTCAGATACATTAAATCTGCGTTCCGACTGTGAAGAAGGAAAATATGGAAGAGTGAAATTAAGTCGACCCTCTGGTTAGAGATTTACAGATAGTTATTCGAAGAATACTTAAAATAAGAATACGGACAATTCGTCTGGAAATAAAAGTCACGATTGATGCGAGATCTGACATCGGGCTCTGGAAGCAAATGTCACAATAGATGCGACATCTGAATGAAAAGAAAGAACAAGAGAAAATTGAACAAAGGTAGAAATATGTATTATCATTGTCAGGTTACAGGACACTGGTCTTCTGAAAGGCTTATTAAAAAGAAGCACAAGAAGCGAGAAGTTGAGAACTCTTCAAAATTAGAAACAGAAAGATACAAACCCGTCTTAGACACAAGACGTTAAGGTAACAGAAAGAGAATGAAGAGGGAATAAAATGCATGCGAAGAGAATGAAAGGTAGAGACAGACATTATAAGAAAGACAAAATGGAATTTGGTGATGTGTTATGACATTTGCATTGTGATTCAAAGGAGACTATTCCAAGGAAACTTATGTGTCCATCTGTCTTATTTTCTCATATTATGGATACGTTACTTAAACACACTCAAACACACAAACCATCGACCGTTGGGGAAATGAATGTATGGTTTAACATAATTTGGCAATCACTGAGTAGTGTTTCTTTACTAACAGATACTAAAGACCCAGAAAAGGACGTGAAGGTGTTTGTTTTGACACATTTATAGACTTTACAACATCAGCTTTAACTGGCTAAATTTATATGTGCGCCTAAGTCCGACTTCTGTTGTTTCTATTGCTCGTTTGGAAGTGATAATAACTCTCCCGTTACTACTGTTATTTTGATAGAATGTGACCATGGATTGTTATTTTAAAATATAAAGACGTCATCTATTTATTTCAAAAGATGTTGTGCCTGAAGATACATACATAAAATGCGAAACTAGTTGCGCTGAATTATCGGCATTTGTTTGCATTGGATTTTTTTATTAAAAAAAATTGAAATATACATACATGTTTGGGAATCAAAGATTTCGGGAAACCTATTCATTTTTTTGTATCTTAATCTGATTTGGGATCAAGGATTTCAGGAAATATATCAATTACTTTTATCAGCATCATAGTGGAAATACGGCATATGATGTTATAAATATTGAGTATAAAACTAACTACCGCATATGACGCTACAGTACTATGAAAATAGTTGGCTTGAACTAGTACAGTTAAATGGAAACGATTATAAGCCAGCACTTAATATTTAGTCTTCTGCAAAATTATAACTCTACAAATATTTTAATGAGCTGTGTATTTGGTGCACATTTTTGGTGCAGTGTACGTCTGTTTTATGTATTCACTAATCCTGGAGATTTTGCTGATCACCTATATAGTGGTTCCACTGCAAGACTATTAACTATCTTCTTAGATAATATTATTATCAGTAACAGTAGTAGCAGTAGTACCAATAGTAGTAGTAGTACCTTTAATGCTGGTTTATTATTATTATTATTATTTTTATTAGTATTATTATTATTATTATTATTATTCAAGTGCTACTAATTACAAATGAATTGGACTGAATTTAATGCAATATTTCGTGTATTTGAAAATAAAAATCAGTACTCATTGGGTGATACAATAAACAAAGAAAACGTAAAATGTCGTATTTTACCATTATATTCTGATAATAAAGACATTACGTCTGAAAAAAATCAAACATAAATTATATAAAGTAAAGACAATTATAAAATTTAATATTGTGTATATATATATTTTGAACTTATTATTTAATCTGGTGTTGCAAAATGCCACTATATTGAACATGATCTAATCTCCTAACAGAGTGTAAACAAGATATGAATATTCCAAAGAGAAAACCTGGAATATATTTCTGAACACATGAATAAATATAACGTGCAATATTTTATGTGTTTGCTTATAGTAATATTAGTATTATTAATATTGATTGTTGCAGCAGTAGTAGTCGCTGCAGTAATGGTAGCATGAGTGCATGATTTAGGAATTTAGCAACTGTAGTAGAAGTAGCATTTTCTAATGCACTTTGAGTTATAATAGTGGTAGTTGTCGTAGCAGTTGTATCAGTAGCCATAGTAGTACTATTTCCTGATGTTTTGGTTAAGACAAATAGACAAAGCAATTTTGAATTTCGTTTTTTTTATTGAAACAAATTCGCATAATATTTAGAAGTGATCGCACCTAAGGAAATATTATGTATTAAGAAAACTATAGTTTATCCCCAGTCTAGATCTAACTAATCCCGTAGTATAAAATACGTAACATCTACGTTGTTTCAGGAAATGTGTATCATTATGTATTCACCAAGGAACGTGCAGTTT
This sequence comes from Sinohyriopsis cumingii, assembly GCA_028554795.2. Taxonomy (NCBI): domain Eukaryota; kingdom Metazoa; phylum Mollusca; class Bivalvia; order Unionida; family Unionidae; genus Sinohyriopsis; species Sinohyriopsis cumingii. The sequence goes on along the minus strand of CM068831.1, from coordinate 38,572,513 downwards.
GTGGTGCCTAGCATTTTCTTTAGAAAATGCGGTTGAATTCGCCAAATATTATTATTGAGAGATTCATCCTACATGAATTGAATATAGCTCTTACATAACACAATCTGTCAATACTATCTGAGAATTTTCTGTAATGTCTCATGTTAGAAAACGTGGATAACAACATTTCCGGTATATATATCTAATATAATTTTCTTAAGGAATATTGTATTCCTGAATATTATGCAAACAGTAGTAAATTGTAAGAAAGAAGGTAGTCCTGAGGCATTCACTTCTGCTTAATACTAGTGATTATCGCACTCCAAAGTGTACTAGCAAAATTTAATTATATTTTATAGCCAAAACTATGCATTCAATACACCACATTATGCACTTATGTCATTCAGCCAAACAAACATTTCCTTATATACGCCTTTGTAAAAATGGCCGTGATTTTGTTCAATATAAATCGATACCTTACTAATTTGGCGCGAGATTTTTTATTTTTTTTATTTTCTGCCTATCTGAGCGTTAGATACATGGTCAATGTATGCGATTCCGAAGATCTTGCGGAAGCATCTCATTTCAATGAATCCTGTTCTGTAGATCTGATGTGAGTGTCAATTTAAGCAATAGCAATGTTTGTATCCTTCCATATTGGCCTCAAGCTTGTTATTGCTGCTGTTGTCCGGGCAATCCTGCTAAGTAATTCTAGTTTTGAGTCCTCATCTTTCATAATAGCTCACAAGTACCTGAAACTTGTGACTGTTTCCAGCTTCTGTCTAAGTACTTTTATTTCTGCACTGGTACCATTGGTGTTGTTTGTCACCCAAGTCAGAAAGTACTTCTTTTTTATCTCCTGTTAATCCATCCCTATCATCTGTAAAGCGAAGTTTGGTGGTTGTTCTTCCTCCGATCCTTTCCAAAACATTGCTGAGGAGTGTATGTGGCAGTATGCAACCCTGTTTGACTTCCAACTGTTGTTCGACCTTCTTGAAAGCTTTGATGGCATGGTACAGATTTTGCTGATGCTAAAAGTGTTTCTCTCAAAGGAGTCTGATATTGAATATTTGTTTCTTTATGCTCCTTATTTCTCGAAAACCTGCTTGCTCTTCAGCAAAAAAGTCTCTGCTTGAGTCTTTCGTCTTCAGCATGACTTCGCTTGGGCGGCTGATCAGACTGACGGTGTTGTGGTTTTGAAATAACTGCAGGTTTCCTTTCTTGGGGAGCACGATGACCAAAGGTTGAGTACATGTTTTGGGTCATTCTACTGTCTGCAATAACTTGTTGCAGATTGTTTTTAGGACAGTGACTATCTTTTCTCTTCCTATTTGAATGAGTTCTGCTGGCATGTTGTCAACGCCAGCTGAATTTTCTGTCTTTACTGACCTAACTGCAGTTTCTCCTTGCTCACGAAGAATGGTGTTGTCATCAATTTATTTTGCTGGAAGGTGCTTTAATACTGTTGGGTCTCCTTGGGTTTTATAATTGTAAAATTGTGAGCAGTATTCTGCCAATTGTTTGAGGATCTCTTGATCTTCTGTGGGCCATTTTCCTGACTTGTCTTGGATGGTGGTACTTGTTTAAGATATGTGAGATCTTTCACCAGCTGGTATCCATCGTGCTAACGTTTCTGCTTTGACTGTCTTGGATTTCAAAGCATTGTCTTTCTATCTAGACTCCTGTGCTTTTCTCGTACTTATTGGTTATTCTTGGTTGGTACGGCGTTTTGATCACTTTTAATATATCATGATCAATTCCAATATCTGCTCATGGGAAACGTTGCGTTATTGCGATATTCAGTCCCGTGCTGAATCGTCTTGTCACCAAGATGGAGTCGGTCTGGTTGTGATATTGTCCGTTTGGACCGTGCCAGGCCCATCTTCAATATCCTTTGTGAGGGCCGAACGTGATGGTTAGCACAAGATTGTTGTAGGCGGCAATGTCCAAAAGCCTGAGTCCACTTTCATTTGTCTCTACATTGCAGAAGGGTCCACAAATCCTTTGCCAGTTTGTCTGTGAATCAACTCCTACCTTTGCATTCCAGTCTCCTTGTACAAACCGAATCTTTTTTTGGGGGGCGATTTGTCAATGACATCTTGCAGTTGATTATAACATTCTAAAGTTCGCTTTCATCATAGTTAGGCGTCGGTACACAATATAATTGTGATATTAAAAGGGAGCCGCCCTCGGACGGATGGTAATAAGTCTGTTTGAGACTGGGCAGCAACACATTATGCTGTTCACAAGAAATACAACGCCATGATTGTGTTTGTCCCTCATCGGCTGAAGCGAAGCTTATGTCCTTCTTCTGTTCTTATTTCGCCAAAGTTTTAATCTAGCCACGTAGCAGAGACCAATAATGATACAGTAGTGCCTTTTCTAACTCATGTCTAAGTCTTTTCTAATTTTCCATATCTCTCACTGTTCAAACGTTCCATGTACCGATAATGATGTTGTCTCTCCATTGAATTTGACAGTGGGTGCACCATGCTTGTCACTTTCGTCCTGGTGTGCAGCGGCAGGTGAGGTCACTGCTGACCCGGGTTGTGACCGATCCGATATGCTAGATGTCTTCACGTGGTGTGTTAAGGGCAAGATACAGCCTGGAGGAGTTCATTCCACTCCTGACTGGATGATCACAGCCGAAGTCCACCGATATTATTTGCGACGCCCTGGTCATGAAGCTCATTTTGGAGGCCTTCCACCCTGGCTGTCGAATTCATCGATAAAGACATCCACCCAGTGATGACGTGCTATCATCGCATTATTTTAACCATAGATCTATAGAACTGCCCATTATATATAGTGACTTATTTCTCTCGGGGACATCTCCGGTGGCATTGTGGTTAGAGCGTCCTCCTCGGCGCCGGAGGTCGTGAGTTGGAATTGCGGCCGAGTCATACCAGATACGGTACTAGCAGAGACGGTACTAGCAGCTGCCCTGCAAGATGCTCAGCGTTAAGAAGCTAGTGTTAGGACTGGTTGGTCTGGTGTCAGGATAATGTGACTGGGTGGGACATAATACATGTCTGTGGCATGATGCCCCAATGCTAGATAACACGATAAACTGTCATGCTGTATACATATTAGTGATATCACAAAGATGGCCGCTATTGCTTAACCGGCTTGATGCAGCTGTTCCGTTTTTTTGTGCCGTTTTCATGATATTTGTACTCGGTGGCTGTCTTCGTCTGCGTTTCTGTGTTCATTATGTATTGGCTGTTCAGTTCGTATGTGTTTCTTCATCTCCTTGTTTTGGAAACGAGAACAATTAGACTTTTTCTCAGCTGTCTTGCTCCACTACTACAACTTCCATTTGAACAAACCGCCATCACGTGATACTCACCAGTCAACCCGTTTATGCTATGATGGACCCTCATTAATTGCTTTAAATGACCACTCCTTGGCTCTCCACACTACATTGTGCTCTAGACTAAACGAACTGGGACTGCATCCATCATTACCTAAATGTAAAAAGAAGCGAAAAGAGAAAAGTTGTTTCAAAGTTGGCCGGCGTAGAACAGGAAGAAGTATTCCAGTTATCTCCCTTATGCCCTTTTCGGCTCGACAATTTAAAAATTCGACTGTTAATTTAGATAACCTAATTAAAATCCCTATTAATTCGTCAACCTTCGTGTCAACTATCCGAGAGATACCTCTGCGAATTGCATTGTTCAATGCCCAATCAGTAGGACCACCGCAAAAGCGCACAGAATAGTTAATTTTATCAACGACCAGAATATTGACGTCTTTTTCCTGACAGAAACATGGCTAAAAACATCAGGCAATGAGCCCAAGTGTGCGGATCTAACACCCACTGGTTACTCCATCAAGTCGTTTCCACGTAACTCATGCGTAAGTGGAATTGCTATCATCACAAAGAACTCCATGATCAAACGTCTTAACCACACCACAACATTCAATTTCGACCACACATTGTTGGAACTAGTCCAAACCACACTCACACTGGAGCAAAGGTCAGTCCATATTTTCTGCCTATACTGCCCTCCTCCTAGTAGAAAAAACAAGATGACTGAATCTCACTTTTTGGAGCAGTTTCCGAATCTTCTGGAGTATGGAAATTCTATAGGTGGCAACCTGATTATTCTTGGAGATTTCAATTTTCACTTTGACTGTTCCGGGAACCCAAACACATCAAAACTCATAGATTCCATTAATGGCTTCAATCTCAAACAGTCAGTTAACCAACCCACCCAGTTAACCAACCCACCCATAAACATGGTCACATTTTAGACTGGATTCTTCATAGACCTGATGATAACATTCTACGGTCCTCCCTGGTATCCTATGAACTTTTCATCACATCACCTCTGCATTATATGCCATCTTGACGTATCAGTCACCTTTATCTGCTACTAAGAGAAATCTCTGTATGATAAATAGAACCAAACTAATGCACGACATCCAAGCTAACCTCACAACTTGCTTACCTCCTACCGCAGAACAACTCGATAACTGTCTGCGTTCATTGCTCGACAAATATGTCCCAGCTACCAAGTGCAGAGTATCAATTCAGAAGTGTTCTCCATGGTATAGCAGTGTTGGGGACCAGCTTCGCACTGCTAAAAGAGAAGAATGTCACAAATATAGTCCATGCAGCGAAATCAGCCCACTACACTACTAAGATCATGGAAAGTTCCAACTGCAAAGAGCTCATCGAGATTACTAAGAAGCTAATGGCAGAGGAACAAATCTACACCACTTCCAAATACCTTCTCTCTTTGCAAATTTCTTCCGTGACAAAGTACAAACCATTAGAGATAAGCTTTACACCACAATTTCAATTAACTCGTCGTCACCATACAGTTGCGATACAGAATTTGAGCGGCAACCATTAACAGCATGTGAACCTGTCTCTATGGATTTCGTACGTACAATCCTGATGACGAGTGCACCTAAGTCATGTGAACTTGATCCAATTCCAACATCACTGGGGCTTTAGTGCTTAGATGTTACTGATGTTATTAATACCTCTCTCACATCAGGGGAATTCCCATCATTTTTCAAAACTGCCATTGTAAAGCCTCTGCTGAAGAAACCAACACTAGACCATAACGATTTAAAGAACTATCGCCCAGATTCTAATCTCCCATTCATATCAAAAATCTTAGAAAAGGTTGTTCTATCCCAGCTTGGTTCTCATCTGAATTCAAAATAGTCTTCTTAGCAATGTACAATCTGCATATCTCCCTTGCCACAGTACTGAAACTACTCTTCTAAAAGTAGTTAATGACATTCTCTCTGCTTTGGATAGCAGAAAGATTACAGTTCTCACCCTCCTTGATTTTTAGCAGTGCGAAGCTGGTCCCCAACACTGCTATACCATGGAGAACACTTCTGCAATATTTGACACAATAGACCATGATATTTTACTTCACGGTCTTCAGCATGTATTTGGCATTCATGATAACATCCTTACCGTGGTTCAAGTCCTACTTGGTCAACAGGACACAAATTGTGTCTGCAAATGGAATACACCCCATGCACAGTTGATCCATGTTGTGGTGTTCCACAAGGGAACTGTTATCTTCATTCTATACACTCTTCCGCTCTCAAGTGTCATAGATCATCATCCAGTATCTCACCAATTGTACGCTGATGACACCCAAATATAAAAATCTAGCCACCCAACTGAAGTTGATGCTACCATCCAAGGTGTAGAGAGGTGCATTTCTGATATGAAATCATGAATGACATGTAACGAGCTGCAGATGAATGATGATAAAACTGAGGCCATTCTGATTACAACACAAAGACGTTCTCATTCACATCCTTTACCTCAAACAATAAATATCAGCAACACCAACATTAAATTCACACAATCAGTACGAAACCTAGGTGTTACTCTGGACAGTACTCTCACATTGCACCAACATGTCATGAACATATGCAAGGCTGCATATCTTGAGCTGAGACGCATCAGCTCCATTCGCAAATATCCTTCAGTTGATGCCACTAAAACACTTGTGTGTTCATTAGTACTTTCAAGACTGGATTATTGTAACTCAGTTCTGTCTGGTTCATCACAATATCTATTTCAAAAATTTCAAAAAGTTCAAAACACAGCTGCTCGGATCATACTTAGAGTACCACGATCACAGCACACCTCCCCGCTGCTCTGTACCCTACACTGGCTATCCATTCGATCCAGAATCAAACACAAAATTGTTCTCTGTGCTTCTTTTCACTGACGGACTCTAGTCCAACATACCTATGCGACCTCACCCATGTGTACACACCAGCAAGATACTTACGCTCCTCTTCTGACAATCGTATACTCGTTATTCCCGCTATGAAAACAAAGTCATATGGACAGCGTTCTTTTGCATACCAGGGCCCAGCAACGTGGAATGAATTGCCCAATGAACTTAGACACAAAGACACAGTGATCACATTCAATAGTGCTCTCAAAACACTTATTTCGACTGCAAGATTAAACTTAAAGACCTAATAATGTTTGCTACCTTAAATATTCTCCGCATGTTTTTCCTATGTTTTCTAATTTTATGGTGTTTGTGTTAGTAATCATATCATTATGTTTTTTTTTAAATCTTGTATGTATTATCTAATGTTGTAAAGCGCTTAGAGCTTCCAAAAATTAGGCGCTATACAAAGTCATTATTATTATTGTTATTATTATTATTATTATTATTATTATTATTGTTATTATATGACTGAACAATTAGTAACTCTACTTCTAAAATACAAACCACACACACATTTTTAGTCTCGATAAGGTAACAAATTCAACATCTTACTCCAACCAAGTAATTTTTCATAAAATATACATTATGATACTAATTAAATTATTTTATCCGGGCGTCTACTGATCAAGTTGCCAGAGAATTAAAGTTTGACTTGCTTGCTTGGCGGGTTTTCCCACAATATTTTCCTACATTCCACCTATTGAAGGTAATGAGAAAATGTGCTTTCATTGTTTATTATCGCTTTTTCAAACACTTCTGATCTGATTGCAGGATGAATCAAGGATGATGCTTTTAATGTTTAATACATTCAGATTTTTTTAAAAAAAGTCTTCATAATTATGGCTATCCGTTTCTGCTTATACAGCATCTTCATTACTGAACAGCTTTTCCTTTGTCTCCATGGTTCCGAAGATTATTGAATTTGGTCTATAATTTGCACACACATTAACACATGTACTTTAAACATCTTGCTCTCGAAAGCACACTTCTCTATTGTCTTAATATTTCCTGTTACCTTCCTATCCCTAAAATGTAAATACAATCACACGAAGACGAATGAAAGAAATAATCAAACTTTGTTAGTTTCCCTGGAAGAGGCCATCTCAAGTGTGCGTGTTTAGTAGCTCGTTATAGCGCACGTTTACGACCAAAGGGTTAATAAAAGTCGTGTATTTTCATGCTAAAGCGTCTCTTAAGTGTCCTCGACAATTTGGTCCTTAAAGCTCAAGATTATATGTATAGACAACTGATACAACTGATAATGACGGAGATTACAGAGTTTGTCAAATGAGCCACACTAATAAAATTGCAATCATGTTTGAAATACAACCTAAGGAGAGAAAGGATGCCTTGCCAGTCAGACTATATAAAGTCTAGTGATTGTGCATATTTATTAGTCGTTTATTGTTCGTCTTTGATGACTTTGCAATAAAAGCTTATAAATAAATATTGCTCATAATCTGATACAAACTGAAGCCTCAAGAATACTAACAATAAAATTGTTTACGGACAAATAACGACATTAGACTAATGCAGAGTTAAACTTTCAAACATTACTAGTGCATACATGTTTGGTGCCTTGTCGTTACTTGTGGACTTGTTTCAGCGTGCCTTAATAAATATTATTTTCGACTTTGTTTTCTGTACAAGTGTGCATATATTTTGTCAACATTTTCATCTCGTCTAGAATGCTTTTCATTCGCCTATCGGATTATTTCATTTTAAATGCGTGACCTAACTGGGTCGGGATGTGAAGCAAGCCAAGAGGGATTTATGTGTACTGTATCGAATTTATAGCTGCATTAGCTCATTTCAGTCGTTGGATCATATATCCAACAATATATTACGATATCAGTTGTCAGCTAAAGCAGTTTTAGTTTTCTTAAATGTTTGTGACCTGTTAATTTGTATTTTCATGGCAGATAATATTCAAAATAATCGTAGGATACAATCACAGTATCAATACAGAATACACGAGCCATATATTATCTTAAGTTGCCTTTCTTTGAGCATCGCTCCAAACGTCGTTTAAATTTGTAGTTGTGGACTAATGCATGTCGTCGATGCCATCGAATTAGGCAAAAGACAGAATATCATCAAGTGCCATATTTGTTAGTGAATGTATCAAATACATTCCCTTTCTTAGACCCCAGACATCAACTCCCAGTGGAATCAGTTGTGCAACTTACAGTGCATGAATAGGAGCCATAAATATCTTCTGATTGTATTTTCCTACCATTTAATAAGTATGACAATATCAACAGTATTTACAAACATCATTTTTGATTTTTGGCCAATAAAAGTGAGTCAAGATATTCTGATAAGTCTTATTAATCCCAAAATGACCAGCCAAATGAGTTTCATGGGCCAGACAAAGTATTTCCTGTCTGTAAAATTTCGGAACTACAGTTCAATACAAAACATTACAATATGCATTCGTCTTGTCTCTGATTATAAAGCACTAACAAACAATGCCACCTCTGAGGAACAATTCAAGCTATATCATGCTTATGTGTTCCATTTGCAGGTATCCATTTTCTAATAAGACTTCCATTTTTAATGAAATAACAGACATGAACTTCAGTGGCTTCAGTTTCACTAATGGCCATTTGAAACAAAAAGATCTTATGATCTTTTTCGTATTCGATGACCCGTGATTGTCGTTTGTCACCCTTTTTAGAAAAGAAAATGAGTAGTTTAACTGGGATCAATACCTTTTGATTGATCCAAACAAGGAGTGAAAGTGACCTCATCAAAAGCCTTATCAATACATGTGTCAGATAAAGAAATACTTTCCTTATCAATATCATTCTCAAAAGCTTTCTTCTCTGGTAACTGCACAAGCTGGGTATAAAACAGAGAATTCTTTTTCAGTTGGATCGACTTTCTGATCCAAACAAGTCTTGTCAATTACAAGTGAATTAACCACAACCTTTTGTCTAGCTGGGTCGTTGCCAAGTGATAAACAAATGCCCTCAACGGGTAAAACACTGTTCCGACTGTCACGGGTCCGAAGACTAAGTCTGATGACAAATTTACACAATAGAGTGAATATTAACAAAGCCGCACTTTTCTCCCTGAATAAGAACACTCATTAGAAGAAGTACCTGATAATAAAGACTCTCAGAAGCCCCTGTGTCACTTAAATTATTTATAGGGACGGGATTGGCCAAAACACATAAGCATGATATAGTTTGAATTGTTCCTCAGAGGTGGCATTGTTTGTTAGTGCTTTATAATCAGAGACAAGACGAATGCATATTGTAATGTTTTTATCATAGCTTCGACATGAATGGTTCATAATACTCCATAGAGGAATTATAATATATAGCTGTACCCAAATATTAATGATCTGGCGGAAGATTTGCAGCCATCATGCAAAACTGCTTTAGGATGCAATCTGGTTTATGTGACTGGAAATTTTATTACTTGTCAAAGCTCAATTATTTGAAAGACAGGACGAAATATTCGTCTTGGCCAAAACGAAACTCATCAAAGTCCTTGACCGTATATCTAAGGTGATACGCCACAATGCCACCTCTGAGGAACAATTCAAGCTTTTCTTCTATGAAGCCCACAAATGCGAAACCTTGAAGAATGTAGTATGGGTGCGTCACTCATGCCATACACATTAGTTGTAATTGGAAAAGTTATGTGAACTTAAATCACTCTGTGTCCACGATAACAGTTCAAAATGTGTAGTCCGATATCCATGACGATGATATCCACTATACCTAAGTTTGTTATATTATGTAACCTGTCGTATTCATCGTTATTCTACAACAACTACATGTATTGGCTGATGATCTAGTTCGATGTCGAATACATGGAATAAGAAAAACAATTGTCATGTTTCCAGTTTCGTTCTGTATGATAACTTTGCTATTACCCAATATGTTTAGTAACTTATCTGTAATCTTGTGTTTTGTAATCTTGTGTTCTTCGATCTCTACATATTCGGCATGGAACACTTTTCAGGAAAAGCATTATGTTACTTATTGAAAAAATATAACATTTTGATTCCATTTTTAATAAATACGTATTTAATTAATAATGTATTTTCCGTGAGGAAAGGTTTCCTACTTTTTAAAGAAAAATTATCAATAAGATTTATTTAGTTGTCACACTTGTAAATGATAATGAATATTGCACTGTACTAATCTGAAATGAAATTATACATTATACAATATGAACAAAATGCTATATTAATTTTGAGACAATTTCATCCCTTTTCTCCGATTTTCTGTATGTATTATCCATTAGAGGTGATATGATTTCCGATACAAGTTTTCTCTTTACGTGCTGGTTATCAAAGAAGAGAATGCATTGTTTTCATCTTTACTACGTATTGCTCATTTATACTATGTATCCATAAGTTATTCACTAAACTGATAATAACATTTTGAATTTTTTTAAAATTAATAATCTTGTATAAAGTTGAATAAAATAAGATGTTTGACCTGATCGATTTTAAAACTTAGGATAATCTGTTCATCATGAGTTCGATGCGCACAATTCAATTGCTGTTTCAAGCGGACACTTGCAATATGGTTTAAAAATTATGGATCTTAGTTTTTGGTGAGAGGAGTTTAGATGTAAACATTTTTTTTTTGCAGCAGACAAAGTGGTTATTGCAAAATGCACGTGAAATCGATTCTTGGCTGGCGCACTCCACGATTGTACAAAATAGGGCCATTTTATTTTTCAACGGTAATGCTATTAAAACTGGAAGAAGACCAATGCCTGACCTTTTTTTTAATTTGTAGATAATATCAAGCTGTATTTTAGAATGTATGTGTGTGTGCGACAGAATGCATAACATTAGATTCAGATTCAACAGTGCTTTTTTTTTTTTAATTTCTCCACATTATCGGCTGAATACGAAACGTTACATCTTTTAGTATACTTCTGTTTTAAGCACAGCACTGTACAATGTACTATTAGTTATGGCATGCATTATGCAACAAATTGACAATATCCATGTACGTCGAAAAATAGAACTCCAAACTAGATATTAGCGCATTTTGTCTGCACAAAGAAGTGTCATCGGACTGTGTATTTCTTATCATGAAACTTGACTGCACAACATAATTCTAGGTGAGGGTTGCGCTAAAGCACAAACACTATCAACGTACGAGTTTTAGAATTATCATTTCGTTGCTGATCTGCGGTTGGTACATCTGTCTCTACTGTGCATATATAAATCGTAATACACGTCCGCGGCATTTTATTATATTCCTACCTGCAATGTACAAATATTATAAAGGAGAAGCAACAATAACGATTGTATACACTCGAATTCTTTGAATTCTTACATTCACTATCCTTTTAGACTTTAACTTTGTTTGTGCATCAGGACCAATTAGTTCTAGGAGTGTCTAAAGTGATTTGAAAAACAACGTGTAGAAACTTAAGGGCGTCTTTAACTCTTAGCATTTTGACGTTGCTAAATACATATTTATTCTACAGTTTTGAAACATTAAATCATGATCAAAATGTCTTTGTTTGGTATGAAATAGCACTCCATAAACTTAATATATGTAGAAGTGGTTTATTCGCATCATTAAAAACATAATTAGACAGAGTCATACAATGTATCACATTAAGAGTGACTCGGAGTTTGAGGCCGCTATGCATTACATTTGAATAATTCACGCAGCAATAAGCTTACTTTGATCCTAGTTGTCGTTGATGGATGGGTTTTTGAAAGAAGGACGTCATCTTTAACCTTAGCTTTAAGGTTACATGCTCGCTTACATATCTGCCAGCAAAGTATAATGAAGTTGGCTGGTGACCTTGACGACCTGATACTGAAGCATGATCATGACAATCGCTAAGATTGTTGATCGAATAGAAAAGTTTTAAACAAATACTTAGGCTAGCGGCCTAGCAAAATAATTTCGCTGTACAAGCCGTTTCATGGCAAATGACTTTAACACCACCAAATTTAGTTGATTTCCAACAGATCCGTTCTTATGAACTCGACATCGGATATTTTGAATGAGACATTCCTTTCTCTTTACAATGATGATGATCACGCCAATCTTTCCATTAATTATAATACGCATCTGCACACGCTACTCTTTGACAAACTGAAGTTTCCAATGAGGATCTCTGACAAAAGTGATGACCTCAACCATACCATCGCGGTGAACATGAATGACTTGAATTCATGCTCTCTACCCTGTGTGCATCTCCGATACAAGTCAGGCTAAAACCATCAAACTGCGGATACTTTGTTTACGATGACAATCAACACAACACATGGATCAGAGATGTTTCACGGTTGCTATATGGCAGTACCAAGCGGAAATCTAGTCTGTACATCTGTTGCCGATCATTCACATAACTGAACCTTCTCAACAACCACGTAATGGCTATCGGTGCAGAGTTTTAAGGCCACAGAAGACATTATAAACATGTAAAGAATATGCGTTTCTTTAAGCGCCGCTTTCATAAGACTGATTACCTGGTTCCGGACAATACTAAACCATCTACTTTTGTCCAACTCATATATCAGTACTCATTGATTTCATCTGCTGGGCCAGCAGCTGACCGTCATTTATTTCACTTACTGGTCCATAGAAGTGCTGTAGGCCCGACGCCCGGCACACTGCTTGAAGTGACATATCTGTGAGTTGCCGCTTAGTTTAGAAACTATCTTGCCGTGGCCATATCTATTATGCCAGTAGATACTCTCAGAAAGACGCGGCACTGCTTGTGGTTAGCGAGGACAATATTCATTATAAAACAAAGGCGGATCGGGAGGTAGTCTAAAACAATCAGGTTGGTACCTCCGACGTTAAGTGGCTGTGAAAAGAGTACGTCGACAGCCATGAAATTGGTTTTTAAAAACACCTCAAAGTCACAATCGCACGTGTTGGGGGCATCATCGGGGACAATGTATACTGACGAGGCACGTGACTCCATGACCAGTGACCTAAACAGAAGATCACGTGCTTGTCTGCTCCTAGAAAGGTCCACGATGGATTGTGAAAACAGTACGTAAGTTCTAACCAAAGCTATCCAAACATTCCGTTACGTATTTTAACATATTGCTGACACAGTTTGCATCGAAAACAACTTTGGTTGGACGTTGTTTTCCTTTTTCAAACGAATAAGGACCTGGAAAAGAAAACCTCCTCTAACTCTCTCACTGTGTAAATAGCATGTAAAGCAATGAAATCACTCAAAACGAGTAACGTAAATGTTTGTTTCCTTCTTGATTGTCGACAGGCAGTGTGGAAACCTAATGCATATGATCTGATTTTCAACAATTACAGAACATACTATAGTGAATTTACAATCATGTTATGAAATCGTGCATTGTAACATTGATGGTTTGCGTTTCCAAACCGACAATGTTTGTCACTTACTCATTTTTGCATACACACACCGAGGTAGTTATGCAAGGAAGGGTTGCTAGATTCTGTGACCATTTTTTCAAGCTATTTAAAATGGGGGATTGTATATAGTTATGGTTTCTGGTAAAGTTGTAAGTATATGTGTGTGATAAACGGCAAACATCTCGTATAACATAAAACATAAAGTTGATAAGTGGGTAAGTTTGAAAATTCACTTCACATAGCTTATATTGATAGTAAACATTTTGCTTTTGACAAATTTTTTAAGTGTAGCAAATCATTGTTACAAACTCGTGTTGAGAAAAGGAGTGACATTTCTTGTAAAACATTGTAGTGCACTTGCCCTTTATCTTCGTTTGTCTTGGAGAAGGCCACCTTTGCAGCCGCTAGAACAGTAGTAGACGTCGTCGCTGCCGTAGAAATAGTTCATTTAGAAATGAATTTTTATTTTCCCATCCAATGGACAATGATATTAGATTAGATTTGGCAGGTATGATCATGAACGGAGAAGATGAAATACATCTTGCAGGAGGAGACACAATCAGTCAATGCCGTCGTTTGTTTTATAGTGCTTTCACGACGTAGCAACATCACGTCTCTTTTATGTCAAGATATTTGTTTTATCCCTTTTCTTCATGGAGCTTTTCTTCTTTCTGCGGCAATTCTTTTGTTTGTGGGGATGTTGCCTTTTTTGGCGACCTTTCATATTTTTCTTCATTTAGCTTTCTCTTTTAAGATTCTATATATAAGGGGACAAAATAATGACACCTCATAAACAATTACATCCATCAGTTAAAAATGAATTGATTTTTGGTTTGCATATTGTTTTTTTTTTGTTTTGTTTTTTCTTCAAAATGGGTTTGTTAGTTTGGGTATGTTGATTATGTTTTAAAGTAATTGACGTGATCTCAAAGTAAACAGTCGTAACACTTGAAACCAGCTTCTAATAAATGCGCAAGAACCTTCAATGCAACGGATGGCATACCTACTACGACACAATTTGGCAGGAGAATGTGATTGAAAGGAGGTCGTGTGGGCTACCATTTGAAGAAGAAAAAAAAAAAAGAAGTGTAGGATGATTTTAAATTTTCTTCCTTTCTTCCGAATGATGCGAAAGGAGAAATGTAAATAACAGGACATCATTATTAACACTTAACGTGTAACTAATTGGTACAAAGTAGTCTCAAATAATAGCGAATTGGTTGGTTTTAAATCGATGCGTAAATAAGCATTGGTGTTGCAATGTCATAGATCAGTCATAGGGTTCAATTGTTTGGCTAACATATGTACCTGTGATCTGTTTCTTCCATATTTGAACAATAGCACATAATGAGCATTGGGACTGATTTTGGGATGTGCTTGAAATAACTGTTGTGCTGGCATTACAATGGTGTCCGTGGCGTTTAAACCAAGGTTTATTCTTCTACGTCTTATTCTAACATCTCCTCGAAGATGACAAGATGTGGTTTGACTGAAGTCAAACACGATTCCAAAATCTTCACGTAAAATGACTTCTGTAAACAAAATCGATTTAATTGAAAGAAATTTAAAGAAAGTGCAAACCTCACCTTGTAACAACGCATGGTATTTTACGCTTGACAATCAGACAAATGCGATTTGTATTCGATGAAACGCTCTAGTTTGTTTGAACCACTCGATATATAAATCAACATTTTAAAGAAATTGCGAATATGCAAGGACTCCCAACGTTTTCTAAATGTTTGTCTATCGTTTGATACTAGAGGAATTGAAGGACGAGGCAGCGATAGTAACACGTTGAGAATGCTGAAAAGATTATCAAATGCAAAATACATTTAATACATCTGAAGCTAGACTAACATTTCTAATATTGGTGTCAAAACACAAGAAAACATTTTTCTTTCGAAGATTTAAAACACATACGGCATATATTATTCCGTTCGTTGTTGTTGTTGTTGTTGTGGGGTTTAACGCCATTTTTCAGCACGATAGGCTATACATGGCGGCCAGTATAAATGGTGGAGGAAGAACCCGGAAAACCCCGGAAAGAACCACCGACCCACGAGAAGCTACTGGCAGGCTTTCTCACATGCCCACATTGGCTGAATCTTAGACTCGAACCGCCGCAGACAGAGGTGAGATGGCAGTGATCCGTAACGAAGAGCGCTTTAGACCACTCGGCTATTCCGTTCGTGATTTAATGTCTGTCCCATTAAATGTATGTGCAAGCTATGGTCGTCTTCTTATATTTATACAAATTTAGTGTCTCTAATTTCTCCGTTATTGTCTTTCTTCTCATTTCCTTTATATTTGTACGAAATTACTTTCGTGGATTTGTAATAGATCCTGTTTCGGGTTTTCTACTACGGCTTTTATCATTATCTCATGTTCACCTCTCAGTGTTTGTAAGTTAACTCCTTCTTGCTTCCATGCATCGACACCAGAAAATTTCCTGTCATGTACATCTTCCCAATGGAAAAGTTGCTGGTATAAACAACTGCATATACACGCATCTTGATAAGTATAAAGCGGAACTAATGATCGACGAATGTATTCTTAACATGGGCATGAAAACGTTTGCTCATCGCTATTTTAACACAACGTATCTTACTTACGAAAATAAATTTGGAATTATTACGCTTCGATAACCGAAATCCGACGAAAATGCCGTCATTAAAACGCAAATTACCCGTCGTCCAAACTATAATGGAATAGACGTGGATGGAATCAGTTCTGTTAACGGTTCTTGATACTCTAATAACTCAACACTGTCATTGACTTCCTTCCACTGAATTTATTGCAACAGTGAGGACAAAAGCCGTAGCGTGGTAAACTTCATATTCACGTTGTTGTTTTCTGTCTGTGATAGTATTTGCCAAGAATAACTTTTCATCTACTGTGGAAATAGCAATTATAGAAAAATTCCTCAAATGATGTTTCACTTGTATCTTGACAAACTCTCTGTAAATGCGTGCAGTTAGCAGAATTGGTAAATTCCGAATTCTAAACTAGTCATTCATAGAAATACCTTTGTTTTCTTTGTTCTTTGAGCGAATAGTGAAATCGACAGACAAACGATATCCGACAGAGAAATCTGTAGGAAATATTAATTTCTTTAACTGATGTTACACCCATCGTTAAGGGGTGTTGTCGTAGGTGTCAAACCAGGTTGTGTTTAAACGTATTGATTCAATCTGGTATAAGTCTTCACTTTCAAGAGTGCTACAAAGCATGCAAACAATGTAGCTATGAATCATACAGTCAAAGACCCTGTGAGATGGTTTATTGAAAAATGACGATTGATAAAATCGACCACTTTGAGACCTCTGGTGCGATATGTTCGTTTGGACGCAATTATTATTATTTGCGTTAATCTGAAGCTTTACAAACTAGACGGTCACGTTGTATTTTACTAGCCAAGTATTCAAAGATACAAAGAACAAACATGGATGTATTTGATTTCTTTTCTTCGAAATTCGTCCTCATCGCATGGCAAGCGCGTTGCATTGGTTCTTTATACAAAGAAATTGTCTAGTGGATTCAGAAGTATTTGTGTCTGTCTAACCTCGGGCGTCGTCTGTATGTTTGCTCGTACAACTCCTCCATGGTAAAATCTAAAAAAGAACATTTCAGATTGTGATTGAGGGAACCAAGTAGGTATAGAAAAAGAAAAGAAAAGAAAGAAACTTCTGTCCATGTGTCATTCCAAATATTTTAGTCATTTTTTTCAAACACATGGCCAAATAATTCATGAAATCTTTAAAATGCATTTGTCGCGATTTCACTTCGACTAGACTGGCTCCAACCATAATCGGTGCGATCGTTTGAATAGATTCAGAAGGAAACATTCCGTCGTATCAAGAGAAATTGTGAGCAATGATTGTAGCATCCTTACGGCTGTCTTTGTAAGGCTACATATCCTTCCTCTTCGCGCCAATATCGTCGGTGGAGTCTAAAATCGGAAAGAGACAGTGGAAAAAATTGCTTCCAGTATTAAAGTTTCACAAGCCCCATGATCAACGGAGAAATTGAAAACGTGAATGATGTTTTCTATTATGCGGTATAGTTCTCGTCTTGCGAGGTGCCCCAGTCTCTCTAGGAGGTGAAGCGTGGGTCATGCAAAGCGTAATGGTTCCGTCGGTCATGTTAAACTTGTCACTGGTTTGTTGAATGTGTTGAAGTATGTAATTATTTTGAACCGTGTGATTTATGCATGTCTACTAAATTGGAGACTTTAAACTGGATGGAGATTCTCAAACAATTGGCCTCTTTAGTTGTTGTTGTTGTTGTAGGGTTTAACGCCATATTTTAGCACACATAGCGGCCAGTATTAATGGTGGAGGAAAAACCCGGGTTGGCCTCTTTAGCTTGGCACTGCAATTTTGTTGTAACTAAGATGGATTCACACAAGTCTGTAATTAAATCTGCTGTTTTCTAGGGTGGCACTTCAGACATGAATAAGACCTCTTGCAAATTTCATCTTGTAGGTGTAAGCATTGGTGCACATTTGATGCAGGTCAAATTTAGCTGCAGGTCAGGTCAGGTTTTGCATCTCTATCAAATATGATAATAATTTTCTGGAGTTTCTGAGCGACTTTATCTTTGCTGGATCAGGATTCTCTTTGTCTTGTGGCCGAGGAGGTAGTGTACGTTGATTCATTTCACGCACCACATCGTCGACATCGCTGGCATGTTCTTGCGTTAAACATTTAGTTAGCACGTGGGGCAAAAACAAGGAAAGTCGTCGTCTATGTCACCACTTGGCATCTACGTCCACGATCTCGCTGGACTATGGAGATCATTTTAATTTGATTACAACATTATATTTGACTAATTTATACGCACGCACTCACATCTTCTATGCATGAAAAACACACTTTATATACTTATTGACTTGGTATTATTAGCTATAAATGTCTCAAGCTAAGTCCAATTTCATTACCGGTTGATGTTGCTTTGGTAGTCATTGCTGTTTGATACTGCTGACAACTGACTACCGTGAGTGTGGATAGATTAATACAAGTTTTAGGAATTTTGGCTGGTGAAATTCTCTTTCTGTTGCCTCAGATACATTAAATCTGCGTTCCGACTGTGAAGAAGGAAAATATGGAAGAGTGAAATTAAGTCGACCCTCTGGTTAGAGATTTACAGATAGTTATTCGAAGAATACTTAAAATAAGAATACGGACAATTCGTCTGGAAATAAAAGTCACGATTGATGCGAGATCTGACATCGGGCTCTGGAAGCAAATGTCACAATAGATGCGACATCTGAATGAAAAGAAAGAACAAGAGAAAATTGAACAAAGGTAGAAATATGTATTATCATTGTCAGGTTACAGGACACTGGTCTTCAGAAAGGCTTATTAAAAAGAATCACAAGAAGCGAGAAGTTGAGAACTCTTCAAAATTAGAAACAGAAAGATACAAACCCGTCTTAGACACAAGACGTTAAGGTAACAGAAAGAGAATGAAGAGGGAATAAAATGCATGCGAAGAGAATGAAAGGTAGAGACAGACATTAAAAGAAAGACAAAATGGAATTTGGTGATGTGTTATGACATTTGCATTGTGATTCAAAGGAGACTATTCCAAGGAAACTTATGTGTCCATCTGTCTTATTTTCTCACATTATGGATACGTTACTTAAACACACTCAAACACACAAACCATCGACCGTTGGGGAAATGAATGTATGGTTTAACATAATTTGGCAATCACTGAGTAGTGTTTCTTTTCTAACAGATACTAAAGACCCAGAAAAGGACGTGAAGGTGTTTGTTTTGACACACTTATAGACTTTACAACATCAGCTTTAACTGGCTAAATTTATATGTGCGCCTAAGTCCGACTTCTGTTGTTTCTATTGCTCGTTTGGAAGTGATAATAACTCTCCCGTTACTACTGTTATTTTGATAGAATGTGACCATGGATTGTTATTTTAAAATATAAAGACGTCATCTATTTATTTCAAAAGATGTTGTGCCTGAAGATACATACATAAAATGCGAAACTAGTTGCGCTGAATTATCGGCATTTGTTTGCACTGGTTTTTTTTTATTAAAAAAAATTGAAATATACATACATGTTTGGGAATCAAAGATTTCGGGAAACCTATTCATTTTTTTGTATCTTAATCTGATTTGGGATCAAGGATTTCAGGAAATATATCAATTACTTTTATCAGCATCATAGTGGAAATACGGCATATGATGTTATAAATATTGAGTATAAAACTAACTACCGCATATGACGCTACAGTACTGTACACTGTTTTATGCAAACCAGGCACTCAAATGAACTATGTTAGGAAAATAGTTGGCTTGAACTAGTACAGTTAAATGGAAACGATTATAAGCCAGCACTTAATATTTAGTCTTCTGCAAAATTATAACTCTACAAATATTTTAATGAGCTGTGTATTTGGTGCACATTTTTGGTGCAGTGTACGTCTGTTTTATGTATTCAATAATCCTGGAGATTTTGCTGATCACATATATAGTGGTTCCACTGCAAGACTATTAACTATCTTCTTAGATAATATTATTATTAGTAGCAGTAGTAGCAGTAGTACCAATAGTAGTAGTAGTACCTTTAATGCTGTTTTATTATTATTATTATTATTTTTGTTAGTATTATTATTATTATTATTACTATTCAAGTGCTACTAATTACAAATGAATTGGACTGAATTTAATGCAATATTTCGTGTATTTGAAAATAAAAATCAGTACTCATTGGGTGATACAATAAACAAAGAAAACGTAAAATGTCGTATTTTACCATTATATTCTGATAATAAAGACATTACGTCTGAAAAAATCAAACATAAATTATATAAAGTAAAGACAATTATAAAATTTAATATTGTGTATATATATATTTTGAACTTATTATTTAATCTGGTGTTGCAAAATGCCACTATATTGAACATGATCTAATCTCCTAACACAGTGTAAACAAGATATGAATATTCCAAAGAGAAAACCTGGAATATATTTCTGAACACATGAATAAATATAACGTGCAATATTTTATGTGTTTGCTTATAGTAATATTAGTATTATTAATATTGATTGTTGCAGCAGTAGTAGTCGCTGCAGTAATGGTAGCATGAGTGCATGATTTAGGAATTTAGCAACTGTAGTAGAAGTAGCATTTTCTAATGCACTTTGAGTTATAATAGTGGTAGTTGTCGTAGCAGTTGTATCAGTAGCCATAGTAGTACTATTTCCTGATGTTTTGGTTAAGACAAATAGACAAAGCAATTTCGAATTTCGTTTTTTTTATTGAAACAAATTCGCATAATATTTAGAAGTGATCGCACCTAAGGAAATATTATGTATTAAGAAAACTATAGTTTATCCCCAGTCTAGATCTAACTAATCCCGTTGTATAAAATACGTAACATCTACGTTGTTTCAGGAAATGTGTATCATTATGTATTCACCAAGGAACGTGCAGTTTGTGGTGCCTAGCATTTTCTTTAGAAAATGCGGTTGAATTCGCCAAATATTATTATTGAGAGATTCATCCTATATGAATTGAATATAGCTCTTACATAAAACAATCTGTGAATACTATCTGAGAATTTTCTGTAATGTCTCATGTTAGAAAACGTGGATAACAACATTTCCGGTATATATATCTAATATAATTTTCTTAAGGAATATTGTATTCCTGAATATTATGCAAACAGTAGTAAATTGTAAGAAAGAAGGTAGTCCTGAGGCATTCACTTCTGCTTAATACTAGTGATTATCGCACTCCAAAGTGTACTAGCAAAATTTAATTATATTTTATAGCCAAAACTATGCATTCAATACACCACATTATGCACTTATGTCATTCAGCCAAACAAACATTTCCTTATATACGCCTTTGTAAAAATGGCCGTGATTTTGTTCAATATAAATCGATACCTTACTAATTTGGCGCGAGATTTTTTATTTTTTTTATTTTCTGCCTATCTGAGCGTTAGATACATGGTCAATGTATGCGATTCCGAAGATCTTGCGGAAGCATCTCATTTCAATGAATCCTGTTCTGTAGATCTGATGTGAGTGTCAGTGGAAGCAATAGCAATGTTTGTATCCTTCCATATTGGCCTCAAGCTTGTTATTGCTGCTGTTGTCCGGGCAATCCTGCTAAGTAATTCTAGTTTTGAGTCCTCATCTTTCATAATAGCTCACAAGTACCTGAAACTTGTGACTGTTTCCAGCTTCTGTCTAAGTACTTTTATTTCTGCACTGGTACCATTGGTGTTGTTTGTCACCCAAGTCAGAAAGTACTTCTTTTTTATCTCCTGTTAATCCATCACTATCATCTGTAAAGCGAAGTTTGGTGGTTGTTCTTCCTCCGATCCTTTCCAAAACATTGCTGAGGAGTGTATGTGGCAGTATGCAACCCTGTTTGACTTCCAACTGTTGTTCGACCTTCTTGAAAGCTTTGATGGCATGGTACAGATTTTGCTGATGCTAAAAGTGTTTCTCTCAAAGGAGTCTGATATTGAATATTTGTTTCTTTATGCTCCTTATTTCTCGAAAACCTGCTTGCTCTTCAGCAAAAAAGTCTCTGCTTGAGTCTTTCGTCTTCAGCATGACTTCGCTTGGGCGGCTGATCAGACTGACGGTGTTGTGGTTTTGAAATAACTGCAGGTTTCCTTTCTTGGGGAGCACGATGACCAAAGGTTGAGTACATGTTTTGGGTCATTCTACTGTCTGCAATAACTTGTTGCAGATTGTTTTTAGGACAGTGACTATCTTTTCTCTTCCTATTTGAATGAGTTCTGCTGGCATGTTGTCAACGCCAGCTGAATTTTCTGTCTTTACTGACCTAACTGCAGTTTCTCCTTGCTCACAAAGAATGGTGTTGTCATCAATTTATTTTGCTGGAAGGTGCTTTAATACTGTTGGGTCTCCTTGGGTTTTATAATTGTAAAATTGTGAGCAGTATTCTGCCAATTGTTTGAGGATCTCTTGATCTTCTGTGGGCCATTTTCCTGACTTGTCTTGGATGGTGGTACTTGTTTAAGATATGTGAGATCTTTCACCAGCTGGTATCCATCGTGCTAACGTTTCTGCTTTGACTGTCTTGGATTTCAAAGCATTGTCTTTCTATCTAGACTCCTGTGCTTTTCTCGTACTTATTGGTTATTCTTGGTTGGTACGGCGTTTTGATCACTTTTAATATATCATGATCAATTCCAATATCTGCTCATGGGAAACGTTGCGTTATTGCGATATTCAGTCCCGTGCTGAATCGTCTTGTCACCAAGATGGAGTCGGTCTGGTTGTGATATTGTCCGTTTGGACCGTGCCAGGCCCATCTTCAATATCCTTTGTGAGGGCCGAACGTGATGGTTAGCACAAGATTGTTGTAGGCGGCAATGTCCAAAAGCCTGAGTCCACTTTCATTTGTCTCTACATTGCAGAAGGGTCCACAAATCCTTTGCCAGTTTGTCTGTGAATCAACTCCTACCTTTGCATTCCAGTCTCCTTGTACAAACCGAATCTTTTTTTGGGGGGCGATTTGTCAATGACATCTTGCAGTTGATTATAACATTCTACAGTTCGCTTTCATCATAGTTAGGCGTCGGTACACAATATAATTGTGATATTAAAAGGGAGCCGCCCTCGGACGGATGGTAATAAGTCTGTTTGAGACTGGGCAGCAACACATTATGCTGTTCACAAGAAATACAACGCCATGATTGTGTTTGTCCCTCATCGGCTGAAGCGAAGCTTATGTCCTTCTTCTGTTCTTATTTCGCCAAAGTTTTAATCTAGCCACGTAGCAGAGACCAATAATGATACAGTAGTGCCTTTTCTAACTCATGTCTAAGTCTTTTCTAATTTTCCATATCTCTCACTGTTCAAACGTTCCATGTACCGATAATGATGTTGTCTCTCCATTGAATTTGACAGTGGGTGCACCATGCTTGTCACTTTCGTCCTGGTGTGCAGCGGCAGGTGAGGTCACTGCTGACCCGGGTTGTGACCGATCCGATATGCTAGATGTCTTCACGTGGTGTGTTAAGGGCAAGATACAGCCTGGAGGAGTTCATTCCACTCCTGACTGGATGATCACAGCCGAAGTCCACCGATATTATTTGCGACGCCCTGGTCATGAAGCTCATTTTGGAGGCCTTCCACCCTGGCTGTCGAATTCATCGATAAAGACATCCACCCAGTGATGACGTGCTATCATCGCATTATTTTAACCATAGATCTATAGAACTGCCCATTATATATAGTGACTTATTTCTCTCGGGGACCTCTCCGGTGGCATTGTGGTTAGAGCGTCCTCCTCGGCGCCGGAGGTCGTGAGTTGGAATTGCGGCCGAGTCATACCAGATACGGTACTAGCAGAGACGGTACTAGCAGCTGCCCTGCAAGATGCTCAGCGTTAAGAAGTTAGTGTTAGGACTGGTTGGTCTGGTGTCAGGATAATGTGACTGGGTGGGACATAATACATGTCTGTGGCATGATGCCCCAATGCTAGATAACACGATAAACTGTCATGCTGTATACATATTAGTGATATCACAAAGATGGCCGCTATTGCTTAACCGGCTTGATGCAGCTGTTCCGTTTTTTTTTGCCGTTTTCATGATATTTGTACTCGGTGGCTGTCTTCGTCTGCGTTTCTGTGTTCATTATGTATTGGCTGTTCAGTTCGTATGTGTTTCTTCATCTCCTTGTTTTGGAAACGAGAACAATTAGACTTTTTCTCAGCTGTCTTGCTCCACTACTACAACTTCCATTTGAACAAACCGCCATCACGTGATACTCACCAGTCAACCCGTTTATGCTATGATGGACCCTCATTAATTGCTTTAAATGACCACTCCTTGGCTCTCCACACTACATTGTGCTCTAGACTAAACGAACTGGGACTGCATCCATCATTACCTAAATGTAAAAAGAAGCGAAAAGAGAAAAGTTGTTTCAAAGTTGGCCGGCGTAGAACAGGAAGAAGTATTCCAGTTATCTCCCTTATGCCCTTTTCGGCTCGACAATTTAAAAATTCGACTGTTAATTTAGATAACCTAATTAAAATCCCTATTAATTCGTCAACCTTCGTGTCAACTATCCGAGAGATACCTCTGCGAATTGCATTGTTCAATGCCCAATCAGTAGGACCACCGCAAAAGCGCACAGAATAGTTAATTTTATCAACGACCAGAATATTGACGTCTTTTTCCTGACAGAAACATGGCTAAAAACATCAGGCAATGAGCCCAAGTGTGCGGATCTAACACCCACTGGTTACTCCATCAAGTCGTTTCCACGTAACTCATGCGTAAGTGGAATTGCTATCATCACAAAGAACTCCATGATCAAACGTCTTAACCACACCACAACATTCAATTTCGACCACACATTGTTGGAACTAGTCCAAACCACACTCACATTGGAGCAAAGGTCAGTCCATATTTTCTGCCTATACTGCCCTCCTCCTAGTAGAAAAAACAAGATGACTGAATCTCACTTTTTGGAGCAGTTTCCGAATCTTCTGGAGTATGGAAATTCTATAGGTGGCAACCTGATTATTCTTGGAGATTTCAATTTTCACTTTGACTGTTCCGGGAATCCAAACACATCAAAACTCATAGATTCCATTAATGGCTTCAATCTCAAACAGTCAGTTAACCAACCCACCCAGTTAACCAACCCACCCATAAACATGGTCACATTTTAGACTGGATTCTTCATAGACCTGATGATAACATTCTACGGTCCTCCCTGGTATCCTATGAACTTTGCATCACATCACCTCTGCATTATATGCCATCTTGACGTATCAGTCACCTTTATCTGCTACTAAGAGAAATCTCTGTATGATAAATAGAACCAAACTAATGCACGACATCCAAGCTAACCTCACAACTTGCTTACCTCCTACCGCAGAACAACTCGATAACTGTCTGCGTTCATTGCTCGACAAATATGCCCCAGCTACCAAGTGCAGAGTATCAATTCAGAAGTGTTCTCCATGGTATAGCAGTGTTGGGGACCAGCTTCGCACTGCTAAAAGAGAAGAATGTCACAAATATAGTCCATGCAGCGAAATCAGCCCACTACACTACTAAGATCATGGAAAGTTCCAACTGCAAAGAGCTCATCGAGATTACTAAGAAGCTAATGGCAGAGGAACAAATCTACACCACTTCCAAATACCTTCTCTCTTTGCAAATTTCTTCCGTGACAAAGTACAAACCATTAGAGATAAGCTTTACACCACAATTTCAATTAACTCGTCGTCACCATACAGTTGCGATACAGAATTTGAGCGGCAACCATTAACAGCATGTGAACCTGTCTCTATGGATTTCGTACGTACAATCCTGATGACGAGTGCACCTAAGTCATGTGAACTTGATCCAATTCCAACATCACTGGGGCTTTAGTGCTTAGATGTTACTGATGTTATTAATACCTCTCTCTCATCAGGGGAATACCCATCATTTTTCAAAACTGCCATTGTAAAGCCTCTGCTGAAGAAACCAACACTAGACCATAACGATTTAAAGAACTATCGCCCAGATTCTAATCTCCCATTCATATCAAAAATCTTAGAAAAGGTTGTTCTATCCCAGCTTGGTTCTCATCTGAATTCAAAATAGTCTTCTTAGCAATGTACAATCTGCATATCTCCCTTGCCACAGTACTGAAACTACTCTTCTAAAAGTAGTTAATGACATTCTCTCTGCTTTGGATAGCAGAAAGATTACAGTTCTCACCCTCCTTGATTTTTAGCAGTGCGAAGCTGGTCCCCAACACTGCTATACCATGGAGAACACTTCTGCAATATTTGACACAATAGACCATGATATTTTACTTCACGGTCTTCAGCATGTATTTGGCATTCATGATAACATCCTTACCGTGGTTCAAGTCCTACTTGGTCAACAGGACACAAATTGTGTCTGCAAATGGAATACACCCCATGCACAGTTGATCCATGTTGTGGTGTTCCACAAGGGAACTGTTATCTTCATTCTATACACTCTTCCGCTCTCAAGTGTCATAGATCATCATCCAGTATCTCACCAATTGTACGCTGATGACACCCAAATATAAAAATCTAGCCACCCAACTGAAGTTGATGCTACCATCCAAGGTGTAGAGAGGTGCATTTCTGATATGAAATCATGAATGACATGTAACGAGCTGCAGATGAATGATGATAAAACTGAGGCCATTCTGATTACAACACAAAGACGTTCTCATTCACATCCTTTACCTCAAACAATAAATATCAGCAACACCAACATTAAATTCACACAATCAGTACGAAACCTAGGTGTTACTCTGGACAGTACTCTCACATTGCACCAACATGTCATGAACATATGCAAGGCTGCATATCTTGAGCTGAGACGCATCAGCTCCATTCGCAAATATCTTTCAGTTGATGCCACTAAAACACTTGTGTGTTCATTAGTACTTTCAAGACTGGATTATTGTAACTCAGTTCTGTCTGGTTCATCACAATATCTATTTCAAAAATTTCAAAAAGTTCAAAACACAGCTGCTCGGATCATACTTAGAGTACCACGATCACAGCACACCTCCCCGCTGCTCTGTACCCTACACTGGCTATCCATTCGATCCAGAATCAAACACAAAATTGTTCTCTGTGCTTCTTTTCACTGACGGACTCTAGTCCAACATACCTATGCGACCTCACCCATGTGTACACACCAGCAAGATACTTACGCTCCTCTTCTGACAATCGTATACTCGTTATTCCCGCTATGAAAACAAAGTCATATGGACAGCGTTCTTTTGCATACCAGGGCCCAGCAACGTGGAATGAATTGCCCAATGAACTTAGACACAAAGACACAGTGATCACATTCAATAGTGCTCTCAAAACGCTTATTTCGACTGCAAGATTAAACTTAAAGACCTAATAATGTTTGCTACCTTAAATATTCTCCGCATGTTTTTTCTATGTTTTCTAATTTTATGGTGTTTGTGTTAGTAATCATATCATTATGTTTTTTTAAAATCTTGTATGTGTTATCTAATGTTGTAAAGCGCTTAGAGCTTCAAAAAATTAGGCGCTATACAAAGTCATTATTATTATTGTTATTATTATTATTATTATTATTATTATTATTATTATTATATGACTGAACAATTAGTAACTCTACTTCTAAAATACAAACCACACACACATTTTTAGTCTCGATAAGGTAACAAATTCAACATCTTACTCCAACCAAGTAATTTTTCATAAAATATACATTATGATACTAATTAAATTATTTTATCCGGGCGTCTACTGATCAAGTTGCCAGAGAATTAAAGTTTGACTTGCTTGCTTGGCGGGTTTTCCCACAATATTTTCCTACATTCCACCTATTGAAGGTAATGAGAAAATGTGCTTTCATTGTTTATTATCGCTTTTTCAAACACTTCTGATCTGATTGCAGGATGAATCAAGGATGATGCTTTTAATGTTTAATACATTCAGATTTTTTTAAAAAAAGTCTTCATAATTATGGCTATCCGTTTCTGCTTATACAGCATCTTCATTACTGAACAGCTTTTCCTTTGTCTCCATGGTTCCGAAGATTATTGAATTTGGTCTATAATTTGCACACACATTAACACATGTACTTTAAACATCTTGCTCTCGAAAGCACACTTCTCTATTGTCTTAATATTTCCTGTTACCTTCCTATCCCTAAAATGTAAATACAAACACACGAAGACGAATGAAAGAAATAATCAAACTTTGTTAGTTTCCCTGGAAGAGGCCATCTCAAGTGTGCGTGTTTAGTAGCTCGTTATAGCGCACGTTTACGACCAAAGGGTTAATAAAAGTCGTGTATTTTCATGCTAAAGCGTCTCTTAAGTGTCCTCGACAATTTGGTCCTTAAAGCTCAAGATTATATGTATAGACAACTGATACAACTGATAATGACGGAGATTACAGAGGTTGTCAAATGAGCCACACTAATAAAATTGCAATCATGTTTGAAATACAACCTAAGGAGAGAAAGGATGCCTTGCCAGTCAGACTATATAAAGTCTAGTGATTGTGCATATTTATTAGTCGTTTATTGTTCGTCTTTGATGACTTTGCAATATAAGCTTATAAATAAATATTGCTCATAATCTGATACAAATTGAAGCCTCAAGAATACTAACAATAAAATTGTTTACGGACAAATAACGACATTAGACTAATGCAGAGTTAAACTTTCAAACATTACTAGTGCATACATGTTTGGTGCCTTGTCGTTACTTGTGGACTTGTTTCAGCGTGCCTTAATAAATATTATTTTCGACTTTGTTTTCTATACAAGTGTGCATATATTTTGTCAACATTTTCATCTCGTCTAGAATGCTTTTCATTTGCCTATCGGATTATTTCATTTTAAATGCGTGACCTAACTGGGTCGGGATGTGAAGCAAGCCAAGAGGGATTTATGTGTACTGTATCGAATTTATAGCTGCATTAGCTCATTTCAGTCGTTGGATCATATATCCAACAATATATTACGATATCAGTTGTCAGCTAAAGCAGTTTTAGTTTTCTTAAATGTTTGTGACCTGTTAATTTGTATTTTCATGGCAGATAATATTCAAAATAATCGTAGGATACAATCACAGTATCAATACAGAATACACGAGCCATATATTATCTTAAGTTGCCTTTCTTTGAGCATCGCTCCAAACGTCGTTTAAATTTGTAGTTGTGGACTAATGCATGTCGTCGATGCCATCGAATTAGGCAAAAGACAGAATATCATCAAGTGCCATATTTGTTAGTGAATGTATCAAATACATTCCCTTTCTTAGACCCCAGACATCAACTCCCAGTGGAATCAGTTGTGCAACTTACAGTGCATGAATAGGAGCCATAAATATCTTCTGATTGTATTTTCCTACCATTTAATAAGTATGACAATATCAACAGTATTTACAAACATCATTTTTGATTTTTGGCCAATAAAAGTGAGTCAAGATATTCTGATAAGTCTTATTAATCCCAAAATGACCAGCCAAATGAGTTTCATGGGCCAGACAAAGTATTTCCTGTCTGTAAAATTTCGGAACTACAGTTCAATACAAAACATTACAATATGCATTCGTCTTGTCTCTGATTATAAAGCACTAACAAACAATGCCACCTCTGAGGAACAATTCAAGCTATATCATGCTTATGTGTTCCATTTGCAGGTATCCATTTTCTAATAAGACTTCCATTTTTAATGAAATAACAGACATGAACTTCAGTGGCTTCAGTTTCACTAATGGCCATTTGAAACAAAAAGATCTTATGATCTTTTTCGTATTCGATGACCCGTGATTGTCGTTTGTCACCCTTTTTAGAAAAGAAAATGAGTAGTTTAACTGGGATCAATACCTTTTGATTGATCCAAACAAGGAGTGAAGTGACCTCATCAAAAGCCTTATCAATACATGTGTCAGATAAAGAAATACTTTCCTTATCAATATCATTCTCAAAAGCTTTCTTCTCTGGTAACTGCACAAGCTGGGTATAAAACAGAGAATTCTTTTTCAGTTGGATCGACTTTCTGATCCAAACAAGTCTTGTCAATTACAAGTGAATTAACCACAACCTTTTGTCTAGCTGGGTCGTTGCCAAGTGATAAACAAATGCCCTCAACGGGTAAAACACTGTTCCGACTGTCACGGGTCTGAAGACTAAGTCTGATGACAAATTTACACAATAGAGTGAATATTAACAAAGCCGCACTTTTCTCCCTGAATAAGAACACTCATTAGAAGAAGTACCTGATAATAAAGACTCTCAGAAGCTCCTGTGTCACTTAAATTATTTATAGGGACGGGATTGGCCAAAACACATAAGCATGATATAGCTTGAATTGTTCCTCAGAGGTGGCATTGTTTGTTAGTGCTTTATAATCAGAGACAAGACGAATGCATATTGTAATGTTTTTATCATAGCTTCGACATGAATGGTTCATAATACTCCATAGAGGAATTATAATATATAGCTGTACCCAAATATTAATGATCTGGCGGAAGATTTGCAGCCATCATGCAAAACTGCTTTAGGATGCAATCTGGTTTATGTGACTGGAAATTTTATTACTTGTCAAAGCTCAATTATTTGAAAGACAGGACGAAATATTCGTCTTGGCCAAAACGAAACTCATCAAAGTCCTTGACCGTATATCTAAGGTGATACGCCACAATGCCACCTCTGAGGAACAATTCAAGCTTTTCTTCTATGAAGCCCACAAATGCGAAACCTTGAAGAATGTAGTATGGGTGCGTCACTCATGCCATACACATTAGTTGTAATTGGAAAAGTTATGTGAACTTAAATCACTCTGTGTCCACGATAACAGTTCAAAATGTGTAGTCCGATATCCATGACGATGATATCCACTATACCTAAGTTTGTTATATTATGTAACCTGTCGTATTCATCGTTATTCTACAACAACTACATGTATTGGCTGATGATCTAGTTCGATGTCGAATACATGGAATAAGAAAAACAATTGTCATGTTTCCAGTTTCGTTCTGTATGATAACTTTGCTATTACCCAATATGTTTAGTAACTTATCTGTAATCTTGTGTTTTGTAATCTTGTGTTCTTCGATCTCTACATATTCGGCATGGAACACTTTTCAGGAAAAGCATTATGTTACTTATTGAAAAAATATAACATTTTGATTCCATTTTTAATAAATACGTATTTAATTAATAATGTATTTTCCGTGAGGAAAGGTTTCCTACTTTTTAAAGAAAAATTATCAATAAGATTTATTTAGTTGTC
The DNA here is from genome assembly GCA_028554795.2 of Sinohyriopsis cumingii. NCBI lineage: Eukaryota > Metazoa > Mollusca > Bivalvia > Unionida > Unionidae > Sinohyriopsis > Sinohyriopsis cumingii. Next base: position 38,541,164 of record CM068831.1, on the reverse strand, counting down.
ACACTTGTAAATGATAATGAATATTGCACTGTACTAATCTGAAATGAAATTATACATTATACAATATGAACAAAATGCTATATTAATTTTGAGACAATTTCATCCCTTTTCTCCGATTTTCTGTATGTATTATCCATTAGAGGTGATATGATTTCCGATACAAGTTTTCTCTTTACGTGCTGGTTATCAAAGAAGAGAATGCATTGTTTTCATCTTTACTACGTATTGCTCATTTATACTATGTATCCATAAGTTATTCGCTAAACTGATAATAACATTTTGAACTTTTTTTAAATTAATAATCTTGTATAAAGTTGAATAAAATAAGATGTTTGACCTGATCGATTTTAAAACTTAGGATAATCTGTTCATCATGAGTTCGATGCGCACAATTCAATTGCTGTTTCAAGCGGACACTTGCAATATGGTTTAAAAATTATGGATCTTAGTTTTTGGTGAGAGGAGTTTAGATGTAAACATTTTTTTTTGCAGCAGACAAAGTGGTTATTGCAAAATGCACGTGAAATCGATTCTTGGCTGGCGCACTCCACGATTGTACAAAATAGGGCCATTTTATTTTTCAACGGTAATACTATTAAAACTGGAAGAAGACCAATGCCTGACCTTTTTTTTAATTTGTAGATAATATCAAGCTGTATTTTAGAATGTATGTGTGTGTGCGACAGAATGCATAACATTAGATTCAGATTCAACAGTGCTTTTTTTTTTTTTAATTTCTCCACATTATCGGCTGAATACGAAACGTTACATCTTTTAGTATACTTCTGTTTTAAGCACAGCACTGTACAATGTACTATTAGTTATGGCATGCATTATGCAACAAATTGACAATATCCATGTACGTCGAAAAATAGAACTCCAAACTAGATATTAGCGCATTTTGTCTGCACAAAGAAGTGTCATCGGACTGTGTATTTCTTATCATGAAACTTGACTGCACAACATAATTCTAGGTGAGGGTTGCGCTAAAGCACAAACACTATCAACGTACGAGTTTTAGAATTATCATTTCGTTGCTGATCTGCGGTTGGTACATCTGTCTCTACTGTGCATATATAAATCGTAATACACTTCCGCGGCATTTTATTATATTCCTACCTGCAATGTACAAATATTATAAAGGAGAAGCAACAATAACGATTGTATACACTCGAATTCTTTGAATTCTTACAGTCACTATCCTTTTAGACTTTAACTTTGTTTGTGCATCAGGACCAATTAGTTCTAGGAGTGTCTAAAGTGATTTGAAAAACAACGTGTAGAAACTTAAGGGCGTCTTTAACTCTTAGCATTTTGACGTTGCTAAATACATATTTATTCTACAGTTTTGAAACATTAAATCATGATCAAAATGTCTTTGTTTGGTATGAAATAGCACTCCATAAACTTAATATATGTAGAAGTGGTTTATTCGCATCATTAAAAACATAATTAGACAGAGTCATACAATGTATCACATTAAGAGTGACTCGGAGTTTGAGGCCGCTATGCATTACATTTGAATAATTCACGCAGCAATAAGCTTACTTTGATCCTAGTTGTCGTTGATGGATGGGTTTTTGAAAGAAGGACGTCATCTTTAACCTTAGCTTTAAGGTTACATGCTCGCTTACATATCTGCCAGCAAAGTATAATGAAGTTGGCTGGTGACCTTGACGACCTGATACTGAAGCATGATCATGACAATCGCTAAGATTGTTGATCGAATAGAAAAGTTTTAAACAAATACTTAGGCTAGCGGCCTAGCAAAATAATTTCGCTGTACAAGCCGTTTCATGGCAAATGACTTTAACACCACCAAATTTAGTTGATTTCCAACAGATCCGTTCTTATGAACTCGACATCGGATATTTTGAATGAGACATTCCTTTCTCTTTGACAAACTGAAGTTTCCAATGAGGATCTCTGACAAAAGTGATGACCTCAACCATACCATCGCGGTGAACATGAATGACTTGAATTCATGCTCTCTACCCTGTGTGCATCTCCGATACAAGTCAGGCTAAAACCATCAAACTGCGGATACTTTGTTTACGATGACAATCAACACCACACATGGATCAGAGATGTTTCACGGTTGCTATATGGCAGTACCAAGCGGAAATCGAGTCTGTACATCTATTGCCGATCATTCACATAACTGAACCTTCTCAACAACCACGTAATGGCTATCGGTGCAGAGTTTTAAGGCCACAGAAGACATTATAAACATGTAAAGAATATGCGTTTCTTTAAGCGCCGCTTTCATAAGACTGATTACCTGGTTCCGGACAATACTAAACCATCTACTTTTGTCCAACTCATATATCAGTACTCATTGATTTCATCTGCTGGGCCAGCAGCTGACCGTCATTTATTTCACTTACTGGTCCATAGAAGTGCTGTAGGCCCGACGCCCGGCACACTGCTTGAAGTGACATATCTGTGAGTTGCCGCTTAGTTTAGAAACTATCTTGCCGTGGCCATATCTATTATGCCAGTAGATACTCTCAGAAAGACGCGGCACTGCTTGTGGTTAGCGAGGACAATATTCATTATAAAACAAAGGCGGATCGGGAGGTAGTCTAAAACAATCAGGTTGGTACCTCCGACGTTAAGTGGCTGTAAAAAGAGTACGTCAACAGCCATGAAATTGGCTTTTAAAAACACCTCAAAGTCACAATCGCACGTGTTGGGGGCAACATCGGGGACAATGTATACTGACGAGGCACGTGACTCCATGACCAGTGACCTAAATAGAAGATCACGTGCTTGTCTGCTCCTAGAAAGGTCCACGATGGATTGTGAAAACAGTACGTAAGTTCTAACCAAAGCTATCCAAACATTCCGTTACGTATTTTAACATATTACTGACACAGTTTGCATCGAAAACAACTTTGGTTGGACGTTGTTTTCCTTTTTCAAACGAATAAGGACCTGGAAAAGAAAACCTCCTCTAACTCTCTCACTGTGTAAATAGCATGTAAAGCAATGAAATCACTCAAAACGAGTAACGTAAATGTTTCTTTCCTTCTTGATTGTCGACAGGCAGTGTGGAAACCTAATGCATATGATCTGATTTTCAACAATTACAGAACATACTATAGTGAATTTACAATCATGTTATGAAATCGTGCATTGTAACATTGATGGTTTGCGTTTCCAAACCGACAATGTTTGTCACTTACTCATTTTTGCATACACACACCGAGGTAGTTATGCAAGGAAGGGTTGCTAGATTCTGTGACCATTTTTTCAAGCTATTTAAAATGGGGGATTGTATATAGTTATGGTTTCTGGTAAAGTTGTAGGTATATGTGTGTGATAAACGGCAAACATCTCGTATAACATAAAACATAAAGTTGATAAGTGGGTAAGTTTGAAAATTCACTTCACATAGCTTATATTGATAGTAAACATTTTGCTTTTGACAAATTTTTTAAGTGTAGCAAATCATTGTTACAAACTCGTGTTGAGAAAAGGAGTGACATTTCTTGTAAAACATTGTAGTGCACTTGCCCTTTATCTTCGTTTGTCTTAGAGAAGGCCACCTTTGCAGCCGCTAGAACAGTAGTAGACGTCGTCGCTGCCGTAGAAATAGTTCATTTAGAAATGAATTTTCATTTTCCCATCCAATGGACAATGATATTAGATTAGATTTGGCAGGCATGATCATGAACGGAGAAGATGAAATACATCTTGCAGGAGGAGACACAATCAGTCAATGCCGTCGTTTGTTTTATAGTGCTTTCACGACGTAGCAACATCACGTCTCTTTTATGTCAAGATATTTGTTTTATCCCTTTTCTTCGTGGAGCTTTTCTTCTTTCTGCGGCAATTCTTTTGTTTGTGTGGATGTTGCCTTTTTTGGCGACCTTTCATATTTTTCTTCATTTAGCTTTTTCTTTTAAGATTCTATATATAAGGGGACAAAATAATGACACCTCATAAACAATTACATCCATCAGTTAAAAATGAATTGATTTTTGGTTTGCATATTGTCTTTTTTTTTGTTTTGTTTTTTCTTCAAAATGGGTTTGTTAGTTTGGGTATGTTGATTATGTTTTAAAGTAATTGACGTGATCTCAAAGTAAACAGTCGTAACACTTGAAACCAGCTTATAATAAATGCGCAAGAACATTCAATGCAACGGATGGCATACGGACTACGACACAATTTGGCAGGAGAATGTGATTGAAAGGAGGTCGTGTGGGCTACCATTTGAAGAAGAAAAAAAAAAAAAGAAGTGTAGGATGATTTTAAATTTTCTTCCTTTCTTCCGATGCGAAAGGAGAAATGTAAATAACAGGACATCATTATTAACACTTAACGTGTAACTAATTGGTACAAAGTAGTCTCAAATAATAGCGAATTTGTTGGTTCTAAATCGATGCGTAAATAAGCATTGGTGTTGCAATGTCATAGATCAGTCATAGGGTTCAATTGTTTGGCTAACATATGTACCTGTGATCTGTTTCTTCCATATTTGAACAATAGCACATAATGAGCATTGGGACTGATTTTGGGATGTGCTTGAAATAACTGTTGTGCTGGCATTACAATGGTGTCCGTGGCGTTTAAACCAAGGTTTATTCTTCTACGTCTTATTCTAACATCTCCTCGAAGATGACACGATGTGGTTTGACTGAAGTCAAACACGATTCCAAAATCTTCACGAAAAATGACTTCTGTAAACAAAATCGATTTAATTGAAAGAAATTTAAAGAAAGTGCAAACCTCACCTTGTAACAACGCATGGTATTTTACGCTTGACAATCAGACAAATGCGATTTGTATTCGATGAAACGCTCTAGTTTGTTTGAACCACTCGATATATAAATCAACATTTTAAAGAAATTGCGAATATGCAAGGACTCCCAACGTTTTCTAAATGTTTGTCTATCGTTTGATACTAGAGGATTTGAAGGACGAGGCAGCGATAGTAACAAGTTGAGAATGCTGAAAAGATTATCAAATGCAAAATACATTTAATACATCTGAAGCTAGACTAACATTTCTAATATTGGTGTCAAAACACAAGAAAACATTTTTCTTTCGAAGATTTAAAACACATACGGCATATATTATTCCGTTCGTGATTTAATGTCTGTCCCATTAAATGTATGTGCAAGCTATGGTCGTCTTCTTATATTTATACAAATTTAGTGTCTCTAATTTCTCCGGTATTGTCTTTCTTCTCATTTCCTTTATATTTGTACGAAATTACTTTCGTGGATTTGTAATAGATCCTGTTTCGGGTTTTCTACTACGGCTTTTATCATTATCTCATGTTCACCTCTCAGTGTTTGTAAGTTAACTCCTTCTTGCTTCCATGCATCGACACCAGAAAATTTCCTGTCATGTACATCTTCCCAATGGAAAAGTTGCTGGTATAAACAACTGCATATACACGCATCTTGATAAGTATAAAGCGGAACTAATGATCGACGAATGTATTCTTAACATGGGCATGAAAACGTTTGCTCATCGCTATTTTAACACAACGTATCTTACTTACGAAAATAAATTTGGAATTATTACGCTTCGATAACCGAAATCCGACGAAAATGCCGTCATTAAAACGCAAATTACCCGTCGTCCAAACTATAATGGAATAGACGTGGATGGAATCAGTTCTGTTAACGGTTCTTGATACTCTAATAACTCAACACTGTCATTGACTTCCTTCCACTGAATTTATTGCAACAGTGAGGACAAAAGCCGTAGCGTGGTAAACTTCATATTCACGTTGTTGTTTTCTGTCTGTGATAGTATTTGCCAAGAATAACTTTTCATCTACTGTGGAAATAGCAATTATAGAAAAATTCCTCAAATGATGTTTCACTTGTATCTTGACAAACTCTCTGCAAATGCGTGCAGTTAGCAGAATTGGTAAATTCCGAATTCTAAACTAGTCATTCATAGAAATACCTTTGTTTTCTTTGTTCTTTGAGCGAATAGTGAAATCGACAGACAAACGATATCCGACAGAGAAATCTGAAGGAAATATTAATTTCTTTAACTGATGTTACACCCATCGTTAAGGGGTGTTATCGTAGGTGTCAAACCAGGTTGTGTTTAAACGTATTGATTCAATCTGGTATAAGTCTTCACTTTCAAGAGTGCTACAAAGCATGCAAACAATGTAGCTATGAATCATACAGTCAAAGACCCTGTGAGATGGTTTATTGAAAAATGACGATTGATAAAATCGACCACTTTGAGACCTCTGGTGCGGTATGTTCGTTTGGACGCAATTATTATTATTTGCGTTAATCTGAAGCTTTACAAACTAGACGGTCACGTTGTATTTTACTATCCAAGTATTCAAAGATACAAAGAACAAACATGGATGTATTTGATTTCTTTTCTTCGAAATTCGTCCTCATCGCATGGCAAGCGCGTTGCATTGGTTCTTTATACAAAGAAATTGTCTAGTGGATTCAGAAGTATTTGTGTCTGTCTAACCTCGGGCGTCGTCTGTATGTTTGCTCGTACAACTCCTCCATGGTAAAATCTAAAAAAGAACATTTCAGATTGTGATTGAGGGAACCAAGTAGGTATAGAAAAAGAAAAGAAAAGAAAGAAACTTCTGTCCATGTGTCATTCCAAATATTTTAGTCATTTTTTTCAAACACATGGCCAAATAATTCATGAAATCTTTAAAATGCATTTGTCGCGATTTCACTTCGACTAGACTGGCTCCAACCATAATCGGTGCGATCGTTTGAATAGATTCAGAAGGAAACATTCCGTCGTATCAAGAGAAATTGTGAGCAATGATTGTAGCATCCTTGTAGCTGTCTTTGTAAGGCTACATATCCTTCCTCTTCGCGCCAATATCGTCGGTGGAGTCTAAAATCGGAAAGAGACAGTGGAAAAAATTGCTTCCAGTATTAAAGTTTCACAAGCCCCATGATCAACGGAGAAATTGAAAACGTGAATGATGTTTTCTATTATGCGGTATAGTTCTCGTCTTGCGAGGTGCCCCAGTCTCTCTAGGAGGTGAAGCGTGGGTCATGCAAAGCGTAATGGTTCCGTCGGTCATGTTAAACTTGTCACTGGTTTGTTGAATGTGTTGAAGTATGTAATTATTTTGAACCGTGTGATTTATGCATGTCTACTAAATTGGAGACTTTAAACTGGATGGAGATTCTCAAACAATTGGCCTCTTTAGTTGTTGTTGTAGGGTTTAACGCCATATTTTAGCACACATAGCGGCCAGTATTAATGGTGGAGGAAAAACCCGGGTTGGCCTCTTTAGCTTGGCACTGCAATTTTGTTGTAACTAAGATGGATTCACACAAGTCTGTAATTAAATCTGCTGTTTTCTAGGGTGGCACTTCAGACATGAATAAGACCTCTTGCAAATTTCATCTTGTAGGTGTAAGCATTGGTGCACATTTGATGCAGGTCAAATTTAGCTGCAGGTCAGGTCAGGTTTTGCATCTCTATCAAATATGATAATAATTTTCTGGAGTTTCTGAGCGACTTTATCTTTGCTGGATCAGGATTCTCTTTGTCTTGTGGCCGAGGAGGTAGTGTACGTTGATTCATTTCACGCACCACATCGTCGACATCGCTGGCATGTTCTTGCGTTAAACATTTAGTTAGCACGTGGGACAAAAACAAGGAAAGTCGTCGTCTATGTCACCACTTGGCATCTACGTCCACGATCTCGCTGGACTATGGAGATCATTTTAATTTGATTACAACATTATATTTGACTAATTTATACGCACGCACTCACATCTTCTATGCATGAAAAACACACTTTATATACTTATTGACTTGGTATTATTAGCTATAAATGTCTCAAGCTAAGTCCAATTTCATTACCGGTTGATGTTGCTTTGGTAGTCATTGCTGTTTGATACTGCTGACAACTGACTACCGTGAGTGTGGATAGATTAATACAAGTTTTAGGAATTTTGGCTGGTGAAATTCTCTTTCTGTTGCCTCAGATACATTAAATCTGCGTTCCGACTGTGAAGAAGGAAAATATGGAAGAGTGAAATTAAGTCGACCCTCTGGTTAGAGATTTACAGATAGTTATTCGAAGAATACTTAAAATAAGAATACGGACAATTCGTCTGGAAATAAAAGTCACGATTGATGCGAGATCTGACATCGGGCTCTGGAAGCAAATGTCACAATAGATGCGACATCTGAATGAAAAGAAAGAACAAGAGAAAATTGAACAAAGGTAGAAATATGTATTATCATTGTCAGGTTACAGGACACTGGTCTTCTGAAAGGCTTATTAAAAAGAAGCACAAGAAGCGAGAAGTTGAGAACTCTTCAAAATTAGAAACAGAAAGATACAAACCCGTCTTAGACACAAGACGTTAAGGTAACAGAAAGAGAATGAAGAGGGAATAAAATGCATGCGAAGAGAATGAAAGGTAGAGACAGACATTAAAAGAAAGACAAAATGGAATTTGGTGATGTGTTATGACATTTGCATTGTGATTCAAAGGAGACTATTCCAAGGAAACTTATGTGTCCATCTGTCTTATTTTCTCACATTATGGATACGTTACTTAAACACACTCAAACACACAAACCATCGACCGTTGGGGAAATGAATGTATGGTTTAACATAATTTGGCAATCACTGAGTAGTGTTTCTTTTCTAACAGATACTAAAGACCCAGAAAAGGACGTGAAGGTGTTTGTTTTGACACACTTATAGACTTTACAACATCAGCTTTAACTGGCTAAATTTATATGTGCGCCTAAGTCCGACTTCTGTTGTTTCTATTGCTCGTTTGGAAGTGATAATAACTCTCCCGTTACTACTGTTATTTTGATAGAATGTGACCATGGATTGTTATTTTAAAATATAAAGACGTCATCTATTTATTTCAAAAGATGTTGTGCCTGAAGATACATACATAAAATGCGAAACTAGTTGCGCTGAATTATCGGCATTTGTTTGCACTGGTTTTTTTTTATTAAAAAAAATTGAAATATACATACATGTTTGGGAATCAAAGATTTCGGGAAACCTATTCATTTTTTTGTATCTTAATCTGATTTGGGATCAAGGATTTCAGGAAATATATCAATTACTTTTATCAGCATCATAGTGGAAATACGGCATATGATGTTATAAATATTGAGTATAAAACTAACTACCGCATATGACGCTACAGTACTGTACACTGTTTTATGCAAACCAGGCACTCAAATGAACTATGTTAGGAAAATAGTTGGCTTGAACTAGTACAGTTAAATGGAAACGATTATAAGCCAGCACTTAATATTTAGTCTTCTGCAAAATTATAACTCTACAAATATTTTAATGAGCTGTGTATTTGGTGCACATTTTTGGTGCAGTGTACGTCTGTTTTATGTATTCAATAATCCTGGAGATTTTGCTGATCACATATATAGTGGTTCCACTGCAAGACTATTAACTATCTTCTTAGATAATATTATTATTAGTAGCAGTAGTAGCAGTAGTACCAATAGTAGTAGTAGTACCTTTAATGCTGTTTTATTATTATTATTATTATTTTTGTTAGTATTATTATTATTATTATTACTATTCAAGTGCTACTAATTACAAATGAATTGGACTGAATTTAATGCAATATTTCGTGTATTTGAAAATAAAAATCAGTACTCATTGGGTGATACAATAAACAAAGAAAACGTAAAATGTCGTATTTTACCATTATATTCTGATAATAAAGACATTACGTCTGAAAAAATCAAACATAAATTATATAAAGTAAAGACAATTATAAAATTTAATATTGTGTATATATATATTTTGAACTTATTATTTAATCTGGTGTTGCAAAATGCCACTATATTGAACATGATCTAATCTCCTAACACAGTGTAAACAAGATATGAATATTCCAAAGAGAAAACCTGGAATATATTTCTGAACACATGAATAAATATAACGTGCAATATTTTATGTGTTTGCTTATAGTAATATTAGTATTATTAATATTGATTGTTGCAGCAGTAGTAGTCGCTGCAGTAATGGTAGCATGAGTGCATGATTTAGGAATTTAGCAACTGTAGTAGAAGTAGCATTTTCTAATGCACTTTGAGTTATAATAGTGGTAGTTGTCGTAGCAGTTGTATCAGTAGCCATAGTAGTACTATTTCCTGATGTTTTGGTTAAGACAAATAGACAAAGCAATTTCGAATTTCGTTTTTTTTATTGAAACAAATTCGCATAATATTTAGAAGTGATCGCACCTAAGGAAATATTATGTATTAAGAAAACTATAGTTTATCCCCAGTCTAGATCTAACTAATCCCGTTGTATAAAATACGTAACATCTACGTTGTTTCAGGAAATGTGTATCATTATGTATTCACCAAGGAACGTGCAGTTTGTGGTGCCTAGCATTTTCTTTAGAAAATGCGGTTGAATTCGCCAAATATTATTATTGAGAGATTCATCCTATATGAATTGAATATAGCTCTTACATAAAACAATCTGTGAATACTATCTGAGAATTTTCTGTAATGTCTCATGTTAGAAAACGTGGATAACAACATTTCCGGTATATATATCTAATATAATTTTCTTAAGGAATATTGTATTCCTGAATATTATGCAAACAGTAGTAAATTGTAAGAAAGAAGGTAGTCCTGAGGCATTCACTTCTGCTTAATACTAGTGATTATCGCACTCCAAAGTGTACTAGCAAAATTTAATTATATTTTATAGCCAAAACTATGCATTCAATACACCACATTATGCACTTATGTCATTCAGCCAAACAAACATTTCCTTATATACGCCTTTGTAAAAATGGCCGTGATTTTGTTCAATATAAATCGATACCTTACTAATTTGGCGCGAGATTTTTTATTTTTTTTATTTTCTGCCTATCTGAGCGTTAGATACATGGTCAATGTATGCGATTCCGAAGATCTTGCGGAAGCATCTCATTTCAATGAATCCTGTTCTGTAGATCTGATGTGAGTGTCAGTGGAAGCAATAGCAATGTTTGTATCCTTCCATATTGGCCTCAAGCTTGTTATTGCTGCTGTTGTCCGGGCAATCCTGCTAAGTAATTCTAGTTTTGAGTCCTCATCTTTCATAATAGCTCACAAGTACCTGAAACTTGTGACTGTTTCCAGCTTCTGTCTAAGTACTTTTATTTCTGCACTGGTACCATTGGTGTTGTTTGTCACCCAAGTCAGAAAGTACTTCTTTTTTATCTCCTGTTAATCCATCACTATCATCTGTAAAGCGAAGTTTGGTGGTTGTTCTTCCTCCGATCCTTTCCAAAACATTGCTGAGGAGTGTATGTGGCAGTATGCAACCCTGTTTGACTTCCAACTGTTGTTCGACCTTCTTGAAAGCTTTGATGGCATGGTACAGATTTTGCTGATGCTAAAAGTGTTTCTCTCAAAGGAGTCTGATATTGAATATTTGTTTCTTTATGCTCCTTATTTCTCGAAAACCTGCTTGCTCTTCAGCAAAAAAGTCTCTGCTTGAGTCTTTCGTCTTCAGCATGACTTCGCTTGGGCGGCTGATCAGACTGACGGTGTTGTGGTTTTGAAATAACTGCAGGTTTCCTTTCTTGGGGAGCACGATGACCAAAGGTTGAGTACATGTTTTGGGTCATTCTACTGTCTGCAATAACTTGTTGCAGATTGTTTTTAGGACAGTGACTATCTTTTCTCTTCCTATTTGAATGAGTTCTGCTGGCATGTTGTCAACGCCAGCTGAATTTTCTGTCTTTACTGACCTAACTGCAGTTTCTCCTTGCTCACAAAGAATGGTGTTGTCATCAATTTATTTTGCTGGAAGGTGCTTTAATACTGTTGGGTCTCCTTGGGTTTTATAATTGTAAAATTGTGAGCAGTATTCTGCCAATTGTTTGAGGATCTCTTGATCTTCTGTGGGCCATTTTCCTGACTTGTCTTGGATGGTGGTACTTGTTTAAGATATGTGAGATCTTTCACCAGCTGGTATCCATCGTGCTAACGTTTCTGCTTTGACTGTCTTGGATTTCAAAGCATTGTCTTTCTATCTAGACTCCTGTGCTTTTCTCGTACTTATTGGTTATTCTTGGTTGGTACGGCGTTTTGATCACTTTTAATATATCATGATCAATTCCAATATCTGCTCATGGGAAACGTTGCGTTATTGCGATATTCAGTCCCGTGCTGAATCGTCTTGTCACCAAGATGGAGTCGGTCTGGTTGTGATATTGTCCGTTTGGACCGTGCCAGGCCCATCTTCAATATCCTTTGTGAGGGCCGAACGTGATGGTTAGCACAAGATTGTTGTAGGCGGCAATGTCCAAAAGCCTGAGTCCACTTTCATTTGTCTCTACATTGCAGAAGGGTCCACAAATCCTTTGCCAGTTTGTCTGTGAATCAACTCCTACCTTTGCATTCCAGTCTCCTTGTACAAACCGAATCTTTTTTTGGGGGGCGATTTGTCAATGACATCTTGCAGTTGATTATAACATTCTACAGTTCGCTTTCATCATAGTTAGGCGTCGGTACACAATATAATTGTGATATTAAAAGGGAGCCGCCCTCGGACGGATGGTAATAAGTCTGTTTGAGACTGGGCAGCAACACATTATGCTGTTCACAAGAAATACAACGCCATGATTGTGTTTGTCCCTCATCGGCTGAAGCGAAGCTTATGTCCTTCTTCTGTTCTTATTTCGCCAAAGTTTTAATCTAGCCACGTAGCAGAGACCAATAATGATACAGTAGTGCCTTTTCTAACTCATGTCTAAGTCTTTTCTAATTTTCCATATCTCTCACTGTTCAAACGTTCCATGTACCGATAATGATGTTGTCTCTCCATTGAATTTGACAGTGGGTGCACCATGCTTGTCACTTTCGTCCTGGTGTGCAGCGGCAGGTGAGGTCACTGCTGACCCGGGTTGTGACCGATCCGATATGCTAGATGTCTTCACGTGGTGTGTTAAGGGCAAGATACAGCCTGGAGGAGTTCATTCCACTCCTGACTGGATGATCACAGCCGAAGTCCACCGATATTATTTGCGACGCCCTGGTCATGAAGCTCATTTTGGAGGCCTTCCACCCTGGCTGTCGAATTCATCGATAAAGACATCCACCCAGTGATGACGTGCTATCATCGCATTATTTTAACCATAGATCTATAGAACTGCCCATTATATATAGTGACTTATTTCTCTCGGGGACCTCTCCGGTGGCATTGTGGTTAGAGCGTCCTCCTCGGCGCCGGAGGTCGTGAGTTGGAATTGCGGCCGAGTCATACCAGATACGGTACTAGCAGAGACGGTACTAGCAGCTGCCCTGCAAGATGCTCAGCGTTAAGAAGTTAGTGTTAGGACTGGTTGGTCTGGTGTCAGGATAATGTGACTGGGTGGGACATAATACATGTCTGTGGCATGATGCCCCAATGCTAGATAACACGATAAACTGTCATGCTGTATACATATTAGTGATATCACAAAGATGGCCGCTATTGCTTAACCGGCTTGATGCAGCTGTTCCGTTTTTTTTTGCCGTTTTCATGATATTTGTACTCGGTGGCTGTCTTCGTCTGCGTTTCTGTGTTCATTATGTATTGGCTGTTCAGTTCGTATGTGTTTCTTCATCTCCTTGTTTTGGAAACGAGAACAATTAGACTTTTTCTCAGCTGTCTTGCTCCACTACTACAACTTCCATTTGAACAAACCGCCATCACGTGATACTCACCAGTCAACCCGTTTATGCTATGATGGACCCTCATTAATTGCTTTAAATGACCACTCCTTGGCTCTCCACACTACATTGTGCTCTAGACTAAACGAACTGGGACTGCATCCATCATTACCTAAATGTAAAAAGAAGCGAAAAGAGAAAAGTTGTTTCAAAGTTGGCCGGCGTAGAACAGGAAGAAGTATTCCAGTTATCTCCCTTATGCCCTTTTCGGCTCGACAATTTAAAAATTCGACTGTTAATTTAGATAACCTAATTAAAATCCCTATTAATTCGTCAACCTTCGTGTCAACTATCCGAGAGATACCTCTGCGAATTGCATTGTTCAATGCCCAATCAGTAGGACCACCGCAAAAGCGCACAGAATAGTTAATTTTATCAACGACCAGAATATTGACGTCTTTTTCCTGACAGAAACATGGCTAAAAACATCAGGCAATGAGCCCAAGTGTGCGGATCTAACACCCACTGGTTACTCCATCAAGTCGTTTCCACGTAACTCATGCGTAAGTGGAATTGCTATCATCACAAAGAACTCCATGATCAAACGTCTTAACCACACCACAACATTCAATTTCGACCACACATTGTTGGAACTAGTCCAAACCACACTCACATTGGAGCAAAGGTCAGTCCATATTTTCTGCCTATACTGCCCTCCTCCTAGTAGAAAAAACAAGATGACTGAATCTCACTTTTTGGAGCAGTTTCCGAATCTTCTGGAGTATGGAAATTCTATAGGTGGCAACCTGATTATTCTTGGAGATTTCAATTTTCACTTTGACTGTTCCGGGAATCCAAACACATCAAAACTCATAGATTCCATTAATGGCTTCAATCTCAAACAGTCAGTTAACCAACCCACCCAGTTAACCAACCCACCCATAAACATGGTCACATTTTAGACTGGATTCTTCATAGACCTGATGATAACATTCTACGGTCCTCCCTGGTATCCTATGAACTTTGCATCACATCACCTCTGCATTATATGCCATCTTGACGTATCAGTCACCTTTATCTGCTACTAAGAGAAATCTCTGTATGATAAATAGAACCAAACTAATGCACGACATCCAAGCTAACCTCACAACTTGCTTACCTCCTACCGCAGAACAACTCGATAACTGTCTGCGTTCATTGCTCGACAAATATGCCCCAGCTACCAAGTGCAGAGTATCAATTCAGAAGTGTTCTCCATGGTATAGCAGTGTTGGGGACCAGCTTCGCACTGCTAAAAGAGAAGAATGTCACAAATATAGTCCATGCAGCGAAATCAGCCCACTACACTACTAAGATCATGGAAAGTTCCAACTGCAAAGAGCTCATCGAGATTACTAAGAAGCTAATGGCAGAGGAACAAATCTACACCACTTCCAAATACCTTCTCTCTTTGCAAATTTCTTCCGTGACAAAGTACAAACCATTAGAGATAAGCTTTACACCACAATTTCAATTAACTCGTCGTCACCATACAGTTGCGATACAGAATTTGAGCGGCAACCATTAACAGCATGTGAACCTGTCTCTATGGATTTCGTACGTACAATCCTGATGACGAGTGCACCTAAGTCATGTGAACTTGATCCAATTCCAACATCACTGGGGCTTTAGTGCTTAGATGTTACTGATGTTATTAATACCTCTCTCTCATCAGGGGAATACCCATCATTTTTCAAAACTGCCATTGTAAAGCCTCTGCTGAAGAAACCAACACTAGACCATAACGATTTAAAGAACTATCGCCCAGATTCTAATCTCCCATTCATATCAAAAATCTTAGAAAAGGTTGTTCTATCCCAGCTTGGTTCTCATCTGAATTCAAAATAGTCTTCTTAGCAATGTACAATCTGCATATCTCCCTTGCCACAGTACTGAAACTACTCTTCTAAAAGTAGTTAATGACATTCTCTCTGCTTTGGATAGCAGAAAGATTACAGTTCTCACCCTCCTTGATTTTTAGCAGTGCGAAGCTGGTCCCCAACACTGCTATACCATGGAGAACACTTCTGCAATATTTGACACAATAGACCATGATATTTTACTTCACGGTCTTCAGCATGTATTTGGCATTCATGATAACATCCTTACCGTGGTTCAAGTCCTACTTGGTCAACAGGACACAAATTGTGTCTGCAAATGGAATACACCCCATGCACAGTTGATCCATGTTGTGGTGTTCCACAAGGGAACTGTTATCTTCATTCTATACACTCTTCCGCTCTCAAGTGTCATAGATCATCATCCAGTATCTCACCAATTGTACGCTGATGACACCCAAATATAAAAATCTAGCCACCCAACTGAAGTTGATGCTACCATCCAAGGTGTAGAGAGGTGCATTTCTGATATGAAATCATGAATGACATGTAACGAGCTGCAGATGAATGATGATAAAACTGAGGCCATTCTGATTACAACACAAAGACGTTCTCATTCACATCCTTTACCTCAAACAATAAATATCAGCAACACCAACATTAAATTCACACAATCAGTACGAAACCTAGGTGTTACTCTGGACAGTACTCTCACATTGCACCAACATGTCATGAACATATGCAAGGCTGCATATCTTGAGCTGAGACGCATCAGCTCCATTCGCAAATATCTTTCAGTTGATGCCACTAAAACACTTGTGTGTTCATTAGTACTTTCAAGACTGGATTATTGTAACTCAGTTCTGTCTGGTTCATCACAATATCTATTTCAAAAATTTCAAAAAGTTCAAAACACAGCTGCTCGGATCATACTTAGAGTACCACGATCACAGCACACCTCCCCGCTGCTCTGTACCCTACACTGGCTATCCATTCGATCCAGAATCAAACACAAAATTGTTCTCTGTGCTTCTTTTCACTGACGGACTCTAGTCCAACATACCTATGCGACCTCACCCATGTGTACACACCAGCAAGATACTTACGCTCCTCTTCTGACAATCGTATACTCGTTATTCCCGCTATGAAAACAAAGTCATATGGACAGCGTTCTTTTGCATACCAGGGCCCAGCAACGTGGAATGAATTGCCCAATGAACTTAGACACAAAGACACAGTGATCACATTCAATAGTGCTCTCAAAACGCTTATTTCGACTGCAAGATTAAACTTAAAGACCTAATAATGTTTGCTACCTTAAATATTCTCCGCATGTTTTTTCTATGTTTTCTAATTTTATGGTGTTTGTGTTAGTAATCATATCATTATGTTTTTTTAAAATCTTGTATGTGTTATCTAATGTTGTAAAGCGCTTAGAGCTTCAAAAAATTAGGCGCTATACAAAGTCATTATTATTATTGTTATTATTATTATTATTATTATTATTATTATTATTATTATATGACTGAACAATTAGTAACTCTACTTCTAAAATACAAACCACACACACATTTTTAGTCTCGATAAGGTAACAAATTCAACATCTTACTCCAACCAAGTAATTTTTCATAAAATATACATTATGATACTAATTAAATTATTTTATCCGGGCGTCTACTGATCAAGTTGCCAGAGAATTAAAGTTTGACTTGCTTGCTTGGCGGGTTTTCCCACAATATTTTCCTACATTCCACCTATTGAAGGTAATGAGAAAATGTGCTTTCATTGTTTATTATCGCTTTTTCAAACACTTCTGATCTGATTGCAGGATGAATCAAGGATGATGCTTTTAATGTTTAATACATTCAGATTTTTTTAAAAAAAGTCTTCATAATTATGGCTATCCGTTTCTGCTTATACAGCATCTTCATTACTGAACAGCTTTTCCTTTGTCTCCATGGTTCCGAAGATTATTGAATTTGGTCTATAATTTGCACACACATTAACACATGTACTTTAAACATCTTGCTCTCGAAAGCACACTTCTCTATTGTCTTAATATTTCCTGTTACCTTCCTATCCCTAAAATGTAAATACAAACACACGAAGACGAATGAAAGAAATAATCAAACTTTGTTAGTTTCCCTGGAAGAGGCCATCTCAAGTGTGCGTGTTTAGTAGCTCGTTATAGCGCACGTTTACGACCAAAGGGTTAATAAAAGTCGTGTATTTTCATGCTAAAGCGTCTCTTAAGTGTCCTCGACAATTTGGTCCTTAAAGCTCAAGATTATATGTATAGACAACTGATACAACTGATAATGACGGAGATTACAGAGGTTGTCAAATGAGCCACACTAATAAAATTGCAATCATGTTTGAAATACAACCTAAGGAGAGAAAGGATGCCTTGCCAGTCAGACTATATAAAGTCTAGTGATTGTGCATATTTATTAGTCGTTTATTGTTCGTCTTTGATGACTTTGCAATATAAGCTTATAAATAAATATTGCTCATAATCTGATACAAATTGAAGCCTCAAGAATACTAACAATAAAATTGTTTACGGACAAATAACGACATTAGACTAATGCAGAGTTAAACTTTCAAACATTACTAGTGCATACATGTTTGGTGCCTTGTCGTTACTTGTGGACTTGTTTCAGCGTGCCTTAATAAATATTATTTTCGACTTTGTTTTCTATACAAGTGTGCATATATTTTGTCAACATTTTCATCTCGTCTAGAATGCTTTTCATTTGCCTATCGGATTATTTCATTTTAAATGCGTGACCTAACTGGGTCGGGATGTGAAGCAAGCCAAGAGGGATTTATGTGTACTGTATCGAATTTATAGCTGCATTAGCTCATTTCAGTCGTTGGATCATATATCCAACAATATATTACGATATCAGTTGTCAGCTAAAGCAGTTTTAGTTTTCTTAAATGTTTGTGACCTGTTAATTTGTATTTTCATGGCAGATAATATTCAAAATAATCGTAGGATACAATCACAGTATCAATACAGAATACACGAGCCATATATTATCTTAAGTTGCCTTTCTTTGAGCATCGCTCCAAACGTCGTTTAAATTTGTAGTTGTGGACTAATGCATGTCGTCGATGCCATCGAATTAGGCAAAAGACAGAATATCATCAAGTGCCATATTTGTTAGTGAATGTATCAAATACATTCCCTTTCTTAGACCCCAGACATCAACTCCCAGTGGAATCAGT
This sequence comes from Sinohyriopsis cumingii, assembly GCA_028554795.2. Lineage (NCBI taxonomy): Eukaryota > Metazoa > Mollusca > Bivalvia > Unionida > Unionidae > Sinohyriopsis > Sinohyriopsis cumingii. The sequence continues at coordinate 38,522,415 of CM068831.1, read as the reverse complement.
TGTGCAACTTACAGTGCATGAATAGGAGCCATAAATATCTTCTGATTGTATTTTCCTACCATTTAATAAGTATGACAATATCAACAGTATTTACAAACATCATTTTTGATTTTTGGCCAATAAAAGTGAGTCAAGATATTCTGATAAGTCTTATTAATCCCAAAATGACCAGCCAAATGAGTTTCATGGGCCAGACAAAGTATTTCCTGTCTGTAAAATTTCGGAACTACAGTTCAATACAAAACATTACAATATGCATTCGTCTTGTCTCTGATTATAAAGCACTAACAAACAATGCCACCTCTGAGGAACAATTCAAGCTATATCATGCTTATGTGTTCCATTTGCAGGTATCCATTTTCTAATAAGACTTCCATTTTTAATGAAATAACAGACATGAACTTCAGTGGCTTCAGTTTCACTAATGGCCATTTGAAACAAAAAGATCTTATGATCTTTTTCGTATTCGATGACCCGTGATTGTCGTTTGTCACCCTTTTTAGAAAAGAAAATGAGTAGTTTAACTGGGATCAATACCTTTTGATTGATCCAAACAAGGAGTGAAGTGACCTCATCAAAAGCCTTATCAATACATGTGTCAGATAAAGAAATACTTTCCTTATCAATATCATTCTCAAAAGCTTTCTTCTCTGGTAACTGCACAAGCTGGGTATAAAACAGAGAATTCTTTTTCAGTTGGATCGACTTTCTGATCCAAACAAGTCTTGTCAATTACAAGTGAATTAACCACAACCTTTTGTCTAGCTGGGTCGTTGCCAAGTGATAAACAAATGCCCTCAACGGGTAAAACACTGTTCCGACTGTCACGGGTCTGAAGACTAAGTCTGATGACAAATTTACACAATAGAGTGAATATTAACAAAGCCGCACTTTTCTCCCTGAATAAGAACACTCATTAGAAGAAGTACCTGATAATAAAGACTCTCAGAAGCTCCTGTGTCACTTAAATTATTTATAGGGACGGGATTGGCCAAAACACATAAGCATGATATAGCTTGAATTGTTCCTCAGAGGTGGCATTGTTTGTTAGTGCTTTATAATCAGAGACAAGACGAATGCATATTGTAATGTTTTTATCATAGCTTCGACATGAATGGTTCATAATACTCCATAGAGGAATTATAATATATAGCTGTACCCAAATATTAATGATCTGGCGGAAGATTTGCAGCCATCATGCAAAACTGCTTTAGGATGCAATCTGGTTTATGTGACTGGAAATTTTATTACTTGTCAAAGCTCAATTATTTGAAAGACAGGACGAAATATTCGTCTTGGCCAAAACGAAACTCATCAAAGTCCTTGACCGTATATCTAAGGTGATACGCCACAATGCCACCTCTGAGGAACAATTCAAGCTTTTCTTCTATGAAGCCCACAAATGCGAAACCTTGAAGAATGTAGTATGGGTGCGTCACTCATGCCATACACATTAGTTGTAATTGGAAAAGTTATGTGAACTTAAATCACTCTGTGTCCACGATAACAGTTCAAAATGTGTAGTCCGATATCCATGACGATGATATCCACTATACCTAAGTTTGTTATATTATGTAACCTGTCGTATTCATCGTTATTCTACAACAACTACATGTATTGGCTGATGATCTAGTTCGATGTCGAATACATGGAATAAGAAAAACAATTGTCATGTTTCCAGTTTCGTTCTGTATGATAACTTTGCTATTACCCAATATGTTTAGTAACTTATCTGTAATCTTGTGTTTTGTAATCTTGTGTTCTTCGATCTCTACATATTCGGCATGGAACACTTTTCAGGAAAAGCATTATGTTACTTATTGAAAAAATATAACATTTTGATTCCATTTTTAATAAATACGTATTTAATTAATAATGTATTTTCCGTGAGGAAAGGTTTCCTACTTTTTAAAGAAAAATTATCAATAAGATTTATTTAGTTGTCACACTTGTAAATGATAATGAATATTGCACTGTACTAATCTGAAATGAAATTATACATTATACAATATGAACAAAATGCTATATTAATTTTGAGACAATTTCATCCCTTTTCTCCGATTTTCTGTATGTATTATCCATTAGAGGTGATATGATTTCCGATACAAGTTTTCTCTTTACGTGCTGGTTATCAAAGAAGAGAATGCATTGTTTTCATCTTTACTACGTATTGCTCATTTATACTATGTATCCATAAGTTATTCGCTAAACTGATAATAACATTTTGAACTTTTTTTAAATTAATAATCTTGTATAAAGTTGAATAAAATAAGATGTTTGACCTGATCGATTTTAAAACTTAGGATAATCTGTTCATCATGAGTTCGATGCGCACAATTCAATTGCTGTTTCAAGCGGACACTTGCAATATGGTTTAAAAATTATGGATCTTAGTTTTTGGTGAGAGGAGTTTAGATGTAAACATTTTTTTTTGCAGCAGACAAAGTGGTTATTGCAAAATGCACGTGAAATCGATTCTTGGCTGGCGCACTCCACGATTGTACAAAATAGGGCCATTTTATTTTTCAACGGTAATACTATTAAAACTGGAAGAAGACCAATGCCTGACCTTTTTTTTAATTTGTAGATAATATCAAGCTGTATTTTAGAATGTATGTGTGTGTGCGACAGAATGCATAACATTAGATTCAGATTCAACAGTGCTTTTTTTTTTTTTAATTTCTCCACATTATCGGCTGAATACGAAACGTTACATCTTTTAGTATACTTCTGTTTTAAGCACAGCACTGTACAATGTACTATTAGTTATGGCATGCATTATGCAACAAATTGACAATATCCATGTACGTCGAAAAATAGAACTCCAAACTAGATATTAGCGCATTTTGTCTGCACAAAGAAGTGTCATCGGACTGTGTATTTCTTATCATGAAACTTGACTGCACAACATAATTCTAGGTGAGGGTTGCGCTAAAGCACAAACACTATCAACGTACGAGTTTTAGAATTATCATTTCGTTGCTGATCTGCGGTTGGTACATCTGTCTCTACTGTGCATATATAAATCGTAATACACTTCCGCGGCATTTTATTATATTCCTACCTGCAATGTACAAATATTATAAAGGAGAAGCAACAATAACGATTGTATACACTCGAATTCTTTGAATTCTTACAGTCACTATCCTTTTAGACTTTAACTTTGTTTGTGCATCAGGACCAATTAGTTCTAGGAGTGTCTAAAGTGATTTGAAAAACAACGTGTAGAAACTTAAGGGCGTCTTTAACTCTTAGCATTTTGACGTTGCTAAATACATATTTATTCTACAGTTTTGAAACATTAAATCATGATCAAAATGTCTTTGTTTGGTATGAAATAGCACTCCATAAACTTAATATATGTAGAAGTGGTTTATTCGCATCATTAAAAACATAATTAGACAGAGTCATACAATGTATCACATTAAGAGTGACTCGGAGTTTGAGGCCGCTATGCATTACATTTGAATAATTCACGCAGCAATAAGCTTACTTTGATCCTAGTTGTCGTTGATGGATGGGTTTTTGAAAGAAGGACGTCATCTTTAACCTTAGCTTTAAGGTTACATGCTCGCTTACATATCTGCCAGCAAAGTATAATGAAGTTGGCTGGTGACCTTGACGACCTGATACTGAAGCATGATCATGACAATCGCTAAGATTGTTGATCGAATAGAAAAGTTTTAAACAAATACTTAGGCTAGCGGCCTAGCAAAATAATTTCGCTGTACAAGCCGTTTCATGGCAAATGACTTTAACACCACCAAATTTAGTTGATTTCCAACAGATCCGTTCTTATGAACTCGACATCGGATATTTTGAATGAGACATTCCTTTCTCTTTGACAAACTGAAGTTTCCAATGAGGATCTCTGACAAAAGTGATGACCTCAACCATACCATCGCGGTGAACATGAATGACTTGAATTCATGCTCTCTACCCTGTGTGCATCTCCGATACAAGTCAGGCTAAAACCATCAAACTGCGGATACTTTGTTTACGATGACAATCAACACCACACATGGATCAGAGATGTTTCACGGTTGCTATATGGCAGTACCAAGCGGAAATCGAGTCTGTACATCTATTGCCGATCATTCACATAACTGAACCTTCTCAACAACCACGTAATGGCTATCGGTGCAGAGTTTTAAGGCCACAGAAGACATTATAAACATGTAAAGAATATGCGTTTCTTTAAGCGCCGCTTTCATAAGACTGATTACCTGGTTCCGGACAATACTAAACCATCTACTTTTGTCCAACTCATATATCAGTACTCATTGATTTCATCTGCTGGGCCAGCAGCTGACCGTCATTTATTTCACTTACTGGTCCATAGAAGTGCTGTAGGCCCGACGCCCGGCACACTGCTTGAAGTGACATATCTGTGAGTTGCCGCTTAGTTTAGAAACTATCTTGCCGTGGCCATATCTATTATGCCAGTAGATACTCTCAGAAAGACGCGGCACTGCTTGTGGTTAGCGAGGACAATATTCATTATAAAACAAAGGCGGATCGGGAGGTAGTCTAAAACAATCAGGTTGGTACCTCCGACGTTAAGTGGCTGTAAAAAGAGTACGTCAACAGCCATGAAATTGGCTTTTAAAAACACCTCAAAGTCACAATCGCACGTGTTGGGGGCAACATCGGGGACAATGTATACTGACGAGGCACGTGACTCCATGACCAGTGACCTAAATAGAAGATCACGTGCTTGTCTGCTCCTAGAAAGGTCCACGATGGATTGTGAAAACAGTACGTAAGTTCTAACCAAAGCTATCCAAACATTCCGTTACGTATTTTAACATATTACTGACACAGTTTGCATCGAAAACAACTTTGGTTGGACGTTGTTTTCCTTTTTCAAACGAATAAGGACCTGGAAAAGAAAACCTCCTCTAACTCTCTCACTGTGTAAATAGCATGTAAAGCAATGAAATCACTCAAAACGAGTAACGTAAATGTTTGTTTCCTTCTTGATTGTCGACAGGCAGTGTGGAAACCTAATGCATATGATCTGATTTTCAACAATTACAGAACATACTATAGTGAATTTACAATCATGTTATGAAATCGTGCATTGTAACATTGATGGTTTGCGTTTCCAAACCGACAATGTTTGTCACTTACTCATTTTTGCATACACACACCGAGGTAGTTATGCAAGGAAGGGTTGCTAGATTCTGTGACCATTTTTTCAAGCTATTTAAAATGGGGGATTGTATATAGTTATGGTTTCTGGTAAAGTTGTAGGTATATGTGTGTGATAAACGGCAAACATCTCGTATAACATAAAACATAAAGTTGATAAGTGGGTAAGTTTGAAAATTCACTTCACATAGCTTATATTGATAGTAAACATTTTGCTTTTGACAAATTTTTTAAGTGTAGCAAATCATTGTTACAAACTCGTGTTGAGAAAAGGAGTGACATTTCTTGTAAAACATTGTAGTGCACTTGCCCTTTATCTTCGTTTGTCTTAGAGAAGGCCACCTTTGCAGCCGCTAGAACAGTAGTAGACGTCGTCGCTGCCGTAGAAATAGTTCATTTAGAAATGAATTTTCATTTTCCCATCCAATGGACAATGATATTAGATTAGATTTGGCAGGCATGATCATGAACGGAGAAGATGAAATACATCTTGCAGGAGGAGACACAATCAGTCAATGCCGTCGTTTGTTTTATAGTGCTTTCACGACGTAGCAACATCACGTCTCTTTTATGTCAAGATATTTGTTTTATCCCTTTTCTTCGTGGAGCTTTTCTTCTTTCTGCGGCAATTCTTTTGTTTGTGTGGATGTTGCCTTTTTTGGCGACCTTTCATATTTTTCTTCATTTAGCTTTTTCTTTTAAGATTCTATATATAAGGGGACAAAATAATGACACCTCATAAACAATTACATCCATCAGTTAAAAATGAATTGATTTTTGGTTTGCATATTGTCTTTTTTTTTGTTTTGTTTTTTCTTCAAAATGGGTTTGTTAGTTTGGGTATGTTGATTATGTTTTAAAGTAATTGACGTGATCTCAAAGTAAACAGTCGTAACACTTGAAACCAGCTTATAATAAATGCGCAAGAACATTCAATGCAACGGATGGCATACGGACTACGACACAATTTGGCAGGAGAATGTGATTGAAAGGAGGTCGTGTGGGCTACCATTTGAAGAAGAAAAAAAAAAAAAGAAGTGTAGGATGATTTTAAATTTTCTTCCTTTCTTCCGATGCGAAAGGAGAAATGTAAATAACAGGACATCATTATTAACACTTAACGTGTAACTAATTGGTACAAAGTAGTCTCAAATAATAGCGAATTTGTTGGTTCTAAATCGATGCGTAAATAAGCATTGGTGTTGCAATGTCATAGATCAGTCATAGGGTTCAATTGTTTGGCTAACATATGTACCTGTGATCTGTTTCTTCCATATTTGAACAATAGCACATAATGAGCATTGGGACTGATTTTGGGATGTGCTTGAAATAACTGTTGTGCTGGCATTACAATGGTGTCCGTGGCGTTTAAACCAAGGTTTATTCTTCTACGTCTTATTCTAACATCTCCTCGAAGATGACACGATGTGGTTTGACTGAAGTCAAACACGATTCCAAAATCTTCACGAAAAATGACTTCTGTAAACAAAATCGATTTAATTGAAAGAAATTTAAAGAAAGTGCAAACCTCACCTTGTAACAACGCATGGTATTTTACGCTTGACAATCAGACAAATGCGATTTGTATTCGATGAAACGCTCTAGTTTGTTTGAACCACTCGATATATAAATCAACATTTTAAAGAAATTGCGAATATGCAAGGACTCCCAACGTTTTCTAAATGTTTGTCTATCGTTTGATACTAGAGGATTTGAAGGACGAGGCAGCGATAGTAACAAGTTGAGAATGCTGAAAAGATTATCAAATGCAAAATACATTTAATACATCTGAAGCTAGACTAACATTTCTAATATTGGTGTCAAAACACAAGAAAACATTTTTCTTTCGAAGATTTAAAACACATACGGCATATATTATTCCGTTCGTGATTTAATGTCTGTCCCATTAAATGTATGTGCAAGCTATGGTCGTCTTCTTATATTTATACAAATTTAGTGTCTCTAATTTCTCCGGTATTGTCTTTCTTCTCATTTCCTTTATATTTGTACGAAATTACTTTCGTGGATTTGTAATAGATCCTGTTTCGGGTTTTCTACTACGGCTTTTATCATTATCTCATGTTCACCTCTCAGTGTTTGTAAGTTAACTCCTTCTTGCTTCCATGCATCGACACCAGAAAATTTCCTGTCATGTACATCTTCCCAATGGAAAAGTTGCTGGTATAAACAACTGCATATACACGCATCTTGATAAGTATAAAGCGGAACTAATGATCGACGAATGTATTCTTAACATGGGCATGAAAACGTTTGCTCATCGCTATTTTAACACAACGTATCTTACTTACGAAAATAAATTTGGAATTATTACGCTTCGATAACCGAAATCCGACGAAAATGCCGTCATTAAAACGCAAATTACCCGTCGTCCAAACTATAATGGAATAGACGTGGATGGAATCAGTTCTGTTAACGGTTCTTGATACTCTAATAACTCAACACTGTCATTGACTTCCTTCCACTGAATTTATTGCAACAGTGAGGACAAAAGCCGTAGCGTGGTAAACTTCATATTCACGTTGTTGTTTTCTGTCTGTGATAGTATTTGCCAAGAATAACTTTTCATCTACTGTGGAAATAGCAATTATAGAAAAATTCCTCAAATGATGTTTCACTTGTATCTTGACAAACTCTCTGCAAATGCGTGCAGTTAGCAGAATTGGTAAATTCCGAATTCTAAACTAGTCATTCATAGAAATACCTTTGTTTTCTTTGTTCTTTGAGCGAATAGTGAAATCGACAGACAAACGATATCCGACAGAGAAATCTGAAGGAAATATTAATTTCTTTAACTGATGTTACACCCATCGTTAAGGGGTGTTATCGTAGGTGTCAAACCAGGTTGTGTTTAAACGTATTGATTCAATCTGGTATAAGTCTTCACTTTCAAGAGTGCTACAAAGCATGCAAACAATGTAGCTATGAATCATACAGTCAAAGACCCTGTGAGATGGTTTATTGAAAAATGACGATTGATAAAATCGACCACTTTGAGACCTCTGGTGCGGTATGTTCGTTTGGACGCAATTATTATTATTTGCGTTAATCTGAAGCTTTACAAACTAGACGGTCACGTTGTATTTTACTATCCAAGTATTCAAAGATACAAAGAACAAACATGGATGTATTTGATTTCTTTTCTTCGAAATTCGTCCTCATCGCATGGCAAGCGCGTTGCATTGGTTCTTTATACAAAGAAATTGTCTAGTGGATTCAGAAGTATTTGTGTCTGTCTAACCTCGGGCGTCGTCTGTATGTTTGCTCGTACAACTCCTCCATGGTAAAATCTAAAAAAGAACATTTCAGATTGTGATTGAGGGAACCAAGTAGGTATAGAAAAAGAAAAGAAAAGAAAGAAACTTCTGTCCATGTGTCATTCCAAATATTTTAGTCATTTTTTTCAAACACATGGCCAAATAATTCATGAAATCTTTAAAATGCATTTGTCGCGATTTCACTTCGACTAGACTGGCTCCAACCATAATCGGTGCGATCGTTTGAATAGATTCAGAAGGAAACATTCCGTCGTATCAAGAGAAATTGTGAGCAATGATTGTAGCATCCTTGTAGCTGTCTTTGTAAGGCTACATATCCTTCCTCTTCGCGCCAATATCGTCGGTGGAGTCTAAAATCGGAAAGAGACAGTGGAAAAAATTGCTTCCAGTATTAAAGTTTCACAAGCCCCATGATCAACGGAGAAATTGAAAACGTGAATGATGTTTTCTATTATGCGGTATAGTTCTCGTCTTGCGAGGTGCCCCAGTCTCTCTAGGAGGTGAAGCGTGGGTCATGCAAAGCGTAATGGTTCCGTCGGTCATGTTAAACTTGTCACTGGTTTGTTGAATGTGTTGAAGTATGTAATTATTTTGAACCGTGTGATTTATGCATGTCTACTAAATTGGAGACTTTAAACTGGATGGAGATTCTCAAACAATTGGCCTCTTTAGTTGTTGTTGTAGGGTTTAACGCCATATTTTAGCACACATAGCGGCCAGTATTAATGGTGGAGGAAAAACCCGGGTTGGCCTCTTTAGCTTGGCACTGCAATTTTGTTGTAACTAAGATGGATTCACACAAGTCTGTAATTAAATCTGCTGTTTTCTAGGGTGGCACTTCAGACATGAATAAGACCTCTTGCAAATTTCATCTTGTAGGTGTAAGCATTGGTGCACATTTGATGCAGGTCAAATTTAGCTGCAGGTCAGGTCAGGTTTTGCATCTCTATCAAATATGATAATAATTTTCTGGAGTTTCTGAGCGACTTTATCTTTGCTGGATCAGGATTCTCTTTGTCTTGTGGCCGAGGAGGTAGTGTACGTTGATTCATTTCACGCACCACATCGTCGACATCGCTGGCATGTTCTTGCGTTAAACATTTAGTTAGCACGTGGGACAAAAACAAGGAAAGTCGTCGTCTATGTCACCACTTGGCATCTACGTCCACGATCTCGCTGGACTATGGAGATCATTTTAATTTGATTACAACATTATATTTGACTAATTTATACGCACGCACTCACATCTTCTATGCATGAAAAACACACTTTATATACTTATTGACTTGGTATTATTAGCTATAAATGTCTCAAGCTAAGTCCAATTTCATTACCGGTTGATGTTGCTTTGGTAGTCATTGCTGTTTGATACTGCTGACAACTGACTACCGTGAGTGTGGATAGATTAATACAAGTTTTAGGAATTTTGGCTGGTGAAATTCTCTTTCTGTTGCCTCAGATACATTAAATCTGCGTTCCGACTGTGAAGAAGGAAAATATGGAAGAGTGAAATTAAGTCGACCCTCTGGTTAGAGATTTACAGATAGTTATTCGAAGAATACTTAAAATAAGAATACGGACAATTCGTCTGGAAATAAAAGTCACGATTGATGCGAGATCTGACATCGGGCTCTGGAAGCAAATGTCACAATAGATGCGACATCTGAATGAAAAGAAAGAACAAGAGAAAATTGAACAAAGGTAGAAATATGTATTATCATTGTCAGGTTACAGGACACTGGTCTTCTGAAAGGCTTATTAAAAAGAAGCACAAGAAGCGAGAAGTTGAGAACTCTTCAAAATTAGAAACAGAAAGATACAAACCCGTCTTAGACACAAGACGTTAAGGTAACAGAAAGAGAATGAAGAGGGAATAAAATGCATGCGAAGAGAATGAAAGGTAGAGACAGACATTATAAGAAAGACAAAATGGAATTTGGTGATGTGTTATGACATTTGCATTGTGATTCAAAGGAGACTATTCCAAGGAAACTTATGTGTCCATCTGTCTTATTTTCTCATATTATGGATACGTTACTTAAACACACTCAAACACACAAACCATCGACCGTTGGGGGAAATGAATGTATGGTTTAACATAATTTGGCAATCACTGAGTAGTGTTTCTTTTCTAACAGATACTAAAGACCCAGAAAAGGACGTGAAGGTGTTTGTTTTGACACATTTATAGACTTTACAACATCAGCTTTAACTGGCTAAATTTATATGTGCGCCTAAGTCCGACTTCTGTTGTTTCTATTGCTCGTTTGGAAGTGATAATAACTCTCCCGTTACTACTGTTATTTTGATAGAATGTGACCATGGATTGTTATTTTAAAATATAAAGACGTCATCTATTTATTTCAAAAGATGTTGTGCCTGAAGATACATACATAAAATGCGAAACTAGTTGCGCTGAATTATCGGCATTTGTTTGCATTGGATTTTTTTATTAAAAAAAATTGAAATATACATACATGTTTGGGAATCAAAGATTTCGGGAAACCTATTCATTTTTTTGTATCTTAATCTGATTTGGGATCAAGGATTTCAGGAAATATATCAATTACTTTTATCAGCATCATAGTGGAAATACGGCATATGATGTTATAAATATTGAGTATAAAACTAACTACCGCATATGACGCTACAGTACTATGAAAATAGTTGGCTTGAACTAGTACAGTTAAATGGAAACGATTATAAGCCAGCACTTAATATTTAGTCTTCTGCAAAATTATAACTCTACAAATATTTTAATGAGCTGTGTATTTGGTGCACATTTTTGGTGCAGTGTACGTCTGTTTTATGTATTCACTAATCCTGGAGATTTTGCTGATCACCTATATAGTGGTTCCACTGCAAGACTATTAACTATCTTCTTAGATAATATTATTATCAGTAACAGTAGTAGCAGTAGTACCAATAGTAGTAGTAGTACCTTTAATGCTGGTTTATTATTATTATTATTATTTTTGTTAGTATTATTATTATTATTATTATTATTCAAGTGCTACTAATTACAAATGAATTGGACTGAATTTAATGCAATATTTCGTGTATTTGAAAATAAAAATCAGTACTCATTGGGTGATACAATAAACAAAGAAAACGTAAAATGTCGTATTTTACCATTATATTCTGATAATAAAGACATTACGTCTGAAAAAAATCAAACATAAATTATATAAAGTAAAGACAATTATAAAATTTAATATTGTGTATATATATATTTTGAACTTATTATTTAATCTGGTGTTGCAAAATGCCACTATATTGAACATGATCTAATCTCCTAACAGAGTGTAAACAAGATATGAATATTCCAAAGAGAAAACCTGGAATATATTTCTGAACACATGAATAAATATAACGTGCAATATTTTATGTGTTTGCTTATAGTAATATTAGTATTATTAATATTGATTGTTGCAGCAGTAGTAGTCGCTGCAGTAATGGTAGCATGAGTGCATGATTTAGGAATTTAGCAACTGTAGTAGAAGTAGCATTTTCTAATGCACTTTGAGTTATAATAGTGGTAGTTGTCGTAGCAGTTGTATCAGTAGCCATAGTAGTACTATTTCCTGATGTTTTGGTTAAGACAAATAGACAAAGCAATTTTGAATTTCGTTTTTTTTATTGAAACAAATTCGCATAATATTTAGAAGTGATCGCACCTAAGGAAATATTATGTATTAAGAAAACTATAGTTTATCCCCAGTCTAGATCTAACTAATCCCGTAGTATAAAATACGTAACATCTACGTTGTTTCAGGAAATGTGTATCATTATGTATTCACCAAGGAACGTGCAGTTTGTGGTGCCTAGCATTTTCTTTAGAAAATGCGGTTGAATTCGCCAAATATTATTATTGAGAGATTCATCCTACATGAATTGAATATAGCTCTTACATAACACAATCTGTCAATACTATCTGAGAATTTTCTGTAATGTCTCATGTTAGAAAACGTGGATAACAACATTTCCGGTATATATATCTAATATAATTTTCTTAAGGAATATTGTATTCCTGAATATTATGCAAACAGTAGTAAATTGTAAGAAAGAAGGTAGTCCTGAGGCATTCACTTCTGCTTAATACTAGTGATTATCGCACTCCAAAGTGTACTAGCAAAATTTAATTATATTTTATAGCCAAAACTATGCATTCAATACACCACATTATGCACTTATGTCATTCAGCCAAACAAACATTTCCTTATATACGCCTTTGTAAAAATGGCCGTGATTTTGTTCAATATAAATCGATACCTTACTAATTTGGCGCGAGATTTTTTATTTTTTTTATTTTCTGCCTATCTGAGCGTTAGATACATGGTCAATGTATGCGATTCCGAAGATCTTGCGGAAGCATCTCATTTCAATGAATCCTGTTCTGTAGATCTGATGTGAGTGTCAATGGAAGCAATAGCAATGTTTGTATCCTTCCATATTGGCCTCAAGCTTGTTATTGCTGCTGTTGTCCGGGCAATCCTGCTAAGTAATTCTAGTTTTGAGTCCTCATCTTTCATAATAGCTCACAAGTACCTGAAACTTGTGACTGTTTCCAGCTTCTGTCTAAGTACTTTTATTTCTGCACTGGTACCATTGGTGTTGTTTGTCACCCAAGTCAGAAAGTACTTCTTTTTTATCTCCTGTTAATCCATCACTATCATCTGTAAAGCGAAGTTTGGTGGTTGTTCTTCCTCCGATCCTTTCCAAAACATTGCTGAGGAGTGTATGTGGCAGTATGCAACCCTGTTTGACTTCCAACTGTTGTTCGACCTTCTTGAAAGCTTTGATGGCATGGTACAGATTTTGCTGATGCTAAAAGTGTTTCTCTCAAAGGAGTCTGATATTGAATATTTGTTTCTTTATGCTCCTTATTTCTCGAAAACCTGCTTGCTCTTCAGCAAAAAAGTCTCTGCTTGAGTCTTTCGTCTTCAGCATGACTTCGCTTGGGCGGCTGATCAGACTGACGGTGTTGTGGTTTTGAAATAACTGCAGGTTTCCTTTCTTGGGGAGCACGATGACCAAAGGTTGAGTACATGTTTTGGGTCATTCTACTGTCTGCAATAACTTGTTGCAGATTGTTTTTAGGACAGTGACTATCTTTTCTCTTCCTATTTGAATGAGTTCTGCTGGCATGTTGTCAACGCCAGCTGAATTTTCTGTCTTTACTGACCTAACTGCAGTTTCTCCTTGCTCACGAAGAATGGTGTTGTCATCAATTTATTTTGCTGGAAGGTGCTTTAATACTGTTGGGTCTCCTTGGGTTTTATAATTGTAAAATTGTGAGCAGTATTCTGCCAATTGTTTGAGGATCTCTTGATCTTCTGTGGGCCATTTTCCTGACTTGTCTTGGATGGTGGTACTTGTTTAAGATATGTGAGATCTTTCACCAGCTGGTATCCATCGTGCTAACGTTTCTGCTTTGACTGTCTTGGATTTCAAAGCATTGTCTTTCTATCTAGACTCCTGTGCTTTTCTCGTACTTATTGGTTATTCTTGGTTGGTACGGCGTTTTGATCACTTTTAATATATCATGATCAATTCCAATATCTGCTCATGGGAAACGTTGCGTTATTGCGATATTCAGTCCCGTGCTGAATCGTCTTGTCACCAAGATGGAGTCGGTCTGGTTGTGATATTGTCCGTTTGGACCGTGCCAGGCCCATCTTCAATATCCTTTGTGAGGGCCGAACGTGATGGTTAGCACAAGATTGTTGTAGGCGGCAATGTCCAAAAGCCTGAGTCCACTTTCATTTGTCTCTACATTGCAGAAGGGTCCACAAATCCTTTGCCAGTTTGTCTGTGAATCAACTCCTACCTTTGCATTCCAGTCTCCTTGTACAAACCGAATCTTTTTTTGGGGGGCGATTTGTCAATGACATCTTGCAGTTGATTATAACATTCTACAGTTCGCTTTCATCATAGTTAGGCGTCGGTACACAATATAATTGTGATATTAAAAGGGAGCCGCCCTCGGACGGATGGTAATAAGTCTGTTTGAGACTGGGCAGCAACACATTATGCTGTTCACAAGAAATACAACGCCATGATTGTGTTTGTCCCTCATCGGCTGAAGCGAAGCTTATGTCCTTCTTCTGTTCTTATTTCGCCAAAGTTTTAATCTAGCCACGTAGCAGAGACCAATAATGATACAGTAGTGCCTTTTCTAACTCATGTCTAAGTCTTTTCTAATTTTCCATATCTCTCACTGTTCAAACGTTCCATGTACCGATAATGATGTTGTCTCTCCATTGAATTTGACAGTGGGTGCACCATGCTTGTCACTTTCGTCCTGGTGTGCAGCGGCAGGTGAGGTCACTGCTGACCCGGGTTGTGACCGATCCGATATGCTAGATGTCTTCACGTGGTGTGTTAAGGGCAAGATACAGCCTGGAGGAGTTCATTCCACTCCTGACTGGATGATCACAGCCGAAGTCCACCGATATTATTTGCGACGCCCTGGTCATGAAGCTCATTTTGGAGGCCTTCCACCCTGGCTGTCGAATTCATCGATAAAGACATCCACCCAGTGATGACGTGCTATCATCGCATTATTTTAACCATAGATCTATAGAACTGCCCATTATATATAGTGACTTATTTCTCTCGGGGACATCTCCGGTGGCATTGTGGTTAGAGCGTCCTCCTCGGCGCCGGAGGTCGTGAGTTGGAATTGCGGCCGAGTCATACCAGATACGGTACTAGCAGAGACGGTACTAGCAGCTGCCCTGCAAGATGCTCAGCGTTAAGAAGCTAGTGTTAGGACTGGTTGGTCTGGTGTCAGGATAATGTGACTGGGTGGGACATAATACATGTCTGTGGCATGATGCCCCAATGCTAGATAACACGATAAACTGTCATGCTGTATACATATTAGTGATATCACAAAGATGGCCGCTATTGCTTAACCGGCTTGATGCAGCTGTTCCGTTTTTTTGTGCCGTTTTCATGATATTTGTGCTCGGTGGCTGTCTTCGTCTGCGTTTCTGTGTTCATTATGTATTGGCTGTTCAGTTCGTATGTGTTTCTTCATCTCCTTGTTTTGGAAACGAGAACAATTAGACTTTTTCTCAGCTGTCTTGCTCCACTACTACAACTTCCATTTGAACAAACCGCCATCACGTGATACTCACCAGTCAACCCGTTTATGCTATGATGGACCCTCATTAATTGCTTTAAATGACCACTCCTTGGCTCTCCACACTACATTGTGCTCTAGACTAAACGAACTGGGACTGCATCCATCATTACCTAAATGTAAAAAGAAGCGAAAAGAGAAAAGTTGTTTCAAAGTTGGCCGGCGTAGAACAGGAAGAAGTATTCCAGTTATCTCCCTTATGCCCTTTTCGGCTCGACAATTTAAAAATTCGACTGTTAATTTAGATAACCTAATTAAAATCCCTATTAATTCGTCAACCTTCGTGTCAACTATCCGAGAGATACCTCTGCGAATTGCATTGTTCAATGCCCAATCAGTAGGACCACCGCAAAAGCGCACAGAATAGTTAATTTTATCAACGACCAGAATATTGACGTCTTTTTCCTGACAGAAACATGGCTATAAACATCAGGCAATGAGCCCAAGTGTGCGGATCTAACACCCACTGGTTACTCCATCAAGTCGTTTCCACGTAACTCATGCGTAAGTGGAATTGCTATCATCACAAAGAACTCCATGATCAAACGTCTTAACCACACCACAACATTCAATTTCGACCACACATTGTTGGAACTAGTCCAAACCACACTCACACTGGAGCAAAGGTCAGTCCATATTTTCTGCCTATACTGCCCTCCTCCTAGTAGAAAAAACAAGATGACTGAATCTCACTTTTTGGAGCAGTTTCCGAATCTTCTGGAGTATGGAAATTCTATAGGTGGCAACCTGATTATTCTTGGAGATTTCAATTTTCACTTTGACTGTTCCGGGAACCCAAACACATCAAAACTCATAGATTCCATTAATGGCTTCAATCTCAAACAGTCAGTTAACCAACCCACCCAGTTAACCAACCCACCCATAAACATGGTCACATTTTAGACTGGATTCTTCATAGACCTGATGATAACATTCTACGGTCCTCCCTGGTATCCTATGAACTTTTCATCACATCACCTCTGCATTATATGCCATCTTGACGTATCAGTCACCTTTATCTGCTACTAAGAGAAATCTCTGTATGATAAATAGAACCAAACTAATGCACGACATCCAAGCTAACCTCACAACTTGCTTACCTCCTACCGCAGAACAACTCGATAACTGTCTGCGTTCATTGCTCGACAAATATGTCCCAGCTACCAAGTGCAGAGTATCAATTCAGAAGTGTTCTCCATGGTATAGCAGTGTTGGGGACCAGCTTCGCACTGCTAAAAGAGAAGAATGTCACAAATATAGTCCATGCAGCGAAATCAGCCCACTACACTACTAAGATCATGGAAAGTTCCAACTGCAAAGAGCTCATCGAGATTACTAAGAAGCTAATGGCAGAGGAACAAATCTACACCACTTCCAAATACCTTCTCTCTTTGCAAATTTCTTCCGTGACAAAGTACAAACCATTAGAGATAAGCTTTACACCACAATTTCAATTAACTCGTCGTCACCATACAGTTGCGATACAGAATTTGAGCGGCAACCATTAACAGCATGTGAACCTGTCTCTATGGATTTCGTACGTACAATCCTGATGACGAGTGCACCTAAGTCATGTGAACTTGATCCAATTCCAACATCACTGGGGCTTTAGTGCTTAGATGTTACTGATGTTATTAATACCTCTCTCACATCAGGGGAATTCCCATCATTTTTCAAAACTGCCATTGTAAAGCCTCTGCTGAAGAAACCAACACTAGACCATAACGATTTAAAGAACTATCGCCCAGATTCTAATCTCCCATTCATATCAAAAATCTTAGAAAAGGTTGTTCTATCCCAGCTTGGTTCTCATCTGAATTCAAAATAGTCTTCTTAGCAATGTACAATCTGCATATCTCCCTTGCCACAGTACTGAAACTACTCTTCTAAAAGTAGTTAATGACATTCTCTCTGCTTTGGATAGCAGAAAGATTACAGTTCTCACCCTCCTTGATTTTTAGCAGTGCGAAGCTGGTCCCCAACACTGCTATACCATGGAGAACACTTCTGCAATATTTGACACAATAGACCATGATATTTTACTTCACGGTCTTCAGCATGTATTTGGCATTCATGATAACATCCTTACCGTGGTTCAAGTCCTACTTGGTCAACAGGACACAAATTGTGTCTGCAAATGGAATACACCCCATGCACAGTTGATCCATGTTGTGGTGTTCCACAAGGGAACTGTTATCTTCATTCTATACACTCTTCCGCTCTCAAGTGTCATAGATCATCATCCAGTATCTCACCAATTGTACGCTGATGACACCCAAATATAAAAATCTAGCCACCCAACTGAAGTTGATGCTACCATCCAAGGTGTAGAGAGGTGCATTTCTGATATGAAATCATGAATGACATGTAACGAGCTGCAGATGAATGATGATAAAACTGAGGCCATTCTGATTACAACACAAAGACGTTCTCATTCACATCCTTTACCTCAAACAATAAATATCAGCAACACCAACATTAAATTCACACAATCAGTACGAAACCTAGGTGTTACTCTGGACAGTACTCTCACATTGCACCAACATGTCATGAACATATGCAAGGCTGCATATCTTGAGCTGAGACGCATCAGCTCCATTCGCAAATATCCTTCAGTTGATGCCACTAAAACACTTGTGTGTTCATTAGTACTTTCAAGACTGGATTATTGTAACTCAGTTCTGTCTGGTTCATCACAATATCTATTTCAAAAATTTCAAAAAGTTCAAAACACAGCTGCTCGTATCATACTTAGAGTACCACGATCACAGCACACCTCCCCGCTGCTCTGTACCCTACACTGGCTATCCATTCGATCCAGAATCAAACACAAAATTGTTCTCTGTGCTTCTTTTCACTGACGGACTCTAGTCCAACATACCTATGCGACCTCACCCATGTGTACACACCAGCAAGATACTTACGCTCCTCTTCTGACAATCGTATACTCGTTATTCCCGCTATGAAAACAAAGTCATATGGACAGCGTTCTTTTGCATACCAGGGCCCAGCAACGTGGAATGAATTGCCCAATGAACTTAGACACAAAGACACAGTGATCACATTCAATAGTGCTCTCAAAACACTTATTTCGACTGCAAGATTAAACTTAAAGACCTAATAATGTTTGCTACCTTAAATATTCTCCGCATGTTTTTCCTATGTTTTCTAATTTTATGGTGTTTGTGTTAGTAATCATATCATTATGTTTTTTTTTAAATCTTGTATGTATTATCTAATGTTGTAAAGCGCTTAGAGCTTCCAAAAATTAGGCGCTATACAAAGTCATTATTATTATTGTTATTATTATTATTATTATTATTATTATTATTGTCATTATATGACTGAACAATTAGTAACTCTACTTCTAAAATACAAACCACACACACATTTTTAGTCTCGATAAGGTAACAAATTCAACATCTTACTCCAACCAAGTAATTTTTCATAAAATATACATTATGATACTAATTAAATTATTTTATCCGGGCGTCTACTGATCAAGTTGCCAGAGAATTAAAGTTTGACTTGCTTGCTTGGCGGGTTTTCCCACAATATTTTCCTACATTCCACCTATTGAAGGTAATGAGAAAATGTGCTTTCATTGTTTATTATCGCTTTTTCAAACACTTCTGATCTGATTGCAGGATGAATCAAGGATGATGCTTTTAATGTTTAATACATTCAGATTTTTTTAAAAAAAGTCTTCATAATTATGGCTATCCGTTTCTGCTTATACAGCATCTTCATTACTGAACAGCTTTTCCTTTGTCTCCATGGTTCCGAAGATTATTGAATTTGGTCTATAATTTGCACACACATTAACACATGTACTTTAAACATCTTGCTCTCGAAAGCACACTTCTCTATTGTCTTAATATTTCCTGTTACCTTCCTATCCCTAAAATGTAAATACAATCACACGAAGACGAATGAAAGAAATAATCAAACTTTGTTAGTTTCCCTGGAAGAGGCCATCTCAAGTGTGCGTGTTTAGTAGCTCGTTATAGCGCACGTTTACGACCAAAGGGTTAATAAAAGTCGTGTATTTTCATGCTAAAGCGTCTCTTAAGTGTCCTCGACAATTTGGTCCTTAAAGCTCAAGATTATATGTATAGACAACTGATACAACTGATAATGACGGAGATTACAGAGTTTGTCAAATGAGCCACACTAATAAAATTGCAATCATGTTTGAAATACAACCTAAGGAGAGAAAGGATGCCTTGCCAGTCAGACTATATAAAGTCTAGTGATTGTGCATATTTATTAGTCGTTTATTGTTCGTCTTTGATGACTTTGCAATAAAAGCTTATAAATAAATATTGCTCATAATCTGATACAAACTGAAGCCTCAAGAATACTAACAATAAAATTGTTTACGGACAAATAACGACATTAGACTAATGCAGAGTTAAACTTTCAAACATTACTAGTGCATACATGTTTGGTGCCTTGTCGTTACTTGTGGACTTGTTTCAGCGTGCCTTAATAAATATTATTTTCGACTTTGTTTTCTGTACAAGTGTGCATATATTTTGTCAACATTTTCATCTCGTCTAGAATGCTTTTCATTCGCCTATCGGATTATTTCATTTTAAATGCGTGACCTAACTGGGTCGGGATGTGAAGCAAGCCAAGAGGGATTTATGTGTACTGTATCGAATTTATAGCTGCATTAGCTCATTTCAGTCGTTGGATCATATATCCAACAATATATTACGATATCAGTTGTCAGCTAAAGCAGTTTTAGTTTTCTTAAATGTTTGTGACCTGTTAATTTGTATTTTCATGGCAGATAATATTCAAAATAATCGTAGGATACAATCACAGTATCAATACAGAATACACGAGCCATATATTATCTTAAGTTGCCTTTCTTTGAGCATCGCTCCAAACGTCGTTTAAATTTGTAGTTGTGGACTAATGCATGTCGTCGATGCCATCGAATTAGGCAAAAGACAGAATATCATCAAGTGCCATATTTGTTAGTGAATGTATCAAATACATTCCCTTTCTTAGACCCCAGACATCAACTCCCAGTGGAATCAGTTGTGCAACTTACAGTGCATGAATAGGAGCCATAAATATCTTCTGATTGTATTTTCCTACCATTTAATAAGTATGACAATATCAACAGTATTTACAAACATCATTTTTGATTTTTGGCCAATAAAAGTGAGTCAAGATATTCTGATAAGTCTTATTAATCCCAAAATGACCAGCCAAATGAGTTTCATGGGCCAGACAAAGTATTTCCTGTCTGTAAAATTTCGGAACTACAGTTCAATACAAAACATTACAATATGCATTCGTCTTGTCTCTGATTATAAAGCACTAACAAACAATGCCACCTCTGAGGAACAATTCAAGCTATATCATGCTTATGTGTTCCATTTGCAGGTATCCATTTTCTAATAAGACTTCCATTTTTAATGAAATAACAGACATGAACTTCAGTGGCTTCAGTTTCACTAATGGCCATTTGAAACAAAAAGATCTTATGATCTTTTTCGTATTCGATGACCCGTGATTGTCGTTTGTCACCCTTTTTAGAAAAGAAAATGAGTAGTTTAACTGGGATCAATACCTTTTGATTGATCCAAACAAGGAGTGAAAGTGACCTCATCAAAAGCCTTATCAATACATGTGTCAGATAAAGAAATACTTTCCTTATCAATATCATTCTCAAAAGCTTTCTTCTCTGGTAACTGCACAAGCTGGGTATAAAACAGAGAATTCTTTTTCAGTTGGATCGACTTTCTGATCCAAACAAGTCTTGTCAATTACAAGTGAATTAACCACAACCTTTTGTCTAGCTGGGTCGTTGCCAAGTGATAAACAAATGCCCTCAACGGGTAAAACACTGTTCCGACTGTCACGGGTCCGAAGACTAAGTCTGATGACAAATTTACACAATAGAGTGAATATTAACAAAGCCGCACTTTTCTCCCTGAATAAGAACACTCATTAGAAGAAGTACCTGATAATAAAGACTCTCAGAAGCCCCTGTGTCACTTAAATTATTTATAGGGACGGGATTGGCCAAAACACATAAGCATGATATAGTTTGAATTGTTCCTCAGAGGTGGCATTGTTTGTTAGTGCTTTATAATCAGAGACAAGACGAATGCATATTGTAATGTTTTTATCATAGCTTCGACATGAATGGTTCATAATACTCCATAGAGGAATTATAATATATAGCTGTACCCAAATATTAATGATCTGGCGGAAGATTTGCAGCCATCATGCAAAACTGCTTTAGGATGCAATCTGGTTTATGTGACTGGAAATTTTATTACTTGTCAAAGCTCAATTATTTGAAAGACAGGACGAAATATTCGTCTTGGCCAAAACGAAACTCATCAAAGTCCTTGACCGTATATCTAAGGTGATACGCCACAATGCCACCTCTGAGGAACAATTCAAGCTTTTCTTCTATGAAGCCCACAAATGCGAAACCTTGAAGAATGTAGTATGGGTGCGTCACTCATGCCATACACATTAGTTGTAATTGGAAAAGTTATGTGAACTTAAATCACTCTGTGTCCACGATAACAGTTCAAAATGTGTAGTCCGATATCCATGACGATGATATCCACTATACCTAAGTTTGTTATATTATGTAACCTGTCGTATTCATCGTTATTCTACAACAACTACATGTATTGGCTGATGATCTAGTTCGATGTCGAATACATGGAATAAGAAAAACAATTGTCATGTCTCCAGTTTCGTTCTGTATGATAACTTTGCTATTACCCAATATGTTTAGTAACTTATCTGTAATCTTGTGTTTTGTAATCTTGTGTTCTTCGATCTCTACATATTCGGCATGGAACACTTTTCAGGAAAAGCATTATGTTACTTATTGAAAAAATATAACATTTTGATTCCATTTTTAATAAATACGTATTTAATTAATAATGTATTTTCCGTGAGGAAAGGTTTCCTACTTTTTAAAGAAAAATTATCAATAAGATGTATTTAGTTGTCACACTTGTAAATGATAATGAATATTGCACTGTACTAATCTGAAATGAAATTATACATTATACAATATGAACAAAATGCTATATTAATTTTGAGACAATTTCATCCCTTTTCTCCGATTTTCTGTATGTATTATCCATTAGAGGTGATATGATTTCCGATACAAGTTTTCTCTTTACGTGCTGGTTATCAAAGAAGAGAATGCATTGTTTTCATCTTTACTACGTATTGCTCATTTATAATATGTATCCATAAGTTATTCACTAAACTGATAATAACATTTTGAATTTTTTTAAAATTAATAATCTTGTATAAAGTTGAATAAAATAAGATGTTTGACCTGATCGATTTTAAAACTTAGGATAATCTGTTCATCATGAGTTCGATGCGCACAATTCAATTGCTGTTTCAAGCGGACACTTGCAATATGGTTTAAAAATTATGGATGTTAGTTTTTGGTGAGAGGAGTTTAGATGTAAACATTTTTTTTTTGCAGCAGACAAAGTGGTTATTGCAAAATGCACGTGAAATCGATTCTTGGCTGGCGCACTCCACGATTGTACAAAATAGGGCCATTTTATTTTTCAACGGTAATGCTATTAAAACTGGAAGAAGACCAATGCCTGACCTTTTTTTTAATTTGTAGATAATATCAAGCTGTATTTTAGAATGTATGTGTGTGTGCGACAGAATGCATAACATTAGATTCAGATTCAACAGTGCTTTTTTTTTTTTAATTTCTCCACATTATCGGCTGAATACGAAACGTTACATCTTTTAGTATACTTCTGTTTTAAGCACAGCACTGTACAATGTACTATTAGTTATGGCATGCATTATGCAACAAATTGACAATATCCATGTACGTCGAAAAATAGAACTCCAAACTAGATATTAGCGCATTTTGTCTGCACAAAGAAGTGTCATCGGACTGTGTATTTCTTATCATGAAACTTGACTGCACAACATAATTCTAGGTGAGGGTTGCGCTAAAGCACAAACACTATCAACGTACGAGTTTTAGAATTATCATTTCGTTGCTGATCTGCGGTTGGTACATCTGTCTCTACTGTGCATATATAAATCGTAATACACTTCCGCGGCATTTTATTATATTCCTACCTGCAATGTACAAATATTATAAAGGAGAAGCAACAATAACGATTGTATACACTCGAATTCTTTGAATTCTTACATTCACTATCCTTTTAGACTTTAACTTTGTTTGTGCATCAGGACCAATTAGTTCTAGGAGTGTCTAAAGTGATTTGAAAAACAACGTGTAGAAACTTAAGGGCGTCTTTAACTCTTAGCATTTTGACGTTGCTAAATACATATTTATTCTACAGTTTTGAAACATTAAATCATGATCAAAATGTCTTTGTTTGGTATGAAATAGCACTCCATAAACTTAATATATGTAGAAGTGGTTTATTCGCATCATTAAAAACATAATTAGACAGAGTCATACAATGTATCACATTAAGAGTGACTCGGAGTTTGAGGCCGCTATGCATTACATTTGAATAATTCACGCAGCAATAAGCTTACTTTGATCCTAGTTGTCGTTGATGGATGGGTTTTTGAAAGAAGGACGTCATCTTTAACCTTAGCTTTAAGGTTACATGCTCGCTTACATATCTGCCAGCAAAGTATAATGAAGTTGGCTGGTGACCTTGACGACCTGATACTGAAGCATGATCATGACAATCGCTAAGATTGTTGATCGAATAGAAAAGTTTTAAACAAATACTTAGGCTAGCGGCCTAGCAAAATAATTTCGCTGTACAAGCCGTTTCATGGCAAATGACTTTAACACCACCAAATTTAGTTGATTTCCAACAGATCCGTTCTTATGAACTCGACATCGGATATTTTGAATGAGACATTCCTTTCTCTTTACAATGATGATGATCACGCCAATCTTTCCATTAATTATAATACGCATCTGCACACGCTACTCTTTGACAAACTGAAGTTTCCAATGAGGATCTCTGACAAAAGTGATGACCTCAACCATACCATCGCGGTGAACATGAATGACTTGAATTCATGCTCTCTACCCTGTGTGCATCTCCGATACAAGTCAGGCTAAAACCATCAAACTGCGGATACTTTGTTTACGATGACAATCAACACAACACATGGATCAGAGATGTTTCACGGTTGCTATATGGCAGTACCAAGCGGAAATCTAGTCTGTACATCTGTTGCCGATCATTCACATAACTGAACCTTCTCAACAACCACGTAATGGCTATCGGTGCAGAGTTTTAAGGCCACAGAAGACATTATAAACATGTAAAGAATATGCGTTTCTTTAAGCGCCGCTTTCATAAGACTGATTACCTGGTTCCGGACAATACTAAACCATCTACTTTTGTCCAACTCATATATCAGTACTCATTGATTTCATCTGCTGGGCCAGCAGCTGACCGTCATTTATTTCACTTACTGGTCCATAGAAGTGCTGTAGGCCCGACGCCCGGCACACTGCTTGAAGTGACATATCTGTGAGTTGCCGCTTAGTTTAGAAACTATCTTGCCGTGGCCATATCTATTATGCCAGTAGATACTCTCAGAAAGACGCGGCACTGCTTGTGGTTAGCGAGGACAATATTCATTATAAAACAAAGGCGGATCGGGAGGTAGTCTAAAACAATCAGGTTGGTACCTCCGACGTTAAGTGGCTGTGAAAAGAGTACGTCGACAGCCATGAAATTGGTTTTTAAAAACACCTCAAAGTCACAATCGCACGTGTTGGGGGCATCATCGGGGACAATGTATACTGACGAGGCACGTGACTCCATGACCAGTGACCTAAACAGAAGATCACGTGCTTGTCTGCTCCTAGAAAGGTCCACGATGGATTGTGAAAACAGTACGTAAGTTCTAACCAAAGCTATCCAAACATTCCGTTACGTATTTTAACATATTGCTGACACAGTTTGCATCGAAAACAACTTTGGTTGGACGTTGTTTTCCTTTTTCAAACGAATAAGGACCTGGAAAAGAAAACCTCCTCTAACTCTCTCACTGTGTAAATAGCATGTAAAGCAATGAAATCACTCAAAACGAGTAACGTAAATGTTTGTTTCCTTCTTGATTGTCGACAGGCAGTGTGGAAACCTAATGCATATGATCTGATTTTCAACAATTACAGAACATACTATAGTGAATTTACAATCATGTTATGAAATCGTGCATTGTAACATTGATGGTTTGCGTTTCCAAACCGACAATGTTTGTCACTTACTCATTTTTGCATACACACACCGAGGTAGTTATGCAAGGAAGGGTTGCTAGATTCTGTGACCATTTTTTCAAGCTATTTAAAATGGGGGATTGTATATAGTTATGGTTTCTGGTAAAGTTGTAAGTATATGTGTGTGATAAACGGCAAACATCTCGTATAACATAAAACATAAAGTTGATAAGTGGGTAAGTTTGAAAATTCACTTCACATAGCTTATATTGATAGTAAACATTTTGCTTTTGACAAATTTTTTAAGTGTAGCAAATCATTGTTACAAACTCGTGTTGAGAAAAGGAGTGACATTTCTTGTAAAACATTGTAGTGCACTTGCCCTTTATCTTCGTTTGTCTTGGAGAAGGCCACCTTTGCAGCCGCTAGAACAGTAGTAGACGTCGTCGCTGCCGTAGAAATAGTTCATTTAGAAATGAATTTTTATTTTCCCATCCAATGGACAATGATATTAGATTAGATTTGGCAGGTATGATCATGAACGGAGAAGATGAAATACATCTTGCAGGAGGAGACACAATCAGTCAATGCCGTCGTTTGTTTTATAGTGCTTTCACGACGTAGCAACATCACGTCTCTTTTATGTCAAGATATTTGTTTTATCCCTTTTCTTCATGGAGCTTTTCTTCTTTCTGCGGCAATTCTTTTGTTTGTGGGGATGTTGCCTTTTTTGGCGACCTTTCATATTTTTCTTCATTTAGCTTTCTCTTTTAAGATTCTATATATAAGGGGACAAAATAATGACACCTCATAAACAATTACATCCATCAGTTAAAAATGAATTGATTTTTGGTTTGCATATTGTTTTTTTTTTGTTTTGTTTTTTCTTCAAAATGGGTTTGTTAGTTTGGGTATGTTGATTATGTTTTAAAGTAATTGACGTGATCTCAAAGTAAACAGTCGTAACACTTGAAACCAGCTTCTAATAAATGCGCAAGAACCTTCAATGCAACGGATGGCATACCTACTACGACACAATTTGGCAGGAGAATGTGATTGAAAGGAGGTCGTGTGGGCTACCATTTGAAGAAGAAAAAAAAAAAAGAAGTGTAGGATGATTTTAAATTTTCTTCCTTTCTTCCGAATGATGCGAAAGGAGAAATGTAAATAACAGGACATCATTATTAACACTTAACGTGTAACTAATTGGTACAAAGTAGTCTCAAATAATAGCGAATTGGTTGGTTTTAAATCGATGCGTAAATAAGCATTGGTGTTGCAATGTCATAGATCAGTCATAGGGTTCAATTGTTTGGCTAACATATGTACCTGTGATCTGTTTCTTCCATATTTGAACAATAGCACATAATGAGCATTGGGACTGATTTTGGGATGTGCTTGAAATAACTGTTGTGCTGGCATTACAATGGTGTCCGTGGCGTTTAAACCAAGGTTTATTCTTCTACGTCTTATTCTAACATCTCCTCGAAGATGACAAGATGTGGTTTGACTGAAGTCAAACACGATTCCAAAATCTTCACGTAAAATGACTTCTGTAAACAAAATCGATTTAATTGAAAGAAATTTAAAGAAAGTGCAAACCTCACCTTGTAACAAGGCATGGTATTTTACGCTTGACAATCAGACAAATGCGATTTGTATTCGATGAAACGCTCTAGTTTGTTTGAACCACTCGATATATAAATCAACATTTTAAAGAAATTGCGAATATGCAAGGACTCCCAACGTTTTCTAAATGTTTGTCTATCGTTTGATACTAGAGGAATTGAAGGACGAGGCAGCGATAGTAACACGTTGAGAATGCTGAAAAGATTATCAAATGCAAAATACATTTAATACATCTGAAGCTAGACTAACATTTCTAATATTGGTGTCAAAACACAAGAAAACATTTTTCTTTCGAAGATTTAAAACACATACGGCATATATTATTCCGTTCGTTGTTGTTGTTGTTGTTGTGGGGTTTAACGCCATTTTTCAGCACGATAGGCTATACATGGCGGCCAGTATTAATGGTGGAGGAAGAACCCGGAAAACCCCGGAAAGAACCACCGACCCACGAGAAGCTACTGGCAGGCTTTCTCACATGCCCACATTGGCTGAATCTTAGACTCGAACCGCCGCAGACAGAGGTGAGATGGCAGTGATCCGTAACGAAGAGCGCTTTAGACCACTCGGCTATTCCGTTCGTGATTTAATGTCTGTCCCATTAAATGTATGTGCAAGCTATGGTCGTCTTCTTATATTTATACAAATTTAGTGTCTCTAATTTCTCCGTTATTGTCTTTCTTCTCATTTCCTTTATATTTGTACGAAATTACTTTCGTGGATTTGTAATAGATCCTGTTTCGGGTTTTCTACTACGGCTTTTATCATTATCTCATGTTCACCTCTCAGTGTTTGTAAGTTAACTCCTTCTTGCTTCCATGCATCGACACCAGAAAATTTCCTGTCATGTACATCTTCCCAATGGAAAAGTTGCTGGTATAAACAACTGCATATACACGCATCTTGATAAGTATAAAGCGGAACTAATGATCGACGAATGTATTCTTAACATGGGCATGAAAACGTTTGCTCATCGCTATTTTAACACAACGTATCTTACTTACGAAAATAAATTTGGAATTATTACGCTTCGATAACCGAAATCCGACGAAAATGCCGTCATTAAAACGCAAATTACCCGTCGTCCAAACTATAATGGAATAGACGTGGATGGAATCAGTTCTGTTAACGGTTCTTGATACTCTAATAACTCAACACTGTCATTGACTTCCTTCCACTGAATTTATTGCAACAGTGAGGACAAAAGCCGTAGCGTGGTAAACTTCATATTCACGTTGTTGTTTTCTGTCTGTGATAGTATTTGCCAAGAATAACTTTTCATCTACTGTGGAAATAGCAATTATAGAAAAATTCCTCAAATGATGTTTCACTTGTATCTTGACAAACTCTCTGTAAATGCGTGCAGTTAGCAGAATTGGTAAATTCCGAATTCTAAACTAGTCATTCATAGAAATACCTTTGTTTTCTTTGTTCTTTGAGCGAATAGTGAAATCGACAGACAAACGATATCCGACAGAGAAATCTGTAGGAAATATTAATTTCTTTAACTGATGTTACACCCATCGTTAAGGGGTGTTGTCGTAGGTGTCAAACCAGGTTGTGTTTAAACGTATTGATTCAATCTGGTATAAGTCTTCACTTTCAAGAGTGCTACAAAGCATGCAAACAATGTAGCTATGAATCATACAGTCAAAGACCCTGTGAGATGGTTTATTGAAAAATGACGATTGATAAAATCGACCACTTTGAGACCTCTGGTGCGATATGTTCGTTTGGACGCAATTATTATTATTTGCGTTAATCTGAAGCTTTACAAACTAGACGGTCACGTTGTATTTTACTAGCCAAGTATTCAAAGATACAAAGAACAAACATGGATGTATTTGATTTCTTTTCTTCGAAATTCGTCCTCATCGCATGGCAAGCGCGTTGCATTGGTTCTTTATACAAAGAAATTGTCTAGTGGATTCAGAAGTATTTGTGTCTGTCTAACCTCGGGCGTCGTCTGTATGTTTGCTCGTACAACTCCTCCATGGTAAAATCTAAAAAAGAACATTTCAGATTGTGATTGAGGGAACCAAGTAGGTATAGAAAAAGAAAAGAAAAGAAAGAAACTTCTGTCCATGTGTCATTCCAAATATTTTAGTCATTTTTTTCAAACACATGGCCAAATAATTCATGAAATCTTTAAAATGCATTTGTCGCGATTTCACTTCGACTAGACTGGCTCCAACCATAATCGGTGCGATCGTTTGAATAGATTCAGAAGGAAACATTCCGTCGTATCAAGAGAAATTGTGAGCAATGATTGTAGCATCCTTACGGCTGTCTTTGTAAGGCTACATATCCTTCCTCTTCGCGCCAATATCGTCGGTGGAGTCTAAAATCGGAAAGAGACAGTGGAAAAAATTGCTTCCAGTATTAAAGTTTCACAAGCCCCATGATCAACGGAGAAATTGAAAACGTGAATGATGTTTTCTATTATGCGGTATAGTTCTCGTCTTGCGAGGTGCCCCAGTCTCTCTAGGAGGTGAAGCGTGGGTCATGCAAAGCGTAATGGTTCCGTCGGTCATGTTAAACTTGTCACTGGTTTGTTGAATGTGTTGAAGTATGTAATTATTTTGAACCGTGTGATTTATGCATGTCTACTAAATTGGAGACTTTAAACTGGATGGAGATTCTCAAACAATTGGCCTCTTTAGTTGTTGTTGTTGTTGTAGGGTTTAACGCCATATTTTAGCACACATAGCGGCCAGTATTAATGGTGGAGGAAAAACCCGGGTTGGCCTCTTTAGCTTGGCACTGCAATTTTGTTGTAACTAAGATGGATTCACACAAGTCTGTAATTAAATCTGCTGTTTTCTAGGGTGGCACTTCAGACATGAATAAGACCTCTTGCAAATTTCATCTTGTAGGTGTAAGCATTGGTGCACATTTGATGCAGGTCAAATTTAGCTGCAGGTCAGGTCAGGTTTTGCATCTCTATCAAATATGATAATAATTTTCTGGAGTTTCTGAGCGACTTTATCTTTGCTGGATCAGGATTCTCTTTGTCTTGTGGCCGAGGAGGTAGTGTACGTTGATTCATTTCACGCACCACATCGTCGACATCGCTGGCATGTTCTTGCGTTAAACATTTAGTTAGCACGTGGGGCAAAAACAAGGAAAGTCGTCGTCTATGTCACCACTTGGCATCTACGTCCACGATCTCGCTGGACTATGGAGATCATTTTAATTTGATTACAACATTATATTTGACTAATTTATACGCACGCACTCACATCTTCTATGCATGAAAAACACACTTTATATACTTATTGACTTGGTATTATTAGCTATAAATGTCTCAAGCTAAGTCCAATTTCATTACCGGTTGATGTTGCTTTGGTAGTCATTGCTGTTTGATACTGCTGACAACTGACTACCGTGAGTGTGGATAGATTAATACAAGTTTTAGGAATTTTGGCTGGTGAAATTCTCTTTCTGTTGCCTCAGATACATTAAATCTGCGTTCCGACTGTGAAGAAGGAAAATATGGAAGAGTGAAATTAAGTCGACCCTCTGGTTAGAGATTTACAGATAGTTATTCGAAGAATACTTAAAATAAGAATACGGACAATTCGTCTGGAAATAAAAGTCACGATTGATGCGAGATCTGACATCGGGCTCTGGAAGCAAATGTCACAATAGATGCGACATCTGAATGAAAAGAAAGAACAAGAGAAAATTGAACAAAGGTAGAAATATGTATTATCATTGTCAGGTTACAGGACACTGGTCTTCAGAAAGGCTTATTAAAAAGAATCACAAGAAGCGAGAAGTTGAGAACTCTTCAAAATTAGAAACAGAAAGATACAAACCCGTCTTAGACACAAGACGTTAAGGTAACAGAAAGAGAATGAAGAGGGAATAAAATGCATGCGAAGAGAATGAAAGGTAGAGACAGACATTAAAAGAAAGACAAAATGGAATTTGGTGATGTGTTATGACATTTGCATTGTGATTCAAAGGAGACTATTCCAAGGAAACTTATGTGTCCATCTGTCTTATTTTCTCACATTATGGATACGTTACTTAAACACACTCAAACACACAAACCATCGACCGTTGGGGAAATGAATGTATGGTTTAACATAATTTGGCAATCACTGAGTAGTGTTTCTTTTCTAACAGATACTAAAGACCCAGAAAAGGACGTGAAGGTGTTTGTTTTGACACACTTATAGACTTTACAACATCAGCTTTAACTGGCTAAATTTATATGTGCGCCTAAGTCCGACTTCTGTTGTTTCTATTGCTCGTTTGGAAGTGATAATAACTCTCCCGTTACTACTGTTATTTTGATAGAATGTGACCATGGATTGTTATTTTAAAATATAAAGACGTCATCTATTTATTTCAAAAGATGTTGTGCCTGAAGATACATACATAAAATGCGAAACTAGTTGCGCTGAATTATCGGCATTTGTTTGCACTGGTTTTTTTTTATTAAAAAAAATTGAAATATACATACATGTTTGGGAATCAAAGATTTCGGGAAACCTATTCATTTTTTTGTATCTTAATCT
This sequence comes from Sinohyriopsis cumingii, assembly GCA_028554795.2. NCBI lineage: Eukaryota > Metazoa > Mollusca > Bivalvia > Unionida > Unionidae > Sinohyriopsis > Sinohyriopsis cumingii. Next base: position 38,490,456 of record CM068831.1, on the reverse strand, counting down.
GATTTGGGATCAAGGATTTCAGGAAATATATCAATTACTTTTATCAGCATCATAGTGGAAATACGGCATATGATGTTATAAATATTGAGTATAAAACTAACTACCGCATATGACGCTACAGTACTGTACACTGTTTTATGCAAACCAGGCACTCAAATGAACTATGTTAGGAAAATAGTTGGCTTGAACTAGTACAGTTAAATGGAAACGATTATAAGCCAGCACTTAATATTTAGTCTTCTGCAAAATTATAACTCTACAAATATTTTAATGAGCTGTGTATTTGGTGCACATTTTTGGTGCAGTGTACGTCTGTTTTATGTATTCAATAATCCTGGAGATTTTGCTGATCACATATATAGTGGTTCCACTGCAAGACTATTAACTATCTTCTTAGATAATATTATTATTAGTAGCAGTAGTAGCAGTAGTACCAATAGTAGTAGTAGTACCTTTAATGCTGTTTTATTATTATTATTATTATTATTGTTAGTATTATTATTATTATTATTATTATTCAAGTGCTACTAATTACAAATGAATTGGACTGAATTTAATGCAATATTTCGTGTATTTGAAAATAAAAATCAGTACTCATTGGGTGATACAATAAACAAAGAAAACGTAAAATGTCGTATTTTACCATTATATTCTGATAATAAAGACATTACGTCTGAAAAAATCAAACATAAATTATATAAAGTAAAGACAATTATAAAATTTAATATTGTGTATATATATATTTTGAACTTATTATTTAATCTGGTGTTGCAAAATGCCACTATATTGAACATGATCTAATCTCCTAACACAGTGTAAACAAGATATGAATATTCCAAAGAGAAAACCTGGAATATATTTCTGAACACATGAATAAATATAACGTGCAATATTTTATGTGTTTGCTTATAGTAATATTAGTATTATTAATATTGATTGTTGCAGCAGTAGTAGTCGCTGCAGTAATGGTAGCATGAGTGCATGATTTAGGAATTTAGCAACTGTAGTAGAAGTAGCATTTTCTAATGCACTTTGAGTTATAATAGTGGTAGTTGTCGTAGCAGTTGTATCAGTAGCCATAGTAGTACTATTTCCTGATGTTTTGGTTAAGACAAATAGACAAAGCAATTTCGAATTTCGTTTTTTTTATTGAAACAAATTCGCATAATATTTAGAAGTGATCGCACCTAAGGAAATATTATGTATTAAGAAAACTATAGTTTATCCCCAGTCTAGATCTAACTAATCCCGTTGTATAAAATACGTAACATCTACGTTGTTTCAGGAAATGTGTATCATTATGTATTCACCAAGGAACGTGCAGTTTGTGGTGCCTAGCATTTTCTTTAGAAAATGCGGTTGAATTCGCCAAATATTATTATTGAGAGATTCATCCTATATGAATTGAATATAGCTCTTACATAAAACAATCTGTCAATACTATCTGAGAATTTTCTGTAATGTCTCATGTTAGAAAACGTGGATAACAACATTTCCGGTATATATATCTAATATAATTTTCTTAAGGAATATTGTATTCCTGAATATTATGCAAACAGTAGTAAATTGTAAGAAAGAAGGTAGTCCTGAGGCATTCACTTCTGCTTAATACTAGTGATTATCGCACTCCAAAGTGTACTAGCAAAATTTAATTATATTTTATAGCCAAAACTATGCATTCAATACACCACATTATGCACTTATGTCATTCAGCCAAACAAACATTTCCTTATATACGCCTTTGTAAAAATGGCCGTGATTTTGTTCAATATAAATCGATACCTTACTAATTTGGCGCGAGATTTTTTATTTTTTTTATTTTCTGCCTATCTGAGCGTTAGATACATGGTCAATGTATGCGATTCCGAAGATCTTGCGGAAGCATCTCATTTCAATGAATCCTGTTCTGTAGATCTGATGTGAGTGTCAGTGGAAGCAATAGCAATGTTTGTATCCTTCCATATTGGCCTCAAGCTTGTTATTGCTGCTGTTGTCCGGGCAATCCTGCTAAGTAATTCTAGTTTTGAGTCCTCATCTTTCATAATAGCTCACAAGTACCTGAAACTTGTGACTGTTTCCAGCTTCTGTCTAAGTACTTTTATTTCTGCACTGGTACCATTGGTGTTGTTTGTCACCCAAGTCAGAAAGTACTTCTTTTTTATCTCCTGTTAATCCATCACTATCATCTGTAAAGCGAAGTTTGGTGGTTGTTCTTCCTCCGATCCTTTCCAAAACATTGCTGAGGAGTGTATGTGGCAGTATGCAACCCTGTTTGACTTCCAACTGTTGTTCGACCTTCTTGAAAGCTTTGATGGCATGGTACAGATTTTGCTGATGCTAAAAGTGTTTCTCTCAAAGGAGTCTGATATTGAATATTTGTTTCTTTATGCTCCTTATTTCTCGAAAACCTGCTTGCTCTTCAGCAAAAAAGTCTCTGCTTGAGTCTTTCGTCTTCAGCATGACTTCGCTTGGGCGGCTGATCAGACTGACGGTGTTGTGGTTTTGAAATAACTGCAGGTTTCCTTTCTTGGGGAGCACGATGACCAAAGGTTGAGTACATGTTTTGGGTCATTCTACTGTCTGCAATAACTTGTTGCAGATTGTTTTTAGGACAGTGACTATCTTTTCTCTTCCTATTTGAATGAGTTCTGCTGGCATGTTGTCAACGCCAGCTGAATTTTCTGTCTTTACTGACCTAACTGCAGTTTCTCCTTGCTCACAAAGAATGGTGTTGTCATCAATTTATTTTGCTGGAAGGTGCTTTAATACTGTTGGGTCTCCTTGGGTTTTATAATTGTAAAATTGTGAGCAGTATTCTGCCAATTGTTTGAGGATCTCTTGATCTTCTGTGGGCCATTTTCCTGACTTGTCTTGGATGGTGGTACTTGTTTAAGATATGTGAGATCTTTCACCAGCTGGTATCCATCGTGCTAACGTTTCTGCTTTGACTGTCTTGGATTTCAAAGCATTGTCTTTCTATCTAGACTCCTGTGCTTTTCTCGTACTTATTGGTTATTCTTGGTTGGTACGGCGTTTTGATCACTTTTAATATATCATGATCAATTCCAATATCTGCTCATGGGAAACGTTGCGTTATTGCGATATTCAGTCCCGTGCTGAATCGTCTTGTCACCAAGATGGAGTCGGTCTGGTTGTGATATTGTCCGTTTGGACCGTGCCAGGCCCATCTTCAATATCCTTTGTGAGGGCCGAACGTGATGGTTAGCACAAGATTGTTGTAGGCGGCAATGTCCAAAAGCCTGAGTCCACTTTCATTTGTCTCTACATTGCAGAAGGGTCCACAAATCCTTTGCCAGTTTGTCTGTGAATCAACTCCTACCTTTGCATTCCAGTCTCCTTGTACAAACCGAATCTTTTTTTGGGGGGCGATTTGTCAATGACATCTTGCAGTTGATTATAACATTCTACAGTTCGCTTTCATCATAGTTAGGCGTCGGTACACAATATAATTGTGATATTAAAAGGGAGCCGCCCTCGGACGGATGGTAATAAGTCTGTTTGAGACTGGGCAGCAACACATTATGCTGTTCACAAGAAATACAACGCCATGATTGTGTTTGTCCCTCATCGGCTGAAGCGAAGCTTATGTCCTTCTTCTGTTCTTATTTCGCCAAAGTTTTAATCTAGCCACGTAGCAGAGACCAATAATGATACAGTAGTGCCTTTTCTAACTCATGTCTAAGTCTTTTCTAATTTTCCATATCTCTCACTGTTCAAACGTTCCATGTACCGATAATGATGTTGTCTCTCCATTGAATTTGACAGTGGGTGCACCATGCTTGTCACTTTCGTCCTGGTGTGCAGCGGCAGGTGAGGTCACTGCTGACCCGGGTTGTGACCGATCCGATATGCTAGATGTCTTCACGTGGTGTGTTAAGGGCAAGATACAGCCTGGAGGAGTTCATTCCACTCCTGACTGGATGATCACAGCCGAAGTCCACCGATATTATTTGCGACGCCCTGGTCATGAAGCTCATTTTGGAGGCCTTCCACCCTGGCTGTCGAATTCATCGATAAAGACATCCACCCAGTGATGACGTGCTATCATCGCATTATTTTAACCATAGATCTATAGAACTGCCCATTATATATAGTGACTTATTTCTCTCGGGGACCTCTCCGGTGGCATTGTGGTTAGAGCGTCCTCCTCGGCGCCGGAGGTCGTGAGTTGGAATTGCGGCCGAGTCATACCAGATACGGTACTAGCAGAGACGGTACTAGCAGCTGCCCTGCAAGATGCTCAGCGTTAAGAAGTTAGTGTTAGGACTGGTTGGTCTGGTGTCAGGATAATGTGACTGGGTGGGACATAATACATGTCTGTGGCATGATGCCCCAATGCTAGATAACACGATAAACTGTCATGCTGTATAGATATTAGTGATATCACAAAGATGGCCGCTATTGCTTAACCGGCTTGATGCAGCTGTTCCGTTTTTTTTTGCCGTTTTCATGATATTTGTACTCGGTGGCTGTCTTCGTCTGCGTTTCTGTGTTCATTATGTATTGGCTGTTCAGTTCGTATGTGTTTCTTCATCTCCTTGTTTTGGAAACGAGAACAATTAGACTTTTTCTCAGCTGTCTTGCTCCACTACTACAACTTCCATTTGAACAAACCGCCATCACGTGATACTCACCAGTCAACCCGTTTATGCTATGATGGACCCTCATTAATTGCTTTAAATGACCACTCCTTGGCTCTCCACACTACATTGTGCTCTAGACTAAACGAACTGGGACTGCATCCATCATTACCTAAATGTAAAAAGAAGCGAAAAGAGAAAAGTTGTTTCAAAGTTGGCCGGCGTAGAACAGGAAGAAGTATTCCAGTTATCTCCCTTATGCCCTTTTCGGCTCGACAATTTAAAAATTCGACTGTTAATTTAGATAACCTAATTAAAATCCCTATTAATTCGTCAACCTTCGTGTCAACTATCCGAGAGATACCTCTGCGAATTGCATTGTTCAATGCCCAATCAGTAGGACCACCGCAAAAGCGCACAGAATAGTTAATTTTATCAACGACCAGAATATTGACGTCTTTTTCCTGACAGAAACATGGCTAAAAACATCAGGCAATGAGCCCAAGTGTGCGGATCTAACACCCACTGGTTACTCCATCAAGTCGTTTCCACGTAACTCATGCGTAAGTGGAATTGCTATCATCACAAAGAACTCCATGATCAAACGTCTTAACCACACCACAACATTCAATTTCGACCACACATTGTTGGAACTAGTCCAAACCACACTCACATTGGAGCAAAGGTCAGTCCATATTTTCTGCCTATACTGCCCTCCTCCTAGTAGAAAAAACAAGATGACTGAATCTCACTTTTTGGAGCAGTTTCCGAATCTTCTGGAGTATGGAAATTCTATAGGTGGCAACCTGATTATTCTTGGAGATTTCAATTTTCACTTTGACTGTTCCGGGAATCCAAACACATCAAAACTCATAGATTCCATTAATGGCTTCAATCTCAAACAGTCAGTTAACCAACCCACCCAGTTAACCAACCCACCCATAAACATGGTCACATTTTAGACTGGATTCTTCATAGACCTGATGATAACATTCTACGGTCCTCCCTGGTATCCTATGAACTTTGCATCACATCACCTCTGCATTATATGCCATCTTGACGTATCAGTCACCTTTATCTGCTACTAAGAGAAATCTCTGTATGATAAATAGAACCAAACTAATGCACGACATCCAAGCTAACCTCACAACTTGCTTACCTCCTACCGCAGAACAACTCGATAACTGTCTGCGTTCATTGCTCGACAAATATGCCCCAGCTACCAAGTGCAGAGTATCAATTCAGAAGTGTTCTCCATGGTATAGCAGTGTTGGGGACCAGCTTCGCACTGCTAAAAGAGAAGAATGTCACAAATATAGTCCATGCAGCGAAATCAGCCCACTACACTACTAAGATCATGGAAAGTTCCAACTGCAAAGAGCTCATCGAGATTACTAAGAAGCTAATGGCAGAGGAACAAATCTACACCACTTCCAAATACCTTCTCTCTTTGCAAATTTCTTCCGTGACAAAGTACAAACCATTAGAGATAAGCTTTACACCACAATTTCAATTAACTCGTCGTCACCATACAGTTGCGATACAGAATTTGAGCGGCAACCATTAACAGCATGTGAACCTGTCTCTATGGATTTCGTACGTACAATCCTGATGACGAGTGCACCTAAGTCATGTGAACTTGATCCAATTCCAACATCACTGGGGCTTTAGTGCTTAGATGTTACTGATGTTATTAATACCTCTCTCACATCAGGGGAATTCCCATCATTTTTCAAAACTGCCATTGTAAAGCCTCTGCTGAAGAAACCAACACTAGACCATAACGATTTAAAGAACTATCGCCCAGATTCTAATCTCCCATTCATATCAAAAATCTTAGAAAAGGTTGTTCTATCCCAGCTTGGTTCTCATCTGAATTCAAAATAGTCTTCTTAGCAATGTACAATCTGCATATCTCCCTTGCCACAGTACTGAAACTACTCTTCTAAAAGTAGTTAATGACATTCTCTCTGCTTTGGATAGCAGAAAGATTACAGTTCTCACCCTCCTTGATTTTTAGCAGTGCGAAGCTGGTCCCCAACACTGCTATACCATGGAGAACACTTCTGCAATATTTGACACAATAGACCATGATATTTTACTTCACGGTCTTCAGCATGTATTTGGCATTCATGATAACATCCTTACCGTGGTTCAAGTCCTACTTGGTCAACAGGACACAAATTGTGTCTGCAAATGGAATACACCCCATGCACAGTTGATCCATGTTGTGGTGTTCCACAAGGGAACTGTTATCTTCATTCTATACACTCTTCCGCTCTCAAGTGTCATAGATCATCATCCAGTATCTCACCAATTGTACGCTGATGACACCCAAATATAAAAATCTAGCCACCCAACTGAAGTTGATGCTACCATCCAAGGTGTAGAGAGGTGCATTTCTGATATGAAATCATGAATGACATGTAACGAGCTGCAGATGAATGATGATAAAACTGAGGCCATTCTGATTACAACACAAAGACGTTCTCATTCACATCCTTTACCTCAAACAATAAATATCAGCAACACCAACATTAAATTCACACAATCAGTACGAAACCTAGGTGTTACTCTGGACAGTACTCTCACATTGCACCAACATGTCATGAACATATGCAAGGCTGCATATCTTGAGCTGAGACGCATCAGCTCCATTCGCAAATATCTTTCAGTTGATGCCACTAAAACACTTGTGTGTTCATTAGTACTTTCAAGACTGGATTATTGTAACTCAGTTCTGTCTGGTTCATCACAATATCTATTTCAAAAATTTCAAAAAGTTCAAAACACAGCTGCTCGGATCATACTTAGAGTACCACGATCACAGCACACCTCCCCGCTGCTCTGTACCCTACACTGGCTATCCATTCGATCCAGAATCAAACACAAAATTGTTCTCTGTGCTTCTTTTCACTGACGGACTCTAGTCCAACATACCTATGCGACCTCACCCATGTGTACACACCAGCAAGATACTTACGCTCCTCTTCTGACAATCGTATACTCGTTATTCCCGCTATGAAAACAAAGTCATATGGACAGCGTTCTTTTGCATACCAGGGCCCAGCAACGTGGAATGAATTGCCCAATGAACTTAGACACAAAGACACAGTGATCACATTCAAGAGTGCTCTCAAAACGCTTATTTCGACTGCAAGATTAAACTTAAAGACCTAATAATGTTTGCTACCTTAAATATTCTCCGCATGTTTTTTCTATGTTTTCTAATTTTATGGTGTTTGTGTTAGTAATCATATCATTATGTTTTTTTAAAATCTTGTATGTGTTATCTAATGTTGTAAAGCGCTTAGAGCTTCAAAAAATTAGGCGCTATACAAAGTCATTATTATTATTGTTATTATTATTATTATTATTATTATTATTATTATTATTATATGACTGAACAATTAGTAACTCTACTTCTAAAATACAAACCACACACACATTTTTAGTCTCGATAAGGTAACAAATTCAACATCTTACTCCAACCAAGTAATTTTTCATAAAATATACATTATGATACTAATTAAATTATTTTATCCGGGCGTCTACTGATCAAGTTGCCAGAGAATTAAAGTTTGACTTGCTTGCTTGGCGGGTTTTCCCACAATATTTTCCTACATTCCACCTATTGAAGGTAATGAGAAAATGTGCTTTCATTGTTTATTATCGCTTTTTCAAACACTTCTGATCTGATTGCAGGATGAATCAAGGATGATGCTTTTAATGTTTAATACATTCAGATTTTTAAAAAAAAAGTCTTCATAATTATGGCTATCCGTTTCTGCTTATACAGCATCTTCATTACTGAACAGCTTTTCCTTTGTCTCCATGGTTCCGAAGATTATTGAATTTGGTCTATAATTTGCACACACATTAACACATGTACTTTAAACATCTTGCTCTCGAAAGCACACTTCTCTATTGTCTTAATATTTCCTGTTACCTTCCTATCCCTAAAATGTAAATACAAACACACGAAGACGAATGAAAGAAATAATCAAACTTTGTTAGTTTCCCTGGAAGAGGCCATCTCAAGTGTGCGTGTTTAGTAGCTCGTTATAGCGCACGTTTACGACCAAAGGGTTAATAAAAGTCGTGTATTTTCATGCTAAAGCGTCTCTTAAGTGTCCTCGACAATTTGGTCCTTAAAGCTCAAGATTATATGTATAGACAACTGATACAACTGATAATGACGGAGATTACAGAGTTTGTCAAATGAGCCACACTAATAAAATTGCAATCATGTTTGAAATACAACCTAAGGAGAGAAAGGATGCATTGCCAGTCAGACTATATAAAGTCTAGTGATTGTGCATATTTATTAGTCGTTTATTGTTCGTCTTTGATGACTTTGCAATAAAAGCTTATAAATAAATATTGCTCATAATCTGATACAAATTGAAGCCTCAAGAATACTAACAATAAAATTGTTTACGGACAAATAACGACATTAGACTAATGCAGAGTTAAACTTTCAAACATTACTAGTGCATACATGTTTGGTGCCTTGTCGTTACTTGTGGACTTGTTTCAGCGTGCCTTAATAAATATTATTTTCGACTTTGTTTTCTGTACAAGTGTGCATATATTTTGTCAACATTTTCATCTCGTCTAGAATGCTTTTCATTCGCCTATCGGATTATTTCATTTTAAATGCGTGACCTAACTGGGTCGGGATGTGAAGCAAGCCAAGAGGGATTTATGTGTACTGTATCGAATTTATAGCTGCATTAGCTCATTTCAGTCGTTGGATCATATATCCAACAATATATTACGATATCAGTTGTCAGCTAAAGCAGTTTTAGTTTTCTTAAATGTTTGTGACCTGTTAATTTGTATTTTCATGGCAGATAATATTCAAAATAATCGTAGGATACAATCACAGTATCAATACAGAATACACGAACCATATATTATCTTAAGTTGCCTTTCTTTGAGCATCGCTCCAAACGTCGTTTAAATTTGTAGTTGTGGACTAATGCATGTCGTCGATGCCATCGAATTAGGCAAAAGACAGAATATCATCAAGTGCCATATTTGTTAGTGAATGTATCAAATACATTCCCTTTCTTAGACCCCAGACATCAACTCCCAGTGGAATCAGTTGTGCAACTTACAGTGCATGAATAGGAGCCATAAATATCTTCTGATTGTATTTTCCTACCATTTAATAAGTATGACAATATCAACAGTATTTACAAACATCATTTTTGATTTTTGGCCAATAAAAGTGAGTCAAGATATTCTGATAAGTCTTATTAATCCCAAAATGACCAGCCAAATGAGTTTCATGGGCCAGACAAAGTATTTCCTGTCTGTAAAATTTCGGAACTACAGTTCAATACAAAACATTACAATATGCATTCGTCTTGTCTCTGATTATAAAGCACTAACAAACAATGCCACCTCTGAGGAACAATTCAAGCTATATCATGCTTATGTGTTCCATTTGCAGGTATCCATTTTCTAATAAGACTTCCATTTTTAATGAAATAACAGACATGAACTTCAGTGGCTTCAGTTTCACTAATGGCCATTTGAAACAAAAAGATCTTATGATCTTTTTCGTATTCGATGACCCGTGATTGTCGTTTGTCACCCGTTTTAGAAAAGAAAATGAGTAGTTTAACTGGGATCAATACCTTTTGATTGATCCAAACAAGGAGTGAAAGTGACCTCATCAAAAGCCTTATCAATACATGTGTCAGATAAAGAAATACTTTCCTTATCAATATCATTCTCAAAAGCTTTCTTCTCTGGTAACTGCACAAGCTGGGTATAAAACAGAGAATTCTTTTTCAGTTGGATCGACTTTCTGATCCAAACAAGTCTTGTCAATTACAAGTGAATTAACCACAACCTTTTGTCTAGCTGGGTCGTTGCCAAGTGATAAACAAATGCCCTCAACGGGTAAAACACTGTTCCGACTGTCACGGGTCCGAAGACTAAGTCTGATGACAAATTTACACAATAGAGTGAATATTAACAAAGCCGCACTTTTCTCCCTGAATAAGAACACTCATTAGAAGAAGTACCTGATAATAAAGACTCTCAGAAGCTCCTGTGTCACTTAAATTATTTACAGGGACGGGATTGGCCAAAACACATAAGCATGATATAGCTTGAATTGTTCCTCAGAGGTGGCATTGTTTGTTAGTGCTTTATAATCAGAGACAAGACGAATGCATATTGTAATGTTTTTATCATAGCTTCGACATGAATGGTTCATAATACTCCATAGAGGAATTATAATATATTGCTGTACCCAAATATTAATGATCTGGCGGAAGATTTGCAGCCATCATGCAAAACTGCTTTAGGATGCAATCTGGTTTATGTGACTGGAAATTTTATTACTTGTCAAAGCTCAATTATTTGAAAGACAGGACGAAATATTCGTCTTGGCCAAAACGAAACTCATCAAAGTCCTTGACCGTATATCTAAGGTGATACGCCACAATGCCACCTCTGAGGAACAATTCAAGCTTTCCTTCTATGAAGCCCACAAATGCGAAACCTTGAAGAATGTAGTATGGGTGCGTCACTCATGCCATACACATTAGTTGTAATTGGAAAAGTTATGTGAACTTAAATCACTCTGTGTCCACGATAACAGTTCAAAATGTGTAGTCCGATATCCATGACGATGATATCCACTATACCTAAGTTTGTTATATTATGTAACCTGTCGTATTCATCGTTATTCTACAACAACTACATGTATTGGCTGATGATCTAGTTCGATGTCGAATACATGGAATAAGAAAAACAATTGTCATGTTTCCAGTTTCGTTCTGTATGATAACTTTGCTATTACCCAATATGTTTAGTAACTTATCTGTAATCTTGTGTTTTGTAATCTTGTGTTCTTCGATCTCTACATATTCGGCATGGAACACTTTTCAGGAAAAGCATTATGTTACTTATTGAAAAAATATAACATTTTGATTCCATTTTTAATAAATACGTATTGAATTAATAATGTATTTTCCGTGAGGAAAGGTTTCCTGCTTTTTAAAGAAAAATTATGAATAAGATTTATTTAGTTGTCACACTTGTAAATGATAATGAATATTGCACTGTACTAATCTGAAATGAAATTATACATTATACAATATGAACAAAATGCTATATTAATTTTGAGACAATTTCATCCCTTTTCTCCGATTTTCTGTATGTATTATCCATTAGAGGTGATATGATTTCCGATACAAGTTTTCTCTTTACGTGCTGGTTATCAAAGAAGAGAATGCATTGTTTTCATCTTTACTACGTATTGCTCATTTATACTATGTATCCATAAGTTATTCGCTAAACTGATAATAACATTTTGAACTTTTTTTAAATTAATAATCTTGTATAAAGTTGAATAAAATAAGATGTTTGACCTGATCGATTTTAAAACTTAGGATAATCTGTTCATCATGAGTTCGATGCGCACAATTCAATTGCTGTTTCAAGCGGACACTTGCAATATGGTTTAAAAATTATGGATCTTAGTTTTTGGTGAGAGGAGTTTAGATGTAAACATTTTTTTTTGCAGCAGACAAAGTGGTTATTGCAAAATGCACGTGAAATCGATTCTTGGCTGGCGCACTCCACGATTGTACAAAATAGGGCCATTTTATTTTTCAACGGTAATGCTATTAAAACTGGAAGAAGACCAATGCCTGACCTTTTTTTTAATTTGTAGATAATATCAAGCTGTATTTTAGAATGTATGTGTGTGTGCGACAGAATGCATAACATTAGATTCAGATTCAACAGTGCTTTTTTTTTTAATTTCTCCACATTATCGGCTGAATACGAAACGTTACATATTTTAGTATACTTCTGTTTTAAGCACAGCACTGTACAATGTACTATTAGTTATGGCATGCATTATGCAACAAATTGACAATATCCATGTACGTCGAAAAATAGAACTCCAAACTAGATATTAGCGCATTTTGTCTGCACAAAGAAGTGTCATCGGACTGTGTATTTCTTATCATGAAACTTGACTGCACAACATAATTCTAGGTGAGGGTTGCGCTAAAGCACAAACACTATCAACGTACGAGTTTTAGAATTATCATTTCGTTGCTGATCTGCGGTTGGTACATCTGTCTCTACTGTGCATATATAAATCGTAATACACTTCCGCGGCATTTTATTATATTCCTACCTGCAATGTACAAATATTATAAAGGAGAAGCAACAATAACGATTGTATACACTCGAATTCTTTGAATTCTTACATTCACTATCCTTTTAGACTTTAACTTTGTTTGTGCATCAGGACCAATTAGTTCTAGGAGTGTCTAAAGTGATTTGAAAAACAACGTGTAGAAACTTAAGGGCGTCTTTAACTCTTAGCATTTTGACGTTGCTAAATACATATTTATTCTACAGTTTTGAAACATTAAATCATGATCAAAATGTCTTTGTTTGGTATGAAATAGCACTCCATAAACTTAATATATGTAGAAGTGGTTTATTCGCATCATTAAAAACATAATTAGACAGAGTCATACAATGTATCACATTAAGAGTGACTCGGAGTTTGAGGCCGCTATGCATTACATTTGAATAATTCACGCAGCAATAAGCTTACTTTGATCCTAGTTGTCGTTGATGGATGGGTTTTTGAAAGAAGGACGTCATCTTTAACCTTAGCTTTAAGGTTACATGCTCGCTTACATATCTGCCAGCAAAGTATAATGAAGTTGGCTGGTGACCTTGACGACCTGATACTGAAGCATGATCATGACAATCGCTAAGATTGTTGATCGAATAGAAAAGTTTTAAACAAATACTTAGGCTAGCGGCCTAGCAAAATAATTTCGCTGTACAAGCCGTTTCATGGCAAATGACTTTAACACCACCAAATTTAGTTGATTTCCAACAGATCCGTTCTTATGAACTCGACATCGGATATTTTGAATGAGACATTCCTTTCTCTTTACAATGATGATGATCACGCCAATCTTTCCATTAATTATAATACGCATCTGCACACGCTACTCTTTGACAAACTGAAGTTTCCAATGAGGATCTCTGACAAAAGTGATGACCTCAACCATACCATCGCGGTGAACATGAATGACTTGAATTCATGCTCTCTACCCTGTGTGCATCTCCGATACAAGTCAGGCTAAAACCATCAAACTGCGGATACTTTGTTTACGATGACAATCAACACAACACATGGATCAGAGATGTTTCACGGTTGCTATATGGCAGTACCAAGCGGAAATCTAGTCTGTACATCTGTTGCCGATCATTCACATAACTGAACCTTCTCAACAACCACGTAATGGCTATCGGTGCAGAGTTTTAAGGCCACAGAAGACATTATAAACATGTAAAGAATATGCGTTTCTTTAAGCGCCGCTTTCATAAGACTGATTACCTGGTTCCGGACAATACTAAACCATCTACTTTTGTCCAACTCATATATCAGTACTCATTGATTTCATCTGCTGGGCCAGCAGCTGACCGTCATTTATTTCACTTACTGGTCCATAGAAGTGCTGTAGGCCCGACGCCCGGCACACTGCTTGAAGTGACATATCTGTGAGTTGCCGCTTAGTTTAGAAACTATCTTGCCGTGGCCATATCTATTATGCCAGTAGATACTCTCAGAAAGACGCGGCACTGCTTGTGGTTAGCGAGGACAATATTCATTATAAAACAAAGGCGGATCGGGAGGTAGTCTAAAACAATCAGGTTGGTACCTCCGACGTTAAGTGGCTGTGAAAAGAGTACGTCGACAGCCATGAAATCGGCTTTTAAAAACACCTCAAAGTCACAATCGCACGTGTTGGGGGCATCATCGGGGACAATGTATACTGACGAGGCACGTGACTCCATGACCAGTGACCTAAACAGAAGATCACGTGCTTGTCTGCTCCTAGAAAGGTCCACGATGGATTGTGAAAACAGTACGTAAGTTCTAACCAAAGCTATCCAAACATTCCGTTACGTATTTTAACATATTGCTGACACAGTTTGCATCGAAAACAACTTTGGTTGGACGTTGTTTTCCTTTTTCAAACGAATAAGGACCTGGAAAAGAAAACCTCCTCTAACTCTCTCACTGTGTAAATAGCATGTAAAGCAATGAAATCACTCAAAACGAGTAACGTAAATGTTTGTTTCCTTCTTGATTGTCGACAGGCAGTGTGGAAACCTAATGCATATGATCTGATTTTCAACAATTACAGAACATACTATAGTGAATTTACAATCATGTTATGAAATCGTGCATTGTAACATTGATGGTTTGCGTTTCCAAACCGACAATGTTTGTCACTTACTCATTTTTGCATACACACACCGAGGTAGTTATGCAAGGAAGGGTTGCTAGATTCTGTGACCATTTTTTCAAGCTATTTAAAATGGGGGATTGTATATAGTTATGGTTTCTGGTAAAGTTGTAAGTATATGTGTGTGATAAACGGCAAACATCTCGTATAACATAAAACATAAAGTTGATAAGTGGGTAAGTTTGAAAATTCACTTCACATAGCTTATATTGATAGTAAACATTTTGCTTTTGACAAATTTTTTAAGTGTAGCAAATCATTGTTACAAACTCGTGTTGAGAAAAGGAGTGACATTTCTTGTAAAACATTGTAGTGCACTTGCCCTTTATCTTCGTTTGTCTTGGAGAAGGCCACCTTTGCAGCCGCTAGAACGTCGCTGCCGTAGAAATAGTTCATTTAGAAATGAATTTTTATTTTCCCATCCAATGGACAATGATATTAGATTAGATTTGGCAGGTATGATCATGAACGGAGAAGATGAAATACATCTTGCAGGAGGAGACACAATCAGTCAATGCCGTCGTTTGTTTTATAGTGCTTTCACGACGTAGCAACATCACGTCTCTTTTATGTCAAGATATTTGTTTTATCCCTTTTCTTCATGGAGCTTTTCTTCTTTCTGCGGCAATTCTTTTGTTTGTGGGGATGTTGCCTTTTTTGGCGACCTTTCATATTTTTCTTCATTTAGCTTTTTCTTTTAAGATTCTATATATAAGGGGACAAAATAATGACACCTCATAAACAATTACATCCATCAGTTAAAAATGAATTGATTTTTGGTTTGCATATTGTTTTTTTTTTTGTTTTGTTTTTTCTTCAAAATGGGTTTGTTAGTTTGGGTATGTTGATTATGTTTTAAAGTAATTGACGTGATCTCAAAGTAAACAGTCGTAACACTTGAAACCAGCTTCTAATAAATGCGCAAGAACCTTCAATGCAACGGATGGCATACGGACTACGACACAATTTGGCAGGAGAATGTGATTGAAAGGAGGTCGTGTGGGCTACCATTTGAAGAAGAAAAAAAAAAAGAAGTGTAGGATGATTTTAAATTTTCTTCCTTTCTTCCGAATGATGCGAAAGGAGAAATGTAAATAACAGGACATCATTATTAACACTTAACGTGTAACTAATTGGTACAAAGTAATCTCAAATAATAGCGAATTTGTTGGTTCTAAATCGATGCGTAAATAAGCATTGGTGTTGCAATGTCATAGATCAGTCATAGGGTTCAATTGTTTGGCTAACATATGTACCTGTGATCTGTTTCTTCCATATTTGAACAATAGCACATAATGAGCATTGGGACTGATTTTGGGATGTGCTTGAAATAACTGTTGTGCTG
Source organism: Sinohyriopsis cumingii (assembly GCA_028554795.2). Classification (NCBI taxonomy): domain Eukaryota; kingdom Metazoa; phylum Mollusca; class Bivalvia; order Unionida; family Unionidae; genus Sinohyriopsis; species Sinohyriopsis cumingii. The sequence continues at coordinate 38,474,194 of CM068831.1, read as the reverse complement.
GCATTACAATGGTGTCCGTGGCGTTTAAACCAAGGTTTATTCTTCTACGTCTTATTCTAACATCTCCTCGAAGATGACAAGATGTGGTTTGACTGAAGTCAAACACGATTCCAAAATCTTCACGTAAAATGACTTCTGTAAACAAAATCGATTTAATTGAAAGAAATTTAAAGAAAGTGCAAACCTCACCTTGTAACAAGGCATGGTATTTTACGCTTGACAATCAGACAAATGCGATTTGTATTCGATGAAACGCTCTAGTTTGTTTGAACCACTCGATATATAAATCAACATTTTAAAGAAATTGCGAATATGCAAGGACTCCCAACGTTTTCTAAATGTTTGTCTATCGTTTGATACTAGAGGAATTGAAGGACGAGGCAGCGATAGTAACACGTTGAGAATGCTGAAAAGATTATCAAATGCAAAATACATTTAATACATCTGAAGCTAGACTAACATTTCTAATATTGGTGTCAAAACACAAGAAAACATTTTTCTTTCGAAGATTTAAAACACATACGGCATATATTATTCCGTTCGTGATTTAATGTCTGTCCCATTAAATGTATGTGCAAGCTATGGTCGTCTTCTTATATTTATACAAATTTAGTGTCTCTAATTTCTCCGGTATTGTCTTTCTTCTCATTTCCTTTATATTTGTACGAAATTACTTTCGTGGATTTGTAATAGATCCTGTTTCGGGTTTTCTACTACGGCTTTTATCATTATCTCATGTTCACCTCTCAGTGTTTGTAAGTTAACTCCTTCTTGCTTCCATGCATCGACACCAGAAAATTTCCTGTCATGTACATCTTCCCAATGGAAAAGTTGCTGGTATAAACAACTGCATATACACGCATCTTGATAAGTATAAAGCGGAACTAATGATCGACGAATGTATTCTTAACATGGGCATGAAAACGTTTGCTCATCGCTATTTTAACACAACGTATCTTACTTACGAAAATAAATTTGGAATTATTACGCTTCGATAACCGAAATCCGACGAAAATGCCGTCATTAAAACGCAAATTACCCGTCGTCCAAACTATAATGGAATAGACGTGGATGGAATCAGTTCTGTTAACGGTTCTTGATACTCTAATAACTCAACACTGTCATTGACTTCCTTCCACTGAATTTATTGCAACAGTGAGGACAAAAGCCGTAGCGTGGTAAACTTCATATTCACGTTGTTGTTTTCTGTCTGTGATAGTATTTGCCAAGAATAACTGTTCATCTACTGTGGAAATAGCAATTATAGAAAAATTCCTCAAATGATGTTTCACTTGTATCTTGACAAACTCTCTGTAAATGCGTGCAGTTAGCAGAATTGGTAAATTCCGAATTCTAAACTAGTCATTCATAGAAATACCTTTGTTTTCTTTGTTCTTTGAGCGAATAGTGAAATCGACAGACAAACGATATCCGACAGAGAAATCTGTAGGAAATATTAATTTCTTTAACTGATGTTACACCCATCGTTAAGGGGTGTTGTCGTAGGTGTCAAACCAGGTTGTGTTTAAACGTATTGATTCAATCTGGTATAAGTCTTCACTTTCAAGAGTGCTACAAAGCATGCAAACAATGTAGCTATGAATCATACAGTCAAAGACCCTGTGAGATGGTTTATTGAAAAATGACGATTGATAAAATCGACCACTTTGAGACCTCTGGTGCGATATGTTCGTTTGGACGCAATTATTATTATTTGCGTTAATCTGAAGCTTTACAAACTAGACGGTCACGTTGTATTTTACTAGCCAAGTATTCAAAGATACAAAGAACAAACATGGATGTATTTGATTTCTTTTCTTCGAAATTCGTCCTCATCGCATGGCAAGCGCGTTGCATTGGTTCTTTATACAAAGAAATTGTCTAGTGGATTCAGAAGTATTTGTGTCTGTCTAACCTCGGGCGTCGTCTGTATGTTTGCTCGTACAACTCCTCCATGGTAAAATCTAAAAAAGAACATTTCAGATTGTGATTGAGGGAACCAAGTAGGTATAGAAAAAGAAAAGAAAAGAAAGAAACTTCTGTCCATGTGTCATTCCAAATATTTTAGTCATTTTTTTCAAACACATGGCCAAATAATTCATGAAATCTTTAAAATGCATTTGTCGCGATTTCACTTCGACTAGACTGGCTCCAACCATAATCGGTGCGATCGTTTGAATAGATTCAGAAGGAAACATTCCGTCGTATCAAGAGAAATTGTGAGCAATGATTGTAGCATCCTTACGGCTGTCTTTGTAAGGCTACATATCCTTCCTCTTCGCGCCAATATCGTCGGTGGAGTCTAAAATCGGAAAGAGACAGTGGAAAAAATTGCTTCCAGTATTAAAGTTTCACAAGCCCCATGATCAACGGAGAAATTGAAAACGTGAATGATGTTTTCTATTATGCGGTATAGTTCTCGTCTTGCGAGGTGCCCCAGTCTCTCTAGGAGGTGAAGCGTGGGTCATGCAAAGCGTAATGGTTCCGTCGGTCATGTTAAACTTGTCACTGGTTTGTTGAATGTGTTGAAGTATGTAATTATTTTGAACCGTGTGATTTATGCATGTCTACTAAATTGGAGACTTTAAACTGGATGGAGATTCTCAAACAATTGGCCTCTTTAGTTGTTGTTGTTGTTGTAGGGTTTAACGCCATATTTTAGCACACATAGCGGCCAGTATTAATGGTGGAGGAAAAACCCGGGTTGGCCTCTTTAGCTTGGCACTGGAATTTTGATGTAACTAAGATGGATTCACACAAGTCTGTAATTAAATCTGCTGTTTTCTAGGGTGGCACTTCAGACATGAATAAGACCTCTTGCAAATTTCATCTTGTAGGTGTAAGCATTGGTGCACATTTGATGCAGGTCAAATTTAGCTGCAGGTCAGGTCAGGTTTTGCATCTCTATCAAATATGATAATAATTTTCTGGAGTTTCTGAGCGACTTTATCTTTGCTGGATCAGGATTCTCTTTGTCTTGTGGCCGAGGAGGTAGTGTACGTTGATTCATTTCACGCACCACATCGTCGACATCGCTGGCATGTTCTTGCGTTAAACATTTAGTTAGCACGTGGGGCAAAAACAAGGAAAGTCGTCGTCTATGTCACCACTTGGCATCTACGTCCACGATCTCGCTGGACTATGGAGATCATTTTAATTTGATTACAACATTATATTTGACTAATTTATACGCACGCACTCACATCTTCTATGCATGAAAAACACACTTTATATACTTATTGACTTGGTATTATTAGCTATAAATGTCTCAAGCTAAGTCCAATTTCATTACCGGTTGATGTTGCTTTGGTAGTCATTGCTGTTTGATACTGCTGACAACTGACTACCGTGAGTGTGGATAGATTAATACAAGTTTTAGGAATTTTGGCTGGTGAAATTCTCTTTCTGTTGCCTCAGATACATTAAATCTGCGTTCCGACTGTGAAGAAGGAAAATATGGAAGAGTGAAATTAAGTCGACCCTCTGGTTAGAGATTTACAGATAGTTATTCGAAGAATACTTAAAATAAGAATACGGACAATTCGTCTGGAAATAAAAGTCACGATTGATGCGAGATCTGACATCGGGCTCTGGAAGCAAATGTCACAATAGATGCGACATCTGAATGAAAAGAAAGAACAAGATAAAATTGAACAAAGGTAGAAATATGTATTATCATTGTCAGGTTACAGGACACTGGTCTTCTGAAAGGCTTATTAAAAAGAAGCACAAGAAGCGAGAAGTTGAGAACTCTTCAAAATTAGAAACAGAAAGATACAAACCCGTCTTAGACACAAGACGTTAAGGTAACAGAAAGAGAATGAAGAGGGAATAAAATGCATGCGAAGAGAATGAAAGGTAGAGACAGACATTATAAGAAAGACAAAATGGAATTTGGTGATGTGTTATGACATTTGCATTGTGATTCAAAGGAGACTATTCCAAGGAAACTTATGTGTCCATCTGTCTTATTTTCTCATATTATGGATACGTTACTTAAACACACTCAAACACACAAACCATCGACCGTTGGGGAAATGAATGTATGGTTTAACATAATTTGGCAATCACTGAGTAGTGTTTCTTTTCTAACAGATACTAAAGACCCAGAAAAGGACGTGAAGGTGTTTGTTTTGACACACTTATAGACTTTACAACATCAGCTTTAACTGGCTAAATTTATATGTGCGCCTAAGTCCGACTTCTGTTGTTTCTATTGCTCGTTTGGAAGTGATAATAACTCTCCCGTTACTACTGTTATTTTGATAGAATGTGACCATGGATTGTTATTTTAAAATATAAAGACGTCATCTATTTATTTCAAAAGATGTTGTGCCTGAAGATACATACATAAAATGCGAAACTAGTTGCGCTGAATTATCGGCATTTGTTTGCACTGGTTTTTTTTTATTAAAAAAAATTGAAATATACATACATGTTTGGGAATCAAAGATTTCGGGAAACCTATTCATTTTTTTGTATCTTAATCTGATTTGGGATCAAGGATTTCAGGAAATATATCAATTACTTTTATCAGCATCATAGTGGAAATACGGCATATGATGTTATAAATATTGAGTATAAAACTAACTACCGCATATGACGCTACAGTACTGTACACTGTTTTATGCAAACCAGGCACTCAAATGAACTATGTTAGGAAAATAGTTGGCTTGAACTAGTACAGTTAAATGGAAACGATTATAAGCCAGCACTTAATATTTAGTCTTCTGCAAAATTATAACTCTACAAATATTTTAATGAGCTGTGTATTTGGTGCACATTTTTGGTGCAGTGTACGTCTGTTTTATGTATTCAATAATCCTGGAGATTTTGCTGATCACATATATAGTGGTTCCACTGCAAGACTATTAACTATCTTCTTAGATAATATTATTATTAGTAGCAGTAGTAGCAGTAGTACCAATAGTAGTAGTAGTACCTTTAATGCTGTTTTATTATTATTATTATTATTTTTGTTAGTATTATTATTATTATTATTATTATTCAAGTGCTATTAATTACAAATGAATTGGACTGAATTTAATGCAATTTATCGTGTATTTGAAAATAAAAATCAGTACTCATTGGGTGATACAATAAACAAAGAAAACGTAAAATGTCGTATTTTACCATTATATTCTGATAATAAAGACATTACGTCTGAAAAAAATCAAACATAAATTATATAAAGTAAAGACAATTATAAAATTTAATATTGTGTATATATATATTTTGAACTTATTATTTAATCTGGTGTTGCAAAATGCCACTATATTGAACATGATCTAATCTCCTAACACAGTGTAAACAAGATATGAATATTCCAAAGAGAAAACCTGGAATATATTTCTGAACACATGAATAAATATAACGTGCAATATTTTATGTGTTTGCTTATAGTAATATTAGTATTATTAATATTGATTGTTGCAGCAGTAGTAGTCGCTGCAGTAATGGTAGCATGAGTGCATGATTTAGGAATTTAGCAACTGTAGTAGAAGTAGCATTTTCTAATGCACTTTGAGTTATAATAGTGGTAGTTGTCGTAGCAGTTGTATCAGTAGCCATAGTAGTACTATTTCCTGATGTTTTGGTTAAGACAAATAGACAAAGCAATTTCGAATTTCGTTTTTTTTATTGAAACAAATTCGCATAATATTTAGAAGTGATCGCACCTAAGGAAATATTATGTATTAAGAAAACTATAGTTTATCCCCAGTCTAGATCTAACTAATCCCGTAGTATAAAATACGTAACATCTACGTTGTTTCAGGAAATGTGTATCATTATGTATTCACCAAGGAACGTGCAGTTTGTGGTGCCTAGCATTTTCTTTAGAAAATGCGGTTGAATTCGCCAAATATTATTATTGAGAGATTCATCCTATATGAATTGAATATAGCTCTTACATAACACAATCTGTCAATACTATCTGAGAATTTTCTGTAATGTCTCATGTTAGAAAACGTGGATAACAACATTTCCGGTATAAATATCTAATATAATTTTCTTAAGGAATATTGTATTCCTGAATATTATGCAAACAGTAGTAAATTGTAAGAAAGAAGGTAGTCCTGAGGCATTCACTTCTGCTTAATACTAGTGATTATCGCACTCCAAAGTGTACTAGCAAAATTTAATTATATTTTATAGCCAAAACTATGCATTCAATACACCACATTATGCACTTATGTCATTCAGCCAAACAAACATTTCCTTATATACGCCTTTGTAAAAATGGCCGTGATTTTGTTCAATATAAATCGATACCTTACTAATTTGGCGCGAGATTTTTTATTTTTTTTATTTTCTGCCTATCTGAGCGTTAGATACATGGTCAATGTATGCGATTCCGAAGATCTTGCGGAAGCATCTCATTTCAATGAATCCTGTTCTGTAGATCTGATGTGAGTGTCAGTGGAAGCAATAGCAATGTTTGTATCCTTCCATATTGGCCTCAAGCTTGTTATTGCTGCTGTTGTCCGGGCAATCCTGCTAAGTAATTCTAGTTTTGAGTCCTCATCTTTCATAATAGCTCACAAGTACCTGAAACTTGTGACTGTTTCCAGCTTCTGTCTAAGTACTTTTATTTCTGCACTGGTACCATTGGTGTTGTTTGTCACCCAAGTCAGAAAGTACTTCTTTTTTATCTCCTGTTAATCCATCACTATCATCTGTAAAGCGAAGTTTGGTGGTTGTTCTTCCTCCGATCCTTTCCAAAACATTGCTGAGGAGTGTATGTGGCAGTATGCAACCCTGTTTGACTTCCAACTGTTGTTCGGCCTTCTTGAAAGCTTTGATGGCATGGTACAGATTTTGCTGATGCTAAAAGTGTTTCTCTCAAAGGAGTCTGATATTGAATATTTGTTTCTTTATGCTCCTTATTTCTCGAAAACCAGCTTGCTCTTCAGCAAAAAAGTCTCTGCTTGAGTCTTTCGTCTTCAGCATGACTTCGCTTGGGCGGCTGATCAGACTGACGGTGTTGTGGTTTTGAAATAACTGCAGGTTTCCTTTCTTGGGGAGCACGATGACCAAAGGTTGAGTACATGTTTTGGGTCATTCTACTGTCTGCAATAACTTGTTGCAGATTGTTTTTAGGACAGTGACTATCTTTTCTCTTCCTATTTGAATGAGTTCTGCTGGCATGTTGTCAACGCCAGCTGAATTTTCTGTCTTTACTGACCTAACTGCAGTTTCTCCTTGCTCACGAAGAATGGTGTTGTCATCAATTTATTTTGCTGGAAGGTGCTTTAATACTGTTGGGTCTCCTTGGGTTTTATAATTGTAAAATTGTGAGCAGTATTCTGCCAATTGTTTGAGGATCTCTTGATCTTCTGTGGGCCATTTTCCTGACTTGTCTTGGATGGTGGTACTTGTTTAAGATATGTGAGATCTTTCACCAGCTGGTATCCATCGTGCTAACGTTTCTGCTTTGACTGTCTTGGATTTCAAAGCATTGTCTTTCTATCTAGACTCCTGTGCTTTTCTCGTACTTTTCCTGATCATGTTACTTAACTCTCTGTGTTTTCTAGCTCATTAATTGTCTCTTTTTCTTTTGTCACATATTTCAATTATATCGGTTGTGAGCCAAGGTTTTTTGCTCGACGATTGTTGCAATGATCTCGCTAGCTGTGCTAGTCACATCTGTGCTAAATGTGGTTGTTAAGCACACTAGGTCCGTGTTGTGGTTGTCCAGGGTTATCAAATGTGCAAATTTACCATATATCTTTGCTTGGAAGGCTTCTTCGACGTTTGGATTTTTCCATTTTTCAAGGTCAAATGTTATTCTTGGTTGGTACGGCGTTTTGATCACTTTTCATATATCATGATCAATTCCAATATCTGCTCATGGGAAACGTTGCGTTATTGCGATATTCAGTCCCGTGCTGAATCGTCTTGTCACCAAGATGGAGTCGGTCTGGTTGTGATATTGTCCGTTTGGACCGTGCCAGGCCCATCTTCAATATCCTTTGTGAGGGCCGAACGTGATGGTTAGCACAAGATTGTTGTAGGCGGCAATGTCCAAAAGCCTGAGTCCACTTTCATTTGTCTCTACATTGCAGAAGGGTCCACAAATCCTTTGCCAGTTTGTCTGTGAATCAACTCCTACCTTTGCATTCCAGTCTCCTTGTACAAACCGAATCTTTTTTTGGGGGGCGATTTGTCAATGACATCTTGCAGTTGATTATAACATTCTACAGTTCGCTTTCATCATAGTTAGGCGTCGGTACACAATATAATTGTGATATTAAAAGGGAGCCGCCCTCGGACGGATGGTAATAAGTCTGTTTGAGACTGGGCAGCAACACATTATGCTGTTCACAAGAAATACAACGCCATGATTGTGTTTGTCCCTCATCGGCTGAAGCGAAGCTTATGTCCTTCTTCTGTTCTTATTTCGCCAAAGTTTTAATCTAGCCACGTAGCAGAGACCAATAATGATACAGTAGTGCCTTTTCTAACTCATGTCTAAGTCTTTTCTAATTTTCCATATCTCTCACTGTTCAAACGTTCCATGTACCGATAATGATGTTGTCTCTCCATTGAATTTGACAGTGGGTGCACCATGCTTGTCCCTTTCGTCCTGGTGTGCGGCGGCAGGTGAGGTCACTGCTGACCCGGGTTGTGACCGATCCGATATGCTAGATGTCTTCACGTGGTGTGTTAAGGGCAAGATACAGCCTGGTGGAGTTCATTCCACTCCTGACTGGATGATCACAGCCGAAGTCCACCGATATTATTTGCGACGCCCTGGTCATGAAGCTCATTTTGGAGGCCTTCCACCCTGGCTGTCGAATTCATCGATAAAGACATCCACCCAGTGATGACGTGCTATCATCGCATTATTTTAACCATAGATCTATAGAACTGCCCATTATATATAGTGACTTATTTACTCTCGGGGACCTCTCCGGTGGCATTGTGGTTAGAGCGTCCTCCTCGGCGCCGGAGGTCGTGAGTTGGAATTGCGGCCGAGTCATACCAGATACGGTACTAGCAGAGACGGTACTAGCAGCTGCCCTGCAAGATGCTCAGCGTTAAGAAGTTAGTGTTAGGACTGGTTGGTCTGGTGTCAGGATAATGTGACTGGGTGGGACATAATACATGTCTGTGGCATGATGCCCCAATGCTAGATAACACGATAAACTGTCATGCTGTATACATATTAGTGATATCACAAAGATGGCCGCTATTGCTTAACCGGCTTGATGCAGCTGTTCCGTTTTTTGTGCCGTTTTCATGATATTTGTACTCGGTGGCTGTCTTCGTCTGCGTTTCTGTGTTCATTATGTATTGGCTGTTCAGTTCGTATGTGTTTCTTCATCTCCTTGTTTTGGAAACGAGAACAATTAGACTTTTTCTCAGCTGTCTTGCTCCACTACTACAACTTCCATTTGAACAAACCGCCATCACGTGATACTCACCAGTCAACCCGTTTATGCTATGATGGACCCTCATTAATTGCTTTAAATGACCACTCCTTGGCTCTCCACACTACATTGTGCTCTAGACTAAACGAACTGGGACTGCATCCATCATTACCTAAATGTAAAAAGAAGCCAAAAGAGAAAAGTTGTTTCAAAGTTGGCCGGCGTAGAACAGGAAGAAGTATTCCAGTTATCTCCCTTATGCCCTTTCCGGCTCGACAATTTAAAAATTCGACTGTTAATTTAGATAACCTAATTAAAATCCCTATTAATTCGTCAACCTTCGTGTCAACTATCCGAGAGATACCTCTGCGAATTGCATTGTTCAATGCCCAATCAGTAGGACCACCGCAAAAGTGCACAGAATAGTTAATTTTATCAACGACCAGAATATTGACGTCTTTTTCCTGACAGAAACATGGCTAAAAACATCAGGCAATGAGCCCAAGTGTGCGGATCTAACACCCACTGGTTACTCCATCAAGTCGTTTCCACGTAACTCATGCGTAAGTGGAATTGCTATCATCACAAAGAACTCCATGATCAAACGTCTTAACCACACCACAACATTCAGTTTCGACCACACATTGTTGGAACTAGTCCAAACCACACTCACATTGGAGCAAAGGTCAGTCCATATTTTCTGCCTATACTGCCCTCCTCCTAGTAGAAAAAACAAGATGACTGAATCTCACTTTTTGGAGCAGTCTCCGAATCTTCTGGAGTATGGAAATTCTATAGGTGGCAACCTGATTATTCTTGGAGATTTCAATTTTCACTTTGACTGTTCCGGGAACCCAAACACATCAAAACTCATAGATTCCATTAATGGCTTCAATCTCAAACAGTCAGTTAACCAACCCACCCAGTTAACCAACCCACCCATAAACATGGTCACATTTTAGACTGGATTCTTCATAGACCTGATGATAACATTCTACGGTCCTCCCTGGTATCCTATGAACTTTTCATCACATCACCTCTGCATTATATGCCATCTTGACGTATCAGTCCCTAACCCTCCACCTTTATCTGCTGCTAAGAGAAATCTCTGTATGATAAATAGAACCAAACTAATGCACGACATCCAAGCTAACCTCACAACTTTCTTACCTCCTAATGCAGAACAACTCGATAACTGTCTGTGTTCATTGCTCGACAAACATGCCCCAGCTACCAAGTGCAGAGTATCAATTCAGAAGTGTTCTCCATGGTATAGCAGTGTTGGGGACCAGCTTCGCACTGCTAAAAGAGAAGAATGTCACAAATATAGTCCATGCAGCGAAATCAGCCCACTACACTACTAAGATCATGGAAAGTTCCAACTGCAAAGAGCTCATCGAGATTACTAAGAAGCTAATGGCAGAGGAACAAATCTACACCACTTCCAAATACCTTCTCTCTTTGCAAATTTCTTCCGTGACAAAGTACAAACCATTAGAGATAAGCTTTACACCACAATTTCAATTGACTCGTCGTCACCATACAGTTGCGATACAGAATTTGAGCGGCAACCATTAACAGCATGTGAACCTGTCTCTATGGATTTCGTACGTACAATCCTGATGACGAGTGCACCTAAGTCATGTGAACTTGATCCAATTCCAACATCACTGGGGCTTTAGTGCTTAGATGTTACTGATGTTATTAATACCTCTCTCTCATCAGGGGAATTCCCATCATTTTTCAAAACTGCCATTGTAAAGCCTCTGCTGAAGAAACCAACACTAGACCATAACGATTTAAAGAACTATCGCCCAGATTCTAATCTCCCATTCATATCAAAAATCTTAGAAAAGGTTGTTCTATCCCAGCTTAGTTATCATCTGAATTCAAAATAGTCTTCTTAGCAATGTACAATCTGCATATCTCCCTTGCCACAGTACTGAAACTACTCTTCTAAAAGTAGTTAATGACATTCTCTCTGCTTTGGATAGCAGAAAGATTACAGTTCTCACCCTCCTTGATTTTTAGCAGTGCGAAGCTGGTCCCCAACACTGCTATACCATGGAGAACACTTCTGCAATATTTGACACAATAGACCATGATATTTTACTTCACGGTCTTCAGCATGTATTTGGCATTCATGATAACATCCTTACCGTGGTTCAAGTCCTACTTGGTCAACAGGACACAAATTGTGTCTGCAAATGGAATACACCCCATGCACAGTTGATCCATGTTGTGGTGTTCCACAAGGGAACTGTTATCTTCATTCTATACACTCTTCCGCTCTCAAGTGTCATAGATCATCATCCAGTATCTCACCAATTGTACGCTGATGACACCCAAATATAAAAATCTAGCCACCCAACTGAAGTTGATGCTACCATCCAAGGTGTAGAGAGGTGCATTTCTGATATGAAATCATGAATGACATGTAACGAGCTGCAGATGAATGATGATAAAACTGAGGCCATTCTGATTACAACACAAAGACGTTCTCATTCACATCCTTTACCTCAAACAATAAATATCAGCAACACCAACATTAAATTCACACAATCAGTACGAAACCTAGGTGTTACTCTGGACAGTACTCTCACATTGCACCAACATGTCATGAACATATGCAAGGCTGCATATCTTGAGCTGAGACGCATCAGCTCCATTCGCAAATATCTTTCAGTTGATGCCACTAAAACACTTGTGTGTTCATTAGTACTTTCAAGACTGGATTATTGTAACTCAGTTCTGTCTGGTTCATCACAATATCTATTTCAAAAATTTCAAAAAGTTCAAAACACAGCTGCTCGGATCATACTTAGAGTACCACGATCACAGCACACCTCCCGCTGCTCTGTACCCTACACTGGCTATCCATTCGATCCAGAATCAAACACAAAATTGTTCTCTGTGCTTCTTTTCACTGACGGACTCTAGTCCAACATACCTATGCGACCTCACCCATGTGTACACACCAGCAAGATACTTACGCTCCTCTTCTGACAATCGTATACTCGTTATTCCCGCTATGAAAACAAAGTCATATGGACAGCGTTCTTTTGTATACCAGGGCCCAGCAACGTGGAATGAATTGCCCAATGAACTTAGACACAAAGACACAGTGATCACATTCAATAGTGCTCTCAAAACACTTATTTCGACTGCAAGATTAAACTTAAAGACCTAATAATGTTTGCTACCTTAAATATTCTCCGCATGTTTTTTCTATGTTTTCTAATTTTATGGTGTTTGTGTTAGTAATCATATCATTATGTTTTTTTTTAAATCTTGTATGTGTTATCTAATGTTGTGAAGCGCTTAGAGCTTCTAAAAATTAGGCGCTATACAAAGTCATTATTATTATTGTTGTTATTATTATTATTATTATTATTATTATTATATGACTGAACAATTAGTAACTCTACTTCTAAAATACAAACCACACACACATTTTTAGTCTCGATAAGGTAACAAATTCAACATCTTACTCCAACCAAGTAATTTTTCATAAAATATACATTATGATACTAATTAAATTATTTTATCCGGGCGTCTACTGATCAAGTTGCCAGAGAATTAAAGTTTGACTTGCTTGCTTGGCGGGTTTTCCCACAATATTTTCCTACATTCCACCTATTGAAGGTAATGAGAAAATGTGCTTTCATTGTTTATTATCGCTTTTTCAAACACTTCTGATCTGATTGCAGGATGAATCAAGGATGATGCTTTTAATGTTTAATACATTCAGATTTTTATAAAAAAAGTCTTCATAATTATGGCTATCCGTTTCTGCTTATACAGCATCTTCATTACTGAACAGCTTTTCCTTTGTCTCCATGGTTCCGAAGATTATTGAATTTGGTCTATAATTTGCACACACATTAACACATGTAGTTTAAACATCTTGCTCTCGAAAGCACACTTCTCTTTTGTCTTAATATTTCCTGTTACCTTCCTATCCCTAAAATGTAAATACAATCACACGAAGACGATTGAAAGAAATAATCAAACTTTGTTAGTTTCCCTGGAAGAGGCCATCTCAAGTGTGCGTGTTTAGTAGCTCGTTATAGCGCACGTTTACGACCAAAGGGTTAATAAAAGTCGTGTATTTTCATGCTAAAGCGTCTCTTAAGTGTCCTCGACAATTTGGTCCTTAAAGCTCAAGATTATATGTATAGACAACTGATACAACTGATAATGACGGAGATTACAGAGTTTGTCAAATGAGCCACACTAATAAAATTGCAATCATGTTTGAAATACAACCTAAGGAGAGAAAGGATGCCTTGCCAGTCAGACTATATAAAGTCTAGTGATTGTGCATATTTATTAGTCGTTTATTGTTCGTCTTTGATGACTTTGCAATAAAAGCTTATAAATAAATATTGCTCATAATCTGATACAAATTGAAGCCTCAAGAATACTAACAATAAAATTGTTTACGGACAAATAACGACATTAGACTAATGCAGAGTTAAACTTTCAAACATTACTAGTGCATACATGTTTGGTGCCTTGTCGTTACTTGTGGACTTGTTTCAGCGTGCCTTAATAAATATTATTTTCGACTTTGTTTTCTATACAAGTGTGCATATATTTTGTCAACATTTTCATCTCGTCTAGAATGCTTTTCATTCGCCTATCGGATTATTTCATTTTAAATGCGTGACCTAACTGGGTCGGGATGTGAAGCAAGCCAAGAGGGATTTATGTGTACTGTATCGAATTTATAGCTGCATTAGCTCATTTCAGTCGTTGGATCATATATCCAACAATATATTACGATATCAGTTGTCAGCTAAAGCAGTTTTAGTTTTCTTAAATGTTTGTGACCTGTTAATTTGTATTTTCATGGCAGATAATATTCAAAATAATCGTAGGATACAATCACAGTATCAATACAGAATACACGAACCATATATTATCTTAAGTTGCCTTTCTTTGAGCATCGCTCCAAACGTCGTTTAAATTTGTAGTTGTGGACTAATGCATGTCGTCGATGCCATCGAATTAGGCAAAAGACAGAATATCATCAAGTGCCATATTTGTTAGTGAATGTATCAAATACATTCCCTTTCTTAGACCCCAGACATCAACTCCAAGTGGAATCAGTTGTGCAACTTACAGTGCATGAATAGGAGCCATAAATATCTTCTGATTGTATTTTCCTACCATTTAATAAGAATGACAATATCAACAGTATTTACAAACATCATTTTTGATTTTTGGCCAATAAAAGTGAGTCAAGATATTCTGATAAGTCTTATTAATCCCAAAATGACCAGCCAAATGAGTTTCATGGGCCAGACAAAGTATTTCCTGTCTGTAAAATTTCGGAACTACAGTTCAATACAAAACATTACAATATGCATTCGTCTTGTCTCTGATTATAAAGCACTAACAAACAATGCCACCTCTGAGGAACAATTCAAGCTATATCATGCTTATGTGTTCCATTTGCAGGTATCCATTTTCTAATAAGACTTCCATTTTTAATGAAATAACAGACATGAACTTCAGTGGCTTCAGTTTCACTAATGGCCATTTGAAACAAAAAGATCTTATGATCTTTTTCGTATTCGATGACCCGTGATTGTCGTTTGTCACCCGTTTTAGAAAAGAAAATGAGTAGTTTAACTGGGATCAATACCTTTTGATTGATCCAAACAAGGGGTGAAAGTGACCTCATCAAAAGCCTTATCAATACATGTGTCAGATAAAGAAATACTTTCCTTATCAATATCATTCTCAAAAGCTTTCTTCTCTGGTAACTGCACAAGCTGGGTATAAAACAGAGAATTCTTTTTCAGTTGGATCGACTTTCTGATCCAAACAAGTCTTGTCAATTACAAGTGAATTAACCACAACCTTTTGTCTAGCTGGGTCGTTGCCAAGTGATAAACAAATGCCCTCAACGGGTAAAACACTGTTCCGACTGTCACGGGTCCGAAGACTAAGTCTGATGACAAATTTACACAATAGAGTGAATATTAACAAAGCCGCACTTTTCTCCCTGAATAAGAACACTCATTAGAAGAAGTACCTGATAATAAAGACTCTCAGAAGCTCCTGTGTCACTTAAATTATTTATAGGGACGGGATTGGCCAAAACACATAAGCATGATATAGCTTGAATTGTTCCTCAGAGGTGGCATTGTTTGTTAGTGCTTTATAATCAGAGACAAGACGAATGCATATTGTAATGTTTTTATCATAGCTTCGACATGAATGGTTCATAATACTCCATAGAGGAATTATAATATATTGCTGTACCCAAATATTAATGATCTGGCGGAAGATTTGCAGCCATCATGCAAAACTGCTTTAGGATGCAATCTGGTTTATGTGACTGGAAATTTTATTACTTGTCAAAGCTCAATTATTTGAAAGACAGGACGAAATATTCGTCTTGGCCAAAACGAAACTCATCAAAGTCCTTGACCGTATATCTAAGGTGATACGCCACAATGCCACCTCTGAGGAACAATGCAAGCTTTCCTTCTATGAAGCCCACAAATGCGAAACCTTGAAGAATGTAGTATGGGTGCGTCACTCATGCCATACACATTAGTTGTAATTGGAAAAGTTATGTGAACTTAAATCACTCTGTGTCCACGATAACAGTTCAAAATGTGTAGTCCGATATCCATGACGATGATATCCACTATACCTAAGTTTGTTATATTATGTAACCTGTCGTATTCATCGTTATTCTACAACAACTACATGTATTGGCTGATGATCTAGTTCGATGTCGAATACATGGAATAAGAAAAACAATTGTCATGTTTCCAGTTTCGTTCTGTATGATAACTTTGCTATTACCCAATATGTTTAGTAACTTATCTGTAATCTTGTGTTTTGTAATCTTGTGTTCTTCGATCTCTACATATTCGGCATGGAACACTTTTCAGGAAAAGCATTATGTTACTTATTGAAAAAATATAACATTTTGATTCCATTTTTAATAAATACGTATTTAATTAATAATGTATTTTCCGTGAGGAAAGGTTTCCTACTTTTTAAAGAAAAATTATCAATAAGATTTATTTAGTTGTCACACTTGTAAATGATAATGAATATTGCACTGTACTAATCTGAAATGAAATTATACATTATACAATATGAACAAAATGCTATATTAATTTTGAGACAATTTCATCCCTTTTCTCCGATTTTCTGTATGTATTATCCATTAGAGGTGATATGATTTCCGATACAAGTTTTCTCTTTACGTGCTGGTTATCAAAGAAGAGAATGCATTGTTTTCATCTTTACTACGTATTGCTCATTTATACTATGTATCCATAAGTTATTCGCTAAACTGATAATAACATTTTGAACTTTTTTTAAATTAATAATCTTGTATAAAGTTGAATAAAATAAGATGTTTGACCTGATCGATTTTAAAACTTAGGATAATCTGTTCATCATGAGTTCGATGCGCACAATTCAATTGCTGTTTCAAGCGGACACTTGCAATATGGTTTAAAAATTATGGATCTTAGTTTTTGGTGAGAGGAGTTTAGATGTAAACATTTTTTTTTGCAGCAGACAAAGTGGTTATTGCAAAATGCACGTGAAATCGATTCTTGGCTGGCGCACTCCACGATTGTACAAAATAGGGCCATTTTATTTTTCAACGGTAATACTATTAAAACTGGAAGAAGACCAATGCCTGACCTTTTTTTTAATTTGTAGATAATATCAAGCTGTATTTTAGAATGTATGTGTGTGCGCGACAGAATGCATAACATTAGATTCAGATTCAACAGTGCTTTTTTTTTTTTAATTTCTCCACATTATCGGCTGAATACGAAACGTTACATCTTTTAGTATACTTCTGTTTTAAGCACAGCACTGTACAATGTACTATTAGTTATGGCATGCATTATGCAACAAATTGACAATATCCATGTACGTCGAAAAATAGAACTCCAAACTAGATATTAGCACATTTTGTCTGCACAAAGAAGTGTCATCGGACTGTGTATTTCTTATCATGAAACTTGACTGCACAACATAATTCTAGGTGAGGGTTGCGCTAAAGCACAAACACTATCAACGTACGAGTTTTAGAATTATCATTTCGTTGCTGATCTGCGGTTGGTACATCTGTCTCTACTGTGCATATATAAATCGTAATACACTTCCGCGGCATTTTATTATATTCCTACCTGCAATGTACAAATATTATAAAGGAGAAGCAACAATAACGATTGTATACACTCGAATTCTTTGAATTCTTACATTCACTATCCTTTTAGACTTTAACTTTGTTTGTGCATCAGGACCAATTAGTTCTAGGAGTGTCTAAAGTGATTTGAAAAACAACGTGTAGAAACTTAAGGGCGTCTTTAACTCTTAGCATTTTGACGTTGCTAAATACATATTTATTCTACAGTTTTGAAACATTAAATCATGATCAAAATGTCTTTGTTTGGTATGAAATAGCACTCCATAAACTTAATATATGTAGAAGTGGTTTATTCGCATCATTAAAAACATAATTAGACAGAGTCATACAATGTATCACATTAAGAGTAACTCGGAGTTTGAGGCCGCTATGCATTACATTTGAATAATTCACGCAGCAATAAGCTTACTTTGATCCTAGTTGTCGTTGATGGATGGGTTTTTGAAAGAAGGACGTCATCTTTAACCTTAGCTTTAATGTTACATGCTCGCTTACATATCTGCCAGCAAAGTATAATGAAGTTGGCTGGTGACCTTGGCGACCTGATACTGAAGCATGATCATGACAATCGCTAAGATTGTTGATCGAATAGAAAAGTTTTAAACAAATACTTAGGCTAGCGGCCTAGCAAAATAATTTCGCTGTACAAAAAGTTTCATGGCAAATGACTTTAACACCACCAAATTTAGTTGATTTCCAACAGATCCGTTCTTATGAACTCGACATCGGATATTTTGAATGAGACATTCCTTTCTCTTTACAATGATGATGATCACGCCAATCTTTCCATTAATTATAATACGCATCTGCACACGCTACTCTTTGACAAACTGAAGTTTCCAATGAGGATCTCTGACAAAAGTGATGACCTCAACCATACCATCGCGGTGAACATGAATGACTTGAATTCATGCTCTCTACCCTGTGTGCATCTCCGATACAAGTCAGGCTAAAACCATCAAACTGCGGATACTTTGTTTACGATGACAATCAACACCACACATGGATCAGAGATGTTTCACGGTTGCTATATGGCAGTACCAAGCGGAAATCGAGTCTGTACATCTATTGCCGATCATTCACATAACTGAACCTTCTCAACAACCACGTAATGGCTATCGGTGCAGAGTTTTAAGGCCACAGAAGACATTATAAACATGTAAAGAATATGCGTTTCTTTAAGCGCCGCTTTCATAAGACTGATTACCTGGTTCCGGACAATACTAAACCATCTACTTTTGTCCAACTCATATATCAGTACTCATTGATTTCATCTGCTGGGCCAGCAGCTGACCGTCATTTATTTCACTTACTGGTCCATAGAAGTGCTGTAGGCCCGACGCCCGGCACACTGCTTGAAGTGACATATCTGTGAGTTGCCGCTTAGTTTAGAAACTATCTTGCCGTGGCCATATCTATTATGCCAGTAGATACTCTCAGAAAGACGCGGCACTGCTTGTGGTTAGCGAGGACAATATTCATTATAAAACAAAGGCGGATCGGGAGGTAGTCTAAAACAATCAGGTTGGTACCTCCGACGTTAAGTGGCTGTGAAAAGAGTACGTCGACAGCCATGAAATTGGTTTTTAAAAACACCTCAAAGTCACAATCGCACGTGTTGGGGGCATCATCGGGGACAATGTATACTGACGAGGCACGTGACTCCATGACCAGTGACCTAAACAGAAGATCACGTGCTTGTCTGCTCCTAGAAAGGTCCACGATGGATTGTGAAAACTGTACGTAAGTTCTAACCAAAGCTATCCAAACATTCCGTTACGTATTTTAACATATTGCTGACACAGTTTGCATCGAAAACAACTTTGGTTGGACGTTGTTTTCCTTTTTCAAACGAATAAGGACCTGGAAAAGAAAACCTCCTCTAACTCTCTCACTGTGTAAATAGCATGTAAAGCAATGAAATCACTCAAAACGAGTAACGTAAATGTTTGTTTCCTTCTTGATTGTCGACAGGCAGTGTGGAAACCTAATGCATATGATCTGATTTTCAACAATTACAGAACATACTATAGTGAATTTACAATCATGTTATGAAATCGTGCATTGTAACATTGATGGTTTGCGTTTCCAAACCGACAATGTTTGTCACTTACTCATTTTTGCATACACACACCGAGGTAGTTATGCAAGGAAGGGTTGCTAGATTCTGTGACCATTTTTTCAAGCTATTTAAAATGGGGGATTGTATATAGTTATGGTTTCTGGTAAAGTTGTAAGTATATGTGTGTGATAAACGGCAAACATCTCGTATAACATAAAACATAAAGTTGATAAGTGGGTAAGTTTGAAAATTCACTTCACATAGCTTATATTGATAGTAAACATTTTGCTTTTGACAAATTTTTTAAGTGTAGCAAATCATTGTTACAAACTCGTGTTGAGAAAAGGAGTGACATTTCTTGTAAAACATTGTAGTGCACTTGCCCTTTATCTTCGTTTGTCTTAGAGAAGGCCACCTTTGCAGCCGCTAGAACGTCGCTGCCGTAGAAATAGTTCATTTAGAAATGAATTTTCATTTTCCCATCCAATGGACAATGATATTAGATTAGATTTGGCAGGCATGATCATGAACGGAGAAGATGAAATACATCTTGCAGGAGGAGACACAATCAGTCAATGCCGTCGTTTGTTTTATAGTGCTTTCACGACGTAGCAACATCACGTCTCTTTTATGTCAAGATATTTGTTTTATCCCTTTTCTTCGTGGAGCTTTTCTTCTTTCTGCGGCAATTCTTTTGTTTGTGTGAATGTTGCCTTTTTTCTCGACCTTTCATATTTTTCTTCATTTAGCTTTTTCTTTAAATTTTCTGTATATAAGGGGACAAAATAATGACACCTCATAAACAATTACATCCATCAGTTAAAAATGAATTGATTTTTGATTTGCATATTGTTTTTTTTTTGTTTTGTTTTTTCTTCAAAATGGGTTTGTTAGTTTGGGTACGTTGATTATGTTTTAAAGTAATTGACGTGATCTCAAAGTAAACAGTCGTAACACTTGAAACCAGCTTCTAATAAATGCGCAAGAACCTTCAATGCAACGGATGGCATACGGACTACGACACAATTTGGCAGGAGAATGTGATTGAAAGGAGGTCGTGTGGGCTACCATTTGAAGAAGAAAAAAAAAAAAAAGAAGTGTAGGATGATTTTAAATTTTCTTCCTTTCTTCCGAATGATGCGAAAGGAGAAATGTAAATAACAGGACATCATTATTAACACTTAACGTGTAACTAATTGGTACAAAGTAGTCTCAAATAATAGCGAATTTGTTCGTTCTAAATCGATGCGTAAATAAGCATTGGTGTTGCAATGTCATAGATCAGTCATAGGGTTCAATTGTTTGGCTAACATATGTACCTGTGATCTGTTTCTTCCATATTTGAACAATAGCACATAATGAGCATTGGGACTGATTTTGGGATGTGCTTGAAATAACTGTTGTGCTGGCATTACAATGGTGTCCGTGACGTTTAAACCAAGGTTTATTCTTCTACGTCTTATTCTAACATCTCCTCGAAGATGACACGATGTGGTTTGACTGAAGTCAAACACGATTCCAAAATCTTCACGAAAAATGACTTCTGTAAACAAAATCGATTTAATTGAAAGAAATTTAAAGAAAGTGCAAACCTCACCTTGTAACAACGCATGGTATTTTACGCTTGACAATCAGACAAATGCGATTTGTATTCGATGAAACGCTCTAGTTTGTTTGAACCACTCGATATATAAATCAACATTTTAAAGAAATTGCGAATATGCAAGGACTCCCAACGTTTTCTAAATGTTTGTCTATCGTTTGATACTAGAGGAATTGAAGGACGAGGCAGCGATAGTAACACGTTGAGAATGCTGAAAAGATTATCAAATGCAAAATACATTTAATACATCTGAAGCTAGACTAACATTTCTAATATTGGTGTCAAAACACAAGAAAACATTTTTCTTTCGAAGATTTAAAACACATACGGCATATATTATTCCGTTCGTGATTTAATGTCTGTCCCATTAAATGTATGTGCAAGCTATGGTCGTCTTCTTATATTTATGCAAATTTAGTGTCTCTAATTTCTCCGGTATTGTCTTTCTTCTCATTTCCTTTATATTTGTACGAAATTACTTTCGTGGATTTGTAATAGATCCTGTTTCGGGTTTTCTACTACGGCTTTTATCATTATCTCATGTTCACCTCTCAGTGTTTGTAAGTTAACTCCTTCTTGCTTCCATGCATCGACACCAGAAAATTTCCTGTCATGTACATCTTCCCAATGGAAAAGTTGCTGGTATAAACAACTGCATATACACGCATCTTGATAAGTATAAAGCGGAACTAATGATCGACGAATGTATTCTTAACATGGGCATGAAAACGTTTGCTCATCGCTATTTTAACACAACGTATCTTACTTACGAAAATAAATTTGGAATTATTACGCTTCGATAACCGAAATCCGACGAAAATGCCGTCAATAAAACGCAAATTATCCGTCGTCCAAACTATAATGGAATAGACGTGGATGGAATCAGTTCTGTTAACGGTTCTTGATACTCTAATAACTCAACACTGTCATTGACTTCCTTCCACTGAATTTATTGCAACAGTGAGGACAAAAGCCGTAGCGTGGTAAACTTCATATTCACGTTGTTGTTTTCTGTCTGTGATAGTATTTGCCAAGAATAACTTTTCATCTACTGTGGAAATAGCAATTATAGAAAAATTCCTCAAATGATGTTTCACTTGTATCTTGACAAACTCTCTGCAAATGCGTGCAGTTAGCAGAATTGGTAAATTCCGAATTCTAAACTAGTCATTCATAGAAATACCTTTGTTTACTTCGTTCTTTGAGCGAATAGTGAAATCGACAGACAAACGATATCCGACAGAGAAATCTGAAGGAAATATTAATTTCTTTAACTGATGTTACACCCATCGTTAAGGGGTGTTGTCGTAGGTGTCAAACCAGGTTGTGTTTAAACGTATTGATTCAATCTGGTATAAGTCTTCACTTTCAAGAGTGCTACAAAGCATGCAAACAATGTAGCTATGAATCATACAGTCAAAGACCCTGTGAGATGGTTTATTGAAAAATGACGATTGATAAAATCGACCACTTTGAGACCTCTGGTGCGGTATGTTCGTTTGGACGCAATTATTATTATTTGTGTTAATCTGAAGCTTTACAAACTAGACGGTCACGTTGTATTTTACTAGCCAAGTATTCAAAGATACAAAGAACAAACATGGATGTATTTGATTTCTTTTCTTCGAAATTCGTCCTCATCGCATGGCAAGCGCGTTGCATTGGTTCTTTATACAAAGAAATTGTCTAGTGGATTCAGAAGTATTTGTGTCTGTCTAACCTCGGGCGTCGTCTGTATGTTTGCTCGTACAACTCCTCCATGGTAAAATCTAAAAAAGAACATTTCAGATTGTGATTGAGGGAACCAAGTAGGTATAGAAAAAGAAAAGAAAAGAAAGAAACTTCTGTCCATGTGTCATTCCAAATATTTTAGTCATTTTTTTCAAACACATGGCCAAATAATTCATGAAATCTTTAAAATGCATTTGTCGCGATTTCACTTCGACTAGACTGGCTCCAACCATAATCGGTGCGATCGTTTGAATAGATTCAGAAGGAAACATTCCGTCGTATCAAGAGAAACTGTGAGCAATGATTGTAGCATCCTTACGGCTGTCTTTGTAAGGCTACATATCCTTCCTCTTCGCGCCAATATCGTCGGTGGAGTCTAAAATCGGAAAGAGACAGTGGAAAAAATTGCTTCCAGTATTAAAGTTTCACAAGCCCCATGATCAACGGAGAAATTGAAAACGTGAATGATGTTTTCTATTATGCGGTATAGTTCTCGTCTTGCGAGGTGCCCCAGTCTCTCTAGGAGGTGAAGCGTGGGTCATGCAAAGCGTAATGGTTCCGTCGGTCATGTTAAACTTGTCACTGGTTTGTTGAATGTGTTGAAGTATGTAATTATTTTGAACCGTGTGATTTATGCATGTCTACTAAATTGGAGACTTTAAACTGGATGGAGATTCTCAAACAATTGGCCTCTTTAGTTGTTGTTGTTGTTGTTGTTGTAGGGTTTAACGCCATATTTTAGCACACACAGCGGCCAGTATTAATGGTGGAGGAAAAACCCGGGTTGGCCTCTTTAGCTTGGCACTGCAATTTTGTTGTAACTAAGATGGATTCACACAAGTCTGTAATTAAATCTGCTGTTTTCTAGGGTGGCACTTCAGACATGAATAAGACCTCTTGCAAATTTCATCTTGTAGGTGTAAGCATTGGTGCACATTTGATGCAGGTCAAATTTAGCTGCAGGTCAGGTCAGGTTTTGCATCTCTATCAAATATGATAATAATTTTCTGGAGTTTCTGAGCGACTTTATCTTTGCTGGATCAGGATTCTCTTTGTCTTGTGGCCGAGGAGGTAGTGTACGTTGATTCATTTCACGCACCACATCGTCGACATCGCTGGCATGTTCTTGCGTTAAACATTTAGTTAGCACGTGGGGCAAAAACAAGGAAAGTCGTCGTCTATGTCACCACTTGGCATCTACGTCCACGATCTCGCTGGACTATGGAGATCATTTTAATTTGATTACAACATTATATTTGACTAATTTATACGCACGCACTCACATCTTCTATGCATGAAAAACACACTTTATATACTTATTGACTTGGTATTATTAGCTATAAATGTCTCAAGCTAAGTCCAATTTCATTACCGGTTGATGTTGCTTTGGTAGTCATTGCTGTTTGATACTGCTGACAACTGACTACCGTGAGTGTGGATAGATTAATACAAGTTTTAGGAATTTTGGCTGGTGAAATTCTCTTTCTGTTGCCTCAGATACATTAAATCTGCGTTCCGACTGTGAAGAAGGAAAATATGGAAGAGTGAAATTAAGTCGACCCTCTGGTTAGAGATTTACAGATAGTTATTCGAAGAATACTTAAAATAAGAATACGGACAATTCGTCTGGAAATAAAAGTCACGATTGATGCGAGATCTGACATCGGGCTCTGGAAGCAAATGTCACAATAGATGCGACATCTGAATGAAAAGAAAGAACAAGATAAAATTGAACAAAGGTAGAAATATGTATTATCATTGTCAGGTTACAGGACACTGGTCTTCTGAAAGGCTTATTAAAAAGAAGCACAAGAAGCGAGAAGTTGAGAACTCTTCAAAATTAGAAACAGAAAGATACAAACCCGTCTTAGACACAAGACGTTAAGGTAACAGAAAGAGAATGAAGAGGGAATAAAATGCATGCGAAGAGAATGAAAAGTAGAGAGAGACATTATAAGAAAGACAAAATGGAATTTGGTGATGTGTTATGACATTTGCATTGTGATTCAAAGGAGACTATTCCAAGGAAACTTATGTGTCCATCTGTCTTATTTTCTCATATTATGGATACGTTACTTAAACACACTCAAACACACAAACCATCGACCGTTGGGGAAATGAATGTATGGTTTAACATAATTTGGCAATCACTGAGTAGTGTTTCTTTTCTAACAGATACTAAAGACCCAGAAAAGGACGTGAAGGTGTTTGTTTTGACACACTTATAGACTTTACAACATCAGCTTTAACTGGCTAAATTTATATGTGCGCCTAAGTCCGACTTCTGTTGTTTCTATTGCTCGTTTGGAAGTGATAATAACTCTCCCGTTACTACTGTTATTTTGATAGAATGTGACCATGGATTGTTATTTTAAAATATAAAGACGTCATCTATTTATTTCAAAAGATGTTGTGCCTGAAGATACATACATAAGATGCGAAACTAGTTGCGCTGAATTATCGGCATTTGTTTGCACTGTTTTTTTTTATTAATAAAAATTGAAATATACATACATGTTTGGGAATCAAAGATTTCGGGAAACCTATTCATTTTTTTGTATCTTAATCTGATTTGGGATCAAGGATTTCAGGAAATATATCAATTACTTTTATCAGCATCATAGTGGAAATACGGCATATGATGTTATAAATATTGAGTATAAAACTAACTACCGCATATGACGCTACAGTACTGTACACTGTTTTATGCAAACCAGGCACTCAAATGAACTATGTTAGGAAAATAGTTGGCTTGAACTAGTACAGTTAAATGGAAACGATTATAAGCCAGCACTTAATATTTAGTCTTCTGCAAAATTATAACTCTACAAATATTTTAATGAGCTGTGTATTTGGTGCACATTTTTGGTGCAGTGTACGTCTGTTTTATGTATTCACTAATCCTGGAGATTTTGCTGATCACATATATAGTGGTTCCACTGCAAGACTATTAACTATCTTCTTAGATAATATTATTATTAGTAACAGTAGTAGCAGTAGTACCAATAGTAGTAGTAGTACCTTTAATGCTGTTTTATTATTATTATTATTATTTTTGTTAGTATTATTATTATTATTATTATTATTCAAGTGCTACTAATTACAAATGAATTGGACTGAATTTAATGCAATATTTCGTGTATTTGAAAATAAAAATCAGTACTCATTGGGTGATACAATAAACAAAGAAAACGTAAAATGTCGTATTTTACCATTATATTCTGATAATAAAGACATTACGTCTGAAAAAAATCAAACATAAATTATATAAAGTAAAGACAATTATAAAATTTAATATTGTGTATATATATATTTTGAACTTATTATTTAATCTGGTGTTGCAAAATGCCACTATATTGAACATGATCTAATCTCCTAACACAGTGTAAACAAGATATGAATATTCCAAAGAGAAAACCTGGAATATATTTCTGAACACATGAATAAATATAACGTGCAATATTTTATGTGTTTGCTTATAGTAATATTAGTATTATTAATATTGATTGTTGCAGCAGTAGTAGTCGCTGCAGTAATGGTAGCATGAGTGCATGATTTAGGAATTTAGCAACTGTAGTAGAAGTAGCATTTTCTAATGCACTTTGAGTTATAATAGTGGTAGTTGTCGTAGCAGTTGTATCAGTAGCCATAGTAGTACTATTTCCTGATGTTTTGGTTAAGACAAATAGACAAAGCAATTTCGAATTTCGTTTTTTTTATTGAAACAAATTCGCATAATATTTAGAAGTGATCGCACCTAAGGAAATATTATGTATTAAGAAAACTATAGTTTATCCCCAGTCTAGATCTAACTAATCCCGTAGTATAAAATACGTAACATCTACGTTGTTTCAGGAAATGTGTATCATTATGTATTCACCAAGGAACGTGCAGTTTGTGGTGCCTAGCATTTTCTTTAGAAAATGCGGTTGAATTCGCCAAATATTATTATTGAGAGATTCATCCTATATGAATTGAATATAGCTCTTACATAACACAATCTGTCAATACTATCTGAGAATTTTCTGTAATGTCTCATGTTAGAAAACGTGGATAACAACATTTCCGGTATATATATCTAATATAATTTTCTTAAGGAATATTGTATTCCTGAATATTATGCAAACAGTAGTAAATTGTAAGAAAGAAGGTAGTCCTGAGGCATTCACTTCTGCTTAATACTAGTGATTATCGCACTCCAAAGTGTACTAGCAAAATTTAATTATATTTTATAGCCAAAACTATGCATTCAATACACCACATTATGCACTTATGTCATTCAGCCAAACAAACATTTCCTTATATACGCCTTTGTAAAAATGGCCGTGATTTTGTTCAATATAAATCGATACCTTACTAATTTGGCGCGAGATTTATTATTTTTTTTATTTTCTGCCTATCTGAGCGTTAGATACATGGTCAATGTATGCGATTCCGAAGATCTTGCGGAAGCATCTCATTTCAATGAATCCTGTTCTGTAGATCTGATGTGAGTGTCAGTGGAAGCAATAGCAATGTTTGTATCCTTCCATATTGGCCTCAAGCTTGTTATTGCTGCTGTTGTCCGGGCAATCCTGCTAAGTAATTCTAGTTTTGAGTCCTCATCTTTCATAATAGCTCACAAGTACCTGAAACTTGTGACTGTTTCCAGCTTCTGTCTAAGTACTTTTATTTCTGCACTGGTACCATTGGTGTTGTTTGTCACCCAAGTCAGAAAGTACTTTTTTTATCTCCTGTTAATCCATCACTGTCATCTGTAAAGCGAAGTTTGGTGGTTGTTCTTCCTCCGATCCTTTCCAAAACATTGCTGAGGAGTGTATGTGGCAGTATGCAACCCTGTTTGACTTCCAACTGTTGTTCGACCTTGTTGAAAGCTTTGATGGCATGGTACAGATTTAGCTGATGCTAAAAGTGTTTCTCTCAAAGGAGTCTGATATTGAATATTTGTTTCTTTATGCCCCTTATTTCTCGAAAACCTGCTTGCTCTTCAGCAAAAAAGTCTCTGCTTGAGTCTTTCGTCTTCAGCATGACTTCGCTTGGGCGGCTGATCAGACTGACGGTGTTGTGGTTTTGAAATAACTGCAGGTTTCCTTTCTTGGGGAGCACGATGACCAAAGGTTGAGTACATGTTTTGGGTCATTCTACTGTCTGCAATAACTTGTTGCAGATTGTTTTTAGGACAGTGACTATCTTTTCTCTTCCTATTTGAATGAGTTCTGCTGGCATGTTGTCAACGCCAGCTGAATTTTCTCTCTTTACTGACCTAACTGCAGTTTCTCCTTGCTCACGAAGAATGGTGTTGTCATCAATTTATTTTGCTGGAAGGTGCTTTAATACTGTTGGGTCTCCTTGGGTTTTATAATTGTAAAATTGTGAGCAGTATTCTGCCAATTGTTTGAGGATCTCTTGATCTTCTGTGGGCCATTTTCCTGACTTGTCTTGGATGGTGGTACTTGTTTAAGATATGTGAGATCTTTCACCAGCTGGTATCCATCGTGCTAACGTTTCTGCTTTGACTGTCTTGGATTTCAAAGCATTGTCTTTCTATCTAGACTCCTGTGCTTTTCTCGTACTGATTGGTTATTCTTGGTTGGTACGGCGTTTTGATCACTTTTAATATATCATGATCAATTCCAATATCTGCTCATGGGAAACGTTGCGTTATTGCGATATTCAGTCCCGTGCTGAATCGTCTTGTCACCAAGATGGAGTCGGTCTGGTTGTGATATTGTCCGTTTGGACCGTGCCAGGCCCATCTTCAATATCCTTTGTGAGGGCCGAACGTGATGGTTAGCACAAGATTGTTGTAGGCGGCAATGTCCAAAAGCCTGAGTCCACTTTCATTTGTCTCTACATTGCAGAAGGGTCCACAAATCCTTTGCCAGTTTGTCTGTGAATCAACTCCTACCTTTGCATTCCAGTCTCCTTGTACAAACCGAATCTTTTTTTGGGGGGCGATTTGTCACTGACATCTTGCAGTTGATTATAACATTCTACAGTTCGCTTTCATCATAGTTAGGCGTCGGTACACAATATAATTGTGATATTAAAAGGGAGCCGCCCTCGGACGGATGGTAATAAGTCTGTTTGAGACTGGGCAGCAACACATTATGCTGTTCACAAGAAATACAACGCCATGATTGTGTTTGTCCCTCATCGGCTGAAGCGAAGCTTATGTCCTTCTTCTGTTCTTATTTCGCCAAAGTTTTAATCTAGCCACGTAGCAGAGACCAATAATGATACAGTAGTGCCTTTTCTAACTCATGTCTAAGTCTTTTCTAATTTTCCATATCTCTCACTGTTCAAACGTTCCATGTACCGATAATGATGTTGTCTCTCCATTGAATTTGACAGTGGGTGCACCATGCTTGTCACTTTCGTCCTGGTGTGCAGCGGCAGGTGAGGTCACTGCTGACCCGGGTTGTGACCGATCCGATATGCTAGATGTCTTCACGTGGTGTGTTAAGGGCAAGATACAGCCTGGTGGAGTTCATTCCACTCCTGACTGGATGATCACAGCCGAAGTCCACCGATATTATTTGCGACGCCCTGGTCATGAAGCTCATTTTGGAGGCCTTCCACCCTGGCTGTCGAATTCATCAATAAAGACATCCACCCAGTGATGACGTGCTATCATTGCATTATTTTAACCATAGATCTATAGAACTGCCCATTATATATAGTGACTTATTTACTCTCGGGGACCTCTCCGGTGGCATTGTGGTTAGAGCGTCCTCCTCGGCGCCGGAGGTCGTGAGTTGGAATTGCGGCCGAGTCATACCAGATACGGTACTAGCAGAGACGGTACTAGCAGCTGCCCTGCAAGATGCTCAGCGTTAAGAAGTTAGTGTTAGGACTGGTTGGTCTGGTGTCAGGATAATGTGACTGGGTGGGACATAATACATGTCTGTGGCATGATGCCCCAATGCTAGATAACACGATAAACTGTCATGCTGTATACATATTAGTGATATCACAAAGATGGCCGCTATTGCTTAACCGGCTTGATGCAGCTGTTCCGTTTTTTGTGCCGTTTTCATGATATTTGTGCTCGGTGGCTGTCTTCGTCTGCGTTTCTGTGTTCATTATGTATTGGCTGTTCAGTTCGTATGTGTTTCTTCATCTCCTTGTTTTGGAAACGAGAACAATTAGACTTTTTCTCAGCTGTCTTGCTCCACTACTACAACTTCCATTTGAACAAACCGCCATCACGTGATACTCACCAGTCAACCCGTTTATGCTATGATGGACCCTCATTAATTGCTTTAAATGACCACTCCTTGGCTCTCCACACTACATTGTGCTCTAGACTAAACGAACTGGGACTGCATCCATCATTACCTAAATGTAAAAAGAAGCGAGAAGAGAAAAGTTGTTTCAAAGTTGGCCGGCGTAGAACAGGAAGAAGTATTCCAGTTATCTCCCTTATGCCCTTTCCGGCTCGACAATTTAAAAATTCGACTGTTAATTTAGATAACCTAATTAAAATCCCTATTAATTCGTCAACCTTCGTGTCAACTATCCGAGAGATACCTCTGCGAATTGCATTGTTCAATGCCCAATCAGTAGGACCACCGCAAAAGCGCACAGAATAGTTAATTTTATCAACGACCAGAATATTGACGTCTTTTTCCTGACAGAAACATGGCTAAAAACATCAGGCAATGAGCCCAAGTGTGCGGATCTAACACCCACTGGTTACTCCATCAAGTCGTTTCCACGTAACTCATGCGTAAGTGGAATTGCTATCATCACAAAGAACTCCATGATCAAACGTCTTAACCACACCACAACATTCAATTTCGACCACACATTGTTGGAACTAGTCCAAACCACACTCACACTGGAACAAAGGTCAGTCCATATTTTCTGCCTATACTGCCCTCCTCCTAGTAGAAAAAACAAGATGACTGAATCTCACTTTTTGGAGCAGTTTCCGAATCTTCTGGAGTATGGAAATTCTATAGGTGGCAACCTGATTATTCTTGGAGATTTCAATTTTCACTTTGACTGTTCCGGGAACCCAAACACATCAAAACTCATAGATTCCATTAATGGCTTCAATCTCAAACAGTCAGTTAACCAACCCACCCAGTTAACCAACCCACCCATAAACATGGTCACATTTTAGACTGGATTCTTCATAGACCTGATGATAACATTCTACGGTCCTCCCTGGTATCCTATGAACTTTGCATCACATCACCTCTGCATTATATGCCATCTTGACGTATCAGTCCCTAACCCTCCACCTTTATCTGCTACTAAGAGAAATCTCTGTATGATAAATAGAACCAAGCTAATGCACGACATCCAAGCTAACCTCACAACTTGCTTACCTCCTACCGCAGAACAACTCGATAACTGTCTGTGTTCATTGCTCGACAAACATGCCCCAGCTACCAAGTGCAGAGTATCAATTCAGAAGTGTTCTCCATGGTATAGCAGTGTTGGGGACCAGCTTCGCACTGCTAAAAGAGAAGAATGTCACAAATATAGTCCATGCAGCGAAATCAGCCCACTACACTACTAAGATCAAGGAACGTTCCAACTGCAAAGAGCTCATCGAGATTACTAAGAAGCTAATGGCAGAGGAACAAATATACACCACTTCCAAATACCTTCTCTCTTTGCAAATTTCTTCCGTGACAAAGTACAAACCATTAGAGATAAGCTTTACACCACAATTTCAATTGACTCGTCGTCACCATACAGTTGCGATACAGAATTTGAGCGGCAACCATTAACAGCATGTGAACCTGTCTCTATGGATTTCGTACGTACAATCCTGATGACGAGTGCACCTAAGTCATGTGAACTTGATCCAATTCCAACATCACTGGGGCTTTAGTGCTTAGATGTTACTGATGTTATTAATACCTCTCTCTCATCAGGGGAATTCCCATCATTTTTCAAAACTGCCATTGTAAAGCCTCTGCTGAAGAAACCAACACTAGACCATAACGATTTAAAGAACTATCGCCCAGATTCTAATCTCCCATTCATATCAAAAATCTTAGAAAAGGTTGTTCTATCCCAGCTTAGTTCTCATCTGAATTCAAAATAGTCTTCTTAGCAATGTACAATCTGCATATCTCCCTTGCCACAGTACTGAAACTACTCTTCTAAAAGTAGTTAATGACATTCTCTCTGCTTTGGATAGCAGAAAGATTACAGTTCTCACCCTCCTTGATTTTTAGCAGTGCGAAGCTGGTCCCCAACACTGCTATACCATGGAGAACACTTCTGCAATATTTGACACAATAGACCATGATATTTTACTTCACGGTCTTCAGCATGTATTTGGCATTCATGATAACATCCTTACCGTGGTTCAAGTCCTACTTGGTCAACAGGACACAAATTGTGTCTGCAAATGGAATACACCCCATGCACAGTTGATCCATGTTGTGGTGTTCCACAAGGGAACTGTTATCTTCATTCTATACACTCTTCCGCTCTCAAGTGTCATAGATCATCATCCAGTATCTCACCAATTGTACGCTGATGACACCCAAATATAAAAATCTAGCCACCCAACTGAAGTTGATGCTACCATCCAAGGTGTAGAGAGGTGCATTTCTGATATGAAAT
Organism: Sinohyriopsis cumingii; assembly: GCA_028554795.2. Lineage (NCBI taxonomy): Eukaryota > Metazoa > Mollusca > Bivalvia > Unionida > Unionidae > Sinohyriopsis > Sinohyriopsis cumingii. The sequence continues at coordinate 38,441,630 of CM068831.1, read as the reverse complement.
CATGAATGACATGTAACGAGCTGCAGATGAATGATGATAAAACTGAGGCCATTCTGATTACAACACAAAGACGTTCTCATTCACATCCTTTACCTCAAACAATAAATATCAGCAACACCAACATTAAATTCACACAATCAGTACGAAACCTAGGTGTTACTCTGGACAGTACTCTCACATTGCACCAACATGTCATGAACATATGCAAGGCTGCATATCTTGAGCTGAGACGCATCAGCTCCATTCGCAAATATCTTTCAGTTGATGCCACTAAAACACTTGTGTGTTCATTAGTACTTTCAAGACTGGATTATTGTAACTCAGTTCTGTCTGGTTCATCACAATATCTATTTCAAAAATTTCAAAAAGTTCAAAACACAGCTGCTCGGATCATACTTAGAGTACCACGATCACAACACACCTCCCCGCTGGTCTGTACCCTACACTGGCTACCCATTCGATCCAGAATCAAACACAAAATTGTTCTCTGTGCTTCTTTTCACTGACGGACTCTAGTCCAACATACCTATGCGACCTCACCCACGTGTACACACCAGGAAGATACTTACGCTCCTCTTCTGACAATCGTATACTCGTTATTCCCGCTATGAAAACAAAGTCATATGGACAGCGTTCTTTTGCATACCAGGGCCCAGCAACGTGGAATGAATTGCCCAATGAACTTAGACACAAAGACACAGTGATCACATTCAATAGTGCTCTCAAAACACTTATTTCGACTGCAAGATTAAACTTAAAGACCTAATAATGTTTGCTACCTTAAATATTCTCCGCATGTTTTTTCTATGTTTTCTAATTTTATGGTGTTTGTGTTAGTAATCATATCATTATGTTTTTTTTTTAAATCTTGTATGTGTTATCTAATGTTGTAAAGCGCTTAGAGCTTCTAAAAATTAGGCGCTATACAAAGTCATTATTATTATTGTTATTATTATTATTATTATTATTATTATTATATGACTGAACAATTAGTAACTCTACTTCTAAAATACAAACCACACACACATTTTTAGTCTCGATAAGGTAACAAATTCAACATCTTACTCCAACCAAGTAATTTTTCATAAAATATACATTATGATACTAATTAAATTATTTTATCCGGGCGTCTACTGATCAAGTTGCCAGAGAATTAAAGTTTGACTTGCTTGCTTGGCGGGTTTTCCCACAATATTTTCCTACATTCCACCTATTGAAGGTAATGAGAAAATGTGCTTTCATTGTTTATTATCGCTTTTTCAAACACTTCTGATCTGATTGCAGGATGAATCAAGGATGATGCTTTTAATGTTTAATACATTCAGATTTTTTTTAAAAAAGTCTTCATAATTATGGCTATCCGTTTCTGCTTATAAAGCATCTTCATTACTGAACAGCTTTTCCTTTGTCTCCATGGTTCCGAAGATTATTGAATTTGGTCTATAATTTGCACACACATTAACACATGTAGTTTAAACATCTTGCTCTCGAAAGCACACTTCTCTTTTGTCTTAATATTTCCTGTTACCTTCCTATCCCTAAAATGTAAATACAATCACACGAAGACGAATGAAAGAAATATTCAAACTTTGTTTGTTTCCCTGGAAGAAGCCATCTCAAGTCATGCCATGAGCGTGTTTAGTAGCTCGTTATAGCGCACGTTTACGACCAAAGGGTTAATAAAAGTCGTGTATTTTCATGCTAAAGCGTCTCTTAAGTGTCCTCGACAATTTGGTCCTTAAAGCTCAAGATTATATGTATAGACAACTGATACAACTGATAATGACGGAGATTACAGAGGTTGTCAAATGAGCCACACTAATAAAATTGCAATCATGTTTGAAATACAACCTAAGGAGAGAAAGGATGCCTTGCCAGTCAGACTATATAAAGTCTAGTGATTGTGCATATTTATGAGTCGTTTATTGTTCGTCTTTGATGACTTTGCAATAAAAGCTTATAAATAAATATTGCTCATAATCTGATACAAATTGAAGCCTCAAGAATACTAACAATAAAATTGTTTACGGACAAATAACGACATTAGACTAATGCAGAGTTAAACTTTCAAACATTACTAGTGCATACATGTTTGGTGCCTTGTCGTTACTTGTGGACTTGTTTCAGCGTGCCTTAATAAATATTATTTTCGACTTTGTTTTCTATACAAGTGTGCATATATTTTGTCAACATTTTCATCTCGTCTAGAATGCTTTTCATTCGCCTATCGGATTATTTCATTTTAAATGCGTGACCTAACTGGGTCGGGATGTGAAGCAAGCCAAGAGGGATTTATGTGTACTGTATCGAATTTATAGCTGCATTAGCTCATTTCAGTCGTTGGATCATATATCCAACAATATATTACGATATCAGTTGTCAGCTAAAGCAGTTTTAGTTTTCTTAAATGTTTGTGACCTGTTAATTTGTATTTTCATGGCAGATAATATTCAAAATAATCGTAGGATACAATCACAGTATCAATACAGAATACACGAGCCATATATTATCTTAAGTTGCCTTTCTTTGAGCATCGCTCCAAACGTCGTTTAAATTTGTAGTTGTGGACTAATGCATGTCGTCGATGCCATCGAATTAGGCAAAAGACAGAATATCATCAAGTGCCATATTTGTTAGTGAATGTATCAAATACATTCCCTTTCTTAGACCCCAGACATCAACTCCCAGTGGAATCAGTTGTGCAACTTACAGTGCATGAATAGGAGCCATAAATATCTTCTGATTGTATTTTCCTACCATTTAATAAGTATGACAATATCAACAGTATTTACAAACATCATTTTTGATTTTTGGCCAATAAAAGTGAGTCAAGATATTCTGATAAGTCTTATTAATCCCAAAATGACCAGCCAAATGAGTTTCATGGGCCAGACAAAGTATTTCCTGTCTGTAAAATTTCGGAACTACAGTTCAATACAAAACATTACAATATGCATTCGTCTTGTCTCTGATTATAAAGCACTAACAAACAATGCCACCTCTGAGGAACAATTCAAGCTATATCATGCTTATGTGTTCCATTTGCAGGTATCCATTTTCTAATAAGACTTCCATTTTTAATGAAATAACAGACATGAACTTCAGTGGCTTCAGTTTCACTAATGGCCATTTGAAACAAAAAGATCTTATGATCTTTTTCGTATTCGATGACCCGTGATTGTCGTTTGTCACCCTTTTTAGAAAAGAAAATGAGTAGTTTAACTGGGATCAATACCTTTTGATTGATCCAAACAAGGAGTGAAGTGACCTCATCAAAAGCCTTATCAATACATGTGTCAGATAAAGAAATACTTTCCTTATCAATATCATTCTCAAAAGCTTTCTTCTCTGGTAACTGCACAAGCTGGGTATAAAACAGAGAATTCTTTTTCAGTTGGATCGACTTTCTGATCCAAACAAGTCTTGTCAATTACAAGTGAATTAACCACAACCTTTTGTCTAGCTGGGTCGTTACCAAGTGATAAACAAATGCCCTCAACGGGTAAAACACTGTTCCGACTGTCACGGGTCCGAAGACTAAGTCTGATGACAAATTTACACAATAGAGTGAATATTAACAAAGCCGCACTTTTCTCCCTGAATAAGAACACTCATTAGAAGAAGTACCTGATAATAAAGACTCTCAGAAGCTCCTGTGTCACTTAAATTATTTATAGGGACGGGATTGGCCAAAACACATAAGCATGATATAGCTTGAATTGTTCCTCAGAGGTGGCATTGTTTGTTAGTGCTTTATAATCAGAGACAAGACGAATGCATATTGTAATGTTTTTATCATAGCTTCGACATGAATGGTTCATAATACTCCATAGAGGAATTATAATATATAGCTGTACCCAAATATTAATGATCTGGCGGAAGATTTGCAGCCATCATGCAAAACTGCTTTAGGATGCAATCTGGTTTATGTGACTGGAAATTTTATTACTTGTCAAAGCTCAATTATTTGAAAGACAGGACGAAATATTCGTCTTGGCCAAAACGAAACTCATCAAAGTCCTTGACCGTATATCTAAGGTGATACGCCACAATGCCACCTCTGAGGAACAATTCAAGCTTTCCTTCTATGAAGCCCACAAATGCGAAACCTTGAAGAATGTAGTATGGGTGCGTCACTCATGCCATACACATTAGTTGTAATTGGAAAAGTTATGTGAACTTAAATCACTCTGTGTCCACGATAACAGTTCAAAATGTGTAGTCCGATATCCATGACGATGATATCCACTATACCTAAGTTTGTTATATTATGTAACCTGTCGTATTCATCGTTATTCTACAACAACTACATGTATTGGCTGATGATCTAGTTCGATGTCGAATACATGGAATAAGAAAAACAATTGTCATGTTTCCAGTTTCGTTCTGTATGATAACTTTGCTATTACCCAATATGTTTAGTAACTTATCTGTAATCTTGTGTTTTGTAATCTTGTGTTCTTCGATCTCTACATATTCGGCATGGAACACTTTTCAGGAAAAGCATTATGTTACTTATTGAAAAAATATAACATTTTGATTCCATTTTTAATAAATACGTATTTAATTAATAATGTATTTTCCGTGAGGAAAGGTTTCCTACTTTTTAAAGAAAAATTATCAATAAGATTTATTTAGTTGTCACACTTGTAAATGATCATGAATATTGTCCTGTACTAATCTGATATGAAATTATACATTATACAATATGAACAAAATGCTATATTAATTTTGAGACAATTTCATCCCTTTTCTCCGATTTTCTGTATGTATTATCCATTAGAGGTGATATGATTTCCGATACAAGTTTTCTCTTTACGTGCTGGTTATCAAAGAAGAGAATGCATTGTTTTCATCTTTACTACGTATTGCTCATTTATACTATGTATCCATAAGTTATTCGCTAAACTGATAATAACATTTTGAACTTTTTTTAAATTAATAATCTTGTATAAAGTTGAATAAAATAAGATGTTTGACCTGATCGATTTTAAAACTTAGGATAATCTGTTCATCATGAGTTCGATGCGCACAATTCAATTGCTGTTTCAAGCGGACACTTGCAATATGGTTTAAAAATTATGGATCTTAGTTTTTGGTGAGAGGAGTTTAGATGTAAACATTTTTTTTTGCAGCAGACAAAGTGGTTATTGCAAAATGCACGTGAAATCGATTCTTGGCTGGCGCACTCCACGATTGTACAAAATAGGGCCATTTTATTTTTCAACGGTAATACTATTAAAACTGGAAGAAGACCAATGCCTGACCTTTTTTTTTAATTTGTAGATAATATCAAGCTGTATTTTAGAATGTATGTGTGTGTGCGACAGAATGCATAACATTAGATTCAGATTCAACAGTGCATTTTTTTTAATTTCTCCACATTATCGGCTGAATACGAAACGTTACATCTTTTAGTATACTTCTGTTTTAAGCACAGCACTGTACAATGTACTGTTAGTTATGGCATGCATTATGCAACAAATTGACAATATCCATGTACGTCGAAAAATAGAACTCCAAACTAGATATTAGCGCATTTTGTCTGCACAAAGAAGTGTCATCGGACTGTGTATTTCTTATCATGAAACTTGACTGCACAACATAATTCTAGGTGAGGGTTGCGCTAAAGCACAAACACTATCAACGTACGAGTTTTAGAATTATCATTTCGTTGCTGATCTGCGGTTGGTACATCTGTCTCTACTGTGCATATATAAATCGTAATACACTTCCGCGGCATTTTATTATATTCCTACCTGCAATGTACAAATATTATAAAGGAGAAGCAACAATAACGATTGTATACACTCGAATTCTTTGAATTCTTACATTCACTATCCTTTTAGACTTTAACTTTGTTTGTGCATCAGGACCAATTAGTTCTAGGAGTGTCTAAAGTGATTTGAAAAACAACGTGTAGAAACTTAAGGGCGTCTTTAACTCTTAGCATTTTGACGTTGCTAAATACATATTTATTCTACAGTTTTGAAACATTAAATCATGATCAAAATGTCTTTGTTTGGTATGAAATAGCACTCCATAAACTTAATATATGTAGAAGTGGTTTATTCGCATCATTAAAAACATAATTAGACAGAGTCATACAATGTATCACATTAAGAGTGACTCGGAGTTTGAGGCCGCTATGCATTACATTTGAATAATTCACGCAGCAATAAGCTTACTTTGATCCTAGTTGTCGTTGATGGATGGGTTTTTGAAAGAAGGACGTCATCTTTAACCTTAGCTTTAAGGTTACATGCTCGCTTACATATCTGCCAACAAAGTATAATGAAGTTGGCTGGTGACCTTGACGACCTGATACTGAAGCATGATCATGACAATCGCTAAGATTGTTGATCGAATAGAAAAGTTTTAAACAAATACTTAGGCTAGCGGCCTAGCAAAATAATTTCGCTGTACAAGCCGTTTCATGGCAAATGACTTTAACACCACCAAATTTAGTTGATTTCCAACAGATCCGTTCTTATGAACTCGACATCGGATATTTTGAATGAGACATTCCTTTCTCTTTACAATGATGATGATCACGCCAATCTTTCCATTAATTATAATACGCATCTGCACACGCTACTCTTTGACAAACTGAAGTTTCCAATGAGGATCTCTGACAAAAGTGATGACCTCAACCATACCATCGCGGTGAACATGAATGACTTGAATTCATGCTCTCTACCCTGTGTGCATCTCCGATACAAGTCAGGCTAAAACCATCAAACTGCGGATACTTTGTTTACGATGACAATCAACACCACACATGGATCAGAGATGTTTCACGGTTGCTATATGGCAGTACCAAGCGGAAATCGAGTCTGTACATCTATTGCCGATCATTCACATAACTGAACCTTCTCAACAACCACGTAATGGCTATCGGTGCAGAGTTTTAAGGCCACAGAAGACATTATAAACATGTAAAGAATATGCGTTTCTTTAAGCGCCGCTTTCATAAGACTGATTACCTGGTTCCGGACAATACTAAACCATCTACTTTTGTCCAACTCATATATCAGTACTCATTGATTTCATCTGCTGGGCCAGCAGCTGACCGTCATTTATTTCACTTACTGGTCCATAGAAGTGCTGTAGGCCCGACGCCCGGCACACTGCTTGAAGTGACATATCTGTGAGTTGCCGCTTAGTTTAGAAACTATCTTGCCGTGGCCATATCTATTATGCCAGTAGATACTCTCAGAAAGACGCGGCACTGCTTGTGGTTAGCGAGGACAATATTCATTATAAAACAAAGGCGGATCGGGAGGTAGTCTAAAACAATCAGGTTGGTACCTCCGACGTTAAGTGGCTGTGAAAAGAGTACGTCGACAGCCATGAAATTGGTTTTTAAAAACACCTCAAAGTCACAATCGCACGTGTTGGGGGCATCATCGGGGACAATGTATACTGACGAGGCACGTGACTCCATGACCAGTGACCTAAACAGAAGATCACGTGCTTGTCTGCTCCTAGAAAGGTCCACGATGGATTGTGAAAACAGTACGTAAGTTCTAACCAAAGCTATCCAAACATTCCGTTACGTATTTTAACATATTGCTGACACAGTTTGCATCGAAAACAACTTTGGTTGGACGTTGTTTTCCTTTTTCAAACGAATAAGGACCTGGAAAAGAAAACCTCCTCTAACTCTCTCACTGTGTAAATAGCATGTAAAGCAATGAAATCACTCAAAACGAGTAACGTAAATGTTTGTTTCCTTCTTGATTGTCGACAGGCAGTGTGGAAACCTAATGCATATGATCTGATTTTCAACAATTACAGAACATACTATAGTGAATTTACAATCATGTTATGAAATCGTGCATTGTAACATTGATGGTTTGCGTTTCCAAACCGACAATGTTTGTCACTTACTCATTTTTGCATACACACACCGAGGTAGTTATGCAAGGAAGGGTTGCTAGATTCTGTGACCATTTTTTCAAGCTATTTAAAATGGGGGATTGTATATAGTTATGGTTTCTGGTAAAGTTGTAAGTATATGTGTGTGATAAACGGCAAACATCTCGTATAACATAAAACATAAAGTTGATAAGTGGGTAAGTTTGAAAATTCACTTCACATAGCTTATATTGATAGTAAACATTTTGCTTTTGACAAATTTTTTAAGTGTAGCAAATCATTGTTACAAACTCGTGTTGAGAAAAGGAGTGACATTTCTTGTAAAACATTGTAGTGCACTTGCCCTTTATCTTCGTTTGTCTTAGAGAAGGCCACCTTTGCAGCCGCTAGAACGTCGCTGCCGTAGAAATAGTTCATTTAGAAATGAATTTTCATTTTCCCATCCAATGGACAATGATATTAGATTAGATTTGGCAGGCATGATCATGAACGGAGAAGATGAAATACATCTTGCAGGAGGAGACACAATCAGTCAATGCCGTCGTTTGTTTTATAGTGCTTTCACGACGTAGCAACATCACGTCTCTTTTATGTCAAGATATTTGTTTTATCCCTTTTCTTCGTGGAGCTTTTCTTCTTTCTGCGGCAATTCTTTTGTTTGTGGGGATGTTGCCTTTTTTGGCGACCTTTCATATTTTTCTTCATTTAGCTTTTTCTTTTAAGATTCTATATATAAGGGGACAAAATAATGACACCTCATAAACAATTACATCCATCAGTTAAAAATGAATTGATTTTTGATTTGCATATTGTTTTTTTTTTTGTTTTGTTTTTTTTTCAAAATGGGTTTGTTAGTTTGGGGATGTTGATTATGTTTTAAAGTAATTGACGTGATCTCAAAGTAAACAGTCGTAACACTTGAAACCAGCTTATAATAAATGCGCAAGAACATTCAATGCAACGGATGGCATACGGACTACGACACAATTTGGCAGGAGAATGTGATTGAAAGGAGGTCGTGTGGGCTACCATTTGAAGAAGAAAAAAAAAAAAAGAAGTGTAGGATGATTTTAAATTTTCTTCCTTTCTTCCGAATGATGCGAAAGGAGAAATGTAAATAACAGGACATCATTATTAACACTTAACGTGTAACTAATTGGTACAAAGTAGTCTCAAATAATAACGAAGTGGTTGGTTTTAAATCGATGCGTAAATATGCATTGGTGTTGCAATGTCATAGATCAGTCATAGGGTTCAATTGTTTGGCTAACATATGTACCTGTGATCTGTTTCTTCCATATTTGAACAATAGCACATAATGAGCATTGGGACTGATTTTAAGATGTGCTTGAAATAACTGTTGTGCTGGCATTACAATGGTGTCCGTGGCGTTTAAACCAAGGTTTATTCTTCTACGTTTTATTCTAACATCTCCTCGAAGATGACAAGATGTGGTTTGACTGAAGTCAAACACGATTCCAAAATCTTCACGTAAAATGACTTCTGTAAACAAAATCGATTTAATTGAAAGAAATTTAAAGAAAGTGCAAACCTCACCTTGTAACAACGCATGGTATTTTACGCTTGACAATCAGACAAATGCGATTTGTATTCGATGAAACGCTCTAGTTTGTTTGAACCACTCGATATATAAATCAACATTTTAAAGAAATTGCGAATATGCAAGGACTCCCAACGTTTTCTAAATGTTTGTCTATCGTTTGATACTAGAGGAATTGAAGGACGAGGCAGCGATAGTAACACGTTGAGAATGCTGAAAAGATTATCAAATGCAAAATACATTTAATACATCTGAAGCTAGACTAACATTTCTAATATTGGTGTCAAAACACAAGAAAACATTTTTCTTTCGAAGATTTAAAACACATACGGCATATATTATTCCGTTCGTGATTTAATGTCTGTCCCATTAAATGTATGTGCAAGCTATGGTCGTCTTCTTATATTTATACAAATTTAGTGTCTCTAATTTCTCCGGTATTGTCTTTCTTCTCATTTCCTTTATATTTGTACGAAATTACTTTCGTGGATTTGTAATAGATCCTGTTTCGGGTTTTCTACTACGGCTTTTATCATTATCTCATGTTCACCTCTCAGTGTTTGTAAGTTAACTCCTTCTTGCTTCCATGCATCGACACCAGAAAATTTCCTGTCATGTACATCTTCCCAATGGAAAAGTTGCTGGTATAAACAACTGCATATACACGCATCTTGATAAGTATAAAGCGGAACTAATGATCGACGAATGTATTCTTAACATGGGCATGAAAACGTTTGCTCATCGCTATTTTAACACAACGTATCTTACTTACGAAAATAAATTTGGAATTATTACGCTTCGATAACCGAAATCCGACGAAAATGCCGTCATTAAAACGCAAATTACCCGTCGTCCAAACTATAATGGAATAGACGTGGATGGAATCAGTTCTGTTAACGGTTCTTGATACTCTAATAACTCAACACTGTCATTGACTTCCTTCCACTGAATTTATTGCAACAGTGAGGACAAAAGCCGTAGCGTGGTAAACTTCATATTCACGTTGTTGTTTTCTGTCTGTGATAGTATTTGCCAAGAATAACTTTTCATCTACTGTGGAAATAGCAATTATAGAAAAATTCCTCAAATGATGTTTCACTTGTATCTTGACAAACTCTCTGCAAATGCGTGCAGTTAGCAGAATTGGTAAATTCCGAATTCTAAACTAGTCATTCATAGAAATACCTTTGTTTTCTTTGTTCTTTGAGCGAATAGTGAAATCGACAGACAAACGATATCCGACAGAGAAATCTGAAGGAAATATTAATTTCTTTAACTGATGTTACACCCATCGTTAAGGGGTGTTGTCGTAGGTGTCAAACCAGGTTGTGTTTAAACGTATTGATTCAATCTGGTATAAGTCTTCACTTTCAAGAGTGCTACAAAGCATGCAAACAATGTAGCTATGAATCATACAGTCAAAGACCCTGTGAGATGGTTTATTGAAAAATGACGATTGATAAAATCGACCACTTTGAGACCTCTGGTGCGGTATGTTCGTTTGGACGCAATTATTATTATTTGCGTTAATCTGAAGCTTTACAAACTAGACGGTCACGTTGTATTTTACTATCCAAGTATTCAAAGATACAAAGAACAAACATGGATGTATTTGATTTCTTTTCTTCGAAATTCGTCCTCATCGCATGGCAAGCGCGTTGCATTGGTTCTTTATACAAAGAAATTGTCTAGTGGATTCAGAAGTATTTGTGTCTGTCTAACCTCGGGCGTCGTCTGTATGTTTGCTCGTACAACTCCTCCATGGTAAAATCTAAAAAAGAACATTTCAGATTGTGATTGAGGGAACCAAGTAGGTATAGAAAAAGAAAAGAAAAGAAAGAAACTTCTGTCCATGTGTCATTCCAAATATTTTAGTCATTTTTTTCAAACACATGGCCAAATAATTCATGAAATCTTTAAAATGCATTTGTCGCGATTTCACTTCGACTAGACTGGCTCCAACCATAATCGGTGCGATCGTTTGAATAGATTCAGAAGGAAACATTCCGTCGTATCAAGAGAAATTGTGAGCAATGATTGTAGCATCCTTACGGCTGTCTTTGTAAGGCTACATATCCTTTCTCTTCGCGCCAATATCGTCGGTGGAGTCTAAAATCGGAAAGAGACAGTGGAAAAAATTGCTTCCAGTATTAAAGTTTCACAAGCCCCATGATCAACGGAGAAATTGAAAACGTGAATGATGTTTTCTATTATGCGGTATAGTTCTCGTCTTGCGAGGTGCCCCAGTCTCTCTAGGAGGTGAAGCGTGGGTCATGCAAAGCGTAATGGTTCCGTCGGTCATGTTAAACTTGTCACTGGTTTGTTGAATGTGTTGAAGTATGTAATTATTTTGAACCGTGTGATTTATGCATGTCTACTAAATTGGAGACTTTAAACTGGATGGAGATTCTCAAACAATTGGCCTCTTTAGTTGTTGTTGTTGTTGTTGTAGGGTTAACGCCATATTTTAGCACACATAGCGGCCAGTATTAATGGTGGAGGAAAAACCCGGGTTGGCCTCTTTAGCTTGGCACTGCAATTTTGTTGTAACTAAGATGGATTCACACAAGTCTGTAATTAAATCTGCTGTTTTCTAGGGTGGCACTTCAGACATGAATAAGACCTCTTGCAAATTTCATCTTGTAGGTGTAAGCATTGGTGCACATTTGATGCAGGTCAAATTTAGCTGCAGGTCAGGTCAGGTTTTGCATCTCTATCAAATATGATAATAATTTTCTGGAGTTTCTGAGCGACTTTATCTTTGCTGGATCAGGATTCTCTTTGTCTTGTGGCCGAGGAGGTAGTGTACGTTGATTCATTTCACGCACCACATCGTCGACATCGCTGGCATGTTCTTGCGTTAAACATTTAATTAGCACGTGGGGCAAAAACAAAGAAAGTCGTCGTCTATGTCACCACTTGGCATCTACGTCCACGATCTCGCTGGACTATGGAGATCATTTTAATTTGATTACAACATTATATTTGACTAATTTATACGCACGCACTCACATCTTCTATGCATGAAAAACACACTTTATATACTTATTGACTTGGTATTATTAGCTATAAATGTCTCAAGCTAAGTCCAATTTCATTACCGGTTGATGTTGCTTTGGTAGTCATTGCTGTTTGATACTGCTGACAACTGACTACCGTGAGTGTGGATAGATTAATACAAGTTTTAGGAATTTTGGCTGGTGAAATTCTCTTTCTGTTGCCTCAGATACATTAAATCTGCGTTCCGACTGTGAAGAAGGAAAATATGGAAGAGTGAAATTAAGTCGACCCTCTGGTTAGAGATTTACAGATAGTTATTCGAAGAATACTTAAAATAAGAATACGGACAATTCGTCTGGAAATAAAAGTCACGATTGATGCGAGATCTGACATCGGGCTCTGGAAGCAAATGTCACAATAGATGCGACATCTGAATGAAAAGAAAGAACAAGAGAAAATTGAACAAAGGTAGAAATATGTATTATCATTTTCAGGTTACAGGACACTGGTCTTCTGAAAGGCTTATTAAAAAGAAGCACAAGAAGCGAGAAGTTGAGAACTCTTCAAAATTAGAAACAGAAAGATACAAACCCGTCTTAGACACAAGACGTTAAGGTAACAGAAAGAGAATGAAGAGGGAATAAAATGCATGCGAAGAGAATGAAAGGTAGAGACAGACATTAAAAGAAAGACAAAATGGAATTTGGTGATGTGTTATGACATTTGCATTGTGATTCAAAGGAGACTATTCCAAGGAAACTTATGTGTCCATCTGTCTTATTTTCTCATATTATGGATACGTTACTTAAACACACTCAAACACACAAACCATCGACCGTTGGGGAAATGAATGTATGGTTTAACATAATTTGGCAATCACTGAGTAGTGTTTCTTTTCTAACAGATACTAAAGACCCAGAAAAGGACGTGAAGTTGTTTGTTTTGACACACTTATAGACTTTACAACATCAGCTTTAACTGGCTAAATTTATATGTGCGCCTAAGTCCGACTTCTGTTGTTTCTATTGCTCGTTTGGAAGTGATAATAACTCTCCCGTTACTACTGTTATTTTGACAGAATGTGACCATGGATTGTTATTTTAAAATATAAAGACGTCATCTATTTATTTCAAAAGATGTTGTGCCTGAAGATACATACATAAAATGCGAAACTAGTTGCGCTGAATTATCGGCATTTGTTTGCATTGGTTTTTTTTATTAAAAAAAATTGAAATATACATACATGTTTGGGAATCAAAGATTTCGGGAAACCTATTCATTTTTTGTATCTTAATCTGATTTGGGATCAAGGATTTCAGGAAATATATCAATTACTTTTATCAGCATCATAGTGGAAATACGGCATATGATGTTATAAATATTGAGTATAAAACTAACTACCGCATATGACGCTACAGTACTGTACACTGTTTTATGCAAACCAGGCACTCAAATGAACTATGTTAGGAAAATAGTTGGCTTGAACTAGTACAGTTAAATGGAAACGATTATAAGCCAGCACTTAATATTTAGTCTTCTGCAAAATTATAACTCTACAAATATTTTAATGAGCTGTGTATTTGGTGCACATTTTTGGTGCAGTGTACGTCTGTTTTATGTATTCAATAATCCTGGAGATTTTGCTGATCACATATATAGTGGTTCCACTGCAAGACTATTAACTATCTTCTTAGATAATATTATTATTAGTAACAGTAGTAGCAGTAGTACCAATAGTAGTAGTAGTACCTTTAATGCTGTTTTATTATTATTATTATTATTTTTGTTAGTATTATTATTATTATTATTATTATTCAAGTGCTACTAATTACAAATGAATTGGACTGAATTTAATGCAATATTTCGTGTATTTGAAAATAAAAATCAGTACTCATTGGGTGATACAATAAACAAAGAAAACGTAAAATGTCGTATTTTACCATTATATTCTGATAATAAAGACATTACGTCTGAAAAAAATCAAACATAAATTATATAAAGTAAAGACAATTATAAAATTTAATATTGTGTATATATATATTTTGAACTTATTATTTAATCTGGTGTTGCAAAATGCCACTATATTGAACATGATCTAATCTCCTAACACAGTGTAAACAAGATATGAATATTCCAAAGAGAAAACCTGGAATATATTTCTGAACACATGAATAAATATAACGTGCAATATTTTATGTGTTTGCTTATAGTAATATTAGTATTATTAATATTGATTGTTGCAGCAGTAGTAGTCGCTGCAGTAATGGTAGCATGAGTGCATGATTTAGGAATTTAGCAACTGTAGTAGAAGTAGCATTTTCTAATGCACTTTGAGTTATAATAGTGGTAGTTGTCGTAGCAGTTGTATCAGTAGCCATAGTAGTACTATTTCCTGATGTTTTGGTTAAGACAAATAGACAAAGCAATTTCGAATTTCGTTTTTTTTATTGAAACAAATTCGCATAATATTTAGAAGTGATCGCACCTAAGGAAATATTATGTATTAAGAAAACTATAGTTTATCCCCAGTCTAGATCTAACTAATCCCGTAGTATAAAATACGTAACATCTACGTTGTTTCAGGAAATGTGTATCATTATGTATTCACCAAGGAACGTGCAGTTTGTGGTGCCTAGCATTTTCTTTAGAAAATGCGGTTGAATTCGCCAAATATTATTATTGAGAGATTCATCCTATATGAATTGAATATAGCTCTTACATAACACAATCTGTCAATACTATCTGAGAATTTTCTGTAATGTCTCATGTTAGAAAACGTGGATAACAACATTTCCGGTATATATATCTAATATAATTTTCTTAAGGAATATTGTATTCCTGAATATTATGCAAACAGTAGTAAATTGTAAGAAAGAAGGTAGTCCTGAGGCATTCACTTCTGCTTAATACTAGTGATTATCGCACTCCAAAGTGTACTAGCAAAATTTAATTATATTTTATAGCCAAAACTATGCATTCAATACACCACATTATGCACTTATGTCATTCAGCCAAACAAACATTTCCTTATATACGCCTTTGTAAAAATGGCTGTGATTTTGTTCAATATAAATCGATACCTTACTAATTTGGCGCGAGATTTATTATTTTTTTTATTTTCTGCCTATCTGAGCGTTAGATACATGGTCAATGTATGCGATTCCGAAGATCTTGCGGAAGCATCTCATTTCAATGAATCCTGTTCTGTAGATCTGATGTGAGTGTCAATGGAAGCAATAGCAATGTTTGTATCCTTCCATATTGGCCTCAAGCTTGTTATTGCTGCTGTTGTCCGGGCAATCCTGCTAAGTAATTCTAGTTTTGAGTCCTCATCTTTCATAATAGCTCACAAGTACCTGAAACTTGTGACTGTTTCCAGCTTCTGTCTAAGTACTTTTATTTCTGCACTGGTACCATTGGTGTTGTTTGTCACCCAAGTCAGAAAGTACATTTTTTATCTCCTGTTAATCCATCACTATCATCTGTAAAGCGAAGTTTGGTGGTTGTTCTTTCTCCGATCCTTTCCAAAACATTGCTGAGGAGTGTATGTGGCAGTATGCAACCCTGTTTGACTTCCAACTGTTGTTCGACCTTGTTGAAAGCTTTGATGGCATGGTACAGATTTTGCTGATGCTAAAAGTGTTTCTCTCAAAGGAGTCTGATATTGAAAATATTTGTTTCTTTATGCTCCTTATTTCTCGAAAACCTGCTTGCTCTTCAGCAAAAAAGTCTCTGCTTGAGTCTTTCGTCTTCAGCATGACTTCGCTTGGGCGGCTGATCAGACTGACGGTGTTGTGGTTTTGACATAACTGCAGGTTTCCTTTCTTGGGGAGCACGATGACCAAAGGTTGAGTACATGTTTTGGGTCATTCTACTGTCTGCAATAACTTGTTGCAGATTGTTTTTAGGACAGTGACTATCTTTTCTCTTCCTATTTGAATGAGTTCTGCTGGCATGTTGTCAACGCCAGCTGAATTTTCTGTCTTTACTGACCTAACTGCAGTTTCTCCTTCTCACGAAGAATGGTGTTGTCATCAATTTATTTTGCTGGAAGGTGCTTTAATACTGTTGGGTCTCCTTGGGTTTTATAATTGTAAAATTGTGAGCAGTATTCTGCCAATTGTTTGAGGATCTCTTGATCTTCTGTGGGCCATTTTCCTGACTTGTCTTGGATGGTGGTACTTGTTTAAGATATGTGAGATCTTTCACCAGCTGGTATCCATCGTGCTAACGTTTCTGCTTTGACTGTCTTGGATTTCAAAGCATTGTCTTTCTATCTAGACTCCTGTGCTTTTCTCGTACTTTTCCTGATCATGTTACTTAACTCTCTGTGTTTTCTAGCTCATTAATTGTCTCTTTTTTCTTTTGTCACATATTTCAATTATATCGGTTGTGAGCCAAGGTTTTTTGCTCGAAGATTGTTGCAATGATCTCGCTGGCTGTGCTAGTCACATCTGTGCTGAATGTGGTTGTTAAGCACACTAGGTCCGTGTTGTGGTTGTCCAGGGTTATCAAATGTGCAAATTTACCATATATCGTTGCTTGGAATGCTTCTTCGGCGTTTGGATTTTTCCATTTTTCAAGGTCAAATGTTATTTTTGGTTGGTATGGCGTTTTGATCACTTTTAATATATCATGATCAATTCCAATATCTGCTCGTGGGAACCGTTGCGTTATTGCGATATTCAGTCCCGTGCTGAATCGTCTTGTCACCAAGATGGAGTCGGTCTTGTTGTCATATTGTCCGTTTGGACCGTGCCAGGCCCATCTTCAATATCCTTTGTGAGGGCCGAACGTGATGGTTAGCACAAGATTGTTGTAGGCGACAATGTCCAAAAGCCCGAGACCACTTTCATTTGTCTCTACATTGCAGAAGGGTCCACAAATCCTTTGCCAGTTTGTCTGTGAATCAACTCCTACCTTTGCATTCCAGTCTCCTTGTACAAACCGAATCTTTTTTTTGGTGGGGGGGGCGATTTGTTAATGACATCTTGCAGTTGATTATAACATTCTACAGTTCGGCTTCATCATAGTTAGGCGTCGGTACACAATATAATTGTGATATTAAAGGGAGCCGCCCTCGGACGGATGGTAATAAGTCTGTTTGAGACTGGGCAGCAACACATTATGCTGTTCACAAGAAATACAACGCCATGATTGTGTTTGTCCCTCATCGGCTGAAGCGAAGCTTATGTCCTTCTTCTGTTCTTATTTCGCCAAAGTTTTAATCTCTCACTGTTCAAACGTTCCATGTACCGATAATGATGTTGTCTCTCCATTGAATTTGACAGTGGGTGCACCATGCTTGTCACTTTCGTCCTGGTGTGCAGCGGCAGGTGAGGTCACTGCTGACCCGGGTAGCGACCGATCCGATATGCTAGATGTCTTCACGTGGTGTGTTAAGGGCAAGATACAGCCTGGTGGAGTTCATTCCACTCCTGACTGGATGATCACAGCCGAAGTCCACCGATATTATTTGCGACGCCCTGGTCATGAAGCTCATTTTGGAGGCCTTCCACCCTGGCTGTCGAATTCATCGATAAAGACATCCACCCAGTGATGACGTGCTATCATCGCATTATTTTAACCATAGATCTATAGAACTGCCCATTATATATAGTGACTTATTTACTCTCGGGGACCTCTCCGGTGGCATTGTGGTTAGAGCGTCCTCCTCGGCGCCGGAGGTCGTGAGTTGGAATTGCGGCCGAGTCATACCAGATACGGTACTAGCAGAGACGGTACTAGCAGCTGCCCTGCAAGATGCTCAGCGTTAAGAAGTTAGTGTTAGGACTGGTTGGTCTGGTGTCAGGATAATGTGACTGGGTGGGACATAATACATGTCTGTGGCATGATGCCCCAATGCTAGATAACACGATAAACTGTCATGCTGTATACATATTAGTGATATCACAAAGATGGCCGCTATTGCTTAACCGGCTTGATGCAGCTGTTCCGTTTTTTGTGCCGTTTTCATGATATTTGTGCTCGGTGGCTGTCTTCGTCTGCGTTTCTGTGTTCATTATGTATTGGCTGTTCAGTTCGTATGTGTTTCTTCATCTCCTTGTTTTGGAAACGAGAACAATTAGACTTTTTCTCAGCTGTCTTGCTCCACTACTACAACTTCCATTTGAACAAACCGCCATCACGTGATACTCGATAGTCAACCCGTTTATGCTATGATGGACCCTCATTAATTGCTTTAAATGACCACTCCTTGGCTCTCCACACTACATTGTGCTCTAGACTAAACGAACTGGGACTGCATCCATCATTACCTAAATGTAAAAAGAAGCCAAAAGAGAAAAGCCCTTTCAAAGTTGGCCGGCGTAGAACAGGAAGAAGTATTCCAGTTATCTCCCTTATGCCCTTTCCGGCTCGACAATTTAAAAATTCGACTGTTAATTTAGATAACCTAATAAAAATCCCTATTAATTCGTCAACCTTCGTGTCAACTATCCGAGAGATACCTCTGCGAATTGCATTGCACAATGCCCAATCAGTAGGACCACCGCAAAAGCGCACAGAATAGTTAATTTTATCAACGACCAGAATATTGACGTCTTTTTCCTGACAGAAACATGGCTAAAAACATCAGGCAATGAGCCCAAGTGTGCGGATCTAACACCCACTGGTTACTCCATCAGGTCGTTTCCACGTAACTCATGCGTATGTGGAATTGCTATCATCACAAAGAACTCCATGATCAAACGTCTTAACCACACCACAACATTCAATTTCGACCACACATTGTTGGAACTAGTCCAAACCACACTCACATTGGAGCAAAGGTCAGTCCATATTTTCTGCCTATACTGCCCTCCTCCTAGTAGAAAAAACAAGATGACTGAATCTCACTTTTTGGAGCAGTTTCCGAATCTTCTGGAGTATGGAAATTCTATAGGTGGCAACCTGATTATTCTTGGAGATTTCAATTTTCACTTTGACTGTTCCGGGAACCCAAACACATCAAAACTCATAGATTCCATTAATGGCTTCAATCTCAAACAGTCAGTTAACCAACCCACCCAGTTAACCAACCCACCCATAAACATGGTCACATTTTAGACTGGATTCTTCATAGACCTGATGATAACATTCTACGGTCCTCCCTGTTATCCTATGAACTTGCATCACATCACCTCTGCATTATATGCCATCTTGACGTATCAGTCCCTAACCCTCCACCTTTATCTGCTACTAAGAGAAATCTCTGTATGATAAATAGAACCAAACTAATGCACGACATCCAAGCTAACCTCACAACTTGCTTACCTCCTACCGCAGAACAACTCGATAACTGTCTGCGTTCATTGCTCGACAAACATGCCCCAGCTACCAAGTGCAGAGTATCAATTCAGAAGTGTTCTCCATGGTATAGCAGTGTTGGGGACCAGCTTCGCATTGCTAAAAGAGAAGAATGTCACAAATATAGTCCATGCAGCGAAATCAGCCCACTACACTACTAAGATCATGGAAAGTTCCAGCTGCAAGGAGCTCTTCGAGATTACTAAGAAGCTAATGGCAGAGGAACAAATCTACACCACTTCCAAATACCTTCTCTCTTTGCAAATTTCTTCCGTGACAAAGTACAAACCATTAGAGATAAGCTTTACACCACAATTTCAATTGACTCGTCGTCACCATACAGTTGCGATACAGAATTTGAGCGGCAACCATTAACAGCATGTGAACCTGTCTCTATGGATTTCGTACGTACAATCCTGATGACGAGTGCACCTAAGTCATGTGAACTTGATCCAATTCCAACATCACTGGGGCTTTAGTGCTTAGATCCAGTATTGTCTTCACTAACTGATGTTATTAATACCTCTCTCTCATCAGGGGAATTCCCATCATTTTTCAAAACTGCCATTGTAAAGCCTCTGCTGAAGAAACCAACACTAGACCATAACGATTTGAAGAACTATCGCCCAGATTCTAATCTCCCATTGATATCAAAAATCTTAGAAGAGGTTGTTCTATCCCAGCTTGGTTCTCATCTGAATTCAAAATAGTCTTCTTAGCAATGTACAATCTGCATATCTCCCTTGCCACAGTACTGAAACTACTCTTCTAAAAGTAGTTAATGACATTCTCTCTGCTTTGGATGGCAGAAAGATTACAGTTCTCACCCTCCTTGATTTTTAGCAGTGCGAAGCTGGTCCCCAACACTGCTATACCATGGAGAACACTTCTGCAATATTTGACACAATAGACCATGATATTTTACTTCACGGTCTTCAGCATGTATTTGGCATTCATGATACATCCTTACCGTGGTTCAAGTCCTACTTGGTCAACAGGACACAAATTGTGTCTGCAAATGGAATACACCCCATGCACAGTTGATCCATGTTGTGGTGTTCCACAAGGGTCTGTTCTTGGAACTGTTATCTTCATTCTATACACTCTTCCGCTCTCAAGTGTCATATATCATCATCCAGTATCTCAACAATTGTACGCTGATGACACCCAAATATAAAGATCTAGCCAAAACCTGAAGTGGATGTACCATCCAAGGTGTAGAGAGGTGCATTTCATGAATGACATGTAACGAGCTGCAGATGAATGATGATAAAACTGAGGCCATTCTGATTACAACACAAAGACGTTCTCATTCACATCCTTTACCTCAAATAATAAATATCAGCAACACCAACATTAAATTCACACAATCAGTACGAAACCTAGGTGTTACTCTGGACAGTACTCTCACATTGCACCAACATGTCATGAACATATGCAAGGCTGCATATCTTGAGCTGAGACACATCAGCTCCATTCGCAAATATCTTTCAGTTGATGCCACTAAAACACTTGCGTGTTCATTAGTACTTTCAAGACTGGATTATTGTAACTCAATTCTGTCTGGTTCATCTCAATATCTATTTCAAAAATTTCACAAAGTTCAAAACACGGCTGCTCGGATCATACTTAGAGTACCACGATCACAGCACACCTCCCCGCTGCTCTGTACCCTACACTGGCTATCCATTCGATCCAGAATCAAACACAAAATTGTTCTCTGTGCTTCTTTTCACTGACGGACTCTAGTCCAACATACCTATGCGACCTCACCCATGTGTACACACCAGCAAGATACTTACGCTCCTCTTCTGACAATCGTATACTCGTTATTCCCGCTATGAAAACAAAGTCATATGGACAGCGTTCTTTTGCATACCAGGGCCCAGCAACGTGGAATGAATTGCCCAATGAACTTAGACACAAAGACACAGTGATCACATTCAATAGTGCTCTCAAAACACGTATTTCGACTGCAAGATTAAACTTAAAGACCTAATAATGTTTGCTACCTTAAATATTCTCAGCATGTTTTTTCTATGTTTTCTAATTTTATGGTGTTTGTGTTAGTAATCATATCATTATGTTTTTTTTAAATCTTGTATGTGTTATCTAATGTTGTAAAGCGCTTAGAGCTTCTAAAAATTAGGCGCTATACAAAGTCATTAATATTATTGTTATTATTATTATTATTATTATTATTATTATTATTATTATTATTATTATTATTATATGACTGAACAATTAGTAACTCTACTTCTAAAATACAAACCACACACACATTTTTAGTCTCGATAAGGTAACAAATTCAACATCTTACTCCAACCAAGTAATTTTTCATAAAATATACATTATGATACTAATTAAATTATTTTATCCGGGCGTCTACTGATCAAGTTGCCAGAGAATTAAAGTTTGACTTGCTTGCTTGGCGGGTTTTCCCACAATATTTTCCTACATTCCACCTATTGAAGGTAATGAGAAAATGTGCTTTCATTGTTTATTATCGCTTTTTCAAACACTTCTGATCTGATTGCAGGATGAATCAAGGATCATGCTTGTAATGTTTAATACATTCAGATTTTTTTTATAAAAAAAGTCTTCATAATTATGGCTATCCGTTTCTGCTTATACAGCATCTTCATTACTGAACAGCGTTTCCTTTGTCTCCATGGTTCCGAAGATTATTGAATTTGGTCTATAATTTGCACACACATTAACACATGTACTTTAAACATCTTGCTCTCGAAAGCACACTTCTCTTTTCTCTTAATATTTCCTGTTACCTTCCTATCCCTAAAATGTAAATACAATCACACGAAGACGAAGGAAAGAAATAATCAAACTTTGTTAGTTTCCCTGGAAGAAGCCATCTCAAGTCATGCCAAGTGCATGTTTAGTAGCTCGTTATAGCGCACGTTTACGACCAAAGGGTTAATAAAAGTCGTGTATTTTCATGTTAAAGCGTCTCTTAAGTGTCCTCGACAATTTGGTCCTTAAAGCTCAAGATTATATGTATAGACAACTGATACAACTGATAATGAAGGAGATTACAGAGTTTGTCAAATAAGCCACACTAGTAAAATTGCAATCATGTTTGAAATACAACCTAAGGAGAGAAAGGATGCCTTGCCAGTCAGACTATATAAAGTCTAGTGATTGTGCATATTTATTAGTCGTTTATTGTTCGTCTTTGATGACTTTGCAATATAAGCTTATAAATAAATATTGCTCATAATCTGATACAAATTGAAGCCTCAAGAATACTAACAATAAAATTGTTTACGGACAAATAACGACATTAGACTAATGCAGAGTTAAACTTTCAAACATTACTAGTGCATACATGTTTGGTGCCTTGTCGTTACTTGTGGACTTGTTTCAGCGTGCCTTAATAAATATTATTTTCGACTTTGTTTTCTATACAAGTGTGCATATATTTTGTTAACATTTTCATCTCGTATAGAATGCTTTTCATTCGCCTATCGGATTATTTCATTTTAAATGCTTGACCTAACTGAGTCGGGATGTGAAGCAAGCCAAGAGGGATTTATGTGTACTGTATCGAATTTATAGCTGCATTAGCTCATTTCAGTCGTTGGATCATATATCCAACAATATATTACGATATCAGTTGTCAGCTAAAGCAGTTTTAGTTTTCTTAAATGTTTGTGACCTGTTAATTTGTATTTTCATGGCAGATAATATTCAAAATAATCGTAGGATACAATCACAGTATCAATACAGAATACACGAGCCATATATTATCTTAAGTTGCCTTTCTTTGAGCATCGCTCCAAACGTCGTTTAAATTTGTAGTTGTGGACTAATGCATGTCGTCGATGCCATCGAATTAGGCAAAAGACAGAATATCATCAAGTGCCATATTTGTTAGTGAATGTATCAAATACATTCCCTTTCTTAGACCCCAGACATCAACTCCCAGTGGAATCAGTTGTGCAACTTACAGTGCATGAATAGGAGCCATAAATATCTTCTGATTGTATTTTCCTACCATTTAATAAGTATGACAATATCAACAGTATTTACAAACATCACTTTTGATTTTTGGCCAATAAAAGTGAGTCAAGATATTCTGATAAGTCTTATTAATCCCAAAATGACCAGCCAAATGAGTTTCATGGGCCAGAGAAAGTATTTCCTGCCTGTAAAATTTCGGAACTACAGTTTGATAGTTCATTGACCACACGTCACCGGCAGGTATCCATTTTCTAATAAGACTTGCATTTTTAATGAAATAACAGACATGAACTTCAGTGGCTTCAGTTTCACTAATGGCCATTTGAAACAAAAAGATCTTATGATCTTTTTCGTATTCGATGAACCGTGATTGTCGTTTGTCACCCTTTTTAGAAAAAAAAAATGAGTAGATTAACTGTGATCAATACCTTTTGATTGATCCAAACAAGGAGTGAAAGTGACCTCATCAAAAGCCTTAATAATACATGTGTCAGATAAAGAAATACTTTCCTTATCAATATCATTCTCAAAAGCTTTCTTCTCTGGTAACTGCACAAGGTGGGTATAAAACAGGGAATTCTTTTTCAGTTGGATCGACTTTCTGATCCAAACAAGTCTTGTCAATTACAAGTGAATTAACCACAACCTTTTGTCTAGCTGGGTCGTTGCCAAGTGATAAACAAATGCCCTCAACGGGTAAAACACGGTTCCGACTGTCACGGGTCCGAAGACTAAGTCTGATGACAAATTTACACAATAGAGTGAATATTAACAAAGCCGCACTTTTCTCCCTGAATAAGAACACTCATTAGAAGAAGTACCTGATAATAAAGACTCTCAGAAGCTCCTGTGTCACTTAAATTATTTATAGGGACGGGATTGGCCAAAACACATAAGCATGACATAGCTTGAATTGTTTTTTTTGCTTTATAATCAGAGACAAGACGAATGCATATTGTAATGTTTTTATCATAGCTTCGATATGAATGGTTCATAATACTCCATAGAGGAATTATAATATATAGCTGTACCCAAATATTAATGATCTGGCGGAAGATTTGCAGCCATCATGCAAAACTGCTTTAGGATGCAATCTGGTTTATGTGACTGGAAATTTTATTACTTGTCAAAGCTCAATTATTTGAAAGACAGGACGAAATATTCGTCGTGGCCAAAACGAAACTCATCAAAGTCCTTGATCGTATATCTAAGTTGATACGCCACAATGCCACCTCTGAGGAACAATTCAAGCTTTTCTTCTATGAAGCCCACAAATGCGAAACCTTGAAGAATGTAGTATGGGTGCGTCACTCATGCCATACACATTAGTTGTAATTGGAAAAGTTATGTGAACTTAAATCACTCTGTGTCCACGATAACAGTTCAAAATGTGTAGTCCGATATCCATGACGATGATATCCACTATACCTAAGTTTGTTATATTATGTAACCTGTCGTATTCATCGTTATTCTACAACAACTACATGTATTGGCTGATGATCTAGTTCGATGTCGAATACATGGAATAAGAAAAACAATTGTCATGTTTCCAGTTTCGTTCTGTATGATAACTTTGCTATTACCCAATATGTTTAGTAACTTATCTGTAATCTTGTGTTTTGTAATCTTGTGTTCTTCGATCTCTACATATTCGGCATGGAACACTTTTCAGGAAAAGCATTATGTTACTTATTGAAAAAATATAACATTTTGATTCCATTTTTAATAAATACGTATTTAATTAATAATGTATTTTCCGTGAGGAAAGGTTTCCTACTTTTTAAAGTAAAATTATCAATAAGATTTATTTAGTTGTCACACTTGTAAATGATAATGAATATTGCACTGTACTAATCTGAAATGAAATTATACATTATACAATATGAACAAAATGCTATATTAATTTTGAGACAATTTCATCCCTTTTCTCCGATTTTCTGTATGTATTATCCATTAGAGGTGATATGATTTCCGATACAAGTTTTCTCTTTACGTGCTGGTTATCAAAGATGAGAATGCATTGTTTTCATCTTTACTACGTATTGCTCATTTATACTATGTATCCAGAAGTTATTCGCTAAACTGATAATAACATTTTGAATTTTTTTAAAATTAATAATCTTGTATAAAGTTGAATAAAATAAGATGTTTGACCTGATCGATTTTAAAACCTACGATAATCTGTTCATCATGAGTTCGATGCGCACAATTCAATTGCTGTTTCAAGCGGACACTTGCAATATGGTTTAAAAATTATGGATCTTAGTTTTTGGTGAGAGGAGTTTAGATTTAAACATTTTTTTTTGCAGCAAAGTGGTTATTGCAAAATGCACGTGAAATCGATTCTTGGCTGGCGCACTCCACCATTGTATGAAATAGGGCCACTTTATTTTTCAACGGTAATACTATTAAAACTGGAAGAAGACCAATGCCTGTAAAAGTACCCTGACCTTTTTTTTAATTTGTAGATAATATCAAGCTGTATTTTAGAATGTATGTGTGTGTGCGACAGAATGCATAACATTAGATTCAGATTCAACAGTGCTTTTTTTTTTTTTAATTTCTCTTCATTATCGGCTGAATACGAAACGTTACATCTTTTAGAATACTTCTGTTTTAAGCACAGCACTGTACAATGTACTATTAGTTATGGCATGCATTATGCAACAAATTGACAATATCCATGTACGTCGAAAAATAGAACTCCAAACTAGATATTAGCGCATTTTGTCTGCACAAAGAAGTGTCATCGGACTGTGTATTTCTTATCACGAAACTTGACTGCACAACATAATTCTAGGTGAGGGTTGCGCTAAAGCACAAACACTATCAACGTACGAGTTTTAGAATTATCATTTCGTTGCTGATCTGCGGTTGGTACATCTGTCTCTACTGTGCATATATAAATCGTAATACACTTCCGCGGCATTTTATTATATTCCTACCTGCAATGTACAAATATTATAAAGGAGAAGCAACAATAACGATTGTATACACTCGAATTCTTTGAATTCTTACATTCACTATCCTTTTAGACTTCAATTTTGTTTGTGCATCAGGACCAATTAGTTCTAGGAGTGTCTAAAGTGATTTGAAAAACAACGTGTAGAAACTTAAGGGCGTCTTTAACTCTTAGCATTTTGACGTTGCTAAATACATATTTGTTCTACATTTTTGAAACATTAAGTAATGATCAAAATGTCTTTGTTTGGTATGAAATAGCACTCCATAAACTTAATATATGTAGAAGTGGTTTATTCGCATCATTAAAAACATAATTAGACAGAGTCATATAATGTATCACATTAAGAGTAAATCGGAGTTTGAGGCCGCTATGCATTACATTTGAATAATTCACGCAGCAATAAGTTTACTTTGATCCTAGTTGTCGATACTTTGTTTACGATGACAATCAACACCACACATGGATCAGAGATGTTTCACGGTTGCTATATGGCAGTACCAAGCGGAAGTCTAGTCTGTACATCTGTTGCCGATCATTCACATAACTGAACGTTGTCAACAACCACGTAATGTCTATCGGTGCAGAGTTTTAAGGCCACAGAAGACATTATAAACATGTAAAGAATATGCGTTTCTTTAAGCGCCGCTTTCATAAGACTGATTACCTGGTTCCGGACAATATTAAACCATCTACTTTTTTCTAACTCATATATCAGTAATCATTGATTTCATCTGCTGGGCCAGCAGCTGACCGTCATTTATTTCACTTACTGGTCCATAGAGGTGCTGTAGGCCAGACGCCAGGCACACTGCTTGAAGTGACATATCTGTGAGTAGCCGCTTAGTTTAGAAACTATCTTGCCGTGGCCATATCTATTATGCCAGTAGATACTCTCAGAAAGACGCGGCACTGCTTGTGGTTAGCGAGGACAATATTCATTATAAAACAAAGGCGGATCGGGAGGTAGTCTAAAACAATCAGGTTGGTACCTCCGACGTTAAGTGGCTGTAAAAAGAGTACGTGGACAGGCATGAAATTGGCTTTTAAAAACACCTCAAAGTCACAATCGCACGTTTCGGGGCAACATCGGGGACAATGTATACTGACGAGGCACGTGACTCCATGACCAGTGACCTAAACAGAAGATCACGTGCTTGTCTGCTCCTAGAAAGGTCCACGATGGATTGTGAAAACAGTACGTAGGTTCTAACCAAAGCTATCCAAACATTCCGTTACGTATTTTAACATATTGCTGACACAGTTTGCATCGAAAACAACTTTGGTTGGACGTTGTTTTCCTTTTTCAAACAAATAAGGACCTGGAAAAGAAAACCTCCTCTAACTCTCTCACTGTGTAAATAGCATGTAAAGCAATGAAATCACTCAAAACGAGTAACGTAAATGTTTGTTTCCTTCTTGATTGTCGACAGGCAGTGTGGAAACCTAATGCATATGATCTGATTTTCAACAATTACAGAACATACTATAGTGAATTTACAATCATGTTATGAAATCGTGCATTGTAACATTGATGGTTTGCGTTTCCAAACCGACAATATTTGTCACTTACTCATTTTTGCATACACACACCGAGGTAGTTATGCAAGGAAGGGTTGCTAGATTCTGTGACCATTTTTTCAAGCTATTTAAAATGGGGGATTGTATATAGTTATGGTTTCTGGTAAAGTTGTAAGTATATGTGTGTGATAAACGGCAAACATCTCGTATAACATAAAACATAAAGTTGATAAGTGGGTAAGTTTGAAAATTCACTTCACATAGCTTATATTGATAGTAAACATTTTGCTTTTGACAAATTTTTTAAGTGTAGCAAATCATTGTTACAAACTCGTGTTGAGAAAAGGAGTGACATTTCTTGTAAATCATTGTGGTGCACTTGCCCTTTATCTTCGTTTGTCTTAGAGTAGGCAACCTTTGCAGCCGCTAGAACAGTAGTAGACGTCGTCGCTGCCGTAGAAATAGTTCATTTAGAAATGAATTTTCATTTTCCCATCCAATGGACAATGATATTAGATTAGATTTGGCAGGCATGATCATGAACGGAGAAGATGAAATACATCTTGCAGGAGGAGACACAATCAGTCAATGCCGTCGTTTGTTTTATAGTGCTTTCACGACGTAGCAACATCACGTCTCTTTTATGTCAAGATATTTGTTTTATCCCTTTTCTTCGTGGAGCTTTTCTTCTTTCTGCGGCAATTCTTTTGTTTGTGTGAATGTTGCCTTTTTTCTCGACCTTTCATATTTTTCTTCATTTAGCTTTTTCTTTAAATTTTCTGTATATAAGGGGACAAAATAATGACACCTCATAAACAGTTTACATCCATCAGTTAAAAATGAATTGATTTTTGGTTTGCATATTGTTTTTTTGTTGTTTTGTTTTTTCTTCAAAATGGGTTTGTTAGTTTGGGTATGTTGATTATGTTTTAAAGTAATTGACGTGATCTCAAAGTAAACAGTCGTAACACTTGAAACCAGCTTCTAATAAATGCGCAAGAACCTTCAATGCAACGGATGGCATACGGACTACGACACAATTTGGCAGGAGAATGTGATTGAAAGGAGGTCGTGTGGGCTACCATTTGAAGAAGAAAAAAAAAGAAGTGCAGGATGATTTTAAATTTTCTTCCCTTCTTCAGAATGATGCGAAAGGAGAAATGTAAATAACAGGACATCATTATTAACACTTAACGTGTAACTAATTGGTACAAAGTAGTCTCAAATAATAGCAAAGTGGTTGGTTTTAAATCGATGCGTAAATATGCATTGGTGTTGCAATGTCATAGATCAGTCATAGGGTTCAATTGTTTGGCTAACATATGTACCTGTGATCTGTTTCTTCCATATTTGAACAATAGCACATAATGAGCATTGGGACTGATTTTGGGATGTGCTTGAAATAACTCTTGTGTGATGTAAATGATGCTGGCATTACAATGGTGTCCGTGGCGTTTAAACCAAGGTTTATTCTTCTACGTCTTATTCTAACATCTCCTCGAAGATGCCACGATGTGGTTTGACTAAAGTCAAACACGATTCCAAAATCTTCACGAAAAATGACTTCTGTAAACAAAATCGATTTAATTGAAAGAAATTTAAAGAAAGTGCAAACCTCACCTTGTAACAACGCATGGTATTTTACGCTTGACAATCAGACAAATGCGATTTGCATTCGATCAAACGCTCTAGTTTGTTTGAACCACTCGATATATAAATCAACATTTTAAAGAAATTGCGAATATGCAAGGACTCCCAACGTTTTCTAAATGTTTGTCTATCGTTTGATACTAGAGGAATTGAAGGCAGCGATAGGAACACGCTGAGAATGCTGAAAAGATTATCAAATGTAAAATACATTTAATACATCTGAAACTAGACTAACATTTCTAATATTGGTGTCAAAACACAAGAAAACATTTTTCTTTCGAAGATTTAAAACACATACGGCATATATTATTCCGTTCGTGATTTAATGTCTGTCCCATTAAATGTATGTGCAAGCTATGGTCGTCTTCTTATATTTATACAAATTTAGTGTCTCTAATTTCTCCGGTATTTTCTTTCTTCTCATTTCCTTTATATTTGTACGAAATTACTTTCGTGGATTTGTAATAGATCCTGTTTCGGGTTTTCTACTACGGCTTTTATCATTATCTCATGTTCACCTCTCAGTGTTTGTAAGTTAACTCCTTCTTGCTTCCATGCATCGACACCAGAAAATTTCCTGTCATGTACATCTTCCCAATGGAAAAGTTGCTGGTATAAACAACTGCATATACACGCATCTTGATAAGTATAAAGCGGAACTAATTATCGACGAATGTATTCTTAACAGGCATGAAAACGTTTGCTCATCGCTATTTTAACACAACGTATCTTACTTACGAAAATAAATTTGGAATTATTACGCTTCGATAACCGAAATCCGACGAAAATGCCGTCAATAAAATGCAAATTACCCGTCGTCCAAACTATAATGGAATAGACGTGGATGGAATCAGTTCTGTTAACGGTTCTTGATACTTTAATAACTCAACACTGTCATTGACTTCCTTCCACTGAATTTATTGCAACAGTGAGGACAAAAGCCGTAGCGTGGTAAACTTCATATTCACGTTGTTGTTTTCTGTCTGTGATAGTATTTGCCAAGAATAACTTTTCATCTGTTGTGGAAATAGCAATTATAGAAAAATTCCTCAAATGATGTTTCACTTGTATCTTGACAAACTCTCTGTAAATGCGTGCAGTTAGCAGAATTGGTAAATTCCGAATTCTAAACTAGTCATTCATAGAAATACCTTTGTTTTCTTTGTTCTTTGAGCGAATAGTGAAATCGACAGACAAACGATATCCGACAGAGAAATCTGAAGGAAATATTAATTTCTTTAACTGATGTTACACCCATCGTTAAGGGGTGTTGTCGTAGGTGTCAAACCAGGTTGTGTTTAAACGTATTGATTCAATCTGGTATAAGTCTTCACTTTCAAGAGTGCTACAAAGCATGCAAACAATGTAGCTATGAATCATACAGTCAAAGACTCTGTGAGATGCTTTATTGAAAAATGACGATTGATAAAATCGACCACTTTGAGACCTCTGGTGCGGTATGTTCGTTTGGACGCAATTATTATTATTTGCGTTAATCTGAAGCTTTACAAACTAGACGGTCACGTTGTATTTTACTATCCAAGTATTCAAAGATACAAAGAACAAACATGGATGTATTTGATTTCTTTTCTTCGAAATCGTCCTCATCGCATGGCAAGCGCGTTGCATTGGTTTTTTATACAAACAAATTGTCTAGAGGATTCAGAAGTATTTGTGTCTGTCTAACCTCGGGCGTCGTCTGTATGTTTGCTCGTACAACTCCTCCATGGTAAAATCTAAAAAAGAACATTTCAGATTGTGATTGAGGGAAGCAAGTAGGTAGAGAAAAAGCGTGGAAAGAAGCTTCTGTCCATGTGTCATTCCAAATATTTTAGTCATTTTTTTCACACACATGGCCAAATAATTCATGAAATCTTTAAAATGCATTTGTCGCGATTTCACTTCGACTAGACTGGCTCCAACCATAATCGGTGCGATCGTTTGAATAGATTCAGAAGGAAACATTCCGTCGTATCAAGAGAAATTGTGAGCAATGATTGTAGCATCCTTACGGCTGTCTTTGTAAGGCTACATATCCTTCCTCTTCGCGCCAATATCGTCGGTGGAGTCTAAAATCGGAAAGAGACAGTGGAAAAAATTGCTTCCAGTATTAAAGTTTCACAAGCCCCATGATCAACGGAGAAATTGAAAACGTGAATGATGTTTTCTATTATGCGGTATAGTTCTCGTCTTGCGAGGTGCCCCAGTCTCTCTAGGAGGTGAAGTGTTGGTCATGCAAAGCGTAATGGTTCCGTCGGTCATGTTAAACTTGTCACTGGTTTGTTGAATGTGTTGAATTATGTAATTATTTTGAACCGTGTGATTTATGCATGTCTACTAAATTGGAGACTTTAAACTGGATGGAGATTCTCAAACAATTGGCCTCTTTAGTTGTTGTTGTTGTTGTTGTTGTAGGGTTTAACGCCATATTTTAGCACACATAGCGGCCAGTATTAATGGTGGAGGAAAAACCCGGGTTGGCCTCTTTAGCTTGGCACTGCAATTTTGTTGTAACTAAGATGGATTCACACAAGTCTGTAATTAAATCTTCTGTTTTCTAGGGTGGCACTTCAGACATGAATAAGACCTCTTGCAAATTTCATCTTGTAGGTGTAAGCATTGGTGCACATTTGATGCAGGTCAAATTTAGCTGCAGGTCAGGTCAGGTTTTGCATCTCTATCAAATATGATAATAATTTTCTGGAGTTTCTGAGCGACTTTATCTTTGCTGGATCAGGATTCTCTTTGTCTTGTGGCCGAGGAGGTAGTGTACGTTGATTCATTTCACGCACCACATCGTCGACATCGCTGGCATGTTCTTGCGTTAAACATTTAGTTAGCACGTGGGGCAAAAACAAGGAAAGTCGTCGTCTATGTCACCACTTGGCATCTACGTCCACGATCTCGCTGGACTATGGAGATCATTTTAATTTGATTACAACATTATATTTG
Source organism: Sinohyriopsis cumingii (assembly GCA_028554795.2). NCBI lineage: Eukaryota > Metazoa > Mollusca > Bivalvia > Unionida > Unionidae > Sinohyriopsis > Sinohyriopsis cumingii. The sequence goes on along the minus strand of CM068831.1, from coordinate 38,408,814 downwards.
ACTAATTTATACGCACGCACTCACATCTTCTATGCATGAAAAACACACTTTATATACTTATTGACTTGGTATTATTAGCTATAAATGTCTCAAGCTAAGTCCAATTTCATTACCGGTTGATGTTGCTTTGGTAGTCATTGCTGTTTGATACTGCTGACAACTGACTACCGTGAGTGTGGATAGATTAATACAAGTTTTAGGAATTTTGGCTGGTGAAATTCTCTTTCTGTTGCCTCAGATACATTAAATCTGCGTTCCGACTGTGAGGAAGGAAAAATATGGAAGAGTGAAATTAAGTCGACCCTCTGGTTAGAGATTTACAGATAGTTATTCGAAGAATACTTAAAATAAGAATACGGACAATTCGTCTGGAAATAAAAGTCACGATTGATGCGAGATCTGACATCGGGCTCTGGAAGCAAATGTCACAATAGATGCGACATCTGAATCAAAAGAAAGAACAAGAGAAAATTGAACAAAGGTAGAAATATGTATTATCATTGTCAGGTTACAGGACACTGGTCTTCTGAAAGGCTTATTAAAAAGAAGCACAAGAAGCGAGAAGTTGAGAACTCTTCAAAATTAGAAACAGAAAGATATAAACCCATCTTAGACACAAGACGTTAAGGACACACGGTACTAATTATACGGAAGAACTGTGAACCAGTCTAGAAATGGGTGAAGAAATGATAGAGTATTTACAGGTTTGGTGGTCCATAATTGGTTAATAATGAAAATTAAAATTTTAGGAAAAATATCTTTTGAGAGCTTGTCCTATATGTAATGTAAAAAAAATATTGACAAATTTCTACTGATGCAATTTTAGCATTTTTACAGGCTTGACTCAGGAGTACTCAATACTGAAAGTAGCACCTGATTCATTTGGTGCAGAATCAATAACACGTGTTTCATGCACATGTATGTAAACAAATTGCCGCGGGTCATATGGTGTTCTCCACACATAAGCTTGCACCAAGGTTAGATGTGCACGAAAAATTATAGGTGTCATTATCAGCACCCATAAATTTTAAGTTATTGAATTTTGAATATGACAGTGTTTCCATATGTTTACCATTGGAGTGGAATTAGTACCGTGAGTCCTATATGCGACCTATACCATAATAGGAGTTTGTTGTTTCCATGGTTACCACGTGCATCCAGGGTATCAATTTGTTGGTTTTTACATATGACAGTGATAATGGAGTCTTTTTATCATGGTTTGCATGTGATTTTGGAGAAAAATTCTATACAAAAGACAGATGGGGATTGTTTTATACACTGGAGAGTGGAAGTATATAGCTCAGGCCATAGGGAAAAGAGCACAGTATGGCCTGATGGCAGAATTTCATATGATGGTACCCATAGATTGGCCTGTATGGTTAAATACCATTTAACACATGCAATAATTCCCCAAAATGGGGTGGGGTGGGGTAGATTTTATATGTAAGCCACTTATGTCACAATCACTTATGTATCAGTACTGATCATTTAACTTTAGAGACACACTCAGCAGATCAAAGCAGAGAACATTGTAAAAATAAGGACTGTGCACAAAACTGCACATGCTGCATTGCCTCAACCTGTAAATTGAATTATTATATGTCGAGTCACATTGAATATAAATTATACCGGTCTTATTTCTTATCCTAGAATTAAACTCCTTGACACCTATTCTATGTTCAGCATGTTTCTCATATTGGTACATTACATTTTTGGGCAAACAGTATTGGAACTTTTCTGCATTCCTTTTGTTGAGGGAGCAGGGAGGGACATTTTCACTTAAAATAATAGTTTTCAACCCTTCATTCCCAATATAAGTCTGCAAAAGTCCTATCTGTATTGCATTCTTTACACAGGCAGTTTTTCTTCCCCAACCTCCCTTCATACAGTTGAAACATTCTTGATGTATAACTGCATGGTGAACATACTGCTCTCTCCCACCAAACCAGATCTCTTTTTTCTTCATGTACCAAGTCCCATGATAGAAAACCTTTATACTCAGGGTGTTGCAACTTGTGGTCTCAGAACACATTATTCCAAATCTCAGCATTTGATTACTGCGTGCACTAAGTGATATGGGTTTTCTTCACCATATATGTTGTTGTGAATAAATGAAAACAAGCTTCATGTCAGAAATATGGTTTCATATTTGAAACAAAAGCTATTTATTAAACCTACATTGCTCTGTTCTTACCATCAAGTAATAGTAAGGAATCATTTAGCTGTAAATTAGAGCTTGCTATTTGGTTTGCCAATTCAAGGTGTATTACCTCCCCTTTGACTGTAATTGAGTGATTGCAATGTTTGCTTTGTTTCTCTTTTGTTCAATAATGTATGCATTTTTTCAGCTTTATATTAAAAAGTAAGTAATTTAACACTGCTTATAGTGGAAAGTAGCCACAGTAATGATTTTGAGACTTTTTCTTAACTTTTTATGAGCTTTGGGTAAATGTAGGTATATGTTTATGTATTAGACAACTTCAATATGCAATTCAATTCTATTACTTAAATTTAACAAGTAGTGTATTCAGTGACAATTTTTATCAGTGTCTGCATATTGCATAGAGACATGAACTTGTCTTGGCATAGCAAAGTTTTTCACACATTTCTCCACCTCCAGCATACTTAATAGCTTGAGTCATAACAGTTTGTGCATACACTTTCTGTCTCCAACATCAATGTCAGCATTATAGGAACTTTGGATAGCTTTTTCAAATTTGTCTCTTGCTGTCCTTATGTAACATACCTCATGCTGATGTGTTATTTGGGTTGATACACATTCCCCCCACCCCCGTTGTGGGGAACATTACCAGGCTTGAAGAAATTACTCTGTCTATTCTTTGCTTATTCACCCTTCCCCATAGTTTTATACTAAAAAGTAGCACTATGTTATTTAATTATTCAGTATAATAAAGCTTATGGAACTCTTCCTTGGCTTTTATATCTTTTTATTAACATTTGGGGGTCATGAATCACATGTGATGATAGTTTAAATAAGTTTGGAATGTCAGCATCTCTTGATGCTTCATGGGTGTGTGTATATGTTTTAGTCACAAAAGGGCAATGGCCTCTTATCATTTTGACCTGTCATGTGGCACACTTATTTGTTTTGTTTGATTGATGTGAATAGGGATGCACTGTATCTTATTTCTGTGAGAGTCAGCAAGAAAAGAAATGCAATTTTGAAATTTAAAACATTTAAAACTTGTCTTATAGCCAGTGAGAGATGAAAATACAATGCGTCATGTAATTTGATACCCTGTGATGTCATACTTGCTGATGTCAGCATGCTTGTGTTTCTTTTGTGTAGCATGCATGCCATATAAAGATAACATGAAGATACAAAGGCAGAAAACAATTATTTTAATAACAAGAATAAGCCATTAATAAGTACAATACAACACAGCAACATGTGATGCGGATGCAATTTAACTATAGATATTGGTATCACATAAAATGCTATTGCACTATTATCCATGCACAAGCATGGCCAATTCTTTCTTACAATTATGCTCTAATATCAAGGAGTAAAATACAACTTTTTCAAAAAAAATTAAATCTGGTTATAGGACACACGGTACTAATTATACGGAAGAACTGTGAACCAGTCTAGAAATGGGTGAAGAAATGATAGAGTATTTACAGGTTTGGTGGTCCATAATTGGTTAATAATGAAAATTAAAATTTTAGGAAAAATATCTTTTGAGAGCTTGTCCTATAAGTAATGTAAAAAAAATATTGACAAATTTCTACTGATGCAATTTTTGCATTTTTACAGGCTTGACTCAGGAGTACTCAATACTGAAAGTAGCACCTGATTCATTTGGTGCAGAATCAATAACACGTGTTTCATGCACATGTATGTAAACAAATTGCCGCGGGTCATATGGTGTTCTCCACACACAAGCTTGCACCAAGGTTAGATGTGCACGAAAACTTATAGGTGTCATTATCAGCACCCATAAATTTTAAGTTATTGAATTTTGAATATGACAGTGTTTCCATATGTTTACCATTGGAGTGGAATTAGTACCGTGAGTCCTTAAGGTAACAGAAAGAGAATGAAGAGGGAATAAAATTCATGCGAAGAGAATGAAAGGTAGAGACAGACATTATAAGAAAGACAAAATGGAATTTGATGATGTGTTATGACATTTGCATTGTGATTCAAAGGAGACTATTCCAAGGAAACTTATGTGTCCATCTGTCTTCTTTTCTCATATTATGGATACGTTACTTAAACACACTCAAACACACAAACCATCGACCGTTGGGGAAATGAATGTATGGTTTAACATAACTTGCAATCACTGAGTAGTGTTTCTTTTCTAACAGATACTAAAGACCCAGAAAAGGAGGTGAAGGTGATTGTTTTGACAAACTTATAGACTTTCCAACATCAGCTTTAACTGGCTAAATTTATGTGTGCGCCTAAGTCCGACTTCTGTTGTTTCTATTGCTCGTTTGGAAGTGATAATAACTCTCCCGTTACTACTGTTATTTTGATAGAATGTGAGCATGGATTGTTATTTTAAAATATAAAGACGTCATCTATTTATTTCAAAAGGTGTTGTGCCTGCAGATACATACATAAAATGAGAAACTAGTTGCGCTGAATTATCGGCATTTGTTTGCACTGGTTTTTTTTATTAAAAAAAATTGAAATATACATACATGTTTGTGAATCAAAGATTTCGGGAAACCTATTCATTTTTTCTATCTTAAACTGTTTTGGGATCAAGGATTTCAGAAAATATATCAATTACTTTTATCAGCATCATAGTGGAAATACGGCATATGATGTTATAAATATTGAGTATAAAACTAACTACCGCATATGACGCTACAGTACTGTACACTGTTTTATGCAAACCAGGCACTCAAATGAACTATGTTAGGAAAATAGTTGGCTTGAACTAGTACAGTTAAATGGAAACGATTATAAGCCAGCACTTAATATTTAGTCTTCTGCAAAATTATAACTCTACAAATATTTTAATGAGCTGTGTATTTGGTGCACATTTTTGGTGCAGTGTACGTCTGTTTTATGTATTCACTAATCCTGGAGATTTTGCTGATCACATATATAGTGGTTCCACTGCAAGACTATTAACTATCTTCTTAGATAATAGTATTATTAGTAGCAGTAGTACCAATAGTAGTAGTAGTACCTTTAATGCTGTTTTATTATTATTGTTAGTATTATTATTATTATTATTCAAGTGCTATTAATTACAAATGAATTGGACTGAATTTAATGCAATTTATCGTGTATTTGAAAATAAAAATCAGTACTCATTGGGTGATACAATAAACAAAGAAAACGTAAAATGTCGTATTTTACCATTATATTCTGATAATAAAGACATTACGTCTGAAAAAAATCAAACATAAATTATATAAAGTAAAGACAATTATAAAATTTAATATTGTGTATATATATATTTTGAACTTATTATTTAATCTGGTGTTGCAAAATGCCACTATATTGAACATGATCTAATCTCCTAACACAGTGTAAACAAGACATGAATATTCCAAAGAGAAAACCTGGAATATATTTCTGAACACATGAATAAATATAACGTGCAATATTTTATGTGTTTGCTTGTAGTAATATTAGTATTATTAATATTGATTGTTGCAGCAGTAGTAGTCGCTGCAGTAATGGTAGCATGAGTGCATGATTTAGGAATTTAGCAACTGTAGTAGAAGTAGCATTTTCTAATGCACTTTGAGTTATAATAGTGGTAGTTGTCGTAGCAGTTGTATCAGTAGCCATAGTAGTACTATTTCCTGATGTTTTGGTTAAGACAAATAGACAAAGCAATTTCGAATTTCGTTTTTTTTTAATTGAAACAAATTCGCATAATATTTAGAAGTGATCGCACCTAAGGAAATATTATGTATTAAGAAAACTATAGTTTATCCCCAGTCCAGATCTAACTAATCCCGTAGTATAAAATACGTGACATCTACGTTGTTTCAGGAAATGTGTATCATTATGTATTCACCAAGGAACGTGCAGTTTGTGGTGCCTAGCATTTTCTTTAGAAAATGCGGTTGAATTCGCCAAATATTATTATTGAGAGATTCATCCTATATGAATTGAATATAGCTCTTACATAACACAATCTGTCAATACTATCTGAGAATTTTCTGTAATGTCTCATGTTAGAAAACGTGGATAACAACATTTCCGGTATATATATCTAATATAATTTTCTTAAGGAATATTGTATTCCTGAATATTATGCAAACAGTAGTAAATTGTAAGAAAGAAGGTAGTCCTGAGGCATTCACTTCTGCTTAATACTAGTGATTATCGCACTCCAAATGTACTAGCAAAATTTAATTATATTTTATAGCCAAAACTATGCATTCAATACACCACATTATGCACTTATGTCATTCAGCCAAACAAACATTTCCTTATATACGCCTTTGTAAAAATGGCCGTGATTCTGTTCAATATAAATCTATACCTTACTAATTTGGCGCGAGATTTTTTATTTTTTTTATTTTCTGCCTATCTGAGCGTTAGATACATGGTGAATGTATGCGATTCCGAAGATCTTGCGGAAGCATCTCATTTCAATGAATCCTGTTCTGTAGATCTGATGTGAGTGTCAATGGAAGCAATAGCAATGTTTGTATCCTTCCATACTGGCCTCAGGCTTGTTACTGCTGCTGTTGTCCGGGCAAACCTGCTAAGTAATTCTGGTTTTGAGTCCTCATCTTTCATAATAGCTCACAAGTACCTGAAACTTGTGACTGTTTCCAGCTTCTGTCTAAGTAATTTTATTTCTGCACTGGTACCATTGGTGTTGTTTGTCACCCAAGTCCGAAATTACTTTTTTTTATCTCCTGTTAATCCATCACTATCATCTGTAAAGCGAAGTTTGGTGGTTGTTCTTCCTCCGATCCTTTCCAAAACATTGCTGAGGAGTGTATGTGGCAGTATGCAACTCTGTTTGACTTCCAACTGTTGTTCGGCCTTCTTGAAAGCTTTGATGGCATGGTACAGATTTTGCTGATGCTAAAAGTGTTTCTCTCAAAGGAGTCTGATATTGAATATTTGTTTCTTTATGCCCCTTATTTTTCGAAAACCTGCTTGCTCTTCAGCAAAAAAGTCTCTGCTTGAGTCTTTCGTCTTCAGCATGACTTCGCTTGGGCGGCTGACCAGACTGACGGTGTTGTGGTTTTGAAATAACTGCAGGTTTCCTTTCTTGGGGAGCATGATGACCAAAGGTTGAGTACATGTTTTGGGTCATTCTACTGTCTGCAATAACTTGTTGCAGATTGTTTTTAGGACTGTGACTATCTTTTCTCTTCCTGTTTGAATGAGTTCTGCTGGCATGTTGTCAACGCCAGCTGAATTTTCTGTCTTTACTGACCTAACTGCAGTTTCTCCTTGCTCACGAATAATGGTGTTGTCATCAATTTATTTTGCTGGAAGGTGCTTTAATACTGTTGGGTCTCCTTGGGTTTTATAATTGTAAAATTGTGAGCAGTATTCTGCCAATTGTTTGAGGATATCTTGATCTTCTGTTGGCCATTTTCCTGACTTGTCTTGGATGGTGGTACTTGTTTAAGATCTGTGAGATCTTTCACCAGCTGGTATCCATCGTGCTAACGTTTCTGCTTTGACTGTCTTGGATTTCAAAGCATTGTCTTTCTATCTAGACTCCTGTGCTTTTCTCGTACTTTTCCTGATCATGTTACTTAACTCTCTGTGGTTTCTAGCTCATTAATTGTCTCCTTTTTCTTTTGTCACATATTTCAATTATATCGGTTGTGAGCCAAGGTTTTTTGCTCGACGATTGTTGCAATGATCTCGCTGGCTGTGCTAGTCACATCTGTGCTGAATGTGGTTGTTAAGCACACTAGGTCCGTGTTGTGGTTGTCCAGGGTTATCAAATGTGCAAATTTACCATATATCGTTGCTTGGAATGCTTCTTCGACGTTTGGATTTTTCCATTTTTCAAGGTCAAATGTTATTCTTGGTTGGTACGGCGTTTTGATCACTTTTAATATATCATGATCAATTCTCGTGGGAAACGTTGCGTTATTGCGATATTCAGTCCCGTGCTGAATCGTCTTGTCACCAAAATGGAGTCGGTCTGGTTGTGATATTGTCCGTTTGGACCGTGCCAGGCCCATCTTAAATATCCTTTGTGAGGGCCGAACGTGATGGTTAGCACAAGATTGTTGTAGGCGACAATGTCCAAAAGCCCGAGTCCACTTTCATTTGTCTCTACATTGCAGAAGGGTCCACAAATCCTTTGCCAGTTTGTCTGTGAATCAACTCCTACCTTTGCATTCCAGTCTCCTTGTACAAACCGAATTTTTTTTTTGGGGGGGGGCGATTTGTCAGTGACATCTTGCAGTTGATTATAACATTCTACAGTTCGCTTTCATCATAGTTAGGCGTCGGTACACAATATAATTGTGATATTAAAGGGAGCCGCCCTCGGACAGATGGTAATAAGTCTGTTTGAGACTGGGCAGCAACACATTATGCTGTTCACAAGAAATACAACGCCATGATTGTGTTTGTCCCTCATCGGCTGAAGCGAAGCTTATGTCCTTCTTCTGTTCTTATTTCGCCAAAGTTTTAATCTAGCCACGTAGCAGAGACCAATAATGATACAGTAGTGCCTTTTCTAACTCATGTCTAAGTCTTTTCTAATTTTCCATATCTCTCACTGTTCAAACGTTCCATGTACCGATAATGATGTTGTCTCTCCATTGAATTTGACAGTGGGTGCACCATGCTTGTCACTTTCGTCCTAGTGTGCAGTGGCAGGTGAGGTCACTGCTGACCCGGGTAGCGACCGATCCGATATGCTAGATGTCTTCACGTGGTGTGTTAAGGGCAAGATACAGCCTGGTGGAGTTCATTCCACTCCTGACTGGATGATTGCAGCCGAAGTCCACCGATATTATTTGCAATGCCCTGGTCATGAAGCTCATTTTGGAGGCCTTCCACCCTGGCTGTCGAATTCATCGATAAAGACATCCACCCAGTGATGACGTGCTATCATCGCATTATTTTAACCATAGATCTATAGAAGTGCCCATTATATATAATGACTTATTTACTCTCGGGGACCTCTCCGATGGCATTGTGGTTAGAGCGTCCTCCTCGGCGCCGGAGGTCGTGGGTTGGAACTGCGGCCAAGTCATACCAGATACGGTACTAGCAGAGACGGTACTAGCAGCTGCCCTGCAAGATGCTCAGCGTTAAGAAGTTAGTGTTAGGACTGTTTGGTCTGGTGTCAGGATAATGTGACTGGGTGGGACCTAATACATGTCTGTGGCATGATGCCCCAATGCTAGATAACACGATAAACTGTCATGCTGTATACATATTAGTGATATCACAAAGATGGCCGCTATTGCTTAACCGGCTTGATGCAGCTGTTCCGTTTTTTGTGCCGTTTTCATGATATTTGTGCTCGGTGCCTGTCTTCGTCTGCGTTTCTGTGTTCATTATGTATTGGCTGTTCAGTTCGTATGTGTTTCTTCATCTCCTTATTTTGGAAACGAGAACAATTAGACTTTTTCTCAGCTGTCTTGCTCCACTGCTACAATTTCCATTTGAACAAACCGCCATCACGTGATACTCGATAGTCAACCCGTTTATGCTATGATGGACCCTCATTAATTGCTTTAAATGACCACTCCTTGGCTCTCCACACTACATTGTGCTCTAGACTAAACGAACTGGGACTGCATCCATCATTACCTAAATGTAAAAAGAAGCCAATAGAGAAAAGTTGTTTCAAAGTTGGCCGGCGTAGAACAGGAAGAAGTATTCCAGTTATCTCCCTTATGCCCTTTCCGGCTCGACAATTTAAAAATTCGACTGTTAATTTAGATAACCTAATTAAAATCCCTATTAATTCGTCAACCTTCGTGTCAACTATCCGAGAGATACCTCTGCGAATTGCATTGCTCAATGCCCAATCAGTAGGACCACCGCAAAAGCGCACAGAATAGTTAATTTTATCAACGACCAGAATATTGACGTCTTTTTCCTGACAGAAACATGGCTAAAAACATCAGGCGATGAGCCCATGTGTGCGGATCTAACACCCACTGGTTACTCCATCAAGTCGTTTCCACGTAACTCATGCGTAAGTGGAATTGCTATCATCACAAAGAACTCCATGATCAAACGTCTTAACCACACCACAACATTCAATTTCGACCACACATTGTTGGAACTAGTCCAAACCACACTCACATTGGAGCAAAGGTCAGTCCATATATTCTGCCTATACTGCCCTCCTCCTAGTAGAAAAAACAAGATGACTGAATCTCACTTTTTGGAGCAGTTTCCGAATCTTCTGGAGTATGGAAATTCTATAGGTGGCAACCTGATTATTCTTGGAGATATCAGTTTTCACTTTGACTGTTGCGGGAACCCAAACACATCAAAACTCATAGATTCCATTAATGGCTTCAATCTCAAACAGTCAGTTAACCAACCCACCCAGTTAACCAACCCACCCATAAACATGGTCACATTTTAGACTGGATTCTTCATAGACCTGATGATAACATTCTACGGTCCTCCCTGGTATCCTATGAACTTTGCATCACATCCACCTTTATTTGCTACTAAGAGAAATCTCTGTATGATAAATAGAACCAAACTAATGCACGACATCCAAGCTAACCTCACAACTTGCTTACCTCCTACCGCAGAACAACTCGATAACTGTCTGCGTTCATTGCTCGACAAACATGCCCCAGCTACCAAGTGCAGAGTATCAATTCAGAAGTGTTCTCCATGGTATAGCAGTGTTGGGGACCAGCTTCGCACTGCTAAAAGAGAAGAATGTCACAAATATAGTCCATGCAGCGAAATCAGCCCACTACACTACTAAGATCATGGAAAGTTCCAGCTGCAAAGAGCTCTTCGAGATTACTAAGAAGCTAATGGCAGAGGAACAAATCTACACCACTTCCAAATACCTTCTCTCTTTGCAAATTTCTTCCGTGACAAAGTACAAACCATTAGAGATAAGCTTTACACCACAATTTCAATTGACTCGTCGTCACCATATAGTTGCGATACAGATTTGAGCGGCAACCATTAACAGCATGTGAACCTGTCTCTATGGATTTCGTACGTACAATCCTGATGACGAGTGCACCTAAGTCATGTGAACTTGATCCAATTCCAACATCACTGGGGCTTTAGTGCTTAGATCCAGTATTGTCTTCACTAACTGATGTTATTAATACCTCTCTCTCATCAGGGGAATTCCCATCATTTTTCAAAACTGCCATTGTAAAACCTCTGCTGAAGAAACCAACACTAGACCATAACGATTTAAAGAACTATCGCCCAGATTCTAATATCCCATTCATATCAAAAATCTTAGAAAAGGTTGTTCTATCCCAGCTTGGTTCTCATCTGAATTCAAAATAGTCTTCTTAGCAATGTACAATCTGCATATCTCCCTTGCCACAGTACTGAAACTACTCTTCTAAAAGTAGTTAATGACATTCTCTCTGCTTTGGATAGCAGAAAGATTACAGTTCTCACCCTCCTTGATTTTTAGCAGTGCTAAGCTGGTCCCCAACACTGCTATACCATGGAGAACACTTCTGCAATATTTGACACAATAGACCATGATATTTTACTTCACTGTCTTCAGAATATATTTGGCATTCATGATACATCCTTACCGTGGTTCAAGTCCTACTTGGTCAACAGGACACAAATTGTGTCTGCAAATGGAATACACCCCATGCACAGTTGATCCATGTTGTGGTGTTCCACAAGGGTCTGTTCTTGGACCTGTTATCTTCATTCTATACACTCTTCCGCTCTCAAGTGTCATAAATCATCATCCAGTATCTCACCAATTGTACGCTGATGACACCCAAATATAAAAATCTAGCCATCCAACTGAAGTTGATGCTACCATCCAAGGTGTAGAGAGGTGCATTTCTGATATGAAATCATGAATGACATGTAACGAGCTGCAGATGAATGATGATAAAACTGAGACCATTCTGATTACAACACAAAAACGTTCTCATTCACATTCTTTACCTCAAACAATAAATATCAGCAACACCAACATTAAATTCACACAATCAGTACGAAACCTATGTGTTACTCTGGACAGTACTCTCACATTGCACCAACATGTCATGAACATATGCAAGGCTGCATATCTTGAGCTGAGACGCATCAGCTCCATTCGCAAATATCTTTCAGTTGATGCCACTAAAACACTTGTGTGTTCATTAGTACTTTCAAGACTGGATTATTGTAACTCAATTCTGTCTGGTTCATCTCAATATCTACTCCAAAAATTTCAAAAAGTTCAAAACACAGCTGCTCGGATCATACTTAGAGTACCACGATCACAGCACACCTCCCCGCTGCTCTGTACCCTACACTGGCTATCCATTCGATCCAGAATCAAACACACAATTTGTTCTCTGTGCTTCTTTTCACTGACGGACTCTAGTCCAACATACCTATGCGACCTCACCCATGTGTACACACCAGCAAGATACTTACGCTCCTCTTCTGACAATCGTATACTCGTTATTCCCGCTATGAAAACAAAGTCATATGGACAGCGTTCTTTTGCATACCAGGGCCCAGCAACGTGGAATGAATTGCCCACTGAACTTAGACACAAAGACACAGTGATCACATTCAATAGTGCTCTCAAAACACTTATTTCGACTGCAATATTAAACTTAAAGACCTAATAATGTTTGCTACCTTAAATATTCTCAACATGTTTTTTCTATGTTTTCTAATTTTATGGTGTTTGTGTTAGTAATCATATCATTATGTTTTTTTTAAATCTTGTATGTGTTATCTAATGTTGTAAAGCGCTTAGAGCTTCTAAAAATTAGGAGCTATACAAAGTCATTATTATTATAGTTATTATTATCATTATTGTTATTATTATTATTATTATTATTATTATTATTATAATTATTATATGACTGAACAACTAGTAACTCTACTTCTAAAATACAAACCACACACACAGTTTTAGTCTCGATTAGGTAACAAATTCAATATCTTACTCCAACCAAGTAATTTTTCATAAAATATACATTATGATACTAATTAAATTATTTTATCCGGGCGTCTACTGATCAAGTTGCCCGAGAATTAAAGTTTGACTTGCTTGCTTGGCGGGTTTTCCCACAATATTTTCCTACATTCCACCTATTGAAGGTAATGAGAAAATGTGCTTTCATTGTTTATTATCGCTTTTTCAAACACTTCTGATCTGATTGGCAGGATGAATCAAGGATGATGCTTTTAATGTTTAATACATTCAGATTTTTTTTTAAAAAAAAGTCTTCATAATTATGGCTATCCGTTTCTGCTTATACAGCATCTTCATTACTGAACAGCTTTTCCTTTGTCTCCATGGTTCCGAAGATTATTGAATTTGGTCTATAATTTGCACACACATTAACACATGTACTTTAAACATCTTGCTCTCGAAAGCACACTTCTCTTTTCTCTTAATATTTCCTGTTACCTTCCTATCCCTAAAATGTAAATACAATCACACGAAGACGAAGGAAAGAAATAATCAAACTTTGTTAGTTTCCCTGGAAGAAGCCATCTCAAGTCATGCCATGTGCATGTTTAGTAGCTCGTTATAGCGCACGTTTACGACCAAAGGGTTAATAAAAGTTGTGTATTTTCATGTTAAAGCGTCTCTTAAGTGTCCTCGACAATTTGGTCCTTAAAGCTCAAGTATATATGTATAGACAACTGATAATGAAGGAGATTACAGAGTTTGTCAAATGAGCCACACTAGTAAAATTGCAATCATGTTTGAAATACAACCTAAGGAGAGAAAGGATGCCTTGCCAGTCAGACTATATAAAGTCTAGTGATTGTGCATATTTATTAGTCGTTTATTGTTCGTCTTTGATGACTTTGCAGTATAAGCTTATAAATAAATATTGCTCATAATCTGATACAAATTGAAGCCTCAAGAATACTAACAATAAAATTGTTTACGGACAAATAACGACATTAGACTAATGCAGAGTTAAACTTTCAAACATTACTAGTGCATACATGTTTGGTGCCTTGTCGTTACTTGTGGACTTGTTTCAGAGTGCCTTAATAAATATTATTTTCGACTTTGTTTTCTATACAAGTGTGCATATATTTTGTTCACATTTTCATCTCGTCTAGAATGCTTTTCATTCGCCTATCGGATTATTTCATTTTAAATGCGTGACCTAACTGAGTCGGGATGTGAAGCAAGCCAAGAGGGATTTATGTGTACTGTATCGAATTTATAGCTGCATTAGCTCATTTCAGTCGTTGGATCATATATCCTACAATATATTACGATATCAGTTGTCAGCTAAAGCAGTTTTAGTTTTCTTAAATGTTTGTGACCTGTTAATTTGTATTTTCATGGCAGATAATATTCAAAATAATCGTAGGATACAATCACAGTATCAATACAGAATACACGAGCCATATATTATCTTAAGTTGCCTTTCTTTGAGCATCGCTCCAAACGTCGTTTAAATTTGTAGTTGTGGACTAATGCATGTAGTCGATGCCATTGAATTAGGCAAAAGACAGAATATCATCAAGTGCCATATTTGTTAGTGAATGTATCAAATACATTCCCTTTCTTAGACCCCAGACATCAACTCCCAGTGGAATCAGTTGTGCAACTTACAGTGCATGAATAGGAGCCATAAATATCTTCTGATTGTATTTTCCTACCATTTAATAAGTATGACAATATCAACAGTATTTACAAACATCACTTTTGATTTTTGGCCAATAAAAGTGAGTCAAGATATTCTGATAAGTCTTATTAATCCCAAAATGACCAGCCAAATGAGTTTCATGGGCCAAACAAAGTATTTCCTGTCTGTAAAATTTCGGAACTACGGTTTGATTGTTCACTGACCACACGTCACCGGCAGGTATCCATTTTCTAATAAGACTTGCATTTTTAATGAAATAACAGACATGAACTTCAGTGGCTTCAGTTTCACTAATGGCCATTTGAAACAAAAAGATCTTATGATCTTTTTCGTATTCGATGACCCGTGATTGTCGTTTGTCACCCATTTTAGAAAAAAATGAGTAGTTTAACTGTGATCAATACCTTTTGATTGATCAAAACAAGGATTGAAAGTGACCTCATCAAAAGCCTTATCGATACATGTGTCAGATAAAGAAATACTTTCCTTATCAATATCATTCTCAAAAGCTTTCTTCGCCATATCTCTGGTAACTGCACAAGCTGGGTATAAAACATGGAATTCTTTTTCAGTTGGATCGACTTTCTGATCCAAACAAGTCTTGTCAACTACAAGTGAATTAACCACAACCTTTTGTCTAGCTGGGTCGTTGCCTAGTGATAAACATATGCCCTCAACGGGTAAAACACTGTTCCGACTGTCACGGGTCCGAAGACTAAGTCTGATGACAAATTTACACAATAGAGTGAATATTAACAAGCCGCACTTTTCTCCCTGAATAAGAACACTCATTAGAAGAAGTACCTGATAATAAAGACTCTCAGAAGCTCCTGTGTCACTTAAATTATTTATAGGGACGGGATTGGCCAGAACACATAACCATGATATAGCTTGAATTGTTCCTCAGAGGTGGCATTTTTTGTTAGTGCTTTATAATCAGAGACAAGACGAATGCATATTGTAATGTTTATATCATAGCTTCGACATGAATGGTTCATAATACTCCATAGAGGAATTATAATATATAGCTGTACCCAAATATTAATGATCTAGCTTAAGGTTTGCAGCCATATGCAAAACTGCTTTAGGATGCAATCTGGTTTATGTGACTGGAAAATTTATTACTTGTCAAAGCTCAATTATTTGAAAGACAGGACGAAATATTCGTCTTGGCCAAAACGAAACTCATCAAAGTCCTTGACCGTATATCTAAGGTGATACGCCACAATGCCACCTCTGAGGAACAATTCAAGCTTTTCTTCTATGAAGCCCACAAATGCGAAACCTTGAAGAATGTAGTATGGGTGCGTCACTCATGCCATACACATTAGTTGTAATTGGAAAAGTTATGTGAACTTAAATCACTCTGTGTCCACGATAACAGTTCAAAATGTGTAGTCCGATATCCATGACGATGATATCCACTATACCTAAGTTTGTTATATTATGTAACCTGTCGTATTCATCGTTATTCTACAACAACTACATGTATTGGCTGATGATCTAGTTCGATGTCGAATACATGGAATAAGAAAAACAATTGTCATGTTTCCAGTTTCGTTCTGTATGATAACTTTGCTATTACCCAATATGTTTAGTAACTTATCTGTAATCTTGTGTTTTGTAATCTTGTGTTCTTCGATCTCTACATATTCGGCATGGAACACTTTTCAGGAAAAGCATTATGTTACTTATTGAAAAAATATAACATTTTGATTCCATTTTTAATAAATACGTATTTAATTAATAATGTATTTTCCGTGAGGAAAGGTTTCCTACTTTTTAAAGAAAAATTATCAATAAGATTTATTTAGTTGTCACACTTGTAAATGATAATGAATATTGCACTGTACTAATCTGAAATGAAATTATACATTATACAATATGAACAAAATGCTATATTAATTTTGAGACAATTTCATCCCTTTTCTCCGATTTTCTGTATGTATTATCCATTAGAAGTGATATGATTTCCGACACAAGTTTCCTCTTTACGTGCTGGTTATCAAAGAAGAGAAGGCATTGTTTTCATCTTTACTACGTATTGCTCATATATAGTATGTATCCATACGTTATTCGCTAAACTGATAATAATATTTTGAATCTTTTTAAAATTAATAATCTTGTATAAAGTTGAATAAAATAAGATGTTTGACTGCTTGATTTTAAAATTTAGGATAATCTGTTCATCATTAGTTCGATGATCACAATTATATTGCCGTTTCAAGCGGACACTTACAATTTGGATCTTAGTTTTTGGTGAGAGGATTTTAGATGCAAACATTTTTTTTTTTGCAGACAAAGTGGTTATTGCAGAATGCACGTGAAATCGATTCTTGGCTGGCGCACTCCACGATTGTATAAAATAGGGCATGGCCATTTTATTTTTCAACGGTAATACTATTAAAACTGGAAGAAGACCAATGCCTGTAAAAGTACCCTGACCTTTTTTTTAATTTGTAGATAATATCAAGCTGTATTTTAGAATGTATGTGTGTGTGCGACAGAATGCATAACATTAGATTCAGATTCAACAGTGCTTTTTTTTTTTACTTTCTCCACATTATCGGCTGAATACGAAACGTTACATCTTTTAGTATACTTCTGTTTTAAGCACAGCACTGTACAATGTACTATTAGTTATGGCATGCATTATGCAACAAATTGACAATATCCATGTACGTCGAAAAATAGAACTCCAAACTAGATATTAGCGCATTTTGTCTGCACGAAGAAGTGTCATCGGACTGTGTATTTCTTATCATGAAACTTGACTGCACAACATAATTCTAGGTGAGGGTTGCGCTAAAGCACAAACACTATCAACGTACGAGTTTTAGAATTATCATTTCGTTGCTGATCTGCGGTTGGTACGTCTGTCTCTACTGTGCATATATAAATCGTAATACACTTCCGCGGCATTTTATTATATTCCTACCTGCAATGTACACATATTATAAAGGAGAAGCAACAATAACGATTGTATACACTCGAATTCTTTGAATTCTTACATTCACTATCCTTTTAGACTTTAACTTTGTTTGTGCATCAGGACCAATTAGTTCTAGGAGTGTCTAAAGTGATTTGAAAAACAACGTGTAGAAACTTAAGGGCGTCTTTAACTCTTAGCATTTTGACGTTGCTAAATACATATTTAGTCTACATTTTTGAAACATTAAATCATGATCAAAATGTCTTTGTTTGGTATGAAATAGCACTCCATAAACTTAATATATGTAGAAGTGGTTTATTCGCATCATTAAAAACATAATTAGACAGAGTCATACAATGTATCACATTAAGAGTAAATCGGAGTTTGAGGCCGCTATGCATTACATTTGAATAATTCACGCAGCAATAAGTTTACTTTGATCCTAGTTGTCGTTGATGGATGGGTTTTTGAAAGAAGGACGTCATCTTTAACCTTAGCTTTAAGGTTACATGCTCGCTTACATATCTGCCAGCAAGTATAATGAAGTTGGCTGGTGACCTTGACGACCTGATACTGAAGCATGATCATATGACAATCGCTAAGATTGTTGATCGAATAGAAAAGTTTTAAACAAATACTTAGGCTAGCGGCCTAGCAAAATAATTTCGCTGTACAAGCTGTTTCATGGCAAATGACTTTAACACCACCAAATTTAGTTGATTTCCAACAGATCCGTTCTTATGAACTCGACATCGGATATTTTGAATGAGACATTCCTTTCTCTTTACAATGATGATGATCACGCCAATCTTTCCATTAATTATAATAAGCATCTGCACACGCTACTCTTTGACAAACTGAAGTTTCCAATGAGGATCTCTGACAAAAGTGATGACCTCAACCATATCGTCGCGGTAAACATGAATGACTTGAATTCATGCTCTCTACCCTGTGTGCATCTCCGATACAAGTCAGGCTAAAACCATCAAACTGCGGATACTTTGTTTACGATGACAATCAACACCACACATGGATCAGAGATGTTTCACGGTTGCTATATGGCAGTACCAAGCGGAAATCTAGTCTGTACATCTGTTGCCGATCATTCACATAACTGAACCTTCTCAACAACAACGTAATGGCTATCGGTGCAGAGTTTTAAGGCCACAGAAGACATTATAAACATGTAAAGAATATGCGTTTCTTTAAGCGCCGCCTTCATAAGACTGATTACCTGGTTCCGGACAATACTAAACCATCTACTTTTGTCCAACTCATATATCAGTACTCATTGATTTCATCTGCTGGGCCAGCAGCTGTGACCGATTGACCGTCATTTATTTCACTTACTGGTCCATAGAGGTGCTGTAGGCCCGACGCCCGGCACACTGCTTGAAGTGACATATCTGTGAGTAGCCGCTTAGTTTAGAAACTATCTTGCCGTGGTCATATCTATTATGCCAGTAGATATTCTCAGAAAGACGCGGCACTGCTTGTGGTTAGCGAGGACAATATTCATTATAAAACAAAGGCGGATCGGGAGGTAGTCTAAAACAATCAGGTTGGTACCTCCTACGTTAAGTGGCTGTAAAAAGAGTACGTCGACAGCCATGAAATTGGCTTTTAAAAACACCTCAAAGTCACAATCGCACGTTTTGGGGGCAACATCGGGGACAATGTATACTGACGAGGCACGTGACTACATGACCAGTGACCTAAAGAGAAGATCACGTGCTTGTCTGCTCCTAGAAAGGTCCACGATGGATTGTGAAAACAGTACGTAAGTTCTAACCAAAGCTATCCAAACATTCCGTTACGTATTTTAACATATTGCTGACACAGTTTGCATCGAAAACAATTTTGGTTGGACGTTGTTTTCCTTTTTCAAACGAATAAGGACCTGGAAAAGAGAACCTCCTCTAACTCTCTCACTGTGTAAATAGCATGTAAAGCAATGAAATCACTCAAAACGAGTAACGTAAATGTTTGTTTCCTTCTTGATTGTCGACAGGCAGTGTGGAAACCTAATGCGTATGATCTGATTTTCAACAATTACAGAACATACTATAGTGAATTTAAAATCATGTTGCGTTTCCAAACCGACAATGTTTGTCACTTACTCTTTTTTGCATACACACACCGAGGTAGTTATGCAAGGAAGGGTTACTAGATTCTGTGACCATTTTTTCAAGCTATTTAAAATGGGGGATTGTATACAGTTATGGTTTCTGGTAAAGTTGTAAGTATATGTGTGTGATAAACGGCAAACATCTCGTATAACATAAAACATAAAGTTGATAAGTGGGTAAGTTTGAAAATTCACTTCACATAGCTTATATTGATAGTAAACATTTTGCCTTTGACAAATTTTAAGTGTAGCAAATCATTGTTACAAACTCGTGTTGAGAAAAGGAGTGACATTTCTTGTAAAAAATTGTAGTGCACTTGCCCTTTATCTTCGTTTGTCTTAGAGAAGGCCACCTTTGCAGCTGAGTTTCAATTTTCCCATCCAATGGACAATGATATTAGATCAGATTTGGCAGGCATGATCATGAACGGAGAAGATGAAATACATCTTGAAGGAGGAGACACAGTCGGTCAATACTGTCGTTTGTTTTATAGTGCTTTCACGACGTAGCAACATCACGTCTCTTTTATGTCAAGATATTTGTTTTATCCCGTTTCTTCGTGGAGCTTTTCTTCTTTCTGCGGCAATTCTTTTGTTTGTGGGGATGCTGCCTTTTTCTGGCGACCATTCATATTTTTCTTTATTTAGCTTTGTCTTTTAAGATCCTATATATAAGGGGACAAAGTAATGACACCTCATAAACAATTACATCCATCAGTTAAAAATGAATTGAATTTTGGTTTGCGTATTGTTTTTTGAACTGCCCATTGTGATAACTGTACTTTAAGTTTTTGTTTTGTTTTTTCTTCAAAATGGGTTTGTTAGTTTGGGTATGTTGATTATGTTTTACAGTAATTGACGTGGTCTCAAAATAAAACAGTCGTAACACTTGAAACCAGCTTCTAATAAATGCGCAAGAACCTTCAATGCAACGGATGGCATACGGACTACGACACAATTGGACAGGAGAATGTGATTGAAAGGAGGTCGTGTGGGCTACCATTTGAAGAAGAAAAAAAGAAGTGTAGGATGATTTTAAATTTTCTTCCTTTCTTCAGAATGATGAGAAAGGAGAAATGTAAATAACAGGACATCATTATTAACACTTAACGTGTAACTAATTGGTACAAAGTAGTCTCAAATAATAGCGAAGTGGTTGGTTTTAAATCGATGCGTAAATATGCATTGGTGTTGCAATGTCATAGATTAGTCATAGGGTTCAATTGTTTGGCTAACATATGTACCTGTGATCTGTTTCTTCCATATTTGAACAATAACACATAATGAGCATTTGGACTGATTTTGGGATGTTCTTGAAATAAATGTTGTGTGATGTAAAAGATGCTGGCATTACAATGGTGTCCGTGGCGTTTAAACCAAGGTTTATTCTTCTACGTCTTATTCTAACATCTCCTTGAAGATGACACGATGTGGTTAGACTAAAGTCAGACACGATACCAAAATCTTCACGAAAAATGATTTCTGTAAACAAAATCGATTCTACTTGATTTAATTGAAAGAAATTTAAAGAAAGTGCAACAACGCACGGTATTTTACGCTTGACAATCAGACAAATGCGATTTGTATTCTATGAAACGCTTTAGTTTGTTTGAACCACTCGATATATAAATCAACATTTTAAAGAAATTGCGAATATGCAAGGACTCCCAACGTTTTCTAATTGTATGTCTATCGTTTGATACTAGAGGAATTGAAGGACGAGGCAGCGATAGTAACACGTTGAGAATTCTGAAAAGATTATCAAATGCAAAATACATTTAATACATCTGAAGCTAGACTAACATTTCTAATATTGGTGTCAAAACACAAGAAAACATTTTTCTTTCGAAGATTTAAAACACATACGTCATATATGATTCCGTTCGTGATTTAATGGCTGTCCCATTAAATGTATGTGCAAGCTATGGTAGTCTTCTTATGTTTATACAAATTTAGTGTCTCTAATTTCTCCGGTATTGTCTTTCTTCTCATTTCCTTTATATTTGTACGAAATTACTTTCGTGGATTTGTAATAGATCCTGTTTCGGGTTTTCTACTACGGCTTTTATCATTATCTCATGTTCACCTCTCAGTGTTTGTAAGTTAACTCCTTCTTGCTTCCATGCATCGACACCAGAAAATTTCCTGTCATGTACATCTTCCCAATGGAAAAGTTGCTGGTATAAACAACTGCATATACACGCATCTTGATAAGTATAAAGCGGAACTAATGATCGACGAATGTATTCTTAACATGGGCATGAAAACGTTTGCTCATCGGTATTTTAACACAACGTATCTTTCTTACGAAAATAAATTTGGAATTATTATGCTTCGATAACCGAAATCCGACGAAAATGCCGTCAGTAAAATGCAAATTACCCGTCGTCCAAACTATAATAGAATAGACGTTGATGGAATCAGTTCTGTTAACGGTTCTTGATACTCCAATAACTCAACACTGTCATTGACTTCCTTCCACTTAATTTATTGCAACAGTGAGGACAAAAGCCGTAGCGTGGTAAACTTCATATTCACGTTGTTGTTTTCTGTCTGTGATAGTATTTGCCAAGAATAACTTTTCATCTACTGTGGAAATAGCAATTATAGAAATATTCCTCAAACGATGTTTCACTTGTATCTTGACAAACTCTCTGTAAATGCGTGCAGTTAGCAGAATTGGTAAATTCCGAATTCTAAACTAGTCATTCATAGGAATACCTTTGTTTTCTTTGTTCTTTGAGCGAATAGTGAAATCGACAGACAAACGATATCCGACAGAGAAATCTGAAGGAAATATTAATTTCTTTAACTGATGTTACACCCATCGTTAAGAGGTGTTGTCGAAGGTGTCAAACCAGGTTGTGTTTAAACGTATTGATTCAATCTGGTATAAGTCTTCACTTTCAAGAGTGCTACAAAGCATGCAAACAATGTAGCTATGAATCATACAGTCAAAGACCCTGTGAGATGGTTTATTGAAAAATGACGATTGATAAAATCGACCACTTTGAGACCTCTGGTGCGGTATGTTCATTTGGACGCAATTATTATTATTTGCGTTAATCTGAAGATTTACAAACTAGACGGTCACGTTGTATTTTACTAGCCAAGTATTCAAAGATACAAAGAACAAACATGGATGTATTTGATTTCTTTTCTTCGAAATTCGTCCTCATCGCATGGCAAGCGCGTTGCATTGGTTCTTTATACAAAGAAATTGTCTAGTAGATTCAGAAGTATTTGTGTCTGTCTAACCTCGGGCGTCGTCTGTATGTTTGCTCGTACAACTCCTCCATGGTAAAATCTAAAAATGAACATTTCAGATTGTGATTGAGGGAACCAAGTAGGTATAGAAAAAGCGTGGAAAGAAGCTTCTGTCCATGTGTCATTCCAAATATTTTAGTCATTTTTTTCAAACACATGGCCAAATAATTCATTAAATCTTTAAAATGCATTTGTCGCGATTTCACTTCGACTAGACTGGCTCCAACCATAATCGGTGCGATCGTTTGAATAGATTCAGAAGGAAACATTCCGTCGTATCAAGAGAAATTGTGAGCAATGATTGTAGCATCCTTACGGCTGTCTTTGTAAGGCTACATATCCTTCCTCTTCGCGCCAATATCGTCGGTGGAGTCTAAAATCGGAAAGAGACAGTGGAAAAAATTGCTTCCAGTATTAAAGTTTCACAAGCCCCATGATCAACGGAGAAATTGAAAACGTGAATGATGTTTTCTATTATGCGGTATAGTTCTCGTCTTGCGAGGTGCCCCAGTCTCTCTAGAAGGTGAAGCGTGGGTCATGGCAAAGCGTAATGGTTATGTTAAACTTGTCACTGGTTTGTTGAATGTGTTGAAGTATGTAATTATTTTGAACCGTGTGATTTATGCATGTCTACTAAATCGGAGTCTTTAAACTGGATGGAGATTCTCAAACAATTGGCCTCTTTAGTTGTTGTTGTTGTTGTAGTAGTAGGGTTTAACGCCATATTTTAGCAAACATAGCGGCCAGTATTAATGTTGGAGGAAAAATCCGGGTTGGCCTCTTTAGCTTGGCACTGCAATTTTGTTGTAACTAAGATGGATTCACACAAGTCTGTAATTAAATCTGCTGTTTTCTAGGGTGGCACTTCAGACATGAATAAGACCTCTTGCAAATTTCACCATGTAGGTGTAAGCATTGGTGCACATTTGATGCAGGTCAAATTTAGCTGCAGGTCAGGTCAGGTTTTGCATCTCTATCAAATATGACAATAATTTTCTGGAGTTTCTGAGCGACTTTATCTTTGCTGGATCAGGATTCTCTTTGTCTTGTGGCCGAGGAGGTAGTGTACGTTGATTCATTTCACGCACCACATCGTCGACATCGCTGGCATGTTCTTGCGTTAAACATTTAGTTAGCACGTGGGGCAAAAACAAGGAAAGTCGTCGTCTATGTCACCACTTGGCATCTACGTCCACGATCTCGCTGGACTATGGAGATCATTTTAATTTGATTACAACATTATATTTGACTAATTTATACGCACGCACTCACATCTTCTATGCATGAAAAACACACTTTATATACTTATTGACTTGGTATTATTAGCTATAAATGTCTCAAGCTATGTCCAATTTCATTACCGGTTGATGTTGCTTTGGTAGTCATTGCTGTTTGATACTGCTGACAACTGACTACCGTGAGTGTGGATAGATTAATACAAGTTTTAGGAATTTTGGCTGGTGAAATTCTCTTTCTGTTGCCTCAGATACATTAAATCTGCGTTCCGACTGTGAAGAAGGAAAAATATGGAAGAGTGAAATTAAGTCGACCCTCTGGTTAGAGATTTACAGATAGTTATTCGAAGAATACTTAAAATAAGAATACGGACAATTCGTCTGGAAATAAAAGTCACGATTGATGCGAGATCTGACATCGGGCTCTGGAAGCAAATGTCACAATAGATGCGACATCTGAATGAAAAGAAAGAACAAGAGAAAATTGAACAAAGGTAGAAATATGTATTATCATTGTCAGGTTACAGGACACTGGTCTTCTGAAAGGCTTATTAAAAAGAAGCACAAGAAGCGAGAAGTTGAGAACTCTTCAAAATTAGAAACAGAAAGATACAAACCCGTCTTAGACACAAGACGTTAAGGTAACAGAAAGAGAATGAAGAGGGAATAAAATGCATGCGAAGAGAATGAAAGGTAGAGACGGACATTATAAGAAAGACAAAATGGAATTTGGTGATGTGTTATGACATTTGCATTGTGATTCAAAGGAGACTATTCCAAGGAAACTTATGTGTCCATCTGTCTTATTTTCTCATATTATGGATACGTTACTTAAACACACTCAAACACACAAACCATCGACCGTTGGGGAAATGAATGTATGGTTTAACATAACTTGTAATCACTGAGTAGTGTTTCTTTTCTAACAGATACTAAAAACCCACAAAAGGAGGTGAAGGTGTTTGTTTTGACAAACTTATAGACTTTACAACATCAGCTTTAACTGGCTAAATTTATATGTGCGCCTAAGTCCGACTTCTGTTGTTTCTATTGCTCGTTTGGAAGTGATAATAACTCTCCCGTTACTACTGTTATTTTGATAGAATGAGACCATGGATTGTTATTTTAAAATATAAAGACGTCATCTATTTATTTCAAAAGATGTTGTGCCTGAAGATACATACATAAAATGCGAAACTAGTTGCGCTGAATTATCGGCATTTGTTTGCATTGGTTTTTTTTATTAAAAAAAATTGAAATATACATACATGTTTGGGAATCAAAGATTTCGGGAAACCTATTCATTTTTTCTATCTTAAACTGATTTGGGATCAAGGATTTCAGGAAATATATCAATTACTTTTATCAGCATCATAGTGGAAATACGGCATATGATGTTATAAATATTGAGTATAAAACTAACTACCGCATATGACGCTACAGTACTGTACACTGTTTTATGCAAACCAGGCACTGAAATGAACTATGTTAGGAAAATAGTTGGCTTGAACTAGTACAGTTAAATGGAAACGATTATAAGCCAGCACTTAATATTTAGTCTTCTGCAAAATTATAATTCTACAAATATTTTAAAGAGCTGTGTATTTGGTGCACATTTTTGGTGCAGTGTACGTCTGTTTTACTAATCCTGGAGATTTTGCTGATCACATATATATTGGTTCCACTGCAAGACTATTAACTATCTTCTTAGATAATAGTATTATTAGTAGCAGTAGTAGCAGTAGTACCAATAGTAGTAGTACCTTTAATGCTGTTTTATTATTATTGTCAGTATCATTATCATTATTATTATTATTATTATTATTATTATTATTATTCAAGTGCTATTAATTGCAAATGAATTGGACTGAATTCAATGCAATTTTTCGTGTATTTGAAAATAAAAATCAGTACTCATTGGGTGATACAATAAACAAAGAAAACGTAAAATGTCGTATTTTACCATTATATTCTGATAATAAAGACATTACGTCTGAAAAAAATCAAACATAAATTATATAAAGTAAAGACAATTATAAAATTTAATATTGTGTATATATATATTTTGAACTTATTATTTAATCTGGTGTTGCAAAATGCCACTATATTGAACATGATCTAATCTCCTAACACAGTGTAAACAAGACATGAATATTCCAAAGAGAAAACCTGGAATATATTTCTGAACACATGAATAAATATAACGTGCAATATTTTATGCGTTTGCTTATAGTAATATTAGTATTATTAATATTGATTGTTGAAGCAGTAGTAGTCGCTGCAGTAAGGGTAGCATGAGTGCATGATTTAGGAATTTAGCAACTGTAGTAGAAGTAGCATTTTCTAATGCACTTTGAGTTATAATAGTGGTAGTTGTCGTAGCAGTTGTATCAGTAGCCATAGTAGTACTATTTCCTGATGTTTTGGTTAAGACAAATAGACAAAGCAATTTCGAATTTCGTTTTATTTATTGAAACAAATTCGCATAATATTTAGAAGTGATCGCACCTAAGGAAATATTATGTATTAAGAAAACTATAGTTTATCCCCAGTCTAGATCTAACTAATCCCGTAGTATAAAATACGTGACATCTACGTTGTTTCAGGAAATGTGTATCATTATGTATTCACCAAGGAACGTGCAGTTTGTGGTGCCTAGCATTTTCTTTAGAAAATGCGGTTGAATTCGCCAAATATTATTATTGAGAGATTCATCCTATATGAATTGAATATAGCTCTTACATAACACAATCTGTCAATACTATCTGAGAATTTTCTGTAATGTCTCATGTTAGAAAACGTGGATAACAACATTTCCGGTATATATATCTAATATAATTTTCTTAAGGAATATTGTATTCCTGAATATTATGCAAACAGTAGTAAATTGTAAGAAAGAAGGTAGTCCTGAGGCATTCACTTCTGCTTAATACTAGTGATTATCGCACTCCAAAGTGTACCAGCAAAATTTAATTATATTTTATAGCCAAAACTATGCATTCAATACACCACATTATGCACTTATGTCATTCAGCCAAACAAACATTTCCTTATATACGCCTTTGTAAAAATGGCCGTGATTTTGTTCAATATAAATCGATACCTTACTAATTTGGCGCGAGATTTTTTATTTTTTTATTTTCTGCTTATCTGAGCGTTAGATACATGGTCAATGTATGCGATTCCGAAGATGTTGCGGAAGCATCTCATTTCAATGAATCCTGTTCTGTAGATCTGATGTGAGTGTCAATGGAAGCAATAGCAATGTTTGTATCCTTCCATATTGGCCTCAAGCTTGTTATTGCTGCTGTTGTCCGGGCAATCCTGCTAAGTAAATCTAGTTTTGCGTCCTCATCTTTCATAATAGCTCACAAGTACCTGAAACTTGTGACTGTTTCCAGCTTCTGTCTAAGTAATTTTATTTCTGCACTGGTACCATTGGTGTTGTTTGTCACCCAAATCAGAAAGTACTTTTTTTTATCTCCTGTTAATCCATCACTATCATCTGTAAAGCGAAGTTTGGTGGTTGTTCTTCCTCTGATCCTTTCCAAAACATTGCTGAGGAGTGTATATGGCAGTATGAAACCCTGTTTGACTTCCAGCTGTTGTTCGACCTTCTTGAAAGCTTTGATGGCATGGTACAGATTTTGCTGATGCTAAAAGTGTTTCTCACAAAGGAGTCTGATATTGAATATTTGTTTCTTTATGCTCCTTATTTCTCGAAAACCTGCTTGCTCTTCAGCAAAAATGTCTCTGCTTGAGTCTTTCGTCTTCAGCATGACTTCGCTTGGGCGGCTGACCAGACTGACGGTGTTGTGGTTTTGAAATAACTGCAGGTTTCCTTTCTTGGGGAGCACGATGACCAAAGGTTAAGTACATGTTTTGGGTCATTCTACTGTCTGCAATAACTTGTTGTAGATTGTTTTTAGGACAGTGACTATCTTTTCTCTTCCTATTTGAATGAGTTCTGCTGGCATGTTGTCAACGCCAGCTGAATTTTCTGTCTTTACTGACCTAACTGCAGTTTCTCCTTGCTCACGAAGAATGGTGTTGTTATCAATTTATTTTGCTGGAAGGTGCTTTAATACTGTTGGGTCTCCTTGGGTTTTATAATTGTAAAATTGTGAGCAGTATTCTGCCAATTGTTTGAGGATCTCTTGATCTTCTGTGTGCCATTTTCCTGACTTGTCTTGGATGGTGGTACTTGTTTAAGATATGTGAGATCTTTCACCAGCTGGTATCCATCGTGCTAACGTTTCTGCTTTGACTGTCTTGGATTTCAAAGCATTGTCTTTCTATCTAGACTCCTGTGCTTTTCTCGTACTTTTCCTGATCATGTTACTTAACTCTCTGTGTTTTCTAGCTCATTAATTGTCTCTTTTTTCTTTTGTCACATATTTCAGTTATATCGGTTGTGAGCCAAGGTCTTTTGCTGGACGATTGTTGCAATGATCTCGCTGGCTGTGCTAGTCACATCTGTGCTGAATGTGGTTGTTAAGTACACTAGGTCCGTGTTGTGGTTGTCCAGGGTTATAAAATGTGCAAATTTACCATATATCGTTGCTTGGAATGCTTCTTCGACGTTTGGATTTTTCCATTTTTCAAGGTCAAATGTTATTCTTGGTTGGTACGGCGTTTTGATCACATTTATTATATCATGATCATTTCCAATATCTGCTCGTGGGAAACGTTGCGTTATTGCGATATTCAATCCCGTGCTGAATCGTCTTGTCACCAAGATGGAGTCAGTCTGGTTGTAATATTGTCCGTTTGGACCGTGCCAGGCCCATCTTCAATATCCTTTGTGAGGGCCGAACGTGATGGTTAGCACAAGATTGTTAGCCCGAGTCCACTTTCATTTGTCTCTACATTGCAGAAGGGTCCACAAATCCTTTGCCAGTTTGTCTGTGAATCAACTCCTACCTTTGCATTCCAGTCTCCTTGTACAAACCGAATCTTTTTTTTTGGTGGGGGGGGGGGGGCGATTTGTCAGTGACATCTTGCAGTTGATTATAACATTCTACAGTTCGCTTTCATCATAGTTAGGCGTCGGTACACAATATAATTGTGATATTAAAGGGAGCCGCCCTCGGACGGATGGTAATAAGTCTGTTTGAGACTGGGCAGCAACACATTATGCTGTTCACAAGAAATACAACGCCATGATTGTGTTTGTCCCTCATCGGCTGAAGCGAAGCTTATGTCCTTCTTCTGTTCTTATTTCGCCAAAGTTTTAATCTAGCCACGTAGCAGAGACCAATAATGATACAGTAGTGCCTTTTATAACTCATGTCTAAGTCTTTTCTAATTTTCCATATCTCTCACTGTTCAAACGTTCCATGTACCGATAATGATGTTGTCTCTCCATTCAATTTGACAGTGGGTGCACCATGCTTGTCACTTTCGTCCTGGTGTGCAGCGGCAGGTGAGGTCACTGCTGACCCGGGTTGTGACCGATCCGATATGCTAGATGTCTTCACGTGGTGTGTTAAGGTCAAGATACAGCCTGGTGGAGTTCATTCCACTCCTGACTGGATGATCACAGCCGAAGTCCACCGATATTATTTGCGACGCCCTGGTCATGAAGCTCATTTTGGAGGCCTTCCACCCTGGCTGTCGAATTCATCGATAAAGACATCCACCCAGTGATGACGTGCTATCATCGCATTATTTTAACCATGGATCTATAGAAGTGCCCATTATATATAATGACTTATTTACTCTCGGGGACCTCTCCGATGGCATTGTGGTTAGAGCGTCCTCCTCGGCGCCGGAGGTCGTGGGTTGGAACTGCGGCCAAGTCATACCAGATACGGTACTAGCAGAGACGGTACTAGCAGCTGCCCTGCAAGATGCTCAGCGTTAAGAAGTTAGTGTTAGGACTGGTTGGTCTGGTGTCAGGATAATGTAACTGGGTGGGACATAATACATGTCTGTGGCATGATGCCCCAATGCTAGATAACACGATAAACTGTCATGCTGTATACATATTAGTGATATCACAAAGATGGCCGCTATTGCTTAACCGGCTTGATGCAGCTGTTCCGTTTTTTGTGCCGTTTTCATGATATTTGTGCTCGGTGCCTGTCTTCGTCTGCGTTTCTGTGTTCATTATGTATTGGCTGTTCAGTTCGTATGTGTTTCTTCATCTCCTTGTTTTGGAAACGAGAACAATTAGACTTTTTCTCAGCTGTCTTGCTCCACTACTACAACTTCCATTTGAACAAACCGCCATCACGTGATACTCGCCAGTCAACCCGTTTATGCTATGATGGACCCTCATTAATTGCTTTAAATGACCACTCCTTGGCTCTCCACACTACATTGTGCTCTAGACTAAACGAACTGGGACTGCATCCATCATTACCTAAATGTAAAAAGAAGCCAAAAGAGAAAAGTTGTTTCAAAGTTGGCCGGCGTAGAACAGGAAGAAGTATTCCAGTTATCTCCCTTATGCCCTTTCCGGCTCGACAATTTAAAAATTCGACTGTTAATTTAGATAACCTAATTAAAATCCCTATTAATTCGTCAACCTTCGTGTCAACTATCCGAGAGATACCTCTGCGAATTGCATTGTTCAATGCCCAATCAGTAGGACCACCGCAAAAGCGCACAGAATAGTTAATTTTATCAACGACCAGAATATTGACGTCTTTTTCCTGACAGAAACATGGCTAAAAACATCAGGCAATGAGCCCAAGTGTGCGGATCTAACACCTACTGGTTACTCCATCAAGTCGTTTCCACGTAACTCATACGTAAGTGGAATTGCTATCATCACAAAGAACTCCATGATCAAACGTCTTAACCACACCGCAACATTCAATTTCGACCACACATTGTTGGAACTAGTCCAAACCACACTCACATTGGAGCAGAGGTCAGTCCATATTTTCTGCCTATACTGCCCTCCTCCTAGTAGAAAAAACAAGATGACTGAATCTCACTTTTTGGAGCAGTTTCCGAATCTTCTGGAGTATGGAAATTCTATAGGTGACAACCTGATTATTCTTGGAGATTTCAATTTTCACTTTGACTGTTCCGGGAACCCAAACACATCAAAACTCATAGATTCCATTAATGGCTTCAATCTCAAACAGTCAGTTAACCAACCCACCCAGTTAACCAACCCACCCATAAACATGGTCACATTTTAGACTGGATTCTTCATAGACCTGATGATAACATTCTACGGTCCTCCCTGGTATCCTATGAACTTGCATCACATCACCTCTGCATTATATGCCATCTTGACGTATCAGTCCCTAACCCTCTACCTTTATCTGCTACTAAGAGAAATCTCTGTATGATAAATAGAACCAAACTAATGCACGACATCCAAGCTAACCTCACAACTTGCTTACCTCCTACCGCAGAACAACTCCATAACTGTCTGCGTTCATTGCTCGACAAACATACCCCAGCTACCAAGTGCAGAGTATCAATTCAGAAGTGTTCTCCATGGTATGGCAGTGTTGGGGACCAGCTTCGCACTGCTAAAAGACAAGAATGTCACAAATATAGTCCATGCAGCGAAATCAGCCCACTACACTACTAAGATCATGGAAAGTTCCAGCTGCAAAGAGCTCTTCGAGATTACTAAGAAGCTAATGGCAGAGGAACAAATCTACACCACTTCCAAATACCTTCTCTCTTTGCAAATTTCTTCCGTGACAAAGTACAAACCATTAGAGATAAACTTTACACCACAATTTCAATTGACTCGTCGTCACCATACAGTTGCGATACAGAATTTGAGCGGCAACCATTAACAGCATGTGAACCTGTCTCTATGGATTTCGTACGTACAATCCTGATGACGAGTGCACCTAAGTCATGTGAACTTGATCCAATTCCAGCATCATTGGGGCTTTAGTGCTTAGATCCAGTATTGTCTTCACTAACTGATGTTATTAATACCTCTCTCTCGTCAGGGGAATTCCCATCATTTTTCAAAACTGCCATTGTAAAGCCTCTGCTGAAGAAACCAACCCTAGACCATAACGATTTAAAGAACTATCGCCCAGATTCTAATCTCCCATTCATATCAAAAATCTTAGAAAAGGTTGTTCTATCCCAGCTTGGTTCTCATCTGAATTCAAAATAGTCTTCTTAGCAATGTACAATCTGCATATCTCCCTTGCCACAGTACTGAAACTACTCTTCTAAAAGTAGTTAATGAAATTCTCTCTGCTTTGGATAGCAGAAAGATTACAGTTCTCACCCTCCTTGATTTTTAGCAGTGCTAAGCTGGTCCCCAACACTGCTATACCATGGAGAACACTTCTGCAATATTTGACACAATAGACCATGATATTTTACTTCACGGTCTTCAGCATGTATTTGGCATTCATGATACATCCTTACCGTGGTTCAAGTCCTACTTGGTCAACAGGACACAAATTGTGTCTGCAAATGGAATACACCCCATGCACAGTTGATCCATGTTGTGGTGTTCCACAAGGGTTTGTTCTTGGAACTGCTATCTTCATTCTATACACTCCTCCCCTCTCAAGTGTCATAGATCATCATCCAGTATCTCACCAATTGTACGCTGATGACACCCAAATATAAAAATCTAGCCACCCAACTGAAGTTGATGCTACCATCCAAGGTGTAGAGAGGTGCATTTCTGATATGAAATCATGAATGACATGTAACGAGCTGCAGATGAATGATGATAAAACTGAGGCCATTCTGATTACAACACAAAGACGTTCTCATTCACATCCTTTACCTCAAACAATAAATATCAGCAACACCAACATTAAATTCACACAATCAGTACGAAACCTAGGTGTTACTCTGGACAGTACTCTCACATTGCACCAACATGTCATGAACATATGCAAGGCTGCATATCTTGAGCTGAGACGCATCAGCTCCATTCGCAAATATCTTTCAGTTGATGCCACTAAAACACTTGTGTGTTCATTAGTACTTTCAAGACTGGATTATTGTAACTCAATTCTGTCTGGTTCATCTCAATATCTATTTCAAAAATTTCAAAAAGTTCAAAACACAGCTGCTCGGATCATACTTAGAGTACCACGATCACAGCACACCTCCCCGCTGCTCTGTACCCTACACTGGCTATCCATTCGATCCAGAATCAAACACAAAATTGTTCTCTGTGCTTCTTTTCACTGACGGACTCTAGTCCAACATACCTATGCGACCTCACCCATGTGTACACACCAGCAAGATACTTACGCTCCTCTTCTGACAATCGTATACTCGTTATTCCCGCTATGAAAACAAAGTCATATGGACAGCGTTCTTTTGCATACCAGGGCCCAGCAACGTGGAATGAATTGCCCACTGAACTTAGACACAAAGACACAGTGATCACATTCAATAGTGCTCTCAAAACACTTATTTCGAGTGCAAGATTAAACTTAAAGACCTAATAATGTTTGCTACCTTAAATGTTCTCCGCATGTTTTTTCTATGTTTTCTAATTTTATGGTGTTTGTGTTAGTAATCATATCATTATGTTTTTTTAAATCTTGTATGTGTTATCTAATGTTGTAAAGCGCTTAGAGCTTCTAAAAATTAGGCGCTATACAAAGTCATTATTATTATTATTATTATTATTATTATTATTATTATTATTATTACTATATGACTGAACAATTAGTAACTCTACTTCTAAAATACAAACCACACACACATTTTTAGTCTCGATAAGGTAACAAATTCAACATCTTACTCCAACCAAGTAATTTTTCATAAAATATACATTATGATACTAATTAAATTATTTTATCCGGGCGTCTACTGATCAAGTTGCCAGAGAATTAAAGTTTGACTTGCTTGCTTGGCGGGTTTTTCCACAATATTTTCCTACATTCCACCTATTGAAGGTAATGAGAAAATGTGCTTTCATTGTTTATTATCGCTTTTTCAAACACTTCTGATCTGAATGCAGGATGAATCAAGGATGATGCTTTTAATGTTTAATACATTCAGATTTTTTTTTAAAAAGTCTTCATAATTATGACTATCCGTCTCTGTTTATACAGCATCTTCATTACTGAACAGCTTTTCCTTTGTCTCCATGGTTCCGAAGATTACTGAATTTGGTCTATAATTTGCACACACATTAACACATGTACTTTAAACATCTTGCTCTCGAAAGCACACTTCTCTTTTGTCTTAATATTTCCTGTTACCTTCCTATCCCTAAAATGTAAATACAATCACACGAAGACGAAGGAAAGAAATAATCAAACTTTGTTAGTTTCCCTGGAAGAAGCCATCTCAAGTCATGCCATGTGCATGTTTAGTAGCTCGTTATAGCGCACGTTTACGACCAAAGGGTTAATAAAAGTCGTGTATTTTCATGCTAAAGCGTCTCTTAAGTGTCCTCGACAATTTGGTCCTTAAAGCTCAAGATATATATATAGACAACTGATACAACTGATAATGAAGGAGATTACAGAGTTTGTCAAATGACCCACACTAGTAAAATTGCAATCATGTTTGAAATACAACCTAAGGAGAGAAAGGATGCCTTGCCAGTCAGACTATATAAAGTCTAGTGATTGTGCATATTTATTAGTCGTTTATTGTTCGTCTTTGATGACTTTGCAATATAAGCTTATAAATAAATATTGCTCATAATCTGATACAAATTGAAGCCTCAAGAATACTAACAATAAAATTGTTTACAGACAAATAACGACATTAGACTAATGCAGAGTTAAACTTTCAAACATTACTAGTGCATACATGTTTGGTGCCTTGTCGTTACTTGTGGACTTGTTTCAGCGTGCCTTAATAAATATTATTTTCGACTTTGTTTTCTATACAAGTGTGCATATATTTTGTTAACATTTTCATCTCGTATAGAATGCTTTTCATTCGCCTATCGGATTATTTCATTTTAAATGCGTGACCTAACTGGGTCGGGATGTGAAGCAAGCCAAGAGGGATTTATGTGTACTGTATCGAATTTATAGCTGCATTAGCTCATTTCAGTCGTTGGATCATATATCCTACAATATATTACGATATCAGTTGTCAGCTAAAGCAGTTTTAGTTTTCTTAAATGTTTGTGACCTGTTAATTTGTATTTTCATGGCAGATAATATTCAAAATAATCGTAGGATACAATCACAGTATCAATACAGAATACACGAGCCATATATTATCTTAAGTTGCCTTTCTTTGAGCATCGTTCCAAACGTCGTTTAAATTTGTAGTTGTGGACTAATGCATGTCGTCGATGCCATCGAATTAGGCAAAAGACAGAATATCATCAAGTGCCATATTTGTTAGTGAATGTATCAAATACATTCCCTTTCTTAGACCCCAGACATCAACTCCCAGTGGAATCAGTTGTGCAACTTACAGTGCATGAATAGGAGCCATAAATATCTTCTGATTGTATTTTCCTACCATTTAATAAGTATGACAATATCAACAGTATTTACAAACATCACTTTTGATTTTTGGCCAATAAAAGTGAGTCAAGATATTCTGATAAGTCTTATTAATCCCAAAATGACCAGCCAAATGAGTTTCATGGGCCAGACAAAGTATTTCCTGTCTGTAAAATTTCGGAACTATAGTTTGATAGTTCATTGACCACACGTCACCGGCAGGTATCCATTTTCTAATAAGACTTGCATTTTTAATGAAATAGCAGACATGAACTTCAGTGGCTTCAGTTTCACTAATGGCCATTTGAAACAAAAAGATCTTATGATCTTTTTCGTATTCGATGACCCGTGATTGTCGTTTGTCACCCTTTTTAGAAAAAAATGAGTAGTTTAACTGTGATCAATACCTTTTGATTGATTCAAACAAGGAGTGAAAGTGACCTCATCAAAAGCCTTAACAATACATGTGTCAGATAAAGAAATACTTTCCTTATCAATATCATTCTCAAAAGCTTTCTTCTCTGGTAACTGCACAAGCTGGGTATAAAACAGGGAATTCTTTTTCGGTTGGATCGACTTTCTGATCCAAACAAGTCTTGTCAACTACAAGTGAATTAACCACAACCTTTTGTCTAGCTGGGTCGTTGCCTAGTGATAAACAAATGCCCTCAACGGGTAAAACACTGCTCCGACTGTCACGGGTCCGAAGACTAAGTCTGATGACAAATTTACACAATAGAGTGAATATTAACAAAGCTGCACTTTTCTCCCTGAATAAGAACACTCATTAGAAGAAGTACCTGATAATAAAGACTCTCAGAAGCTCCTGTGTCACTTAAATTATTTATAGGGACGGGATTGGCCAAAACACATAAGCATGATATAGCTTGAATTGTTCCTCAGAGGTGGCATTGTTTGTTAGTGCTTTATAATCAGAGACAAGACGAATGCATATTGTAATGTTTTTATCATAGGTTCGACATGAATGGTTCATAATACTCCATAGAGGAATTATAATATATAGCTGTACCCAAATATTAATGATCTGGCGGAAGATTTGCAGCCATCATGCAAAACTGCTTTAGGATGCAATCTGGTTTATGTGACTGGAAATTTTATTACTTGTCAAAGCTCAATTATTTCAAAGACAGGACGAAGTATTCGTCTTGGCCAAAACGAAACTCATCAAAGTCCTTGACCGTATATCTAAGGTGATACGCCACAATGCCACCTCTGAGGAACAATTCAAGCTTTTCTTCTATGAAGCCCACAAATGCGAAACCTTGAAGAATGTAGTATGGGTGCGTCACTCATGCCATACACATTAGTTGTAATTGGAAAGGTTATGTGAACTTAATTCACTCTGTGTCCACGATAATAGTTCAAAATGTGTAGTCCGATATCCATGACGATGATATCCACTATACCTAAGTTTGTTATATTATGTAACCTGTCGTATTCATCATTATTCTACAACAACTACATGTATTGGCTGATGATCTAGTTCGATGTCGAATACATGGAATAAGAAAAACAATTGTCATGTTTCCAGTTTCGTTCTGTATGATAACTTTGCTATTACCCAATATGTTTAGTAACTTATCTGTAATCTTGTGTTTTGTAATCTTGTGTTCTTCGATCTCTACATATTCGGCATGGAACACTTTTCAGGAAAAGCATTATGTTACTTATTGAAAAATATAACATTTTGATTCCATTTTTAATAAATACGTATTTAATTAATAATGTATTTTCCGTGAGGAAAGTTTTCCTACTTTTTAAAGAAAAATTATCAATAAGATTTATTTAGTTGTCACACTTGTAAATGATAATGAATATTGCACTGTACTAATCTGAAATGAAATTATACATTATACAATATGAACAAAATGCTATATTAATTTTGAGACAATTTCATCCCTTTTCTCCGATTTTCTGTATGTATTATCCATTAGAGGTGATATGATTTCCGATACAAGTTTTCTCTTTACGTGCCGGTTATCAAAGAAGAGAATGCATTGTTTTCATCTTTACTACGTATTGCTCATTTATACTATGTATCCATAAGTTATTCGCTAAACTGATAATAACATTTTGAATTTTTTTAAAATTAATAATCTTGTATAAAGTTGAATAAAA
Organism: Sinohyriopsis cumingii; assembly: GCA_028554795.2. NCBI lineage: Eukaryota > Metazoa > Mollusca > Bivalvia > Unionida > Unionidae > Sinohyriopsis > Sinohyriopsis cumingii. The sequence continues at coordinate 38,370,975 of CM068831.1, read as the reverse complement.
TAAGATGTTTGACCTGATCGATTCTAAAACTTAGGATAATCTGTTCATCATGAGTTCGATGCGCACAATTCAATTGCTGTTTCAAGCGGACACTTGCAATATTTTTTAAAAATTATGGATGTTAGTTTTTGGTGAGAGGAGTTTAGATGTAAACATTTTTTTTTTGCAGCAGACAAAGTGGTTATTGCAAAATGCACGTGAAATCGATTCTTGGCTGGCGCACTCCACGATTGTATAAAATAGGGCCACTTTATTTTTCAACGGTAATACTATTAAAACTGGAAGAAGACCAATGCCTGTAAAAGTATCCTGACCTTTTTTTCAATTTGTAGATAATATCAAGCTGTATTTTAGAATGTATGTGTGTGTGCGACAGAATGCATAACATTAGATTCAGATTCAACAGTGCTTTTTTTTTAAATTTCTCCACATTATCGGCTGAATACGAAACGTTACATCTTTTAGTATACTTCTGTTTTAAGCACAGCACTGTACAATGTACTATTAGTTATGGCATGCATTATGCAACAAATTGACAATATCCATGTACGTCGAAAAATAGAACTCCAAACTAGATATTAGCGCATTTTGTCTGCACAAAGAAGTGTCATCGAACTGTGTATTTCTTATCATGAAACTTGACTGCACAACATAATTCTAGGTGAGGGTTGCGCTAAAGCACAAACACTATCAACGTACGAGTTTTAGAATTATCATTTCGTTGCTGATCTGCGGTTGGTACATCTGTCTCTACTGTGCATATATAAATCGTAATACACTTCCGCGGCATTTTATTATATTCCTACCTGCAATGTACAAATATTATAAAGGAGAAGCAACAATAACGATTGTATACACTCGAATTCTTTGAATTCTTACATTCACTATCCTTTTAGACTTTAACTTTGTTTGTGCATCAGGACCAATTAGTTCTAGGAGTGTCTAAAGTGATTTGAAAAACAACGTGTAGAAACTTAAGGGCGTCTTTAACTATTAGCATTTTGACGTTGCTAAATACATATTTATTCTACAGTTTTGAAACATTAAATCATGATCAAAATGTCTTTGTTTGGTATGAAATAGCACTCCATAAACTTAATATATGTAGAAGTGGTTTATTCGCATCATTAAAAACATAATTAGACAGAGTCATACAATGTATCACATTAAGAGTAAATCGGAGTTTGAGGCCGCTATGCATTACATTTGAATAATTCACGCAGCAATAAGTTTACTTTGATCCTAGTTGTCGTTGATGGATGGGTTTTTGAAAGAAGGACGTCATCTTTAACCTTAGCTTTAAGGTTACATGCTCGCTTACATATCTGCCAGCAAAGTATAATGAAGTTGGCTGGTGACCTTGACGACCTGATACTGAAGCATGATCATATGACAATCGCTAAGATTGTTGATCGAATAGGAACGTTTTAAACAAATACTTAGGCTAGCGGCCTAGCAAAATAATTTCGCTGTACAAGCTGTTTCATGGCAAATGACTTTAACACCAGCAAATGTAGTTGATTTCCAACAGATCCGTTCTTATGAACTCGACATCGGATATTTTGAATGAGACATTCCTTTCTCTTTACAATGATGATGATCACGCCAATCTTTCCATTAATTATAATAAGCATCTGCACACGCTACTCTTTGACAAACTGAAGTTTCCAATGAGGATCTCTGACAAAAGTGATGACCTCAACCATATCGTCGCGGTGAACATGAATGACTTGAATTCATGTTCTCTCCCCTGTGTGCATCTCCGATACAAGTCAGGCTAAAACCATCAAACTGCGGATACTTTGTTTACGATGACAATCAACACCACACATGGATCAGAGATGTTTCACGGTTGCTATATGGCAGTACCAAGCGGAAATCGAGTCTGTACATCTGTTGCCGATCATTCACATAACTGAACCTTCTCAACAACCACGTAATGGCTATCGGTTCAGAGTTTTAAGGCCACATAAGACATTATAAACATGTAAAGAATATGCGTTTCTTTAAGCGCCGCTTTCATAAGACTGATTACCTGGTTCCGGACAATACTAAACCATCTACTTTTGTCCAACTCATATATCAGTACTCATTGATTTCATCTGCTGGGCCAGCAGCTGACCGTCATTTATTTCACTTACTGGTCCATAGAGGTGCTGTAGGCCCGACGCCCGGCACACTGCTTGAAGTGACATATCTGTGAGTAGCCGCTTAGTTTAGAAACTATCTTGCCGTGGCCATATCTATTATGCCAGTAGATACTCTCAGAAAGACGCGGCACTGCTTGTGGTTAGCGAGGACAATATTCATTATAAAACAAAGGCGGATCGGGAGGTAGTCTAAAACAATCAGGTTGGTACCTCCGACGTTAAGTGGCGGTAAAAAGAGTACGTCGACAGCCATGAAATTCGCTTTTAAAAACACCTCAAAGTCACAATCGCACGTTTCGGGGGCAACATCAGGGACAATGTATACTGACGAGGCACGTGACTACATGACCAGTGACCTAAAGAGAAGATCACGTGCTTGTCTGCTCCTAGAAAGGTCCACGATGGATTGTGAAAACAGTACGTAAGTTCTAACCAAAGCTATCCAAACATTCCGTTACGTATTTTAACATATTGCTGACACAGTTTGCATCGAAAACAACTTTGGTTGGACGTTGTTTTCCTTTTTCAAACGAATAAGGACCTGGAAAAGTAAACCTCCTCTAACTCTCTCACTGTGTAAATAGCATGTAAAGCAATGAAATCACTCAAAACGAGTAACGTAAATGTTTGTTTCCTTCTTGAGTGTCGACAGGCAGTGTGGAAACCTAATGCATATGATCTGATTTTCAACAATTACAGAACATACTATAGTGAATTTACAATCATGTTATGAAATCGTGCATTGTAACATTGATGGTTTGCGTTTCCAAACCGACAATGTTTGTCACTTACTCATTTTTGCATACACACACCGAGGTAGTTATGCAAGGAAGGGTTGCTAGATTCTGTGACCATTTTTTCAAGCTATTTAAAATGGGGGATTGTATATAGTTATGGTTTCTGGTAAAGTTGTAAGTATATGTGTGTGATAAACGGCAAACATCTCGTATAACATAAAACATAAAGTTGATAAGTGGGTAAGTTTGAAAATTCACTTCACATAGCTTATATTGATAGTAAACATTTTGCTTTTGACAAATTTTTTAAGTGTAGCAAATCATTGTTACAAACTCGTGTTGAGAAAAGGAGTGACATTTCTTGTAAAACATTGTAGTGCACTTGCCCTTTATCTTCGTTTGTCTTAGAGAAGGCCACCTTTGCAGCTGCTAGAACAGTAGTAGACGTCGTCGCTGCCGTAGAAATAGTTCATTTAGAAATGAATTTTCATTTTCCCGTCCAATGGACAATGATATTAAATTAGATTTGGCAGGCATGATAATTAACGGAGAAGATGAAATACATCTTGCAGGAGGAGACACAATCAGTCAATGCCGTCGTTTGTTTTATAGTGCTTTCACGACGTAGCAACATCACGTCTCTTTTATGTCAAGATATTTGTTTTATCCCTTTTCTTCGTGGAGCTTTTCTTCTTTCTGCGGCAATTCTTTTGTTTGTGGGGATGTTGCCTTTTTTGGCGACCTTTCATATTTTTCTTCATTTGGCTTTTTCTTTTAAGATTCTATATATAAGGGGACAAAATAATGACACCTCATAAACAATTACATCCATCAGTTAAAAATGAATTGATTTTTGGTTTGCATATGGTTTTTTTTTTTTTGTTTTGTTTTTTCTTCAAAATGGGTTTGTTAGTTTGGGTATGTTGATTACGTTTTAAAGTAATTGACGTGATCTCAAAGTAAACAGTCGTAACACTTGAAACCAGCTTCTAATAAATGCGCAAGAACCTTCAATGCAACGGATGGCATACGGACTACGACACAATTTGGCAGGAGAATGTGATTGAAAGGAGGTCGTGTGGGCTACCATTTGAAGAAGAAAAAAAAAAGAAGTGTAGGATGATTTTAAATTTTCTTCCTTTCTTCCGAATGATGCGAAAGGAGAAATGTAAATAACAGGACATCATTATTAACACTTAATGTGTAACTAATTGGTACAAAGTAGTCTCAAATAATAGCAAAGTGTTTGGTTTCAAATCGATACGTAAATATGCATTGGTGTTGCAATGTCATAGATCAGTCATAGGGTTCAATTGTTTGGCTAACATATGTACCTGTGATCTGTTTCTTCCATATTTGAACAATAGCACATAATGAGCATTGGGACTGATTTTGGGATGTGCTTGAAATAACTCTTGTGTGATGTAAATGATGCTGGCATTACAATGGTGTCCGTGGCGTTTAAACCAAGGTTTATTCTTCTACGTCTTATTCTAACATCTCCTCGAAGATGACACGATGTGGTCTGACTAAAGTCAAACACGATTCCAAAATCTTCACGACAAATGACTTCTGTAAACAAAATCGATTTAATTGAAAGAAATTTAAAGAAAGTGCAAACCTCACCTTGTAACAACGCATGGTATTTTAGGCTTGACAATCAGACAAATGCGATTTGTATTCGATGAAACGCTCTAGTTTGTTTGAACCACTCGATATATAAATCAATATTTTAAAGAAATTGCGAATATGCAAGGACTCCCAACGTTTTCTAAATGTTTGTCTATCGTTTGATACTAGAGGAATTGAAGGACGAGGCAGCGATAGTAACACGTTGAGAATGCTGAAAAGATTATCAAATGCAAAATACATTTAATACATCTGAAGTTAGACTAACATTTCTAATATTGGTGTCAAAACACAAGAAAACATTTTTCTTTCGAAGATTTAAAACACATACGGCATATATTATTCCGTTCGTGATTTAATGTCTGTCCCATTAAATGTATGTGCAAGCTATGGTCGTCTTCTTATATTTATACAAATTTAGTGTCTCTAATTTCTCCGGTATTGTCTTTCTTCTCATTTCCTTTATATTTGTACGAAATTACTTTCGTGGATTTATAATAGATCCTGTTTCGGGTTTTCTACTACGGCTTTTATCATTATCTCATGTTCACCTCTCAGTGTTTGTAAGTTAACTCCTTCTTGCTTCCATGCATCGACACCAGAAAATTTCCTGTCATGTACATCTTCCCAATGGAAAAGTTGCTGGTATAAACAACTGCATATACACGCATCTTGATAAGTATAAAGCGGAACTAATGATCGACGAATGTATTCTTAACATGGGCATGCAAACGTTTGCTCATCGCTATTTTAACACAACGTATCTTACTTACGAAAATAAATTTGGAATTATTACGCTTCGATAACCGAAATCCGACGAAAATGCCGTCAATAAAACGCAAATTACCCGTCGTCCAAACTATAATGGAATAGACGTGGATGGAATCAGTTCTGTTAACGGTTCTTGATACTCTAATAACTCAACACTGTCACTGACTTCCTTCCACTTAATTTATTGCAACAGTGAGGACAAAAGCCGTAGCGTGGTAAACTTCATATTCACGTTGTTGTTTTCTGTCTGTGATAGTATTTGCCAAGAATAACTTTTCATCTACTGTGGAAATAGCAATTATAGAAAAATTCCTCAAATGATGTTTCACTTGTATCTTGACAAACTCTCTGTAAATGCGTGCAGTTAGCAGAATTGGTAAATTCCGAATTCTAAACTAGTCATTCACAGAAATACCTTTGTTTTCTTTGTTCTTTGAGCGAATAGTGAAATCGACAGACAAACGATATCCGACAGAGAAATCTGAAGGAAATATTAATTTGTTTAACTGATGTTACACCCATCGTTAAGGGGTGTTGTCGTAGGTGTCAAACCAGGTCGTGTTTAAACGTATTGATTCAATCTGGTATAAGTCTTCACTTTCAAGAGTGCTACAAAGCATGCAAACAATGTAGCTATGAATCATACAGTCAAAGACCCTGTGAGATGGTTTATTGAAAAATGACGATTGATAAAATCGACCACTTTGAGACCTCTGGTGCGGTATGCTCGTTTGGACGCAATTATTATTATTTGCGTTAATCTGAAGCTTTACAAACTAGACGGTCACGTTGTATTTTACTAGCCAAGTATTCAAAGATACAAAGAACAAACATGGATGTATTTGATTTCTTTTCTTCGAAATTCGTCCTCATCGCATGGCAAGCGCGTTGCATTGGTTCTTTATACAAAGAAATTGTCTAGTGGATTCAGAAGTATTTGTGTCTGTCTAACCTCGGGCGTCCTCTGTATGTTTGCTCGTACAACTCCTCCATGGTAAAATCTAAAAAAGAACATTTCAGATTGTGATTGAGGGAACCAAGTATGTATAGAAAAAGCGTGGAAAGAAACTTCTGTCCATGTGTCATTCCAAATATTTTAGTCATTTTTTTCAAACACATGGCCAAATAATTCATTAAATCTTTAAAATGCATTTGTCGCGATTTCACTTCGACTAGACTGGCTCCAACCATAATCGGTGCGATCGTTTGAATAGATTCAGAAGGAAACATTCCGTCGTATCAAGAGAAATTGTGAGCAATTATTGTAGCATCCTTACGGCTGTCTTTGTAAGGCTACATATCCTTCCTCTTCGCGCCAATATCGTCGGTGGAGTCTAAAATCGGAAAGAGACAGTGGAAAAAATTGCTTCCAGTATTAAAGTTTCACAAGCCCCATGATCAACGGAGAAATTGAAAAGGTGAATGATGTTTTCTATTATGCGGTATAATTCTCGTCTTGCGAGGTGCCCCAGTCTCTCTAGAAGGTGAATCGTGGGTCATGCAAAGCGTAATAGTTCCGTCGGTCATGTTAAACTTGTCACTGGTTTGTTGAATGTGTTGAAGTATGTAATTATTTTGAACCGTGTGATTTATGCATGTCTACTAAATTGGAGACTTTAAACTGGATGGAGATTCTCAAACAATTGGCCTCTTTAGTTGTTGTTGTTGTTGTTGTTGTTGTTGTAGGCTTTAACGCCATATTTTAGCACACATAGCGGCCAGTATTAATGGTGGAGGAAAAACCCGGGTTGGCCTCTTTAGCTTGGCACTGCAATTTTGTTGTAACTAAGATGGATTCACACAAGTCTGTAATTAAATCTGCTGTTTTCTAGGGTGGCACTTCAGACATGAATAAGACCTCTTGCAAATTTCATCTTGTAGGTGTAAGCATTGGTGCACATTTGATGCAGGTCAAATTTAGCTGCAGGTCAGGTCAGGTTTTGCATCTCTATCAAATATGATAATAATTTTCTGGAGTTTCTGAGCGACTTTATCTTTGCTGGATCAGGATTCTCTTTGTCTTGTGGCCGAGGAGGTAGTGTACGTTGATTCATTTCACGCACCACTTCGTCGACATCGCTGGCATGTTCTTGCGTTAAACATTTAGTTAGCACGTGGGGCAAAAACAAGGAAAGTCGTCGTCTATGTCACCACTTGGCATCAACGTCCACGATCTCGCTAGACTATGGAGATCATTTTAATTTGATTACAACATTATATTTGACTAATTTATACGCACGCACTCACATCTTCTACGCATGAAAAACACACTTTATGTACTTATTGACTTGGTATTATTAGCTCTAAATGTCTTAAGCTAAGTCCAATTTCATTACCGGTTGATGTTGCTTTGGTAGTCATTGCTGTTTGATACTGCTGACGACTGACTACCGTGAGTGTGGATAGATTAATACAAGTTTTAGGAATTTTGGCTGGTGAAATTCTCTTTCTGTTGCCTCAGATACATTAAATCTGCGTTCCGACTGTGAAGAAGGAAATATATGGAAGAGTGAAATTAAGTCGACCCTCTGGTTAGAGATTTACAGATAGTTATTCGAAGAATACTTAAAATAAGAATACGGACAATTCGTCTGGAAATAAAAGTCACGATTGATGCGAGATCTGACATCGGGCTCTGGAAGCAAATGTCACAATAGATGCGACATCTGAATGAAAAGAAAGAACAAGAGAAAATTGAACAAAGGTAGAAATATGTATTATCATTGTCAGGTTACAGGACACTGGTCTTCTGAAAGGCTTATTAAAAAGAAGCACAAGAAGCGAGAAGTTGAGAACTCTTCAAAATTAGAAACAGAAAGATACAAACCCGTCTTAGACACAAGACGTTAAGGTAACAGAAAGAGAATGAAGAGGGAATAAAATGCATGCGAAGAGAATGAAAGGTAGAGACAGACATTATAAGAAAGACAAAATGGAATTTGGTGATGTGTTATGACATTTGCATTGTGATTCAAAGGAGACTATTCCAAGGAAACTTATGTGTCCATCTGTCTTATTTTCTCATATTATGGATACGTTACTTAAACACACTCAAACACACAAACCATCGACCGTTGGGGAAATGAATGTATGGTTTAACATAATTTGGCAATCACTGAGTAGTGTTTCTTTTCTAACAGATACTAAAGACCCAGAAAAGGACGTGAAGGTGTTTGTTTTGACACACTTATAGACTTTACAACATCAGCTTTAACTGGCTAAATTTATATGTGCGCCTAAGTCCGACTTCTGTTGTTTCTATTGCTCGTTTGGAAGTGATAATAACTCTCCCGTTACTACTGTTATTTTGATAGAATGTGACCATGGATTGTTATTTTAAAATATAAAGACGTCATCTATTTATTTCAAAAGATGTTGTGCCTGAAGATACATACATAAAATGCGAAACTAGTTGCGCTGAATTATCGGCATTTGTTTGCATTGGTTTTTTTTATTAAAAAAAATTGAAATATACATACATGTTTGGGAATCAAAGATTTCGGGAAACCTATTCATTTTTTGTATCTTAATCTGATTTGGGATCAAGGATTTCAGGAAAGATATCAATTACTTTTATCAGCATCATAGTGGAAATACGGCATATGATGTTATAAATATTGAGTATAAAACTAACTACCGCATATGACGCTACAGTACTGTACACTGTTTTATGCAAACCAGGCACTCAAATGAACTATGTTAGGAAAATAGTTGGCTTGAACTAGTACAGTTAAATGGAAACGATTATAAGCCAGCACTTAATATTTAGTCTTCTGCAAAATTATAACTCTACAAATATTTTAATGAGCTGTGTATTTGGTGCACATTTTTGGTGCAGTGTACGTCTGTTTTATGTATTCACTAATCCTGGAGATTTTGCTGATCACATATATATTGGTTCCACTGCAAGACTATTAACTATCTTCTTAGATAATATTATTATTAGTAGCAGTAGTAGCAGTAGTACCAATAGTAGTAGTAGTACCTTTAATGCTGTTTTATTATTATTATTATTATTTTTGTTGGTGTTATTATTATTATTATTCAAGTGCTACTAATTACAAATGAATTGGACTGAATTTAATGCAATATTTCGTGTATTTGAAAATAAAAATCAGTACTCATTGGGTGATACAATAAACAAAGAAAACGTAAAATGTCGTATTTTACCATTATATTCTGATAATAAAGACATTACGTCTGAATAAAATCAAATATAAATTATATAAAGTAAAGACAATTATAAAATTTAATATTGTGTATATATATATATATTAAACTTATTATTTAATCTGGTGTTGCAAAATGCCACTATATTGAACATGATCTAATCTCCTAACACAGTGTAAACAAGATATGAATATTCCAAAGAGAAAACCTGGAATATATTTCTGAACACATGAATAAATATAACGTGCAATATTTTATGTGTTTGCTTGTAGTAATATTAGTATTATTAATATTGATTGTTGCAGCAGTAGTAGTCGCTGCAGTAATGGTAGCATGAGTGCATGATTTAGGAATTTAGCAACTGTAGTAGAAGTAGCATTTTCTAATGCACTTTGAGTTATAATAGTGGTAGTTGTCGTAGCAGTTGTATCAGTAGCCATAGTAGTACTATTTCCTGATGTTTTGGTTAAGACAAATAGACAAAGCAATTTCGAATTTCGTTTTTTTATTGAAACAAATTCGCATAATATTTAGAAGTGATCGCACCTAAGGAAATATTATGTATTAAGAAAACTATAGTTTATCCCCAGTCTAGATCTAACTAATCCCGTAGTATAAAATACGTGACATCTCGTTGTTTCAGGAAATGTGTATCATTATGTATTCACCAAGGAACGTGCAGTTTGTGGTGCCTAGCATTTTCTTTAGAAAATGCGGTTGAATTCGCCAAATATTATTATTGAGAGATTCATCCTATATGAATTGAATACAGCTCTTACATAACACAATCTGTCAATACTATCTGACAATTTTCTGTAATGTCTCATGTTAGAAAACGTGGATAACAACATTTCCGGTATATATATCTAATATAATTTTCTTAAGGAATATTGTATTCCTGAATATTATGCAAACAGTAGTAAATTGTAAGAAAGAAGGTAGTCCTGAGGCATTCACTTCTGCTTAATACTAGTGATTATCGCACTCCAAAGTGTACTAGCAAAGTTTAATTATATTTTATAGCCAAAACTATGCATTCAATACACCACATTATGCACTTATGTCATTCAGCCAAACAAACATTTCCTTATATACGCCTTTGTAAAAATGGCCGTGATTTTGTTCAATATAAATCGATACCTTACTAATTTGGCGCGAGATTTTTTATTTTTTTTTATTTTCTGCCTATCTGAGCGTTAGATACATGGTCAATGTATGCGATTCCGAAGATCTTGCGGAAGCATCTCATTTCAATGAATCCTGTTCTGTAGATCTGATGTGAGTGTCAATGGAAGCAATAGCAATGTTTGTATCCTTCCATATTGGCCTCAGGCTTGTTATTGCTGCTGTTGTCCGGGCAATCCTGCTAAGTAATTCTAGTTTTGAGTCCTCATCTTTCATAATAGCTCACAAGTACCTGAAACTTGTGACTGTTTCCAGCTTCTAAGTAATTTTATTTCTGCACATGTACCATTGGTGTTGTTTGTCACCCAAGTCCGAAAGTACTTTTTTTATCTCCTGTTAATCCATCACTATCATCTGTAAAGCGAAGTTTGGTGGTTGTTCTTCCTCCGATCCTTTCCAAAACATTCCTGAGGAGTGTATGTGGCAGTATGCAACCCTGCTTGACTTCCAACTGTTGTTCGGCCTTCTTGAAAGCTTTGATGGCATGGTACAGATTTTACTGATGCTAAAAGTGTTTCTCTCAAAGGAGTCTGATATTGAATATTTGTTTCTTTATGCCCCTTATTTCTCGAAAACCTGCTTGCTCTTCAGCAAAAAAGTCTCTGCTTGAGTCTTTCGTCTTCAGCATGACTTCGCTTGGGCGGCTGATCAGACTGACGGTGTTGTGGTTTTGAAATAACTGCAGGTTTCCTTTCTTGGGGAGCACGATGACCAAAGGTTGAGTACATGTTTTGGGTCATTCTACTGTCCGCAATAACTTGTTGCAGATTGTTTTTAGGACAGTGACTATCTTTTCTCTTCCTGTTTGAATGAGTTCTGCTGGCATGTTGTCAACGCCAGCTGAATTTTCTGTCTTTACTGACCTAACTGCAGTTTCTCCTTGCTCACGAAGAATGGTGTTGTCATCAATTTATTTTGCTGGAAGGTGCTTTAATACTGTTGGGTCTCCTTGGGTTTTATAATTGTAAAATTGTGAGCAGTATTCTGCCAATTGTTTGAGGATCTCTTGATCTTCTGTGGGCCATTTTCCTGACTTGTCTTGGATGGTGGTACTTGTTTAAGATATGTGAGATCTTTCACCAGCTGGTATCCATCGTGCTAACGTTTCTGCTTTGACTGTCTTGGATTTCAAAGCATTGTCTTTCTATCTAGACTCCTGTGCTTTTCTCGTACTTTTCCTGATCATGTTACTTAACTCTCTGTGTTTTCCAGCTCATTAATTGTCTCTTTTTCCTTTTGTCACATATTTCAATTATATCGGTTGTGAGCCAAGGTTTTTTGCTCGACGATTGTTGCAATGATCTCGCTGGCTGTGCTAGTCACATCTGTGCTGAATGTGGTTGTTAAGCACACTAGGTCCGTGTTGTGGTTGTCCAGGGTTATCAAATGTGCAAATTTACCATATATCGTTGCTTGGAATGCTTCTTCGACGTTTGGATTTTTCCATTTTTCAAGGTCAAATGTTATTCTTGGTTGGTACGGCGTTTTGATCACTTTTAATATATCATGATCAATTCCAATATCTGCTCGTGGGAAAAGTTGTGTTATTGCGATATTCAGTCCCGTGCTGAATCGTCTTGTCACCAAGATGGAGTCGGTCTGGTTGTGATATTGTCCATTTGGACCGTGCCAGGCATATCTTCAATATCCTTTGTGAGGGCCGAACGTGATGGTTAGCACAAGATTGTTGTAGGCGGCAATGTCCAGAAGTCCACTTTCATTTGTCTCTACATTGCAGAAGGGTCCACAAATCCTTTGCCAGTTTGTCTGTGAGTCAACTCCTACCTTTGCATTCCAGTCTCCTTGTACAAACCGAATTTTTTTTTTTTGGGGGGGGGCGATTTGTCAATGACATCTTGCAGTTGATTATAACATTCTACAGTTCGCTTTCATCATAGTTAGGCGTCGGTACACAATATAATTGTGATATTAAAGGGAGCCACCCTCGGACGGATGGTAATAAGTCTGTTTGAGACTGAGCAGCAACACATTATGCTGTTCACAAGAAAAGCAACGCCATGATTGTGTTTGTCCCTCATCGGCTGAAGCGAAGCTTATGTCCTTCATCTGTTCTTATTTCGCCAAAGTTTTTTTCTAGCCACGTGGCAGAGACCAATAATGATACAGTAGTGCCTTTTCTAACTCATGTCTAAGTCTTTTCTAATTTCCCATATCTCTCACTGTTCAAACGTTCCATGTACCGATAATGATGTTGTCTCTCCATTCAATTTGACAGTGGGTGCACCATGCCTGTCATTTTCGTCCTGGTGTGCAGCGGCAGGTGAGGTCACTGCTGACCCGGGATGTGACCGATCCGATATGCTAGATGTCTTCACGTGGTGTGTTAAGGGCAAGATACAGCCTGGAGGAGTTCATTCCACTCCTGACTGGATGATCGCAGCCGAAGTCCACCGATATTATTTGCAATGCCCTGGTCATGAAGCTCATTTTGGAGGCCTTCCACCCTGGCTGTCGAATTCATCGATAAAGACATCCACCCAGTGATGACGTGCTATCATCGCATTATTTTAACCATAGATCTATAGAACTGCCCATTATATATAATGACTTATTTACTCTCGGGGACCTCTCGGATGGCATTGTGGTTAGAGCGTCCTCCTCGGCGCCGGAGGTCGTGGGTTGGAACTGCGGCCGAGTCATACCAGATACGGTACTAGCAGAGACGGTACTAGCAGCTGCCCTGCAAGATGGTCAGCGTTAAGAAGTTAGTGTTAGGACTGGTTGGTCTGGTGTCAGGATAATGTGACTGGGTGAGACATAATACATGTCTGTGGCATGATGCCCCAATGCTAGATAACACGATAAACTGTCATGCTGTATACATATTAGTGATATCACAAAGATGGCCGCTATTGCTTAACCGGCTTGATGCAGCTGTTCCGTTTTTTGTGCCGTTTTCATGATATTTGTGCTCGGTGGCTGTCTTCGTCTGCGTTTCTGTGTTCATTATGTATTGGCTGTTCAGTTTGTATGTGTTTCTTCATCTCCTTGTTTTGGAAACGAGAACAATTAGACTTTTTCTCAGCTGTCTTGCTCCACTACTACAACTTCCATTTGAACAAACCGCCATCACGTGATACTCGCCAGTCAACCCGTTTATGCTATGATGGACCCTCATTAATTGCTTTAAATGACCACTCCTTGGCTCTCCACACTACATTGTGCTCTAGACTAAACGAACTGGGACTGCATCCATCATTACCTAAATGTAAAAAGAAGCCAAAAGAGAAAAGTTGTTTCAAAGTTGGCCGGCGTAGAACAGGAAGAAGTATTCCAGTTATCTCCCTTATGCCCTTTGCGGCTCGACAATTTAAAAATTCGACTGTTAATTTAGATAACCTAACTAGAAGCCCTATTAATTCGTCAACCTTCGTGTCAACTATCCGAGAGATACCTTTGCGAATTGCATTGTTCAATGCCCAATCAGTAGGACCACTGCAAAAGCGCACAGAATAGTTAATTTTATCAACGACCAGAATATTGACGTCTTTTTCCTGACAGAAACATGGCTAAAAACATCAGGCGATGAGCCCAAGTGTGCGGATCTAACACCCACTGGTTACTCCATCAAGTCGTTTCCACGTAACTCATGCGTAAGTGGAATTGCTATCATCACAAAGAACTCCATGATCAAACGTCTTAACCACACCACAACATTCAATTTCGACCACACATTGTTGGAACTAGTCCAAACCACACTCACACTGGAGCAGAGGTCAGTCCATATTTTCTGCCTATACTGCCCTCCTCCTAGTAGAAAAACAAGATGACTGAATCTCACTTTTTGGAGCAGTTTCCGAATCTTCTGGAGTATGGAAATTCTATAGGTGGCAACCTGATTATTCTTGGAGATTTCAATTTTCACTTTGACTGTTCCGGGAACCCAAACACATCAAAACTCATAGATTCCATTAATGGCTTCAATCTCAAACAGTCAGTTAAACAACCCACCCAGTTAACCAACCCACCCATAAACATGGTCACATTTTAGACTGGATTCTTCATAGACCTGATGATAACATTCTACGGTCCTCCCTGGTATCCTATGAACTTGCATCACATCACCTTTGCATTATATGCCATCTTGACGTATCAGTCCCTAACCCTCCACCTTTATCTGCTACTAAGAGAAATCTCTGTATGATAAATAGAACCAAACTAATGCACGACATCCAAGCTAACTTCACAACTTGCTTACCTCCTACCGCAGAACAGCTCCATAACTGTCTGCGTTCATTGCTCGACAAACATGCCCCAGCTACCAAGTGCAGAGTATCAATTCAGAAGTGTTCTCCATGGTATAGCAGTGTTGGGGACCAGCTTCGCACTGCTAAAAGAGAAGAATGTCACAAATATAGTCCATGCAGCGAAATCAGCCCACTACACTACTAAGATCATGGAAAGTTCCAGCTGCAAAGAGCTCTTCGAGATTACTAAGAAGCTAATGGCAGAGGAACAAATCTACACCACTTCCAAATACCTTCTCTCTTTGCAAATTTCTTCCGTGACAAAGTACAAACCATTAGAGGTAAGCTTTACACCACAATTTCAATTGACTCGTCGTCACCATACAGTTGCGATACAGAATTTGAGCGGCAACCATTAACAGCATGTGAACCTGTCTCTATGGATTTCGTACGTACAATCCTGATGACGAGTGCACCGAAGTCATGTGAACTTGATCCAATTCCAACATCACTGGGGCTTTAGTGCTTAGATCCAGTATTGTCTTCACTAAATGATGTTATTAATACCTCTCTCTCATCAGGGGAATTCCCATCATTTTTCAAAACTGCCATTGTAAAGCCTCTGCTGAAGAAACCAACACTAGACCATAACGATTTAAGGAACTACCGCCCAGATTCTAATCTCCCATTCATATCAAAAATCTTAGAAAAGGTTGTTCAATCCCAGCTTGGTTCTCATCTGAATTCAAAATAGTCTTCTTAGCAATGTACAATCTGCATATCTCCCTTGCCACAGTACTGAAACTACTCTTCTAAAAATAGTTAATGGCATTCTCTCTGCTTTGGATAGCAGAAAGATTACAGTTCTCACCCTCCTTGATTTGTCTGCAATATTTGACACAATAGACCATGATATTTCACTTCACGGTCTTCAGCATGTATTTGGCATTCATGATACATCCTTACCGTGGTTCAAGTTCTACTTGCTCAACATGACACAAATTGTTTCTGCAAATGGAATACACCCCATGCACAGTTGATCCATGCTGTGGTGTTCCACAAGGGTCTGTTCTTGGAACCGTTATTTGCATTCTGTACACTCTTTCGCTCTCAAGTGTCATAGATCATCATCCAGTATCTCACCAACTGTACGCTGATGACACCCAAATATAAAAATCTAGCCACCCAACTGAAGTTGATGCTACCATCCATGGTGTAGAGAGGTGCATTTCTGATATGAAATCATGAATGACATTTAACGAGCTGCAGATGAATGATGATAAAACTGAGGCCATTCTAATTACAGCACAAAGACGTACTCATTCACATCCTTTACCTCAAACAATAAATATCAGCAACACCAACATTGAATTCACACAATCAGTACGAAACCTAGGTGTTAATCTGGGCAGTACTCTCACATTGCACCAACATGTCATGAACATATGCAAGGCTGCATATCTTGAGCTGAGACGCATCAGCTCTATTCACAAATATCTTTCAGTTGATGCCACTAAAACACTTGTGTGTTCATTACTACTTTCAAGACTGGATTATTGTAACTCAATTCTGTCTGGTTCATCTCAATATCTACTCCAAAAATTTCAAAAAGTTCAAAACACAGCTGCTCGGATCATACTTAGAGTACCACGACCAGAAGACACCTCCCCGCTGCTCTGTGCCATACACTGGCTATCCATTCGATCCAGAATCAAACACAAAATTTGTTCTCTGTGCTAGTTTTCACTGACGGACTCTAGTCCAACATACCTATGCGACCTCACCCATGTGTACACACCAGCAAGATACTTACGTTCCTGTTCTGACAATCGTATACTCGTTATTCCCGCTATGAAAACAAAGTCATATGGACAGCGTTCTTTTGCATACCAGGGCCCAGCAACGTGGAATGAATTGCCCACTGAACTTAGACACAAAGACACAGTGATCACATTCAATAGTGCTCTCAAAACGCTTATTTCGACTGCAAGATTAAACTTGAAGACCTAATAATGTTTGCTACCTTAAATATTCTCCGCATGTTTTTTCTATGTTTTCTAATTTTATGGTGTTTGTGTTAGTAATCATATCATTATGCTTTTTTTAAATCTTGTATGTGTTATCTAATGTTGTAAAGCGCTTAGAGCTTCCAAAACGTCATTATTATTATTATTATTATTATCATTATTATTATTATTATTATTATTATTATTATTATTCGATGACGAAAAATTAGTAACTCTACTTCTAAAATACAAACCACGCACACATTTTTAGTCTCGATAAGGTGACAAATTCAATATCTTACTCCAACCGAGTAATTTTTCATAAAATATACATTATGATACTAATTAAATTATTTTATCCGGGCGTCTACTGATCAAGTTGCCAGAGAATTAACGTTTGACTTGCTTGCTTGGCGGGTTTTCCCACAATATTTTCCTACATTCCACCTATTGAAGGTAATGAGAAAATGTGCTTTCATTGTTTATTATCGCTTTTTCAAACACTTGTGATCTGATTAGCAGGATGAATCAAGGATGATGCTTTTAATGTTTAATACATTCAGATTTTTTAAAAAAAAGTCTTCATAATTATGGTTATCCGTTTCTGCTTATACAGCATCTTCATTACTGAACAGCTTTTCCTTTGTCTCCATGGTTCCGAAGATTATTGAATTTGGTCTATAATTTGCACATACATTAACACATGTACTTTAAACACCTTGCTCTCGAAAGCACACTTCTATTTTGTCTTAATATTTCCTGTTACCTTCCTATCCCTAAAATGTAAATACAATCACACGAAGACGAATGAAAGAAATAATTAAACTTACTTATTTTCCCTGGAAGAAGCCATCTCAAGTCATGCCATGTGCATGTTTAGTAGCTCGTTATAGCGCACGTTTACGACCAAAAGGTTAATAAAAATCGTGTATTTTCATGCTAAAGCGATTCTTAAGAGTCCTCGACAATTTGGTCCTTAAAACTCAAGATTATATGTTTAGACAACTGATACAACTGATAATGACGGAGATTACAGAGTTTGTCAAATGAGCCACACTAGTAAAATTGCAATCATGTTTGAAATATAACCTAAGGAGAGAAAGGATGCCTTGCCAGTCAGACTATATAAAGTCTAGTGATTGTGGATATTTATTAGTCGTTTATTGTTCGTATTTTGTTAACATTTTCATCTCGTCTAGAATGCTTTTCATTCGCCTGTCGGATTATTTCATTTTAAATGCGTGACCTAACTGAGTCGGGATGTGAAGCAAGCCAAGAGGGATTTATGTGTACTGTATCGAATTTATAGCTGCATTAGCTCATTTCAGTCGTTGGATCATATATCCTACAATATATTACGATATCAATTGTCAGCTAAAGCAGTTTTAGTTTTCTTAAATGTTTGTGACCTGTTAATTTGTATTTTCATGGCAGATAATATTCAAAATAATCGTAGGATACAATCACAGTATCAATACAGAATACACGAGCCATATATTATCTTAAGTTGCCTTTCTTTGAGCATCGCTCCAAACGTCGTTTAAATTTGTAGTTGTGGACTAATGCATGTCGTCGATGCCATCGAATTAGGCAAAAGACAGAATATCATCAAGTGCCATATTTGTTAGTGAATGTATCAAATACATTCCCTTTCTTAGACCCCAGACATCAACTCCCAGTGGAATCAGTTGTGCAACTTACAGTGCATGAATAGGAGCCATAAATATCTTCTGATTGTATTTTCCTACCATTTAATAAGCATGACAATATCAACAGTATTTACAAACATCACTTTTGATTTTTGGCCAATAAAAGTGAGTCAAGATATTCTGATAAGTCTTATTAATCCCAAAATGACCAGCCAAATGAGTTTCGTGGGCCAGACAAAGTATTTCCTGTCTGTAAGATTTCGAAACTACAGTTTGATAGTTCATTGACCACACGTCACCGGCAGGTATCCATTTTCTAATAAGATTTCCATTTTTAATGAAATAACAGACGTGAACTTCAGTGGCTTCAGTTTCACTAATGAAACAAAAAGATCTTATGATCTTTTTCGTATTCGATGACCCGTGATTGTCGTTTGTGACCTTTTTTAGAAAAAAGAAAATGAGTAGTTAACTGTGATCAGTACCTTTTGATTGATCCAAACAAGGAGTGAAAGTGACCTCATCAAAAGGCATATCAATACATGTGTCAGATAAAGAAATACTTACCTTATCAATATCATTCTCAAAAGCTTTCTTCGCCATATCTCTGGTAGCTGCACAAGCTGGATATAAAACAGGGAATTCTTTCTCAGATGGATCGACTTTCTGATCCAAACAAGTCTTGTCAATTACAAGTGAATTAACCTTAGCCTTTTGTCTAGCTGGGTCGTTGCCTAGTGATAAAGAAATGTTCCGACTGTCACGGGTCCGAAGACTAAGTCTGATGACAAATTTACACAATAGAGTGAATGTTAACAAAGCCGCACTTTTCTCCCTGAATAAGAACACTCATTAGAAGAAGTACCTGATAATAAAGACTCTCAGAAGCTCCTGTGTCACTTAAATTATTTATAGGGACGGGATTGGCCAAAACACATAAGCATGATATAGCTTGAATTGTTCCTCAGAGGTGGCATTGTTTGTTAGTGCTTTATAATCAGAGACAAGACGAATGCATATTGTAATGTTTTTATCATAGCTTCGACATGAATGGTTCATAATACTCCACAGAGGAATTATAATATAGCTGTACCCAAATATTAATGATCTGGCGGAAGATTTGCATAAGAATTATCTTCAAATGACACCTCCTGACAGGCATATATTGAACAGCAGCAATAACAAAAAAGTACAAGCGCGCAGCAAACGCAGTGAATTGATTTCATACTACAATGATAATTGTGTCTCTTGGCACTAGTATGGTTGTGTTGGGAATAGTGCCAAAATTAACCGTTGACCCAATTGCAGCCATCATGCAAAACTGCTTTAGGATGCAATCTGGTTTATGTGGCTGGAAATTTTATTACTTGTCAAAGCTCAATTATTTGAAAGACAGGACGAAATATTCGTCTTGGCCAAAACGAAACTCATCAAAGTCCTTGACCGTATATCTAAGGTGATACGCCACAATGCCACCTCTGAGGAACAATTCAAGCTTTTCTTCTATGAAGCCCACAAATGCGAAACCTTGAAGAATGTAGTATGGGTGCGTCACTCATGCCATACACATTAGTTGTAATTGGAAAAGTTATGTGAACTTAAATCACTCTGTGTCCATGACCACAGTTCAAAATGTGTAGTCCGATATCCATGACACATACACTATACCTAAGTTTGTTAGTGCTTTATAATCAGAGACAAGACGAGTGCATATTGTAATTTTTTTATCATATTGGTCTTCACTGTACGACATATTTAACTGTTAATAATGCACTTGCTTACAAATTCATTGCTTTGTTTTGCATTATTTAAATAAAAAGTTAAGTTCATACGTGCGTGAAATTGTTGGCACGCAGTTCTTTCTTAGGATTACAAAACTGTGATTGAAGACTATTTGGTCTGATCTTTAAAATCTCGCAAAACACATTAAGGCCTTTGTAGATAAAGAACGTAAGATAAAAGAGGCAATCACTGAGCATGCTTCCAACACCAATGCAGAAACTAAGAACTCCAAGAAATGCGAGACACTATATATATATATATATATATATATATATATATATATATATATATATATATATATATATATATATATATATATATATATATATATATATATATATAAGTCGTATTAATCGTTATTCTACAACAACTACATGTATTGGCTGATGATCTAGTTCGATGTCGAATACCTTGAATAAGAAAAAACAATTGTTATCTTTCGAGTTTCGTTCTGTATGATAACTTTGCTATTACCCAATATGTTTAGTAACTTATCTGTAAGCTTGTGTTTTCTAATCTTGTGTTCTTCGATCTCTATATATTCGGCATGGAACATTTTTCAGGAAAAGCATTATGTTACTTTTATGTTATACCAGCAAGAAACTTACGCTCATGTTCTGACAATCGTATTGCCGCTTTGAAAACGAAGTCATATGGCCAGCGTTCTTTTGCATACCAGGGCCCAGCAACGTGAAATGAGTTGCCAACTGAACTTAGACACAAAGAAACAAGAACAAACTTAAAGACCTAATAATGTTTCCTACCTTAAATATTCTCAGCATGTTTTTTTCATTATATGTACGCCCGCATCATGCTCAAGAGGCTGCAGTTGCTGGCGGACCGTTTATACCCGGAATCCCAGTGCGGCTTTAGAGAAGGCAGGTCGACGACAGACATGCTCTTCTCCCTACGACAACTCCAAGAGAAGAGCAGAGAGCAAGGTGAACCACTCTACATGATGTTCATCGACCACACCAAGGTCTTTGATTTGGTCAGCAGGAATTCCCTTTTTGAACTTCTCAGCAAGATCGGTTGCCCCCCAAAACTCCGCAGCATGATAATCTCTTTCCATGCAGATATGAAGGGAACTGTCCTGTATGATGGATCCTCCTCAACCTCCTTCCCAATTAACATCGGCGTGAAGCAGGGCTGCGTGCTGGCACCAACACTTTTCGGGATCTTCTTCTCCCTGCTCCTGTCCTACGCCTTCGACTCGTCCACGGATGGCATATAGCTAAACACCAGGTCCGACGGGAGGCTGTTCAACCTGGCATGACTGCTCTCAGAAGTGAGCATGTTTTGTAAGCTATGAATGCTTTTCGTTTCTCCTCGATTTTTGGTTCCATCCTTTATTGGTGTGAGTTGAACCAGTCCTGGCTGGGTCGTTCCTTCTTGCCAAACGTGGACATAGCTGTACTGTAGATGGCACCCTTCATGACGTTCCACTTGGCTGTAGCATCGTGCTTAGGCAGGTCCTAAAGAGCCTTATCCAGGGCGGACACATACTCCTCCACCTTGGCGGGGACCGACATCTGCGCAGTGTTTATGCGAGGGTGTCCTTTTGGTTTTGAGCGGTGTAGTGTGTGTGGCTGTAGTCGCACTCTGCTGCTCACGAGGGCATGGTCGGAGTCGCAGTCTGCACTGTGGTAGGTTCTGGTGGAGAGGACGCTGTTAAGGGCAGAGCGCCTGGTGAAGACCAAGTCGGGCTGGTGTCAGCGATGAGACCTGGAGTGTTTCCATGACACTTTGTGTTGTGGCTTACACTTGAAGAAGGTGTTTGTGACGCACAGGCCATGGTTGGTGCATAGCTTCAGCAGTCTCTGACCGTTTTCGTTGGTCTTTCCAGTGCCATGATATCCGAGGCAGGTAGGCCATGACTCGTGGTCCGCACCTACTCTGGCATTAAAGTCGCCGAGGAGGAATAGTGGTTCGTGTTTGGGGCATCCTTTGATCTGTTCGTCCAGCTGCCCATATATCTGATCCTTTGTTTCTTCTGACGACGTGAGGGTGGGGACGTAGGCACTGATGATGTTGACAGAACCTGCAGCAGTGGTGAGACGGATGGACAAGAGACGCTCAGTGCCCCCTGTGGGAGGTTCAACCGAGGCCAGGAGATTGTTTTTGATGGCGAAGTCCACTCCGTGCTGGCGGGGCTCCTCAGGTTCTCGACCCTTCCAGAAGAAGGTGTAGTTTTCCTCTCTGACGGAGGCACTAGAGGCGAGCATGGTTTCCTGGTGGGCAGCTATGCTGATATTGGGTCTGGTGAGTTCTCTATCGATGATGGCTGTCTTTCTGGTGTCGTCCACTTCTGTGAGGTCGTCGGAGATGCCTGTACACATGGTGCGCACATTCCAGCTTACGAATCGAAGAGCTGGAGTCTTCTTTATTGGCTTCTTGTTTCTTTTGTCTGGTGTGAAATTACCGTCTGCTTGTCATGCTGAGCAACGCACTGAGCTCAAGACACCCACTGGAGCAGGCAGACGATGGCGGGTCAACACACTAAAAACTATCACACTGCAGATATCGTAGCGATATGAATGAACAATTGTTAAAGCTACGTCGAAAATCCAAATCACACATCCAAATCACACATCCACACACACAAAAACACACAAACACCCAAACACACACCTCCAAGATTCGTAGAGAAACAATATTTTGAACAGAACATATTACGTATGCGTATATATTAGTCAGTTCACTTAATTTAAACGTGTGGACGATGTCCCTTGTGTATAACCTACAATCATTATCAATCATTTATTTTAATAAATATTTTGTGATGTCTTGCTTAAATATACAAATTTAGTCCTGATAAACCTTATAATAATTTTGTTGGACATTGCAGCATGAAAAATATGGTAATCATGACATGACTATCGTGCCAATTCATCCAGTATATTTATATTTGGCTACATTTACCATGAATTCGTGTTAGCTTTTCTGGAAAAGCAATATAGACTCATTTGATTGAAGAGTGAAATTAGGATATCGTAACCGTTTTGATCTGATGAAGATAAACTTTTAAGACTCTTGCTACCATATTTTTGTAAACATCTTTAGTTGGTTATATTGAATGTCAAAGGAAATAACATTTCAAATGTCATCAATATTGGTAGAAATTTTCAATTATACACATTTAACATAATGCTACTGTATGATGAAAGTTAGTGGTTCACTTAGTTAGTCTATGTTCCCATCCATGAATTTACCTTTCTGGAAATAGTATTTCCTTGTAGACACAGGCAAGGTAATTGGCATTCTACATGATGTAGGATATTTAGCTAATCAGTTCAATGCACAATGTTAGAAATAATAATAAATTCATGAACATATATCATAATGTGCTTTTCTTAATATCCTTGAACGTAACTTTGTACTGATGAGGACGCAAATATATCATATCCAGATACATTGGAGAAATCGATTCTCGACAAGGGTAGTTGACTGCGAACCGAAATCAAGTGACTAGTGATCTTAGGTAAAACGACCATGAACGAACTAGATTACCATCGAATGGTACAGGGTCCATGCGCTCGCATTCGAATACAGCAAAACACAATAAATACTAAATAATAAAAAGATAACCTCACAATCAATTAAAACGTTAATTTAAAGATGCTATCCATATATGGGCTATACAGTTCACCTCACATCGTTCCTGGTTATCAATCAATGTGCTGACAAAACACATTTAATTCATTTTTCTATAAACAATGTACTTAGAACAAATACAAAACTTATTTCATTAGATCTAGGTGAATTATGGCAACGGTTACTGGCAATACATTATAAAATATTTGAATTTCTTTGTATCACTGCATTAAGATTGGATTGTTACGTGTCCCCAGTCTTGTCCCAGTGTCAACCCACTGTCACAGAAACAATGTGTAAGGCATACAAAATCAACATGATCAGCTTTTAAATATATATAAAATGTGTAAGGCATAGAAAATCAACATGATCAGCTTTTAAATATATATAAAATGAACATATACTTTGTTTGCGTGCATATAAATCATGATTTTTGTTCATAATATAAACACATTTCGACACATAATAATACCATCTTCCCACATATATATTTTCTTGTTTTTCTCCTCCATTTTTTCTTGCATATTCTATATTTCTTTTGTACTACATTAATATAATTTCAATGGCCTGTGCTGAAATAGTTGTTTGATTTTTTGGACATCTAATTATTGCAATTAACTCATGGTTTATATTTTATTTTGGAGACACCCGTGATGAAATTCTCAAAAAATGCAAAAGAAATATCTGGGAAACAGCTGAGATATTTACTCGATGTGCAGTAGGACGCCATGTTTTTTCTCAATCTGCCTAGCTTAACCTCGTTTTCGCGATACATTAATATTCATGAGGATCTCATTAAGAATTGTCTGTAGTGTATACAGTAGTTCGCAAATGCATCGCCTTTTAAAAAAATATACATGTTTGTGTCAGTATGGAGAAATAAAACAAAAATGTTACAAAAAGTGATTTTTGAGGAGCAGATGGGTTAGGTTGCTCTATTTATTATTAACAGACGTTTTTTCATTTCTGAATACTTCCATTTAAAGATTATGGTATTTTCTAAGACAGCTTATTCAAAAAGAATAACGTATATGTTAATGGAGTTTAAAGACAATCCCATTTTAGCCAGTTTCATGTGTAAAATGGATTCATGCCTTAATGTTGACATTAACTAAGGTCGAAATTGATCAAACCGTATTTTGATTGACTTCTACAAACAAACTGAACAAAAATGATATATCATATATTTTTACCTGAAGATACATGCTTTTGAAGAAGTCATATTAATCAATATGCGGCCCCAAGTAAATCTGGGCTGATGCTTGAAATGATAGTCTGACAAGCTTAATAACAGGGTATGGTGAATATTAATTTCCAACGATTTAGTACTGAATATGTGAAGGAAGTTGAAAATTGAGAAATTTGGAAAGCAAAACGGGTCATTATTCACCGGGTTAATCCGGGCTGATGCTTGAGATAATAGTCTGACAAGCTTAATAACAGGGTATGGTGAATATTAATTTCCAATGATTTAGTACTGAATATGTGAAGGAAGTTGAAAATTATCCTGCTTTTGAGAAACTTGGAAAGCAAAACGGGTCATTATTCACCAGTTACAGATTTTAAATATTGAATTTATACTAATTTGAAATCACGTTTTCCACAATCTAAAATAAGCATTTTAAGAGACAAAGATCAAAAATATAGATAGGTTAATATATATTTGATGCTTACTCACAATTACGCACAATTTCCTCTGCTATGAAGCAATAGTGCCTGGCGCGTATACACACTAATTCATCATTTAAGCAATTTACCAATACTTATTTGAAAAACATAATGTGCAACATATATTTTCGTCAATATTCCATAAATAATTTTCCACAGATTCATCATTTTATTATGCTACGCTTCGGAAAAAAGACCCTTGTGATGTTCATGTGTTACCTTTGCTAGAACAAAGTAAGTACTTGTAGGGTCGTGCACATGTATGTCAATGTGAATGTTGCATACATTCTAGCCATAAACGTTTGTGTATTACTTCATAAATTCTCAAGACAGGAACAATCATTATTATAGTGGTAGATGCAAATACATTCCAGTCTGGGAACATGGAGCCGATGACTCACAACTCGATATGGACATTATACAGGATGTGTTACTGCGAACTGCAGTAAGATGAAGTTATGCCCGGACTATATTATTTGTTTCTGTTTGGTGTATTGCCGTTAATCTTGTTACCTGTGGTTTTTTGTCTTTGTGACTTTTTACTGTTATAAGATTGACATTCACCATCGTAATTTTCAAGTGATATATTTTACTATTTTCTATTTGTTTGATGAAGGTGCGGAATCCGAACAGGGTAAGGATGATTACGCAGGGTTAGACCAAGGATTCCACTAAAAATTTAATTTAAAACGTTTCATTTTCAAATTCGTGTAATTAAATATATAAAAACTAAATTTTCCTGAACTTAAATGATTCGTTTTAATTTATTGACTCCATATTTGTGCAAGAAACACATTATGAAGCCATTTATTTCAAGTTGATATATGTATGCATGCATAATGTAAGTGTGAGTATTAATGCATTGATGGATATGTTGTTGTTGTTGTAGCGTTTAGCGCAATTTTTCAGCACACGTTTGGCTGTACATGGCGGCCAGTATTAATGGTGGAGGAAGAACTCCGGTAATCCCCGGAAAGAACCAATGATCCTCGATGAACTACTGGCAAGCTTTCTCAAATACCCACATTGTCCGAATCCAAGACTCGAACCTAAGCAGACAGAAGTGAGATGGCAGCGATCCGTAACGGAGACGCTTTAGACCACTCGGCCACTCGGGGCCCCCTTTGATGGAAATGATGGATTGGTGCACAGATGGATACAATGTATATGTACACCTGAGTATTATCTTGTCAATTAATCTAACTTCCTAGTTAACTATGGAGCTGAAAAGCCAACATCTTTCTCTTTAAGTATATATCATCAAAATTTATTTCGCTTATTTTTTTGTGTGATAATCCATTGAAAAATACAATACATTGCTCGCATTCATATTTAAGTTATGGTTTGTTTTCTTCATATCATGTAACAAATTACAATGGCAAATGTATTTTCGACGTATCAACAATGGTTTATGTTAAGTTGATAGGTTGAAATCATATTTTAAAATCTTTGTTGACACATTCTAGCGACTTTGTTCTTTCAGATATGTAGATCCAAAATAATCTTTGAGCTTTCGGTATAAAGTAAGAAGCCAATACTGGTCCTGGAATCAATGTAGGGTAATGATACAAAAACAGGACTCTCCTCAAACGCTAAATATAAGTAAGGAACGTGAGTTAGATTTAACATCTTAACCAAGAGGTATAATAACATAGTTATTTTTACTCTTGTGTTAACCACAGAATATACATTTGCGACGGGATCACTACTTTATATTATGAGAAATATAAACTTCCAACTTTTGTGGTCTGTGTCATGTATGCAAGTTTCTGACCTTTGTTTCTGTTCTTTCAGGCATTTGATCAAAGTCAAACATGAAAAGTGTCGATGTACTTTTTGAGCTTTCTAAAATACCGCATATGAATAATGTATACATATTCGAACAATTGCTGCTGTTACCGTATAAAGGAGACGGATACAAAATAAATAGCAGACAGTACAAGAGATACAATGGATCTATACACCCCATTTTTTGGAAGATTCCTTCAAGTTACTTGATATGAGATAGTCAAGTGCGCTTCAAGACTGTAATACCAAACTCTGGATTATTACTGACCTAGGTAATATCATGACTTTCAGTCAACATTTGCAGCAAATTAAAGCAGAATGGTAGTTTCAAATACATTAGTGATGGAGGAATGGATTCAGATTGATTCAGAAAACTGATAGTGCTAGGTACTAACTCAGTTGCCTTACACAATATTTCCTCATTGATTTATGAACTTGGCTTAGTTTATATTTTTTATTTATGTAAGTATCACATCACATGCAGGACCTTTAAAACCACCGTTTAACATAAATATTCAAACAGATATAACATGTACATGGCAATGAATCTCATACATAATTATCCAATACCCGCTTTGAACGTTTAGACACATTGTGAACTTAACGTACATGGAATTTAACTTTAATGATGAAGGATTATATGCATACGTTTTTACTTTGATCATATCCGTATTTAACCTACTTGACATGTAATGAATGGTTCAGACATATGTATGTATGTATGTATGTATGTATGTATGTATGTATGTATGTATGTATGTATGCATGCATGCATGTATGTATGTATGTATATAGGATTCACGGTACTAATTCAACCCAATAGTAAACATATGGAAACACTATCATATTCAAAATTCAATAACTTAAAATTTCTGGGTGCTGATGATGAGACCTATAATTCTATAATATACCTTCGTGCAAGCTTATGTGTGGAGGACACCATATAAGCCGCGGCATTTTGTTTATCTACATGTGCATGAAACACATGCTATTGATCCTGCACCAAATGAATCAGGTGCTACTTTCATTATTGAGTACTCCTGAGTCAAGCCTGTAAAAATACTAAAATTGCATCAGTAGAAATTTGTCTATATTTTTTTAAAATTACATAAAGGATCAACTCTTAAAAGATATTTTTACTAAAATTTTAATTTTCATTATTAACCAAGTATGGACTACCAAACCCGTAAATACTCTATTATTTGTTCACTCATATCTAGACTGGTTCGCAGTTATTCCGTATAATTTGTATGTGCACACAATATGTTTAAATTCTTGTTTATGGAAGGATTGTTCCGTGAAAACAAAATGTTGCTCTTCTTTATCATAATATGGGTATCTTTCGAAGTAATCATCTGAAATGAAGTAATCAGTGTTAGTAAACTTTTTATACCCGATAATCTGTGGAACTGGGGTATCACAGATACCATAAAATCATATCTTGATAACTTCACACAAAAACCACAAACTATCAAAGCCCAATTTTTCTAATTAAAACAATTAAAACTACTGCTACTACTACTACAACAACAACAACAACTACTACTACTACTACTACTACTACTACTACTAATAATAATAATAATAATAATAATAATAATAATAATAATAATATATTTCAGTGTGCAGAGGTTATTGTTTCCAGTTCACCTTTTCCAGCAGTCAAGACCTGTTCAAAATATTTGCTCATATTCGTTAATGTCAACAGGCTGGAGGTACATGAGATGTACTTTTTCCATGTTCTTTACGTCAAGGAGAATGCATTACTATATATTTAAACAGGCATCCTATTGACGACAGCAGTAGGTAATCGTTGATAATCCCGTAAATTAATGTGAAAGCATACGCATCAATCCTCATACTGTTTGCAGTTACTATTATCATTTTGATTTGGCACGTGCCTATATGATACATCGCCAAGCTCTATTTTTAGACGAGGAAAATCATAGGTCGATGTTTTACCGTCTTTAAACACGATGCTTAGTTTAAACATTTTCCGACATTTCAAGTCTAACATAAAATAAGACAGAAAACTAAAAGGTTTGAAATTGTATGTAGTATTTGGCCGTGGAAAAGTGATTGAGAAAGGTACTTTGATGATGTCAGTTGTATAAGTTCTTTTCACCGAAAATAAAAGCCCAGCTGTCCTCTTCAGGTTCACTTATATTTCTTAGAAATAGATACTATTCAGTGATTGCAAAACCATCTAAAATTTAGGTCCTTGTTCTCATCATTTAATGTTTAGCGCATGTGAATGTATTTAAGATTTATCTTAGTATAAAGAAATTTAAGGAACGAGACAAACGTTCTTTGGTAGATGCTCTTCTGAGTCTGAATCACAATGAAAAATTGCTACCACATTATAAATGTTCGTTTTCTTTCACTGTCTCAGTTTTTTCAATTTCTTCTCTGTCATAGGGTCTTCCTCTTCATTGTCTTCTATTTATCTTGATTTTTTGACTTTCTTGACTTTCTTAACGGGTCTTTCTTAACGGGTATGAGGTCTTTTTCTATTGCTTCTGAACAACTTATCAACCTGAACGTGGGACAAGTACACTTTAAATACTCCATGCGTTATATAGTCTTGGAATTGACTAAAATGCCCTGAACGCTTAGAATGATGGGGATGGCCAACATATATTTTCTACAGAAGTTTAAATCCAGAAGCTATTTAATCCGATGTTTTCCAGCATTTGCATAACGTTTACTATTACGACGATGACGTTATTCACGTATTACAACAAGAAGTATTGCACGCTTGGTACAAATGTTGAAATATTGCTAATCGAATGTTGACAATTGAGCCATTGCTGTGGATTATGTCGACAACTATTTTTTAAGCGTTGAATAATCGATCAGTCGAACGAACGATCAGTCTATAATTGCTTAATCCAGTTGATTAGTGTTAAGGAAACTAACTAACATAATCCCTAAATCTTATCTCTCTGTCAGCCGTCAATATTGAGCCAAAATGTTGCTCTGTGAAAGTGAAGACAAATGGAGACAACGTGGTACTATATAAGAGTACCACGCAGAAATACCCATAGGACAGCGACTTAAATCCGAGAATTTCCTTAGGCTCCTTCAACAAATTTCTGAAATTCGTTGCTATCCATATTCGTGTGAGTTTACAGAAGACAACGGTATATTAAAAGAAATGTATCGAACCATGAAAGACATCGATTTGAAACAATGGGAAGAGAACGAAAGACGACGAAAGATTGCCCACGTCATGTTTAATTGTTTGTGATGCAAATGGGCACAACGTCCGATATTAATTGAGACTCAATACTGTGCAGATCTGAGTCGCTACTGCAACTGTTAGATGACAAAAGACAATTCATGAATCCAATCAAGATCGTTCAAACAGATTTGATATTGACGAATTACGACGAAACGACAGTTTTGCACCGCTTGACTAAATTAGAAATTTCATCATTGCAGTGTGCGTGACAGACGGTACCCTTTTAAAAATTATATGATACCTTAGAAAGTTTAGGAGATCGAGTTCTTTGACATCGACAGTTGTCTGTATCCATCGAGCTCATTAGCATCAACCACATAAGAAAGGGATCCTTCAAGTGCATGGACGATGGAGAACCCAGACGACAGTAACGTCAGTTTTGTTTTGTGTGATACTCACTGTAGAACACAAACTCTTGTAAATATTATCATGATAGTGGCGTAATAGTTCTGACCAGACGAGAAGCTTGTGCAGTGTTCAGTATGGCAGTCACACGTACAATTTCTATGGACAAGTGATAATACCTGGACATTTAGAGCGACCAGATTAAGGTGTAAAGTTTCTTTATTTCTTTTATTATTTTTAATATAGGGAAAAGTGTTGCAGATGAAAAATATTACTATTGAGAGGTCAAGTGTTTCTTTTCTTTGCTTTCTAGTTTATATAGAATAGGAGTAGTATTTTGAGGATTTATTTTATAAATTACAACTCATTCTAGTAGATTGTTTTCAATACTTACATATTTATTGTTATTATAAGTCATTGTTTATAAACTTCAGACTATTATATTATCATATATGTTGATTGTAATTCATGTTCAAATATGCAGCGCTAGTACGTTGAAAATAATATGCCTTTATGTTGAAATCTACTTGTATAGGTCAGCTGCAACGTAAATATTGCATATTTTCACGGCCTTGCGTTGTTAGGTTTGTTTTCCTTTAGTGTAAAGAGATAAAAGTAAATGTAGACGTGACATAAAAAATGCACTGGAATAAAACAGGGAACGAGGGCATGTATGTAAGTTATTATATGTTCTGTACATATTAACCATATAATATTTGACTCAACACGACTTTCGTTTTGTAGCCGCTTCCATCAATTCCATCAAGGAGAGATAAGGTCAGTTTGAGACTGCTAATGGTAGATTGTGCTAGCCAGGGAATCCTGCCACTTGGATGGACAACCCGAGACGTTCTAAGAACGTCGGGACACATGAGCCCCAGTCACAAGAACCGCTTAGTTAGGATTAGTTTGAGACACTGATGAAGGGAGGTGTTGTGCTAGCCAAGGAATCCTGCCTCAAGGGAGGACAAACCCGGGACGTCCTAAGAAAATCAGGACACGGGAGCCCCAGTCACAATAATTACTCTATAATTTACTGCACATTGGATAAGTAATTGGAGGGCGAACCTACACAAAGAAGGATCCATTGGAGGGCGTGTTTATGCAGTGATGAAGCCATTAGGAAGTTTATAATCAGTGAATAATAATTCAGTGCGTAAGTACCAGTGAACATAAAGTGCTCATAAAAACTTGAAAACAAGATACAACTTAAGAATGATTGAATTGCAGTTGGATTTATTACTATTGTGCAATATTATTTTTACCAGTTCTCAAAATCATATTAATATTTGGTGGGTATTGTGCCTATATGTTCCATAAGTGGCATTCGTCCGTTCTGTGACAGTGGTGTCAGAATTGGGATGGTTGATTGCAACATCCTATTGTAGAAATAGAGATAAAGAAGTTGCAGCTTTTATAATTATATGGTAAAAAATTATCGTTGTTACAATTTTGTTTTGTTGCTTTTGTGAGTAGTTTTGGGAGGCAAAACATTGGCACAGACAGGCGGAAGTGTTCCTGTGGTGAGCTAGTCATACTATTGTTGATGGGAAAATTCTATTGCACTTACTTCTTAAACTTTGTCTCTCAGGTGTGTAAGCTTTGTGTAATTGTATATTTTTAAATTACCTATTTTGTTGATACATATTAATGTATTTTTGCACAGAATAAATCAATAGAAATGACTAGCATAAGTGAATTGGCTAAGATTGGAGAAAATGTTTGGTATACAGGAGAGGAATTAAGGGAAGTCAGAGCCGAACAAGCTAGGGAGAGGGAAGTGAAGAATGACATGCTATCCCAGGAGAAGAATAGGATAGAACATGAACAAATTCTTGTTCAAGTAAAGGTTGAGCAGGAGAAATTCTTGCTCAAATTATTTTTACTATTCATCATAATCTTATAATTAAATCAGCAGGTTTTTCGTTGGCGACAAAATGATTGTCTTTTTTATTTCTTTTTGAGAAAACCAGGATCAGCGACATTTCTATAGATGGGTTCCCCTGACATGAGTTATCTTGTTACACTGACAAATTACCCAAAGCCGCATAAAATAATCGGGAAGGTAATTAGAAAGAGTATTATGTAGAAACAATCTATCCTACGCTTTCATCATTGATATAGTGAATGAATAAACTCGAGAACAGTTGGAGAAAAAAATATTCTTACGTCAGCAACCTGCTTAAAATAGATGATCACTCAAGAAGTGTCTGCTTTAAAAGATACTTCTTTAACGTAAGAAAAATAATTTCTTTAAAACCTCCTCATCGAAATATAAAATCCGTACAAGTCTCCATGCGAGCAGGAAAAATATGTTGCTCTTAACTGGAAGCACCACTTGAGTCGCTGAGACACCCTTATAAATTTGGTTCGCAACTTTTCCACGTCACAGCACGGACAAGGCAATACGAAACGTCAACTCAGTCTGATTTTCATGTCACCCACCATTATATATTGAATATCATTCTCTGTCGTGATTGACTACAAAATCCCTTATCAAATTATAAACTAAGAACAAACAGAAGATTGCAACGATCTCAAATTCAGTGAGCTGTACTTGAATATTAAAGTGCTCAAGATGGACAACACCAATCTAGGCACTATTGCCAGAGTAGCTCTGGTCATCTCTTTCATTCAGCATACTTGTACCTGAATAGCAACCTGGTCAGCAGAAAATAGGATAACGAGCGTACTTGATAAATCTCTTGATGCCAAGCTAACAAGCGGAGAAGACACATCTGGGTGGTTCTGTGATATGGAAGCCTGACACTACGGGCTCATTAAACGACAAGGACAAAAGAAAATCAAACAGAGACGCAGTACAACCTCGGGAATGGTTTTTGAGTTTTGAAATCTGTCTGCAGAACAAATATTTCTGAATGCAGTGAATGAAGGCCTGAGGCTAAATCGAAGTAAGACAGGCTCCCATTCGATGGCTAATATCAACGAGTACAAAATCATCGTTGAGAAACACAGGTGTAATCGTTTATCAGTGGGAAGCAATACAGGTGAAACTTCGATTAGAACGAAAGCCAAGTTTCCGATACAAGTGGAAGTGAAAATGTACACAATTACCTCTGAAATACAATTCAAGATCGAAGATGTTTTCGGTAGAAACTACCCATTGTCGAAGGGAAAATGACACTTAAGGAGATCGCTGAAACTCGAGTTTTACTTACATACGTTTATGTTTAGTACTGTTTGTTGGTTTGTATTCCAGTTTCGTGTTTGGAGTCATTGTAATAAATATGTTGCGTTGTGAAACAGGAACAGTGTCGTCTTGTTATTCATCTTATTGAAAGTAAATTTGTATAAACATGAACATGCACATTTCTCGCCACTGACTTTTGTCATGCTTTAGTTCAATAAGCGTAGTGGATCGGAGGGATGTTTTTCCAAAAGTTCGCGTTATTTTAATAAAAATTGATGACTTCTCTAATCTGGTCATTGTTGGTGGGGTTCTCAGCGCGAGGCCAATCCCAGCTCCACGATGTGAGAGTTCCAACCCCGAAAAAGGGGATAGACAGGGGTATACCTAATTTAATCTTAAGTTGAAAACAAACTAAATTACAAAAGTAAGATAAATTAACGGAGCAGACACATATGTTGACTAACATCACACAGAGGATTTAAGGAGATTTCTGGATGTAGTCAAGAGGCAGGCATGCGAGGGCTAAACAGAGCCACCAAATCAAATTGCTCCCATAAAGCAGGCACATCAGGTCTGAAAACTGATCGGATTAGACAAACAGATATACCATTTTTAATGTTACCAGTCGGTAGATTCGTTTACCAGTATACTTATACAAAATACCAGGCCAGAAGAAAAAGTTACAAGGAGATTAGATACGTCAAGATCAAAACTAAATAAACCAATGTTTAGCGGAAATTCAAGTTATTCTTAATTCGATATGTATGATGAAAATATGATATATACCATTTAGAATTGTATACACATATCCAAATAATCGCGAAGTGTTCAAAGAAAGCATAATTATATTTTTACCCTGTACCGGATATTTGCCTACAGTTTCACTTCTTTCTTCTAGTAAGGACTGGTCTGGAAAGTCTGTAAATGAATGACTATGTTTTAAAACGTTGAAACAGATCGATTAAAAACAATATTGGCAGTTTCTACTTCCTAACATCTATTAAAGAATCTTCGAAACATGTCAAAGTTGCATAGTTTTAACAATGCTTCTTGCAGATAAAACAAAACGCTCAAACAGTGATCTCACATATTCATTCGTTTCAATTGACAATGTGGTCCATTTATAATCCAGCTGTGACAACCTGTTACAAAACTAATGAGCCTTGTACAAACTTTACACTCGATATAGCATATATATCATACTTGTCCATTCCACAAACTAGAGTGTATTATACTTTTTATAACGTGTGTACTCCTAATCCTTACATCATATTGAATAGTTGAAGGAAAATGTTTTATACCCATTCAATGCGTGTTGCTGATACTGAATTATGCGTGTTCTTGCATCTAAAAACGAAATGGTAGTACTTTCAAACGTTAAAAAATGATTGGCTCTGTCAGAGCGGAAAAAGTCTTTTGCTTTTTCTGATCAGTTATTTGTCAGGAATCTACCATTTAGAATCAAATACAAGAAGGAGCATTATTCAGGATACAGCTTCGATACGCTATGTTTCAAATATAGATGGATACTAAAGTTAGAAGAAATGGCTTTATTTCCTAGTCATTCATTATTTGCTGTGTAATGCGTTTGTCGCTGTTCACATTAGCAGCTTCCGTTATCAACGGGAACATTGTACCAGAACGCCAGTCACACTGAATCAAGTGGGTGCTTGACTAATCATCTATGTTTCTTTAAACCAATTTCATTTTCACTGATTTAACAAAATCAGATTTGAAAGTTTTTAACTGCCCCATTAATTTTAGTTCATGATACAATTTTATAACACGTTTATTTCCTAAGGATGGTATATCTCTATCACCAAATCCTTCTCACGTTTTATCGTTTAAAACTCTCCGTGGTTAATTTTGTATTTGTAAGGTAAAGATCTTTTCACAATGAGATCGATTGACTTTCGTATGCATATTTCGAAAAGATATACATTTTACAATATCTTTCCTCCTACCTTCATTATGTACTGGCAATATGATGGGAAGTTTGGTAAGACGGCTAAGATTACACCGCGTAACAATTTTTTTTCATGGGTGGTAAGTGTTATTTCGTAATTGCTTATGACTCAAAAGTATAGAAAATGGCTGTTATTCGCCACACACTTTGCTTTTGTGACCTGGACAGTGATGTTTTGAAATTTACCGATGTCCAATAAGACAACGGGCGAATTTGTGTCTTTTCGTTCACATAAAGTCAGAAAAACATATGTATCAAAATTAACATGTGTTTATACCAAAGTAATACAAAAATGAACATAAAAGATTTAGAAGTGAGTAGTTTTTCGCGATTTACGATCATACTGTAAATCTTTCTCACGAATCAGCCCCCAAATGTAGTCTCGTTATATTGTCCTTGTTAGCGGTGTTCGCTATCCCAATAATTTGGCGGGAACACACTGACCACTCAAGCAACTGCTACTTCTGCATGGTGTACCTCTCCAAACGTCGGACTGGCAAGAATGCACCTGCTATCCCGTATCCCCACCTTCCTTCATTCATCGCCCCGGTGCCACACTGCCCTGAACTCCCCTTATCAACTCCTCCTTAGAGAGAGCAGTCCAATGCCGAGCTTTTGACGTGAAACTTGTTAGATGAAAGTGTGCAAGTCGCAGATCAGAGGAAGCCTCACAAAGATTTCGACAGTTTATATTACCATCCTAATTCTGTCTTACGTCGGTTATTGGGTAAATCATGGTAATATCTTGCGTATGTTAAATGTTGCTATACTTGTAAAGTAAATATCTTTACAACACGAGATCGGTTGACCTTCATCAAAAAGAGGCTCTTTTTACAATATTGTTTCTTCTATCTTTGTTAATTAGTGCAGAGTTGAAGTAATGATTAGAACATAGCTTAATTAATTTTTCTTAAACTAAAATGAATCTTCGTAACTCTTAAAAGAAAATGAATCTTCGGATCACTTTCAATTGCTTTAAAACAAATGTATAAGACATAAGAACGTACCGCTTGCCTTCTTTGAGGAATCATGTGGCTAGTATGGCCTTTAATACTACTACTACTACTACTACTACTACGACTACTACTACTGCTACTACTACTACTAATAATAATAATAATAATAATTCTGCAAAAACAACACGCATTTGTGAACATGAATAAAGCAGATATAATGATCAGCTCATATTTTGTCAGAGGTACCTTGCCACTACAAACATGGAATAAAACAGGTAAACATATCTCTTCAAATTAAAAAGACATTCACCTATCGTTTTTTATTTTTACCTTTTTGAAAACTTACTTGAAGTAAAGTAATGTAAGTACTACGTATCTAATCTATCGGCTCGTTGCCGAAATTAATTAGATGACATATCGGGCCAGAAAAGTGAACTAGAAGCAGGGTAGGTATGTAAATATCAAAACTAAGAAGACCGGTATTATGGGGAAATTAAAGATGTTGTACTGAAACTAAGTGTATACACAAAGCAAAACTTTTTTATACCTTGTCCTTGCCTACAGTATCACTTCCTTCCTCTTCAAAAGTGGACGTGTTTGAAAAGCCAGTATATGAATGTCGGTTTTGAAACGTTACTATTGATCGACCACAATAATATAAGAACATTGTATCATCATAATATCTCTTAAAGAATCAATGAATAAGTTCATTGCTGAATGTTATTTAACAAGGCTCCATGTAGCAATAAATAACATAATTTAGATACATGAAAAACATTCCAAATTTGACTTAGTCGATAACAAAACTCATTTTAGAATTACTTTTTAAAGGGATATTAGGCAAAATGTATTTCAAGATAAAATATACCACTCACAGATTGAGAACATAAATAATGCTAATAATAAATACATTACAAAAGAAACTGAGAAAACTGGACCTTAATACATGGATAACGTTTCTTCTGAATTAGTTGCTAAAAGGTGACTGCAACGTTAATCTCTTAGTAAGAGGGGTGGTTAATTGCGTTTGGCTAGCGTTATCAAGAGGATGACCTCCCTCGATACTGTTGCCCGGCGGGAGTGAAAGAAGAATGGAATTTCAACAGAGAACTGAGCGAGAAGTCTGGGAAGAAATAAAACAATACGAGCCCCCTTGTGACAAGAAAATAACAAATTTAATTAGAACAAATTAATAACGGTAATTATAATTCAAGTTAGATTTTATCAATAGAATTTAACAGGTGTGTCTAATTTTGGATATATTTCATCATCATAACGAGAGGTGAAAAGAGCTCAATGTCCAAGACCGATTTGCATCACCTTCCTGTCTGATTGTATATCAACGTCTTCTAGTTCGTAATTCCTATGCTCTATGCTTTGCCCTTTCGTGGACTGCTTGGTCCCTTTATTCTGGCCTCGTCCTTCTTCGTAATTCTGACTTCAGACTGTCTCGTCTTTCTCTCAGAAAGCTAGCTCCTATTATTGTTTCCTTCACGACTAGCACTAGCTTTAAACGTGTCTTTCTATTTAAACGACGACCATCTGGTCCCTTCCTCGTTGCACGAGGAAAGCACTAATCTCTTTATGCCTCCCCGGGGATGAGACTAAGATTCCTCTTCTAGGAAATTTTCAGACTAAAGAATTTCGACTAGGGTCGTCACTTTAAAGTCTGATTGCTCTAAAGTGTAAGCCCTAATTTATTCTGCCCAATCGTAGGCAGCAGTCACTAATTTTTCCCAAAGAAATAATTCCTTTCATCAGGTTTAGACAGCTCGGAATCTGTGAACGACAGTGCGTGACAATTTCCCTTTGAAAAAAATTATAAGTGTACAAAGGTTCCTAAAAAGCTTAAAGCTTTCAACCGTAAAATTTTCTGTAATTCAAAATTCGACAATTCACTTAGGCCCCTCTTTAAGAGTAAAATCAGGGATTTAGCTCTCCGAATTTTGATGCTCTATTTCCAGTTGTTTACATGTCCTGAAGTGATTCCTTTACCTCAGAATCATTTAGTCTACTCAGACAATCTGCTCCTACATTGGCGCTTCCCTTAATATAACGCAATTGAACTTGATTTTGCTGGAGAAATAATGACCATGCCATTAAACGTCCGTTTGTCAGTTTAGCTTGGGCCAAATAAACAAGTGGTTGGTGGTCAGTTTCCAGAATAAACTTTCACGCATAAAGATAGCACTGGAATTTAGAGATTCCAAAGTTAATCTCTAGGCATTCCCTTTCGGTAACAGAATAATTACGCTCTGCTGGCGACAACTTCCTCCTACCATAAGCAACCGGAAATAATTTCCCATCATGTTCTTGCAGCAAAACTGCACCAAGACCCCTGTCAGAAGCGTCGGTACGTAAGACAAAGTCCTTTATCACGTCCGGTAGTATCACTACGGCGTCTGACATCAACCTATCCTTCAACGTCTGAAACGCTCCTTCACAAGCGTCCAAATAACCTTTGTGGGAGCCTTCTTCCATGTCAAGTCAGTCAACGGACTAGCAATAGCGCTGAAGTTTGCAACATACTTACAATAATAACCTGCGAGTCCTAAAAATGATCTTCGTAGCTGGACGTGCGGCGTTTTGGAGTTGATCGACTTTAGTACTGTCTGGTGTTAATGTATCTTCACTGAGTGTGTGTCCTAGATAAGTCAGTCTCCGAAATCCTATGCGATATTTAGACGGTCGGGCAGTGAGCCCTGTCTGTCTTAGTAGTTCCAGAACCTCTCTCAGTAAGACCGCGTGTTCTTCCCAAGTAGGTGTCGCCAATCACAAATCGTCCATGAAATTTGAATCTCCGTTCCCTCTTAAAGGTTCTAACAGTCTCCTCATCATTCGAGTGAAAATGCTGGGTGCATTCTGGACCCCGAACGCCATGAATATTCATTGGTATTTCCCATCTGGTGTTGCAAAGGCACGTTTTTCTACGGTCTTCCTTAAGAACTGGAATTTGTCAATATCCCTTTGGACAAGTCTATTTTAGAGAAATATGTGGCGTTGGTTACTCTGGCAAATATGGACTCAAGATCCGGTAACATTTCGACTTGAAATTCTGTGATCCTGTTTAATTTCTGATAGTCGACACCAAAACGGTGATAACCATCCTTCTTCTGGACCAAAACAACCGGTGAACTATATGCAGATTCGGCTGGTTCAATGACCCCTAAGTCAAACATAGTTCTAATTTCGTCCCGTACAGTTTCTAACCTCTCATGATGTAGTGGATAGGGTTTCAGTTTCACAGGCGTTTCATCCAGTAGCTTCAAAATGAACTATTCCAAATCCGTCATGCCTGGTCTTTCTGTCAAGACACTTGAGTAGTCGTGGAGTATCTCTTCTACCTCCTCAAGTTATTCTGATGGTAACTTTACGTCAAGGACGACGTCGACGAGGGTTTCAGCCCTCGGCAAAGGAAAACTAGGAAGTACACCCGCCACTCCTCCGTTGTCGTCTGGTTCTTCAGTCACAACTGTAGCAACCATGAACTGAGTGGGTGTCTCCCTTTTACGATAGCGTTTAAGAAGGTTAACGAGGTACAACTTCTCTTTATCTCCTACCCGGACACGGTAGTTCTGTCCACCCTTCTTAACCGTTACAACGAACGGTCCCTCCAGGATACTTGGAGTTTGTTGTGCTCCAGTGGTAACAACAACAACACCTTGTCACCCACTTCAAATTTCCGTTCCTTCGCTTTCTTGTTGTAGTACTTGGCTTGACCTACCAGTGCGTCACAGAGATTCTTCTGGACCAAGCTGCAAACTTCCTCCAATTTGTTACGGAGATCAACAACATACTGATACGATGTTCGTACTTCCTCGGATGCCTTTTCATCCGTCCAGAACTGTTTCAATACAGCTATGGGTCACTGTTCTCCCATAAACTAGTTCGAAAATTGAAATCCTAGACTACCTTGGGGTACTTCGTGGTACGCAAAAAGTATCGTGGCAAAGTATCGATCCCAGTCCTTGGGTCGACATTCGCACAACTTCTGTAGAGCTTGCTTCAACGTCCCATTTAAACGCTATACTAGAGCATTGCACTACTGATGCTACGGGGTAGTAGTCAGGTGCCTAATGGAAAGTAACCGGTTCATTTCTTCCATTACCTGGCTAACAAACTGCGTCCCTTGGTCGGTTAGTATCTCTTCAGGTACACCAACTCTGGACCAAACTCCTAACAAAGCCTCAGCCAACGTAACTGAATCAATGTTCTTTAACTCAACGGCCTCCGGGTATCGGGTAGCATAATCAACAATCGTTAACACATAACGATTACCACTTTCCGACTCAGGCTTTATCCGACCTATCAAGTCCATCGCCACCATCGAGAAAGGTTCGTCAATCAGAGGGGTGGTTCCTATTGGCACTGGGCGATGTAAGGTCTTAGGTTCCACCCGCTGACACTTGTCACACGACAGACAAAACCTTACATCCCCATAGACACCTGGTCAGTAGAATTCCATCACTAACCTATCTCTTGTCTTTGCTACGCCAATGTGACTACCAAGTAGACTCTCATGTGCTAACCTAAGCACTTATTCTCTCTTCGATCTAGGTAGAATCACTTGCTTATACCTCTCGCATCCATTCCGGGTGTATCGATACAAGATACCCCGTTTCAGCACGAACTCTACCTCACCGTCTGGCAAGTTCCGCACGGACTCCTCATTTACATACCCGCGTATCCTCTTGAAGTCTCCTCAATTCACCAGGTAGCAAATTATCTATGGGCCAAGTCGAGGAGTACAGCGGCTTCGACCCTGACCGTCGCTTCATAGTCCTCGTCTCTATGGACCCCACGTGTACAGGTGTACACGTCATATGATTAGGCTGTGTCAACACATATTTACATCCTAGGATTACTAGAATCAGGACAAGCACGCGGCTTGCATTCGTCCTTTCACATACGACGAATCAAGGTCGATGTAGACAACTAGGATAGCATCTTTAGTCCTATTAGCAAATTGGACTTCCACTGTCTCACCTATATAATCTGCTTATTTGACAACTTTGCTATCCACCAAGGCTGGATAGCTATATCCATTGTCATACAACACGGTAGCCTTCTCTCCATTTATCGTAGCTGTTGCTGTATTAGACCATTATACTGGTTTACACCTTCCACCAGCGCCTGATGTTACTGCATTCATCGTGGGACGATATTTCATGCAGTCTTTGAAGATGTGGCCAGGTTTGTTGCAGCCGTAGCATACCGGTTCACCTTTCTTAGCAGGGATACCCTTATCTACCCCTTGCGTCTTCCCTGGGCCACTGAACTGATCACGGCTGGGGTTATCAGCCCCTAGCTTCCCACCACTTTAAACATTCCGCTTATGAGGTGTCAAACCGTTAGCTCTTCTAAGGTCAGTGGCGCTGAGTCGATCACTGTTACCCCAGGTGGATGGACGGGAGTATGTACTCTCATATCGCTCCGCTATCACACCTGACATCTTCTAAGGTAGGGAAATCATGCTCCGCTAAGAATACGATCAGGTCTTTCCGATAAGTACTGAGGGCATGTTCTTTCAAGATCTCTTCCCGTATACCTTCATAAGTGAGCACGTTGCCTGTCATTTTAATCCATTTATCGAAAAGCACGCGTACGCGAGTATGAAATTGCGTGTGTCTCCATTGTTCGCTTAGACGAATCTCTGAAAAGTTTGCGAAAACTTTCAGCCGCCAGCTAGTAGTGCCTTAACAGCACTTCCTTCAGAGCTTCGTAATCATCTACTTCAGTCTGTGCCATATTATGATAGACATCCTTGGCAGCTCCTTGCAAAAATGCAGAGATATTAATGGACCACTAGTCTTTGGGTATATGATGGATTAAAGCTAACTTTTCAAACTGAGTTAAAAAGTTATCGATGATTTCGTCTCTGTTGTTAAACATCAACATTGTTATCTGGACGTTGAGTCTTTCCTCTGATCTTTTGCCTGTGGGTCCTGAATGTTCATTCAGTTCATCACCCCGCCTAGATTCCGCTTCGATCCTTTGTCTCTACATGGTTTACGTATGTTGTCTCTCCCTGGCTCTTTCTTTGGCCTGCAATCTGGCTAACTCGATTCTTTCTCTCTCCTCGGCTTGTCTGTTCTTTTCTGCCGCCTGTTGTTATCTGTATTCTCTGAGACTCCCCTCTACAAATTCCGT
Source organism: Sinohyriopsis cumingii (assembly GCA_028554795.2). Classification (NCBI taxonomy): domain Eukaryota; kingdom Metazoa; phylum Mollusca; class Bivalvia; order Unionida; family Unionidae; genus Sinohyriopsis; species Sinohyriopsis cumingii. Next base: position 38,327,826 of record CM068831.1, on the reverse strand, counting down.
AAATTGTGTCCCTCTATAACCTAATTCACCTCTACCAAGAGATTTAAACTCATTGAACAACTGCCTTTCTGTTGCCATTCTAGTATGCACGACTGTATCACCAACCAATTTACTTATCTTAAGTATCTACTAACTCTTACTGCCTTACAACAAACAGCTTCCTTAAGAAAACGTACCCGTATTCTAATCCAAATAAGTCTTAACTTACGGACTTACTTAAATTACTCTAATGCAACCTAACAGCGTTTGGCAGTACAACATTCTGAATTTCCCTCTAAATTCAGCTTGTTTGCACCCACAATGTGCAATTGGTCCCTTGGTCTTAATTATCTCTTCTCGCAAGAGTAACTAAAGACAATATTTCTTTCTGAATTACTTTGATTTAGTTAATGACCACGCTATCACAGCAATTCAGGTACAGAATCTTAATTTATTACCAGGTCATAACATACATTAAAGAAATATCAAACAATGGCATGCAATAACTACATAATGCATATATATTGACTCGATTCACTCTCTAATTTCTTGCTTAACAATAACCAAATTTCTCACTACTATGGCACTCTAATTTCTATCCAATATCCTACTCAGCCTCTGTCACCTACACAGTTCAAAATAATCCAGGACGATAGTCCCCACTTGGTAACGTCACCCTCTTAGTAAGTGGGGTGGTTAATTGGGTTTGGCTGCCGTTATCTAGAGGATGACCTTCCTCGATATTATAGCTCGGTGGGAGTGAAAGAAGAATGGAATTTCAACAGAGAACTGAGCGAGAAGTCTGGGAAGAAATAAAACAATACGAGCCCCCTTTTGACAAAAAAATAACAAAATTTAATCAGAACAAATTAATAACGGTAATTCCAATTCAAGTTAGATTTTATCATTAGAATTTAACATGTGTGTCTAATCTGGATTTATTTCATCATCATAACGAGACGTGGAAAGAGCGCAATGTCCACGACCGATTTGCATCTCCTTCCTGTCTGATCGTATATCAACGTCTCCTAGTTTATCGTTCCTAAGCTCTATGCTTTGCCCTTTCGTGGACTTCTTGGTCCTTTTATTCTGACTTCGTCTTTCTTTTTTTTCCCGTACTTCTTACTTCAGACTGTCTCGTCTTTCTCTTAGAAAGCTGGTCCTTATCGTTGTTTCATTCAGGTCTTAGCGTTCTAGCACTAAACATGTCTTTCTTTTTACACGACGACCACCTGGTCCCTTCCCTGTTGCACGAGGAAAGCACTAATCTCTTTATGCCTCCCCGGAGTTGAGACTATGTTTCCTCTTCTGGGAAATTTTGAGACTTAAAGAATTTCGACTAGGGTTGTCGCTTTAACGACTGATTGCTCTAAAGTGTAAGCCCTAATTTATTCCGTCCAATCGTATGCAGCGGTCCTTAATTTTTTCCAAAGAAATAATTCCTTTCATCAGGTTTAGACAGCTCGAAATCTGTGAACGACAGTGCGTGACTATTTCCCTTTGAAAAAATGATAAGTGGACATAGGTTCCTACCAAGCGGTTAGGGTTGGTAGCTCAAATGTTTACTTTCTAAGGACCGTGTTAAGATACCCCGATTGATTTCACTGGGTCGGAATACTGTCCCTTTGAATTTTACACTGGCATGGAGGCGATGAACGAAGAATGGTCGACGTGACCCTTCACAAAGACTTTTCTGGCTTAAATGCGAGAGAATTTCAATGCTCAATGCATTCAAAGTTTAAAAATATTCAGAAATTCAAAATTCGATACTTCACAGTGACTGTAGCAAAATCACACTTTTCATATCATTAAAAGCTGCAATACTCATTTTTACTCATTGTATATCGGCAATATAATCTAATCTATGTTCTGGACAATCTAAAACAAGGTTTTGTCCAATTACCATGAATTTATTGCAACCCTAAATACAACACTAACGAAAACAATGTACCAATTGGTCAAAGCAACAAACATGATACACTTTTTAGTACGGGGATTATATTATTAAAACGTATATTATCTTAAATTTGGACAAGAAATTCGCTTCAAGATTATTTTCTGTTTGGTTATCGTTCGGATTGCAAAACCGTCTTTTATCTCCTATGTGTTTTGACTTTCAACTGGACGGAACTAGTATTAATACGGTGTACAATTGAATTTATCACAAAAATGTAATAAGATTTAAATTCAGACTCACTTTGAGATTTGCTGAAGAAATTATAAGTATCAGAATATATCTATTTAATAACGGTTATAAATGTGTTTTATTTATATGTACCAGTGTTGTGTTAGTAGAACCGTAAGTGTTTGAAATGTCTATTGAAATAATTCATTTATTTTGATCGTCGATGTGTTCTGCTTAAACCAAGCTGCGCGAACCGGTAAAGAGCTATTGAGTCTTGCACAAACTTTATACTTTAAATACCAATATAACTCATGCATTTTCCAAAGCTTCAATTATTTCCATAAACTAGAGTGTATTAACCTTATGTGTCCTTGTACTCTCTACGTTAAAATGAATAGTTGAAGGAAGATGCTTTTTAACCATTCAATGCATTTGATGATATTGAATTTACATGTGTCTGCGTAACCAATGTGAACAATGTACCAGAACGCCAGCCATACTGATTCAATTGGGTAAATGACTAACCCTCTATGTTGCTTTATTACTCGGATATACTTTAATACTACTAACATAAATTCAGGTTTGAAGGTTTTGACAAAGTCATTAACTAAAATTAGGAACAAATTGTACAAAGAATTGTTTCATAAAGAAGCTATAATACGATTTCTAGTCCGCCTTACTTAGTGTATGGTGTAAATACACGCTATGGTTAGATTTTACTTCGTTTGTACATCATTTCATAACGAGATCGGCTGATAGTCGTAAGCAGATTGCACAAAGCTGTACGTTTTACAATACCTTTTATACCATCTTTATTTTTTATTGCATAGTTGCAGAAATGATTGTTAGATAGCTCAAATTATTTAATTATACTAAAATAAATCATCTTAACTATTATCGCTTTAAATTTGTTTTAAAGACTACAATAATAGACGGTAAATATTTACCGATTCGTAATAATGGTAATAATAATAATAATAATAATAAATATAATATGAAAATGTAATATACTTTGAACAGTAATAAAGCAGGTATAGCAATCAGTATTATGTAACCAATCTCTTGGCTCATTTACCATGTACTGGATATTTGAGTACAGATTCGCTTCTTTCTTCTTGCAGTCGGAACGACTCTGGAAGTCAGTATATGAGTTTTATTTTTAGCACTAATCCATCAGAACAAAAAAAAAACAAATTTTACCATATTGTCATTTATTCGTACATCTTAGAAACAGTTCAGAATTGCATGGTCTTCAACAATGCTCGAAGTAATAATCTATAGCAGAGTTTCAGAACGTGAAAAGCATTGCAATTTCAACTGATGCGACGCAAATCTCAATTTAGAATTACGTTTCTGAAAAATACTGAACATTATTTTCGTGATATGGCAAAATAATGAAATAATTATAAAACGAAATGAACAACGTCATTTTAAATTTAGACAGAAAGGGTTGTGCTGCATTTGTTGATAATAAGTTACTTATTGATAAGTTATAATGTCTTCCAAGCGTTGTTGGTTTTTATACAGATTTGGACTCGTATAATCTTGAAAATGCATTCGAAAGAATCCCTGGTAGCTCCAATCTAGACATACTAAGATAATGTTTTTTTCTAATTATCTTGAACAACTTACCACATTAAATACACTACTTAAGAAAAAAAATATACCAAAGGTTTAATGCTGTGATTTTTCTACAATGAGTTCTCAAACAATGATGTTTGCTGTACGAAATTTAATGGAACGATGTTTTCTTTCTCTGTGTCATTACGTTTGCAAAACAAACTTTTGCCTTGAATTTGATAATCTTTGAAATGGACGGAATTAGCAATAGCACCGGCGTACATGTATCACAAATACAAAATAACGGAAATCTATAGCACTTGTGTCAGAATGAAACACAGCAAATTTGCCGAAGTAATAATAAGTAGCAGAAACAGACAAATATATCACAGATGCAAACACGGATATAAATCTGATATATTTTGCTATACCTTAAGAGGTTTCGAAATAGGATGCTTCAGTTTTGTGTCTAGAGAGGCTTGTGCCTAAAAAGTTTCGATTTTCAATAATCTAAAAAGATTTTCTGTATCAATGTTTAACACTAAGATACTATTTTCTTCGCCAAAGAAAAGTAAGAAGAAAATGCAATTACATCCTGAAAATGTAGACATTAATCTAATATAAACAAGGTACATAATACAAATGACATGCACGTACAGAATATATCCCATGTGTAGTGCAATATGCATCATAAAAGTGCATTATTTATGATTTTATAAGATCATGGGCAAGTTTTGAGCTTCATGAAAAAATATAGTATTTATACAACACAATTACCTGTAATACTTTTAACAAATCCCCCACACAGACACCTAGCAACTAAATGAATGTTGATTCCGTCAAACATGAATTCTTTACCTCGCGCTGAAACAACCTCCATGATTAGTTAACGTTCCGTATTTTCTCATTTTATGAGGTATTGTGACAAATTAGGCGTGTGACGATATCGTTCACCGTTTCTCTACAGACATTCCTGTACACTGGAGAAGTGCCGTGAACGCCATACACAGTCGCAACTCCCAGAGACTGTCTTCCAAGTTTCATCCGTAACATTCGTCCATTGAATGTTACATAAATGTTTTTATGAACGTGCAAGAAAATGGCGGATAACGTAAACACTAAAGTGTGCTGTTCAAAGGGAATGTCGCAAATAATACATTTACGAATTAAATCTAAGCGTCATGAAATTCACTTGAGAGTCTTTCAATCAATAAGAATTCATCGCATTGGAGTCATCATGAGCAATGCACCATGGAGTTTGACCCGCACATGGCGCCAGTTACTAAATTGTTAGGTTTCGATGTTATTAAATTGAGTAAAAACGAACGCAAACGGACAATTTTTTAAAACATAAACAATTAGTTGACTACAATACAAAGTTAAAATTTAAAAATAACTTAGTGTATTGTGAATTATATGCTAAACATTCATAAACGCTCAAATACAATTCGAATACAAATACTGTGCGCCTGTATTATTGAATGTGCTAAAATTCCAACAGTGTTGGTGAACCAGAATGATACAATTCAAAATTTCCTTGAATTATTTCACAGTAGTTCTAATATGGTGTTTTTGTCCTAAATTAATGAGCACTTTGTAAATCTAATGAATTATATAAATAAATGAAATCCTCTCAAATGAATGCAACTGAAATTGATTCCAGTAAACTGATGTGTTAAGGATATGGAATGAGTAACTCTGAAGTAAAGAATCTGATAAACCTCTACACCTGACTTATGTCTTAATAATCATTTTCTGAACATAGCCTGTCATCTTAATGGAAATTTTGCAGTTAAATTTGTAAAAATGTTTCAAAACTTAGCTATATGTTGTTTATAAAATAAATATTAGTAAGGAAGATCCAACTCCTAACCTCAATTATGGTTAAATGTGAATCATACAAAACAAATTAAATATACATGACAACATGGTCATGGGCAAACAAGAACACACAATGCAAATTAAATATGCATAATAACAAATTAAATAAAGAGGCAATGCAGTTACTATTGTATTCAATTGTGTTTTCGGATAGAATCCACAGCTATATTCATAAAATAAACCTCTGCTGATGAAGAAATTTTGAATTTCATTCCTGAAACCGATGCAACCTAGTATCGTTAGCCAAACATGCCTTTGCTTAGGTAAGAATTATTGCTCTGCTTTGCAGCCAATTTACATTAAAGAAACATATTATTGCAGACAAGTATTCCTGAATTTCTTATATGCATACAAACCATATCCTACTTCTGCTTCACCCATTCTATCCCTTCAGTTACTTTACATGCGTAATACTGAATATATAGTCCTAATGACGAGAACATGGATCAAGTAAGGAACAGTCTCTTAGTATTTAAAATACCCGGTAATATTGACCATGCCATGTTGAGCGGTCTTCAATAAAACTCAACGGACAGACGATAAGTATTCCTTTTGTTTCTGCTGCAAAACAGCTTAAATTCACTTTAAACTGTCTTTGGATCGCAGGATCTTTCTTAAATGTCACCTGTCGCCTAAATTATTAACATTATACAGCATTTTGAGCCTTCATGAATTTTATATTCACTATTACAGTATCAACGGCCTGGAAAAAATATGTATGCAAGGGTTTCGTTATTATGACAAAAGATGGTCCATTTCAAAGTAATAATAAATTAATTGTTTATCCTGAGGTATCTTGTTTTGAATAGGAAATTCTGGAAGAGGTGATAATTGCTTTGAGTAAAACAAGAAATAAAAGGAAGTGTGAATAGATGTCGAATCAAGTGATTCCCTCGAATCTGTACCAGCCATATTATTGCTCCAAAATTATCTTAATTATTTAGACAAAATTATTTAGACAAAATGATATTTTATATTGTTCATTATATAAGCCAACGTCTGTTTTTCTGTAAGGTATATCAGACAGAATTACAATGAAAAATGGTACTTCGTTTTGATTGGCCAATCGTCACTTAAAATTCTGTGAAAACTACAATTGATGGAAAAAATTGCTAAAAACAACTTGTTTAAATACCCATTTTATAACGGTTTGATTCAACAATGCATTTCAGATTAGTGTCATGCTTGGTCTTTCCTTAGCCGTTTTTGAATACATATTTAAAAAATGATGCAAATATATTATGATGCAAGAATCGGCTGATGATCGTGAGGATATGTGTCTATTGTGTTTTAATATATGTTTCAAACGATTTATATACCCTAATATATGGAACATACGAGCAAAGGAAAGAGAATAAGAAACGTACAACAATGATATAGTTAGTGAATATGTTATAGGTATTGCTTTCAAATCGGATTCAGCAATACATCCCAGTGGGTATATCACTGTTATCATTGCGGTGATGGCAAATAACTTCATAGAGTCGCTAAAGGCAAAGAAGTAGACTTCTTGATTAAAATAAGGTCAACGCCCATATGACAATGCAAGTTCCTTTCATTTGTTTTAGCAAACACAGTGATTGTGTCTCTTTCTTCAGGTACAATTCGTTTATGCACAATCAATTACGCATCAGATAGGATGATGGGAAAATCTTGTATCGGCACATGTGAAATTATTAGTATAATGTGTTCACAGATTGAACATATGTGAACAAAACAAAATAACATTTAAAATTGTATATGCTTAACAATAAGGGTTCAACTTTATATTGCATTATCCTACATAAAAAAGAGGCACAGCCCATGATCAGTTGTCATACTTGTTAGAACAAGATTCAAAGTAAGTTTACCTTCCTCTGATATAGTTTTCAGCTCAGTGTCCTCAGAGCCATTTCCATGTGTCCCTCCTATACTTCGCCCTGCTAAGAAATACAGAAACAAAAAAAATCGCATGCTAGAATAGAATTTTCTTGCGTGCTATAAAGTCTCTGCGTATGTATGTTTCTGTTCATTATGTAAATAATGGCAGCAAGATATACCTAAAATAAAGAAGCGTGTTTGAGGTATTGAACGCCAAGGGGGCAAATGCGTATGCGTTTACGCGCTATGCTTTTACTATACGTGGGCAGCTTTTCTATTTATGTGCTAAAAGATTTATCACAACCTTTTTCTGGAAACGATCAAAGTAGTATGCAAGTAATTTTATTGTTAACACTCTTCACAACTGCTGTGAAAATGTACCTCCATTTCAGTTGTTAACATTAATGTATCTTTCAAAAAGTACGTCTGAGGTTGTTATTGTTTCTTTTTGGATGTGTTTGTTTGTTTGCTCTTTGTGCTTTTTCAGTTTTCAGCGTATCATTTAAACTATGCATACCATCATCAATGTGAGAGGACGTTTTAGATGTATGTTTTGCGGGAGAAAAATAGCAAATGGTGGCCTCTTACCAGGTAGATTCGATAGTACAGAAACGTGAGTCACATCTGGGCAGTTTGAAGGTTTAAGAACAGCAGCTTAAAAAAAAAAATAGTAATAATAATAATAATAATAATAATAATAGTAGTAGTATCAGTAGTGGTAGTATTAATAAAACTACTATATATATATATATATATATATATATATATATATATATATATATATATATATATATATATATATATATAAGTGGTACGTCCATTTTGAGATATGCAAAGCACATCCCAATTTCATAACTTGATTTATTGACATTCCTGAACAATAGAAGTATCTGAAAAAAATTTGTTTAGCTATCTTTTTAATCCTACTGTTAGCAAAAATTCCAGAGTTCGAGAAACGGCTGTAAGGTTGCCTTAATCTTTTTACATATGTTAAAATGAATGTTCGTAACTGTTATTGTTTTATTTAGATTTGATAAAATAATTGTAGTACGTGGTAAATATTTAGCAGGTGGATTGGTAGGACTAGAATACCAAGGCAAACATTCACTAATTTTGGGTTCAGGGACTCCTTAAATAAAATCAATATAATTGTATACTAGCCAATCGCTAAAATTTTTCACGAAATACTTTAGTAGATAAGAGGAATAAAATAAAGAATATATGAAGACCGGAAATCAAAAGACTCCCAAAAAATGCTAAATAAAAGCTATTCTCAGGTAATGTAACCTACCTCAACATTCATAATTTAATGTATATTATCATTGCACAAAGATGCAACACGTGTAAATGATATGACTCATATTAGCAAAAAGATCAATATGGTTTAGAAAATAATTATCTCTATTTTACGAATGAAAGTGATGAAAACAACCAAACTATTATTTCCTTTGTACTATGACATTAGTTTCATACATCACAAATAAGTACAAAACAAAGTATAAAAAGGAATAAGCAAATGTGTGTAATTAAACAGATTACACATTGTGTGATGCAAAACGAAATATTGTTTATTGACACGCGAAATTAAAATTGTCTTTGAGATGAATATCTTAAATCAATCTATGATTCCTGCAAGTTCTAATTTGTTAATTAATGCTCTTCATCAAGCATTGCTACTATAGCGACTTCACATTTTGGCTAAAGATTTTGAAAACAGCTTATCCACAACCAATCTAATACCATGGTGTCTTCTCTGCTATGTTTATTTACTTCGTTTTTGTTATTTCACTTAGTATTACATCATCTTTTTAATTCTTGAGACGTTCATGTTTACTTTTTAGATGCACGTGAGTTTTCACCAGGTCATCAACGAAGTCCAACTCAATTTGTATTTTTTGTCCTTTATTTTGTTACTTTCTCTGGTTATTTGGTCGATTTCTCATCATCTGGTTCTTTGTCTCACTTACCTCCTATTAATGCGACAATCACATCTGGAATTTAATTGAAGACCATCGGATATAGAAGCAAGGATAACATCAGCAAGGCCTGTATATATCATGTAGTTAACCCAAATCATTTAAACATAGTTGGATAGAAAAATATATATCGATGCAAAACATGTTTCAATGTGATATATAACAGAACATTACTGAAATTAACAACACTGCTAAGTACTGTACGCCATATCAAAGTGAGTGCATACATAATTATTATAGAGAAATATGTTTGCTCTGTAAGGAGAAGCAAACAGTTAATATAAAGAAATCGCGAAAAAGGAATATTGTTTATATGGGACTCAAACAACAAGATAAAATAAATAAATCTGAATAGAGCAAATATTACCAATGTAAAAATTTGCCAACAAGCCATTAGTGAAAACAGGCATCACGGGAAACAATACTACAACAAGCGGAGAGACGCCAGCAAACGGCATCGGAGAAAATATGTAAGATGCAAGTACAATATTACTTAAAAATGAGATTAATTCAAATTCGACTCATACAAGTACCAAGTGAAAATATCAAATCTGGCCTAATATTGATGACACTTGATATTACATATAATGCAGCCAGCAATACACAGTATTACATACTCTAGTTGTTGGTAGTCAATACCACTACCTGCATACGATGTTCATTACTATATCACCCAATAGCAATTTCGTGTATGCGAAATATAGAACTTGAATGGAACACATTTGTATATACTTACAAAAATCTTTTTTTTTTTTGAATAGAATAAAACCATTTAGCTAATTTCATATAGCAACTTATTTATCTGCCAATAGTATGATACATCACAATTTTTCAAACCTAATGTCCTGTTATCTAGGATAGTGTTTATCATTGCCATTTGTATATGAACGTGCTTTTATAATACAATTACATTAACTTATTTCGATACTAGCATTTATTGTTGGTATTCACTAATCTGTGATGTATTCCACCTTAAAACCATGCTAATCTAGTTCATGTCTTCCACCTTAAAACCATGCTAATCTCGTTCATATCTCCGAATCTCTCCAACTGTGTTAACTTGAAAGTAGAATGTCCATTTTCACTTCATTTGCGACATTGTAATAAACTAATACCTTGATATTTCCTTCGTAACACACTACCTCAGAAACGAACGTTTCATTTATAACAGTGGCTATATTTCAGTCACTTCTGAGTGTCGAGGACACCATACCCTCGCTATATTTATGTCCACATATTGCTGAATGTGCAATTGATCTGATGAACGTTTGTTAAACTGAATTCAGAATTTGATGGTGATTCTTTCGTACTGCATGTATGATCAAAGTTCTAAAACTTTTCTTTTCATGCTAAACATTTGTTTAGCAAACTTGAAATTGTAAACTTATTTCAATCACTGCTATACATACAGAGAATACAATTGGAGATGGGATCACATGTGCTGACGACTTCACCAATTTCTACTCATTTTATGTTACTTTTAAGTCTAGTTGCCCTCTCTGTAGATTTTTCAAGTCGTATTTACTTCTGTTTGAAGTATTTTGTATCAATGTAAATATGTTTCAATGTATTCTCTCTTCATTTCTTCTGTAACGTTATATATTTTCCAGCTAGGACAATGTTTTGCGGTCGCCATACCAGATTTGGTCTAGTTACTATTTTGTGGACATTGTTGCTTTGGAAGGAATTGTTCTCTCCTCAGTTCTTTCGATCACACAAAATCGACATGGTATGCATATCATACCTCCGTCATTTTCCTTTTGCATGGCGTGAACAGATCAAATACAGCCTAAAACCTCGTTATCGTTTTGAAGTTATTAATGGTTCGTACTGGTTATTGCTAACTATGTAGTGAGCTTTTGACGTTTACGATCATACAGAAACGTTTCCTGCCCATTTATATCTGTGAAATAATTTTATTACATCCTTTCCATTTTCGGTTGTCACGCATCTTTCTTCGTTTCCATGGTCGTATAAGTATTTTAGGCTAGCAAAATGTGTCTCAGTTTAAATTTCCCCTTTGAGAAGTTAGGAGGCTAATCCATTGCAAACATTGTTCTATATTTGGAAATTCTCTGTTTCAATAGTTTTGAATTTTGGAGATTAATGTATATCACCCATTAATAGCTGAATAGATTGATCAATACGTTTGTGATATTTTAATTTCTACAATGTGCCACTGCGTGTTGTTCTAAATAAAACATAGATGTTCACGAATTCTGCATATGTTGACCTGAATCATTCTGTAATCATCTGGTAAAGCTCAAGAAATATTCACGTTGTACAGTAAAGTGTGCCTAATAACATTAGTGCACCTTAATGACTCTTCCGATTATAATAAATGACGCTTATTTTTTTTATTTCAGACGTTCTTCTATTAAGATTTAATCATTAAATGCAGTCTGTAAATTACCAGTGTTGTTGAAATATTTTTTGTTTGTTTCAATGTTAAAATCAGTATTTGTATAATCTTCATGTTTACTTTGTAGTATGGTTATATTTGCCCACACTTTAAGCATTGCGAAACTTGAAAACAAATGCACGCTATTTTCAGATATATATATATATATTTTTCATGATGGGACTAATCACATAAGTGTATCCCATCTATGGAAACCGAGGATATTATCATATTGTAGCTTTGATGCATTATGTACCTTCTTAAAAGATTTTCACATTATTTTTATATTTCGAATTTCAAGGACCATAATTATACCATTTTCTTATCTTCAATAGCACAATTTCAGCCGTATGATGCATGAAAAATTCTGGTTCGCATCTGTGAACGTTTATAATCCATGTTTAAGATGTCTATTTTTGTTCGCTTAGGTTTATATTATTTTCTGGTTTTCTTCCTTGGTTTGTGTTGTTGTTAATTTGTTGGGGTTATTTTAGGGGCGGGATTGTTCGTTTGTGTTTTAGGTAGTATTAATGTAACGTACTTTTGATATTATGCACATTTTGTTGATTCAGTAGTTTATAATATATAAGAGCATAATAAAGGTAATGTTAATTTATAAAGTGTTCACTTTATAGTATTTGTTGTTTGCGGGCGACAATTCCATGCCTAATGGCTCAATCCTTTTTTAAATTTAACTAGTGAACACTGTTATATATTAACTGAAGTAGACGTTCTTCAAACGAAAAAAAAACAACAACCTATAAACATAATAGTCATCGCCTAAGGACATTGTATCACGCCTATGAACATTATTGTCTTCGTGAACATATATCAAAGTGCATATATACCCCGAGAAGAATACAGAGGTAATGATCAAACGTGAGACAATGTATTCCATTATTCTGCTTCGTCGTACTACGATTCGGACTGTTTACTCACGTTGTTTAAATATCTGTTACATGTGGACAGAATTTGAAATAAAATCTCATGCTAACCCAACAGCAATTTTTTCTTCATGTACATCACATAGTGTATCCCGTTAAGTGAAGGATGCTTTTATTCCATCAACGTAGTTTGCATATATGCCTTATTTTGGCCAACTTCCTTGCGATATTGGTCAATATAACGACACATATGAATGTAAACATGCATGGCAGCAAAACATAACACTAAACTTGCGCACCATAAGATTTATGAAATGTATGCGTACGCAACATATCGACCTAATAATATGCAAGGGAATGCATAATTAACTTAAAATGCAACCGTTTTTGTCTTGGCTCGGATATTAGACAAACATTTTCTATTGTTTGCATGCATTGTTTTATTTTTTATTCAGTAACTTTTACCACATTATCGTGAAATCGAGTTTTAATAATAGAATATATCTGATTTGTTTCTACACCAACCACTGGACTGGTGTGAAAACTTGATACGTTGCATCTTTATTTCATCACTCATTATTCGATAATTATATGTCTTCTACACAAATTAATATCATATAAAGTGTACATTCCGAAACAAAACTCACCAGTTTTTAATTTAATACCTGATAAATAATTGAATGAAACAGAGCTTACTTCTCCAGCTCTGATATAGAGTCTTCGTCCGCTTTACAATTAGCGATATCAAGCATAGGGGCTACCATCACACATATAATTATGGTTATTGTTGATGCATCAGATGATGCACGTGGAATATTATCTGTAGCTGAAGCATAAAACGAGAATGAGTTATTTAATCATTTTCATTAGAATATATTTGTTTCTGTCTTTCCCAAATTTAAAGCCATCCACAATATTTGGTATGGGACATAACAACAAGCCATATATGCGGATACTAGTTTATATCCATAAGTCACAGTGTCATTTAATTTTCCCCTTCATCCAATACTCTATATGTTTATTTTTTAACCTGCCAAAAATGCAACGGATCTGTACATATTTTCATAGTAGGTCTGAACCCATTATTTTCCTTCAGTCTATGTGATCTAGATCTTTAGCTTTATGTCAGAATTTCGGTGGATATTTTGTTTTTTCAATACAAGGATATTTCCTCAAAAATATTTTTCGTGTACTTTTTATTATTTGCGAAAAATGACAAACTGATAAACTGGATAATAGAAACACAATCCACTGCGTATTGAGTATCATCACCAATTCTCCACTTTACGATATAAACATTAGGATCTATATGTGTTTATTTCTAATGCCTCCATGACCAACTGTAATAAAGCTGCGAAGTCTTATATTAACCATTAATATACGTAGTATGTAACTCAAGCCTTGACTAGAACTTGCAAAGAACTTTCAGTGTTGACGAAACAAGCTTGCATTATGTTTTATAATCTGTGTCCTCGTGCTAAACTATATTGCAAGAACATCCTCCTATGCATACACTAGATGCTGATGCTTTAGACATTTACAAGTGATGTCAGGGTGGTTTCGCATCTAAAAACGAAACGATAAAGATCCCGAATATTTAAAACGTTTTGTAATGTTAGAGTGTAAGACTGTGTTGTTCTATTATGAGCATTAAACAGTGGGGTAATTTTAACCCACAAATGTAATACATGACTTCCAAGAAGTAATATCATTTGTTTATTCTCAAGCCAGCAGCGATCAGAACTAATGATGCCCTTTCATCTCAAAACCAGTCCACAAAGGAAGAGATAAGGATTTATTGCCAGTCTTATCTTAATACAAAATCACTATTCGGGAATATGCCTGTACAAATTCTGTTTTAACTTTAGTGGGTATAAATTAAAAAAGATATTTTATAATTTTACTTGAATTTCATAAGAAAATAAAGCAAATGGTGAATACTTACCGGGCAAGTTCCTTGGAGTAGAACCGTCAACCACACTTTGATTAATCAAGGGTTTAGGTTCACCTTAAATAATAATAATAATAATAATAATAATATACAATAAAAATACATGCAACTCATCATCCCTTTATGTCATTAATTTGTTACGACATTTAGCCGCACATTTAATTTAATAAAAGGACTATGCATCTAACAACATTTTATAAATAGATTCGTGCATTCTTTTATACATTTTGTTTTCAAAACTTATCTCAGTTGCCCCAAAATAAATATTATTCTTATGTAACCAACCGACAAATGAACAGACATCTTAACGTAGGACAAGAAGAAACGAAAATTACGTGAAGACCAAAATTCGAAAGACCAGTGGCAAGAGAATAATAACATGCATTCCCAGTGTGACGTTTACGAATTGATCATCTTTAATGTCGTGCATATTAACATTACATAAACTTGTTAATGACTTCTGGTGAAAATTTATTATAGTTTATATACAGATAACACACTTTAATACATCTGGATAGACATTAATCTGTTAGACTGGCTTAACGTGGACACAGTTCATAACGTTCACAATTGTACTAATTGTTTTCAGACAAAATTGTTTTGATTAATCTAATTATGGTATAGGAGACTGCTGTGATAAAACATATTCACTCTAATATTATAATGCTAAACAAACGACACAAAAACATAAAAAAAACTGCGCCGATGCTTTAAGAAAGTGTTTACCGTTCAAAGTAGGATAAACATGGGTATAAAAATAGCAGGAAAATGCTAAGAAAATGTGGAAAAGCAGACTCTGAGCAAATATGTTTTTAAGGAGCTCATCATATCGGTCATTTGAAATATACAAAAAGTCTCAATAGCATGAAAAGTGGTAATTTCTGTAGATATAAATTATATATTATGTGTGTGTGTGTGTGTGTGTGTGTGTGTGTGTGTGTGTGTTTGATAGACAGACAGACAGACGGAGAGAGGCACAGAGAGTTAGGTATCGGTACGCACCGAAATAGAAATGCCAGGATACTCGAGCCAATAGCCAGACGCTGGAGGTCTGACATATTCATCAGTTTTCAGTTCAGGAAATAAATTGTTACCTGCAGGTATTATGTTTGGTTTGCAATTCTGTATAAAAGAGAGATCACCACTGTTAGTCATAGCAGTTTGATAACGACATTATAATTTTCTTCAAAATACAGAACATGGATAGGATCCTTTGGCTAATGGCAATACAAATTCTAAAGAGTAGTGTAGTACAGTTTTGTTTCTAGAGTTAACCGTGCAGTGGATACCTCCGAAATCTGCGTTTCCTCATCCAATTGACTTGGTTGTTCATTCACTTACTAATTACTATGGATACACTCGTTTAGCATTTGGATCAAGCATATTGGATTAAAACCTTAGATAGCTCATTTTTTAGCAACAAAACTCTGACATGGAGTGATTAATCCTCAATACTCACCCCTATGCATTCGAGATTGACGGAAAATTCAAATATCATATAACACCAGACACTATATGAAATGAGCTTTATCATATTTCTCAGAATTACTTCTAGGGAAATGTGACAAATGCTATTAATAGTGTACTTATTTATCATGTTGTGTCCCTATAGACTTAAACTAATTAACATCGACAACCAGCAAGAGTTTAAAAAAACAAAAACAAAAACAACAATCAATCACATACATTTTTTTGGAGAATACAATGTGAAAATTTAGACATAGCTTACATTTTTGTAAATTAAATCCTAAATAGGCCTGACAGTTCAGTCACACGTACGAGACACTGCAAAGTGTTCCGGATGAAATCAAGTGATTTTCCGAATCAATTTCAATCTTAAATGTGCTGATGTGACAGTATCTCCGAGTGTTATTGTGCCAAGAGTCATGATGTACCACAATAATATAATCCAAAATGTTCTTGAATTAATTTTCAATAATTAGCAAAATAGTGATTTATTCATAAAGTTTAAATGATTATTTTGTAATTCCAATGAACAATTCCAATAAACACAATCCTCGCAACTTCTTAGTAACTATAACTAAACTTGATTCCATAACGACCAATGTTATTATATGGAATGAGTATTTCTGATGTAAGCAACCTTATGGTAAAATAAAATATTAAGACAATAACAGAACCAGGACGAGTCCTTCAATTTCATAAAGAGGATCACTTCTAGAACGTAAATATGATTGCAACCAATAAACAATGATCTTATATATATATATATATATATATATATATATATATATATATATATATAATTATCCTGATGCAAATAAATGACAGATCTTTAAAATTTCAGTCATGTAAAATGATACGTAAATTTGCTCATTTCCCTCCCCAGAGAGCTTTATAAAGACTGCAGGTCATCTAGCTGTAAGAACGTTATTTAAAGCTTTTCCACGAAGGCGTGTAACTGAGTACTATTTTCAAGACGTTTCCATAAGACTTGTCGGACTGATATTTAATAAATGTGAATTAGTTAATTAAGAAAACAATAAAATATAAAGAAAAAATGAATTTAAGCATGTATCTATACATTTCAAACAGGTACTTGTCCCTTTACTATTGACATACATCCACAGTAAAGTATACCGTTAACGTATGATAATATGGCATTGTCTTTCATCTGTTAAATGGGGCTCATTTTCTTTATTTCAAGCGCTGTTATTCCTAGATTAATAATAAGCAATTATGATATTGATTTACATAACCCAATAACATGTTTATGTTTAATATGCTCTGTTATTTAATCCAGGCTTATGGAAGCATACTACATTATGTGATACTATATGTGTATATGTGTGTGTGCATGTGTGTTATTAAATCAGTATCGGCAGTAAACAATCTACTAGGAATTTTGCAGGTTTTGTAGGTTGTTTTCTGAGCGAATCGCTTGTAAAATTCATACGAAACGCTAATAATGTTTTTATAACTTATCTTTGCAAATACCTTTTATTTCATCATGTGATGTCAACGAAGTACTTATTTCAACTTAAAAAAAGTTGTCTACATTTTCTGATTGAATGAAATGAATAAAAAGCGCATTAAATTCTTTCTTGCGACAACATTGTGGGAACCTCATTCTCATAAACAAAACTACTGTTAAACTAAATTATCAAATTAAACTTTGATAGACCTACTATTTGGCCCCAGTGAGTAATAAAGCAGAAAGTGTTTAAAGTTATTACCTACGTGAGATTGGTGCCAACTATTACTTAACCGAAATCCTGAAACAGTAAGGTATTGTACAGATTTGTTAGAAAACCTCATGAAGAAACTCTACGTATGCAGTCATGAATCTCAAAGCTAAAAATACCCACTTTTCTTGAGGAAACTGCAATAGAGAACGGATTATCAAA
This sequence comes from Sinohyriopsis cumingii, assembly GCA_028554795.2. Classification (NCBI taxonomy): domain Eukaryota; kingdom Metazoa; phylum Mollusca; class Bivalvia; order Unionida; family Unionidae; genus Sinohyriopsis; species Sinohyriopsis cumingii. The sequence continues at coordinate 38,309,841 of CM068831.1, read as the reverse complement.
TTCCATTTGAAGAAATCTCTATGAAAGGAAGGTGTGTAGGTAATATCCTAATGCAGTCATAAAGTTCGTAATGAAAAGTCTTCTATATTTGCTGAGGGAATATCAATAGAAAACAAAATGTAAATTTGTTCCCTGGGCACACAAAGTACAAATTACATAAAATACAGTAACTATTATTATCATCATATTCGACATTCACTGTATATACATGGGAACAGTAACAGAAAAGAGTATTTTTAAAAGCAGTAACTCATATTGTTCCCTAATGATTCCTCGTGAACACATCGTGTGAAAGTGTATCCTCGTAGTCATCAGGAATATGTCTGCTAAGGAACATATTACATTTTCTTATGAGACAGTAATCGATCGATGTAAATACATTTGTTTCCAAAGTCAGCTGAAAAGGAACTTTATGACTGCAACACGTAATGATAGCCTATGATTATTTAGTATTACTGAGGGACCATTATACACTGGTCTACGGCCAAAATGCTTCCGAAATTAGCGTAGTCAAACTTGTCTAAATCTGGGTCACTGAGAACAAAAACGATGCTTAAAATTGCTGACTGACTCTAGTTATAAAGGTATACAGGATCAGTATTTACGACCCTTGGCATGGAAATGGTGGACGATAAGTGAGTTTAAAAGGAAAGTGGTCTCATTTTAAACCAGAAATGACTAAAATAAATCTTTGACTGGATCTATGAATAAATATATGGCTGGGTCTAGACAGTACTTGCTTTTTAGGCAAAACAATGAAAGATGCAATCTGAAGCTGATACATGACATAAATTCCATCATTTTATTCATAGATGTCTTGGATCATGCAATCATAACTCAGCTTACATCGCTCTGCTGAAAAAAATTGCCCGATTTCAGCTCTAGAAATCACATAGTGTTGTGCTCTCTTATTTGTCAGTGTTTGAGTTTGCAAAGGGACATATTTCTATTTAGCCAAAGTGAGAGCAATGCCTCGTACTTTGTGTGCATAATGCATATAACTTCTGATATTCTTGTGTTGAAGTGACTTTTGCATCACAAAAGCGCAGTGTAACCATTATGGTTAAGAAAGCCTCTATTTTGGCTGCAAAATTGGAAATCATGATAAGAGTGCAACCTACACAAATGCTGGAACACTTGTGCAACAAATTTTGGCCAGTGGTTGAACAAGAAAAGGAAATCTACGCATTTTGCAGTGCCAGTGATTTCGAGAGAACCATTAGATCATGTCAGCAATTGTAGCTTTCGCTGTGCCTCCATTTGGGAAAGTTGTGTCAAAGAAGAAAAGGTAGACTATGCATTATCCAAACATTCCAGCAGCTATAAGCCCATTGCCCCACGGAGAAGGACTGTCGGTTCTTGATGCACTATAATCATTCTCACTTGAGGCAGACAAGAAAGAGGAAGAGGATGAAATTTCTAGTCCTGAACCATCAATGTCACATGACCCATATTTTCTCCCATCCTCCTCTTCTGATCCAAGCCTCATAACACAATGTGAACTGAATGACCTTGTCAGGAATTAGGAACAATCCAAGGGTGAGGCAGAGCTGTTAGGCTCCAGACTACGGCAATGGAATCTCATGGTAGGTGATGTTAGGGTTTCCCCGTTTCGTGACCGTCAAAAGGGTATTGTTCCATTCTCCTTCATGGAAGGTGATCATCTAGCTTGCAACAACATCGATGGTGTGATGGCAGCCTTCAACATCGATCATGATCCAGATGAGTGGAGACTGTTCATTGATTCATCGAAGAAGAGTCTTAAAACTGTTTTGTTTTATAATGGCAATGTTTTTTCATCAATTCCAGCTAGACATGGAGTCCATATAAACCTATGAAAACATGAAGCATCTTTTGAGGAGCATAAACTTTGAGAAACATCAGTGGCAGCTTTGAGGCTATTTGAAGGTTATTGATCTCTTGCTTGGTCTGCAGACAGGATACACAAAGTACTGCTGTTTTCTCTGCGAATGGGTTAGTCGTGTGTGCGATTCCGACTACATTATGAAGGTGAATAATTCATGTACAAGAGTGACCAATAAACGTTTAGAAAATAAATAGATATGTAAATGATATAACAAGGAGTTGAGTTAAATAAATAAATAAATAAATAAATAAAACATCGATAATTAAGTAAATAGATAAATAAACATGCAAACAATAAAGAAAGTAAGTACTAAGAATACATTGCAATTGAATATAAAAATTATGCTTAACTTAATATGTAAAAACAAAATTATTGAATTATTCTCTGCAACACTGTATTACAAAATTGTTAAACATTTGTCATATGGTGCATCAGATTAGAGTCTTTAATTGTAATGATATAAAATCATTGCGATAAAATCTAATTGCTCTTACCCAATCATATGAATTGTAAATATTAGCCTAATACAGATTTACATACTCGGCCAGAAATAATATGATCTAGGATGATAATTCAGAATCACACTTCGCATATAGGTCGATGGAAACTACCGATGTAAAACATTACTATTCCGGCAAACAATATAAATAACAAATTTAGTATAAACGTTTAGTCCAACTTCGCCATGATAATATCCTCCGATATATGTGCGTGTGTGTGTGTGTGTGTGTGTGTATATATATATATATATATATAGAGAGAGAGAGAGAGAGAGATTCAGCAAGTTTGACTGTACTCCAGGAGTAGGTTCATCAATATATATAAGCTCATCTTTGAAGTTCCCGACTATTTATCTGCTGATACATGAGAACTGAAATGCATTTTCCTCAGTCATATTAATAGTAGGCTTAAATCTTCCCACATACAGAAAATAAGTGCCTCGTAAAACAACTATGTGATTTAATTAAATGAAAATCTACTTCAACGATTATAATTTGGATAAATTAAGCGGGAGTAATAATGATCAGAGAGCTGACCGGCACACATTTATGTACACAATGAAAATAATGGAATATTTGTCATGTATTGCCCGAAATGTGAAAGACATGACCTTAAATAATACATGCCTCAACTCAAATTGAAAAGCAAACTAGAAAAGGAAACTTGTAAGGTCAGCCGCATCACAATACACAAAACATATATATACACTAATACGTACCCATTACCTCAAGTGGTACATCGTATATCTTCGACGAATTTCCTATATCAATTTGTATAGCGTATTTAAATTCGTCGGAGATAATAAGGTTGAGAATCCAGATATTTCCTTTTTTTTGGTCAAGAACCAATTTGTCACTCTGTCCGTTTTTATGGCTGGAACACCATTTTGTATATGCCACATGCCAAGTATACGTTTGCTGTCTCTATTCTTGTAAATGGACACAACTATGTCGTTACTGTTGTATGAAATGTTCCCAATAATTTTGATAGAACCTCCAAGGCAACCACGTTCGAAACATTTCTATTCACTAAATTGAAGAGAAGTATTTGTATTCAATAAAAATAAATAACATCAACATCGGCGTTACTGCAACTGAAGATGGTGGGGGAAATAACAATAACAGCAATAATAATAATAACAACAACAGTGTTGACATTACAATTAATATTATTAGCAGTAGACACATTATTAATAGCCGTTCGAACATTATATCAATGTTATTTTGTGACGATGATTCCTTCTTAGTATATTATTTAAAAAGATTAAAGTTTGATCCAAATATGTGGAGCTTCTTCCATTGTATGGGCCATAGAGAATTTCTTTGTACAGTATAATATAAAACAGTATAATATAAATGAGCCACATAAATCCAGGTCGCGGGCCGTAGATTATACATGACTAGTGGAGATGATTTATGGTTCAATACCATAAAGATGTTGAAAATTTTGAAGTCTGTTATATACATTTTACTTAACTACATATATTTAATTGGCAGAACAGGTTAGTTGTATGAGCTTCCAATTATATTAAATAGTGAGTTAGTATTTTCTCTATGCCACTTCTACCTCTTCGATACAACATCCTATTTTAAAATGCTTTCTAAAAACAGTATGGCGTTGATTTACAATGTGGGTTATAATTGCAGGAACAGTCTAGTAATGAAAACATAACTTCAGTGATACGACTAACAAAAGGACTAACGTCACTACACTCAAAACTATTTAGAGTAACAATTCATGATGTAATCTGATTGCTAGAAGTGCATTTTCTCCGTTCTGATGCAGATATAATATTTGTTCCAACTTATATATTACCAGCGTAGCTCTTAACTTTATTAGGTTCGAGCGTGTGCTTTGTGAGTGGTAAACATACACACACAATGTTTTGCTTCTAAGTATGTGCGATCGTCTTCTGCAAACAACATCAATAATGACAGAATGAATTTATTTCACACTTATCTTTGGTTGTGAAGTAAAACACAACGAGTATAACTTAAGAAAGAAATATATTAATTTTTGCTCATGCACACCTATCTTGAAGGTTCATTGTTTACATCTGTATGTCACTTATGCTATATTTTGTTCTTTTCTCAGGGGTATTTTGGGGTTGGTTTGTGTGGGGTAGGTATGGTCGTCTGATCTGAGTAAGAGAGGAGTGATAATTTGGCCGATGTATACAAACTTTCCAGAACAAGGACAAATCTTTGTCGTCACGTCTTCAATTTTGTTGATTATATACAATATATCAAGTTATTTTAAGACAAAATAGAAAAACTGATAAAATCAATTCACCTTGCTGAATACAATCCTGCCAGTAAATACAACAATAAAAACAGGCGACAACCGTGCGATTTACTAGCATTTTGATTTTTCTGAAAAGTACAAAAACACAAATAGTACATTCCGGTAAGAATGATAAATGACTCATGTATTCATTTAAATGGGTACATGTTGCTTGATTAGAAATGTTACCGTTAATATTTATATATTTATTAAGCCGCACTATGTCAAGAAACCTTTAATAGTTTATGACCCGTCAGTCGTTTAGGGTTTCTAATCTCGAGACCCCTTTTAATATTCCCCATTATGTTTCCCACTTTTGATTTGTTTCAGACACTTGTACATCTGTGATTGTAACCCGCGTAAGTCCTGGAGCAAAGTTAAAGCAGATCAATATAATAATTACCCATTTGTTACTAATTTTAAATCAGCTGCTTGTTTCAGTTCGCTTGCGGTCCAGTTCCGTATTTTTTATTTCTATTTGGATCAACAATATTGCGAATCCTAATCATTTTATCTTCAATGGCCATCAATTAAAGCTTGTCAGTTGTGCTGAGACTACATTTATACCAACTAGAAAAGTTTTGAACAGAGACTGATTCGTGAACATAACCATAGGGAAATTATATTGCCAGCAAGTGTTAAAAGAAAAGTAATAAATCGGTACAATGCGATTACGTTTTTCTGAAAAATCTGCAGACTTAACACAATGTTCTATTGCCGGAATATGTACGACAACAGCTTGTGATACGCAACTGTAAATTGATAGTCTTTAAAAGCAAACGTCTTCGTGGGTTCCTGATGACCGTTTATGTACAGGGAAAGTGCAGACAACACGAATTTAAAATATCACCAAACTACGGGTTCGCTCATCAGCGGATCTGGTTACCTTCTGAAAAGCCACGAATACGTATTTTGGTGCGCTGAGACAATGTTGGTTACTTATTAACCATATAGACTTACCCTGAACAGTGCTTTCCGGCGAGGTTGTGCCGCGAGAAAAGAAAGCGTTGAAACGTTTCCAGGTTACATAAATGACCACAAACGCGCTATTTGGTAAATGCGTTGCTCAGAAATTCATATTTGTAATGCTGACAACTCCACTTTATCGTCCGCGACACCATAATTTCTCCAAATTTCATCGTTGGCGTTTCCCTTAGAGATTAAAGTGAGCCGGTAAATGGCCCTTTAAATTACCTGGCGAACATATCTTCAAACATGAATACGAGAGTAAGGGAAAAAGCAAAAGAACGCAGCAATGAGCCAACATGAAGTTTTGCTCGACGCTGTCTATAGGTTGTAAATCGGGGTTGACGTCAATTATTATATTTTCTCCATCAGCGTTACCGGTATTTGCATTATCTGGATTACCTGTGTACATTGGTGAGATGACCTGCGTGATTGGATCCATCCATGTGAAATAATATAGACCGTCCATCAAACCTCCCAATATCGTCCCTGTATCTGGCGAGTCCGAGCATTGTCATAGGAATATCAACTTTGTCGTGAATTACTTTGATTTTCTATTCACCGATGAGGTCTCGTGCGCTGCTGAACAATGCCTTGATACCGTAATTGAGAAATCCAACGTCAATCGCTATCTTCCACTTGTTATCACTTTTCCCTCAGCCTCTAGGAAAACATCAGTCATAAAAACCTTAGGTGTGCCCTGCACTTTAAATTTTATTTTTAAAGGTTAGATGTCCTTATCTGGGTAAAAGAACCACTAACAATCTATAGTGATATACAAATACAGGCTTTTTATAGAGTTCACCTCTTTTGAATTGAGTCACCAATGGTCAGTTTCATCTCATGCCTTTTTGCTGGCTTCACCACTCACATTCAAGCCTATTTTACAATCGTAATCTGCTTTCCATTGCTAGCTCTGCAATCATCGTATGGGCTACATCATTGATGATTTTATGAACAGGTTATGTCATTGTTACTGTCGATGCAAATGTTCCTGTCTTTGGTGCAACCGCCATATACTGTATCACCTGTCGTCGTAGATGATCTCGAATCGATTGAACCACATGCAATCCCATCTTTCATCCGATCAGCAGCATCACTTTTTATGCTATCAACGATTGGCATGGCTACACTTGCTCCTCTTTCTTAACTTATACGGATATCATCACTATTCAGATTACTCTGCATCATGGTGGTAATCCTGACAATTATATAGATCCAGGCCATACAGATCCTGGGTGTAAACTTTTGTTGCTCTGGAGAATTTCATTACTATATTTAGGTCAATCAATGACTGTTCTCTGCGAAGACTGAATGATCTCAACCTCTACATGTGCAGATTCGAGCTAGATGGTAGACCTGAGTGTGAACTCATGTTCGGATATGATGATTTGTGACTTAGCCGGTTACCAACGAAGTACATGCTTGGATTTCTGCAATGACTGAATCTATGTCATAATTGCCTATGGAAAGTCCAACAGCGTGCCATATGCTTTCTCGACCTAACTCTGCCAGCTGCACATCGAGTTACTCTCGTCAAGACCCTGGAACAACCAAGATCGGATATAAGGCTAACGGTAACAAATGTGTAGCGATGCGAGTGCGATCTCAAGTGTGTGAGATTCCTCTCGGAGAGAAGAGGTTGAATGCCATCGTTGGATAATTAGTCTTCTGATGATGAAGTTTTACCGGTGGAGGTCTGGGTTTGATTTTTGTTGTCATCTGACACCTTTTTTGTTGGGCAACATAAGCAGGGTCATAAAGGTAAATAAAGATTTACGTTTGTGCGGGGGTTCGATTTGGGGCACTCGTTCCAAGCTTCTGAGGTTCCAGAACATATCCATTACGGGTGAGAAAATGAAGGTTATGTTTGGGAAAGGATTAGGGTTCATCCGAGGGTCCATATTGATACGATGAGCCAGATTGTATTTCTCGTCCGGTTTTGAATTCATATGATGGTCCAGATTCAAATTTGAGTGATCGCACGGTTTGCGGTGAAGCTGGATATGCTTGCCGTCTGGGATCTGGTTACATGAAAATCTTTTTAAATTCTGTTGAAGTCGACTGTCTCTTTAACGGTTCCACCTTCGCATTCCATAATAAAGTCTTTGAAACAATTTCACGCATCAGCGATGACAGCTTTTCTTCCCAGTAAACACTAGAAATACCGTGTTTGGCCATTCACGGTTCATGTGTGCATCACATGTCTTCGATGGTAGTCTCAACATTGGGTATTTACAGTCTAGGTGTCTGTTAAGTGTGGCCTGCACTGGATTCCTAAAGATCACGTGGGTCTTTAAATAATTGGGCCAACGTTTTCATCTTCGACTTGTACGTGAGAGGTTGTTGTGGAAACTTCGCAACTGCCATTAGATCGTCTTTATCGAGTGCTTGCGTGCCGTTACCAACTTACTCTCCTATGTCATCGAAGACTTCTTTGATTCCACCAATTTCTTGTTCCAAGCCTTCAACAGCTGCTGTGGGGGTGGTTGTGACATTAACTATATGACAATTTGATGAGGTTCTGTTTCTGTTCCAATTACCACTACAACTTGCACTGCCGTTTCGCGCTTGGGTTTGATCAGCGTGGAACGATTTAACCGCACACTTCAGAACTGTTATTATCTTTCGCGATTAATCACGCGTGTAACTGGTTTAAAACCAGTTGATGCAATTCGACATAAGACAGTCACGGCTATTTAGAAAAATATGTCATAGACGGCACCGTTTCAACCACTAAGAAACAACTTTGTTCTGTATATATGTGCACTTGCAGAGTCAGAAGGTGTGCAACTTCGCGTTCCTGGCTGGCATGGTCCGTCGATATATTACGGCCTCGGATCTGATTGATACTCCAAGACAACCAGCGCGTTGCCTTTTGAGACTTATTAACGAAAAAGCCTCTCAGCCGAGCATTTGCACGAGAGGAATTGCAATTCGCTATATCGAATATGGAACTGGCACAACGATCTTTTTAACATATTAATGAATTGCTACGCGATTCACAATCGTAAGATGATTCACCACAGCATGATTCTCAAACGTGTAAGCGGAGACTCCATCTGGGAGTATCAGTTGCTTGGTGTCAAGTGGAGACAAACTCACTTTAGTGCATGCGTATAAACCCATTGATGTAACTGACACCGTATCAAATTTGCTGAAGACATTCCATCTGCATGTTGTGCTGGAGATCATTTTCGCAGTAACCCGTAGAACAGTTTTCCCTTATTAACGTTTTTGATTCCAACCACGATCGAAAACATTTTAGGTCGCCGGACCACTGATTCTACAACTGGTTTACCCGATCGTTTATCTTTGAAATTACCAACAACCTTTTTATTTGCATTACTAAACAACGCATGTTCTTTCGGATAATCGCTGGTATCAAATTCTTTTACCACACTTAGCTGAGCCATATGCGCTTACACATCACTGGTTGTGATGTGCATGTGCAGCAACTCATGGTCGGTGTACAACATCTTCACACGATCCGGGTAAATCGGTTTGTTCTTGTCGTAATAAAACTCGTACATCAGCAACTTTGACAAATACAGAAAGGACGATTCAACATAGATTGGTTTATTGAGCTTCAGCTTTGCCTTTTTGCTCTGAATGGCAAAAAGCCCACCTCAAAGATCTCATGATATTTGAATGCTGTGTCAGCAATAAGCCTTCGCGATTTTCTTGTTCACTATCACTATCACGGACAAGGTAAACTCTCATTCTAAAACCGAAACATGCGTTCAAAGCATTTGTCCTATATTTTTCTCTCCGTTGATTAAGTGTGCAAGAAGAACCAGAGTTTGTTTTGGTGATGTCCATTGTTTTGTTGAAAACTTTGCCACATTGTTTGTAGTGTGTACTGCCAAACATGACATCTGCTAAAATTGGGATATCCAACAAATGTTATAGTAGAATGGAAACAATTTTCTATGAACATTTCTCATATAGAATATAGTGTTGTCTTAATTATCATTGTCCTGATATACCTTTATAAAACTCCCTCTATTCCTATCAAATTAATTTCACCTACCTACCTATAGTAGCGCGTATTCAGGTCAGCAACTTGGAATACTGTTTCCATTATTCCCCTAGAGTACAGTACAGTGACGTCATTGAAGCTAGAAATTTTGAGGCTATAAATATAAACTTGGGTTTTTAAATAGGAATTTCCACAAGTTGTAGCTATAAATATATACTAGGTGTGTTCTTAGGACTTTCCTACAAGATGAGACTATAAATAGACACTAGTGTTTTTTCACATATTTATGGTACTATAAAAGATAATCTATTTTTGAGATTTTATCTCCTTCTCCTACATTGTAAGCTAACAGAGGGTGTTTAAATAGTGAGTACGATATAATGGATGGTATAGTGGGTGTAATGGATATTATTTTTGTAGTGTAACGGGCACATATTTTGTGAGATTTCATTCTCTTCTCTTACATTCTAAGCGAACACAGGGCATTTTGGATAGTGAGTATGATATGTTGGATAGCATAATGGTGTGATGGATAATAATTTTTGTGGGGTAAGGTCTTTTTTGTGAGATTTCATCTTTTTCGTTTATATTCCGAGATATAAAAAGACCATTTGGGATAGTGTGTTTAGGGGAGTGTTAAAAGGTACAATTAATATGATGGATATTATTTGTGTGGTGTAAGGGATAGTCCATTTTGCGAAATTTCATCTTCTTCGTTTACATTTTAAGTTAACACGTAACTTTTGGTGTGTGAGTGTGTGTGCATTTGCCTTTGTTTGTCCCTAAAAAATCCCTTATCCCTATCAAATTTATTTCACCTACCTACCTATCTACAGTAGCGCGTATTCAGGTCAGCCACTTGCAACACTGTTGCCATTATTCCCCTAGTGTCCAGTACAGTGACGTCGTTGAAGCTAGACATTCTGAGGCTTTAAATATAGATTTGGTTTTTTCCATAGGACTTTTCACAGGTTGTAGCTATAAATAGATACTAGGGTTTTTAAACAGGATCGTCACACAAATTGAGGCTATAAGCATATACTGGCTTTTTCCATAGGAGTTTAACACAAATTATGGATACAATTATATACTAGGATTTTCCATATAAATTTTCATAAGCTGTAGCTATGAACAGATACTATGACTTTACAAAATGAATTTCCACAAGTTGTGACTATAAATAGATAGTGGGTTTCTCTATAGGAATTTTCTACAAGTTGTGACTATAAATTGATGCTAGGTTTTTTTTAAATAGGAGAATCACACAAGTTGAGGTTATACATATAAACTGGGTTTTCCATAGGATTTTCCACAAGTTACAGCTAAAAATAGATAGAACGATGAGAAAAGGAAGAAGAAAATGTCCTGGAGACGACGAAGAGTTGGGGTGAGAAGAAGGAATGACAGACATTATAAGAAACCCAAAAGCGATTTTCAGGGCCACTACATTACCTCGAAAATATGTTTATTCTCAATTTGCCCCCAGCCAAAATTTAAAGCAAAATGGTATGTATGTATGTATGTATGTATGTATGTATGACCCATTCCCTTGTCGCTAGACAAACCATAAGTTCCATTTTCCTTGTCGCTATACAGACCCAATCCCTTGTTGCTATGTTCCATTTTCCTTGTAGCTATACTGACCCAACCCCTTGTTGCTATATTCCATTTCCCTTGTCGCTATACAGACCTAATCCCTTGTAGCTATGTTCCATTTCTCTTGTCGCTGTACAGACCTAATCCCTTGTCGCTATGTTCCATTTTCCCCTTGTCGCTATACAGAACCAATCCCTGGTCACTTGTTCCATTTGCCTCTTGTCGCTCTATAGGCCCACCCAGGTTAAATTTCTCATGTTCATTTCCCCTTGTCGCCATAAGTCAAACACCCATTTTTAACAGTAATGTCCCATTGTCGCCCTATTACTCCCCATGCTATGTTCATTGATATAACCCAATCACAAGCATTAATGAAACAATAATGCACAATATGCTTGCTCCAACTTGTGGCATCATAACCGGGTACAAATAATTTATTTGCGTTCTAGTGTCTATGAAATATCACTGATATTCCAGCAATTAGTCCATTTTAAACATCTTGATAGCAGCATCCCAGGTCATACAACTAATCGTACAATACTGAGCATGATCCAAACCATAAAAAATGCAAGTCTCACGTAATAATTAAAAAACATCAGCAAGGAACAACACCTCCATCTTCTGATACAGGTCAATGTATTATGCGTATTTAATTTGCATTTGTTGTTTTTCTCCATCATTAGGCATACATGTAGTTTTGACTTGACCATATCCAAAATTGGTAAGCAAATAATGCATAGTTTGACGTTTCCTGTGAGTGTGGGTTAAATATTAGGACCATTATCTTAGCCCGAGTCAAGATCATTATCTTTACCACGCTCTTGATTATGATTTTAGTAACATTGTCTAATTATAACTTAAACTCTTCTTGAAATGAACTTTTGTCTAACATCCTGTATCTTATTCTGTGTGTTAGTTTTTTAATATACTCTTGTTAGCTTGAGAAAATAATCATTCCTACGATAACATCTGAAGCAGAAGTTAATTATTTTGTTGTGCTCAGTATTTCATTTGGATGGAATTTATATATTCACATTATTTATTCAATGAAATTACAAAGTACTAAATAATATTCTAGGACTGAAACATTAACTTGGATTTATGATGAATTCAGGCAAGGGCATCTTGAATTATATTACTGTGATTAATTTGAAGACTGTTAGTACAACATCGCGCCTCAGTGCACTGTTAACATTAGTACATCCACGACTACAGGCACAACAAAGGATCTTAATTCAAACATCAATGTAATTTAATTAGAACTTTATTTATTAGGACTGGTAGCATAACGTTTGGACTATATGAATTTAATTTGCAATACTGTAAGTTCTTTTTAAAACATTTTTCACTTTGCATTCTATGGAAATGAATTATTGGTTCCATTTTACAAAACTTGCTGGTTTCTTTCTTTTCTATTAGTTAGTTTAAGACCATATAGTCCTAAAAGAAGATATAGGGGCTCGTGTACGTGTTACGAATTTATCAATAAGATTTAAGTTCACTCTGTTTCGGGATTTTCTAATTCCAATTATTATTTTACATATTTAGGAAATTAATATTAGAACCAACCAATATTCACAATATCATCTAAAGTGGAGAACTTTATTTTAAATCCTCCCCAGGAAAGGTTAGAGTCCTTAAAAAAGGATGAATTGATCCAGCTTGCCAGACAATATGATCTCTATAGGCGAATGCTTCTTCAGAGAAACAAGAAATACAATATAGTTTGGTCCAATAGTTGGTAGAAAAGAATGTTTTGGATAAAGAAGAATGGAAGATAGAAAGAGAGAGAGAGAGAAGATAAGCTATTACAAATGCAAATACATAGACAAAAAGATGACATAAATTGACAGAGAAAGAGAAAACGAATAAAGGGAAATTCAATTTAGATTAAAAGACTTAGAATTTGCAAGTGCAAAAGACTGCCGCACTTTACACACAAAATAAGGTTTACATGTCACCACCAAGTATTAGGTTTGTACCCCTTTTCAATGAAAAAGAAATAGATAATACCTTCCTAACTGTGAAAAATAAATTGCTCAAAATTCGAAATGGCCAAGAGAGCATTGGACTCTCTAGTATTACAAAGTGCACCTATAAGCTAAGCTTGAGAACTATATACCTCACTTTCAGCACAAGAAAGTGCCGATTATATTATTGTTAAAGAATATATCTTGACTGGTGATGAGTTTGTAATTGTGGCATATCGACAGAGGTTTAGAAACTCAAAAAAAGGAAATGGAACAAATTGATCTCGAATTCGCAAGATGAAAAGTGCGTGTGTATGTGTGTGTTTTTGGATTTGTAACGTAGCTTTAATATGTTTTCAGTCATATAGCTATAATGTCTGCAGTGTGGCAGTTATAATGATGACTAGTACTGGGGCATCATGCCGCAGACATGTAGCATAATGTCCCACCCAGTCACATTATCCTGACACCAGACAGACTGGTCCTAAGACTAACCGCTTATTACTGAGCTCTTAGTGAGGCAGCTCTGAGTACCATTTTAAAAAGTATTTGGCATGACTTGAACGATGAAAAGAGCAATTATTAGGTGATGCTCAGCGAAGAAGGTTCACGATAACCTCAGAAAATTCATATTGATCAAAGAGTTTAGGAACTGCATCAACAGTGACATTAAGACCTATCTTGATGAGCAAAAGATCGAAACATTAGAAAATGCTGTTAATACAGCTGATGACTAATCCTTGACTCACAAAGTTTCTTTTGGCATTAAGTCTTCCACTCAGCAGTTACTCAGTAAAAGCCATTTCAGCCTCATACGAGTCCTTTCATGCTTGACACTATTACCCTTCAATAATATTACTTTTCCAGTCATATCTTTTATTTACCTTTGACACACACTTGGTGATAATATCCAATGTCCTATGCATGCAACTTCTGGCTGTGAGTGGCATATCCATTTTAGCCATAAGTCGTGCCTTTGTATTAGCTACAGGTGGGTCAGGAAGATCGATTGGATGTCAAATATTTGTTTCGACAGACTTTTGTCCTGGCTTTCTAAGCTTGGCTTAAATTCCTAATAGAGCTTTCATTCTTGTGCTTGAAAGTCACATTTTACACTGTTTAATATTATTTTCCAGCAGACTGCCCTTTTCGTCTCCTTTACAATCTACCCTTCTGGATCGTTGCAATGGGGGGGGGGATACTTGATTATGGTACTCAAAAATGTATTCCATGCATCTGCCAGATTGTCGTTATCTACTAGTCTAACTCCTCCAAAGTTCTGATATTCTGTTGTCTTTCTCGGGTACAAAGTATGATCGGGAACAGGCTGCAGCAGATGAACTTGACTGCATGCAGCCTCACAGTCTGGTTTCGATACACAAGCTTCATCAACATTTGACTGGGCCATAAGGGAAAACTGCTTCGTTCATTCCATGGGTTAAAACTCTTCTAACCTATTCAATAGTGACCACGTTTTCTAACATTTAAAAATTAACCAACTTTTAAACATTTCTTTGCATTTACTATCTCAATAAGACTTTAATTGTACTGCATGAAAATGTTCCAACGAATTAAAAAATATCTTATTACAGATTGAATTTCTTACTTGTAGGTACATCAGGACTGAAAATTGCACCTTGCCGAATAGCAACGTAACATCAGTTTAATTGGCTATACAGTAGTTGATAATAGTTGCTGAGCAAGTTTGAAATGTGCATTTCTTGAAGATAATAGAGACTGACTGGGATTTTGCTGCCAAAAGAATCAACTGGCAGAGCTCAGACCACAAGTATCCTCCCTCCCTCTTGAGGTTGATGAACGTCAGGAAGATATTCAAAAGCCTTGTTTGCATGGTATGTTTGCCAGTGACGTGTGTGGTAAAGTAACTTATTGTAATAATAATGAAAAGGTAGACCTGAAACTTTATGAAATTGTATAGAATGTTACATTTGTTTATTGTTTAATGAAAACAGAAGGATGTGAAATGTCCCTACATTATGGTTCATGCAGTGCTGTCCAGTTCCTTTATCTAAGTCAGTTTGTTTACATTAGTAACACACAAAGAGAAAATGATCAACCTATGATGAAACCTGGCAGGATTTATTGAACTAAGGTGGGTTAACTTATAGCAAATTGTGATAGAGGCCTCTCAGTTACGGTCAAAGTGGCATTTTGACTGTTTATATGTCCATCAAATAGAAGATAAGTACTTGTGATCTGAAGCCAGATTTAATTAATATGCTCCAAATTCTCAATTTGTAATAAAAAAACAATTTACTATTAATTATTTTTCATTGATTTGTATTATTTTAATATGATAGAACCTGCAATTAGTACATCAATTTTCTCTACATATCTAAATATTTAACTGGCACAGAAGGCTGGCCACCAGTTCATGGAAATATTAGCTGTACGTCTGTATGTGGTTAGGTGTGTTTATGTGCAGATAGTAATTTGGGATTCAGGAAATAATTAAAAATTAAAACTTCGTTGACTTGCTGTAAAAATTGTTCAGCATCTTGAGGATTTCCATATAGTCACGTGTTGTTTTGAGTAAATCGCAATCAAAGACATGTATATCTTTGGCATCATCACCAATGTAAATGAGGTTATAAAATATATTATATTTGAATCATTTGTTTACATACTTTTTCTGTTCCAATGCAGGACCTGTAGGAGGGTTGGGGCTAGGATAGAACCTAACTCATTACAGAATTTAACTTCAGCAATGCCAGGTTTGATACTCTGCTGCATTTGAATTCAGACACTGACTTTGATGTATGATATCATGAACAGCTTTTAAACTCGACAATGGTGTTGTTAAATAATTCATTTCCACTTAAAATCTTGTCAAGCTGGTTTTCAACACTTCTAATTTAATAAGTCAGTTGAGCCTGATACGTTCCCTCTACTACATTAATTTTAAGAATGTATACATTATTACAACACACAAGCTGTATGTATATGTACAACAGGATAAAGCAAGAGCGAAACAACTACAAGTTAATACGCAATAATTTGCTTGACAGCATATAATATTCATGTGCCACATTTATTCCAAATTTTGTCTGTTCTTAAAATGGTCAGTCTTTTATTTCTGTATGAAACATTACTGATTTTGGAATTATATTTCAAAATTTAACAGTCGTTGTCAACAATTCAACCTTAATTAGTCATCCCTGACAAACTGAAACATGTGTGAAGAAAATGAAATTCATACCCACTTCACAATAACATATAAGCAGCAGAGGGGCTGTACAGACCGAAACTTTTTGCACAATAAACCCCTCCAGGAAACTATTCCTCGATAGAGGGCTTATTTCGACGAAATAAACCCTTCTATTCAGAATACAGGACAAAAAAAAATGTCCCCCGAAAACTCGAAGAGTTTCCAGGGACAAACTCGTTGAGTTTGCACTGACAACTTGGGTTACTTCAATAAATCTGAAACAGTTTCCGTGGCGGGGTCGTTATTGAAAAATCCATGGGTCGGGTCCATCCCCTCTGCTGCTCTGGGAAATGAGTTTCCAAGGAAAAACATTTTTATGTTAGCGGAATTAAATCATTGACAAATAAATAATGGCAAATATTGGAGAAGCACATACGACTAGATTAGCTCGAGAACGTCTCGAAGCAATTCAGAAATTTCTTCCTGTCCGTGATAGTGTCAGACAAAAATTACAACTAAGACAGCAAGCACGGGAAGGCTTTGCAGAGACTACGGAGGAATTATTTAAACCCGTGACCAAAGCTACTGAAAAATCCGCAGCTGTTACCAAAGAGGCTTTAATAGAGCAAAGGAAAATTTTACAGGATATTTCAGCTGGACTTAAACCCCCGCCTCCACCCGATGAAGTTGTTGTGTCAGTACCTGCTGGTAAGCGAGTAACAGGGAGAATTACTGACCCCGCCAAAAGATTTACGCCGGATTATATTGAACTTCTTAAAAATGTACCAGAAGAGAAATTACCTGAGACAATACTGTTAGGATTGATTAGAAGAGATGTGTCTTTAAACCCAGAACACGGTTCTATGACAGATGATAATTTTATCAAATATTCGTATCGTATACGTGAAAATAAAAAACAAATCAGCAGGGACGATACAAAATACGATAGACTTGTAGATGCTATACGTAAACTTGAAATTCCACCATCGCAACCTCAAGAAGAAAAATCACCGTTGCAACACACAGAACGACAACAATATCCTTCACGGCGAAGAGCAATAGATCCTGACCTAACTCCGTTAAGTGAATACGAGGCTGCATCTGAAGGAAGTCCGCGGGGCCAAAAATTCAAACAAACTAGGTCGCCGATAATTAGCTTAACAACATCTTCTGAAAGTTTGCCTCAAGACATTTTATCCCCAAGAATTGTACCATCAACAGGGGAGGGTTTAGGATCCGGTTTTATTGCCTGCCCTAATAATATCATCGATGATGTATCACGGTTGGAAGTTCTCATCGGAGGAAGACGTGCCGGAAACAATTCTCCGGAAATTATAAATGAAGCCGCAGATATCTGTCAGAGACTATTTCAGCGTGGCATCATGGATATCAGCATCTACCGGGGGCTCATTGATGAACTCGCAGACGGTTACCACAGCGACTAATAATTAAATTTGCTAGCAAATTCAGTTAGATAAACAATAATTAAATAAAATGATACTACACGATTCTTTTCGCAGACCAAGAAGTGTCAGAGTAGTAAACTCACGATTACCAGTATACGAGGTTGTTTACGGAGATGGAGTCGGTGATGTTGTTAGGGATTTAGTCACAAGAATCGCTCCGAAAGCTGGACCGTTAGCAAAACAATTCGCGATGAAAGCCGCTGATGTTGTCAAGGATAAAGCCATTGGCACTGTTGGTAGTCTTGCCGGGAAAGCATTTCAATCAATCAAGGATCGACTAGCACAGCTGATACGAAAAAAAAACCCAGTCGAGAGGTTGGTGCCAGTAAAACTACCATCCACTGAAGCTATGCCGGCAAATGTTAGTAGCGTAGTAAATAAGGCCGTAAATCAGAAATTAGCTGAGATCGCAACAGCAGGAATTACCTCCAAAGCGTTGCAAGATAGTGTAACTGCTAATTTGATAGCTGGTAGTGGTTTCCGGTGACGATAACATTTTAATTAGATCATCACAAATAATAATAATGTTTGCACGAAAATCCAATGACGCGTTTGATATGTCCAAACCAGTACTTAAAGATGATTCTGTACGTGATTTTCAATATTATTCTTATGAAGCACGTGATCCTAACCAACGCGGAAGAATTGAACTACAGGTCCAGGATACAAGTAGATACTTCTTGCCCGCTGAGGCCTTCATCGAAGTTGAAGGTAGGCTTTTAAAGAATGATAACACTAACTACGGAATCGGCGACCGAGTTGGATTTGTTAACAACGGCATCATGGCGTTATTTAAATCCGCTATTTACATGATAGATGGAAAAGAAATTGAAACAATTCATGATAACGTCGACGTTGCCACAACAATTCTCGGGTTGGCGAGATACTCGGATGATTACACCAGATCAGCCGGACCATCAATGATGTTTGCAAAGGATATAACCGACAGCCCCGAGAACAGGAATGTAACAATGAGTAATGCCGGTGACGCAGTTGCATCGATGAACGAAAATTTTAATTTGGGTTTTGCAACACGTAGATCGATGTTAAGTGGAGATGAAGAGTTCTCAGGTGTGATTCCATTGTCTCACATCTTTGGATTCTGCAGAGATGTCCACAAGGTCATATTCGGTGCCAAACACACAGTTGTACTTGTGCGAAAACCTGATGATAATGACGCTATCTGGCGAGATGCTGCTGTTGCCCCTGGTCAGGTAATACTAACTAAACTGTGGTTGTGGATGCCAGTGTTGTCTCCGTCAATCACCGAAGAACAAAGACTGTTGTCTTTCATGGACACGGGCGGTAAATCACTGCTATCCTGGAAAACAACAACCACAGACGTTATTCAGGGTGATAATGGTGGGTTGTTTACATGGCATATATCATCGCAACAAGGAGGTATCAGCACCACGACATATTTTCATTGCATTTCAATACCGTGCTAGAACAGATAGCCAGGAAAGAAATCCAATGGTATTTGATACACTTGGAGTTTCTGAAGTTTCGTTGAGAATAAATGGGCATCAGGAGCCATCTGAGGATATATTAATAGATTTCGAACATCATCGTGTCGCACGCGCGTATCATCGTCTGATGTCATTTATGGGGCGCGACCTTAATGTAGACACTGGCCTGCAAATATCACAGCGAGACTTTATGAGTTTATATCCGATTTATTACTTTTCGCTGGAACATCTTGATCTGGTTAAACAATCTGTTGTCGACCTACATTTCCGAGCTCGTGTAGGTGTTCCTGCTGGTGGTTACAGAGCGATTGCTGTCATACTCTCCGATAAAGCAATGCTGCTTGAAGGTGTTGGCGGACGAATGAGGGTCATCGACGCTCCAATCGAGAATATGTAACGCAATTAAAATCAAACTTAGGATATAATGTCATACAGTCATGTTAATGTCACCTTGACTTCCGGTCAAACGAAGAAATTGCAATCAAAGAACGCAAGCACGTGCGGGACATCAATAACACTAAAACGAGATCAGATTACTGGTGGTCCAAACAAATTGTCGTTGACTAATACTCAGCTTAAACATTTTAATAAGGCACTAACAGCAAAAACCGGTGTCCGACTTGATTTCTCTGCTGCAGCTATCAAGGACATGACTAAAACCGGTGGAATATTTCCTCTTCTCGCAGCAATACCGGCGTTGATTGCCGCGGCAGCACCAGCCGTAGCAAAAGCCGCAGCACTCGGTGCAGTTGGAACTGCAGCTGGAATGGCACTAAAAAAGGCAACGGGAAAAGGATACAAGAAAAAAAAGGGACGCGGTCTAAGACTACCAGGAACTCCACCATCATGGTATCCAAAAAAATTCTAACGCCGTTGAGCAATTTTGATTTACTCGATGCTGTTAAAAAATTGCGTGTAAAACATTTCAGAGGCGTATTTATGCGAGATCAATTACCGCAACGACCGAATAATCCAGAAACTGGCATTATCAATCTCGACAACAAAGATGGTCCGGGAACTCACTGGGTTGCTTACGCGATCGATCCACGTGGAATTATCTATTTTGATTCGTACGGTTTAGCACCGCCAGTTGAGTTTCTCAAGTATGTCAGCAGATTTTCTAATGTTCCAGTGTGGCAGTCGACGTTACCAACACAAACATTAATTGATCCGCCCATTTGTGGGAGGGAGGTTTTAAATGTTCTTGATGCAATCTCAAGAAATCCAGCAACTCCTACTCATAAAGTAATGTATGAATATACCGCATCGAGAAATGCTAGCATTTGAAAAACAGCAATAAGAATAATGGTGGATATTTACGGAAGACCTTTCACACGAGGAGGTAAACCAAGCACAGATGCTGATCTCTCAAAATATGCGACCAAAGATGAAGTCGATAATCTTTTGAATATAGCTGGAGTTGACCCAGATGAAGTTGCTATTTTCCAAGACAGGCAAGGAAAACTAAGAACGAGCAACATTAAGTGGAATGATATAATTCGCAGAGTTCTTGGAGCTACCAAGGATAACTTCGTTGCATTTAGTGATGGCGGCCGGATCAAGGACTCGAATATATCAATCGCAAGCATCAAAGACAGTATTGATAAAGGTGTTGATAAATGTGTGAAAAAAGCCGGTGACACGATGACAGGCGAACTCAGCATGAGCGGCAACAAAATAACCGCGTTAGCGAATCCCGAATCCGACCAGGATGCGTCAAACAAACAATACGTGGACATCGTCAACGGTAAACTAAATACGCTGCGTGCAGAGCATGATGTTCACGTGGGCGCGTTTACAAGATTTCGAAGAAACTTCGTAAAAACTGATGAGGTCGTGGATAAGTTCTTTGGGACTCCTCCAGTCGTCGATGTAAAACTCGCTGATGTAAAGACCGACATTAACACGATCAAACAAACACAGCAGGATATCGTATCGGGTATTCCTGATATCGTTAACAAAACCAGTTTGATTAAAGTTCCCACTGGAGTTACTCCGGGGCATATC
This sequence comes from Sinohyriopsis cumingii, assembly GCA_028554795.2. Classification (NCBI taxonomy): domain Eukaryota; kingdom Metazoa; phylum Mollusca; class Bivalvia; order Unionida; family Unionidae; genus Sinohyriopsis; species Sinohyriopsis cumingii. The sequence goes on along the minus strand of CM068831.1, from coordinate 38,288,565 downwards.
ACCAACATCGTATTCACGGTATCATCGGGATTCGCAACATGGTCACGACAAAATAACACTATCAAATATACAGCAACAGCCACCGGTGTTTACAGGTTGTCTGTGTTTTCAGCCGCTAAATTTGAAATCTTCACAACATATCCTTGGAGACATTCCACCGATAAGTATTCCGGGGTTTGCACTGTAATACTAAACAGCGGAACCGAGGAAACATTTATGCTTGAAGCCGAGGACGATAGTTTAACAGCAACATCTTACTGGTTTTGTTTGGAATTCGTCGCTGCAACGCCTCAATTGGTTACCGCGTAATTGAATAATGTCAACGACGCCAGATGCTCAACAATATCGATACAATCAAGTCCGTGAGTGGCAATCTGAGTTAAAAACTGTCATCGAAGTAACTAGTCAAAAAGTAAAAAAATACAAGCGCCGCATAACAGTGCTGGATATTATGGTTTATTCAGTATCTGCCGTTGTTGCATCTGCCGGAGCAATACTATCAGCGGTCACTCCGGTAACTGCAGCAGTCGCCGCCACGATCTGTGTTTCCGCGGCCACAACAACAGCTGGAGTTTTCGGCATCATAGCAAAAAAAATATCATCATGTGCTAACACAAAATTACACGATTACACGACAAAATTAAATACAGCCACGACCGCATATCAGAAATTATCATCGCTGATATCATCATCGTTAGACGTGCAAAGTAGCGACGCTACGATATCAGATTCTGAATTCAAACTAATGTCAGATGCGTACAATGACTATTTGAAAACTAAACAAATAAATAATGTCAATAGAACTGCTTCAACAAATAGTCACAAACACAACACCGGTAAGGACCACAATGATCTCAGTGTCCTCGACGACACCAGAATTCGGTATTAATTTTCGAACTCCAATTCCAGTGAGTGAAATCGCGTTAGCAAAGCTCAGTGTGTATCACAGCTGGCCCAATGTTAGGTCGGCATCATTTGGTGGTCTGCAGCCAAATAATTCATTCGTGTTCGGGAAAAGCAAAGCCGACTCCGGCGAACAGGGTGAACTTGACTGGAATACAATTACACTTCCCACTGGGAGTTATCAGATCGAAGAAATCAATAATGAGATACAACGCCAAATAAAACGAATCACCGGCAAGGAAGCCAAAATATCTATAACAGCTCATGAACCAACGCTGTCTGCGGTCATTGAAATCTCAACGCCAGGATACGCCGTGGATATTTATAACAGCTCAATCCGAACATTATTAGGATGGCCAAAGGCCCCCGAGGTTAAACCTCGTCCACCAAAACCTGAAAAATCGGATTTTATGACCTATAAAGAAGCACTACACGACCTCGAGTACAATTATTATTTACTCCTTGCAGATCAATTACTAGCAAGAAAAAGTACTTTAATGCCCGATACTTGGAGTATAGAAGCTCCACGTGTTAAGGGGGGGCAGGAGCTCCGTGTTTACCGTCTAGATGATATAGAATCTGAATTATTTATTCCGATCAATCTAGTACATAAACAACAGCTACAACTCCTGCGAGTATATTTCCAAGATTATATTTCTGATTTAACAGGTCCGCGTAATAATATTATCACAACCATAGAAAAACTAAACAAACTCGCATCGGCCATGGAAACTATAAATCTAAGAATAATTCAGGCTTTACTGGATCTTAAAGACTATATCGATGATAATTATAGACAGATAGCCAGAGCAGATTTTGCAATTAAATATGGTATTCAAGTGAATGATATTTCAGATTTTAAATTTCCTGGATATAACGTGCCCGAGCTGAGAAAATCAGTCTCTGATCTCATCGATCAATCTTTCGAAGATATTCTTGCCGCGTACGAACGAATAAAACCACAACCTGTTATTCTCAAGCACGACAACAGTACAGCATCCGATGGCAGACACATCTCACCCGGGATCGTAAATATCACAGATGTTATTGCGGTCAATCTTGTATGTGACGTCATCGATGGCAGTTACAGCGCATCAGATACTACGACGGCACAACAGGGGTTTATCCTGTATACGTTCACACCAAGAGACCCCCCTGGTTTTCTGATTGTGCAAGAACCAATCAATCCGGTCTATCTACGGTGTCATAACCCGTGGTTGTCAACGATAAATTTCAAACTCACCGACCAGAGGGGGAATTTGTTGGACCTGCGTGACGAGACTGTTAGTATAAACTTACTGGTGAAGTCCTAAGTCAAGGGATCCATAATATTTATAATAGTTTTTTTTTCTGCACTGATCCATTTTCGTCATTTTATCGTGCAAATACCCTATCAAAACCAGCATAAGTTATCGTTGAAAGTGCTAGCACGCATTTAAAAAAAAACGGTTGTGTATAATGTATCAACCCGAGTACATTCATGCACGAGTTCATATTCATGATAAGCAAATTCTTTACGAGGCAATAAAAACCGCATTTCAAATACAGACATTCCCAGAACAGTATTTCCCCGTTAAAATAGTTATTGACGTGTATGGTGACGAAGACTTCTTGTTAACTCCGTCACAATTAACAGAGCTACAGCAAAATCATATGATCATAGTTTGGTGTCAACGAGAACAGATTATGAACTATTCTCATTCCTGTATTGATGTTGAAACGCTTAAGCAAATCCTGAAAATCTGAAAGCGCCCTTCACTTGAGAAACTCTTTGAGTTTCCAAGGGCAAAAAAAATAATACACTTTTTTTTTTACCCGTGGAAATGTGCTTTACACTCCAAGCGGGGGGGGGGGCGCTAGCGTTCTCAGGTTCTACTTTCACTTTGTGCTGTGAGTCACACGCTATGCGGTTTATACTTCCTTGTCGGCCTCGTAGTCAGAAACACTAGTATTTTTGTCAGAAATGCAAGGCATTTCCGTGTCTAGATTCTTTATATAACCTTTTAACCGTCTCACCCTGGTGCTAATTAATTTTCGAGTCTCATACTCTTGTGACAATCCAAGACGAATCTTCTCAACTGCACGGCACAGTGGAATAAATTCAGATACCTGATTTTCAGTTATCCCGGCAAGTGATCTGTAAACACGATCTTGCAAACCCTTAATGAACCTATAACGAGCAGGGAGATTGTTCTTCCCCAAGCGTGATAGCTCATTCAAGGATTCAAAATCTGACATAATTGTTTCAGTGTCTAGTAAAATATTAAAACCTCGCTGTTGTAATTCTTTAATTTCAACAAGTATGGTATTTATATTTTCGTGATTCATATTATTATATATTTTTATATTTTTAATAGAAACACTTTGCATGAGAAACGCTAGCTTTCCAAAACAAAACGAGACAGTCGGAAACATTTATCCCCTGCAAGGGCCTAGATCGTCAAATAACGTTCTAGAACCCCACGAGGACTGCTTCCGACATGACAATACAACATGTAACACGAAACACTTTATCCCCTGCAAGCCTCTAGATCGTCAAATAACGTTCTATAGGCTCAAGAAGACGTGTTTAGTGAATTGACAAGGACAAACATATAACACGTAACTTATCCTAAGGACGGACCCCTCTGACTGCCAAGTGACTCAGAGGCACATTTATTTACAAGACGAGACAGCCCTGGCTTCTAGGATCGAGTTCTCTAGCAGGCCCGGCAAACATTTATTTGACAACACAAACAACCTTTACCTCTGATTCGAGTATCACAGCAAGCAAAGGTACAATGAACATGTAATCTTATCCTAAGAGACGGTACAGAACAGACAACCTTTACCTCTGATTCGAGTATCACAGCAAGCAAAGGTACAATGAACATGTAATCTTATCCTAAGAGACGGTACAGAACAGACAACCTTTAACCTCTGATTCGAGTATGACAGCAAGTAAAGGCACAATGAACATGTAATCTTATCCTAACTTATCCTAAGACCTTATCCTATGACGACACAAACATACACAGGTGGGTTATTTTCTACGGTCAGCAGCAGAGCAAAACCATCCATTGAATCGACCATTGGATGGTGCACAAAAGACACCCGCCATTGGCGGATTAAATTTATGGTTTTGCTTGCGCGTGCTGACTTTCGATCGACCCAAAGGTCTTAGGGAGCGATTTCGTATATAACCCAACTGTTACTTGCGAGTTGGAAATTCGCTCTAGCAGTGGGCGGGACTTGTTTAAAATATTTTAATTGTATGTTTTCTTAAGCGCGGTCATATAACAAGCACAGAAGAGCAAAACAGTCGGATATATTCAGTAAAACGAGGATATTGTTTGTAAAAAAATATATATTCTACGGTAAATAAATGATTACATGTTATGAACTCGATAAAATATTTTATCAAGGTGGCTTTCTTAGGGGGAGCAAATCCTCTGACCAGCAACGACAACTCTGCAAAGCGTTACACACTCTCGGAGGAGTTATCGTCGTTTGTGTCAACGATAAGAGTTATATAACAGAATGAAATCTTCTGTTTGAGCTTCTTTGAAAATGCTGTTTTGTAGATCCCATCTGCGACATGCTGTACAGAAGGTGGACAAATACCGAAATACCTACCGGCGGCGTTTATTGACTGGAATACAATTTCTTCACCTGTAATTGCGTTTATAGATTTAATAGCTCTTCTTGCAACTGTTTTACAACGCCCTGTGTTACCCAGTAGGCAGTTCTTGCTCTGAGTGACCACGCGAAGATTGTTTATAGAGTTATCAAGTATGTTACCGTTAATGTGATCAATGACAAAACCCTTAGGGATCACTCCAAAGAAACATTCGTAAATAAAACGATGACATAAATACCTCTTTCCGCACGTGGCAGTAAATCTTGAATAACCACCATTATCAACTCCACCAACTGGTCGTCTTCGCGTGCAGTGTCGTACTATGCCATCTCGGTTTGCCTCATAATTTGGAATAGTTGGATGTCGGACGAATTCTTGATTCATTATACTATAAGCAAATCATTTGTCTAATTCATAATTTGTCTGAAAACTTATTTATGTAATCACGCTCCGAGAGAGCGTTATCACAGTCTGGATTTTTTTTATCATAATACCGTTTTAGTTCTCGATAGCGTTTTCCCCCACACGCTGAACATAATTGCGTTTTTCCTCGTACTCCAATGCCGCATCTGATACACGGTATCGGTCCTAGACTCCCACCGCGGACCTGTTGAGCATGTTGTCCACAGTATTCGCCTCTGCAGGGTTTGCTACACGGCGCTGATGAATTTAGTTTGATCCACTTGCATTGGTTCATCATATAATATATTTGTCTATTTAAATATTTGTCTTAATTATAATAATGGGTTTTGAAAGACTATCCAGAATAAAACCCATATCAGGTTCTAGATTCGATCTTGACCGGTTAACCGCTGATCCACGACGAAGAGAGTTAGCAGAGGTAATTGGTGTTATCAAGAATGCCAAAGAAGAGTTTCGTCGTGATGGTGCCGCACACACGTGGTCTTCGTATAAAATTATCCTCGGAAACGCGAGCATTTCTCGTGACCGTATCATTGATGCTACCATGAACGATACAATCGCGCGTAACATAATTGGGTATCTCGACGATAGAAGATATTTCGTACAGATAAAATTTATTGTTGGAGTCGGCGAGGGAACGTGGATTATCAGAGACAAACTAGACCCTGTTCTTGATGCCAGAGGCGTTCGTGGAAAAACCGTTCTGTTAAGTAAAGACTCAAAACCGGGAGTACTTGTTGGGATTGATATACCATATTATGCCAGAGCGTATCCTGTGACCGCAGTTGTTTATGGAATTTATCCGATGAAGAAACCACGCGTTGATAAACTCAAACCGATGAAGGTGTCGGTGTTGAATTGTGTAGCTGAGCGAGTAATGGAACATTTTAAAAATGCAATGCGAGGAAACGGCCTAACACCGCTAAGACAAACTAAAATAACAGCGTGGGCGACACGAGTAGCGGATAAAGGAGCGTCAATAAATGATGTTGCTGAGCTAGAGCGATTACTAAAATTTCCTATAACGGTTTCATCGTTAACCGGTGAGGTATTGTATGAGTGTAAATACAATTCCCGTGGAACACCAATAACTATTATCGATCATAACAGTCACGCCTGGACTGACTCGGTTAGGATATTTCCGCAAGACCGTGTTGTGAAGTATTATCCGGAATTGCAAAGCAATTCTGGGAGCATGTTTGATTTTATTTATCAGATAAGTAAAACCGATCCAGTGTCTGTGTGGTTATTCAGAAGTAGCGAAGATGGAGAATATGATCAGTTTGTGAGACCCAACGGGGAAATATACAGAACAATGGCGTTACAGCAGGAAATGAAAAAACTCGCAGAAAAATATCATGCTGGCAACACTGATACGTTACTGACACACTGTTTTACTGTCCCGGGTGTTGTCGCGCATGTAGCCCGGGAACGAAATTCATGGAGACCAACTCCGAAAAGTTTTCTTGCTGATATCCAGCAGAGCTGTGTCGAATACGGACACGGCGGTTTGTGGAATACTCAGTATGATCACCGCGGTATGATATCCGTGGACATGACGGCGTGTTATCCAGGAAGTTTCCTTGGGCGTGGAGAATGCAGCGAATATTTTAAACGGTTTGGCCACGCTGGCAATACCATGACAAGAGTAGCTGTCAACGGTGTTTTACCCGATTTTGACTTGACCGGATTTGCTTGTGTGTCGTCGTTTAAATTCGCTAAGGATTTACATCCTGTGTGTTATGTTTGGTTTGGCAGACATTTCGTTGAGAAGCGATGGGCACCGATAGTGTTATTGCGATACATGCTTGACAGTCGAATACTGTTGTCGCTGACGGTCAGCGAAGCGATTATATGTTATTGTCGTCAAACCGAAGTTTGGTTGCCAACTCCAACGCCGGTTACGTTAGAAGAAGTCATCGAAGATTGGTCACGAGAATATCCAGAAACTTCTATCGACGCTATCATCAAGAAAGCTCCTGAAGTACTTAAAAGCAAACTCAGAAATGATGAAAGCACAGCAAAAGATCTAGGACGAAGAATAATAGGGAAATTCACTCAAGGTGGAGCGTATGATCATAAACAACATCACAGTCGATTAATCATGGACAAGACTGAATTGGATCTTATTGTCGCTGATGCAGCCACGAACAACATGTTCTGTAACCGCAAAGATGTGTTTCTGTCAAACGGGGAAAAACTAGGGACTGTTTTTAGTTATATTGACGGAGAATCATCTCAGTACATACATTTGAGATCTTCGATGCTGGCTTATGTATCCATAAATTTGTTGTCGATGATCAATAGATTCCCTGTTGCCGCAGTGAGAGTTGCAACGGATTCATTTTATATTGATAAAAAACACTCAGCGCTGTTGGATAATGTTATATCGGATGATCCATCGTGGGGCTCGTGGAGAATAAAGAATGAAATGTTACACGGATATTGTAAATCGGCTGATGTTGAAATCGAGGATGAGTATCGCAGCGCAGAAATATCTTCGATGGTTTCGTCGGGGGCAACTTCGTTGTTGCCGCCGGTGCACGATCCTGTTACAAGACACAAAACAGTTTATCTGAACGGTCCTGGTGGTTCTGGTAAAACAACTCGAGCGATTGAATTATTTAGAAACTCTGACATGATTGTGCTAACACCCACACACAGACTTGCCAGGGAGATGAGACAACGGGATGTTAACGCGTGCACGTATCACAGTTTTTTCAAATACAGCGGCGGCACGTGGACACCTGAACGAATGGGAACGAAATATATTCCCGAGAAAATCATCTGGGATGAGATAGACACTGTGCCGTTGGATACATTAAAACAGTTTCTGGATTGGCTGCTAAAGAAAAATACCGCAGTGGTGATGTGCGGCGATCATGGTCAACCACCCCCATTTACAGGTGAATCTCCACACGAGTGGCTGAAAACTTTTGTAGATTATTATGAGGAAATAACTAACGATGTTAGAGCACTCGATGAAACGCTGAAAGAGTTTAAGGCACTGATCAGGCTACAAACCAATAAAGTCCAGTGTGAGATAATGCGTGAAATAATTCCAGAGACTTCGCTGAGCGACTTTTGGGAAACGTGGAAACCAGGTGATTTAATTGTGGCAAGTAGAAAGATAGTCAGGGACACACTTCAGCAGCGGTTATTTCAGTTACATCAGAAGAAATTTCCCATGTTGCCAGTGCCGTTGTGTTATAGACCAGCTGATACGCGATTGCAGAATATTGATGTTGATATTCCAGGGCGCCTGACTGCGTCGGGTCCGGAGAAACAGAATTTAGTATTAAATGATATTGTCACAGTTGATGTTGATGCTGTTGAACAGGCACTGAAAATGAGCAAATCCCCGTGGACGCTAGGATACGCTATGACCATCCACAGTTCGCAGGGACTAACTATTTCAGATACAACAGTTTGGATTGTTGATGATCGCATCGAGTGGTCAAATTTAGTTTATTTAGCCGTGTCAAGAGTAAGAAGGATAGGTCAGTTACGAAGAATTGTATTAGATGATGTTGTCAACGACAGCTCAATCGCTGATGACACAATAAGAAAGAAATTAGCCGGTTACAAACAGAGCGACAAAAAAAATGGTAGAGAGTTTGATCCCAAACAAAGTTTGGATGTTGAATTTGTAATACAATTACAACAACAGCAGAATAATCACTGTGCGAGTTGTAATTGTTTATTGCTGTGGCAGTATTCGAAAAACGACCCAAGGCAATTCACCGTAGATAGAATAGATAGCAGTCGCGGTCATACACGTGAAAATGTGATGTTGACCTGTCTTGAGTGTAACCGACGCAGAGGTGTTGCTGCAGTTATTTAAATGATTGAATCACTTCAGTGCGGATCACTTTAGTGATCGGGGTGGTAATTGTGTATCCTCGGGAATCACCTGAAGTTGCTCGCGTTTAAATCCGCGTTGAGGAACAGTCGAATCTAATCTGTAGATTGCGTTTCTCCCAGTTGATCTGGTTATGCTGGATATCTTATGTGTAGTAACACTCCATGTGGGATCGGTTGCTCTTTTTTTTCCTCCTTCTAGTTCGCCTGGTTCGTATAAATACCTAACGGTGACATTACCCAGCAGTGGGGACGCTAGCGTCCCTGGCTGCGTTGAAACATTTTGTTGCTGTTGTCCGCGTTCACTGACGCGGGGTATATATTTTTTTGTGATTGCATTTACAGGTCTCATGTTTGTTGTTCTGGTAATTTCATTATTCAGTGCGGCTATCACGTTTGGCAGTCTTGCAACCCATTCACGAGATCTCGTATCGTAAATGAATTCCCTCGCGTACTGGTATCCGAATAATCTCTCAGCGAGTGTTCTGTTAAATCGCTCAACAATTGCCTGATCCCGATGAATTTCAGTATGTCCTCGTCGTATGGTAACGTTATGCTGCTTTGTCAGTGATGACACCGCGCCCTGAAATTCCTTGCCAGGATCAACTTGTAATAATCGTGGCCAGTTTAGAGGTCCTCGTTGATAAATTCGTTTAAACGCAGAGGCGACTTCGGACGCTGTTTTAGTCGCTAACGGTTCTGCTTCTTTGTATCTACTGGCAACATCAACTACTGTTAGCGCGTATTTGTATATTTTTCTACGGACAGTATCATGAGGCAGGAATAGTATGTCAGCCTGATGAACTTCATTGGGCACACTAACATCAAAATGTGCAAAGTTGATTTGTCGAGGTGGTGGTAAGTAGATTTGCCATATTGCTTGTTTTGATAGCCAATTTTTGGCAACCTCGCGTGTTACTGATGCCGCGTTGGCGAGTTTATTAATTGCTGAGTTACCTCTCCAGTATCCGATTGGGGAATAATAAATCGCTTGCATTTTTATTTAATTATCCAGCGCCTAATACTAATTTAGATTTCATCGCTGATCTTACTAACCAATTAGCGAGTGACTCCTTAAATGATTTATTTTTTATGGCGCTTAGTGCATGAATTAATTTCACATCCGCGATATGCCTGTCTTGTAGATCTTTACTTCGATAAGCAACATCATGTATGTGACACGCTGCGTCGATAGCGTTTATCGGATACTCTCCCGGTTTTGGTTTAGATTGTTCATCAAGTCTGATATCTAGTCGGGTCCCTGGACCGCAGTAATTGTATCCTGGGAGATGTTTTTCTCCGGGATACTTTGCCCAGGGAGTTCCGGGGAGCTTTCCAAGTTTGGCTGCAATGTCACCTCCGCTAAATTCTCGCTTTTTTTTTGAAATCTAAATTTTTTTGTGCCACATCGCGTACACTTACCAGAAAGTGCTTGTCTGTTATTTTTTGTTGTAATGGTTGTTAGATCATTCGTAGGGGTTCGTGCCTTACACTTCACACAATATAGATCCATAATTATTATTCTTTATATACAAATGGAAATTACAGATTTTTCTGCGACAAAAAAGAAAGAGCCAGTTAAGCATAATTCAGTGCTACCAAACTCTATCCGCGCGATTATAATTGGGCCATCCGGTTCAGGTAAAACACAGCTGTTGCTGAACTTGATAATGAAGTGGATGAAATGGGATAAACTGTATTTGATAGCTCCATCTGTAGATGATCAACGATGCTATAACGTTATAAAAGATTTTAATGAGAGTGCAAGCGCGCTGAGTAAAGACGGTGAGGATGTTGTTGAATTTATCACTGATATCGAAGAAGCCCCCAGCGTCGAGGATCTTGATGAATCAATTAACAACCTAGTAGTGTATGATGATGTTATGTTGGACAAGCAAAAAAATCCCGCAAGAATATTTTCCCGGGGACGTCACAAAAACACTGATGTGATTTATGTTACTCAGCGTTATACACAAATTCCTAAAGTAATCAGGGATAATTGTAATCTTCTTGCGATATTCAATGGAGTTGATACACATACACTGAGAAATATTCATCAAACCTGGTGTGGTGGCGATATGGATTTAAATAAATTTAAAAATTTCTTCAGTCATGCTCAAAGAAAACCTCACGGATTTGTGACAATAAATTTACACGATCCCAGAACAAGATACCGTATTGGACTTGATACACTATTTGCAACATAAAAATGTTTTTCCTTGGAAACTCATTTCCCAGAGCAGCAGAGGGGATGGACCCGACCCATGGATTTTTCAATAACGACCCCGCCACGGAAACTGTTTCAGATTTATTGAAGTAACCCAAGTTGTCAGTGCAAACTCAACGAGTTTGTCCCTGGAAACTCTTCGAGTTTTCGGGGGACATTTTTTTTTGTCCTGTATTCTGAATAGAAGGGTTTATTTCGTCGAAATAAGCCCTCTATCGAGGAATAGTTTCCTGGAGGGGTTTATTGTGCAAAAAGTTTCGGTCTGTACAGCCCCTCTGCTGCTATATATGGCAAACTGTATTTCAAATTTTCATACGGTATATCATATCAAATACATACATGCATGTCTAACATTAACCAATATCATGTTTTCCTGTTAAATGGCATCTCTGGTATACAGCCTGTATTATATCTAAACTTGATGAACTGACTTTGAAGTTTCACATCATATTATTAGAGCATTTGCAGCAGTCATAGAGCAGTTGTAAAATAGAACATTTTTCCATACAGTCCAGTTAAATTTGCCTTCAACTCTGATAATTTAACTGATGTCCCTAGATACTATCCCATCACTATGTTTTATATTTAGGGGGTGGGGAATGTATGCATTGCCTATAGTAACTTAACTCAAGTCATGCTGCAGATGATTTACAATTTGAGTCAAGGTGTGATGATTTTATTGGATGTATTCATATAATATTCATATCCAATATTTCTTCCAAACTCTCACAGGTAAATCTTTTATATCTTCATTTACAATTGCTGAGTTTGGAAATATATTTTCTAATCCCATAGCTTCTAGTAAGAGCTCAGCCATAATTATTAGTCATCCCATATGTGAAGTAAATGATGTTTATGCTATATGTGTGTTGTCGCACGGATTCAATATCGGGTAATACTGCATGATTCTGACAATGTAAAGTTAACGGGGAAAAAAATGAGCATATAATAAATGGTAATACCACATGACAAGAACTGAAACGCAATATCATTCCCCAGCACATCTAACTTGTTGAAAACTATTCAAAAGACTGGGCTAGAAGGCTGATTCAATGGTTAAATCCACAGTAGTGAATTAATCACATAATACTGCTTCAGTCTTGAATGTCTTGTTATTTTTTCAACTAATTCCTCCATATCAAATTGAGAAAATAGTCATGTATTCACACCTAATTAAAAGCAATAAAGAAAAGTTTTTTCAAATGATATTGCTAATATATATTTTATAGCAATTAAAGTCATAGATTGGTCATAACTTTCTTGGAATGTACAAATGTAATTTATTTATATTTAATGATCTTTGTCAAATTACAACAGAATTAGGAATATAAATACAAACTATACCATCAACACACCAAAGAACTGAACGACACCACTTCTACTAATCAACTACCGCTCCAGTGGCATAGTGGTTAGAGTGTCCGCCTCAGATACGGGAGGCCGTGGGTTCGATCCCCGGTCAAGTCATACCAATGACTTATAAAAATGGTACTAACAGCTTCTTCGCTTGGTGCTCAGCATTATGAGGTTAGTGTTAGGACTGGTTGGCCTGGTGTCAGGATAACGTAACTGGGTGGGACATCATGCTATATGTCTGTTACATGATGCCCCAGTGCTAGACATCACTATAAACTGCCACACTGCAGACATCGTAGCGATATGACTGAAAAATTGTTAAAGCTACGTTAAAAATCCAAATCACACACACACATACACACACACACTAATCAACTAAATGATTTGGAACATACGAACACACTATACCATCAACTTGCCATTGGAGTGACCAACACTATATTTATTTACTAACTGACAAAAAGGGTAGGAATCTGAATGTTCACTATACCATCTGCATGTTGTTAGATAGACCAAAATATTTACCAAAATAAAATTAAAAGGATTATATATATATATATATATATATATATATATATATATATATATATATACACACACACACACACTATTTAATCAACATGATGATGGAGTGACCAGCACCACATATTCTTACCAGCGAAAAGGGTAGGAATATATACAGGCCAAGTATTAAAACCACATTCACTAACCTATGAATGGGATTCGACTATACACTCACTCGTTACCACCAACTTACAAGTGGAGTGAAAAAACTCCACATTTGCTAACCAATGAAAAGGATAGGAATTAATGTATATACACCAATGAAAAGGATAGGAATTAATGTATATACACCAATGAAAAGGATAGGAATTAATGTATATACACCAATGAAAAGGATAGGAATTAATGTATATACACATGCTATACCAGCATATTTAACTACCAGTGAAATTAGAGGGAAGATATACACAATATACTAGCAATTCGTCACTGTAGGTATCAACAAAACATTTAATTACCAAAGAAAAAGGTAGGAATATATACACAAACATTACCATCATCAAACCATTAGAATGACAAGCACTACATTTACTGATCGACCAAATGAGGAATATATACACATAATAAACCTTTGGTTGAGTGACCAACAACATATTAAATAACCAGTGCAAAGTGTACACACACACATTACATGGTCAACATGCGGTGGAGTGGCCAACACCATACATGCTACCCAATGAATAGTGTAGGAAGATATGCAGACACTATATTGACATAACAATTACTGGTACCAGCCAATGAAATAGGTACAAATATTTACACACTTTATCAACAACACTCATTTGGTTGAGTGACCAACAGCATATTAAATAACCAATGATAAGTAAACACACACACACATTACCTGGTCAACGTGAGGTGGAGTGGCCAACACCACATATGCTACTGCGATGAATAGTGTAGGAATATATGCACACACTATATCGACATAACATTTACTGGCACTAGCCAATGAAATATATATGAATATTTACACACAATTCTATCAACACATCACTGGAGTGACCAGCACCAATTTACTAATGAACAAATCAGGTAAGAATATATGTAGACAGTATGTCATCAAAATGCCTTTGTAATGTCCACACTTACAAACCAATAAAAAAGGGAGGAATATATAAACAAACTAAACTATCAACACACCATTTTCAAACTACAACTATTACATGATATATATATATAAGCAAAATTAAACTAAATGCCCTATCTGGCAAAGTTTCCTCATATTGACTAATGAAAATAAAAATTCCAAATGTTATATTACTGCAAAAACCTGGGGCCCTGAGTGGCCGAGTGGTCTAAAGCACTCACCATTATGGATCGCTGCCATCTTACCTCTGTCTGCGTGGGTTCAAGTCTCAGGTTCAGACAATGTGGGTACGTGAGAAAGCTTGACAGTAGCTTCTTGTTGGTTGGTGCTTTTTCCTGGGGTTTTCCCTCCACCATTTATACTGGCCACCATGTATAGCCCATCTTGTGCTGAAAAATGGTGTTAAACCTTATAACAACAGCAACAACAACTGCAACAACCAAATAGTTGCCATCAACAACATCACTGACAAAAACTACTGCTAGTACTCTAAAAACTGCTACCACTTCATTCACTACTACCATTACTACTACTTTGAGTACAATAACAATGACAATTTTGACTTCAATTTCTATGCCCTTCTGCTACAATTGTATTCATTACTTTGAGTACAATAACAATGGCAATTTTGACTTCTATTGCTATGCCATTCTCCTACAATTGTATTCATTACCTTGAGGGCAATAATAATGGCAATTTTGACTTCAATTACTATGCCCTTCAACTACAATTGTATTCAATACCTTGAGGGATATAACAATGACAATTTTGACTTCAATTGCTATGCCCTTCTGCTACAATTGTATTCATTACTTTGAGTACAATAACAATGGCAATTTTGACTTCTATTGCTATGCCATTCTCCTACAATTGTATTCATTACCTTGAGGGCAATAATAATGGCAATTTTGACTTCAATTACTATGCCCTTCAACTACAATTGTATTCAATACCTTGAGGGATATAACAATGACAATTTTGACTTCAATTGCTATGCCCTTCTGCTACAATTGTATTCATCACATTGAGGGCAATAACAATGGCAATTTTGACTTCAATTACTATGCCCTTCAACTACAATTGTATTCAATACCTTGAGGGCAATAATAATGGCAATTTTGACTTCAATTACTATGCCCTTCTCCTACAATTGTATTCATTACCTTGAGGGCAATAATAATGGCAATTTTGACTTCAATTACTATGCCCTTCAACTACAATTGTATTCAATACCTTGAGGGATATAACAATGACAATTTTGACTTCAATTGCTATGCCCTTCTGCTACAATTGTATTCATCACATTGAGGGCAATAACAATGGCAATTTTGACTTCAATTACTATGCCCTTCAGCTACAATTGTATTCAATACCTTGAGGGCAATAACAATGGCAATTTTGATTTCAATTACTATGCCCTTCTGCTACAACTGTATTCATTATGTTTGCAACTACTCCTGCAACAGCTACAACTGCTACTACATTTACACTCAGCAAAACAGGAGAGTATACAATATGTTTATTCGTGTATTCAAACATTAGATGTTTAATTCATTTTTTTAATTTAAAATGATATATTGTTTATAAGAAATAACAGGATTTACAATTGTTCAAATCAGTGGCATTTTTAACTACCTTACTGAAGATCAAGTTAAAATATAAAATAATGTTACTTGCAAATAGGTGGTAGAATGGATGTAGAGAAATAAATTAAGACTGATAAACACTCATTTCATCAAATACAAATAAACACAATGCAGATAAATTTAATAAATATACTCCAATAATTATTAAAGATGTATAAGACAGTGTACTAAAAGTCTCCCTGGTTATATATTCAAATCTGTAATTGCTGTAAACATGCACTAGAAGCAAAATAGCTTATTAATTTTCCAAGTGATACAATTTATCTTAAATTAGGTCACTAAGTACAAACATATTATAATGAAACTTTATTGTGTTATAATTAAAATCCACTTCAAGAAGACAAATAGTTGTGACTCAAAGAGACTTTTTCCTATCTCTTTTATACCATAGTAATTCTGAAATTGAGTATTCCAACAGCACATTCTGCTGTCTTCTGACAAACACATTTTATAAACACATGATTTATGTGGTATTCTGCTGTCTTCTGACAAACACATCTTATAAACATATGATTTATCCACAAGCAAATACTCCAAGATTCAACACTGAACATATCAACAAATGTAATCTTAATTAAAACAATTCCAAATAACAACACAGTTTCTATTTACTGAATTCATTGGATATTAAAAATAAAGTCTGAAAAAGGAATGAACCTTCAAGAGTTCTAGAATGTTAGGCACAAATCTCTCAGGACAAACATGACAAAGCATGTACACAGATGCAATTTTTACTGAATGGGAAAACATTATCCAGCTTCAAGCTCATTTCAAAACATGCATGGTTCTTTGTTACAGTGACTGACTTAACAACGTGTACTCTATAATAATCATATTGTTTAAGTATTTATTTACTGTAAAGGCCCCAGTCCAGCTTTTAATTAACTGCAGTAGATATTATAATTACAATAAGAGTTCATACATATCAGTAACTATGTTTTAACCATAAAGATGACACCAGATGGGTGGATGGAAGAATAAGACTATATTTTCATTTTGCAAAACAATCATTCTTTCATGACATGATGACCAAAAACCTGTCTGCACAAATTTAAAGATGATTACTTCTTTTATTCCCTAATCTCCTGTGTCACCTACTCAAGCCTTAATTTTATACGCCTCCAAAGTTAACTATTTGCCTTCCATATTGTTACACCTTTATGGTCCTCAACTAAGTAACACAGAAAAGCTATAACCAAAATGTTTTGAAAACTTCAACAACTTTTTTTTTCTCTAGAATACAAAGTGAAAATTTAAAATGAAATTACAATTTTGTCAATTTAATCTCAAATAGTCCTAATAGTTATATCACAAGTCCAAAGGTATGAAGTTCCTATTTAGTTCCAGTTGTATTCCAAATAAATTCTGATATGGAACAAGCTGATCTGCCTGTAGTCTTGAACATTCTAAGGCATCAGAGACCAGGAATGTGGTGACATACTAACAGTATTTTGATGTATCACAACAATATAATCCAAAATGTTCTTTTCTGAAACCACTATAATAATGTTATGGTCCAAGAATATTATAAAGCATTTTGCATTTTTAATGAATAATAATCTGAATAAATAAATCCATGCAAACCAAAAACTGAACAAAACAATAAGAGTATTCTGCTTTGGATATTAAGGCAAGAATGTGTTATCCCAAAGTAAATAAGATTATATATACCACTAGTTGACTTAGGTTGCAATTACCATTTTCTGAAAAAAATGCTATATTAACATCAAAGACGTTTATAAGGTCAGAATTAAGATTACATCTTCAACTCAAATCATAGTAAGAATATTTACTATTAATAATTATCTGAATAATCAACAATCATATATAAATATTTAGGTATGTATTATGCTGTTTAGAAAATAAATGTTACTGGTCAGGTATACCATGAACTTGAATTTGGTAAAGGCGAAGTAAAAAATACATATTCACATAACATAATCATTAAGAAAAGCCACAAATACGACTTTATAATGTACATAATTATAAAACACTGGATCAAACATATAGCTGTATTAATAATTAATTAATTAATTAATATTCTGGATCAAATCATGTGTTTAAATGATGGTTTTTGATCATCAACTTAAGTCTGAAATAAATTATTTATTATTATTATTATTATTACAGTTTTAAAGCCTATATTTATCTCACGTACCCTTTTATAGGTAAAATCAACTGGCTTGGAAAAATTAAATTACCCCCATATTTTTGCATGTTCTATTACAAAAAACACCCATAACTAGTCTACTGGATACCAGAAATGTTCCACAAGTGCAATGGCCAGTGCAATGATGTGTGGCTGAGTAATCATTTTATAACTGTTAATGAACAGCTAATGTGTACATAATAAACAGCTAAGTTATTACCTTATTGTTGTAATTTGAAGAGTTTAGAGCCAAAGTGGGATGTTTCTTGTGGTGCCTGAAGTAATAAAGTTTTCAAAAGTAATCCATGATGGTCTTTGAGTCTTTAATTAAATACTGGCCAACTCATAATGAAAGAGAGATACAACTGGAGATAGGTCATAACATGATTTCAGAAGAAACATGAGAATTTTGAGTATTTTTTGCCTTGTTCAATTGTTATTGTATTGTGCATGACAACTTAAGATCAGTATTTAAGGGAGAATGCACTTGCTTTGTTTCCAGTCACCTTAAAACATGTAAAATGTATGTGAAAACAATCTACAGGTTTAGAAGCAAACTACATATCAAAATCTGTAAATCTACTGATTTAATAACCTAGTTCTATATCACATGCATGACATTATAGATTTAAAAAGTCAATTTACATCTACAAATCAGCATACAAAGAGTTATTTCTAACACTAAGATAATAATATGCAGATTAAGTAAATGTTGAAGATAAAAAAGACTTTAGAAAATGCATTTCTCCTGAGCATGAATGCAAAATATATAAAATAGTCTGTTTTTTCTCATTATCTGATCAGATTTATATTAAAGTATAATTCAGAATATTTTGTAAGATGGGTATTTTGAGTAACCAAGCAGTGGTTTCACTATGCCAACTATTGTCAGCAGCCATGCATTTCTGAACCAAGCAGTGGTTTTACGCTTTCTACTGTGATCGGTAACCATGTGTTTCTTCATCAAGCAGTGATTTCACCCTGCCTTTTGCAGTCACAGGACTAATGTGAAGATCTT
Source organism: Sinohyriopsis cumingii (assembly GCA_028554795.2). Lineage (NCBI taxonomy): Eukaryota > Metazoa > Mollusca > Bivalvia > Unionida > Unionidae > Sinohyriopsis > Sinohyriopsis cumingii. Next base: position 38,269,709 of record CM068831.1, on the reverse strand, counting down.
TTGTAATTGTGTGGAATTTAATTTATTAAATTGTATTTTTGGTTTAGTAATTTGGTACTACTACTAATAAAAATACATGTGAAATAATAATAATGATAATACTACTAATGATAATGATATTCAGTTCATAGCACATACATTTTTCATTAAAAAAAGTTTGAGAGCCGAACCTGCCTTCAGAAGTCACCCATGTAGACAGTCCATTTTTGCCTTTTCCCATAGGTGGCTGCTGTAGAAAGATTTGGCTGTATTTTGGAACTTTTATTGAAAGTTGGAACTCAGCTTCACTTTCCCCACTGTCATATAACATTAATTTATTGGCTTATCAAACTCTTTGCCAGCCTGTAACTATAGTCAGGAAGTTTCCTTAACTTAACCCTTTAACCTCTGGTGGCTGAACTGCCTGATTTTCAAAGGATTTTACCATTTATTCAATCATTTTGGCATCCTTCTGCATTTATTTCCTTGTACAATAATAATATCCCTGATAGGGGAAACTTGTGGACACTGGATGGGTACTGCATATACTTTATTTCAGCATGCAGGTTGTTATGACAAAATTACAATTTTTAGCATTTGTTTATATGAAGCTTACTACTTTCTGACCAAATCAGTTATGCTTTGAATTTTTTCAATTTATGACTGTGAACAAGTACTATATTCTAATTCATGTGGCTTAGATTGTCCAAGTTCTACTTAATATAGACACAACAGGTGTTTTGATTGCATTACCAGATTGAAGCTTTAAGATTGAACATATAAGGTGAATAAAATTTTGACTGTTTATTCTCTGCTTATATTTTTCTTGCATGTACTCACAGGGTCTTCAATATTTCATATGTGAAAAGTGTTTTTAACACTGAATTTGTTGATATTTATATCAGATAACATTGTTACTATGGTAACAATTACAAAATACAGCAGTAATTTTAAGAAATTAAAGCCAAGTTTATACCATATCTCCAAAATCAGAATGCCTGTTTTCAAGTTCAAAAGAAGCTGAAAGAAAGCTGAAGACTAACAAACAATTAAAAAAAAAGAATGAAGATAAAAGTAGAACAATCAGTTTTATGCATATTTATTCACATATAAACATAGGCATGTACTTAAGTACTGCCATATTTTGATTCAGGCACAAGAGATATGTCCCAATGACCACTAATTATAAATCACTCTTATATCCTAAGATTATAATTTTATTACATAAAAAACAAATATCAGTTTTAAATGTGTTACAAGTTATTTCTGTTCTTGCAAACTTTGGATAACTGTGAATTAATGTTTATAATCTGGGATTTATTGTTTTGCATCATGGAAGCAAGCAGATGTTAAATTAAAGGTATTGAACTATCTTTAATTTCAAGTGTGCTATTTTAAAAATCTATTGTTTATTCCCCAAAAAAGTCCATCAATCCAGAAATGCAACAAAATAAAATTGCTACTTTACCCTACTCATATTAAATATGCCATTCTATTAGATATTTCTGCATGCAAACTTTAAAATCTTTCTTTTATGCAAGATATTTTTTATGTATAAACCATCTAAATGCATGTAAACTTAAGATGTCAGAAAGCAGTAAAACCCAAGTTCTAAAATCCTATCAAAAAAGCAGTACAACCCATGTTCTAAAATCCTATCAGAAAAAAGCATTACATCCCATGTTCTAAAATCCTAACTAAATACAGTACAACCTAGGTTTTAAAATCCTATCAGAAAGCAGTACAACCCATGTTCTAAAATCCTCCTGTCAGGACGTAGTACAACACATGTTCTAAAATCCAGTCAGAAAGTAGTACAACACATGTTTTAAAATCCCATCAGAAAAAAGCAGTGCAATCCAAGTTCTAAAATCCTATCATAAAAAGCAGTACAACCGATGTTCCAAAGTTTTGTCAGAAAGTAGTACATCCCATGTTCTAATATCCTGTCAGAAAGTAGTATAACCCATGTTCTAAAATCCTGTCAGAAAGTAGTACAATCCATTTCTAAAATCCTGTGAAAAAGAAGTACAATACATGTTCTAAAATCCTGACAGAAAGTAGTACAACCCATGTTCTAAAAAATCCTGTCAGAAAATGGTACAACCCATGTTCTAAAATCCTGTCAGAAAGTAGTACAACCCATGTTCTAAAATCCTGTCAGAAAGTAGTACAACCCATGTTCTAATATCCTGTCAGAAAGTAGTACAACCCATGTTCTAAAATCCTGTCAGAAAGTAGTACAACCCATTTTCTAAAATCCTGTCAAAGTAGTACAACCCATGTTCTAAAATCATGTCAGAAAGTAGTATATCCCATGTTCAAAAATCCTGTCAGAAAGTAGAACAACCCATGTTCTAAAATCCTATCAGAAAGTAGTATATCCCATGTTCAAAATTCCTGTCACAAAGTAGAACAACCCATGTTCTAAAATTCTGTCAGAAAGTAGTACCACCCATATTCTAAAATCCTTTCAGAAACAAGTACAACCCAAATTATAAAATCCTGTCAACAATACTAGTGATTAACATTGTACATATGTGTATAAATTGGCAAATTTAAAGTAATGTGAAATTAATAGCTCAAAATAAAAATGAAGAATGAACTGTGAAATATTTATAATATTCTAGCACCTGCAAAAAATATGATAAGAAATCTGTTTCTGTAGTCTGTCTGGAACAACATCATTTTAATATTCAAGTGTCAGAGAACACAATCAGAAAATAATTAATAATGTAATTTTTTGGCTTTGGGATTTAAAAAGAGACAACAAAACAAACAGTTGACAAAACAAGAAAAAACTTGACTTACACTTCAGTTGCAGAAATAAATATTTGCATTTCAAAATCAGATAGTAATTTATATACATACATACATACATATATATATATATATATATATATATATATATATATATATATATATATATATATATATATATATATATATATATATATATATCATGACACGGAAAATGAAATGTATCTTTTCAAAGACGACTTATTTAAAACTAAACACTCAAGTTATATAAAAAGAAGATTATTTCATAATCAAACTTCAGAGGCATATGAAAGTGATGCACCTTTTACAAAATTTGCACATTTGTAGAGAAAAGGGTTAAGTTTTTGAACTGAGGATGCTGGTATGTTTAAACCAAATAGAATACTTCTGTCACAATCTTCACAACATACATTGAAATGAAAAGAACAAGTCTTCACTCATATTAATATTCTATGTTAACACATAATTATATATAAATTAATAGAACAAACACCAGTTTTAAGTAATTTTTCTTCCAGTGATCTGGTCAGTGGGCAGTTTCAGAGAAAAATGTGGTAGGTGCATCTCTTTATTTATATCTTGTTTGAGCACTTAGTGCCAAAGATGTCAAATCTTGAAGGATTATTAAAACTATTAACTGCTGTACATAAATTTAATTTTAGAAATGTCCTCATAAACCATGAAAAATTTCCCAATGGTCAAGGTCTGTATCACACTTCTCAGAACAAAGAAGTTATATTCATGTTTCATTTCAAAATGTCATTTTGTGTCTTAAAAAGAAAACTAAATCATATAGGTATTATATCATTAATCAGGCATGTTGGTTGTTGTTGCTCACTGTGTCATTAAACATTTTATTAACATGAAATAATAAAATGAATGTTATTAATATTACTGATTACTGAAACATCGAATAAACATCAGCAAGTAATTTTTAATCAAGATGAACATTAAGAGGAAGGATGTCTTAACAGGAGACAATGATAGTTGGAATATATGTCTCTGAAATCACGACAGCCAAAAACTGTGTGGAACATAATTGTCTAATATAATTGACATATTCAATGCATTCATTTTTGTAACTGTGTTAACTATTTGTGTTATCTTATCACACCATAGAAAATAATGACAAAAAAGCTTGTACCGGTACTTGGATGTCTTTACACAAGTATTCAATTCAATCCCTTAACTAAGACTATGCCAGACAGCCAATATATGTTGACCTTAATGTGTGCATCCAGAAGCAATTAATTCTAGAAATATTGAAACTAAAACCATTGTAAAAAATTTGGTAAAGATTTTTACACTTTTGGCTCTCCCAGATCTGTCCAGCTTGACCAAGGGTCAATGTCTGGAATTTTCAAACAAGTTATGCAGGAATTAGGCATCCAGCATTTTAAATCTTCTGCCTGTCATGCTGAATGTCAAGGAGCTTTGGAAAGATTTCAACAAACTGTGAAGAACATGATTCAGTCATATCGTTTTGATATAGGAAAGGATTGGGATGAAGTGTTCATTTGAAGTTGCTTGCTGTTAGCGAATCAGTTCAAAAATCATTTGGTTTTTAAATTAGTCCTTTGAACTGTTTTTGGACATACTGTCTATGGGTCATTGAAGTTGTTAAAAGAGACACTTCTTTCAAATGAAGACTGAAAGATTAATTTTCTTGACTACTTCTGATTTTAAATATAAGCTGGCAAAGACTTGTGAAGTAGCAAGAATTAATCTTCACTCCACACAGACAAAAATGAAATTAAGGCATGACAGAAATACACAGAAAAGGAGCCTTTAGCCTGGTGATAACATTCTAATTCCCTTGCCCATGCAACAAAGTCCTCTTCCAGCTAAAATGTATTGTCCTTGAACCATTGAAAAGATAGTAAATAACTTAAATCATATTGCAAACAGTCCTGGGAGTTGCAAACAGAAACAACTTTGGCATATAAATATGCTAAGGAAGTATGTTGATAGCGATATCACCATTAATTATTAAATCAGTTAACTGTACCTATCTCACACTGTCAGGATGTAAATGATGGAATGCAATATGACTGCAGTAACTCAGGTCTAACCAGTTTTCAGAATTCAGAACTAATCAGTAATATGGACCCTAAACTTTCAAATCAAAACCACAGGAAAGGAGAGGACTAAAGCAGGTATATATATATATATATATATATATATATATATATGAACTCTTGTTTCATGATGTTCCAACACAAACAAATAAAATTATCATGACAATAAAATTGTAGATTCTACATCTGTAAAACAGCTTCCTTACAGGATGAATCCTCTCAAATAGGACTATTTGAAAAAAAGGTTCAATATTTACTGGAGAATGATATAATAGAACCATGTAGAAGTAACTGGAATTAACCATGTATTCTTGTGAATAAACCACATAATACATTCTGCATGTGTATTGACTAGAGAAAAGTCAACAGCATCAGCAAAAATGGATTAATTGCCAATGCCAATAGATGATTGCACTGACAATATTGGAAATGTAAATATGTCACCAAATTTGACTATTTATTAGGATTCTGACAAACTACACTCAAGGATAGAGCAAAAGAAATTTCAGCATTTGAAACTCAAGACAGGCTTTATTAGTACAATTTTATCATCTGAATGAAAAACTTCTCTGCTGACATTCCAATCTTTGATGAACATGTTATCATCTGGTCTAGGTAATTGTGATGCACACATCTACAATGATACCTTGGAAAATGACTTGTAAACCAGTCAGAAAATCTTTGATTGGCCCAGTCATGCAAATCTGATGGTTAATTTAGGCAAACTTAGCTATGTCATGCCTGTGTCCCATTTTAAGACTTCTCATGGGACAAAATCAAGTAAACATATAGAAGTTAAGTTGAATGCTCCCAGTACCTATTAGTAAAAAGTAACTGATCACATTTTTGGCTATGATTGGATATTATTGGATAAATGTTGCTCAAATTGTTCCATACCTGCTGAACCTCTGACAAATTTGTTGAGGAAGAAATCCAAGTTTCATTGATATGACAAATGACAGGAATCTTTAGATAAATTAAAAGCGATGCATAAAAGTTCACCATTTCTTTCAGCAAGAAATTTCAGACAATTGATTAAAATGTCTTTTCATGCAATGATGTAGATGTTCATGGAGTACTGATTCAAGAGGATAAAAATCGAGTCGATCATTTAGTGTGCTATTTTCTAACATACTAAACAAGCGCCAGAGAAATTATCCCACAAATGAGAAGGAATGCTAGCCTTTCATATTGGCTTTACAATATTTTGAAGCATACTCAGCTTTTCTCCAGTTGTTGTATTCAGTGAACATATTCCCCTCACATTCAAGAAAGAAATAGAAATAAAAGCATTGATTATTGAGGTGTAGCTTAATGCTGCAAGAATAAGACATTGACATTAGACACATCAGGGGAAAGGATAATGTAACTGCAGATACACTCTCATGTGTACAGAAGTACTATATTGCTTCATTGTGTAATTAAGCTAAGTGTCATTCATAAAACATAATTCTATGTAATTTTAATAATTATAGTATCATTTGTATAGATGACCAATATGTAAAAGAATGCTTTATGTATAAACCTTTCTTTTCTTTATGAATGGAGGTATAATGTATATTTAACTGATATTGTGAGGTTAACTTTCATCCAAGATTGTAGTTTGTGTAAACAAAAGTTTTACAGAGCTAACGTGTGTCCATGATTTTAAGTTCTAAAATAAATGTTTATTTAGAATTTGAGTTCAATATACTTTTAAAATGCTGGAAAAGTGAAAATGTATATAAATAGGGATTTGATATCAAAACAATTAATCCCTGTTCTATATGTCAGAAGGAATACATAATCTGAGTTTGCATTTATGTTGATGACATCAGATATAATTCTAGATGAATTATTTATTTAAAATGTTCATTGAAATTACTAGTATTCATTGACTTTTGGACAGAAACATTACTTAAGATTTTTTGTGAAATCATTGAAAGACATGCTGGATTGCATCATAGTTTTATATCAAGACATTCAATTCATTCAATAGAAAATTCTCTTATTTAAGGACCTGTGGTAGAACATTTAACTCATCAATAACAAACAAGATTGTCTTGGAAACTCAGTGATATTTTAGTCTCTCAGTGTGTCCTAACTGCATTAATCTAATGTGTGAGTTTACAAAAGATTAAAATCCTTCATTCTTACATTACCATTTTCTTTTCGAGCAATAAAACTAAATATGCTTTAAACATCAACTAGCTTACCAGCAGACACCTCATATTTCTCATGTTAATAGCATGCATACCATGAAGGCAATATAATTTATAAGCTAATAAAGTTCAAACTTAATTACAGCAATTAAATTAACATTTTATGCATGCACATGTGAAAATGGAGGGTAGCATCTTCCTTGTTTCAGCCTTTGACATTTATTCTAACATTAGCAATTAATAATTTCCTTCATCAACTTAATTACGGAAGTTACTATTAAGCTGTTTGCTTGAATGTGCTGAGCCGTGAATGTCCATATAACTATTTATAGAGATATATGAATCACTAAGTATTATACTTTTTTTTATTTCAAGTGACACATTGATGAACTAAGTATCCACAACATAATTTATTGACCAAACCACAAATTATATACCTACAAATTTAATGGGAATACATTGCTGGATGGTCCATTTTTGAAAAAAAAGCTTCATATGAAAATGAAAAATATAATGTCAATAGTGTCAAACAGAAGATTCTAATTGGCTGAGAGTTTCTCTAATTGGGTTAGTTTATTTTGTTACTTAATTTTTGTCGTTCGTGTTTTTCAAAATGTGTACTTGTTTTGTTTACCCTCCATGACAGTCATTTGTGGTCGCACCCTATCTGCTGCTGTGTCGGTTTGTGAGTAATTTAATCATTATTGTATCAATAATGGAATCTTACACAGCTACATTAGCTCGAGAGCGACTAGAGTCAATTAAGAAATATATGCCTGTTGGTAATGCTGTCAAACAAAAATTACAAGCTAGTCAGGAGTCTCAGGTGGAATTTGCAGAAGGTGCAGAACAATTATTTAAACCAGTTATGAACGCTACCGAAGGGGTTACAGAGGCTACCAAAGGTCTTCTTCCCACGTTGGATCAAACCACTAAATCAACTGGAAAAACAGCAGAAAGAACTAAGAAAACAAAAAATAAAAATATTCTCCGAGAACTTCAAGCTGAAATAGCTGCAGCTCAACCACAATTACAAGAAGAAATACAGCAAGTAATTGAGAGTATTGACAAGGTCCATGAGGAGGTCGGTGATGTAAGGCATCTTGTTACGTCAAAACCAAGACTAAAACAAACCAGCCCGATTTACCAAAGAAGGTCGTAAACTACTTCAAGAAAGACCTATATCGGTTGCCGCAACAGGATATAAAGATCATGATAAATTATTAGAATCAAACAGCGCCAGTGTTTTAGAAAGAAATTGGGTTCCTTTTGTATTTTGAAAGCACTTTGATAAATATAAAGATGAATTTGCAAAATTTAAGGAACAAGTCAAAGAAGTTAAAAGAATGCCATTATTTGGAAATATATTATCACCATTCAGACCATCGAGGAAGAAGAAGCATCCGGAAGTGGCCTTGGTACATGTACCAGGTGAAGTGGTTTTTTAGCAACATAATTTCTGATGTAGATATATTGGAAATTCTGATTGGAGGAAAACGTACTGGAAATAATTCTCTAGAAATCATTAATGAAATATCTGATATTTGTCAACGATTATTTTCAGGTGATATCATGGACAATAATGTTGATTTATCTCTCATTGATGAAATCTCTCATTGATGAAATCGTTGATGAAATCGTTGATTGAGGGCATGTAATTAAATCAGTGACAGTAATATAAGATAATCATACATAATTCTCAACAGGGACCAATCATGGTCAAGGTGTAAAATTCGCGGTTACCAACATATAAAGTTACTTACGGAGATGGACTCAATGATGTTGTTCAGGGTCTATTTAGAAGAATAAATGAAAGCTATTGACATTGTTAGTGATAAAGGTGTTGGTGCTTTTGGTGATATTGCTACAATAATGTCTCAGCAATAAAGGATAGACTAGCACTTTTAATATGATAAAAGCCTCAGCCAGTAAAATTACCCAGCACTTAAGTTATGCCTGTAAATGACAGGAAAATTAATCAAGCTGCAAATCAAAAACTAACAGAGTTGGCTGATGATCCTTTGTCAGAAAAAGGAAAAATATAACTGCTAGTCTGATAGCAGGAAGTGATCTTCGTGTTAGACGATAACACTTATAATAAAATGTTTAAACATATATCTGATCCAGCATTTAACATGGATGCACCAATTCTCAAAGATGAATCTGTGCGTGATTATCATTATTATTCTTATGACGCACGTGTATCTGACGCACGAGGAAGAATCGAATTACAAGTTCAAGATACAAGTGGATATCTCTTGCCTGCTGAAGCGTTTAGTGAAGTAGAAGGTAGACTTTTGATAGCAGATGATACAGCATACGAAATTGGTGACTGAGTTGGTTTTGTTAATAATGGTGTCATGGCGTTATTTAACAGCGCCATATACATGACTGAGGGAAAAATTTTTGAATCGTGTCTCAAAAATGTTGATATTGCCACGACGATACATGGCCTACTCGAGATCAGCTGGTCCATCAATGATATTCGCAAAGGATGCAACTCATCATCCAGAAAACAGAAACGTGAGACTAAATGCAGCTGGAACTGAAATTAAATCAATGAATGAAAATTTCAACTTGGGATTCGCAACACTTCGAACAATGTTGAATGGTGATGAGGAGTTCACATGCGCAACTCCACTCTCATATCTTTGGATTTTGCAGAAATGTTAGAAAGGTTATATCTGGCGCTTAACATACCATGGTATCAGAAAAGCCACCTACAATGATGCAATATGGCATGATGCTGCCGTTGATGCTGGTAAAGTAACATTAACAAAACTGTCTTTGTGGATGCCAGTAATGACTCCATGGATCGAAGAAAAACAAGGATTGTTAGCATTGATCAGGGTGGTAAATCAACATTATCATGGTTGACAATGACCACAGATAGCGTTCAAAGTAATGCTGCTGGTTTATTCACATGGCAGATAGCATCACAGCATGGGGCGTCAGCACCACGACATATATTCATCGCATTTCAGAAAAATGCCATAGTAGATTCTCAGGAAAGAAATCCAATAGTATTTGACAGACTTGGTATTTCTGAAGTTGCTTCGGGGAAAAATGGACATCAAGAATGCTACTTCAAGGTGTTGGTGGACGAATGAGAGTTATTGATGCCCCAGTAGAAAACATGTAATTAAATCGCTCATGATATTATAATGTCATATCATCATGTTAGTGTCAGTCTGACTCCTGATCAGATTAAAATAACTACAATCAGTATTAAAAAATTAAACATAACAAATATCAGGTGTTTTTATGCGTGACCAATTACCAAAACAACCAAACAATGTTGAAACAGGCATTATTGATCTCGATAAAAGTTCTGGTCCAGGTACACAGTGGGTTGCATACGTGACTGATCTAAGTGGAATTGTTTATTTTGATTCGTATGGGTTGGCGCCACGAAAAGATTTTTTTAAAACATGTCGGCACAGCAGAAAGTAGTGATCTTCAAAACACTCCCGTCTGGTATTCAACATCACCAACATAGACAATAACCGATCAGCCAATATGTGGATGTGAACTTATTGCTGTACTCGATGCTGTGTCATCGTCAACAATATCACCTCATAAAGTCGTGCACGAGTATACGGCATAACTATCTACTATCATTTTAAATAGATCTTAAAGTATAATAGTAGATATTTACGGAAGATCTTCTTCTAAACAAAACAAAAACTGACGGAATAACTCAAGAAAATGTGAGTAAACAGATTAGTGATGAAGTATCCGAATTATTAAATCTTGCAAATGTAGATCCAAACGAAGTTGTTCTGTTTCAAGATAAACATGGAAAATTAAAAACGAGTAATGTTTCATTGCAAGATATTATCGTTAGACTTAACGGAGTAGTTGAAAATACCGTAGCTGTGTTTGATAGTAAAGGAAAAATTAAACCTGGTGTTACTATGTCAGCGATATCAGATAATGTTCCTAGTCGAGTACTTAAAAGCGGCGATAAAGTGGTTGGCTCTCTCAACATGTCTAAAATTAAAATTACTGATCTTGGAGAACCAAAATCAGACAATGATGCTGCAACGAAGAAATATATCGATAATAAAAACCTTCCAATGATGAATTCGTTAGTTGCATTTAATAATGAAATGACCTCATTTAAAACTGATTATTCTAATCATGTGAATTTTCATAGAAACATAAATAAATACATTAATGAATTTTTTGGAAGTCCACCAGTCGTTGATATCAAACTCGTTGACATAAAAAAAATGCAGACAGTTCAATGTACACAGTAGTATCTGGACAATAATTATGGTCACCACTTAATAAATCCATTAAACATCGTGCTGAGGTTTTATTTACAATATCTACCACATTTTCAAAGCGTTATCCACTAACTGGATCCTCTAGGTTTATGTTATTGTTGAAGAAAAAAAACTCGGCTTGATTTACTAACGGTGTCTTGAACTAGTAGCTAAATTCCCACCTACTTAAAATATAACGAGTCTTCCAATCAAGGTTCAACGTCTTAGATACAATCAAACACGTGAATGGCAAACAAAACTAAAAAAAGCATTGAGAGTATAAAGTAAAAGTAAACAAATATCGCAAACGTATAGTTTTTTTTTGACATAATCGTGTATTCGGTGTCTGCTGATATCGATGTAGACGACATATTGCTATCAACAATAACAATGACATCACCAGCAGTTGTAACAATTTGTGTTTAAGCTGCAACAACAATTGCTGGCCTTCCTAATATTTTTGCAAAGAAAATATGCACATGTACAAATACAACATTGCATGAGTAAATAATAAAATTACATGCATCGACGCTAGCATAATCCAAATTATCATCGTTGATATCATCAAGCCTCATTGATGGGAAAATATCAAATTTTGAGTTCACAGAGATGATTAGGATTTACAAAGAAGTAATGATTTTGATAGAATCCATGCCTGATTTAGAAAATCAGGATTTAGAAAATAATAATAATAATAATAATAATAATAATAATAATAATAATAATAATAATAACAATAATAATAATGTCAACGCTGAACAAATTACTGCAATATATTTTCGTTAATAAAACTCCGTCAAAAACTACCATGATATCGGTAAGCTTTTCCAATCCTGAATTTAGCGTTAACTTTCCAACTGCACTTCCAGCGAAACAAATAGCGCTAGCACAAATACGAGTATATTACAGCTGGTCAAATCACATCAAAATTATTTATTGATTACAGCAAATAATTCGCTTGTATTTGCAAATAAAAATAAACAAGATGGAACTCCTGATTGGCAAGATGTTAGTATTCCCTCAGGCTAATTTCTTGATTATTATAAAATAACCGAAGTGGAGTTACTAGCATTTGTAATACCAGAATATAAAACCGACGAAATGAAAAAATCACTAAACGATATTATCAATGAAAACAGTCCTAAAATCGCCAAGTCATGGAGAAAAATATCCCCACCAGCAATTATTCTCAAAAATAACAATGATCCGTACGGTGGCGGCAGACACATTTCACCAGAAATTGTAAATATAACATCAACTATTGCAGTTAATCTTGCATGTGATGTAATTGATGTCAGTAATCAAATAGATCTTGAAAAATAAATTCAGGCTGAGCAAGGATATATGTTATATACATTTACGCTGAAAGTACCACCTGGTAATCTAATGGTTCAAGAACCGAAAAATCCAGTTTATTTGCGATGTCATAATCCTCTATTATCAAGGATACATTTTAAACATACTGATCAAAATGGACATTTACTTGATTTACGGAATGGAATTCTGAATTTGAATCTGTATGTAAGATCATAGATTTTCAAGTGTGATTTATTTTTAGTCTTTATTTTTAATCAGTGGAAATAAAATATATTATAACAGAATATCTTTTTTACAGATTCTCGTTTAGATTTCAGATAAATAATACTCAAAAAAACTCAAATTAGTTAGATTTTATAATTTTATGGGGCGAATGATACTCGAAATTATGAAATTCATTCAGCTGTTATAATCTCATGGGGTGAATGATACTCGAAATTATGAAAATCATTCAGATTTTATAATGTGATCGGGTATATGATACTCAAAATTGTTAAAATCCTTCTGAAAACAGAAGAAAAACAAATTATATAATAATATTTTCACCCTTGAAAGTCAAGGAACAAATAAATGTATTATAAAAGAGTTTTTAAAATGATCATTAGATTTTATAATATGATGGATATATTACTCATAGTTTTTCAGATTATCAAACAATTTAAAGCAAACTGATGGCTGTATTACCCAAATGAAATCAGATTATCAAAAAGTTTCTTCAAATTGATGGGTATATTACTGAAATTAATAACAAATCTCATTGAAAATATAAAAAGCAACAAATTACATAATAATAATAATTTCATAAATAACAAATCAATATATTATAAAATCTAAATCAGAACAAATATCATTATCAGAATAAATATATTATAACATAATTTATTTGTTACTGATTCTCGTCCAGATTTCAGGTAAATGCTATTTGAAATAGCGAAAATCAGTCTGATTTTATAATTTGATAAGGTGAATGGTGCTTGTAATTGTTGAAATCAGAATTATCAGAATAGTATTATCAGAAGAAATATTATAATCTTTTGCTTCAATTATTCTCGAATTTGATGGGGGTATATGGTACTCGTAATTGTTTTAATCAGTCTATTGTTTAAGTCAGTCAAATTTTATAATTTGATGGGGTATATGATACTCGTAATTGTGAAAATCCTACTGAAAACAGAAAATTTTATAACGAATATTATTATGATAATAAATATTATTATCAGAATAAAAAAATAATCTTATTCTTTGATGATCAAATTTGTTGGGGTTTACGGTACTTAAAATCAGGGAAACCATTCAGATGTTATATGATAGGGTATATGGTACTTAACGTCATGAAAATCTCATCAAAAACAGATTTTTAAAATAAAAATTACATAATGATAATAATCAGGTATAATAAAAGAAATCTGAATCCCCTGACAAAGTCAAGGATAAATATTATAATCTAAATGAATATTAACTTTCACTTTCACAATCACTAGCGACAGTGACCCCAGTTGCCAAAACTTTCATTTTCATCAATGACATTGTCACTACTTTCACTTTCACAATCCCCTTTAGAAACATTGTCACTACTTTCACTTTTCAATTACTAATAACATAACATTCGTTTTCACAATCAGACACTCTGTATTAATTGTCTCACACGTGTATTCACACTTGTTTTGTTTTGTATTTGTGAGACAATTCTAATCTAATTTTCTCAATTGCGGAGAAAGCAAGACGAATTTCTCAACTTCTGTATCCTTGACAGCAGCCGGTGATTGGAACAAATAATGTTGAATGAGCTTAATAAATTTATATTTTGCTGCCTGTGTATATCTATCATCGAATTTAAATTGTTGTAATGATTTAAAATCACAAATAATATTTTCACGAATAAGTCCATCAGATATTTTTATACCTTTATGTTTTAATTTTTTAATTGCAGATATAATAGCATTTATATTTTCAAAGTTAATTATATAATAAATTATATGTTTAAATTATATTCATCAACCAAGACGATATTATACAATTATGTAATATAAGGCAAACCCAACCACTAGATTCCTAAATAAATATTTCAGTTGCATCTGTTCACTCCCGAATGAACTTCAAGAATGACTGGGAGAGAGAAATTCTGTGCCTTTTATAGTCATCAATACGCCCACGCAGAATATTCGAGAAAATTACTTGATTGAGTTATTCTGGAAATCCCAGTCATTTCCAGAATTCACCATCTATTAATGGAAATCCCTGTCATTTCTGGAATACTCGACGTAGGCGTATTCATGATTATATAAAGGCAAATAATTTCTCTTCCCAGTCAGTCTGGAAGTGCATTCTGAAGTGAACATGGGTAAGTCAAACATTTTCTTGAACTGTGTTATATTAATTATCATATTATCATGCAGACATTTAAATTATTGTATATAATTAGTTACGATACAAAATATAACTAATCGCGCTAGTTAGTCACTCAGTAACAATTGAGATAACTACTTAATTACTCTACCGGAGAAAGCTTAGTTTGACAGAGTTATCTCCCTTCAACAATAAACAAATATTGTTTTTAGTTTATATTTCCTCGAAAAAACCGATTTGTTAATAGTATGAGCGACACAGTGTACAGAACGCATTGAAATCTCAAAATATTTTCCAGCTGAATTCATTGATTGAAATATTATTTCTTCACCAGTCTCTGTTTTTACAGATTTAATAGTTTGTGCAAATTTACAGTGTTTATCGGTTTTGGCCAAATTTGCTACTTTGACTTTGTGCAACAGCTTGTAAATTACACAATGAATTATGGAGTTTCCTGCCATTGATATGATCAATCACAAGTCCATTTTTGATTAATCCGTGAAAACACTCATATATAAATCTATGAAAATGATATATTTTATTTCCCCCAGTACTGAATAAGAGATAACCTGTATTATTAACAATACAGACTTTATTTTGTTGGTGTTACTTTTTTTGTCATAATATCTTTTCAGCTGTCTGTATTTTTTACCGCCAACTTGCACACACAACTGCATTTCTCCTCTAACCCAAACACCACATTTAAAACACGGTTTTGGTCCATCATACCCTCTTCATACACTTTGTAAGTGAAGTCCATAGAGATCGTTTATGCAAACTTTCTTAAAAGAAGTTGTGGAACGTATCGTAAGCCATTTGTATCTGTTCTTTTTTCGAATCTTATATATATAAAAAGAACCACTGGCCCATGAAGACGAGCTCTGGTTGATCCGATAGAAACTCTGATTAAAAGTATTCATGAGGTCAAGGAAGAATTTCACCTAGATGGCAAAACTCGTGTGTTCAACATTTAGAATCATGCGCAATAAAGTCATCAATGCTACAATGAACGACCAACGAAGAGACGATTATTAATTATATCGAAAATCAAAATATTTTTTTCAGAGTAAAATTTATTAAGGAAGTAGAAGATATTTGGATTATCAGTGACATAAGGGACCCTGTCCGTCTTCACGCTGGAAATATTGTTACTTTAAATAAAAATTCCAAACCAGGAATGTTGACTGGTATTGATAAACTGTATTATGAACGAGCGTATCCAGTGACCGCAGTTATTTATGCAATATATCCTTTGAATGATAAACCCAGCGTTAATGATCTAAAACCAATGAAATATTTTAAGATAAATTGTGCAACTGAACGAGTTATGGAACATGTTACAAACTCAATACGTGTAAATGATCTAACAGATCTAAGACGTGAAAAAATAAATGATTGGTCTCAATCAGTCATGGATAAAGGATCTACAATAAATGATGTTGTTGAATTAGGAAAGAAATTAAAATTTCCACAAACAGTAAAAACAACAACAGGAGAAATTTTGTACGGATCGAAATATAAATCGAAAGGAGATCCAATAAATATTATTGATCATAATGCGCATATGTGGACATCTGCAGTGGCATTATTTCCACAAAATCGAACTGTTAAGTTTTACAAAGGAGATATATTTAAATTTATTAACGAAATAAGTAAAAGTGTTTCTGCATCAGTATGGTCATTTCAGAGTTCTGAAGAAAATCACAACGAATTAATAAAACCAGATGGAAGTATCTGCATCGAAGAAAAAAATGTTTGTTCAGTTTGTAAAACCTAACGGTGAGATTTATCGAACAGAATCTCTTCATGAAGAAATGAAAAATCTTGCACTGAAATATACCAACGATCATGAAAATTGCTCAGTAATTGCTTTACAGTTCCATCAATCGTGCCTCATTTTGCTAAAGAGAAAAATTCGTGGAATCCTACGAGGTTTGAATTTCTCGATGATATAAGATCGAGTTGTGCCGAATACAGACATGGTGGATTATGGAATACAAGATACGATTTAAAGATGTTGTCTAGGTTGATATGGTTGCATGTTATCCCGAAAATTTTCTTTGAATGGGAGAATGGTCTAATTATTTTGAACGATTTGGACATCTAACACACAAGAGGACCAGAGTATCGATAAACGGACCATGACCAAATCTTGAACTGACTGATTTGCTTGCATCAAGTCATTTAAGTTTGCCGAAAATCTTCATACAATTTATAATGTCTGGTTTGCAAACACTTTACAAAAAAAAATGTGGGCACCAACTTTATTATTAGGGTATATGCTTGATGTAAAAGTACTAATAATATTAACAGTAAGTGAAGCAATTAAAGCATATAGTCCGTAAAAAAACAAAATCCCGATATAACCGATTTTGAGAATTAAATCTCAAAAGATCCTGGCAGAAAAATAATTGGTAAAGTTTACCCAAGGAGGATCATATGACCATAAACGAAATTGTACAAAATTAATTATAGACGATGCTGAACTAGAACTATAATTACTGATACAACAAAGAGAAACAGATATAATAGTTGAGAAACAGTATTCTTGCCAAAGGGAACTAAATTAGGTACAATTATATTTATATTGATGGTGAGTTACCACAGTTTACTCGTTTAGGATCTTCAATGCTTGCATATGTTTCGATAAATTTATTATCAAAGATAAACATATTTCCTGATACCACGGATCAGGGTCAAAACGGATCGGTACCAAAAAGGTCCACGACCAAAACGGACTAATGCTTAAAAGGCCCAGTCTGAATAGGCCCGACCAAAAAAGGCCCATTTATGTATCAATTACCAATTACTAGCATCATGTCTATTAAAAGTAACTAATATGTAACTATCAAAACCTTTTTTTACTCTGAAATGTCTATAAATAATGCGCAGTAGAGAATCATTGTGCAGTATGTAACAGTCGTACCTGAGTGATCATGAAATTAATTGCGACACACTACTACTTGCTTTATGTAAGATGAACAAAGAAGAAAAAACTTAATTTACTTCGCCTATTGATATCCAAACAACCTCTCAGTAAGTGTTCGATTAAATCGTTCAACAATTGTCTGCTCACGATGAATTGCGGTATGTCCTCATCTGATTTTGACATAATGTTTTTTCATCAGAGATGATACTGCACCAAGAAATTTTTTGGCAGGATCAACCTGTATCAACTGTGGCCGCAGAGCACCTTGTGGTCCATACACAATTGATAAATTCGTTCAAAAGCAGATACAACTTCAGCTGCTGTTTTAGTTTATAGTGGTTCTGCTTCTTTATATCTACTTGCAACGATAGTTAATGCGTATTTGTATGTGCATGATTAACATCTACCAATTTCAATAGAATCATGTGGTAAAAACAAAATATCTGCCTGATGAACTTCATTAGGAATGCTGATATCAAAATGTGCGTACTTAATTTGTTTAAATGGTGGTAGTTAAATTTGCCATATTGCCTGTCGTGCTGACCAATTTTCAGCAACAGAACATGTAACATTGGCTGTTTCAAAATGTTTACAAATCGCTGCTCTATCTGTCCAATATCCTCTTGGACTATAATAAAATGATTCCATTATAATATTAATCGGTTGATTAATTATTAGCCCCTAGCAGGAGTTTACCTTCCATTGCAGATCTTACCAGCCAATTAGCTGATGATTGTCTGAAAGATTTATGTTTTTATGGAATTTATTAGTGAATCGGCTACACATATGCAATATGTCATTGGTGTAAATCTTTATCTTTATATGCTACATCATGAACATGACACGTTTTACCAATAGCAACAATTGGACACTCTCCAAGTCTTGGCTGATCTTGTTTATCAAGTCGAATATTAAGTTGAGTTCCAGGACTGCAATAATTATATCCAAGAAGATGTTTTTGTCTTGGGTATTTAGCCCATGGAGCTCCTGGTAATTTTCCTTATGAAGCAGCAAAACCACCACCTGTTTTCATATGAGACTAAATAAATTTGTATTTTATTGTACCACATTTTACACATTTATCTGTAAGTGCACGCTTTTTATTTTTTTGTTATTAGTGTTGTTAATCCAATTGTGGGGGTGTATGCTCTACATAGAACACAATATAAATCCACCGTATTAATTATATTGTATAACATGGACGTCATTGATTTCTCAGCGACACGAAAGCAAGAACCAGTAAAACATCATCTAGTGCTACCAAATTCTATCAGAGCAATTATCATAGGTCCATCTGGGTTTGGTAAGATGCAATTATTACTTAATCTGATAATCAGACGGTTTAAGTGGGATAAGTTATATTTAGTGGCTCCATCCGTAGATGATCAGAGATGTTACGATGTGCTTAACATTTTTAATGAAAATGCAAAATTGTTGGACGAAGATGGTAATAATATCATTGGTTTTATCACTGATTAATGAAGCCCCATCTGTAGATGACCTCGATGAATTTGTTAATGATCTCGTAGTATACAATGATATAATACTGGACAAACGATCAAATCCAGCTCGGATATTTTCTCGAGGCAGACACAAAAACACCGATGTTATATATGTTACTCCACGATACACACAAATACCTAAATTGATCAGAGATAACTGTAATATTTTAGTCGTATTTAATGGAGTCGATACACGTACTCTGCAAAATATTCATTAGACTTGGTGTTATGGGGATATGGACGTGATTAAGTTCAAATACTTCTTTTACAAAGCACAATCTCCCCCACACAAATTTATCACGATAAATTTACATGATCCTCGATCACGATATCAATATCGGATAAGTCTTGATAAAATCTTTGGTAGAGAGACTGATATTATATTAATTTAATTACTCACACATTACAGCAGCAGAGAGGGCGCGACCAAAAATGAGTTTTTGAAAGGTAAACAAAAACATGCATACCATCTTAGAAAACAGAAGCTACAAAGATAGAGTAACATAAAAAAATAAATAACCCAATTAGAGAAACTTGGTTTTAGTTAAAGGCTTTGGTTTTGTGCTATTACGCTTACCGTATATTTTTCATTTTTTTCATATGAGGTTTTATTTTTCATAAATGAACTTAAAAAGCAAGTGGTCTGTTCACCCTCTCTGCTGCTGGAATTAATCTTTTCTGCACTCACATTTGCAGATGGATGGCAGCATCTTCGTTGATTCGTGCTTTGGCATTTATCTTAATGTTAGCAATTAATAAGTTAATACATCAACTTAATAACAGCAGTTAGTGTTAAGCTGTTTACTTAAATGTGCATAGAGACAGTACAGTCTCAAAAATACCTCCTTAATCCTGATTTAACCTCAATTAAATTTATCTGGCATTATCTAGTTTGACTGCAAATTTTTTTATCCCAAAACTCTTTTTTCAAGTTATCATTCTTAAACTACTGGTAACATCCTATCATCGTTTTCTGACTTCTCCCCTGATCACAAGTCTGTCAAACATGATGTATTACAAATGAACAAGTCTCTCAACAGTCCTGATGAATCTCAGCCTTGAACTTGAGGTGTTTTCAGACTCATATATGGAAATAAATTTTCATAAAAAGACGACTTTAATTGGCGAACATTTTAAAAGTTACCCAAGTTCTTAAAAAAGGAATTATTAATAAAATGTATGCAACATTTTTCAATTTAAATAATCATATTTCCTTTAAAGAAAATTTATCAAAGAGATTTTACTCTTAATTAAACTTATCCTAAATTTTGAAGATCAAACTTATTGCCAGTGTTTTCTCTAGTCACAAGGCAGGTAGCATGCTCAGATCACGAGAGATTGGCTTACAGGTATATGTCCAGATCCAATCTCTTATAAACCTGTACAAGACCATGAGATGATAAAAGCTCAAATAAAGGAATCTGAGTTATATCTCATCAAAAAGCAGTATTTTGGGTGGGCATGGGATACTCTTAAACATGGGCAAATGATCAGAGAAATATAACAATGCACCTTTAAATGCAACACTTCATGCCATTAATGATACCATTTGGAACAAACTATAATTCAGTATTATTGAATGTATACTAATCTTTGCCAGTTGTTCAGGTTACTATAGACCTGGAATATATGGACTTAATACATCCGAGAGATTATGGGATCCATAATGTAACTGATGCCATGGAATGCAGGAAATTGAACTAGTTTGTCTCATAAGGTCAGAATCTAATTTTGGGTGAAATCTAATGAAACTGTTGTACGTTATGCTGTTGCAGAAACCAAAGTGATAAAAGTCTGCAATCTTTGAACCTAACACCAGTAAATGACATGAAATACTCAAAATTAGTCTCATTCGAAGATTCATCAATGACAAGTTATAAACCAATTTGGTTCAAATCCAACAAAACTTGCTAAAGGTATCCTGTGGAAATCACAGTATGGAGGAGGGGCTTTTTATGGGAAGAACTCCTCCAAATGAAGAAATTGTTTTGGATGCATGCCCAGAAAAGAATGAATGTTTCATCATGCCTAAAAACACATACCAAATCTGTATGAAATTCAACACACTTAAGAAATCAGGGGACATAACTCCTAAATAAAGAACTTGATGCGCAATGCTAAAGGTTGAACTGACTTCATTAACTTTACCTACAAACTGTGACAAGTCATAATAATTGGCTAGCATCACTTTTTGTTTGCTCCTCTATTGATTATAAAAGTCCATCAGACTTGACATAAAAAGTAAGTCCCACAATAGTTTTCAGGCCTCTGGATTTTTCTTGTGAGACATTTTCAATCACTTATACATAAGAAAAAAGTTTGTGGTAGTAGAGTCCTTCAATTTGCATTCACTGTAATATTTACTCAAATTATTCTGTGAAAAAATAACATAACAATAATTGCCTTTGAAAATAAATGTTGTTTTTTCAAAATATTCTTACGAATGACAACCAAAATATACTAATCGTAAAATGAAACCTGCAGCATATGCCCACAATAATGGTCAAAAATGGAAAAAAGAACTATAGTAGTATGCTATAATCCAAGAATTTATTAAAACAAAAATTTTAACATGTAATTTTGGGCGGGGGGTAAAGCTAATTTTATTTATGCAATTCTTACCCATTGCTATTATTTATCTTTCATTTTCGTGCCAAAGAAAGCATACTGTCCGTTTAATGTGCATACATCCTCCCTTTAAGTGAAGAATTGTCAGTATGATGTGATTCCTCATGCAGCTCGTTTGTCCATGCCATGTTATGTGGAAAACAAGCACAGCTAGCTCATCTTTTTCAAAGACAGCTGCTACATCAGGATATCAAAGCTGGGTGGGAGGAAGGCATTGGACAATATCCATGGGTAAGTATTGCATAATGAAAATTAGTTTGAGACCCCAAAACTACATTTTAATAGCAACAATAGTTTATCCATGGCTATCGTTTAGCTGAATTTGTCAGTAAGGAGGGTTGGTTGATGCTCCAATAAAATGATAAAAATACAGACAAGATGGAAAACACTCACCATTGGTGAAAAGGTCATTGTTATGGAAGGTTTTTATTTCTTGGGGCCAAATGTTGTGCCATAATGATGGGGCCCAGAAAAAAGATGCCTGCACTTTGTTGTGATAAAGAGCGGAGGTAAAAGGAGGAAAACTTAATATAGGAATGACTAAATGCTGCCTTCATGATGTCCTCTAAGGAGGAATGATTAAGGTAGGCCCATGAAGTAGCAATAGCCCATAGACTTTAAGTTTTATACAGGAAAGGTTTCGATCAGTAAGAGACTGGTATGCTCTTATGATTGTGGTGACAATCCTTCATGAAATAATGACAGCTGAAATGTCTTTGGAGCCCTTGAGAGGATGGAAAATATGCTTCCTACCCTTTCTTTTTCATCTGGATGCTTTAGGAAGAAACAGAGCCCTCACAGGACACAAAAGACTATCTGTATCAACCACAGCACAGATTCGACTGAGACTTGGGATTTCTACTGGTAGTGGAGCTATGGAAGGTAATTTATATTTGGCTAAAACTCCTGGTTGGCAAAGGAGTGAAACTGAATCATAATTCTCATTCAACCAGAGACAGCTAGTGTCAATAGATAAGGCGTGAATCTCAATTCGTCATTGCGCTGAGGCGAGGGCAAGTAGAAACACAGTCTTGAGAGAGAGGTTCTAAAAAGAAGCATCGCTCAATGGTTCATAGGGGTTTTTGATTAATGATCATAAAACACAAGAAACATTCCATCTAGGTGCAGGAGAGCGCAAGACAGGTCTCTGCAGCTCAAAATACTTAATAAGATCGGTTGTGCGAATCCAAACCAATTACAATGCCTTGAGGAAATTTTAGTGTGTTAAAATGGCAGCTCTATAGCCCTTGATAGTGGATACAGAGCAATTTTTGTTTCAAAGAGAAACAAAAGGAAATCAGCCACAGAAGTTATAGAGGGCAGCTAGGTTCAACACGTTTCCTCCTGCGCAAATCACAGAAGATTCTCCACCTGGCTCATAGACCTAGTATCTAAAAGCTCTCCTAACCTAATTGATCCGACTGGCAACTCAATCCGAAAAGTTGTTCTGGCAGACAGATCACCTTCTCCATAGCAGGAACAAGGACTGTGTAACAGAGTGGTCAAGAATCCATTCTGTGAGGATGGCTCTGCCAGTTCTGGAAAGACTGTCAGCCCAAACATTCTTTTTGCCGGAAATATGCAGACTCTGAATGTTATGTTCTCTGAGGTGGCCCGGCGTAGGAGGTTCCAGACTTCCACACAAAGAGATGGCGCATGTGTGCCTCTTTGACATGGGAGATTAGCTACGATGGACGTGTTGTTGCCAGAGGCGCTGACACAAAGAGCCCTTACTCTCTTGATGTACCCCTGCAAAGCTAGGTATACAGCCTTCATTTCTAGGTTGTTTGTGTGGAAGGATGATTCAGACGGGGTCCAATGTGCCTGTAAAATTATACACTCTGTTACTGAATAAGCACACCAATCAGAACCTGACGCGATGGCTAACAGATATGAGTAGGCTTCGGGTGCATGCATGGGGACTCTAATCAGAATCTGTCCTGATTCATTCACCACTGTATCACTGTTGATAGAGAATCTTTGTGAGGTTTCCAACTTGTGAGAAGAAGAAGTGTCATTCAAGATTCCAAGAAGGGTCAGGTACAGTCAAGCAGACAAAGAAGTTACTGCTCTTAGCGTCTCTAACAGAGCTAGGATTCAGTCTATCTAATCCAGTATAACTCTAAATTCTGGTTTGTGAGGAAATTCATAGCCAGATAAACAAGTCCTGCAATGGAGTTCTGAATTCTCGAGGTTGGGCAAAAGGCCCAACTGAGTTACCACTAACAGCAGTACAGATCCTGATGAAGGGACTGAATTTGAACATTGTGGATCAGTCAGTTGTCGAAATAGTAGAGAATTGGTATTCCCAGTATCCTGCCGCTGTTCATATTACTTGGGTAAAAACTATGGGTGCAAAAGAAATTCTGAACAGTAGGACCCGGAATCGAAAACTTACTGGTCTAAGCAAAACCGGAGATATTTGCTGTGCGGAAAAATATGGGGATGTGTAGATAGGTATCCTGAAGGTCAATGGAGACTGCCCAATCAAATAGTCGAAGTGCATTCCAGATTGAGGAGATGGTCCTCATCTTGAAAGGTTCTTCCAGAAGAAACTGGTCAATGCAAAACTTGTCACTTTGTTTGGTGACTAGGAAATGGAAATAGGAGGAGGGTGACTGGTCGTTAATGAACCTCTCGACTGTCCATTTTTGTAAAAGGATGTGCACTTCCTCCCTCACTTTCACCAAATTGGATTGGTGAAGAAAGATGGGGTCCTGGATAGAGGAGATAGTTCCAAAAACTGGAGTACGTACCCCTCGTTCACTATAGAATTGACGCAAACATCGTCCATGATGCTTGACCAGGCCTCGGAAGAAAGGCCTAAGCAAGCACCGATGGGAATGCCTGGGAGAGGCAGGAAAGGGTTCAAGTCCCTAGGGCAGTCCCCCATCCCTTCCTGTTGGAAAAAAGGCGGCTGAAGAAACTGCCTCCTTCCTTTCCAGGCTAGTCGGCCGCATCTGTTTTTGGATTCTGGGAACCAGACTGATGAGGAGTAGGCTCATTTTGAAGTTGTATATTGGACTGAGGCTGTGTTTGCTTGAAGAAGAACTTAACAGATGGCCCTTGAGGGCGATTCACACTGACACATTTTCTGGTCGATTGTGATGGGCCAGGAGTGGATGTGAAGGAACTATGTTGATGGTCCAACAAGTCCTGGGATGCCACAGAAGGAATGAGGCCTCCAAACAGACTCTCGGCTTCAAACGGAGCAGCACTAAGGATGTCTTTACTGTAATCAAGAATTACCGTCAAAGAGTCCAAAGCAACAACATGGCGGGTATGAACACGTTTCGCAGGCAAAGCCATAGAAACAGAAAGTGGATCCTGAGATGTCTTGGCCACAGCTTCCAGTATGCATTGAAGAGCAGCTGAGTTTCAAGGATGCTTCTCTCAGCATACTAAGAGAAGCATCTGAGAAGAGACCAGTACGAGAAGCTATGATGACAAGCAGTCGGACCTTCTGTTCCATAGTTTCAATGTCTTTAACAGGAAGGTGTGCCCCGACTCCATTTTGAAAAACCCAACTTGGCTGCACCAGCCTCAGGTTGAGAAGGTTTCATGGGACACATTAGGGAATGTACCCGATAGCTGGCAGAAGAGACCAAGGGTTGTTACGTTTAGAATTGAATGATCCAACTTCGATGCTATCCATTAACATTGTGGTCTGTCGAAAACCTGTCAGCAATTTCCTCAATCAAAGAAGAATAAGGAATATGGGGTAGGTCTGACTGACGTTGAGCCCCCAAGATTTTTTCTAGACTGATAAGGATCTTTTTGGACTGAGCAGTGGGTTTTGGGCAAAACTCTGAAGTAAGAGGCAATAAACTTCATTTATAGCCTTATTAAAAGTCAGTATCCCCTCTTCCACATCTAACAAAGATGAAGAAGAAGGCGTAAGAGCAGGTGTAACAGGCAATAGTATACCCCCAGTCCTGAGTATACCTGAGGTTAAAGCGGCCTAGGCTAGATTATACCCGGGTATATTATCGCCTGGGCCAATTTATACCCCTGGGGTATATTAAGGACTAGGCCAATTCATACCCTCAGGCAAAATTATACCCCCATGATATCAATAATGTTCAGCGATATACACAATAATTACTTAATTTTTCAACATTTTATCGAGGATTCAGCTTTGTCAAGTAAGTTAAGTGACATGTTTCAGTCGTACTCGTAGTCTGTCAAGGTATATACATACAAGATAAGATTATATATATATATATATATATATATATATATATATATATATATATATATATATATATATATATATATATATATATATATATATATATATATATATATATATATATATACTCTTCATGGCCAGAGACAGTGTTAATCATGTGGTACACCATCGTGGTAGTGTCAATGCACAACAATTTGAGATTTTTGTGGAAAACTTGAAGAAGGAATCAATAATCATGATATACCTCACATTCTTCCAGTCCAATTGTATTGATTAACTATTATATTTCCAACACTCCCATCAATATGTTCTAGTATTTGAATCACAATGGTATTCTTATTTCTTTAAGCTGAAGCTAAAAATTCCTCAATAAACTCAAAAAAGGCGGTGATGATTGTTGTTCATGTTTTCCTGCTACAAGTAAAGACCAGAACGATAAGTAAATATTAATTAAATATACAAGTGGGGCATATTCTGGCCTGAAGGGGTATGGTCTGGTCCAGGCTATTTTACACCCCCGGGCATAGTTTAGCCTAGGACACTTTATCCCCCGGAGTATACTCTGGCCTGGGCCAAACTATACCCGGGTTTAATCTGGGCAGGGGTTAATTTTGCCTGCTACACAGGCATCACATGTACTTCATTTATGTCAAAGTCGATAGAGTCTACCACAATGGAGACAGTCTCATTGAGGACACTCTGAGCTGGAAAGCATGTAGGAATCACAAATCCCTAGGAGGTGAAATGAGTATAGGAACACTCTGTGCTACGTCCTGTACTGTAACAAGGTGAGTGGGGGAAGAAGGAGTGGCAAGAGCTGGAGAAAAATGAGAACGTCTATCAGTCCTGAAAGAAGTGATGCTTCTAGGCTTCCGAATGGTTTCCACCAGATGATGAGGTGAGGGCGGGACATGAGCCACAGCATCCACTGTTATAAAGGCAAGATGAAAACGCCCAAGGCCCCTGAGGTGGAGGGCCCCACATCCCATTAAGGTTCATTGGGTTAATAGGAAAGGGGGGAATACCAGTTCGATCCCTTATCCTAGTCTGAGCCCACTGGTTGGACTCCCTATGTTCATTATAGTGAAGTAGTAGATAGTGGAGAGGGGGGAACTCCCAACCATATCCCCATAACGTGAGTCATTAGCGTGATGATCAGGGATACAGGATCGTCAACAGATGCATCGCTAAGGAAGGTGTGTTGCTGATCCCACCCTGTGAGAGGGTGCGACACACTACCTCTGACAGGGTGGTGGCGGTACATCTCCTCCTCGATGGGAGGCAGCGACACGCTATGAGAATAGGCAGTGCAACTCTTCCTCCAAGTTAGGCAGCAACATGCTCTGTTATAGGAAGTGCATCTCCTCCACAATGAGAGTCAGCAACACACTAAGAGGTCAGCGGTGTATCTCCTCCATGGTGGGCACAAACACGCTATGCGATGAACGGTGCATCTCGTCCATGGGAGGCAGTGACACACTGCTACATGGTCGCTGTATTTCCTTAATGGGATTTATCAACGTGCTCAGAGGAGTATTCCAGTCAGAAGACCCTTATCAGTAACAGAGAAGCCAGAAAATTCTGAGGAAGAAGAAGAAGGAAGTTTCTTCCTTCTCTGATAAATGCGGCTGGAGTCTGTAAGATTCCAGAATTCTGCTGACCATTATTTATAAAATGTACAATGATTTTTCCTTGAACATTTGGAACATTTAATGTTTTCTGGATGAGCGTATTGACATTATTCCTTAATATATCGAATACATTAACATATTTCTCATGTCGCGTACAACGCACCTTGTTTGTATGTACCGCATACGGAGTGCACCCCTGTGATCTCTAAATACATAGTAAACCGTAGCATAAATTTACCAATCTTCTTCCGTGTAAGAAATAGAGTTCTCAGTGTTTTATACAATTTTTATTGAGAAACTGAAGTATACATATGTACAATAAGAATGTGAGCAAAATTCAACGCGTTGAATTAAATATCTAGTATAGATACCATATACATTGTTCCTGCGGTGTCAATCTAAACTGAAGAATATGCAGTATCTAGTGAGCACGCTGTCATTATTCCTTGCATAAATGACTTACCAGTGCCTAGATATAAAATGATTTTGATAGTAAGTATATCAGACCCCTGCGGGTGTACACAAAGTAACCCCAAATCCTTGGCAAAAGTGAAACTGAAGGGAAAAACTTACCACATAAATAGCAGCAGGGAGGGCGAACCCACCTTTGTCGGAAAAGCGTCGAAAAGCGTCTACAAATGATCGAAAAATAAAAAGCGTCGACAAATTTTAAAAAGCGTCGACACTTTTCTGAGAAAAATCTCTCCAGAATTTTTCCAATTAATATTACTTTATTGTCGTTGGTGATTTTTTATAGTTTATTATGCACGCTGTTTACGCAATTACGTCTTAATTGAGGTCGCGCCCTCCCTGCTGCTATTAATTTATCCAAATATTTTATCGAGACCTACACGATATCGGGATCTAGGATCATATAAATTTATTGTTATAAATCCATGCGGAGTAGCTTGCGCTCGTAAAAAGAAATTTCTAAATTTAATTATATCCATATCTCCGCTAGACCAAGTTTGATGAATATTACGCAACGTATGTGACTACGCCATTAAACACAACTAAAACATTACAGTTATCCCTGATTAGTTTCGGAATCTGTACGTCTCGCTGAGTAACATATATCACATCAATGTTTTAATGTGTTCCTCGAGAAAATATTCTAGCTGGATTTGATTGTTTGTCCAGCATCACATCATCGTATACAACTAAATTATTAATAAATCCATCTAGATCATCTACAGATGGTGCTTCATCAATATCGGTTATAAATTTAATGACATCGTCATCCAGTAATCGCGCGTTTTCATTAAAATCTTTAAGCACATCGTAGCATCTCTGATCATCAACTGATGGTGCTACCAAATACAACTTATCCCATTTTAGCCATCTCATTATAAGATTGAGTAACAATTGCGTCTTACCCGATCCAGATGGTCCTATTATTATCATTCTGATCGAATTTGGCAACGCAGGATGGTGTTTAACTGGCTCTTGTTTTCGAGTCGCTGAGAAATCAATTATATCCATATTATATAAACATATGAATCTATATTGTTTACGCTGTAGAACCAAAACCCCAACTAATGATCTATCCACGGTTACAACAAAAAATGCGAGAATAGCATATAGTGTAAAATGTGCAA
Source organism: Sinohyriopsis cumingii (assembly GCA_028554795.2). NCBI lineage: Eukaryota > Metazoa > Mollusca > Bivalvia > Unionida > Unionidae > Sinohyriopsis > Sinohyriopsis cumingii. The sequence continues at coordinate 38,240,316 of CM068831.1, read as the reverse complement.
TATGTAACAGAAAAAAAATATTCTTTTTTACCTATAAAAGATGGTGGTGATATTGCTAAATTAATGTCAAAGTTCCCAGGAACTCCCTGGGCTAAATACCCAGGAGAAAAACATCTATCAGGATATAATTATTTTGGTCCTGGTACTCGACTTGATATCAGACTTGATAATCAGGATCAACCAAAACCAGGTGAGTATCCGATAAACGCTATTGATAAAGCGTGTCATGTTCATGATGTAGCATATAAAAGTGAAAATCTATAAGACAGACATATTGCAGATGTGAAATTAATTCATGCGTTAAATTCTATAAAAAATAAAAATATAAAAGAATTATTAGCTAATTGGTTAATAAGATCCGCGATGAAAGGTAAATTAGCGCTAGGTGCTGGTAATTAATTATAAATGGAAACGATTTATTATTCCCCAAGAGGATACTGGAAAGGTAACGCAGCAATTAGTAAAATCGCCAAGGCGGCAAAAGTTACACGTGTTACTGCTATAAAATGGTTATCCAAACCGGCAATATGGCAATTGTACCTACCACCACCGAAACAAATCCAGTACGCGTATTTCGATGTCAGCGTCCCTAATGAAGTTCATCAAGCTGATATTCTGTTTTTAGCACATGATACTGTACGTAGAAAAACGTACAAATACGCGCTAACTGTTGTTGATGTTGCAAGTAGATATAATGAAGCAGAACCATTATTGACAAAGACAGCTGCTTAAGTACCTTTTGCGTTTAAACGAATTTATCAACGTGGACCCTTACAATGGCCACAGCTGTTACAGGTTGATCCTGGCAAAGAATTTCTTGCCCAGTATCATCGTTGATGAAGCGATATAATGTCAAAATACGACGAGGACACACTGCAATTCATCGTGATCAGGCAATTGTTGAAAGATTTAATCGAACGCTAGCTGAGCGGTTATTTGGATATCAATACGCGAAGGAATTTATTCAGGATAAAAGATCTCGCGAATGGGTTGCAAGATTACCAAGTGTGATAACTGCGTTTAATAATGAGAGTACTCAAACGACCAACATGAAACCTATTAATGCAATTACAAAAAAAATATACCTGCACAACGACGTGATTTTTCAGCGCAGCCAGTATTAGGCAATGTTACTGTAAGGTATTTATATGAACCCGATGAACTCGAAGGTGGTAAAAAAGAGCGACTGATCCTATCTGGAATGTTGCCACACATAAGATATCTAACATAACAAGATCCTCAGGTAGACCTGCAATCTACAGATTGGATTCAACTGCTCCTCAACGTGGATTTGCACGTGAACAATTACAAGTAATTCCCGAGGACACACAATTACCACCCAGATCACTTAACTAGCACCAAGGGTGCCAATACCCTGACGTCGATTACACTAAAGACAGGTCAACATTACATTTTTTCGTGATGACCGCGACTGTTATCTTTTCTATCTACGGTAAATTGTCTTGGATTATTATTTGAATATCTCCATAACATCACACAATTACAACTTGCACAATGATTATTCTGATGTTGTTTCAACGTGCTGATAAATTCAACATCAAGATCAAAATCGCGTTTATTTTTTTTATCAGATTGTTTATAACCAGCTAATTTTTTTCTTATTATATCATTGTCAATATCATCACTAATCACTGACTCGTCCAAGACAATTCTCCGCAACTTAGATATTCTTCTGACTCGAGACACTGAGAGATAAACTTAGTTTGACCACTCGATACGATCATCTATAATCCAAACAACTGTATCGGTAATAGTTAATCCTTGAGATGAATGTTTTGTCATTGCATATCCTAGTGTCCACGGAGATTTGTTCAACGATAATGCATTTTCAACAGCGTTGATATCAACTGTGATAATATCATTTAATACTAAATTCTGTTTCTCGGTCTGTCCTGGTATATCAACGTCAATATTTTGCCATTGTGTATCAGCTGGTCGATAACATAACGGAACTGGCAATGTTGGAAATTTTTCTTTATGTAAATGAAGCAATTCCCGTTGAAGTGTATCACGAACTATTTTTCTACTTGCATTTATCAAATCATTCGCTTTCCACGTCTGCAGAAAGTCGTTCATCGAAGTTTCTGAAATTATTCCACGCATTACTTCACATTGAATTTTATTCGTCTGTAGTCTGATTAATTTTTTAAATTGTTTTAATTCTTCATCAATTGCTCTACGATCATCATTTATTTCTTCGTAATAATCAACGAAATTTTTTAACCAATTATGTGGAGATGGTCCAACAAACGGTGGTGGTTGACCATGATCGCCACACATTATCACAGCAGTATTTTTTGTTAACAACCAAACTAGAAATGTTTTTAATGTTTCTAACGGCACAGTGCATATTTCATCCCATATTATAATTCTTGGAATATATTTTTCTCCCATCGTTAAAGATGTCCATATATCACATTTCCATCGGAAGAAGCTGTGATAGGTACATGATTGTACTCCTCGTTGTTTCATCTCTCGCGCGAGTCTGTGTGTGGATATTAGCACGATCATATCTGAGTTCTGAAACCGTTCGATCGCTAGAGTGGTTTTACCAGAACCTGCAGGTCTGTTTAGATAAACTGTTTTATTTCTAGTTATTGGATCGTACACCGATGGTGCAGATGATAATTGTGGTATTTGATGTTTTTTAAAATAAATATCTTTAACTTCAACATCAGCTGATTCGGAATAATCGAGTATATTTTCTTTTTTTATTCTCCACGAACCCCATGATGCACAAGTACCGATATGTAGTTGTTCTAGTAATCCTGAATATTTTTATTGATATAAAACGAATCCGTAGCGACTCTGACAGCGAGTACAGAAACTCTATTTATCATCGATAATAGATTTATTGAAACGTACGCGAGCATTGAAGATCTTAAATGGTAAACTGCGGTGACTCACCGTCCATATAGTTCACAATTGTACCTAATTTAGTTCCATTTGACAAGAAAGCAATTTCTCGACTTATAAACATATTTCTGTTCGTTGTATCAGCGATTATAAAATCTAACTCAGCATCGTCCATGATCAATCTTGTACTATGTCGCCTGTGATCATATGCCCATCCTTGGGTAAACTTAGCCGATTATTTTTCTACCGAGATCTTTTGTAATTTTATTCTCGTAATCGGTTTTATCGGGGGTTCATCATCGGAATATTTCTTTTGTTGTGGTAACCAAACTTCGGTTTGTTTCCGGTATGATATAATTGCTTCACTTACAATCAACAGTGTTAACATCGCACAATCGAGCATATACCGTGACAGTACTATTGGTGCCCACATTTTTTCTGAAAAATGTTTTCCAAACCAGGTATAACAAATCGCATGGAGATCTTTAGACATTTCAAATGACTCGATACAAGCAAATCCAGTTAAGTCAAAATCCGGTAATGGTCCATTTATCGATACTCGTGTCATCTCGTGCGTCGGATGACCGAATCGCTCAAAGTACACAGAACAATCTCCGTATCCAATAAAACTTCCAGTATAACATGCAACCATATCAACCGAAATAACATCTTTATAATTATACTTGGTATTCCACAATCCACCGTGTCCGTATTCGACACAACTCAGTATTACATCATCAAGAAAATCAGACCGAGTTGGCTTCCACGAATTTTTCTTTCTAGCAAAATGAGCCGCAACTGACGGAACAGTAAAACAGTTGCTCAATAGTTCGTCAGTATCATCAGTATATTGCAGCGCAAGATTTTTCATTTTTTCGTGGAGAAGATCTGTTCGATAAATAACACCATTTGGTCGTACAAACTGATCGAACTTGATTTTTTCTTCGGTACAAATACTTCATTCTGATCTAATAATCGGATCGTCGTTTTCAAAACTCTCAAACAGCCATACTGACACAGGATCGTTTTTACTTATTTCGTTAATAAAATCAAACATGTCTCCGCGGTAAAATTTAATAGTTCGATCTCGTGGAAACACTGTTACTGCGCTGGTCCACCCGTGAGCGTTATGATCAATGATATTTATTGGAGCTCCTCCCTTTTTATAATGTTTCGAATTATATAAAATCTCCCTTGTTATAGTTTTCACTATTATTGGAAATTTTAGCGTTTTTTCCAACTTAGCAACATCGTTTATTGTAGCTCCAGTGTCCTTCACTAAATCAGCCCATTTGTTTATTTTTTCACGTCGTAAATTCGTCAGACCGTTTCCGCGCATCGTGTTTGTAAAATGTTCTGTTACTCACTCGGCTACACAATTTATTTTGAAATTTTCATCGGCGCCAGTTTATTAATGCTGGGTTTTTCATTTATCACATAGATTCCATAAATAACCGCGGTCAATGCTCGCTCATAATACGGTTTGTCAATAACAGTCAGCGCTCCTGGTTTGGAATTTTTACTTAATACAACGATTTTTTTTTTATTACCAATGACAGGATCATATTTGTCACGGATAATCCAATGATCTGTTTCTGCAAGTACAACAAATTTTATTCTGGAAAGATAACTTCTATCATCGAGCTGTTTAACAATAGCTGCTGCTCTTTCGTCGTTCATCGTAGCGTCGATGATATATCTTTGTCACGTATAATTTTGAACGTTGACCATACATGAGATGCACCGTCTGCGTGAAATTCTTTCTTGGCGTCGTGAATTTTATTGATCAAACTTTTATTTTTCGGATCAACCAGATCTCGTATTGGTAAATCAGAAGATATCCTGTCGAGGTTGAATTTACTTGTTTTCCAGGGCTTGATTCTGGATAATCTCTCAAACTCACCCATATTATATTTCAGACAAGTATTTAAATAAAAAATATTATATATACAATGTCTCAACAGAACAAGTGCAAATGGTCGATGATCGGATCATTGACTCACTGTAATAAATCCTGCAGGAAGGAATTCTGCGGAATTCACTTGCAGTCCGTTCGCAGCGGAAGTCTAGGACCGATACCGTGTCTGCGATGTGGTGTTGGAGTACGAGATAAAACAGAGTTATGTGCACGTTGTGGTGGAAAAAAATGCAGAGAACTTAAAAGACACTATGATAAAAAAAATGATGTCAGTGACGGAGCTATAAAATCCATGGAGGATTATTTAACTAAGTTTTCAGACAAATTATGATTTAAACAAATGATATTTTTGTATAATGGAGCAAAATGAATTTGTCCCACATCCTATAATAACAAACTACGAAGCAAATCGTGATGGTGTAATCAGAAATTGTACGTTGAAAAGACCAGTTGGTAATGTTAATAATCATTGTTATCTAAGGATCACGTTTGGTGCTGATAAAAGGAAACACTATTACTGTCATCGATTCGTGTACGAATGTTTCTTCGGAGTGATCAAAAATGGTCTTGTGATCAATCACATCAACGGTGTGAAAACCGACAATAGTTTGTCCGATCTTTAGGCTATTACACAGAGCGAGAATTCTGCACGGGGAGGGACGGGTAAATATGAAAACATAGTTGCAAGGAGGGTGGTTAAATCTACAAATGTAGATACTGGTGAAGAGAAAATATTTCAATCAATGTATTCTGCTGCGAGATATTTTGATATTAACCCGCGTGTAGTAAAATATGTTGCAGAAAATATAACCAAATCTACTTTTCCAGGAAGTATAAGCAAAAAATTATTATCCATTATTGTTAATGAGATAAACTATCATCACTAGCAAGTAATTACGTAGAATTATATTTATTAACCATTTATTTAATTTTTATTTTGGGGGCCCAGCATTTTCCACTCGTATACTACTTATTTTTCGACTTGAGCGAAAGGGAGATAATTATCTAAATATATTTCTCCGTAGATTTCTGATTTTTACGGTCGTTATTAGTCAATTAACCATCTACGTCGTAATTAATATCAATAATTATACTCGTAGAAAGATATTTATGAGCTTATAAAATAGAAGAATAAATGTATTTTGCATCGTACAATATAGCGAGTTATTTTTAAATCTGTTATGAGAAATCGAGGCAGAACACGCTGTTTTACTGCAGATATTTACAATCTGTTCAGAAACCGCTGTTATAATACAGAAATATTTAAACCGATCTGTAGGTAATAAAACGTTTGATGGTGCAGTGGTAGGAGATGTACATATATTTTATCAAGGCAGAACACGCTGTTTGAGTGCAGATATTTATAATCTGTTACGAGAAATCGAGGCAGAACACGCTGTTACACTTATATATTTACAGTGTGTTCCAAAACTGATCTGCAGGTAACTATAAAATATTTGATGGCGTTGGTGAAAATAATACAATTTTAGGATACTTTCGCTATTATGATAAAAGTCTCTATTTTTTCAAGGCAGAAACCGCTGTTTTAATGCAGAAATATTTACAATCCATTCAGAAACCGCTGTTTTAATACAGAAATATTTACAATCCATTCAGAAACCGCCGTTTTAATGCAGAAATATTTACAATCTATTCACAAACCGCCGTTATATCCATACAGAAATATACACAATCTATTCAGAAACCGATATAATAATTTCTGAAACATGTATTTCTCAGATGATTCCGTGGCTTATTGCTAGCGTGTAGAATTACTGAACTCGAGGTCCGGCGATCGAGTCCCCAAGACTGACAACTGACGGTGGTTACGCTTATTAGCAATTTTTATAATTAATTGGGGCCGCGCCAGCCCTGAAAACTCAACAGAAAAAAGATGCCCTCCCACCACGTCAACAAGTGGTAGATACATGTTTTGTATCACCCACGGGCTGATTATGTGGGGTGTGTGTGTGTGTCAAAATCTATTGAGCGTAGAAAAGGCCCCATATATGTTTGTGCCTTCCTTAATTAAGATTTATATGTTGTGCCGTCATAGCTTACTAGACAAATCTCAATTGGTTATTCTCACTAGACAAACGTCAGACTGACTGTTCTCATTTGATAAACCTCACGTTGGTTATTCTCATCTGACAAACTTCACGTCTCTCACTAGATACGTTAATTTGAAGATGGTTATCATTACCAGCATAGTACTAGAAAAATATTAATTTGAAGATGGTTATCATTACCTATATAATACTAGAAAAATATCAATTTGGCTGTTCCCAGAAAAATATTAATTTGGTTATTTCACTAAATATCAATTTGGTTATTTCACTAAATACCGATTTGGATATCATTATATATATGTTGTGCTGTCCTTGTAAATACAGTGCTGTAAATATGCTTCAAAATGCTGTAAATAAGGCTTCAAAATGCTGTAAATAATGCTTCAAAATGCTGTAAATAATGCTTCAAGAAACGGGATATTTGACCCACCCATTTTATATATATATATATATATATATATATATATATATATATATATATATATATATATATATATATATATATATATATATATATATATATATACTGTATAATCATGAACTACGAAAATATTAATGATATTATTTCTGCTATTAAGAAACTAGAAAAAATGGAATTAATATATCTGATGAGCTAAATCCTGAAAAAATAATTTCTGATTTTGAAATTTTACAAGAACGTAAAAATCAAGGGATAGATACACTATCATCCGAATATAAGTTCATAAAACGAATTCAGGCGGCGATGTTCCAGTCGCTAGCTACTGTAGAAGATGATCAAGTGAAGGAATTCGTTCCTCTTTCTGCGGCAGTAGAAAAAATTCGATCGGATTTATCCCGCGAGCACGAAGCAAAGAAAATGATTAGTACTCGTATAAGACAATTAAGAAAAATTATGTCAGATCGTGAAACGGCCGAGCACGTGTAATTTTTTATCAGAAATATTTTATTTTATTTTATTTTTTCTGAAATATTTTTTTTGTCTGAAATATTTATTTTATCAGAAATATTTTCAATTTTTTTCTGAAATATTTTTATTTTTCTCTGAAACACTTATTTTTTTTTCAGCTATTTTAGTCGATTTTGTCAAGGAAAATTGATGAATTTTCCAATATCATTCGGGTCAAACCTCAAGAGGTTCTCTAATTGATTTATCGATAAATCGTTAAAAATCCTCCCCTTTTTCGAAAATCACCAGAAAAAATAACAAAAATCACATGAAAATCCTCATTTTTTAAGTTAATTTTACTGATTTTTGGCGATTTATCGATAAATCAATTAGAGAATCGCTTGAGGTTTGACCAGACGAAAAATTGTATTTTGATGAATTTTCTTTGACAAAATCGACTAAAATAGCTGAAAAAATAACAAATTTGACTAAAATTGTCGGAATATTTCTGAACAAAAAATAAAAAAATATTTCTGATAAAATAAAATATTTCAGAAAAATAAATATTTCTGATAAAATAAAAAAATATTTCTGATAAAATAAAATAAAATATTTCAGAAAAAATAAAATATTTCGGAAAAAATAAATAAAATATTTCTGATCAAAGATCTATGATCAAAAATCATTACGATAAAAGTCTTTAAGACTTTACATGTAGACTGACAATTAATTCCTCCCCAAACAGGTCATTTAATCGTCCTAGGTGGTTGGTGAGTTTGAAATTGATTCGTGACAAATACTGATTATGTGTACGTAGATAAACAGGATTGGTTGGTACTTGCACGATCAAATCCCCAGGAGGAACTTGTGGTGTGAACGTGTATAAGATATATCCTTGTTGAGACTGATTTGACTTTCCAAGATCTATTTGATAGCTGCCATCGAGTACGTCACAAACAAGATTAACCGCGATTGTCGATGTTATATTAACGATTCCCGCAGATTTATGTCTACCGCCTCCGTGTGGATCATTATTATGTGTGAGGATAGGCTCGGGTGGAGCTATTTTTCTCCATACCTCAACAATGTTAGGACAGTTTTTCGTGATAAGATCGTTGAGAGATTTTTTTAATTCGTATTTGGAAAATCCTGGCAATATGAATGTTGGTATATCCGCGTCGGTTATCTTATAATGATCAGTAAATAATTTTTAAGTGTTACTTTTTCCTCTCTAAATTTTGGAGTAGTAACAATAAATTTAGCACCAGCTCTAACATCAAATTCTTCTTTTTTTCCACCCCAATGTTGTGTTCAATTTTTTTTAACTATTTCGTCACCTTCTAAAATTACTTCTTCGGTAAAAACCTTATTAATGAATTCAAGATCTGATATAACCTGGTTTAAATGTTCTATTGTTGAAACTATTTGTTGAATTATATCACTATTGTAATGTTGTATAATACCTAAAAATAAATTTTGTAGATTCATAAATGATCGCGCATGTTCAGATTTAATTTTATCAGAAAAACTATTAATAAATTCTTCATCAATATATGGATCTTTAGATGATTCACATTTGTAATTATATATAGTTCTTTCTATTCTAGGAAGATTTGTACCATCTGATGCTGTAAAATATCGTCTTACACTTACACTAGTGTACAACCATGGATAATTTTTTCTGTATTCTGGAAGTTCAATAAATATTTTTTTATTTGTGATAAAATCAACCTACTTTGTTTCTGATGGTCCATGATACTCTGGCGGGATTTCAGGCCATCCTAACACCGTTCTTATCGTGGACTGATAAATATCGACCACATAATCAGGAGAGTTTATATCGATTGCAGAAGACAGTGTTGGTTCATGAACGTTAATCGATATTTTTGACTCTCTTCCGGTTATTGATTTTATTCTACCCGCAAATTCATCGTTGATTTGTTCGATCTCATAACTACCAGTGGGTATCCCAACAACGTTCCAGTCAGGTCTTCCATTGGGTTTATTCTTATTAGCAAATACAAGTGAATTATTTGCTGGTGTACCATTAAATGATTTCGATCTGACATTTGGACAACTATGGTATACTCGTAATTGTGCTAACGCGAATTCATTCGCGCGAATCGCAGTTGGAAAATTAACACTAAATTCAGGATTAGTCGAGCTTACCGAGATCATTGTTGTTATTGGTGGAGCTGTGTTTGTCACGATCTGTTGAAGTAGCTCTCCCGACGTTGTCAGTGATGTCATTATTAATACTCGTACATTTAACAGCACTGTTATATATTTTAATCATTTCTGAAAACTCGAAATCAGAAATTATTCCATCACTGAGGCTTGCTGATGACAACGAAGATAACTTCGAGCATGCGACCGTCGCTGTGTGTAATTTTATTATGTAATCGAATAATTTTTCATTCATGCAGGTGCATGTGTTTTTGCTATGATATTAAAAACACCTGCAATTGTTGTTGCTGCTGAAATACAGACTGTCACGGCTACTGGTGCCATCATTGTCATTGTTGACAATATAACACCTGCTCCAGCAACAACAGCGGATACTGAATAAACAATCACGTCGACGATAACTAGTCGTCGTCGATATTTTTGATTATACCTAAATTTCTGAACATCGATTGAGGTTCTCATTATATTTTATGCAGTATATAATTGAGGTGTTTCAGCTACAAATTCCAAACACCACCAGTAATATGTTGCGTTTAATGTCTTATCAGCTGCTTCCAGTATAAATTCTTCTTCTGTTCCTTTATTTAATACAACAGACACAACCCCGGAAAACCTATCGGTGGAATGTCGCCATAGATACTTTGTAAATATCTCAAATTTTGCAGCACTGAACACAGATAGCCTGTACACGCCAGTGACTGTTGCAGTATATTTAATAGTTTTATTCTGCGTTGACCATGTTGCAAATCCAGATGATACCGTGTATACGATGTTGGTAATATGCCCGGGAGTTATTCCAGGTGGAATTTTAATCAAACTAATTTTGTTAACGATCTCAGGAATCCCCGCTACGATGTCTTCGAGTGTTTTTTTAATTGTGTCGATGTTAGTTTTGATCAGATAGTTTTGCATCAACGGTCAACGATCACCAAAAAATTCATCAGTGGTTTCGTTAAGTTTTCTAAAATTTCTACGGAAATTTGTGAACGCGCTTACATGAACATCCTACTCGGCCCGCAATGTGGATAATTTACCATCTACGGTGTTATAGTTGGTGTCGACGTATTTTTTCGTTGCTGCGTCTTTGTCGGATGTTGGATCCCTCAACACTACTATCTTATTCCCATTCATGCTGAGTTCTCCTGTCATTGTGTCGCCAGTGTTTCTTAAACGATTAGCAATGCTTCTTGCAATTTCATCTCTGATGGTTGCAAACGATATACTTGAATCCCTGATATTTTCCGCTGTCAGTAAACACAGGAATGTTATCCGTGACCACACCGAGTACTCGACAAACTATGTCATTCCATCTGATGTTACTCGTTTTTAAAACATCATATCGGTCCTGAAAAACAACAACTTCATCTCGGTCAACTCCAGCCAGGTTCATAATATCAGCGAGTTCATCTTTAGTTGCGTATTTTGACAAATCGATGTCATCGGACTTTTTCTTACTTTTCTTACTTGTAGAAGAAGATCTTCCATAAATATCAACCATTATATAAGATCATTGATCTGTTTAAAACACTTGCGCGCAACGAAGCGGTTACTTATATAATCATGCACAACTTTATGTGGCGGTTTGGATGATTTTGATATGGCGTTAAGTACATTAATTGCTTCACGGCTGCATATTGGCGGATCTGTCATTGTTTGTGTTGGCAGCGTTGAATACCAAACCTTTTTTATGAAGTGGCTCGACATACTTGATAAATTCAACGGGTGGAGCTAACCCGTACAAATCAAAATAAACGATTCTACGTGGATCAATTGCGTATGATACCCAATGAGTACCGGGTCCTGAATTTGAGTCAAGATTAATAATACCCGTTTCGAGTTCATTCGGTTGTTTCGGTAATTGATCTCGCATAAAAACACCTCTAAAGGCAGATATTTTTAGTTGTTTAGCTGCATTAAGTAAATCAAAATTTGATGCTGGAACGTCTAACGTGTTCCTGGAAGCCTCAGACCTCTTCCCCAACGAGATCCTGGTAATCTTAGGCCGCGTCCCTTTGTTTGCATCCCTTTCCTGTTGCTTTCTTCAGCGCCAGTCCAGCAGCGGTTCCAACAGCACCTAACACAGCTGCTTTTGCTAAGGCTGGAGCAGCAGCAGCTATTAACACCGGTATTGCTGCAAGAAGTGGAAAAATACCACCTGTTTTAATCATATCTTTAATGGCGCTCAGAGAAAGATGAAATTGAACTCCGGGTTTTGATTCCAGCGCTTTATTGAGATGTTTAATCTGATTATTTTCAATGATAATTTGTTTGGACTGTCACTAGAAATCTGATCTTGCTTTAGTGATATTTTTGTTCCGCATTTGTTGGCGTTTTTTGATTGAAGTTTCTTCACCTGACCGGGAGTCAGAGTGACATTAACATGACTGTACAACATTTTATGATAAAATACTTACCACGCTCCAAATAATGATTAAAGATTTTCCACTGGTGCATCAATGACTCTCATTCGACCGCTACCACCTTCAAGTAACATGGCTTTATCGCCGAGTATAACCGCGATTACTTTTTGATCAACACCACCACCTGTATTTAATGTTGTTTTAAGATGTATATCAACGACAGATTGTTTTGATAGATCAAGATGCTCCAGCAAAAAATAATAGATAGGATACAAAGTTCTAAAATCATGTTGTGATATTTGCAAACCGGTATCCACATTTTGATCATGTCCCATGAATGACATCAAATGATGATATACATATCCTATATGATTTTGTTCATAATTAAGTTGTATATTTTCTGTTGGTTCTTGTTGTCCATTTATCCATAAAGAAATATCTGTGATACCTAGTTTGTCAAATATCATATGAGTACGTTCTTGATTATTTAAATGATCATAATTCTGAAACGCAATAAAAATATGCCGCGGTGCAGAAACACCTTGTTGTGATGCTATATGCCATGTAAACTGACCATTAGTGTTACTTTGTATACTATCCGTGCTTGTTGTCAACCATGACAACAGGGATTTACCACCTGCAATTTTTGTTCTTCTGCGATCATTGGAGTCATCACCAGCATCCACATGGAAAATTTTGTTAATACTACTTTACCAGCATCACCAGCAGGTCTCCACAGAGCATCGTTGTCATCACCTTTTCTTACAAAAACAACCGTGTGTCTAGCTCCAAAAATAACTTTTCTAACATTCCTACAAAATCCAAAAATATGCGATAGTGGAATTGTACATGAAAAACTTCTATTGGCTCCTAGCAACATATTTTTACGCATTGCAAATCCCAAGTTGAAATTTCGGTTAGCACCATGAACTACTGGTGTCACATCAGTGTCAGCGTTTCCGGCAAAATTTCTTGGTCGTCTTATATTATACGGATCGCTTTCAGGGTGACCAGTATTATCTTTTACAAACATCGTCATGGGACCTGCTGATCTTGTATAATTATCAGAATATCTTGCCAATCCTATTATTGTTGTAGTAACGTTGACATCTTTCTGAATCGATTCAATATTTTTTCCATCAATCATATATGTGGTGCTATCAAATAATGACATAATACCATTGTTGACAAAACCAACTTTTACTGCATCTCCGTAATTAGTATCATCCGTTTTTACAATTGTACCTTCTACCTCAATAAAAGCCTCAGCGGGTAGAAAGTATCTACTTGTATCATGAACTTGTAGTTCAATTTTTCCACGTTGATCTGGTAATCGTGCATCATAAGAATAAAACTGATAATCACGTACAGACTCATCTTTAAGGACAGGTGCTTCCATGTCAAATGCTGTGTCAGACATGCGCTTGAACATTTTATTGTAATTATTTTTGTCTAACAGGTTGATTACCGCGTTCGGGAAATTCCGCTTCCTGATATTAAACTTGAGATATTATTTTCTGATTCACCGAGTCTCTGATCTGCTAACGCTGCCAGCTTTTTATTTGCAGCTTGGTTTATTATTTTACTGACATCTGCGGGCATCACTTCAGTACTTGGTAATTTTACTGGTTGTCATTTTCGTCGTATTAATCGTGCTAGTCTATCTTTGATCACTGAGAACGCCTTACCAGCAACATTGATAATTGCACCAGGAGCTTTTTCACAAACAACATCGATAGCTTTCATCGATAATTGTTTTGCATCAGGTGTTACTTTTGGGGCTATCCTTGTAAATAATCCCCGTACATCGCCAAGCCCATCTCCGTAAGTTGCTCTGTAGACTGGTAGTCATGAATTCACTACTCTGACCGGTACAGATCTACGATAATTATTGTGTATAATCATCTTATTTTATTTACCATTTATCTAATCATGGTGACTAATCATCAAGTTCATCAATAAGTTCCCTGTAAACACCGATATCCATGATGCAGCCGTGAAATAATTGCTGGCAAATATCAGCTGCTTCATTAATTATTTCTGGTGAATTATTTCCGGCTCGATTTCCTCCTATAAGAACTTCTAACCGTCAGACGTCATTGAGGATATTGTCAGGACAAATAATATTACCTCCGAAACCACTACCAGTAGCACCAGGTGCATCATGAAATTCTTTTTCTGGAGATTGCGGTCGAGGAGGTTGTTTTTTTTTCTGTAGTTGAGGAATCTGTGATGACATCAAAATAAATACAAAGGAACATAATATGGATCCAGTGGAAAACCATGATGAAGAACAGATATAATTATTTGAAATGTTCAATAATTATAAAGTTGTCTCAGATAATTAAACACTACCATGCTTTTTGTCTCTATGGTCAACTAATATGCTGACCTTTCCCTATATAGTCAAACACTAATGACCTTCTTATAGTCAAACACTACAATGAAATTCTTATAGTCAAACACTATAATGACATTCCTCTTAGTCAAACACTATGACCTTCTTATAGTCAAACACTATAATGAAATTCTTATAGTCAAACACTATAATGACATTTCTCTTATATGTATGTCCAATGTTTACTTGACATTTCATATGCCCTTTGACCCGCTTCCCAGCTCGGTCACTTCAACCATCCAGACTTTTCATGCACATATATGTTGTCACCTTCCTGGCGGTCTTTCATCACTATTGCTGTGGCCTCTGGCTACACCTAGTCAGTCTGCACACAGTTATCCACACCTAGACACTCATACCTAGTTATCCACAACTAGTAATCCACGCCTAGTTATCCACACCTAGTTAGCTGAGTATGAAAAGAAACAACTTTCCAAATAGTCTGCTTTCTGTGTACATGTATCTAGATTAAAATATCTGAGCATTTCAAATGGATTAATGCTAACACACCTGAAATATTCCTTATGTATGACTGTGACGTACGAATGGCATACCAAAAAAATAGAAATCTAATATACTAAAACTCTAATTCATACATAATACGTCTTCAATATTAGTTATAATAGCGACAAGATAACCTACCAACAGGAGTATTGCATATGTCTTCATATCCCTGTTAATAATTCGAATCATACCATCTCTCGGTACCAAATTACATAAGCCATACACTCTTGATGAATTAAACTACAAGTATGATAAAACAATGCAAACATATAATACAACATTGAACGTATTTTGCAAAACTGAACATTACTTAAAAAGAGTTGATTAAAAGAATATAATTCACCCAACTCGTTGGCTCAAACTAAGTAAGACATAATGGCGATCCCACCCCGACAGCTAAACACATAAAGAGCTTCCCTCTAATGGCTGTGTCAGTCAAAATCCCTAAGTAACATATATAGTCACGTGCGTTAACATGTATTACGCACGTGCC
Organism: Sinohyriopsis cumingii; assembly: GCA_028554795.2. Taxonomy (NCBI): domain Eukaryota; kingdom Metazoa; phylum Mollusca; class Bivalvia; order Unionida; family Unionidae; genus Sinohyriopsis; species Sinohyriopsis cumingii. The sequence continues at coordinate 38,224,642 of CM068831.1, read as the reverse complement.
GTGCGAGCAATGAAGACATCACGTGATGCAAAGAAAAAGTATATTTACAAGATACTATGGTGCGCAAAACACGTCAAATACTGGAATTTATGGTGGTCTAAGCAAGCCATATCAGGTATTTCATAACATGCGGAGAACTCACCCCATGAAGAACTCACCTTGGGAAAACTCGCCCCATAGAGAAGTTGCCCTGGGAGAACTTGCCCCAGCGTATCTGGAGAAGTCGCCCCGGAGTAGTTGGAGAAGTCGCCCCAATTGGTTGGAGAAGTCACCCCAAAACTTGTCACATAGATAACCTTTTTAATATTTTTCTTTGAAATAATAAGTTATTGATCGTAATTTGAATTGTTCAATTACCTGTTGAGAATATATTTCATCCTGGTTTACATTTGCACTGTAATTCAAAGATTTAATGAAAAAAAATGAAATAAAGCGAAGATAACAAATTAAGAGAGGTAAAGAAATGGTGTTAAACCTCTCACATAGAAGATTAACATATAATGACTATATACTGTTAGGCAAATGACTAAAATTTTGTCCCAAACCAAAATGTCACAATAAATTTAAATTAGCTGAAGAATTTTTTTATTTTTGTGATGCCTAAGATTAAAAGATTTTTTGATAAAGCATACAACAATTCAGAGAGTAAATCAAATTCTTTTCATTCTAAAAAAAATGGGTTATTTTAACAGAATTAAATCATCTTTAACACCACCTAGTGGATGTGATTCATATTTAGATTTTTATATATACGAGATCACAAAAGAGACATTAACTGGTAATCATAAAAAGCAATATCATAGTAATATTTCTAAGGATGAAATTAAGTCTTTATATAATCTAATGAATGATGACAGTATAGTAATTAAAAAGGATGATAAGTCAAACACTATTATTATTATGAATCAAGAAGATTATGTTAAAGAAGTTGAACGTCAATTAAGTGATGAAAAATACTAAAAACATATTAACAAAAACCCATCAACAGAAATTAAATAAAACATGTCAACATGCATTAATGAGATCGCTAAAAATAATAATTCCGTATATGAGGAATTTGATACTTTCCCTCCTAACATACGTACACCTCAATTCTACATAGTACCCAAAACTCATAAAAATCCTGACTATAATTTACCTTTAAATTATCCAGGACGACCCATTGTATCAGGTTGTAATTCATATACTAAAAACGAATCCAAATTTATTGATAGTGTTTTACAACCTTTAATGAAATCACTTCCTTCATACATTAAAGATACAATTACTTTTATTAAAAATTTGAATTCTATTCCACAGCTATCTGATAACTCAATCCTGGTATTATTAGATGTAACATCACTATATACCAACATTCCGCATGCAGATGGTATTGAAGCAGGTAAATATTTTCTTGATAACAATCCTAATAATAGCATACTATCTAGTGAAGATATTTGTAAAATAATGAAACATATCTTGGAAAATAATTATTTTCAATTTAATAATATGAATTATATACAAATAATGGGTACAGCAATGGGTAGTCCTATGGCTCCTTCATACGCTTTCCTTTTCATGGGTAAATTAGAAAAGAATTTTCTTCAAAACGAAAAGTTTAATCCGTCTGTTTGGTTCAGAGTTTTAGATGACATATTTATGATCTGGAACCATTCAACTGAAGAAATGAAAAAATTTATTGATCGCTTAAATTATTTCCACCTGATGATTATATTTACTTATGCTGTATCTAGTATGCATGTTTCATTTTTAGATGTAAATTTAATAAAACATATTGATAACACTCTCTCTACAAATATTCATGTCAAGGAGACTAAATTCCACCAATATGTGGAATATTCTTCATGTCATCCCATGTCATGTAAAAACGGTATGCCATATAGCCAGTCCAAAAGATACTTGTCAAATACAAATTTCGTTGAATAAATTACAAACATATTTCCAAAACAGAAATTATCCTACACATATAATTCATTCTGCCCTGAACAAAGCCCGTAATCTTACCAAACATGAGGCTTTAAACATAGCAGAATGTAAAATAGAGAGAGATGTAATTCCTTTCACAATACAAAATATATAATCCTTCATAATATAATATAGGTCGTATAATTAATAAATAGTATAGTCCCCTAAATTTATCAGACAAAACCAGCATAAAATCACTTTGCAAAAATAAACCAATTCTCGCTTATAGAAGACCCAAGAATTTGCAAGATTTTTTAATTAGAACTAAACAGACAGAAAAAAAGAAAACAATTTTCGTCATCTAAAAGTAACATACACTGGTGCTCTCAATGTGCAAATGTATGAGAAGGTACTTCTTTCAGTAGTGCTAATACAAAAGAGGTATTTTCTCTACGTGATAACACGAACTGCATATCAACCGATTTGATTTATTTTATAACCTGTAAAAAATGTAGCATGCAATATGTTGGACAAACACTTCAACAAGTTTCTAAGAGAATGAATAATCATCGCTTTCATATAAAAAAATTATAGTGATCCTCAGTTTTCCTTTAATATTTCAACACACTTTAACGCCAATAATCACTCTCTATTCGATTTTTCTTTTATGCCAATAGATATTGTGCATGGTGACATGAATAGACTCATAAAAGAAACTTATTGGATTCATAAGTTAGATACTTTGTATCCTAATGGACTTAATGCCAATGCACTGTATAAAATTGTATAATTTTTTTTTAAATTGCTATATTGTATATCCTTTATAACAATATAATTATATGTATGACTGTTTGTCTCTATTTTATTTTATTAATTTATTAATTCAAGTTTTATTAAAGACTCGTGTATCTTTTAGATCATGTCACACACACACACACACACACACACACACACACACACATATATATATATATATTCAATGATGGATGAAAATGGGAATTTCAGTGGTTCCAACCTACATGAATATGCATTCTGTCCCTCCTGTAAATCTGGCAAGAATGAAGACTGAATCATATTAAATGCAAATACACCATCACTGAAATCCATGTTCCTAGAATCTGTATTAAATGTGGATATAAGGATATATGTGCCATGACAGTGTTTACCAAATATATAGCCAAAAACATTATCTCTCTCCCATTTAAGGTAGCACATAATTTTTCAGATCTAGTTAAAATAATGTTCCATGAGTCAGAAATCACACATATAGACAAAAACTACTTGCATAGTGCCCCTAGCTTTGGGTTCTCCTTGAGGGTGGAAGGTTAAGTCCACAATAAATATCGCCATTCTCACTGAAATCTTCTTCTGAAGTCAAAATTCCAGATGAAATTTTGCAGATCTCCTGGTTTGTCCTAAGCTGACTTCTCTGTTCTGTCAAATGTATGGCTGAATGTTGACTATCCCTTCAAGAGTGGAGGGCAGTGCAATCAAACTCAATAATGGAGCTCAATTCTACACTCACGAAAGGTAAAGGCTGTGCTGGTACTCTGGATGGCACTTCCCCTCCTCCTATGATTGGGGTGGGTGGGGGTAGTCTTAATCCCAACAGGCTTATAAATACATAAATGCCATCCTCATCTTACTAGACACACCATCTTATTGGGGATGATGCAGCTCCTCCCTCTTTTATTCCGGTGTGTGTGTGTGTGTGTGTGTGTGTGTGTGTGTTTTAATTCATGTGCACGTAATACTTAAATGATGAAATTATATTAAATGATGATTATTATGGTAGTCAAAAAAATGTTAAACAATTTCATATATAGTTTGTTAATAAAATGGTAAGTTCTCATAAAATATCATTGTGTCATATCCCTGTGGGTGTAAAATCGGCCTTTTACCAGAATAGCAATAACAACAATTAATTCCTTACAATTGATATGGCCCATAAGCTCAGTTGTATCATGACTACTGTACCCGTGACTAAAAAGAAGCTATTTATCTGAATTATAAGACATTGTATTTATTATTATAATTATTTATCTATTTTAAGGATTTAAACATTATTTGAAACGAATCTTAAATTTAAAAAATCAATGGACTGCTTAACTGAAATTTGTGGCTGCCGTGCATTCGTTTTATATGTATTTAAAATCTCGAGAAATCGCAGTCACTTGATGAACAGTAATTGTACAATTTGCCACTCTGCAGTGGTATACTCTTCCCCCTCTAACAAGACTACTGATCATAGGGAGACAACTCTGTCAAGCAGGCTATATTGATAATGTTTCTATAGGTTACATCTTAAATATATATGCATATATAAACATATAGCCTATTAGTCAATTGTGTTGTTTTTACGCTTGATTGCAAAAGATTGGGCTTGAGTCTAGTTGATTGTGATACATCGTGTTTCTGACACAAGGAATAACTTGAAGTGTCAGCATAATCTGCTATAACTGCATCATCGTCACTATAAAAAAAAAAAAAAAAAAAAAAAAAAAAAAATCCACCGGAACTTAAAGAAATTTGCATTCGTGTAACCCATGGGTCAGTGACTCAATAAACATACCACTCACGCTGGTTTAAATTTCATTACTGAGGACTACGTTCTTGATCAGTACATAAGCCAAAGAAAAATGACTGACAGAGAGGCCAGACAGAGGTTGCTGAAAGATGAGGAAATTTCATCAGCAACATTCGGAAGCTATGGTGATGATGATATTGACAGATTGGTGAAAAAGAAAAGAGCACGTGCGAGGTAGTTACTTCCGACGGTTACAAAATTTGATATACTGGCTAGATTAATAATGAAAATTGTTAGTCGATCACAACTATTTTCTCTAGTCAGTCTCGACATTTTGTTTGTCAGTAAGACGTCGACTCAAACAATATGGACATTACAGTAGGGTTGGCGTTTAGTCCAACAAGTACACTCCTTTCCAAATAACAAAACATATTACGCAAGGTTTGATGGGCATAATAATTCTCTCTGATTAAGTTTAAATGTCAGATAAAACAAAAATTGTGACAATTGTGTGACCATGGTCGTCAACAAAACAGCGCCATTCCCCCCCCCCCCCCCAGTCCTACAATGTAAGTCATCGATCCTGATATTTATATTTCGAGTGTTGACGCCCAAGACATAAATATCAAGGTCAAGGGCTTGCATTGTAGGACTACCCCCGCCAATTTAAAAATCATTGTGTAGTATGACCCATAGAGTTTGTACACCCCCCCCCCCCGATTCAAGCAGATGCCCATGTTTGTGATTAAATGGGTAGGATTGTGTTCTGATTTGTAACTAATGGATAATCATAAATTTTCTTGCATAATGAATAAAAGCTGAAATCACATGATTTTAGTTTTTCCATGGAAAAGGTCTGATATATTGAATCATATACATGATTGTCTTTTAGTAAAGTAGGTCTCCACCTTTTTTTTCTTCTGACACTACTGGTAGCGAATCCATCCATAACATATATGTAATAATAAATCTTAAATACAGATGTCAGACATGGTTAATTACCCATTTTATAGATGTTGAGTCCTTCAAACTTAATTTCATCTCCAGTGACCAGTGATTTTGGCATTTCATATGTGAAAAATTCTTGAAACAGAGCATCTTTCATGGCATTATTGTCACTGTGCCCCACTAACCTCTATATCCACACAAGATGAACAAATATGATCCAGACTTGAGCACCTTCAAGATTTGAGGCAGTTGTCCTTTTCCATAACATTGAAAATATGTGAACCATTTGCTAAGATGTCAGAGTTTATTTTAATATATCTCCATGATGTTACTACACATATTGGAGAGAAAATGACTGTTTGCACTGCCCTTATATTTATTTAATTTTTGATAAATTCCACTGACATGCTGGCATCTCTGATTCCCAGGTTCTCAGTGATTTTGGATGGTATTTTTGTGACAACTCCTAATGGCTTCAAAGCAATATTGTTGATGTCCATGTTAGATGCTTTAAGTTGTCCAGTTTAATCTTGAAAAATCACAGGTTGGCATGGGTCACTGTCAGCAACAACCCTGCTTGTAAACTCAGATTTGCTTTGGTTGCAGACCTGTTTCAATCCATGATGCTGCATTGGGTCTCTGCCCTCACGTCTGTAAATGTTAACAGACATTTAGTATGCTCTCAAGTGTAGCTTCTAAGTGACAATACAAAATTGATAAGTACTTGTTTGTTTGGTGAATCCTCAAATGCATGAAGTGCTTCAGCAGGATGTCCATGTATTGAACTGTCCATCTGAGTTTGTAACAGCAGTGTTGAATAAAACAGTAGTTGGTGTCCAGTGCAGTCTAACAACAATAGCTTAATGTGGCAGTGCAAGCATTACAACTGATGTGACCCAATGCATTCCAGGTCGTGTTGTGAAATCCAGATTGATGATGCAGGTTTCCCATGTGCTTGGAGCCATCGATGCAAGTTCATCTTGCATAAAGACACCTTTTAAATGTTTTAATGACTTTATCATTTTGAGTAAATCAGAATTGGTCAATGGGCATACTACAGTTATCAATAGCAAGGTTGAAGATCGCTTCCGGTTGGGAACCTTTGGCACTGATGACTAGATAGTCAAAGGCCTTTTTCTTTTTTCGTTTGTCTGTAAGATGTTATACAGCCACCAGAGTCATCTGACAGGGACAGAGAATAAGAAGCTTACCACATCCTCTGCGAGTGTTCTATAGTGTTCTGTATGTGACATCAGTTATAATCAATGCCCCAGGCATTAACATTCAAATATGTTGGTTTTGAGGTCGATTGTCATCTTACTGGGACCACTCCGGTGGCCTAGTGATTAGAGCATCTGCCTTGGATGCAGGAGGTCGTGGGTTTGATACCCGGCTGAGTCATACCAAAGACTTACAAAAATGGTACTAACAGCTGCCTCACTCAGCATTACGAGGTTAGTGTTAGGACTGGTCAGCTTGGTGTCAGGATAATGTGACTGGGTGGGACATCATGCTACATGTCTGGGACATGATGCTTCAGTGCTAGGCAATTCTATAAACTGCCACACTGCAGACATCGTAGCAGTATGACTGAAAAATTGTTAAGGATACATTAAAAATCCAAATCACACATACACATCTAACTGGGATTTACTTTTGAGATGTTAAATATATTGTATCGTAAGAACTTAAAAGAATAAAATAATTACAATACAATTTTTACACATGCAAAACAGTTTGTAGACTTTTTGTTCAGTGTCAGTTTTGCTTAGAATTTAGATTTTTGTTATTCCAAATTTTCACTTTGGGAGGACCTATATGAGTCCTGTAAAAGGTACAAATATATAATTGCAATTTCTTGTTCCTGCACACAGAAATAAAGACTGGCATTGTAAAAGCAATTAAAACGTTTATTGTTAACATCATAGTCACTGTTATCACAGTTTTCAAGTGCCTTTAATTATATTGGTAACAGTGATATACTTTCACATGCTCTGATATATTGCAAAGGAGATTAAAGAGAACTCAGACATGTATGACCATTGTATTGATGCAGTCATAAATCCTATCACACTATATCAGTCGGATTTGGCACTATGATCATATTGATAAAAAATATAGATACAGTAGGTGATATTGTATAGATTTTAGATAACATCCACCCCGTACCCTCATAAATCACAGTGGATACTTTACTAACTTGCAATTCCTTAAAGTGGCTTGGGATGCAATGAAACATGTCTTGGATTGATTTAAGCAGATTGGAGTGTTGCTTTCTTTGATATTAATGCAGTAAAGTGTGGGCTAATCCAGTTGATATCTGTTTCATCCAACAATTATTGATTTGTTTTCTAGACTGTTCACAAAGAAATTATTAAATATTTTAACTCTTGTTTCATGGTCTGTACTATATCCCCATTTAAAATGGGTAGAAGAGCCATGGGAAGCTGAGTGGTCTAAGGTGCTCACCTTTACTGATTGCTGATATCTCTGTGTGGGGTTAAGTCACAGGCTGGACTAATGTGGAAATGTCAGAAAGCTTGCCAGTAGCTTGCCATGGATCAGTGGTTCTTCCTGAGAATTTCCCAGGTTCTTCTTCCACCAAATAAACTGGCTGCCATGTATAGCCTATCATGTCCTGAAAAATGGCATTAACCAAACAGTTGGTGGATCTTAAGATGTCTTTATAGACTCTACCATGTCTTCAGTAAGTTTCCATCATTCCTTTGAATAGCCTTGCTTGTTTTATGTTGGGATCATGATCAGTCATAGGGTGTTGATGACAATCATATAATTTGTGTTCATGTTTTGATAGATATTTCTATTGTTTTCAAAATGAGACTTGAGGTCCATCGGAATTGTGAATGTTTTCACAAATATGAGCCCGACTGGGAAATTTAAAATTTATTTTACATACTGTAAGTTCAGAATTTTTTACAAACTAAAGGGTGTTGAACATTTAAATAAATCAGTAGCCTAGATTATGTTGACTCCTTAGATCCCTTGATACATCCAGTATAGTAATTTCTCCCCCATAGTGAAGGATGCAGACTTTCTGACAAGTTTTGATTGGGAAATTTTTGTACTCAACTTGGGGAAACTGGACAGTTGTTGGGAATGGAGGAAATGTTTTTCACCAAAACAGGGTCATAAAAATCCTTGGCTTTGGTTTTAGTTTTATTTGCTTCTTAAATGCTTTGTTGGACTGTACATTCAATGAATTATTATGAAACTGCTGGAAAGTAATTAAATCTGCTCTGGCCTTCTTGTTTAATTGGGTATTTGTCTATAAAGGGCAAAATTTTATATAGTGGACAAGTTTCACCTAGTACCATATTTGTAATAAAATTAATTATGAACTAAATGTTAGCAGTGTTGTTTTGTTGGGAAATTCACCATCATGTTTGTTTGATCTCCAGCATTTTTGCTCTTATCTTTAGCTTACAACATGTTGTCAAACAGAATGTATTCCTGATCATAGAGGCCAGAATTATGAATGTTTCATCTGGCATATGTCATATCTGTACTATGTTGTGTTCTGTAATTTTTCAGCAAAACTGTATTGTTTAATTTTTCAGATGTCGTGCTTGTTTGTGCATTGGTTTTGCTGTAATGCTTATAATTGGAGTGGGAGCTGTACTGTTTTTTACCACAAATAGTGTAGAAAGCCCCATACCATCACCAGTGCCAAGTGGAGTCAGCAAGTTTTTACATGCAGCAGTTGCATCTGATGTGACACTATGCTCTGAAGTTGGCAGGTAATTCTTGAAGACGAGAAAATACGCATTCTTCAAATACATCACTTGATCATAATACATTAGGAGAATAGCCTTTGCAAATTCAGATTGAAAAAAAATAAGAGTTGACTGAAAAGAAAGAGAAAAGCTTAAATATGTACATTTTATTAGAATTCTTTGCAAATTTTTCAATGTTTTTATAAGAAATTTTGAAGACACTCAAAGTGGGTTGTTCATGATAAATAATCCATTGTTGTTTCTCCACCAAATACTTTACCCAAGAACATTAACATTTGGGATTACTCCCTGCTACTTCTGAATCCAGCCCTACCTGAAAAACAAGCTCCATCTCTAGAATGAACTACTTTTAACACAGATTGGTAGCCCGCTGTGCATGAATCCCTCTCACTGTCCATGGATGGATTTGGGAAACTTGAAACTAGGCATACAAGATTACCTTATGTCTGTACTGTCCAGCTCAGCTTGCAAGTTATGTATCATTTTCCCTGTGCTGTATTGACTGTGGACCAGCTAGTCCAGCCAGCTGGACAATCAGTGTACGGTTTCATCAGTCATGAGTCTGTCATCTCAGGTGAACAGTATGTCACTTAACATTTCCTTCACTGATGGCATCCATTGCCCATCAGAATACCCCATGGGCTGGCCGGTTGACCAGTCAGACAAACCATATATGAGTACATGATGAGCTAGACTCCCATTTGGAATCGATTTTGCCAGTACTACTAGTATATCCAAATGTAGAACATTTTTATGCATCAGGATGATTTATCATTGTTATTGCTGCATGGAATGCTTTAGCCCTGGATGCAGAGCATACAGGCAGAGTGGAATTTCGAGGTTGACAAAGGGGCTGACACAGACATGACTGAATTGTCCAATCCAACCATGTAAAAGATGGGATTTAGCTTTAATGCAGCAGTTGAAGAGAGATGCAGAATTTTACCATTCTTGTTATGACTTCCTCCACAGGCAGTCAATCCTACATGCAGAGTTTAAGCCTTGGTGTATGTGGACAATATTGGTGAACATGTCCTTATGAATTTCACCACAATCATCAAAGATTTGAGAAATTACTGGGCATCTCTCTGATAAAATTTGTGATCACACTAACTTGAAGGCCTTTTAAGTGAGTCATTTGCTTACCACTCTGCTCCATATCATATACCAATTTATATTATTCAGTTTTACCTTGCCTAGACAAGGATTTTGCTGTTTTTAGTATATCTTCTTCACTATGTTATAAAAATTGACAGAAAAGTGTTTAATGCCATGTCTGAGTTGGTCAGGAACATCATATCAACTTCCTCTCCACTCATTATGGCATGTCTGGTGAGATCTTTCATTTAGCTGAAAAGGCCAGAAGAGGTCATGCCTAGGAATCAGTAGGTCATATTACCAAGGTGGTTAACAAGGTTTCTACCTCACAATAGCAAATGCTCTTAGGCTTCTTGTAACCTTGACTTGATAAGGATAATGCACTCATTTGGTCTTCTCCTAAACCCTACCATTGGCAACCCTGCATTCCCTCCTCTTTGGTTTACCCCACTTGTTTGGGTGTTGAATTGAGATGGCTAGAAAGCAGGCAGCAGAGGAAGTGACCTTTCAGTTATCCATGCAATCCATCAGCAACAACAGCAACTTTTTTTAAGGCTGCAGGGATGAGGGTGGCATGGGTGAAAACAAGGTTCATCCTCTCCCAATCCTCCAGTCAATGACTTGCCTTTGACCCTCGTGCAAGTACCATACACCTTCTGGTCAGTCAGATTTGGATGAAAATAATTCCGACAAACAGTTGAGTAATCCAGGTAGTTTCATGGTCTGGGTATTTGGATCTAATTCATCAAGCTGTCTCCTCTTTCATCATCCCTCTTCGTTACAGAGATCCCATGCAATCTCACAAAGGCAGATGTTTAGCAGCTGGAGACAGAGTTTTTGTTCAATAAGTGGTTGGCGGAGGTAACTCAAAATCTGGGTTTCTGCTTCATAATTTTTCTGGTTTCAAATGTGAAAAGAAAAGATCCATCATAGACTTGAGTAGACCCAATTTTTTTTCAGCCAAAAATTTAAAATGGAGATGACAAGGACTGTCAGTCAATGTGCCGTGATAAATGCAACAAATCACACTTTCAAGGATTAATAATTGCTGTCTAGAGATAGACTAAAATTCTTTGAATTTAAAAAGAGTGTAAAGAGAGATCATGTAGCTAAAGTAGGTTACATGTTTTAAGTGGCCTTGTTGTTTGCTTCAAAGGAATAGAAAAGTGAGGAGAACATGTTTATTTTGGACTGTTTATATATTTTGTTTTATTTTCCAGTATGAGTAGTTAGAGTCCATAACATGGTACACTATCAGCAGAGTAAATATTGTGATTTATCAATGCATTTTTTGTAATGAACCACCTCTAGAACTAGGATCAGATATGTTTCTCATGTATTTTGTCTCTCAGTTTGGTTGCCACATGCATAACATTTGTGTGAACCTTCATTCCTAACTCCATAATCCAAACCACAGGGTGGAAGTCAGATTAAAGGAGACTAGAAATCAAAATTTTCCTTTTACATATGTAATTCTCCACAGATTTTAATTCGACTGTCATGTTTATAATTTAAATATCGTAAGCGGGTAGTGATTTTATTGCATGGAAGATACCACGATTCCGTAAATTGCCGAGTTTTTCCGAGTTTTGATGAGACGACAGATCACATGGTACCGTGATGCAATACTAGCCAGTCCTTGAATACAAACATAAACATTGGCGAGCGAGGCAGATGGAAGGAGACCACATTTGGGTTGCACATTCAGAACTTGAATCTGCAGTCTGATACATGTATAATAGTTTATGTACTGTACTGGTCAGTGCTAAAAGAAATTTTTTAGGCACAGGCCCCGGGCTGGTGACTTAAATAAACTCAAGCCCTGACTGAAATTCCACAAGCCTGGACAGTTCATGCCTGTCAACTCTCAAGCCGGGAGAAAAACCTCCTGATTTTGGGGGTATTTCCTCATCTACATCCTGATCTCGTAATATCTCTAAATTTTTTGCAGCGAAGTCCCGATTATTACATTATGTCTGTCAATTTTCATTTGTCAGAAGAAAAAACCCAACCCCAAACCATTTATAAATAGATATAATGTATGCAGTCCATAGTCTAAACTGCCACACTGCAGACATCGTAGTGATATGACTGAAAAATTGTTAAAGCTATGTTAAAAATTAAAATCACACGCACACACGTCTAAATCTGGCACTGGACGAAATAATTAATATCACACAACAGTTTTTTTCTTTTTTTCTTCTTCAGTAAATAGAACGTGAAAATTAAACATTATTCAAGTAAATTTCAGATGTTTTTAAACAACTACAACAGTACTATAGTATAAAAAAATTAAAAGAATAAAATTGTCACCAATTAGCTTAAATGAATGACCACTGTGAAATTTTCTCTGCAAACAAAATCACATCTCCATTTTCGCCAAAGAAACTCGGCCAGTTAACACCTGACATTCCTCTACCGTATATGTAAAGTTTAATTACCATGATTAAATTATAAGGAATAAAACAAAATATACCATGCAGTATATGTGGCCCTAAAGAACTAATTTTGAATAAATATTTTGTTCAGCAAACTGTGTTACATGCATTAAGACTTAAACCTGAAGTCCATGGCATCGTAAGTAACAACAAAATAGGCATCGTTTATTTTGGCAATCAATTGCTGGTGCTTACACATTCACACACTGTCGAACATGGTTTCTTTGAAGTATGTCCGAAGGGCAGTCATTTTCACAAGATCAATGCAAGGATAAGGAGTATGTTCATTAGTCACACTGGCTTTATTGTTTCCGTACTTAAATCAAAACTTTAGCTATTTTGCAATTTAGCCAGAGCTGACCAGAATATGCAAAATGGGCTTGTCCTGGGGTAATAATAAGGCATATCACATGGAGAAAAGGTAGTCCCATGGGCGCTCTCACATTGGGGCAAGGGGTTGGGGGTTGGGTCAATAGTCCCCCCCCCCCCCCAGTTTCTATTGTCAGCCATTTAATGTGAAACTTTGACCTCTTTTCTTTTAATCGCTGCTATTTAAACTGCCCAAGGAATAGTTTTATATCAGTTCCAATCATTACAGATTACCGTTTATACATACTACATGTATACAATGATTTTTTTTAAAATTTGTAATTTTTATAAGATTACTGAAAATTGTGTTTTCTCGAAACACGACAGGTTTAGAATATTATTTTTGGCAAAGCCTCCATTTGATTAAAATCAAATCTAAATTTCACCTTGGACAGTAGTGATTTGATTTAGATTGTGCCGTGTTAAGGCATATATGTCAACATCTTGAAAATACATTTACTCATTTCACCAGCGCGATCAAAGTTTCCTCAGGCAAACAATTTTTGTTTCGACAAGCCTGACGGGCACCTCACTTTGAATACAGGATGGGCCGGAACTAAAACCAGAGGGGCCCAGGGTGTCAGGCTATCAGATTTATTTTTAGCACTGCTGGTGTAGATACAAGATCTGTGAATTGATTGTTGCATTTTGTGGTCACTTACTTGGCCTTCTGCCTATTTTCATAACTCGCACGTTTAACACTTCCCAGGATTTAAAATATTCAACGTTATGTCTGGCACAGCGCCAACTTTTAGTCTAGGCCTAGCATTTGCGTATCCTTGAGCTGCCATTTTTTCAGAATCCCTCTCGTAACAGTCCTTTGAGAAATGTAACGAGCACATAGTGCTGTATGGTGTTGCTTTGAAATCGACTCATTTGTAATAATGTATCCATTCTTTCATTATGCCTTTATCTTTCGGAAAAGAAAAAAAATGTTGTCCACAGGCTTTTCTTAATGTTCTATTACACCCGTAAGCAACGCAAAACGGTATTGTCTTTTACTGTGGCAACTCCCACTCGGGCTGCTGGAGTCGCTACTATGACGTCACATCCCGAAAGTAACTGAATAGGCGCAGAAATTTTGCATACGAGGTCATGGAAATTCAGCTGCTAGAAGATAGGCCAATATTTTAATATTGGCATTACGGGCGCAGATGATACATTAGAATAAGGTTTTCTGCTATAGTACTTTTATTATTATTCTATATTTCCGTTGGTTTCTGGTCTCCTTTAAATGAGGTTTTCTATCTTCAGCCTCAGGTATCTTTTCCTCTTGTGGCCCACATTTCTGTGATAAGTCCAGCTCCTATTTTCTTCATTTGTCTGTGCCAGCTGCACTATAAAGGAGTATTACTCCCTCTTTTTACCTATTTTCCAAATATATTATACTCAGGTAAATTGTTTGAAGAAGAAACCAATTTTTGAAAGCAAAATATGTTTCTTTAGTAATACTTACCCATTCACCATACAAGCACATGCTTCCAAATGCTCTCTGCAGTTACATCCCTGTGGTATGCAGCAATGGTAAACTTCGTTTATGGCACAGTCCCATATCCAAGGGAAGACTTTCATTTCTGACTTTTCTTTTCTAAGCTGGTAACTGCTCTGGTGGCCTAGTGGCTAGAACATCTGCCTCGGATGCAGGAGGTTGTGGGTTCGATACCTGGCCGAGTCATACCAAATACTTACGATAATGGTACTAACAGCTACCTCGCTAGGCACTCAGCATTAAGAGGTTAGTATTAGGACTGGTCAGTCTGGTGTCAGGATAATATGACTGGGTGTAACATCATGCTACATGACTGCGGCATGATGCCCAAGTGCTAGACATTACTATAAACTGCCACACTGCAGACATTGTAGCGATATGACTGAAATTTTTTTAAAGCTACATTAAAAATCACAAACACACACACACACACACTCTAAGCTGGTAGGTAACACCATTGTTGTTAAACCAAGTCAAAATCGTTGTAATATCTTGATTTCTTTTGTTGGAGAGG
The DNA here is from genome assembly GCA_028554795.2 of Sinohyriopsis cumingii. Lineage (NCBI taxonomy): Eukaryota > Metazoa > Mollusca > Bivalvia > Unionida > Unionidae > Sinohyriopsis > Sinohyriopsis cumingii. The sequence continues at coordinate 38,209,599 of CM068831.1, read as the reverse complement.
GCTGGATTTGCAACATTGTGAACCTGCTGAACTTAAACTTGTTATGATTGGGTACTAATATTGAAAAACAGCTTACCTTTGAAAATTTTGTATTTCTTTGCATTATTAATGTCTAGAATAGTTGTAAAAACAAGTGTTTCAGATTTGATGAATTTATGCATAATCATGTACATTGTGTAATCTGATCATGTTTTGCATCCGTCCAACTTTGTTTCTTTCTATTTATACTCCAATTCCTTATTAATAGCCCCTTTTCTCTGGTCTTCTTAGCACCACTAAATAGATACACAATAATGGAGGAAATTGGTTGCTGAAATGTCATGATAAAAGAAATTAAATGTGGCTATGCTGGTGGGATAAAGTCTCACAAATTCATTTTTTTTTTTTTTCTTCATAGGCTGCTGCAGGAAAATGAGAGAATAGTTATATACTCATGCATAAATGAATTAATATTGTGAACAGAAGAAAGCTGCATACACATTTTTGTTAATTGCACATTTATGATTGTTTTAGAATTTATTTATATTGGGGTCCATACTGGACTCAAATTGAGATGAAATGACCTCTCATATGCTTGAAAAGGGTGAATGTCATGTCTCATAATGCTAATTAATTTCCATCTCACAGAAGTGCAGGTAATTCTTTCACAAAATTAACAAAATTATTAAAAGATACAATAACATCTCTTTAACCTAATAACCTGCCTTGGCGGCTGGTGTGGTGAGGAGAATTCAGCATGACAGTCTGTGAAATTTATTATTTGTTTCCAGACTGAAAATTTTGTTTCATTAGGTTGTACTAATTCATAGGTTTATATTTAAAATTAAAATAAAACAACATTGACCCATTTGTTTTGAAAGATCATATGTTAAACATAAATTGAATGATTTTTAAAAAAAAATATTTATATTTGCTTTAGTTTTTCTTGCAAGTTAATCAGAGATGGGGACACCATTATCTGCAATTATTGATCAAATGTATGCGCTTTCTGTTCAGTTTTTATTTCTTAACCATAAACTTCACCAAGCAGCAAATCTCAAGGATCTTTCCACACAACCTTATTGCTGATTATCCTTGGAATACTTATTTTATTATTATAATTAATGATAATTTCTGTTATTTGCATCTTTATCTTCTGCACATAACCAATTTTTCCATTCATCTAAATTTCTGATTGTCATGACATCAGCTTGTGTACACACAATTTTTCTTTGATCCACTCACATATTTTTGTGTTCTCATCTCTCCTTTATTCCTGATTTTACTAGATGCTGTATGAAAAAAATGAATTTATTTACTTTTATTAACAATTTGCATGTAAACCTTCACAGAGTAATAATTTAATCCTGATTTTTATGTATGGAATTTCATCTACTTCTCAAGTTTCATATGTGAATTTTAATGACAGGAATCATTTAGTTTCAAGCAAAGTTACAGACCTGTATAATCATTCATTTGATACAAAAGTTAATCAGAATGTACAAAATGCTTTGCATTTCCTTTTGAAAAGAAATAGACACAAAAATGGATAGTGTACTAATAATAACAAAGCATTCAACAGCAAAGGTCAGTCCATTTTTTCTGCCTATACCGCCCTCCTCCTAGTAGAAAAAACAAGCTGGCTGAATCTCTCTTTTTGGAGCAGTTTCCGAATCTCCTGGAGTATGGAAATTCGATAGGTGGCAACCTGATCATTCTTGGAGATTTCAAATTTCACTTTGACTGTCCCAGAAGCCCAAATACATCAAAACTCATAGATTCCATTAATGTTTTCAAATTCAAACAGTCAGTTAACCAACCCATCAATAAATATGGTCACATTTTAGACTGGATTCTTCATAGACCTGATGATAACATTCTGCGGTCCTCCCTGGTATCCCATGACCTTGCATCAGATCACCTCTGCATTATATGCCATCTTGACATATCAGTCCCTAACCCTCCACCTTTATCTGCTACTAAGAGAAACCTCTGTATGATAAATAGAACCAAACTAATGCACGACATCCAAGCAAACCTTGCAACTTGCTTACCTTCTACAGTAGAACAACTCGATAACTGCCAGCGTTCATTGCTCGACAAACATGCCCCAGCTACCAAGTGCAGAGTATCAATTCAAAAGGGTTCTCCATGGTATATCAGTGTTAGTGACCAGCTTCGCACTGCTAAAAGAGACCGCCTTAAAGCTGAGAGGCTTTGGCTTTCCACCAGACTCACTATTCATAAGCAAATCTTTGAAACCACTAAGAAGAATGTCACAAATATAGTCCATGCAGCGAATCAACCCACTACACTACTAAGATCATGGAAAGTTCCAGCTGCAAAGAGCTCTTCGAGATTATTAAGAAGCTAATGTCAAGGAACAAATCTACACCACTTCCAAATACCTTCTCTCCAGTCGACCTTCCGGACATGTTTGCAAATTTCTTCCGTGACAAAGTACAAACCATTAGAGATAAGCTTGACACCACAGTTTCAATTGACTCTTCGTCACCATACAGTTGGGATACAGAATTTGAGCGGCAACCATTAACACCATTTGAACCTGTCTCTATGGATTTCATACATACAATCATGATGAAGAGTGCACCAAAGTCATATGAACTTGATCCAATTCCAACATCACTGCTGCTTGAGTGCTTAGATCCAGTATTGCCTTCGCTAACTGATGTTGTTAACACCTCTCTCTCATCCGGGGAATTCCCATCATTTTTCAAAACTGCCATTGTAAAGCCTCTGCTGAAGAAACCAACACTAGACCATAACGATTTGAAGAACTACTGCCCAGTTTCTAATCTCCCATTCATATAAAAAATCTTAGAAAAGGTTGCTCTATCCCAGCTTATATCTCATCTGAATTCAATCAGTCTTTTTAGCAATGTACAATCTGTATATTGCCCTTGCCATAGTACTGAAACTACTCTTCTAAAAGTAGTTAATGACATTCTCTCTGCACTGGATAACGGAAAGATTAGTCCTCACCCTCCTTGATTTGTCTGCAGCATTTGACACAATAGACCATGATATATTACTTCACTGTCTCCAGCATGTATTTGGCATTCATGATACAGCCTTACTTTGGTTCAAGTCCTACTTGGTCAACAGGACACAAATTGTATCTGCAAATGGAATACACTCCAGTCCAGTTGATATATGTTGTAGTGTTCCACAGGGGTCTGTTTTTGGACCTGTTCTCTTCATTCTATACACTCAATCGCTCTCAAGTGTCATAGATCATCATCCAGTATCTCACCAATTGTACGCTGATGACACCCAAATATACAAATCTAGCCACCCAGCTGAAGTTGATGCTACCGTCCAAGGTGTAGAGAGGTGACATGTAACGAGCTGCAGATGATTGATGATAAAACTAAGGCCATTCTGATCACAGCACAAAGACTTTCTCATTCACATCCTTTACTTCAAACAATAAATATCAGCAACACCAACATTAAATTCACACAATCAGTACAAAACCTAGGTGTTACTCTGGACAGTACTCTCACATTGCACGAAACATGTCATGAACATATGCAAGGCTGCATATCTGGAGCTGAGACGCATCAGCTCAGTTCACAAATATCTTTCAGTTGATGCCACTAAAACACTTATGTGTTCATTAGTACTTTCAAGACTGGACTATTGTAACTCAATTTTGTCTGGATCATCTCAATATCTGCTCCAGAAACTTCAAAAAGTTCAAAACACAGCTGCTCGGATCCTACATAGAGTACCACGATCAGAGCACACCTCCCCGCTGCTCTGTACCTTACACTGGCTATCCATTCCATTCAGAATGAAACACAAAATTTGTTCTCTGTGCTACGTTTCACTGTCGGACTCTAGTCCAACATACCTATACGACTTTACCCATGTGTACACACAAGCAAGATACTTACGCTCCTCATCTGACAATCGTATACTCATTATTCCCACTATGAAAACGAAGTCATATGGACAGTGTTCTTTTGCATACCAGGGCCCAGCAACGTGGAATGAATTGCCCTCTGAACTTAGACACAAAGACACAGTGATCCCATTCAAGAGTGCTCTCAAAACTCACTTATTTCAACTGCAAGAACAAGCTTAAAGACCTGATGTTTCCTACCTTAAATATTCTCAGCATATTTTTTTTATGTTCTCTAATTTCATGGTGTTTGTTTTTATAATCATGTCATTATATGTTTTTTATCTTATAGGTGTTGTCTAATGTTGTAAAGTGCTTAGAGCTTCTAAAGATTAGGTGCTATACAAAATCCTCATTATTATTATTATTATTATTAAAGGGGTGACATGATGGGGGATAAATGTCTACTTGAAGAAAGGTAAGGTCGGCTTAATTTCATTAGTATAGTTGGGGAAGACAGGCATTTGGGCAACTATTTATCAGAATTTACCTAATCATGGACCGTACATATAAATTTCAAGCGTGTTTCAGTATGATATTATATTAGGTGTCCATCTTTTAGAAATTGCACAGCCTCCAGAAGTACTGTAGATCTTTTTGTTGCTAAAATGCACGAGCAATCATGTGTAAAGGAAGAACAATGTTACATTGGTACATGTCACCGTTTCCAAAACATTATGCAGCACAATTGCATGTCTAAAACCAGTTGGTTCTGAACATATTATATAAGAATTATTTTTTTATGAAACGGAAGCACAACTTGACGTTATATTCAAAATGATTTTTTTATATTTTGTAGAGACATCTTGCAGAACAAAAAAGGTAATGCAGTGGATGCTGCAGTTGCTGCTCTCCTGTGTATGGGTCTAACAGATCCACAGAGTATGGGGATAGGAGGTGGATTCTTCATGACCATCTATAACAGGTTGCTTTTAAACTGGTTTCTCGTAAATTCAGGGTGAACTAAGATCTTTAATGATAGCAGTACTTGAGATAATGACCATTCATATTTTTAATCTCAGATTTCCCATCTCCAAATACCATTTCCAAATCAGAACTTCAGATCAGTTTTTTAATACCCAAACTGCAGCTTGAACACACTGGTATGTTAAGGTCACTGACACTTTTGTAAAGTTTGATTCAAATTCTCAAACTAAAGTGTACTTGTGTGTTTGTATCAAACAAACAATTGAATATTACCCAGTTAGACAAGACATCATCTCAGCAGTCTGAGGAAGTTAAAGAAAAATGTTCAAAATTAAAGGTTGTCTAGGAGAAATCATGTCTGAAAGAAAAAATGTGCTAAAGAAATTGAAGTGAAATATAAATATGCAAGGCATTAGCTTTGGACAGAAACAGTGCCTTATCATGGTCATTTTTCAAGACTTTAACCTGTCACATGGTAGATAAGATGACCAGGTGAAGCACATTTCAATCAAAATATACTTTCAGTTATGAAGATTTAATGCATACAGTAAATTATCATATATACTCACTTACTAATTTATTTGATCAGTAAATAAACATAGACCCTGATCTGCCATCATGTAATGCACTGGCAGATCTGGATCTATATTTTTGTTCTACTGAGTACTCCAAGCAAACTACATAGACTCTGATATACTATTGCATTATATGATGGCAGATATGGGTCTGAATAGTTTAGAGGTGGATGTGACTTATAAGTGAATATGGACAGTATTCCTATTTTTATATTTAAGTTCCCATATATGTACAACTGAAATGTTCTTGTTTTGATTTGGTAGGGCTTGATATCTCAGGAAGTGGTTATATAGACAAAGTCTTTGGTGTCAGTTGTTCAGTGAACTCAGTCACAGAGATGACCGATGTCATCAGAGCTAATTGTCTTGGAAAAGTCAGTGTTTTGCCACCCCCAAAATGCAAATAAAGTTTGGAAGCCAAAATTTAGCAACCAAAGCCATATAGAAATGTTTGACTACCACAAGTTGATGATGTTGATTATTTATCTGTATAGCTTGTCATTGTTATGGCTTGTTTGGTTATAAATGAAAACTAGACTTCATTTGTCACTAATTTATTAACTGTTTTATTTCAGAGGTAGCAATGGCTTTAAAAAAATATAATTGTTGAATTTGGTGACAATGTCAACTGTTGTACTGATTTCACATATTAAGCCGCATATGATTTCACATATAAAGCCACATATGATTTCACATATCAAGCCACATGATTTCACACATCAAGCCACTTATGATTTCACATATAAAGCCACATATGATTTCACATATAAAGCCACATATGATTTCACATTTCAAGCCACATGTGTTATCACATGTCAAGCCACATATAATTTCACATGTCAAGCCACACATGATTTCACATGTCAAGCCATTATAAATATGCATGTCACACATTTATCTATAACCTTGGTTATGAAATATTTTCCAGAAAATGTTGCACAGTGTTTAATGGAGGGCAAACTTTAAACATTTCCCAAGGTAGTCTCTGATGTCATCCATATTATCCTGACAGAAGCAAATGTTCACACAAAAGAAATGTCCCGTAAAAAAGACAAACTGATTAAGCTTTTGTGGGTTACAAAATTTAAGCTGGCGTACTAGAATTTTTTCTTAGCAGCATGCTAAGTTACCATCTAATTTCGAATGTGGTTGGATCCTGTTGCTTGATAAATATAAATTATTATAAAATATTTACAGGGATGACTTTCATAAACAGCTGCTAAATAGTGGCGACATTTCTTGATTGATGGGGAATGAGTCCAGGGTCTGTCAATCTGTCATTTTCGAATGCAATTTAATCCTGTTTAACTTGAGTCCAGTGGCAAACTGCACAGACCGCAATCTACTGTCACATAATGTGCCAGCAGATCTGAGTCTATGCAGTTTGTTAGGAGTAATCAATAGCCAATGCATGATGTGATGGCATATCACAGTCTATATTGTTTTTAGTTGGACTCAACTTATCAGTGAGTATATATGGAGTACAGTGCAAATATAATATACATGTTATCTAAACTGGGTATATGGACTCGATTTGAACAAAATAAGTATAATTATTGAGATATGGATTACCTAGGGTTTGCTGTGTTTATTTCTGCCATAGGAATTGTCATTATAATGTATTTCAGATCTACTGGAGAATCACATTTTCTAGATGCCAGAGAGACTGCCCCAGATAATGCTTCAAAGGACATGTTTGTTGAGAATCCCTTACTCTCAACTTTGGGTATGTATTGTGGTTTAGTGCTGCCAAAAAATAAAATGGGAACTAGTTCAGTCTGCTCATCTGTTCCTGCAAGTGAGTATGTGTTATGGCCTTTTGCCTGTTGTATGTTGAGCATTGTCCGTATGACCATGGCCTTTTGTACATTGTGTGTTGTGCATTGACCATCTGACCATGGCCTTTTGTACATTGTGTGTTGTGCATTATCCATCCAACCATGGCCCTTTGTCCATTGAGTGTTGTGCATCATTCACAAAGATGTCAGAATTTTAGGAAAAGTCATGAACGGTTATCCATGTACCTGCTTAAAGGGAAATTATATTAAATGTGAACCTGAACTGCTTTGTTGTATTTTTGTACATGCCATCACCACCAGAGGTATAAGCACAGGATAAAGAGAAACCTAGAAATCCATGCTGACTGCATAGATTAATTTTCATTGTAATGTCAAATTTATATACTTCAAGGGTGGAGCTGTGAACAAGCTCTGGGTTATTAATTGGTTCCTTGTTGTAGTTATAGATCCAGGAATCCAGGAGACAATACATATATATATATATATATATATATATATATATATATATATATATATATATATATATATTATTTAGTGTGTGATTATTGCTCATTTAAAAATTTAAAAGGTAGTTCTCATGTTAAAATCATCAATCTTGAATCTTTAGAATTGGATGTGTCTCTGTTAATACTACACCAGTACCATAAAAGCAGGCCACTGTGATCTCGATACATTTAACAGTTTACTAAAAAAGCATTCGTGTTTATGTAATGACCGAAAATGTTTACATGCTCCATACTAACCTACATATAAGGCTCTTTTTGACTAGAGTAGTTGAAAGTAGGAATATATATCTTCATATATATCTTCATTCACTTGTAGAATTTCTGTATTACTGTCTTGGGTATTGCGACCCATTAATCTCAACAGGTTGATCACTGTGGTGGCCTAGTGGTTAGAGTGTCTACCTTGGATGCAGGAGTTCACAGGTTCGAACACTGGCTGAGTCATACCAAAGACTTACAAAAATGGTACTAACAGCTGCCTCACTAGGCACTCAGCATTTTGAGGTTAGTGTTAGGAGTGGTTGGCCTGGTGTTAGCATGATGCCTCAGAGCTAGAGATCACTATAAATTGCCACTGCAGATATCAAAATGATACGACTGAACAATGGTTAAAGCTATGTTAAAAATCCCAATCACATACACACTCTCGACAGGTTAGCTATGTATTGTAAATGTTAACTATGTGTTATACATGTGAATGAGTAGTATTAGAAGAGTGGACTGCATGCATTTCAGGTGAGACCTCAGCTGTAGAGGCTAATCAAGGTAATTACCGCTGCATGAATTCACAGTCACAGTAGCAGTAACTCTAACATTATACAAAGCCTGTAATTTACACCCAGTAAAATATAGCTTCTAGAGGTGGACAATGATCATAGCTTCGGAAGCATATTTCTTTAATAATGATTTAAGAAAATAAAGAAATACTTTAGTTTTACCAACTCATTATAGTACCTGTATTTTGTTATGCAAAATGAGTTCTCTTTTTAATTTGTTAGCCTTTTTATGTCCATTAACAATGGCCAACATTTCAAGATCACTTTAGTCTGAATTTATTTTCTGCATTAATGTAGAAACAAATCATAATTGGTGATTACCATCTGGCTTCAGAAGTGTTACATAAAAATAGCATTTGGACCATTGATGGGGCTCTTAGTGCTGAGATGCTAGGAAAAATCCTGAAGATGTAGTTGGAGAGAGGTGGGTTTGGTTTGGTGTCACACCAACACTAATAGGTGATTTAGTATGGAGCCACTGTGGCCTCTGCCTCCTTTAGTTACCACTTTTGACTTGCAGGATGGTGCATCAAGTCTGTTCTACATGTACATCCATGAGCTCACACAAGGATGGATGGGTAGGTGCTGTGGGAGATGGATATATTTCATGATAGTAAAATAATTAGAGAACTATTGAATACAGGGATAGGGGAATATGTTGCTTATATCATAAGATGAATGCATTATGCATTCAGATTACAAGAGATATTGTTCCAGGAACCAAGTGGCTAATAGAAAATACTTGGTTGAGGTTACTATAAATTGAATTAAGATAATCCAATAGGCTTCAAGATGGTCTCTTAAGTTATTCTAAATGGAAAAACTCAGATGAGTAATTTAAAGTAGGACTATGTGAATTTGCATGTGTTATATAGTGGGAAACATAAAGATGTCAGAGGTCTATGAAAAGCTAGGTGAAAAGGTTTCAACATGACTTCAATTACATGAAACTTGCACCTTAAACTGATACCAAAAATAAGTGGCTATTGTTTGACTGACCAGTCAGTTGAGTCTGTGATTTATCAGTTACCAAAATTATAGTCACATCATTTTGGTCATATGCAAAATACATTCATTTTTATCATTGAAATCATTACTTAAGCAGATATAATTGTAAATACCTTGTGATTAATTGTTCCCATTATAGCATTGTTTAAAATGTATACTCACCTGCGCAATAAGTGTAATCAGCAAAGAGCATCTGCTGTCTCGTGATGCATTGGCAGATCAGGTTCAACATTTCCTTGCTAGAAATATTGTGTAGAATGAACAACATATTCCATGATCTGCCTGAGCCAGGTGCTAAGGCATTTTGGTGTGTATGATACAGATAAATAACATATTCAGATAAACAGCAAAAACAGTCTCTACTTCATACTATAAAATTGTGAATAATAATACCTATAATTTCTTTTCCATATACACCAGGTGGGATGAGCATAGCTATACCAGGTGAAGTTCGAGGTTATTTTGAGGCAGTTGGTTGCTTTGGGAGACTGAGCATCAAGGATGTGTTCCAACCAGCAATAGACATGGCAAGGACTGGGTTCAAAGTGCCAAAGTCATTGGAGAAAGCTTTGGCAGCTAATGATCCTGTAGGAATGAAACAGAAATATGGTGAAGCCTGGAAGTATGTTCTTCTGATATGGACAGTTAGATAAAATCATTCTTATAAATTTGTTCACCAGCAGTACACATAGTGGTAACAGTTTAAAATTACTTTGGATATGTTCATAAAAATTTGAATTTGTTGCCATCTTACATGTCAGTTTTAAATGCTCAGAAATGCACAGTAAACATTTCTCAGTCATGTTGTTTAATAAACATCCATTACAATACTTTTTTTTTAAACCTGTGGAACCTCAGTATATTTTGCTTTATTTCTCTGTCTAAACCAATCTATAGATTATCTGAAGAGACATAAGAGTACATCCCTTTGCAATAGGTCATGGTCATTAGGTAGCAAGATATATGTTTAGAAGTGTATTTAGTTAATGCCTGTTAAAATACGCAGAATTTTATGTTGAATACATTTTTGCATAATTTACATTTCTGCAATTTTTCTGATTCAGCTGAATGAAAAGCCTATTGAAAGTAATGTATTGGTTTCCTCTGTGATCCGTGATATTGCAAAGGGACAAAACTCTTCCACTGCTTTGGGATATGTGTTGTATTGTGTTTTATGCAGGTTTTCATGTTGTATTTGATGGTGTTGATCAGAGAATCAGTCTAACTTGATCTGAATGCCTCAGAAGCTTTAATTTTCCCATTTTTTTTCATGCAAAAGATTTACATCATCAAGCTTTTGCTTTTGTATTATATCATTTTACACTATATCATTTTCTGGAAATGTCATCCAACAAAAGAAAATACAGTGAGAGTGAAAAGGACTCTTAAAAATTTCAGATGGCAAAAAAATACAAAAAGGAATATCGGATTCTTGTCATGCATGGAAAGATGGAAGGAAATGCAACACATTTAATGGAAGTGATGTGTCGATTTGAACCTTGCTTGGGGTGGGGATGATTGCCAATATCACATGATGTTAAAAAATGATTGATCAAATTGATCATTTGGTTTACAACTGCATTTTCTGCAGCTGAAATTGGAGGTAATTAAGGTCTAAATGTGCTTTTATGAACTTTTAGTTGATCATGTTTGTTTTTGTTACATCAAATCATTATTCTGAACTTCTCAAATGCATGTTTTCCAAGTCAAAAGTACATATATTGTTACACATTACTGAAAATTGGGGTGTGCTCTGATGGCCTAATGGTTAGAGCATCCATCTCAGATGCAGGAGGTCATGGGTTCAAACCCCGGCCAAGTCATACCAAAGACTTATAAAAAGGTTACTAACAGCTGTCTCGCTAGGCACTCAGCATTAAGTGGTTTGTGTTAGGACTGGTAGGCCTGGTGTCAAGATAATGTGACTGGGTGGGACATGATGCTACATGTCTGCGGCTTGATGCCCCAGTACTAGACATCATTAAAAGCTGCTACACTGCAGACATCATAATAGTAAGACTGAAAAATTGTTAAACCTACCTTAAAAATACAAATCACACACACACAATGAAAATTGGTCTAACTTAAAGAAAAATATTGCTGTCCTTGCTGAAGGGATCTTGTTAGGGTTTCAGGTCTGTATATGTCTGATTATTCATTTTTGAATAAACAGCACTCATAGAGCACTAAATTCTTGCTGTAAGGTACTTTTCTAAGACTTTGGATGGATTGCAGACATCAGGTATTCCAATTTGTACAGCCCTAGAGCTGATTAGAGCAAAAATTTTGTTTTTCTCCTCCCACATAGATGTCAACCCTCACGATTTGGGCATGAATTTCATGACTTTTTCAGCAATTCACAGATTTATCATGAATTCCCAATTCTCAATTATTTTCAACTTTAACAAAATAACTGATTTCCTGTTAAGTGCTAGTCGTGATGTCGGCAGTTGCCAAAACAGTCCAGTACTGCTGTTCACGATATTAGTAGAACTATAGCCAATTGATAACACTGGCCCGGTAGCAATCATTTTGACATATTTTAATCTATATGTATAAGAGTAGTTTTACAAATACTTTTGAGAGAAACTGGGGCCTAACCAGAATTTTGCTTAGTGCATGTGCCACCAACACTGATTTGAATTACCATTCAGCATCACATCTTGAAAATGTCTTCACCACCAAGGAAAAAGAAATGTATTGCACAAAAGTGAAGTTTGGTTTGGAATATACCAAAAATGTCGTTGCATTCAGCCATCAAACACTGATATACATCATGCTTTAGCACACATTGTGCCACATCTTTTAGCTATGGATATGGTGGCAGAGATGATGTAAGGAAGCATATTGGTAGCAAAAAGCACATGGAGGTTGGGAAAATTAAGAACTCACAGCCGATCTCAGCTCTGGAATATTTAAGCCATTGATGGAAGACCTGCAAACTACCAATGCTGAAGCATTGTTTGTGAGTTTTCTTGTTGAACACAATCTATCTTTATCAGCTGGAGACCATGCTAAACATTTGTTCCGACAAATATTCCTAGATTCAAAGATTGCTTCATGAATTCATATCAAAATTCACACATTTTTGTCCCTATTTTCACTAATTGTGAGCCTGGAGGGTTGGAAGCTATGCTCCCATCCCGAAGATTAATTGGTCAATAAATCTTGGATCCACACTGAATAGCAGTCAGGTAGAAATCTAATGTGCCCTTTTTGACGTGAAATAAGGCTTCCCCAAAACCAGGACGTTGGTTTTATGATAATATTATATATCATTATGTTAGCAAGATCATGTCATCTCTCATTTATCATTCACTGCTCTGGTGGCCTAGTAGTTAGAGCATCTGCCTCGTATACGGGAGGTCTTGGGTTCGATCCCTGGCTGAGTCAAACCAAAGACTTACAAAAAGGGAACTAACAGCTGCCTCGCTGGTTGGCCTGGTGTCAGGATAATGTGACTGGGTGGGACATCTTGCTACATATCTGTGGCATGATGCCCTAGTGCTATAAATCACTATAAACTCACAATGCAGACATTGTAGTGATATGACTGAATTGTTTAAAAAGCTACAGTAAAAAACCAAATCACACACACACGCACTCATTTATCATTTGATGGTTACCACGATTGATTTATACACCCCTTCTGAATCTGTGTACGATTACAATATGTTATCACATGGTTTCTATCAAGTTTTGTAAAATAGTTTTTGACCTCAGTGGTTGAATAAGATGCACGTCAAATTTCAAGATGACATTTGCCTGCAGTGATGCTTTAACACTGTTCTTCTGAAACAACATCTACTTGTAATGGTAACTACTGAGGTGTTTGACAAAAACTCTAGGTAAGTAATTAATCTCTCAAGAAAATCTGCACTACTTACATGATCAGTGTGTAATGGTCTCTGCAAAAACAATGTCAGCTAATTTATTTAGTGACTGCATTTCCATTTCAGCTTCTTCATTAATCCAACTACAAACAGTTCATATAAAGAGGGGGAGATTTTGCGACTTCCACAGTTGGCAAAGACATTGACAACAATTGCCAGTGAGGGCCCAGAAGCATTCTATAATGGCAGTCTGACTCAAGACATCTTAGCAGATATTAATGCCATGCAGGATCATACAGGGAATTCTTCATATGGTAATTAGAGGAACTTTTGTAAGACCAATACTTACTGCAAAGTTGAGAGTGATAATCAGTATGGCTCCACTGTTTTTATAAGGGTTTAGTTTAGCATTATGAGCAGATTGGACATGATCAATGTGACCCTACAATTTTTGCCAGGGTGTACTGTAGCATTGTATCTTCTCTGTGATGAAATAGTGAAAAATAAAAATTAAAATAGTTTATTAAATGCATCCTCTATAAGAAGATGATAGAGTCAGTGAAAATAGAGTGTACAAAACCTCTGGAAATTTTTAGAAATTTACAGTCTGTCATAAATTGGCTGCCTAGGCTTGCCACTGTGTAAAAGTAATGTGATTTCAATTGCCGATACCACTGTGTAAAAGTAATGTGATTTCAATTGCCGATACCGCTGTGTAAAAGTAATGTGATTTCAATTGCCCATTAAACTGTGTAAAAGTAATGTGATTTCATTTGCCGATACCACTGTGTAAAAGTAATGTGATTTCAAGTGCCCATTCCACTGTGTAAAAGAAATGTGATTTCAATAGCCCAATCCACTGTGTAAAAGGAATGTGATTTTGATTGCCCATTCCATTGTGTAAAAGTAATGTGATTTCAAATGCTCATACCACTGTGGAAAAGTAATGTGATTTCAATTACCCATTCCACTGTGTAAAAGTAATGTGATTTCAATGTCCCATTCCACTGCTTACATGTAATATGATTTCAATTGCCCATAACACTATGTAAAAGTAATGTGATTTCTATTGCCCATGTCACTGTAAAAGTAATGTGCTTTCAATTGCCAGTTACACTGTGTAATAGTAATGTGATTTTAATATTGTCTTCAGCTGAAAGCAATAGTTCACCATTCTTTGTGTTATTAGTAAGAAGTCTGTGATCTGTGATCTGTGCTGAAGAAATGACTTTTTAAGTATTCTTTGAGCTTTTATTTTATATAGTATATTATATATCAGTGATAGGATACATTTTCCTATGGTCTTCTTTTTAATGATCCTTGCTTGGAGTTCAAATAAGAGTAGTGCAAGAAATTGCACATCGACCTATAACTATTTAAGTGATTGCTTGACTCCATATACTGTGATAGTTATTAAATAATTTTTCCAACATGTACAATCAGTCATTCTTAACTATGTCATTCCTACAGTGAGTTAACTACTGTTAAAATTAAATAAACACCTCTGGGTGTGGCATATTATATTAGTAAAATTTCTGTATAGATTTTATATTTGACATGAGTTTGTTTTTAATAACTAAATAACTTCATTGACTTCACATTACCATACATCTGCATTACATTACATAACTCCATTGACTTTGCATTACATTACATAACTCCATTGACTTTGCATTACATTACATAACTGCATCAACTTTGCATTTCGTTACATAACTGCATTGACTTTGCATTTCATTACATAACTCCATCAACTTTGCATTTCGTTACATAACTGCATTGACTTTGCATTTCATTACATAACTACATCAACTTTGCATTACATTACATAACTCCATTGACTTTGTATTACATTACATAACTCCATCAACTTTGCATTACATTACATAACTCCATCAACTTTGCATTACATTACATAACTGCATCAACTTTGCATTTCGTTACATAACTGCATTGACTTTGCATTTCATTACATAACTGCATAGACTTTGTACTTCGTAACTGAACTGACTGTGCTACAATACATAAGTGCATTGTCTTTGTATAACATTACAAAACTGCATTGACTTTGCAATTCACTACATAACTGCATTTGCTTTGCATTTAGTTTCATAATTGTATTGACTTTGCATTACATTACATAACTGCATTGACTTTTCATGTCATTACAGAACTGCATTGACTTTGCATGTCATTACATAACTGCATCGACGTTGCATTACATTACATAACTGCATTGACTTTTCATTACATAACTGAATGACTGCATTACATTACAAAACTGCATCAGTGTTGCATTTTATTACATAACTGCTTTGTTTTTGTATTACATTACATAACTGCATTGACTTTGTATTACATTACATAACAGCATAAACTTTGCACGCATAACATAACTGCATTGACTTTGCATTACATTATGTAATGGTTTTGAATTTGCAGTTAATTTCATAATTGTATCAGCTTTGCATTACATTACATAACTGCATCATATTGACTTTACATTTCATTACATAACTACATTGACTTTGCATTACATAACATAACTGCATTGACTTTGTATTACATAACATAACTGCATTGACTTTGCATTGCATTGCATAATTGCATAGACTTTGCATTACATTACATGATGGTATTGACTTTGCATGTCATTACATAACTGCATTGATGTTGCATTTTATTACATAACTGCATTTACTTTGTATTACATTACATAACTGCATTTACTTTGTATTACATTACATAACTGCATTGACTTTGTATTACATTACATATCTGCATTGACTTTGTATTACATTACATAACTGCATTGACTTTGTAGTACATTACATAACTGCATCAACTTTGCATTACATAACATAACTGCATTGACTTTGTATTACATTACATAACTGCATTGCATTGACTTTGCATGTCATTACATAACTGCATTGATGTTGCATTTTATTACATAACTGCATTTACTTTGTATTACATTACATAACTGCATTGACTTTGTATTACATTACATAACTGCATTGACTTTGTATTACATTACATAACTGCATTGACTTTGTAGTACATTACATAACTGCATCAGCTTTGCATTACATTGCATAACTGCATTGACTTTGCATTACATTAAACAACTGCACTGACATTGCATTACATTATCATTGCATTACATTACATATTTGTATTGACTTTGCATTACATTATATAACTGTATTGACTTTGCATTACATTACATAACTGCATTGACATTGCATTACACTACATAACTGCATTGACATTGCATTACATTACATAACTGCATTACATTACATATCTTCATTGACATTTCATTACATTACATAACTGCATTGACAAATGCATTACATTACATATATGTATTGACTTGCATTACATTACATAACTGTGTTGACTCTGTATTACACTGCTTAACTGCATTGACTTTGCATTACATTTCATAGTTAAAGAAATATGTTGTAGCAAAAGCAGCTGATGAGTATTATATGAATTGGACAGAAAAAATTATGTGTGCTTCAGATACCTTCCCTTTGCCTTTTTGATGTAAATCAGATTATCAATTGGTGGGAAAGGTTACTGTCCAAAGCATGTTTCTACCAAAACTAAACTTTGAATCATTAAGTTATAATGTTGAAAATAAATTATTGAATAAAAATTTGAAGTATTCCTATGTTTATGTTTATATTCTGATTTATAAATCTAGCATTAAGTTAAAATATTTTACAGTGGTAAAGGTAGGCATCGTGGGTCAGGGTAGGTTCAAAATTCTATCTGCCATATGTATCATAGTATTATCTGTATTTTTTGCAGCATTGACTTAGGTTTTGTGTTTACGTCAGTTTTTTCAATCTAATTTTGGCTGTGGTAGCTGAGTGGCTCAGTGATTAGCATGCCAGACTTGTGACCAAAAAAGGCATGGGTTCGAATCCTACCTTTGGACCAACCTGGGTCAGCTACTGTGTTGTGTCTTTGGTCAAGGCACTTTACTTAATTGCATTGGCTCCTTGTGTTGTTGTGCCATAAAGCATCAAACCAAAACCAAAACTATTGGCTGCAGGGTCATGCAACTTCATGTGCATTTATTTTAGTGAGTTCAACACTCTCCTATGGAAAGTGGGTCACTGTGATATTTAGTACATGTCATTTGACTGAGGATACAGTTTTACGAAGTTTGTAGTAATCTGTTGGCTATTCATACAAACATTGTGGTGGTGGGCCATTTATATTTTATGAAGCATTTCTTGTTCTTTTGCTATTCAGTCTCTAGAGTGCTGGAAGATATTATGTCAGTTTTTTGTTTTTCATCACACTTTCCCTTCCACTGTCATTGTGTAACCTTAATGGCATTGAAGTTTAAAGAATGAAAATGTGCTGAGTACATATTTAGGGTGTTCACATCATGATCACAGTTCATAATTTTTTGAGAAGGTATTGACATCAAGGCCACATTTCAGTATTGTTTTATATTTTTTCTATCACCCTTCTGTTCTAAAACTTTAAAGCTGTTGACATTAAGGATGAAACTTGGTATGTGTGAAAATTACAGTTAGAAGGTGTGTCACATACCACATTGCAGGTACTATTATCAAGGTCACAGGTCAATATATTGCCTTTTTCATCACTCTTTTGTTTCCATGCTATTTGAGATCAAGAGATGAAACTTGGTACAGTGTGACCCCGCTATAGCATGCTCTGTTATAACATGATGTCAGACAGAACACAGTTATGGTGTGGCTCCCGAAATTTTATATACCTGTATTCTTTTTGTACATGAAAAATATTCTTTCTTAAAAGTACCCAAAAAACAGTGAAAAGTTTATTATTGTTTTGGGGAAGAAAACACATATGAATAATACAAGCTGATCGTAGCATGGCTCAAGAAATTTTTAATGTATTTTTCTCGTACACGAAAAATAGTTTTTTCTTCTTTAAAGTATGAAAAATAATGTGTTAAATGTTTATTAATGGATCGTGCATGGCTTCAGCAATATCACAAACTGCGATTTTTGTTCCTTATTGGCGGCAAAATATACTGTCTGGCAATTTTTTTGTATTGGCAACATTGCTGGCTGTTTAAACTTGCATATACAACCATTGGTTTGGAGTGGAGAAATGCAGAGGCCCCATGAAAGGAAGCTACAAACTTGATATAAAATGCACTGAAATTTATCAGTTGTTACATAAACAAATTCTTTGTCCATATTGGCAAACCATCTTAACAATGCATTGCTATATCATAATTCGCTTATGTTGACATCTAGCATGAATACTGTATGTTGTGAGATATCCACTTTTTTAAATACATTTATGATAGCAGAGATCAACCGGATGAGGCATTATCTCATAATCTATCTTTCATTGGATTTTCGACTGCTTGCTCGGTAATTAATATATTTACATAGTCTGACATTTGTATGTGGAATATGTAAGTATAATTCCTATTCTTTTCACTCAGAATTAAATCCATCAGAACACTCACATTTTCTGTAGTAATTCCAGAACACACATGCCTCTATTGTCCATTTACCCTTTTTAAAAATTTATGATGCATGCATGGAAGGCAGCATCACTCTTCTACCACAAATGTAAAAAGAAAAAAATAAATCTTGTTCATCTTTTCAATAGGCAAGGAGGATCAGTAATTACAATCGACCAATCGACAGCCAATTCTTTTTTTTAAAAATGTACCCAGATAAAATAGTTTGCTAAAATTTCAAAGAAAATAGATTACCTTTGAAGCACCGAATGTTATGAAAATGTACCTAGCAAATGAAAAAAATCAGTCTCAGTCATGCACTACAGTTATTTGATGTTGCGGCCACAATAAGAAATGGGAATTTGTTTGGTTCTCCAATGCTGTCCTTTAGCGGTGACTTAAATAATGCATGCATCCTTCATCAAAGAAAGTTGAGTACAGTCTTCAATAAAAACAAAGAACCTTTCTTCAAAGGAAGTCAGTATCAAACTTAAATAAAAGCAATGGAATCTGATGGAGATTTTTCATTTTCCAACGTGACTAGAACACATTTACTGTGCCATGAAAGTTTCCTTTTTACAGGAAAAAAGTTTATGCTTATGAATGCTACCAATGGTGGCTTAAAATGCAAACTTTTACCAACTTGGGACGTGCTGAAAAGTAAGTGTGCTTCATCATTCATGAAATGATTGTGCTGAATTCAGACCTATATGACCTGTGACAAAATTATTGAATATTTTGATCTATGTGTATGCATATTTTTGGATTCAATTTATGTGATGAGATTAACGGGTGAGTACACGGTGTTGATACTATTCATGCTATACATTAGACATGTATATATAAACAATATACATGTATATGTACCAACGTGTGGTTCTCTGATTAAGTAATATATTATATATACCTTCTCTGTTTTCAGTACAGGTGTATTTCTCGTTTAATATGCATCAATTTAAGATGGTAACTGTGGCAATGAAGGACGTATTTTGTGCCCGCATTTATTACACCCCCCTGCAAAGATTTTGGGGTACATGTATCATTTTGTTCAGCTAACTGACCTAGTTGCTTATAACATGGTTCGGTCAATAACATGGTCAGGTTCTATGGCTTTCAACTACCATGTTATAGCGGGGTCACACTGTATACTTATACATTTATGAAGGCATGCTGCTTACCATGCTGGGACCCAAAATTCAAGGTCAAGGTCATGATTCAATATTTAACATTTTCCATCACACTTTCGTTTACACACTATAACATTAAAACTGTTTGAGATTAAGGATTTACACATACATTATGTTCCTGAGAAACCTTGAGCATGTTGAATTGGCATGACTCAAAGTGAATTTTCCTTTAAGAAATAGAAAAGTGAGAGGGGTCGTGTCCCATAGACCTCATATTTATGATGCCAAAGGTAACAAATTAAAACCTTTTTCAACCAGTACATTTATTATGTTACCAAAATGTTGTAAGAACATATTTATTCACTTACATTATAAGATATGCACAAAAAATACAGAATGGACAACAAGAATCATCAGTCCATCCATCATCATCCTGGTAGAAAACTTCAGATGATCAGAAATATATTTCAAATGGGGTTGGATGGCATGGTGGCAAGTTCTGGTGAGCTGACTCACTTCTAAAAGTGGAGGGCTGATATTTGGTTGATTGATTCAAGATAGCGAAGAATTTGTCCTTGGAAGACTGCATCGAACAGTGTCACTTCTCCCTGTAAAGCTCAGTGCATTGATTTCCCTCTCTAACCTTGCAACCTTAGCACTTCTTTCACTATAGGGTTATTTTTATCAAAGAAGTTAAGCATCCAAATGTTTGACTGCATCACTGTGAGAACTCAAGGGAAGACATTTAATTTTCTTCCATGGTCTCTTCCTGTTCATGGTATTCCTTATCCAGCTCAAGAAAAAGCTTGTTTGAAAGTTCCTCCCTGTTGAAATTGAGCAGCTTCACTTTGTTTTTCTTGCTGACATACTCAGCCCCACACTGTTAACCATCTTGACAGTCAACTCATGCCATGCATCACTGATAAATTTATTAGCAGCAAAGCCTCAGAAATCATTCACAACAGCATCTGAGATGTTTTACAGACACCATTAAGGCAATGCTGCATAGCCTCTTTCCAGGCTTCCCTGATGGTGTCTATGACCATCTTGATGTTAAATTTCTTCTAAAATTATTTGATGTCTGTTGTTTCCTTTTACTCTATCTCACTGATAAGTTTCTTGACCTTAACACTGTTCTTGCCTAATTTTGAAAGACATTACTTACTTAAAAAGTTTATACATGCATCACTAAAGCCATACTTGTGTAACACTCTCCTTTCCCCCATGCAATTTTGTATAGCTAAGAGGAAACATGTGCTATATTTTCTTTTGTTAACTGACTTGGTTGGATATTGTGTGATACATTACATATCAGGGTTTCATTGTATTTTGATTAGTAGAATTAATAAATGATTTTTTTTCTTTTTCTTTATGTAATTTTACATCCAAACAATTTATAATACCCATAGGTACGAGGTCATAGTAACATGAGGACATCATTTCAAGCTGCACAATGAGCATTGATTTTACAAATTTAAAGCAGACTACTGTAAACTGAACTCTCCTTGAAATAACTGTAAGTCCTAAGCTGAAAAGAGGTTATTCTTTATAAACAGGTATATATGATTTTATTAGAGATTGTCTGTCCCCAGTTTGTGACTAAATAATCATGCATATACTTGTGTTCATACCATAGGCATTCAAGAAAACAAAACTATATTATTTTGTTATTGTTCTTTACATATCAAACTGAACTTAAAAATGTTGAACACCATAGCTCTGGCTTTGTTATATGTATGTTCATGTAAAATATGGGAACTTTGCCCTTGGAAATGAACTTAATTAAAATTCTTTATTGTTATTTTTTTTTTTAAGTTGGTAAACATATTTTGGTCTTTAAATATACATTATTGAGCTTGCTACATACATGTTGATATACCTTATAGATATGATGCAATTTTTGCAAAATATTTACCATGTGCTTGCTGCACAAGACTTTTATATCAGTTGTGCCGTATGCAAGGCTTTTTTCTGGGGTTATAATGTAATCAGTTTGTTCACATTGAGATATCTTCATGAAACTCTGTATGGTTTTGTATCATGACTAGACACTGTGTCCTATAGAAAGAATGGAGTCTGTTAGATCAGCAGGGTAAGAGTTGTCCCACTTTTCTCACACAGTCATGTCAGTCCCACTTTTTTCCTGGTATTATCTCCAGAACCATATGAGATATTTTCATAAAACTTGGCATGCATTTGCATAATGACAAGAGTTTGTGTCCCATATAAAATTGGACTCTAGTCATATTAATACTTTTAGAGACATCTTATTTCTTGAAACGTGCATTCAGATTCCATATCTTGCAGAAATGAGTGTATACCATAAGCCCTTGCTATTCCATAAACACTTGCTTACTTAGAGATATACCATATATACTCATGTATAAGTCGAGTCCAACTGCGGACTGCACATACCCAGATCTGCCGTTGCCTAATACACTGGCAGATCTGGGTCTGTTCAGTTTGTTTGTTAGGAATAATAAGTAGAACAAACAATGTAGACCCTGATCTGCAGGCACATTATGATTTGGCAGATCAGGATCTTTGTTGTTTGCAATTTGGGATACAGAATTTGAGCGGCAACCATTAGCAGCATTTGAATTTGTCTCTATGGATTTCGTATGTACAATCCTGATGAAGAGTGCACCAAAGTCATGTGAACTTGATCCAATTCCAACATCACTGCTGCTTGAGTGCTTAGATCCAGTATTGCCTTCACTAACATGTTATTAATACCTCTCTCTTATCTGGGGAATTCCCATTATTTTTCAAAACTGCCGTTGTAAATCCTCTGCTGAAGAAAACAACACTAGACCATATCGATTTAAAGAACTGCCACCCAGTTTCTAATCTCCCATTCATATCAAAAATCTTAGAAAAGGTTGCTGTATCCCATCTTGTATCTCATCTGAATTCAAACAGTCTTTTTAGCAATGTACAATCTGCATATTCCCCTTGCCACAGTACTGAAACTACTCTTCTGAAAGTAGTTAATGACATTTTCTCTGCTTTGGATAGCGGAAATATTACAGTCCTCACCCTCCTTGGTTTGTCTGCAGCATTTGACACATTAGACCATAATATATTCACCATCTCCAGCATGTATTTGGCATTCATGATGCAGCCTTACTGTGGTTCAAGTCCTACTTGGTCAACCAGACACAAATTGTGTCTGCAAATTGAATACACTCCAGCCCAGTTAACCTATGTTGTGGTGTTCCACAAGGGTCTGTTCTTGGACCTGTTCTCTTCATTCTATACACTCTTCCGCTCTCAAGTGTCATAGATCATCATCCAGTGTCTCACCAATTGTATGCTGATGACACCCAAATATACAAATCTAGCCACCCAACTGAAGTTGATGCTACCATCCAAGGTGTAGAGAGGTGCATTTCTGATGTGAAATCATGGATGTCATGTAACAAGCTGCAGACGAATGATGATAAAACTGAGGCCATTCTGATTACAGCACAAAGACTTTCTCATTCACATCCTTTACCTCAAACAATAAATATCAGCAACACCAACATTAAATTCACACAATCAGTACAAAACCTAGGTGTTACTCTGGACAGTACTCTCACATTGCACGAAACATGTTATGAACATATGCAAGGCTGCATATCTTGAGCTATGACACATCAGGTCCATTCACAAATATCTTTCAGTTGATGCCACTAAAACACTTGTGTGTTCATTAGTACTTTCAGGACTGGACTATTGTAACTCAATTCTGTCTGGTTCTTCTCAATATCTGCTCCAGAAACTTCAAAAAGTTCAAAACACAGCTGCTCGGATCATACTTAGAGTACCACGATAAGAGGACACCTCCCCACTGCTCAGTACCCTACACTGGCTATCCATTCAATTCAGAATGAAACACAAAATTTGTTCTCTGTGCTACCTTTCACTGAGGGACTCCAGGCCAACATACCTATCCGACCTCACCCATGTGTACACACCAGCAAGAAACTGACGCTCCTCTTCTGACAGTCGTAAACTCATTATTCCCACTATGAAAACAATGTCATATGGACAGCGACCTTTTGCATACCACGGCCCAGCAACATGGAATGAATTGCCCACTGAACTTAGACACAAAGGCACAGTGATCCCATTCAAGTGTGCTCTCAATACGCACTTATTTCAACTGCAAGAACAAACTTAAAGACCTAATAATGTTTCCTACCTTAAATATTTTTAGCATGTTTTTTATGTTTTCTAATTTTATGGTGTTTTTTGTTTTAATCATATCATTTTATGTTTTTTATGTTATAGGTGTTGTCTAATGTTGTAAAGCGCTTATAGCTTCTAAAGATCAGACACTATACAAAGTCCTTATTATTATTATTATTATTATTTGACTTATAATCAAGTATATATGGTAGTTGCCAAAGTAAACAGATAACACTAAGTTGTGTAAAGCATAAACTCAGATATCCTATTCTACAATTGCTTTTTCCTGAGGGAACTGTTCTCCTAGGGGCCCCGAGTGGCCGAGTGGTCTAAAGCGCTCTCTGTTACGGATCACTGCCATCTCACCTCTGTCTGCTTAGGTTCGAGTCTCATATTTGGCCAATGTGGGTATGTGAGAAAGCTTGCCAGTAGCTTCTTGAGGGTCAGTGGTTCTTTCCGGGGATTTCCCGGGTTCTTCCTCCACCATTAATACTGGCCGCCATGTATAGCCTATCGTGTACTGAAAAATGGCGTTAACCCAACAACAACAACAACTGTTCTCCTATACATCACTGTAAGAGGATATTTCCCAAGGGGTCGAACCATAATATACTTACTACATTATATGAGATGATATCACATGACATATGACATCATATAACATTGTCACTTGGCAATAATGCCTGCTGGAACAGGTATAAGTTCTGTTGTCAGAGGAAATGCATACTCTGAAAATAGATCATAGATGCCTGTAGTCAGTCAATCTGAACTCAGGAATTCTTCTTGTGATCTGATCACCTTGCATATTGCACCTCCAGCAGAAGAAAGAGTGTACACCCAAATATGCACACCAAAATACATACACCCAAATCTGTACATCCAAATATTTACACCAGATCTGTACACGTAACCAAATGTGATTGATTGATTGATTGATTTATTGTATTTTAATGGCACATCAGCACTGTTTGGCTATTTAGCACCATACAAAATGTTATATGTATAATCTTTTAAAAATTATAAAAAGTCTCATATCAACCAGCAATATAAAAACCAAATAGTTGAAATTAAAATGATAAGATGGTAACAGTGAAAAATAAAGCTTCCTGATCAACGGGGGATGTAAATGGTGTATGTTAATGAAGAGTAATGAAAAGGTATTGAAAAAAGGGATGGTATATATATTGCATAAAAGTGCTGTAGGTGATAGCATAAAAGTTAGAGTTTAGAGTAAATGTTCACTGCTTTCAGGAACTCTATAATACAAGTGATGTTTATTGTATCAAAAAGTTCCTTCATGTCATGCACATTGTAATACTGATCGTGCGTAGGTTGCAGGTCCAACCAAATCTGTATACCCGAATCTGTACATCCAAATCAGTACACCAGATTTGTACACCCAAATTACCCAAATCTGTACACCATATCTGTACACCCAGATTTGCTGCATCATGCAATAACAGTAGATATGTGTGGACACAGTTTGCAATTTAGTGTGCATCATACACATGTTTATAATTGTGTAAATTAGCATACAGTGACAATAAATGATTGTACAATTAAACATATAGATTTTTTGTAATTATGGTACCACATTCAAACATACATATTTGTATTGATTTTTTTGCAGGCTCAATAATAACAGCAGAGGACCTAAAAAAATACAGGATCATTTGGAACTCTACTCTGAATGTGACCCTGAGGAATAAAGGCCTTAGAGTATTGACCCCACCAGCCCCATCAGGGGGACCTGTCCTTGTGTTCATTCTAAACATTCTAGATGGTAGGTTCTTCTTTAAATATGTTATCCAGGTATAAAACCATCTACTACCTTGCAAATCCAGCCCTCCCAGATACTCCTTTTAGCTAAAGGGAGCTTAAAGTCTTGTCAACCTATGTAACAGAATATTCAGAGAAAGTTTCTGGCAACACTTTTTTAAATAAAATTCCTGTAATAATCTCAATATATTGCTTATCAATATTGCTTATTGCTTCAAAAGGATTGGAGTTTATTTTTGGCTTTTTTTCTAAATGCTGCTTAACTACAAAAATATATATGGCTACACAAAGATTAATGGCCATTGTCATTTGTCACATGAAATTTGTATGCATGAATTTTATGTCATTAACAGCTGCATGTGTTACTAGTGGATCATCTTGTCCTGCCTGCCTCAATACATCTTTGAAGAGCTATGCAAGAATTTGGGGTATCAAGCACATATATATTTCCATCAAGATTTGACTAAGAGCATATGTGACAAGTAACACATCAGAGTTAGTTATTTGATTGTATTTTTTAATTCGTCTTTGATATGTAAATGCATATCAGAATAATGTCACACTATTGATTCACTGCCTCAGTATCCACTGAATATGAACATTTATCTGCTAGTCTTTATCTAGCTCATTTCAGTAATGTCTCTGAAGTTGAGGGGTACATATTTCTTTACTTGTGTACATCCAAGTGTGAGAGAGAGAGAGAGAGAGATTTGCTATGTGAATGACCCTAGCTAGAAAAAATGGACATTGACAATCCTTTTGGAGCATAGCTTTAGCACTTTGGTTAGTTGCTGCATAGTGAATATCTTGTATATTTGGGTTTTTTCTTTTCTTTTTGAACTTAATGTGTACATGTGTGTTGCATTTTTATAAGTGCAAGTCTGTGCATGCACAAATTAAAAGCTTGTTGGTGCTAGGAAACCATAGTTGCTCCATTATTTCAAATTAAAATATCAATAAATAGACTGATTGCTAGCCTCAAATCTAGTATAAATTATCTTTTATCATTTAGCACAACTTGGTGTATGTCTTTGGATGTGTGCCAATGCATTTGTGAGTGTGTGAAAGTTCTCATGAATGAATTCCCAATTGATGCACAAGAAGAGCATTTCTTTGCCAAATTCTTTAATTTAGGATAACTTTCTCTGCTACCTCTAAATCATGCTTTCCTGGAAAGAATAAAAAAATATTTCTGTCTATATTATTATTATTATTATCATCATTTGACTGCTCCGGTGACCTAAGTGGTTAGAGTGTCCACATCAGATGCGGGAGGTCACAGGTTCAAACCTAGGCCAAATGATACCAAAGACTTATAAAAATGGCACTGGTGGCTGCCTTGCTTAGTGCTCAGCATTTTAAGAGGTTAGTGTTAGGACTGATAGGCCTTTTGTCAGGATAATGTGACTGGGTGGGAGATGATGCTAGATGTCTGTGGTATGATACCCTGGTGCTAAGCATCACCATAAACTGTCACACTGCAGATATCGTAGCAATATGGCTAGAAAATTGTTAAAGCTACATTAAAAATCCAAACCACACATAATAATAATAATGCTAATAAATAGGTAAAGGGAAGGTACTCTTACAAGTCATGTATCCTCTGGCAACCATTATACCTGACTATTCCAGTATTTACTTTCACTTTTATGCTGTAAATATGGCCTCCATAGAATTCATTTAATCATGTACTTAAATTTGAAATCATCCATCTTATATTTTCAGTGGTATAGTAAGGAATCAAAATGTTATTTTATTGGTGCATACACCACTTTTGTGATTTACAGTGAAATTATTCATGTTCTTGCAATTATCATACCAAATGTTATTTTCATGTGTGATTTCAACTGCTAACATTCATTTGTTTGGCACTGCACTTATCAACCGTGGCAGTTTTAAGGATGGACAGGAGATGTGTCTACCTATATAATTGCTCATATGTCTATCTATGTCAAAGGATGGACTTGAGAGGTGTCTACCCATGTCATTGAGGATGGACATGGACATGAGATGTGTCCACCCATGTCATTGAGGATGGACTTGGACATGAGATATGTCTACCCATGTCATTGTGGATGGAAATGAGATGTATCCACTTTGTAATTGCTCATAGAGGATGGGCATGAAACATGTCTACCCATACAATTGCTCATACTTTGGTACAAAAATATTTGGTCCAATATCTTGAAACAGCAGCTCAAGGGCTGTAAAAGATCATGCACAAATATATTGTAGCATGACTTTTAATATACTCCTCATGTCTGAATCATTGATTAATGTCATGGAGAATGTTGAGATGCCCTGTCCTGGAGAATGTTGAGATGCCCTATCCTGGAGAATGTTGAGATGCCCTATCCTGGAGAATGTTGAGATGCCCTATCCTGGAGAATGTTGAGATGTCATATTCTGGAGAATGTTGAGATGCCCTATCCTGGAGAATGTTGAGATGCCCTGTCCTGGAGAATGTTGAGATGTTGAGATGCCCTATCATGGAGAATGTTGAGATGCTCTATCCTGGAGAATGCTGAGATGTCATATTCTGGAGAATGTTGAGATGCCCTATCCTGGAGAATGTTGAGATGCCCTATCCTGGAGAATTTTGAGATGCCCTATCGTGGAGAATGTTGAGATGCCCTATCCAGCCCTCATGCCTAACAAGGCCCTCTTCACCTGCTTAGAAGTCACCTACATGGACAGGAGGTAGAGGGGGAGTCATCTCAGTATCACCCATGAGATTAATCAATGATTATACTGTATTCACAGATACAGTATTTTCTCTATCCTGGAGAATGCTGAGATGTCCTATCCTGGAGAATGTTGAGATGTCCTATCCTGGAGAATTTTGAGATGCCCTATCATGGAGAATGTTGAGATGTCCTATCCAGCCCTCATGCCTAACAAGGCCCTCTTCACCTGCTTAGAAGTCACAGAATAGCACCAGAAAATACTGTGTATCTGTGAATGCAGTATAATAATTGATTAATCTCATGGGTGATATTGAGATGACTCCTCCTCTGCCTCCTGTCCATTTAGGTGCAGCACAGTGCCAGAAGATACTGTATTCATGAATACTGTAGAAAGTACAGATGATTCCAATGAGGCCTTGGATTTGTAGTCAATATGTCAATGAGTAGAAAAGGCATTTATATATTTTAATCCCACTGGAGATAAGGCTAGGACTTTGCAAATGAGGCTTGAGGGTGCGCAAACAAATATGTTATCTCTGACTGCAAGCTGACTGGTCTGCTGGATATATGCCATGTTTGGTATGCCATTCCAACTGCTGACCAACTGGTCCAGCCAGCTAACCAATTGACCAGACTGACCATTTGTCAAATTCATAGTGGTTTGGCATTTCTTAAGAAGCCATCCAATCTAGACAAACAGACCACACCAAACTGTCATTTTAGGATGCAAACACTACACAAATATGCTATCAGTCTTGACAAGTCTGACGCATACTTCCATATACTGATTTACATAACCCCAATCTAAGCTCTCTGGCCTTAAGTAAGAGTTCAGCATGGATGGTAACATTCTTGCATGACACACCAAAAACATTCAGTAAGTTTGGGTTTTGGTTCATGACATGAACAACCTTATTTCCCTCATTCTGTGGTGGATAATCTCATTGAGAATTTGGACCTTGTCCCTTCTCAACATTTTGGTCCATCTAGGTATGGAACCATTGGTGTCTCCACAAACCCATCAACAAGAATAATTCATGTACTGGAGAAAGCATCAACCAAGACTTCAGAGTTGTACCTTCAATAAGACATTAGACCAGATCATATCCCAGTTCAAGACAACCTTCACAGAGAAGTCAGTGTTTATGGACAACATACTTAAAAACCATTTGGTAATGACATGAATGACCTACTTTGCAGTTCATGTTGTGTAATCGATGTTGAGAAGTCTGACCTTATCCGTTTTCAACATTTGGTCTGTCTAGACATGAACTCCTAGCTCATATTAACTTGTTGCTAAACACATCAAAAGTATAGTTACTGTGTAATGAGAAAGCATCACAACAAGACATTGTTTAGATGAAAAATTTGTACAGCTCATCAGCCTACTTGCTGATGGGGTGGACTGATTGCAATACCAGGTTACGACTGGACCTGTGATGCTCAGTGGCATATGGATACTTTAAGAGAAGGGTTTGGATATTAACCTTTTGGAAATTAAAACTATTCTCAATGCCTTCCACACATGGGTGGAACATATCCATGGAAACTCTGTTCTGATAAAGTCTTACAGTTCAGATGTGGTGACATACCTGTGCGAAGTAGGGAACAATCACCAGTCCTTGGGTATTCCCAAAATCAGGTAATTTTCAAGTCCAACACATCCCTGGCTGGCTCAGTGTCCTAATAGATTCATTATCAAGGGAGGAAACTGCTTAAATTAGAATTGTCGTACCAAGAACCTTCTGATAAGTTTGTGCCCTTTTGGACTGTCAGTTACTTGACCTTTCTTTTCTTCTAATTTTTCCTCAACCCCGGAAGAATGGGCCATGCATGCTTTTTTAATTAGCTGGGATGTAATGAAGGCATACTCCTTCCCACCATCAGTTTTGATTATGAAGATAATTAAGAAATGAGAGGCGCAGACTGATTGTCCCACTAAGATGAAACACCTGGATCAGCAATGTGTTTGATTTAGTGACTGATGTATGCATACAAGTCATCATGACCTCCATGCCTCTGAATCAACACTAATCCATTCATGTCCAAAGAAACTGAATCACACTGTGTTAGTGATAGCTGCAGTGTCCACTCCTCATTTATGAAAGCAGAACCTTTGACCCATACATGAATTTTAAAATTTCACTGGATTTGCCTGGGAAACTTTTGATGGTGAGTTGTCTTACATTGTGCTAAATTAACATTAGAAGTTCACCCTTTTAGTAGAGTAATCATGCTCCTATTAGATGACACAAATAGAGGAAGGATGCTCAGCGTTTCGTACTCTTACATATTTTCCTCTTTTTATCTGTATGAATTTCATTGGAATCAGCCCTTATCAAACAATGAAATTGGTTTAAATATTTGATCTTCTCAATCTTGTACAATTTGACCAGGTTACAGACTTGAGCCAGATGTGTTGAAGACGCTTGATGGGAGAGTTCTTACGTATCACCGGATTATTGAGTCATTCAAGTTTGGTTATGCCAAAAGGACAAATCTTGCTGATCCCGCTTTTGTTGCTAATGTAACAGAGGTTAGTATGCAATGTGGAAATCTGTTGGATTGACAGTTACATTATTGAAAGGATAGATAATGTTCTGTCATATGTATAATCTTTATCATTGTTCACAAAATAATCCCTTGTTACAGTTGATGATTCTGATTTATTTCAGTTGCTCATTGTGTCAAGTCCTGGAGATTGTACAGCTCTGAGCTTGAGTTCCAGAATGAGCCAGTCAGAACTAGCTTTCAAACGTACATCATTTATGATTAGTCAAAACAAAGTCTTAAGTTCAAAACTTGAGTTTGACAATTTTTGGGCCCAAAGTCGCCCAACTGCTTGGGCATAATAAAAACTGAACACCTGCTAACTCAAATTGTAATATTTTCAAGATTTTACGTTTAATAAAAAAAAAAAATTACAGAATTTTAATGTTGTTATGTTTTATATTGTTGCAGTCAATGTTTATATTTATTTTGAAGGGTTTATCTTCCTAACTTTTTGTGAACTTTTTATTTAATTGTTAGAAAGTTATCTTTAGTTGGCATTTCATAATCATTTTATTGTGTTTCTGTGATGTAAAACACTACTACACACATACACAGATGCCTGCACTAGAATTTAACAAACTTTGACCTTCTTTAAATCTACTACTAGTGTTAAGAAAATTTTGGTGTGATTTTTATGTATCTCTCTTAGTAAAACACCCGTACCACAAATGATGGTCAGTTATCTACTCATAACATGTTATTACCTTTAAAAAGGTGTTTTTGCTTAGCTCATGAAAAAATAGTTTTCTTTATACTGTTTATATATACTACTACAGTCCTACCCATTTATGTCAACATCCTCGGGTCCGAGGAAATATTGGCGACATAGGCGGATATTGAGATAAGTGTTTGGGGGGTGTCTAAAAAAAGATACAAGTTAAATTTGTCAGCAAGGGGTGACCTGTCATAACTGAGTAGCATTTACACTTTTGAGAAAACAAACAATGGAAATTTTGAGTACATGAAGACAAAACCAGTGTAAAATAAACTTGTATATTGACAAATTGGTTATCTTTGTGTAACAAAATCCACAATAAAATATTGCATCGGTCACATCCTATGAAAAACATTCACTACAATATTCAATGTCAGCATTAGCATATGGTTGCATAGTTGTTATTTACATGCTTCAAGTACATGTACTTAAATTGGCCTAGATTTTGGTCAGTCTGTTCCCATCTTATTGAGGTTACCAAGGGGATGGGGCTACTCACAGGGAAATGAAAACCTGTCAACAAGTTGGTTTAAACAGTACATGTATTTAGTTACAGAAGTCATCATGAAAAGTACATAAAAGTGAACAAGAGATATGCGGCTGATATGATTAATGAAGGCATAATATTGTATACATTGACACATGCTAAATAAAGTTATAAAGGAAACTTTCACAGCACAATAAACTTGTTTTAATCACCGATCACTTTGAAAAATGCAAGAATCGATCAGATTTCATTGCTTTTTTTAAGTCGCCATGAGAGGCCAACTTTGTAGGACCAAACACTAGCCTGTTTTTTTTTTTATCCGGCTGCAACATTAAAGCCTGGCAGCAAGATCAACTAATTGTTCAATAAAGTACAGGTCGGAACTGGCAGCTTGTCGACATAAATGATTAGAAAACAAAGGATTTGTTCAAGCTGGTACCAGTGGCTTCTGTCAACATGTACATTTATTTTTTATCTCAATGTTGACATAACCATGACAATTTTGGAAGTAATAGTGGACCAAGGGACCAGGACTTTGTTTTTTTATTCAAATAAGCGTCTTGTCAACATAAGTGATGTCAATGTAAGTATAACTAGATTATGAGACCTGGTGAGGGGATGCATCTTTGTGAGTGAGTACTACACCAACATCAGAAAAGGAGGTCAGTATGACCCATATTCATGCTTAATTGGCTTTGGTTTTTGTGTTACTTTCAAGTTTATTTCTCAAGCTCTGTTCATGGTTGAATCATCAAACAATACGATTGTCTATAACTCACTTAGCACCATACCATACAATGAAAGAAAGTCATGGTGACTTAAATTTTACATTTTACTGGCTTAGGTTAAGTTTTGGTATTTAGATCATAACCACACAAAAGTAGGTCACTTCATATTTCATTACATTGACTTGGTTCAGTCTCAACCTCTGTTCATACTGGAAAAATCAAATTAATTGTTTGCATCTCTTTAAGTACCATGCCCTTGCATACATTTTACAGTTTACTGGTTTATGTTAAGTTTTTGCATTTAGCTCATGTTCCATAATACTGCTATACCTGGAATTAGGAAACTTGTTAAGAGGATGCATCTTATGAGTACTGCATTGTCAGTTTGAAGATAAGTGACTCTGACCCATATTTCACTGACTTTGATTCAGTTTGATGGTTTTTCTGTTTTCTACTTTGATCATTAAAGTTGATTTATATATACATCTATACTACACCTATGACAATAAAGGTTACTTTGACCTATTTTTCACATTATACTGGGTTAGGTTCAGGTTTTGCATTTAACTCATGATTATGTAATTTTTTGACTACATTTCATTAGAAGGTCATCATGATCCATATTTTAATATTCACTGACTTGGGTTAAAGTTTGTGTTTTTGATGATCATTCTTAGGCAACACTCATGTGAAATTGATGATAATGTCCATCTCAGTTACTACCACACCCACAAAAGAATGTTTTATCCTTACTGGCTTTGATTATGCGTTTGTATTTAGCTTATAACCTCATGTGGTTGGCGTGTAATATGTATACTATTCTAACTAGAATAGTGGAACTTGGTTAGTGTTTGCATCTTGATAAGTTCTACAGCCACGTTGCAAAAAGATGTCTCTGTTACACGCTTTAGTGGCTTTGTAGAAATTATGTGTTAAAAGTTAATTTAATGAGTACTGTTTATGTTCTAATCATAAAGTTTGATAATTGGTTGCATCTCTGTTGCTACTACTCCCAAGAAGGTAGCCGTGACCGACATTTTATGCTTATGTAACATGTGTTTAGTATTTCTACTTATGATCACATTGGTTCATTCATCCTTGACCTATATACATCCAAGCATTCCCAGAAGACTCATTCTGACAAGTGCAGTTGGAAGTAGGAATAAATATATTTATTCAATGGTAAACATTCCATTTAGTAACTGTACATTGTTATGTGTGATATGTTACCTTCAGCAAATTAACTATATTGTATGTGACAGTGAGGATAGGAGTTGACAGTTAACCTCATGCTGCATGCTTTTTATTTGAGGCCCATCTGTAGTGGCTAGTCAAGGTAATTATTGATACATGAACTACATACTCTAAGTCCCTCGGAAGCGGGAGGTCGTGGGTTCGAAACCCTGGCTGAGTCATATGAAAGACAAAAATGTTACTAACAGCTGCCTCGCTAGGCGCTCAGCATTAAGAGGTTAGTGTTAGGACTGGTTGGCCTGGTGTCAGGATAATGTGACTGGGTGGGGGCATGATGCTACATGTCTGTGGCATGATGCCCCAGTGCTAGTCATCACTATAAACTGCCACACTGCAGACATCTTAGCGATATGACTGAAAAACTGTGACAGCTACATTAAAAATCCGAATCACACACACACACACATACTCAAAGTCTGTGACATTCACCTAGTACAGATTAAGTATTGTACATGAGAATAGGAATTGGATGGCTGAACTGCATTCTGCATGGTTTTTATGTGATGCCTCATCTGTAGTGGTTAATCAAGGTAATTATTGATGCAATGAATTGTGTATTGCTGGCTGTCATTCCAGCAGGATAACTGTGTCATGTGTACATGTGGATGGGTATAGGAATTAGATGGGTGAACTGCTTGCTACATGTTTTTTTGTCGGGTCTCATCTGTATGGTTAATCAAGGTAATTATTAATGCTTGAACAATGCATGTACTGATGGCTTCCTCATTCTCACTCAGAGTTACTTTAAACATGTGACCTTTGCACAGTAAAATCTGGCTGCAGGGGTGGACAGTGATAATAGTTTCTCAAGCAGATTTTTAGAACAATAATTTTAAAATAATCATACAGAAACACCATTAATCTCTGGAGACTGGTAAAAGTTAAGGTTAGCTATGTAATTCTTGATTACACTAGTTCATTTTGGCAATATGAGACATGATCAGTTTATGTGCTTGGCCTGTTTCATCACTGGGCCACCAGGCCAGATGTTTACTTTGAATCTACTGAATGTGATTCTGTATAGTACACATTCAACTATGAGCAGTATAGACTCTGATCTCTGTAAACAATATAGACCCAGATTTCTGTCATCAGTGTAGACCTAGATCTCTGTGAACACTATAGAGCCATTTATCTGTGAATAGTATAGACCCAGATCTGTGAATAGTATAGACACAGATCTCTGAACAATATAGA
Organism: Sinohyriopsis cumingii; assembly: GCA_028554795.2. Classification (NCBI taxonomy): domain Eukaryota; kingdom Metazoa; phylum Mollusca; class Bivalvia; order Unionida; family Unionidae; genus Sinohyriopsis; species Sinohyriopsis cumingii. The sequence goes on along the minus strand of CM068831.1, from coordinate 38,174,077 downwards.
CCTAGACCTCTGTTAATAATATAAATCCAGATCTGTGAACAATATAGACCCAGATCTCTCTGAACTATAGAGACCTAGATTTATATGAAAAATATAGACCCAGATCTCTGTAAATAACATAAACCCAGATCTCGGTGAACATTATAGTTGTAGATTTAAGTATCAGATCTATTTGTGGTTTTGAGTTTGAAAGTGAGTTTCTTCTTCAAAACATTTTGAGAATACTGGGTTGCCTGTCACATAATTCAGTGGTAGGTCTGCATATGACTACATGTAAACAGCATAGCTCCTGATTTGCCAGTGCATCATGTGATGGCAGATGTGGGTCTATGCTGTTTGCAGTTGGATATACCTTAATATTCATAGGTCAGCACAAGAGTATGTGTTTGTTCTATACAGCAATGTATTCATTGCATACAGCAGTGTTTTTGTTATGTTCAGGAGTGTATTTTGTTCTATACAGTAATATGTTCTTTATGTACAGCAGTACAGTAGCATGTTCAACACATACACCAATATTCATGATATACAGCTGCTGTTAATATATATAGTAACATATTTATTATGTTCAGCAATATGCTATAGTGCAATTTGTTCATTATATACTGTAAAGTGTTCATTATGTAAGTAGTGTCTTCATTATTTACAGCAATGCACAAGAACATGTTTTGCACTGGAACAAGACCAAGATAGACTCATAAAGAGTCTTATAGAAGATGCACAGAACACCCTTCAACAACCCATGTATTTTGATTGGCACAGACTGGTCCAGATGACTAACTGTTAAAATTAATACAAGCCATGTATTTGCATTGGTGCAGACTGGTCCAAATAACTGTTAAAATGGATACAAGCCATGTATTTGCATTGGTGCAGACTGGTCCAAATAACTGTTAAAATGGATACAAGCCATGTATTTGCATTGGTGCAGACTGGTCCAGATAACTGTTAAAATGGATACAAGCCATGTATTTGCATTGGTGCAGACTAGTCCAGATAACTAACTGTTAAAATGGATACAAGCCATGTATTTGTATTGGCGAAGACTAGTCCAGATAACTAACTGTTAATTGTATACATGTTAAACAACAATTAAACACAAAGAAAAATGGTTGCTTTCTTCATGGATATGCTAAATCTCTTGAATGTAAAGGTTTGAAGCATTCTGCATTAAATGATAGGGTGCAAGGAATTCCTTCTGAACAAACTTTTCAGTTTCACATGGTAACTTTTGGGTATTTGTTAGCGTATTTATGAAAGATGTAGTACAGTTTTACATGTCAACACTGGATGAGTCAGTTCTTGCGTAACATCCAAGATATTTCCCTCAGATCATCTTTTGTATTCCTTTAAACCCATTGAGAGTTGCATCATGTACCATAAAAACAGTGAAAGTTGTTCAGAGGGACAGGGAGACGCAGTTACAGCTATCGTGTTGGTTTGAAAGAGAAAGACATGGATACAGCTTTGTGAATGATACTCTTTCAGGATGAATAAAATGTCACTCCTTGTTTGTTCAACATTCCTATTTTCCCCATACCATTGCCAGCCATGTCTTGCATTAAACAACATGCACTTTCTTGTCAGATTTAGAATGCAGATTAATAAAAACTTACATCAAAAGAGAGTTACCATGATGTAGCATAAATTGATAGGTAGGTCACATGTCACCCCATTTTTCCATTGAATATGTTCCCAGGTCACATTAATGGTAGGAAATAAACTACACTTGCTCTAATACTGCTTTTATATATATATATATATATATATATATATATATATATATATATATATATATATATATATATATATATATATATATATATATAGATAGATAGATAAAAGGAAGCAACTCTCACCAATTGCCTCTCCATCCCACTACTATCCTTTTACTGGATGTTTGCCAGTTTAAGCTTTCGGTGGAGTACAACCAGCATCACACTGCACAGCCTCAGTGCAGTACAGTCAATATTGAACTGCACATCCTTTACCCCACAGAAATAAGTTTGAATTCTAACCATTCCTCTCGAATGTTGTTGTAGTATTGATTAGGTATTGGCTACATATTGGCAACTTTTTTGTTGTATAGTCAGTAATTTTTTAAATTGTTTGTAGTTTGTGGATTTTGATTTCTGACCATGTAGTCCAGTGCTGTCCAACCTGCAGCTTATTTTAAATGGCCCGCCAGAGCTCAAGCAGCTGTATAGTCTATGCTTTTCAGTTTTCTGCTGTGGCCCTCGGCTTTAAGAAAAACATTTTTTAGTGGCCCAATGTGTCAAAAAGGTTGGACAGCACTGTTGTAGACCAACATAATATCATTGGTACTACCGGTAGCTGTTATTGTTGGTTGATAACCCATCATGAATTTTTTTTATTGTTGTGGTGAACTCTTTTGGGTTGCTATTTCCCATTTGTTTGTTGACCTTGTTATTTCATTTACACAAACATAACAAGATGCTCCACATGTAAGACGTTTAAGGTCAGCAAGGACACACCTTAATTGAAACATGTAGGTCATGAACTGTATTGGAAGCCCCACGTGACCACAAAAACAGACACGTCATCTTCGTCCATTGGGTGGGTTATTAGTCACATGGTTTTAATTTAAATATCTACTATAAACAAAATGGTAGATGCACGAGAGAGTCAAGAACATAAAGGTGGCCCGTGCTTGTTGCTTTGTGAGAAGAAACGTCAAAAAACTGTAAGAGAAACCGAACAGGGCCTATCAAGGATTTGTCTTGGGGACCAGTTTGTTCGATGGAGAGCATTGATGGAAGAGTTAGGACTGGCATCAGACACTGAAATGGTGAAGTTGTTGGACAGGTAGGCCAATGTCTGCATATAAAGTGTTCTCCAATTGTCAGCATCTTGTTCCTATATTTGAAAGCACACTGTTTTCTTATTAATATCTTTTGCACAAGATTTTCTTTGTAATATTCCCAAAATAAATGTGATTGGCTGATTGATATTTCACTGGGTGATTGCATTGTGTGTATTATATATGTTGGGGTGGATTTTTTTTTATTGTTGTAACAGCTTGCTTATAAAGGTCATTTGTATACATGTCCATTAGACTACCTTTGTGAGACAGGTTACAAAGTTACGAAGAATATAGCAAAAGATGAACCCAGGCATATATCTTCATGCTTCCCATCAACACCTGGCCGAGTGCTTTTATGACATACAGAGAGAATGAAGACACCTTCAGTATCAGAAGTATTTGCTATTGAATCAAGAAGGTAAAAATTAACAGATTTCTTGCAGATTTTTTATTTGTGTGGGGGTGTCTTACAATTGTCATTCTACTGAAAACAATGATGTAATAAATGCAATGCTGATAAGGACATTATTGTGGCAGCAGGTTGATTCCTACTTCATACTTTTCTTAGTTTGAGTTATTCCCCCTCCGCTTGAATTTCGCTTTCTCAGAAGTTGGGTGGGGTACTTCAGCTGTGCCTCCTGATGCATGGAAAAAAGGCGTAATTTGAACTGTCATTGTTTTGGTTAGGCAAAAAAGTTCCAGTATACTGTGCTGGCTAACCCAATAATCACAGCTGTTCCTCTCCCACTCAATACTTAGAGGACCAGTGATTGTGTATTGAAATTGTGTTTACATGCCTCATATGCTTTCTTTATGCAGGTTCCCATTTGTAGCTATGTCCCACATGCAGTTCTTGCTAACACCCTCTTCCCATCTATCCACTTAGCTCATGATGAATGTACATAGGACATATTTAATTTAAAAACAAATTACTGAGATAACAGAATTGAAGATTTTTTTGGACACCCACTGGCATTTAATTAGAACTTTATTCAATAGGACTGGTGGTAGAACTTAATTAGGGATTTAATTCACAATACTGTAAGTTCCTTTTAAATTTTCATTTTTTTTATTCTTGGGAATTAAATGATTTGTTGATTTTTACAAAACTTGTTGGTTTTCACTCTTTACTGTTATAAAACTTTTGGAATTGGAAAGCTGTTTCTGTTTTGATGATTGCTCTTCATGCACTTTTAACTTTTTTTTATCTACCTTCTTTTCAAGGTTGCCAAACAAAAGGAAAATATGGCTTTATTACAATGGTCCCAAGATATCATGAACAGTTTTGGTGTTCGTGCAAGACTGCTATCAGCTATGAACAATTTTTGGTGAGTTTTCAGTCCTTGTATTTGAAACAGATGTATGTAAACATTTGCTACTGTATACTTTTGTATGAAATCAAAATTATGGTGCATAATCCTTATCTTCTGATTTCTTTTAATGTATATTTTATCCATATATATACATCACCAAATCCTCTAGTATATAGTCTATTAAAAGTAATTTAGGGCTGCTGTTCCAGTAAAACATATAACACCCCCCTCCCAGGGATGGCACTTAAAAAAAACTTCTGTAGGAGGTTGTGTTTCAAACTATTTTGATTCTGACAGTGGAAGTTTGGTTAGGAAAATCACTTCTGTTGTGAGTTGTGTTAACAAAATGAGAAATCGGTGGTGGGGCTGTCAGAAGAAAAAAACGAATATATATTTAAAATTGCATCTAACTCCTTCCTAGTGGTCTAATGTGAATAAAGTATTGGGTCAGAAATGATGCTTGTACATGTGAGTGCACATAATTTGTATGAATTTGTATGCTTTTAAAGCTGTGATATGTGTTATGCAAATCAAGTCAATGTTGCTGATATCAAATATGTGCTTTGTGCAGTATGCAATTTTTATTCAACTTTTAACTTTAAAAGTGCATTTTGTGACGTAATTTGTGCTGCAAGTAGTGATCTTGCAGCACTTGATGCGAATTCAAATAGCTGGATACTTCGGTTTGACATTAATGGCTGTTAAACTAAATTTGATTGGTTCATTGGGCCCTGGAACAAGCATTTATGGTGGTTTTAACCTTATTTTCATGATGGAAGTTTTACAAATGCGTGTTTCGAATAAGGGCCACACAGAAAACCAAACTGGCTGAATTACAACAGGGTTTGTCTTCAGACGACTTTTTCAGTCGGCAAATACTGGCTGATGATAGCTATGATGACAATGAATTTCATGTATATCGGTCTGTTGGACATTGGGAAAATGTCACTGGAAATACCAGTGTGTGATTTTGAGAGCAAATTGATGTTGAGTGCAAGTCCAATATACGTATTGGATGGACAATATGCCAGTTATATTTATTCAAGATACCCATGTCTGAACAAGCAGACTATGGGAATGTTGGACTTAAAACCCTAATGCAGCATTATGGAAGAGAAAAAAATCTGGCACAAGAGACATAGCAAAGCACTGATTAAGGAAGTGAATCTTGGACAGAATTCATGTTAATGAATACTCAGAGGTCTCGGAAATGCTTAATCACGTGTATTTGGATGCCAATTTTTTTTATATTGGGGATGCAGAAAATCACTTAGGCAAGAGTACTCCTTAGGCATGTAATAGGTGGGTGGCAAAATTCAAAGACTTGCCGGTCCTGCTTTAGCCACCTGCTTATTGGGAAAATGTGTTGATCAGTTAGCTGTACTGATATTTACAATGACAGAATTTAGTGGCTGAAAGCCCCTCCCCCATGTACATGTCACCATTATAAGAGTACATCAAAGTAACATGCTACAATAGCTGGGCGGCAAGATCAAAGGCTTTGACTGGCAGCTGGGTGGGAAAAATCTACAGATTTTTACAGTGCTTTAATTCAGAGGCAAAAGACCCAGATATGTACATGTGGTAATTTATAACAGTACATCAAATAAACAACGTTAGCTTTCATTATTGTGTTCATTTCCGAGTGTGGCAGAGTAAGCAGTGCATGTGACCTCAGAATCATTACATGTTGAGACTTAGACTTGAATGAGTATTTTGGGGTTCAACAGGCAAACTGATGAAGATTGTAACAAGATTCAAGAGAGTGCTAAAGTTGTTAGAACTGATAGTTTTGATGTGACAGTAGCCAAGTGTTAGAAAGTGTGTGATGCCTAGCTTAGTGCTTTGAATAAGACCTTTCTTGGTTTGACAAAATTCAGACTCTGATGGACAAACAAGAGCTATGTCAGTGTTGAAAAGAATGTAGAAATTAAACTCAATGGCAACCAATAGTTCTTTTAATTTGCATAGTTTCCTGGGAAGGGACTGCACCTTTTTTTTTCGGTTGCTGGTGGGACTGTTATTTTTACCGAAATGGGAGTCCTGGACTCCTATTTATAATCCTAGTGAGACCGCTGGAAAACTTTTCTTTTTGGAACAGAGATATCCAAGAGAGAATACCAATGGGGCCATACCTGTGAGATGTTGAAAATTGCACAACCATAAAGAACAGTAACTTGTTCAAGCTAGTTATGCATATGCGTTTCGACAGCAGGCAATGAAAGGAGTTCTCAGCACAGAAAAATATTCATACACAGAGGAGGAGGAGGATCATATTAAATTCAGAAACAATTAACAGATTAATGCTCATAGGGAACATCAGAGAATCCCCATACAACATAATTACATGTGTGTAGATCTTTAGTTGGCAGAAACACTATGGCAACAAAAGAATAACGAGACAAACTTTCATATCATGCAGATATATTACCAAATGAAGTACATGCTATGTGCAAAGACTAAATGACATTAAACATAAGAAATTGACTAATCTGTGTAAACTCAGTGCAAGATGAATCAAATTTGTCCTGTTTGTGTTTGGTTCTTCTGATGTATATTTTGATCATGATGATATTTTCTGCAGACCTTTTGGTACTTAGTTCCAAGCCTTCATTTGGTATTTGTATTACAAATTGATTACTATTATCTAGTACACAACATTTTGAAGCAGTGTCATTAACTAAAGATGAAATTGATGAAAAAATACTTGACGTCATTCTGATATGTGGATTTTTTTACTACACTACTAATCTGTTCATTCTGATTCTTTTTTACCATCTCCTTTAGTTTTACTGATACCAGTACTTTTAATAAAATTGTAACTTCTATTTTCTTGCAATCTAAATATTTGTAATCAAGTATTATTCTCAAAAGGTAAAATGTGCTTAGTTTTGTTGTAAAATCAAAAACTATTAAATAGCAAGGGACTAAAGTAAACAGTGGGTCAACTTTATATGTGCAGAAATTATTGCCATATTACAGTGTTGTTAGAAACAACGGAATAGTCATACAAGATGTATTTTGCAAAGTCATAGAACCAGCATTCGTATTGTCACCACATTCCATTTAAATAATAATATCATTATTTCTGTATATTCCTATCAGTATTTTCCAAGTGGTATTAATTTTCTGATCTATGTTATTCATTTCTTGTGCAGTTTTTACACATTAAGAATTCTCACAGTATCATTAAAAAACAATGTAATCTGCACCAAATTGAGTTCTTTGAGAAGAAATTCATTTTTTAACCCAAAAATCACTGAAGCTACGAGTTCTGGCATTAAAGTCTCACATTAAATAACAGTTGAAGTAGCCATGATAGTAATTTTAGTATGAAACTGTATTAATTTCACCTTTGGTATATTCAAATTTTGAATGTGATGGAGGAACATGGCTCCAAAATAAACACATCAGTTTTAGAACCTATTCATTGACTGTGAATCAAGTAAAATAAACACATCAGTTTTAGAACCTATTCATTGACTGTGAATCAAGTATATAATCCGAGTCCAACTGAATTGTTAGAAATTTTTTAATTCTTTTGACAACGTCGTAATTAGCTGTCAAATATGGAGTAAGCCTATGGTCTTTCTGCCATCCCAACCAGGACCCCACCACAACCACATGACCATGCCCAATGATATCACAATAATAATCGCTATAGAACTACAGATGACATCTGAGTATTTTGATTTCAGTAGAGAGTGGAACAGTTAAAAAGAGTGACAGATGTTAGGGAGATATTTGACAATGGCTATTCCTCCCGCCACCACTCCCTCATTGGAGATCACACACACACAAAACTTTGAGTAAATCCTGAAATCCTGGCAGCATCCCAGCAGGGGAGATAAATTGACTATTTTATTTAATTTTATTGGTCTCTGGTTATCCCATGGTATTTATGTTACTTGAACATTATCTTACAGTGTGTCCAGTCAGCATGGTTGAAAAGATAAAATAGAGTATATATGGGTTTGACTGTCCCTGATTGGTTGATAATGAAAGTAAGATTTTTGTATAAAGAATCTTTTGAGATCTTTTCCTACTAGTAACTTAAAAAAGTGAGGGCCATTGTTTTATTAACATTGTTTTATTAACTTAATTTCCGTCCCTTTACAGACCCGAGTTTGGAAGACTCATTACTGAAATCAGCAGCTGACTCATTTGGTGCAGTATTGAAATCACACATTTCAAATTTGTGTTAGGTCCAGAAAATGGTGCAGCTGTTATGGTTTTCTTTTCACAAAAGCTGTCATCATAGATGTGTCTATACTGATACAAATTTGATCATGAGCACTTAAAATTTTAAGTAATTGAATTTTAATATCATGGTGTTTGCACGGGTTTACAGGGGGAACTGAGTTAGTACAGCGAGTACTGAATTCTTGAGTTTTGTGCAGAAACATGGAATCTAAGCAGAATACATCTAGAAATACAGAGGTTTTCAATCTTGGATGTAGTCTTCCCATTGCATTTCACATTGATATGAATATTCACAGACAATTAGTATAGAAGTAGGAAAAGTTAGTGACAAATTTAGATACGTATCATAGAAAAGATAAACAGAATGTGGGGGGACAAGATCATAAGAACAGGCTGGAATGGAGAAGTATAATAAAAACAAAATTGATTTTAACCTTCTGGTTATATCTGTTCTGGTCTGTTCCTGTCCATTTTGGTGATTATGTCCACTGAATCAGTATGGTTGAAAAACAAAAGGGCAAATTTGGCAAATTATGATTACTGATATACACTGTACTTCTGCCTGAGAGATGTGAATAATTTTATTCTTGGTTTGTTGGTTCTGGTTGTTGCTCAATTCAAATGCATCATTGAAAAACATTGATGCATTATCATACTTTGTTACAAATATTTATTACAGAATGCATATCTCCAGATATTGGTGAATATAGCTTAAATAAGTTATAACAGTTCTAGTTGGAACAATGGACACCCTTAGAGAAACTTTAACTTTAAGTGAGATAAAATGTAAATTTTCAGCAGCATGTGATGCAGGATTGCTTAAAACTTCTCCATCTCATATGCTCACCATAAAAAATCGATTTGTACAAACTGGTGATGATTTTTTGTTAGCTGTCAGAAAGGCATAATTGACGTTATTCAAAGGTCTACAAAAGTTACTTGAGTCAAAATTTATAAACTCATACAGCTGTGGCAAAAAAGATGGACTAGTACCTTTGCTGTTGTTGCCACAGGTGATTAGTTGGTTGATTTAGTTTGGTTTGGTTTATATGGTGGGGGTAACAATATATTAGGTGGAGGAAGAACCCTGAAAGACCACCAACCCAAATTTGGTTGATCTGTGACAAAAACTTGCTCTGTGAGATGTGCAAGTGATGTAAAAGCAAGCACCTTAGTACACTTAGGAACATGGAGCCTCTGTTGATTTGATGTTTATCTCCAACAGCCAAAGTCATTTAGACATGAGGTCTCAGGCTTCGGTAGATCATTATAGCCTTTACACCATTTTCAGATGAAGGGAATCTATATATGGCAGCCAGTTTTGCTGCTGAAGAAAATCAAAGTACTTTTGAGACACCAAACACCACTTATGTAGAACCACTGACCTTCCACAAGTAACTGACAACTTTCTGATTTACACATTGGAGGCAAGTAATCATATGACAAGCATCTTGTATCACTCAGCCATGGAAGCCCCTCAGATCTTATCACATACTAGCATCTTATACCATTCTGCCATGAAAGCCCCTCGGGCCATAGGTACAAGTCTCATATGAAAGACTAGAAGTGGGAGATAGAGTACTTTAGGAAAAATGATTCCTTGACTTTCATCCATTTTTAAAAAAAAATCTATTAATGATATAAAAATGTTTCACTTGCTATATTTCTTTTGTTTTTTTAAACTTTATATTACTCTTGCAACAAGCATCAAAATAAGACATCGGTAACTGAATTATGTGTTCTTATAAGAGATGATATAATGTAAAAGTAGGCAGAAATAATGTAACATCACTTCCACAGGCATTAATGTTTTTTTTTTCTGACAAATCATGTATTATAAGTTTACCAAAACATTGATTGAAAAAAATTTTAATAAGGAATCATAGCATCTGATCACACATATACTAATCAAAAGCAGCATGCCTGAGAACAAAGAAAAATAGCAAAACAAAGTGATCACTTTAGTAAACACACAGTTTAGTAAGGACACAAATTCATGATTTCTGTATTAGAATAGAAATCCCTATTTTAAAATCTGTATTCATGGATATTAAATTAGTAGGTATTAAGGGACTAATCAATGACAAATACAAATAATAAGGCATGATGAAAATTTGTGATTTCACAGTTTCCGAGACGTATATGGCTGACAGACAAACAAAAAAAAGATTGATTATAATGAATGAATACAAATAAAATATGCAGTTGTTGTTGTTGTGGGGTTTAATGCCATTTTTCAGCACACGATAGGCTATGCATGGCAGCCAGTATTAATGGTGGAGGAAGAACCCGGGAAAATATGCAGTAGATTATATGATCTATAAGTATTCAGTAGATTACCTCCAGCCAGCTGTCACTTAAATCGCTTATGTCCCCAACCCAATATTAAAATTGCTTCTACTGCCCACTAACCCATAGCCAGAAATAATGTTAAAAAAATATGCTTCCATAAAGGGTAGTGTTTTTCGATTAAAACATATCTGATGGTGGGTCATATTTTTTTTAAATTGCTTCTGTTGTGGGTTGGTTGAATTTGAAAGTGCCTTCCCCCTGGGGGTATATGTTTTACTGGAACAGCCCTTATTTGAAATGTCAGAGTAATGTGGAATATTGAGTGAACAAGGATCCAAGCAAAACTGCAATCCTGCTACATGAACAATTAGCCAAATCTACAATGTAGTTTTCACTTGATGATATAAATCAAGTTGTCTTATCAATATGAGGTCACCATGACAAAAGAGACCAGCTTTAGGTGCTTTAAATATTGATTGTGGTATTCTTTCAGAGTAACTATCTAGAGGAGTGTTCTACATCACATCACCAATACACATGAGTAGGTCCTATCACATGGCCAATGCATTAATAAATGTCTGCATGAACCTTTGTTGGAGAATGAAGAGTGGACAAAACCTTGGCTTGATCCCAAGAAGGATGCCAAGGTGCTGAAAACCTTGGCACAGGTGCTCTTGGACCAAAGGTTACTAAACAGAGTGGAATATTACTTGAACTTCAGGTATTCCATTTCAGGGTTATAACAATTGCATGGTATTTAAAAAAAAAATGTTAAGACCTCTTTATATGTTTTTATTGTCAACTTAAGAATAAATTGCTGTATATGTTTACCATTTAAAGATCTGAATAAGTTAGCATTCATAAGATTTGTGCACATGATACATGTACAGTGACTCTCCTTCTCAAGTCTTTGGTAAGTTCAGGTATAATACATGTACATCAGGTACAAACAATTCCATGAAACTCTAATCAATAAACACTTAGTAAAGATTTTATGTATGCCAAATTTGCCAACAGTAATGATTATTTAATAATTGTATTAATCTGTTAGCAGATTACAAATGACACATGTTACAAGATACATGTTTTTGATAATTGCAGAAGCGCTGCTGAGCTTGAAGTTTTTCATCAGCAGATCATGATGTACTGTGCCAAGAGATTTTCATACTTCCCTCCTGTGTACAGGATTAGGAATGAGCTAACTGCGTTGGATCACAATATCTGTAGTGGCAGAGGTGTAATGAGAAACAAAGAAGCGGAGATAGTGTAAGTTTGTTTCACTACAGGAAATGAGAAATAATTTTATATATTGATTGTACAGTATGATCCTGCTTGGACATCAAGCCAATGGAATATTATTCACATGTACAAGTCATGAAAACTTTGTATTAGATAAAAGTCATTTTGCAACAATCGGCACACATTTTGTTATATTTGTGGTAAGGAATCTTTATATTTTCATGCATACAGATCTTATAATTAGTACTGTTATCATTCTTTGTGGATATTTATTTTGATTTGAGCAATACATGTCTAATAATTAGATCCAGTGATATGTATAGCACTTTCCCAGGGGACTGACACACTTTATTAAGGATATATGGGGTTCATGGATTTCCTCAGGATGTTTGGGGAAGATGTTGTCATCATGATGATTACTAGCTAATGCCTGTTCTTGAAAACATGTTGCCTTCTGAAGGAATGGGCAAAAGTGCATCCTGTCTCACATAATACTTTGTAGATAGAACAAATAAGAACAAAAACAATCCCTCAACAACTCCCTGGGAACTGGTCATGAGGCTGTAATATTGGGTGAAAAGTAATTATGAGTTAGCATCAGGGTGCTTGTCAAACAAGTTAAGAAAATAAAATTGTCTTTAAAACAGATATCATCGATGTTACAACAAAAAAAGCAGCAGATGGTCCCTCTACCCTTGCAAGCAAAAGAAAACATATCCCCACATAGGGAGCTTATACAGAAAGCCCTCATCTGTCGACTTGTGGGAAAGCAGGGTATGCAGAGGAGAAGAGAACTAAAGGAAGATGATCCCAGGAGAATTTGTAGAAACCTGGTGCCTTAAGAACCACCATCAACTCTAGTTTTGGTGAAGGAGAAGATCTCTTGATTTTAGTTATGTAAACTATGAAACAGTGTCTGATATATGAAGGTGTCTGGTAAGGCAGGTTACACTTTATATAATATCCTGTAAATATCAATAGTTGAAAATAAAATAATGTATAATACTGTATCTGCAATTGCTGAAAACGTTTTATTTTGATTTTTTATGACCTTTGTGCCCACATTGTTTATAGGCAGAAATATACTTGTGTTAAAAAAATCTGAATTAAAGCATTATTGTTTGATGCAATATTATATGCAGTTACAAGAATGAAGTCAACTGTATGTTATGTTATGTTTTTTATCATTTGAATTGCTCCACACTGTGTTACAGTAGTCTAAATAGAGTTGTATGTAACTGTTATAAAATAGTTTTCTGCACTTTTCAGGGTGAAAATGTTATATTCTACTGAAAAGCCATAAACTCGAATTAACCTTTTTGTTTGCAAATTTTTATCCTTCCATGTCAGACATAGCTCATCACTACCAAGATTTATTTCTTTTTACCATGTTGAGATAAGTAATAATTTAGTTTTACCAGTATTTGCCACCATGCCATTGCATGTGCATCAGTTGTCCAGTTTGTTTAGGGCATCTTGTAAAGAAATTTCTAGTTTTTGTGCTTTATATTTTGGATGGCTGTCATTGTTGTGGTATCTGCATAGAGATCTGTAGATGAAATTGAGTCCCTTAGTAAAAAGTGGTAGGCCATTAATAAATAATATCAATAGTAATGGACCTAGAATTGAACCTTGTGGTACTCCATATCTAATTGTTAAAGGTTCAGACAGAATATTATTTATATAAATATGTTGTGTTCTCTCACTTAAGTATGAAGTAAGCCATCTAATTGTGCTTTCATCACATTGGTAAATTTTCAGTTTCTTCAAAAGGATTTCATGATCCACCATGTCATAAACTTTCCTGAAATCTACAAATACATATCCTATTATTCTACGTTGGTGAAGTGCTTGAAGCCATTTATCAGTTAGAGAGATCAAGGCAGTCTCACATGAATGTCTCAGTCCAAAACCTGGTTGATTAGGGTGTAACAGCAAGTGTTTCATTAAATATGACATCAGTGAGTCATTGTCATGTTTTTCAATCAATTTTGACATCAACAAGTCATTGACATGTTTTTCAATCAATTTTGACAAATTTTTGTAGTATTGAAATTGGCTGGTAGTTATCAGCATCATTCTTAGAACCAGATTTGTGCATGGGCATTACTTTTGCAGTTTTCCATATTTTGGGGACAGATGAGGTTGCAATATTTAAATTGATTATAAATGTTATGCAGTCTGAAATACTGAGGCAGAAGCTTTAATGAGTGGTGGACCGGTTTGATCAAGTCCTTGCTTTCTTGGTATCAAAAGTTTACTTATACTTTTTTTAACAAAGATTTTTTTTATACCTCCTTATGGATTTTTTCAGTTCATTAAATTTGGTTTCTATCACTGGTTCTTTTGACTTAGTGGTAATGTTAGTGAAAAAATCATTGAAAACATTTGCAATGTCAGTGTCATCAGTGACTTTGGTGTCATTTACCTGAAATGAGTGAATTTTATTTGTCTGATTTTGTGTTATTCCAATGAGTTCATTGAAGACTTTCCAAATGAAGTTTGTGTTGCTCTTTGTGTTTTCAAGCATTGATTGATATAAAGATTTTTTAAAGCCTTTTTAATTATGCTTGTTATGTTACTTCCCCATACTTTATATTGTCATGGTTTCCCGTAGCCTTCTATTGGTCTCGTGTCTTCATAGAATCTAGGATTTCAGTAGTAAATCAATTAGGTTGGATTTCATACTTTACTCGATGTACTTTCAGTGGTGCATGCTTGGAGACTACATCCATAAATAAGTCAGCCCACACCCTCAGAGTTTCATCTATGTCATCAAAATTTTGGATAATATTCCATGGAACTTTATATAGGTCATCTTTCAATTGTTCTTTGCTTCAGTTTTGGAAAGAGCTGTAAGTGATAGTTTTGTGTGTATTTTTCCTATTTCTCTTGCATTTAACCTTTCTTGTCAAAAAAGTAGGATAGTGGTCACTAAGACCAACATTTGGTACATAAACATCAGACAATTGTCTGGTAGGTTGGTATAAATGTGATCAATAAGAGTGGGCTTATTTACCAGCTGGACTAGGCCTAATGATTCAATAAATTCCGTCCAGTTACTCCTTACTTGAGTATTGAGTAGGTCCTTATTTACATTACTGAGTATATATGTTTCTTTATCCTGTCCAAGAACATTTTCTGTTTGTTTCAAACAATTATCATTCCAAATTGCTTTGGAGGAAGGTGGCTTTAGACATGAAACCAACTAGGAATGATTTTGCATTATTTGGAGAAATTTTCACCCAAATACTCTCAATTTCATGTGACCCAAAGTCTGGTTGCTTTTCTGCATTTACATCTTCCCTAATGTATACTAGACCTCCCCCTGCTGTCTCTCTGCCCCTGCATAATGGTTTATTGTTGCCTTAACAGTGAAATAGATTATCATTGTGGTTAGCATTTAATTTGGTTTCAGTGAGTCCTAAAACATGTATATTATTTTCCTTGGATGATGACATTAACTTAATCTGTTCTATTTTTTTCACTATACCTTGTACATTTAAGTGACCCATGTTAAAACCTTTTGTATTTAGTTTCATATCAATTATATGTATGTCATCATGCAATGGGGTACTCACTGAGATTGTCTCCTTACTACTTTTATTATTTTTGGTATTATATAAGGTGGCCATGTAAATGAAGTGGCCTCAGTATTTTCTATGGTATCTGATCATGGTCTTCTTTTATCAGCTTATATTGGGGTGGGGTGGTGAGTAGCCAAAAAAACGGAAAGCAGTTTAAACATATGTACATTGTTTGGTAAAATAAAAAATCCTACAATATAAGTATGCATTTTCTAAGTTGTGCAAAACACTACTGACTTAGATATTAGAGTCTTTGCCAAGTTACTTAGTACCAAACATTTTTCACAATTACCCTCATCCTTGTCTGCCTTGTTTGAACTATGTGTAGAACTTGGTCAGCTCTGTTTTCAGGCTGCACAGCATGTCTTCCTCCACTTCCCCCTCTGGTTCTTGCTCTATGCCTTGTCCTCTTCCTCTTAAAGGTCACTCTGGAATTGAGCTTGAAAGTGAGCTGATTTAAGTCTTTTCAATGAATTTTAATATGTAAAAGTATTTCATAATTTGACAACTAACATATTCATGGTTACTTATCAAACTTATAGGAATATAGTGCTAACTGAGAATCAGAAATTAATACATGAGAGGTTGTGATTTGATGGAAGTTTTCTGGGTTGGATCAGGTCATGTGTTGGGGGTGGGGTCCAAAATTAAAAAAGGGCCCCTCCCTTCCTCGAATCGGCACCATAGCAAAGTCTAAGTGTCTATTTACTCAGTGTGCATAATACCCAATAAGCATGTGCAACAATAAAATGGTGGTCAAACTTCAAGTGACAAGTGACTGTATATTTGTGTGTGTGTGCTTTTTTATGATCTGGCCCTGAGTTTTGGACCAAGTAACAGATTTTAAAAGAAAAACAACGGTTATTTAAAACTGTGTGTATGTAAAGAATTAACTTGGAGAAGCAGAACACAAATTCTTTTCCGGTTTGGTCAAAACGCCAGAAAGATGGGTGTTATGGGGTCCACTGGTGACAAATCTGGTAGAATTTATAAACTGATTCATGAAATTACTCAGTTTTGAGCATTTTTAAATATCTTTGATGCTTTTCGTTTATAAAATTGAGAGGTGGGTATGTGAGGGAGTGCAAATACTACTAGGCAAGGAATAGACTACCTGTGGATTTTGCAATACTGTACTAAGCATGTCGATTTAAATTATCCTTGTACCACAAAAATATAACTATAAAAGTAGTTCTACATACATTTCAATGTTTCCTCTCAAAATTAAAATTAGAAAGAAAAAGGATAAGGAGAAAAGAACAAGATCAAAAGATCATACTTACCGTTGTTAACATTTTGTGCGGTCTCATAGCGTGGTTGTGTTTTACGACATCATCTTCAGTGTTTACAATATGGCATATAATTATGCAAATTTCGGTCACTGGAATTGTATGTGTTATTCGTTCGGGATCTGCGAATTACTGCCAAGCGGGATTTCAATATGGAGATGATAGATTTGTTAGTCTATGTACGATTATTTCAGAGAGTTCATATTTCATAATGAGAACCTCTACGTACTTGACATTACCGCAGAATTGCCTTTTAAATAGTATTTAATCAGTTAATATACATAAACATCCCAACATTTTTGCAAGAAAATTCACCCTCAGCTGCACTATTGTGCCTTTAAGTGGTCACACAGAACATAGTCCAATTTAGCTGCACAAAAGTTTGACAAGTAAGGAGAGATGGGTGAAGTCAACCAATAGTTACACTGGGAGGACCCAACTTCCCAAACTCAGATCATGAGAACCATGCCTGCAGTGGCCATTACTTCTGGCCAGCAGGAAGAAGTGGATCAGTTCACATGAGGGATGTCCATGCTGCAATCACCCCTGATGCTGGTGGAGTTACAAATGAGGAGATTAGTGGAGGAGGTAACATAATAATTGCTGTTTTTGGGGATTTTCTTTCCCTTCATTTGTCAACACTCTCAAATACAGGCTTGGAGTTGACGGTAGATTGTTTTCCCGATTTTGGCAGCCCAGTGGGTGCAAATGCCCTCACATATCCAAGCATGGCCTTAGTGCTTATAACTCTGTGTATGATGGGTATAACACTGATATTACTGATTTGTTTTGTGCTAATTGCCATGGTGACTGTTGCCAGCAAGCAGTTTGAAAGTCTGGCTGCTTCTTCGCATTGACTAGCAACCATAGGTCAGTCGCATCATGTTGCATAATGTCCAATTGTGCCATTATTTGTGGAATTGTACATGGATCCACAGAACCAGTCCATATGTTTTGTCATCCAGTCTGTCCTGCTTTTACAGCTGTACACCCCTGCAAATTATGTTGTGTTGGTTGTGTGAATATCAGTCTAAACTTGCAGGTGCAGTGTTCATAGTATATCCAGTGGACAGGTACCATGTTATGCACAGGGAAAGTGGCATGAATTTGTTCATACTGCATCAGATTTGTATGGACACAGAAGTGATGCCTGATGAGGACAACTCCCACAGTGAGTGTGCAGTCAACCCCAATCATTTGGCTCACTCCAAATTCACAATGGAGCATACAGAATTATCTTCTATGCCAGACTGTATCTCATCTGAATTCAGACAGTCCTTTTAGCAATGTACAATCTGCATATTGCCCTTGCCATGGTACTGAAACTATTCTTCTAAAAGTAGTTAATGCAGAAAGATTACAGTCCTCACCCTACTTGATTCGTCTGCAGCATTTGACACAATAGACCATGATATATTACTTCACCATCTCCAGCTTGTATTTGTTATACAGCCTTATTACTGTGGTTCAAGTCCTACTTGGTCAACAGGACACAAATTGTGTCTGCAAAAAGAATACACTCCAGCCTAGATGATCTATGTTGTGGTGTTCCAAAGGGGTCTGTTCTTGGACCTGTTCTCTTCATTCTGTACACTCAGTTCAAGTGTCATAGATCATCATCCAGTGTCTCTCCAATTGTACGCTGATGACACCCAAATATACTACTCAAGCCACCCAACTGAAGTTGATGCTACCATCCAAGGTATAGAGAGGTGCATTTCTGATTTGAAATCATGGATGACATGTAACAAGCTGCAGATGCATGATGATAAAACTGAAGCCATTCTGATCACAACAAAAAGACTTCCTCATTCACATCCTTTACCTCAAACAATAAATATCAGCAACACCAACATTAAATTCACACAATCAGTACGAAACCTAGGTGTTACTCTGGACAATACTCTCACATTGCACCAGCATGTCATGAACATATGCAAGGCTGCATATCTTGAGCTGAGACACATCAGCTCCATTCGCAAATATCTTTCAGTTGATGCCACTAAAACACTTGTGTGTTCATTAGTACTTTTAAGACTGGACTGTTGTAACTCAGTTCTGTCTGGTTCATCTCAATATCTGCTCCAGAAACTTCAAAAAGTTCAAAACACAGCTGCTCGGATCCTACTTAGAGCACCATGATCAGAGCACACCTCCCCGCTGCTCTGTAGCCTACACTGGCTATCCATTTGATCCAGAATGAAACACAGAATTTGTTCTCTGTGCTACGTTTCAATGACAGACTCCAGTCCAACAAACCTATCTGACATCACCCATGTGTACACACCAGCAAGATACTTACACTCCTCTTCTGACAATCGTATACTCATTATTCCCACTACAAAAACAAAGTCGTATGGACAACGTTCTTTTGCATACCAGGGCCCAGCAGTGTGGAATTAATTGCCCACTGAACTTAGACACAAAGACACAGTGATCCCATTCAAGAGTGCTCTCAAAACTCACTTATTTTGACTGCAAGAACAAAGTTAAAGACCTAATAATGTTTCCTACCTTAAATATTTTCAGCGTGTTTTTCTATGTTTTCTATTTCAGGGTGTTTGTTTTTTGTAATAATATCATTGTATATGTTTTTTACGTTATAATTGTTGTCTATTGTTGTAAAGTGCTTAGAGCTTCTAAAGATTATGCACCATACAAAGTCCTCATTATTATTATTATTGTTATGTTAAGACGGTTTATAGAATATTGTCTTCCTATGAATGCCCACCACCATCATATACAAGCCAATTGTTTATGGTATGGGTAGATATTGAGGATGAAGATAAACACTCTCCTTTCATCTTCTACAGTTGGTAAAGATTAATGAAATCTCTGAATGTCTATAAGACAAAATCTGAGGTGTAGGGAATTCCAAGGCTTTCTTTTCAGATAGCCAGTTACCAGTATTATTCTCTTCATGCTGTTACTGCACACACTCAGAGTTGTGCATTGCTGACATAACAGGTTTGGATAAGAGAATTGCATCAGTGAATATGCCAACCCAGCAGTTCCATAAGGTGGATTGCTGACTTCCAATTGGAGTGGAATATGGTGGCCAAGTCATCCCTGCTTAATCTGGCTTCATTAGCAGTTTTTTTCTTTGCTGGAAATAGGGCAGTGGGCATGTATGGGAGTCTACTGACAAGGTGTTTAGCAGGACCATACATCACTCCATGGGAGGATATCCTGGAAGAAATGGAAGATGAAGAGGACATAGTGATGAAGTCCAGATGGCCAGAACAACATTTAGTCTCCTGCACATGGCAGAAAAATTATGGAATTGACCAAGAAAGATTGCCATGGATGTCAAAACGATCATCCCAGTCAAATTCAACACGAGAAATGTATCATGATGAGTCAAGAAGAAAAATTGGACGAGTATCTGGAGGACACTTGGGGACTCGTCTCGGAAGAAGCAGTTTTGTGTAAAGTGGTATAAAGACTTGTGAGATCATTCCTCTGATTGCTCTAGAGATCCATGACTTCACTATTGCTGTTCTCTCTTCCATATTGAAGATGTGTTGAAGGAGGCAGAAAAAGAGCAGTCTCTCCAGCTTTCTTTACTCCCTCCACCACCTCCCCCATGGTTTTTCAGCTGAATCAATTTAGGCCACAATAGAGAGATTTCTATAAACAAAGTAGAGACAGATCAACAGCATCAGTTTTGATAACAGCCAAACTAAAGGAGGCAGTAGGACCCTTAGTTTTGGAGGCAGTAAATTAAATGGGATAGGAAGCCAAGTTCTCCTTTCCCAATCAACTTAAGAACTGCCAGTGACTTGTCACCCCAACTGTCCACCAACATTATGCTTGTAGGTGCCAGACATTTGCTCTGCAGTATGAATAGGAGATCCAAGTTTTTTGGAGAGGTTTCAGATTTTGTTTATCCAGCCAACACCCCTTTTGTTTTCCCATTCCATGATGGAAGTTCTGGCAGTTCAGAGGTGAAAGAAGTTTTCAGTAGGAGATCGGATTTTTCCTTGCTAGGTGTGTGTCACAAGCCAGACTTCCTAGATTTCTATTCCAGAATATTTGCAGTACCAGAAGCCAGCAGTGGGAAGCTCAGACCATTTATGAACCATAGCCTGCAACAACAAATACATAGGTGTGCAAATTAGGGATGGCATGACCTGTCAGCGTGCAGTCAAAATGGTAGAGTTTGCAATCAGTGTAGATCTGACTAATGCAGACTTTCCATCAGGCAACTTCCTCTGTTTTGGGTTGTAAGTAACTATATATGTTTCATGTGCTCCCATTTACCCTAAACCTCAGTCCATGAAGGACATCAACTGCATTGCTCAGGTCAGCCTCATCAACAGTAGTCAATCATACTTGGATGATAACCTTCAAAATGACACATGGCTGGTTCATCATTACTGAAGAGCAGGAACATTCTCATCCCCATTTTCTCTCAGCTGAGCATTCTAGTGTACTATGTACAAATTATTGGGCAGGTATTTATAGAGAAACAAAATTTACTAATGATTTTAATTTTTTCTTATGAAGTGAAATGTGGCTGAAAATAGTCTAAATCTGTTTAAAGCTATAAACCCATGCCCATGAAATGACAAGTAGAGCAAGTTAATGACAGAACAAACTCATCATGGGCATGGGTTTATAGTTTTCAATGGATTTGATAGGATTTTTTTTGGGTTAGAGACTGTTATTCTTTGGAGAATCTGTACAAGATTGACCAATTTTGGTCTCAAGGATTTTTTATTATACAGGTTTATCCCTTATCGAACAAATTAGCATTCCTGCTCACTTCTTTGGAATAACCTGATTAAGTTTTCCTTTTATCAGAATTTTTTTTCTTCTGATTTCAACTGCATTTTCTTGCTGACTTACAAGTGCATGTGCAAAAACTTTTCAGACAATTCATGGATTTCACATGACCGGCCAAATCGTTCAAGATGAGTCTTAGACACCATTTTGTGTACAACATAGTTTTAGTAAGACTGTCTTAAAGAGAGGGAACAATGTGATCAGATTATCTTGACCTGTGGTGAAATATACAGAATAGCATTTTCACCAATATGCCAGTAAAAAAATGGACTCACAGCTATCAGCTACTTGACTATCAACACTTACTAAAACCAGATATTAGGATCATTGGGGATTAACATGAGGATAATATCATGTTTATATAATTGCTCACTTTTTAGTGCAATTCATAATACAGTGTATATACATTGTCCCAAATTTATTATGCTAAACATATTGGAGTTTTAGACATCCCCTATACAATTGCATCTCCTTGTACTCTGAACCACACCACAAACAGTTTAAAGGAACAGGATAGATAATTTTGATGAAATATCTCAGGCTTTTAACTCATTGAGAGAGGAGATGTCAAACTATACTCGATTGTTCACAAAAATGATGATATTACCATATATACTCTCTTATAAGACCAATCCAACTGCAAACTGCGCTGACCCAGATCTGCCATTGCATAATGTACCAGCAGATCTGCATCTGTGCAGTATTTAGGAGTAATCAGTAGAACTAACAAGATAAACAATCATCAGCAGGCAAATTATACTATGGCAGGTCAGGATCTTTGTTGTTTGCAGTTTGACTTGACTAAAAAGTTAGTATATACATGACCCAAAAGTTTAAAACTGAAACTGAAAGTTCACTCACAGGCCATTCCGTTCCATGTGCCTTCTGATTTGATGCTGAATGTTTTGGAACATTTACATTAAAGACATTTACTGTGTTCATGCAGGGGCACCATTTATCCTGTTAACATATAGTATAATTATTGTTAAACATGTCCTGTATGTGTGTTAGACCATTTGGTTAGAGCGTCCCCCTCAGATGCATAAGGTTGCAGGTTTGAATCTCACCCAAGTCATACCAAAGACTTATAAAAATGGCACTTATAGCTGCCTTGCTAGGTGTTCAGCATTATGAGAGGTTAGTGTTAGGACTGGTCAGCCTTGTGTCAGGATAATGTGACTGGGGGGGAATGGTGTATTATTCCTTGGTGCTAGATATCGCTGTAAACTGCCACACTGCAGACATGACAGCAATCTGACTGAATCTTTTGAAAGCTATGTTAAAAATCCAAAACACAAACACACCTTTTTGTGTCATTTAATCCTGACCAGTGTGAATATACAGTCAGTGTGTAATTGTTGTTAATATGTCTTTTATGTGTTAACTGTCAGTTATCCTGACAGGTGTGAACATGTTTATTTTAAGAGTAAAATTAATAGTGAAATAAGGGTTAACATCAAAATAGTCAATACAAAACTGGAGAACAATGTGTTGTTTTGATATTTTGACACAAAAAAATTATAGGCTAAGGTCTGTTGAAACAACAGTTTCATTTAATTAATATATTGGGGACCTGGGTATCTGAGTTGTCTAAGGTGCTGGCCTTAATAGATCACTCACATCTCACCTGGGTTTGAGTCTTGGCTTGAGAAAACTTGCCAATAACCTTCCATGGGTCAGTGGTTCTTCCTGAGGACTTCCTGGGTTCTTCCCATACCAAATATACTGACCATCATATATGACCTACCACATTATAAAAATGATGTTAAACCCCAAAGTCACAAATCATAATTAACATGTTACCTGCACCAATATTTGTATGGCATCACTTATCTTGTCATTCTTATAATCTATCATTGTTCATTTTGTTTGGCATCAGTCAGTGCTTCATTGGCTACTTTAATACATGTGTCTGGTTTGTTGTTTTACTGGTAAACCAGTGCTAGACATCACTACAAACTGACAAACTGCAGACACTGTAGCAATATGATCAAAATTGTCAAAGCTACAATAAAAATCTAAATCACACACACACACACACACACACACACACACACACCATTTATAATTTCTTCAGAGAGTTTACAAAAAGGAACATTTTTCTCTTCCAGGTTGAGAAGAACTTGACATCTGCTGACTATGCAGATTATATTCGTAGCATGATTATGGATAACACCACCCATGACTATATGTATTATGGGCCCACATTCTCTGACCATCCAACAAAGGGGACAGCACATCTGTCAGTTGTAGATGCCGATGGAAATGCAGTGGCTGTTACCAGCACCATTAATGCCCAGTGAGTTAATGCCATTAATGTCCAAAAATGAACCAGTTAATGCCCAGTGAGTCCAAAAAGCAAAGTTAAAAATGTTTGCATTAGACATCTTTAAAGATTAAGGTTTAGGATTTATCTTTAATTATGCTGGCAAAGGATTTGTTGTAATCCTTTTCAAATACATGAGGGTTTATTAATTGGGATTTGATGTAAAAACAAACCATATACACGGAAACAGAATGCCGATGTGGTATGATATATGTACTCATTGGTAAAACTTCCACAGGGTAACTGTAATGTAAAAGTACCTGGGGGTAGTTTGGATATGATAGTATTTCTACCTACCCTGTAGAATTTATTACCCCCCCCCCCTTTAAACCAACATGATATTTTGTTTGCACCTTGAAATGACAAAAAAAATTGCAAAATGTTATAAATAGATTATTTTATAATAGATTATAATATGAACAAATATTTAGTACAAAGTTATAAATGTACAATTTTTAATATAACATGATATATTTTTGCAATTTGTTCTCAAAATCAATATTTTTTTTTTAATTCAGGAAAATAATTTTAGAATAACAAGTTGTAATTAATCAGAAGTTATATTATTTGATTTTTAATTAACAAAGAATATAAATTGTACATGTAATTATGGTGTTTTTATTCAAGATTTAGGATGGGGTAATTTTATAATAGTCATAATATATTTGCCTAGGGTATTTTATTGAAGATTTGTATTTCATGCATTTTGAAATAAAATTTATAAAAGTTTAGTGTGATTGTCTCTTGTCATCAACCATAACAAAGACCCTGGGTATAAATGGCCATTGTCAACATACCCCACCTCCAATTTCCGTCACAATGAACACTGTCACCATGAACCTGCAAACATTAAAATATAGCATAACTTTAAATTTCATAAAATTACCATTTTTGGCACTGAAAATAATGCAAACTTGATTTTTAACATTCTGTAATTCTTATAATAAGATTTCCAAAAGAAAATATAAGAAAAGAAAATAAATGAGTTAATTAGGTACAAATTCCACAGGGAAGGTACTTGTACTATCATAGCATTTCTACCCCAGGGCACGTTTACTATGGAGGTACTATCTTGTATTAAGTGCTTTTAAATTCCAGTCATGCTAAACTATGAAGTTTCTTTTCAGTAATAAAGTTGCAGTTTTTACAATTTCTCTTTACTGCACACAAACCAATTGATGCTTTGTGACATTTTTTGTGTGCAAATCCTCTAAGAAGATGCTGGAATTTTGCAGGGGAATGATAAAGTTGGACCAAATTAGACACACACACACACACATTGAATACGGTATCTACTTATTAAAACATACACACATTGAACATCTAGTTATTACACACACACACACACACACTGAGCATCCATTTATCAAAGAAACACAAATTAAGCATCGACTTATTAAACGCACATTGAGCATACACTTATTAAACACACATGACTTTTTGTCACATGCACATATTGTGTTCTGTGAGTAATATTGACTGTACAAGTCACTTTTGCATTTATTATTGTTTCATTTGAAATTGTACTTCACAAACTGCTTTACATTGTTCATCATGCATCTGTTCATCAACACTTGCATGTGAACTCTTTATTTTGTATCCTATTTTGAGGCATCACATGAGTTTAGCTATTTCTTACATATTATTGAGCTATTGTTTGAACCAGTAAATGCTCTTGGAGCCTTTTTTCAGATCCAGTTTTGATCAGATTTTGGTATGTAATTTTGTGTTATCTTGGTTAAGTTCAGTTATGAGTGGCATCCAAGCATATTAATGAGGTGATCTTGCATCTGTCTAGTTGAGCTTATGTAGATGTTGTAGGCCATGTTTCTAATAAGATTCTGACCAAACTTTGCATGTAAGCTGATATCATCAAGATTTCAGACTACAAGCAAGATCCAGAATATTAATGAGATAATCTCCATATTGATTGAATGTTTTGTACTGTCACATTTTATATCAGATCTTGATCAGATGTGGTATGGTAGCTATTAAAAACCAGTGAGCCTGATTATGAGCAACAAACATACTTATTATTGCAGAGATCTTGCATTTGATTGGCTGAGCTTGTGAATACTTTAAAGAAGATATTTTAGAAGATTTTATCAGATTAGTTTGTAAGCTCATATTCATCAGTGCCTCCAATAAATTTAATTATGAGTAACATCCATGCATACTAATGAGGTCATCTTACATATGACTGGCTGAGCTTGAGAACATTCTCGAGACCATAGTTTGTATAAGATTTGATCAGATTTTGTATGTAAACTTGTAATGTCAAAGCCTTGGATGAGTTCAGTTAGGAGCCACATCCATGCATATGAAAAATAAATTCTTCCAGATCATCATTTATATTGGCTTGACATAATTATTGCTATTTTCAGGAACAAAGAGTTTTATCAGTTTATTTTCTGAATTGTTCAATGCAGAGAAAATAATTTGTATAAATAACTGTCTAGACTGGTATGGATGGAAGTTGAGAACTGGACAGAGCTTAAAATCAGCAAGATTTTCACTTGAATTAGGATTTCTATAAAATGGTTAACAAAATTAAAAAACCTTCCATAGTTTTCTTAAGATTCTATGCATATGACATACATTTTACTCGCTGGTTTAAATTTTTAACTAGTATTGGGCCGTTAGTAATGAGATTTTCCAACCCGAATGTGATTGATCAAGTTTGACACAGGTTATCTTCTTAAAAGAAATTCTGTATTTCAGTAAATGAATAAAAATGTTTGTTTTGAAAGCCCAGCAGTTTTATCCTAAGAAAGTTAGTAATTATTAGGAGTTATTTTATCGCTTTAACTGATGGCACATGATACTGGTATGTTTAATAAAAGTTTAATTACTATTTTTTTTTACAGTTTTGGTTCCAAAGTAATTGGACCTAGAACTGGCATTATCTTCAACAATGAAATGGATGACTTCTCAACACCAGGACAAAAGAACATATTTGGACTCTACCCTTCACCAGCTAATTTTATTGAGGCCGGAAAGCGTCCTCTGTCCTCAATGTGTCCAACAATTGTTGTGAACAAGGATGGCGATGTGTATATGGTTGTAGGTGCTGCAGGGGGCACGACAATTACCACTGCTACTGCTTATGTAAATATTTTCTTTTATACCACTAATTTGTGACATTTATCCAGTTTATATAGCACCTAATTCAAGGAATGTTAATAATTTATTTTGTACCAGACTTTATGAGTTTCTCTTCATGCCTCCATATGTCACATTTTCATTTTTGCTTTATAATTTTAAAGCCATTTGAAATTAGTTGTTGAAGCTTGGTACGTACGTGTATACATCAACATTAGAAGGTATTTTGCATAACACATTGACAATTTAATCTTCATGGTTGAAGTCAGAGGATTTAATAACTAGTTTTTTGTCATGGTCTTCTTTTGGCTTTTATGTATTTTTCAAACTGTTTGAGATAAAGGGATGAAACTTGGTATACTTTCACACTATAATTAGAAATTGTGGTGCATACATTATTGGAATCAGGTCTTGAAGGTCAAGGCTACCCTATGCCAACACCAAATGGACCTGATTTATAAGTGATTATATATGGTAAGGGATTTGTTCAGTGTATAAAGTGGCAGTAGAATGAAAATGTATATTGCTTTAAAAATTCCTATGCCTATTTGCTTTTCCCTAGGTGGCAAGCCAAGTGCTTTGGTTTGGGAAGGACATCAAGGAAGCTATTGATGCCCTACGAATACACCACCAGCTTCTGCCTCCATATATTGCATATGAATCAGGCATCTCAAAGGTGAAATATTTTGTCTGATGATAGTTTACATTGCAGTCATATTCATATCCCCAATATAAGAATTTCTAACATCTTTTGTGGCAGTCTTCCTATCTAACTGTTCACCATCATACATATACATATATATATATATATATATATATATATATATATATATATATATATATATATATACACAGTGTGACCCTGCTATAAGCACACTCTGTTATAATGCGAATTTGGATATAACATGGTCGCAGCATGGCTCCCGAAATTTTATATACATAGATTTTACTCGCACATGAAAAAAAGTCTGAAAAGTACGGAATTTAAAAAAAAAGTTTATTATCCTTTTGGGGAAGAGATCGTGCATGAATAATACAAGATGATTGTGGAGTGGCTCCTGAAATTTTATATGTAATTTTCTCGTACATGAAAAAAAATATTCTTAAAAGTACGAAAAATAAAATGTAAAATGTTTATTCTAGGATCACAAATGGCTTCGCCAATGTCGTAAACTGTGATTTTATTTTCCTAATTGGTGGCAAAATATAACATCTGACGATTTTTGTTTTACTGGTGAGGCATTATCTCATAATCTATCTTTCCTATGATTTTCGGCCGCTCACTAGTAATTAACATATTTACATAAGACTGACATTTGTGTGTGGATGATATGTAAAATTCCTCTTCCTTCCACTCAGAATTAAATCCTTCAGAACACCCACATGTTCTATACTAATCCTTGTCGTCAGACAAGAACAACTGCATCTCTATCGTCCGTTGACCCTTTGTTAAATTGAGGGGAAGGCAGCATCACTCCGCAACCACAAATGTAAAAAAAAAAAAATCTTGTTGGTTTATTCAGTATGCAGGGAGGAACTGTAACTACGATCGACCCAAATGACGGTTAATTCCTTTTTTAAAAATGTACCCAGATAAAATAGTTTCCTGAAATTTCAAAGAAAACATTACCTTTGAAGCACCGGCCGTTATGAAAGGGTACTAAGCAAATGGAGAAAAAAAATCATTCTTAATCATGCAGTACAGTTATGTGATGTTGCCGCCACAATAAGAAATGGGTATTTGTTTGGTTCTCTAAAGCTGTTCTTTAGCGGTGACTTAAATAATGCATGCACATTTCATCAAGGAAAGCCGACTGCAATCTTCAATAAATACAAACAACTTTTCTTCAAAGAAGTCAGTACCAAACTTAAATAAAAGCAATGGAATCCGATGGATTTTTGCATTTTCCAACGTGACTGGAACAAGTTTACTGTGCCGTGAAAGTTTCCTTTTTGCAGGGAAAAAGTTTGTGCTTACGAATGCTAGCTACCAATGGCGGCTTAGAATGCAAACTAACTTTTACCGACTTGGGATGTACTGAAAAGTAAATGTGCTTCATCATTCATTATGTGATTGTGCTATGTTTATCCACTGAAGTAGGCCTATATGACCTGAGACAAAATTATTGAATAATCGAAATCTGTGTGGATTTTTTTCAATGGAATTACTTGTATTGTGGATTCAATGTATGTGATGAGATTCACGGGTGAGTTCACAGTATTGATACTCAATCCATGCTATACATAAGACATGTATATATAAACAGTATACATGTATATGTACCAATCCATGGTTCTCTAAATAAAATAAAATATTATATATGCCTTAACTGTTTTCACTACAGGTGTATTTCCCATTTAATATTCATTGATTTAAGATGGTAACTGTGCCAATGAAGCATGTATTTTACCGCCCACATTTATTACCTACCCCCCAGCAAATTTGTTGGGGTACTTGCATCATTTTCTTTATCTAACTGACCTGGCTGTTTATAACATGATTCGGTCTATAACACGGTCAGGTTCTATGGCTCCCAACTACCGTGTTATAGCAGGGTCACACTGGACTTTGTATAGTGCCTAATCTTTAGAAGCTCTAAGCACTTTACATCATTAGACATCACCTATAAGATAAAAAACATATAATAATATTATTACAAAAAAAAACACCATAAAATTAGAAAAACATTAAAAAATAAAAAACATGCTGAGAATATTTCAGGTAGGAAACATTATTAGGTCTTTAAGTTTGTTCTTGCAGTCGAAATAAGTGAGTTTTGAGAGCACTCTTGAATGTGATCACTGTGTCTTTGTGTCTAAGTTCAGTGGGCAATTCATTCCACGTTGCTGGGCCCTGGTATGCAAAAGAACGCTGTCCATATGACTTTGTTTTCATAGTGGGAATAATGAGTAAACAATTGTCGGAAGAGGAGCATAAGTATCTTGCTGGTGTGTACACATGGGTGAGATTAGATAGGTATGTTGGACGTGAGTCCGACAGTGAAACATAGCACAGAGAACAAATTTTGTGTTTGATTCTGGATCGAATGGATAGCCAGTATAGGGTACAGAGCAGCGGGGAGGTGTGCTCTGATCGTGGTACTCTAAGTATGATCCGAGCAGCTGTGTTTTGAACTTTTTGAAGTTTCTGGAGTAGATATTGAGATGAACCAGACAGAATTGAGTTACCATAGTCCAGTCTTGAAAGTTCTAGTGAACACACAAGTAGTGGCATCAACTGAAAGATATTTGCGAATAGAGCTGATGCGTCTCAGCTCAAGATATGCAGTCTTGCACATAGCTGCCAACCTTCCAGGCTCACAGTTAGTGAAAATAGGGATAAAAAGTCGTGAATTTGGACACGAATTCGTGAAAAATACCATAACAATAACTCCATCCACTCTGACCACTCCATCCACTCTGACCGTCAATAATACACTATATCAAGATCAAACTAAAACACTACATATATGCAGAAATATTTATTTATCAAGACATGATACTGTGGCAGACTTGAACTTCCTCAACTGCTTGATCATAAATTTGTTTTCTAAACAGTTCAGACTTCTTGCCTGCTGGTTGATCTTAGTGACTAAAATTGCTGACAAATTTTCTGCAGCTAAGGAGGCGCTAAAGTCTGTCTTATTTTTCCTCACTAGAGAAAATACTCTTTCGCTGTCACTGTTGCTGTGAGGAATGCACAGGAGCTGCAGCACTTTTGGTGCTTCCACAGGAAAATTTGGAAGCGATTTTCGAGTCCGGGAACATTTGTCAGAACAAATGTTTAGCATGGTCTCCAGCTGATAAAGGTAGATTGTGTTCGACAAGAAAACTCACAAATAATGCTTCAGCATTGGTAGCCTGCAAGTCTTCTGCCAATGGTTTAAAATATTCCAGAGCTTAAATCTACGAATTCTTAATTTTCCCAACTTTTACTTGTTTTTTGCAACCGACGTGCTTCCTCACATCGTCTCTGCGATGGCACACTGAGTGCAAAAAAGCAAGATGAATATCAGTGTTTAATGGCAGAATGCACAGCAATGTTTTATATATTCCAAACTAAACAGCACCTTTTGAGTAATACATTTCTTTTTCCTTGGTAGTGAAGACATTTTCAAGATCTTACATGCGATGCCGAACGGTAACTCAAAATCAGTGTTGGTGACACATGCGTGGAGCGAAATTCCGGTTAGGCCCTAGTTTCTCTCAAAAGCATTTGCAAAACTACTATTATACATATAGATTAAGATAGGCTAAAATGCTTGCTACCGGGCCAACTTAACTAATCGGCTGTAGATCTACTAATATCGCGACCAGCAGTACCAGACCGTTTCGGCAAATGCGAATATCACGACCAGCACTTAACGGGAAATTGGTTATTTTATTAAAGATTTAAAATAATTGAGGATTGGGAGAAAATCGTGAATTTTTGGCTTGCGGTGTGAATCCGTGAATCGCTCAAAAAGTAGTGAAATTCACACCAAATTCGTGAGGGTTGGCAGCTATGCTTGCATATGTTCATGACATGTTGGTGCAATGTGAGAGTACTGTCCAGAGTAACACCTAGGTTTCGTACTGATTTTGTGAATTTAATGTTGGCATTGCTGATATTTATTGTTTGAGGTAAAGTATGTGAATGAGAAAGTCTTTGTGCTGTGATCAGAATGGCCTCAGTTTTATCATGATTCATCTGCAGCTTGTTACATGTCATCCATGATTTCACATCAGAAATGCACCTCTCTACACCATGGATGGTAGCATCAACTTCAGTTGGGTGGCTAGATCTGTATATTTGGGTGTAATCTTTGTACAATTGGTGAGACACTGGATGATGATCTATGACACTTGAGAGCGACTGAGTGTACAGAATGAAGAGAACAGGTCCAAGAACAGACCCCTGTGGAACACCACAACATAAATCAACTGGGCTGGAGTGTATTCCATTTGCAGATACAATTTGTGTCCTGTTGACCAAGTAGGACCTGAACCACAGTAAAGTTGTATCATGAATGCCAAATACATGCTGGAGACAGTGAAGTAATATATCATGGTCTATTGTGTCAAATGCTGCAGACAAATCAAGGAGGGTGAGGACTGTAATCTTTCCGCTATCCAACGCAGAGAGAATGTCATTAACTACTTTTAGAAGAGTAGTTTCAGTACTGTGGCAAGGGCGATATGCAGATTGTACATTGCTAAAAAGACTGTTTAAATTTAGATGAGATACAAGCTGGGATAGAACAACCTTTTCTAAGATTTTTTATATGAATGGTAGATTAGAAACTGGGTGGTAGTTCTTTAAATCATTATGGTCTAGTGTTGGTTTCTTCAGCAGAGGCTTTACAATGACAGTTTTGAAAAATGATGGGAATTCCCCGGATGAGAGAGAGGTATTAATAACATCAGTTAGTGAAGGCAATACTGGATCTAAGCACTCAAGCAGCAGTGATGCTGGAATTCGATCAAATTCACATGACTTTGGTGCACTCTTCATCAGGATTGTACGTACAAAATCCATAGAGACAGGTTCAAATGCTGCTAATGGTTGCCGCTCAAATTCTGTATCCCAACTGTATGGTGACGACGAGTCAATTGAAATTGTGGTGTCAAGCTTATCTCTAATGGTTTGTACTTTGTCACGGAAGAAATTTGCAAATATGTCCGGAAGGTCGACTGGAGAGAAGGTAGTTGGAAGTGGTGTTGATTTGTTCCTTGACATGAGCTTGTTAGTAATCTCGAACAGCTCTTTGCAGCTGGAACTTTCCACGATCTTAGTAGTATAGTGGGCTGATTTCGCTGCCTGGACTATATTTGTGACATTCTTCTTAGCGACTTCATAGATTTGCTTACGAATAGTGAGTCTGATGGAAAGCCAGAGCCTCTCAGCTTTACGGCGGTCTCTTTTAGGAGTATGAAGCTGGTCCCTAACACTGCTCTACCATGGAGAACACTTTTGAATTGATACTCTGCACTTGGTAGCTGGGGCATTTTTGTCAAGCAGTGAACGCAAACAGTTATAGAGTTGTTCTGCAGTAGGAGGTAAGCAAGTTGTTAGGTTAGTTTGGATGTCGTGCATTAGTTTGGTTCTATTTATCATACAGAGGTTTCTCTTTGTAGCAGATAAAGGTGGAGGGTTAGGGATTGATACACCAAGATGGCATATAATGTAGAGGTGATTTGATGTAAGGTCGTGGGATACCAGGGAAGACCATAGAATGTTATCATCAGGTCTATGAAGAATCCAGTCTAAAATGTGACCATGTTTATGGGTGGGTTCGTTAACTGACTGTTTGAGGTTGAAAACATTAATGGAATCTTTGTGTTTTGATTTATTTGAGTTTCCGGGACAGTCAAAGTGAAAGTTGAAATCTCCAAGAATAATCAGGTTGCCACCTATCGAATTTCCATAGTCCAGGAGATCCAGAAACTGCTTCAAAAAGAGAGAGTCAGCCAGCTTGTTTTTTCTACTAGGAGGAGAGTGGTATAGGCAGAAAAACATGGACTGACCTTTGCTCCAGTGTGAGTGTGGTTTGGACTAGTTCAAATGATGTATGGTTGAATTTGAATGTTGTGGCGTAGTTAAGACGTTTTATCATGGAGTTCTTTGTGATGACAGCAATTCCACCTCCGTGAGAATTACGGGGGAAGGACTTGATGGAGTAACCAGTGGGTGTTAGATCCGCACACTTGGGTTCATCCCCTGATGCTTTTAGCCATGTTTCTGTCAGGAAAAATATGTCAATATTTTGGTCGTTGATAAAATTAACTATTTCTGTGCGCTTTTCCAGTGGTCCTACTGACTGGGCATTGAATAATGCAATGCGCAGAGGTATTTCTTGGATAGTTGACACAAAGGTTGACAAATTAATAGGGATTTGAATTAGGTTATGTAAATTAACATTCTAATTTTTTTTAAATGGTTGTGCCAAAATAAGGGAGATAACTGGTATTCTTCTTCCTGTTCTACGCCGGCCAGCTTTGAAACATTTCTTTTTTCGCTTATGTTTACATTTATGTAATGATGAATGTAGTCCCAGTTCATTTAGTCTAGAGCACAGTGTAGTGTGGAGAGCCAAGGAGTGATCCTTTAAAGCAATTAATGAGGGTCCATCGTAGCATAAACGGGTTGACTGGCAACTATCACGTGATGGCGGTTTGTTCAAAATCACTGGAGCAAGACAGCTAAGAAAAAGTCTAATTGTTCTCATTTCCAAAACAAGGAGATTTTAACAGCTAATACATAGTGAACACAATAACAAAGATAAAAACAGGCAACAAGCACAACTATCATGAAAATGGCACTAAAAAACGGAACAGCTGCTTCAAGCCGGTTAAGCAGTGGTGTCCATCTTGTCTCTGTATATATATACAGTGGAACCCTGCTATAATGCGATAATTGGGGTCCACAAAATTGGATCGCGTTAATATCGGGGTCGCGTTAATGTGGGGTTTTACAGTTTTTTACTTTTTTCAGAGAACAACACATTGGCACATATACGTGTATTCGTGTCTAATGTATATGATGAACAGGGTATCAACACCGTTTACTGCTGTCGTGACATGCAGTTCATCTATAATGCATGTAATTCCATTAAAAAATTGCACACAGATTTACAATATTCAGTAACCTTTTCCCCAGATCATTGTGTCTGAATTCAACGTCTAATATACAGCATGATCAGAGTATCAACACCCTTTACTTGCCGTCTGATATCGTACTGTCGGGGCTTGCAATTAATCCATAATATATATAATTCCATTGCCAAAACTGCATATATATTTAAACTATTCAGTAATTTTGTCACACATCATTATGTGTCTGAATTCAATGGGAAAAATTAACAGCAAAATTAGATTAAGAAAGACGAAGCACATGTATGGTTCATTATGTTCCAGGGTCTTTGAACAGTGTCTGTACAAATTTCATACGGCTAAAATCTTCTCATATGCGTTGCCATGTAAATTTGTCCATTGCAAATTTCCAATAATTAACGCTTGTACGCCTATTTGTTTTGAACGACTACAGCAAGAATAATTAACAATCAACACATGCTTTCAGCATGCATATAACCTTTACATCAGATTAAGTGAATATCGAAAGGAACGTGTGAAAACTACTATACTAGTCATTGCGCAAAGTGCAGAGAATGACTTGCATTTGTGAACTTGCTTTTCCATAACGATAAAATATCTTTTAAAAAAAAATTGGAAATTAATAACGAGTTCATAAACAAACAACATACCCATGTAAAACCCGAGAACTAAGTGCAGTAGGCCTGCAATGGTTACGAGTCACTTTTATATGCTGTAAGCATGTAGAATTTCATACCCTTTCAGTATCCAGCTAATAAAGTGGACATTATTACTGATTGCTTCTAATAACACCGCCAAGCCCAGCAAACATGTTGGCGGCTTTCGTTTTTTGATGTTTATTGAATTGTGAGAATCTTTTATCAACCACCGCATCAGTAATAAGTAACATTTCCGATAATGTTTATTTTAGCATAACACTTCAAGAATCTGGTGAAATTGTTAGATTTCAGAAGCAACGCCATGATCGCATTACATTAAAATTCATATGCGAACTCTTCCCCAAAATGATAATAAACGTTTTACACACTATTTCTCGCACTTAAAAAAAAATTATTTTTCTGGGTGCAAGAAAAATACACGTACATGCATTTAAAATTTCAGGAACCATGTCATGATCGTATTTTATATTGTATTATATTCGAATTCTTACACTATCTCTTCCCCAAAATGATAATAAATTTTTTGCGCAATGTGCAGAGAACGAATTGTGTTTGTGAACCTTCTTTTCCATAACGTAAAATATTTTTTAAAAAAAAATTAGGAAATTAATAATGAGTCCTACACACATGTAAAAGCTGAGAACTAAGAGCAGTAGGCCTGCAATGGTCACGAGTCACTTTTATAATTTTTTTAAAAGCTGAACCCATGTACAATTTCATACCCTTTCAATTTCAAGCTAATAAAGTGGACATTATTTACTGGTCAACTGATTGCGTCTAATAACACCGCCAAGCCCAGCATACATGTTGGTGGCTTTTGTTTTTTGATGTTTATTAACCTGTGAGAATCTTTTATCAACCACCACATTGTCTGCTGCTTGTTTGTATATGCAGTTAAAGAAAAAACACATGTTGGCTATTAATTGAGCAACAATTGTATACAGAATTAATTGAAGACAATCACAAAGACGACTTACTGGCTTTACTCATGGATCAGTAATAAGTGACATTGATAATGTTTATTTTGGCATAACACTTCAAAAACCTGGTGAAATTGTTAAATTTCAGAAGCTACGCCACAATCATATTACATTAAAATTCATACGTGAACTCTTCCCCAAAATGATAAATGTTTTACACACTATTTCTCGTACTTAAAGAAAAATAATATTTTTTCCGGTACCAGAAAAATACACATGTATTTAAAATTTCAGGAACCACACCATGATTTTATTAAATTTGAAATCATATGCAATCTCTTCCCCATAATGATAATACATTTTTATACACTATTTCATGTACTTTGAGCAAAAAATATTTTTTTATGTGCGAATGAATACAGAACATTTCGGGAGCCACGCCATGACCGTGTTATATCCGAATTCGCATTATAGCAGGGCGCGTTATAGCGGAGTTGCACTGTTTATGACTTACATGATAGTTGCGTTTGCTAGAGTGGTTGCATAAGTCAAAATTATGTAACTTGAAATTTTGAGTTTCTCTGCTGTTAATTTAATTGAAAAAACATTAATCAATTAATTTTAATACTATCAATTTTAGCCATTTGTGCCAACTGTTTTGTTTTATATAAGTAATTTCATTATTTTTTCATTTTTGCTGAAACAGTTTCATACAAACTCATGATAAAGTGAAATTTGCAGATACATGTGCATGTGTGTATACATATACATATATATAACAGAGATCCTGAAATTTCAATGGTTCTTGCTTGACATTTCCCCTGAAAGTTACATGGTGGGCAGGTATTTGGGAAATTTAATATAAAACATTAAATTGAGTTATAAAAAGTTGTGACAAAAGAGAAAACATTAATATACTTAATTAATGAATGTGCCCGAAATGTGTCATGTTAGATTCCAGATTTGCTGCTGCTAAAGTTAGTATTATCCTGACATGATTAATTGGTTTCCTCTGAAACTAATTTATTCAGCTCATTTTTTTTGGACATAACTATAGAATTTCGCACAACGAAAATATTTTATTTCATTCTACTTTTTTTTCAAAAATCAATAATTGATGACTAGCTGACTTACTAGGTTGAGTATAAATAACACCTAATTAACATGCATTTCCAGTAAAGTCAGATGGTGGTGAAGTTTTATTTGACCAGGTCAACAAATAAGTCTTGGAAGGTGGTTGTAAAAGTTAGTTGTTGTAGCTAGCATCTTCTTTTCTTAATATGGGCCATCACTTTGCATATTTAGCTCTATAGCTAGATATCATGTGCTGTCACACCTCAACACAAACCATGTGGTGTAAGGGACTGATCTATAGTCCTATTTAAGAAGGGTTGTTACCTCCCTTGCGTGAGTTATCATTATTTGTTAAATCTACTTACGGTGAGCAACAAATCAGATGAAATGACGTCTAACAAAGGAATCGCTGACCTGTGCTCTTTTGACAAGCTATCAGTTTATGAATTGAATGTTTATTTAAGAGACAGAGGTGCACACATCAGGGAATATATCTGAATTGATCAAGCGTGCTCAAGGACTTGTCAATTTAGGCACACATACACTACATGAAAGAGAATGACAACAAACGTCATGCTGAAATATTTTGTATGCCTCTTGGAGAAAATATTCCGGAGCCATGGACTTTAAACGGCTTATGGGATAGCGATTTGACACATTTGCCATTGTTCAGAACAGATTTGTACAATTATCTTGTATTGAACAGTTAAAGAACTTTTGATTGTAAAATGATGAATGCCAAGGAGCAGTTGAAGGCTAAAAATTTTTTATGAAGACAGACGTGCACTCAGTTGCATATCACAAAATTTTGCAGGAGTGCTCGCATTGCTATGTGAAGGTCAAAGTAATTCCATCGTTGCCAAACGATTCTAAGAAGAAAATTGATTATGAAGCTTAGGCATGCCTGTCTAAAGTATCTGGAAAAGTACATGCTGCTGGATGTAAATGTGAAACCAGGTAAATAATAATTCTTCTTGTCGTGTAACACAATTTAAACCAGAGTTTTAAAAGATAATGTTGATTCAGGGCCCGATCGGAGGAGGGTATTTCCAGAAATTTGACCAGTTTATTTTTGCGCACATTTATTGGGTATTATGCACACTTTTAGTAAATAGGCACATAGAATTTTGCTTTGGTGTCCCCCAACACTTGACCATATCCAGCCCTGTTGATACTGAGATTCTATTCTGTCTCTTAATAAAAATAAGTTTTATCTGCTGGAAAAGAATTTACATTTCAGTACACTATTGAATTCCACAAAAAGTTCATGATTATGCCGTATATATAGACCTTGTTTTTTTCCCATGTGTTGTCATAGTATATATATATATATATATATATATATATATATATATATATATATATATATATATATATATAGTTTTATAGAAAGATAAGAAATCCATCGACTTGTAATGTTGCTGGCAGTAGATTTGGACACATGAAATCTTCTAAGTCTTCCAGCAGTAATCCAAGTCTTAGTCGCATCAACGCAAGAAAAAATGCATCAACTAATCTTAGTGATCTTGGCCGTCCTTGATTTTTGCCATTGCCACTATGGTGAGTTCTTATCTTAGCATCATCTAATTCATTGAATAATAGATTGAATGTGTCTACATTTGGTAGCCCTGTATAAAACATACACCTTTCATTGCTTTTAATATCTTCAGTGGTCAAATCTGGCCTAATAACTTGCACGCCAACTTCGTTTGTTGTCACCAAAATGGCAGTTTGTGTACCGATTGTCCTTGATATTTTAAGTTTTTGCATTTTAAAGGTCATTTCAGTTTGGGTCATACAACTTACTCCAATATTTTCAGTTTGTGTTTCTTTATTAAAACATGAACTTATTGTACTATCATCAATACGTCCCTCATAGTCATATACTCCTCTTCCTCTGGTATAGATTCTTCCACGTGAGCACCACCTAATATGTACTTTTGAGAGAGTGACATATGTAAGGTGAAGTAGTTCGCATTTAAAACATGCACAATGGAGAGAATGTTGGCATACCTCTATGCTACAATAATGTAATGTGGATGATATTTCTTTGGATATTGTACTTTTGGAAATTTTACATGATTTAAGCACACTGCTAACTAAAATGACTGCTTCCTTGTGTTAAAAGATCAGCCTGAATTAATCTAAAGTACACTATACATAGCAGCTATTAAAATAGGGAAAATGAATTTTGCCAGACTTGACAATACCAGCTTCTGAAAGTGCAATGAATAATTTACCAAATATATAAAATGTAAAAAAAAGTTATCAGCTCTTTTTTTATACAATTTACCTCTGAAGTTCAGGAAGTTGTTGTTGTTGTTATAGGGTTTAACGCCATTTTTCAGCACAAGATAGGCTATACATGGCGGCCAGTATTAATGGTGGAGGAAGAACCGGGAAAACCCCGGAAAGAACCACCGACCCACGAGAAGCTACCGGCAAGCTTTCTCACATATCCACATTTGCCGAGCCCGAGACTCGAACCCACGCAGACAGAGGTGAGATGGCAGTGATCCGTGATGGACAGCGCTTTAGACCACTCAGCCACTCAGGGCCCCAGTTCAGGAAATGAAAATGATGAAGTAGAGCTAGCACTTTTTTGAAAGGTACAAATCTGAAGTAAGGCCAAGCTGTATACTCTATAACCCATAGTACACCCATCAATCATACACCAAAATAAAGGGAATTAAAGGTTCTTTGAATTATACCTAAGATATACAAAGTCTTTTTTAAATAGCCAGTATAACCAGTGAGGAAAGCCGGGGAAATTCTTTTTCTTTAAAATCCTAACCCTGTGCAAAATACGAACTGTAGAGCACCACCTATATAGTTCTAACCCTGGGGCAATCATTTAGTTTGTTTATCTGTATTTCATAACCATGGATCCATGGGAATGTGTTACTTGTGGAAGTCATTGGCTTTATTATTAATCTTTATGTAAGGGAAATAATTACTTGTGATTCCATTCATATACTGTCTAGATTCACATACAAGTGTGATCCAACAGCAGACTGCACAGACACAGACCTGCCATTGCATAATGTATGGGCAGATCTGGGTCTATGTAGTTTGTTAGGCAAACTCATTAGAATAAAGAAAAATAGACCTGATCTGCTGCAACATTATACAACAAAAGATCAAGGTCAGTGTTGTTTGCTGTTGGACCCGACCTGTAAGCAGGTAAATACTGTAGTCTCTATTACCTTCACTAGACCTCATAAAAATGTTGCCCTTGATGGTAAATTGAAGCTTTATTGGTGAATTTAAGAAAATTTAAAATCAAAAGTCCAGGTAAAGGTCGTTGAAATCCAAAACAAGACCAGGCAGATCACTTTAGCTAGGGTTTTATCTTCTAGATATATCATGATACAAAAGTGTTGACCAGCATTTCCTGTTTTTATATTCCTCTGTATTTTATCTGTTGAGACACTGATAAATTTTACAGCTTTCTATTCTATATTTGGCTGTGACTTACAGAGTTTTCTGAGAGAAATAATCTTGATATTTTTTTAACTGCAGTGAAAAAAGTATCATTTTTCACTGGCTGTCAATAGACACAGATAACTTTGATATTTTTTAATACTTACATAGTTGAGCATTAAATATATCTGTCTCCCATTAAAGACAACTTGACTTAAAACCCAACAAAGTGCAAGTTATGTTTTTCCTTAGTGTGCTATTTTACTTTGAATTTGGAAGGAGAATTATGTTATTAGTTTATGTTTCTGTGGATAATCACAATACACAACTGTTTGTACTGTTCATGATCCTAGTAAATGACATTTTGACTTTCCATTGGCAATAAGCTTTCCAAATATCTCCGTGTCAGGATTAACAGGGATAAAATGCATATGATGAAGTGTTTTATTTTCATGTTGGTACAGGTATTAAATAATTTAGGATATCTCATGTTTGTCACTTGTTTGAAACAGTTGGCCCCAAGACGTCCAGGGACAATGGATCAGAGAGGTAAAAGAAAGGCATTGTCATCACTGAAATTACACTGTTCCATCTTATTTTTGGGAAAGATGGAACAAAGCATTTCTACTACATTTATAAGGAAGAGTAGTATAAACTTGCTCAACTTTCCTTTCGTGGTTGTTGGTAAATTTATAAAATGTTGAAATTTAGAATTATGAAAAAGTAGTTAATTTGCAGAAGTATGGTTTATTGTATTTATGTTGTATATGTTTCTATTCCAGCAAGTAATAGATGGTCTGAAGGCAAAGAACCACAATGTGACAGAAGTTAATTTTGGCTCAATGTCTATTGTACAAGGCATTGTCAAGTCAGAGGGAATAATCTATGCAAATTGCGATGTCAGGAAAGGTGGAACTCCTGATGGTTATTAGTTGTTTTGATGTCCTGCCTTCAAAGTATTGACCAGATATTCTGTATAACACATATCTTTTAAACATTGCTAATTTTTACAAATATGAATACTTTTGGCCCATTCATACAATATTTCATACATTGATTTTGTCCCCGATTTCATAATTATAAACTTGTTAAAAATTCAATCAACCATATTTACTGCAATTACTTTAAAATACACAACA
This sequence comes from Sinohyriopsis cumingii, assembly GCA_028554795.2. NCBI lineage: Eukaryota > Metazoa > Mollusca > Bivalvia > Unionida > Unionidae > Sinohyriopsis > Sinohyriopsis cumingii. The sequence continues at coordinate 38,132,306 of CM068831.1, read as the reverse complement.
GTAAAAATGGCCTGTTACATGGAAGTGATAAGTCTTTGTCACTTAGATTTTGTTACATACAGTGCAACCCTGCTTTAACGTGCCCCGCTATAACATGAATTTGGATATAACGCGATAGTGGTGTGGCTCCTGAAATTTCAAATATTCATTCACACATGAAAAATTACATGAAATAGTGTATAAAAAATTTATTATCATTATGGGGAGGAGATCACGTATGAATTCCAATTTAATATGATCATGGTGTGGTTCCTGAAATTTTATATACATGTATTTGTATTTCTTTCGTACCAGGAAAGAACATTTTTTTAAGTACGAGAAATAGTATGCAAAACGTTTATCATTTTAGGGAAGAGTTCGTGTATGAATTTTAATATAATACGATTATGGCATAGCTTCTGAAATTTAACAATATCACCAGGTTCTTTAAGTGTTATGCCACAATAAACATTATCAGAAATGTTATTACTGGTATATGAGTAAAGTCATAAGTCATCTTTGTGATTGTCTTCAATTTATTCTGTATACAATTGTTGCTAGCCAACATGTGTTTCTTCTTTAACTGCATGCACAACCAAGCAGTAGACAATGCAGTGCTTGATAAAAGATTGTCACAATATAGTAAACATCAAAAAACAAAAGCCACCAACATGTTTGCTGGGCTTGGCAGTGTTATTAGACGCAATCAGTTGACCAGTAAATAATGACCTCTTGATTAGCTAGAAATTGAAAGGGTATGAAATTTACAGGTGTTCAGCTTAAAAAATTGTATAAACGTGACTCGTGACCATTGCAGGCCTACTGCACTTAGTTCTCAAGTTTTACAAGGGTATGGTGTTTGTTTATGAACTCGTCATTAATTTCCTATTTTTTATTTTAAAAAATTACCATTATGGAAAAGCAAGTTCACAAACGCAAATCATTCTCTGCACTTTGTGCAATGATTAGTATAGTAGTTTTCGCACGTTCTATCAATATTCACAAAATTTGAAGTGAAAGTTATATGCATGCTGAAAGCATGTGTTGATTGTTAATTATTCTTGATGTAGTCATTCAAATGAATAGGCGTACAAGCATTAATTATTGGAAATTTGCAGTGGATAAATGTACACAGAAACACATATCAGAAAATGTTAGCAGTATGAAATTTGTACAGACACCGTTCATAGACCGTGTAACATAATGAACCGTTCACGTGCTTCGTCTTTCTTAACCTAATTTTGCTGTTAATTTTTCCCATTGAATTCAGACACATAATGATGTGTGACAAAATTATTGAATAGTTTAAATATGTATGCAGTTTTGGCAATGGAATTACATATATTATGGATTAATTGCAAGCCCCGACGGTACAATATCAGACGGCAAGTAAACGGTGTTGATACTCTGATCATGCTGTATATTAGACATTGAATTCAGACAATAATCGGGGGGAAAAAATTATTGAATATTGTAAATCTGTGTGCAATTTTTCAATGGAATTACATGCATTATAGATGAACTGCATGCCACGACGGCACGATAGTAAATGGTGTTGATACCCTATTCATCATACACATTAGACATGAATACACGTATATGTGCCAATGAGTTGTTCTCTGAAAATAGTAAAATACTGTAAAACCCCGCATTAATGCAACCCCGATATTAACGTGATTCAATTGTTTGGACCCCAATTATCGCGTTATAGTGGGGTTCCACTGTGTTTTATGCCTGTTTGTGAGTTACGACTTATTGTAACACAATTGATATCTATACAAAATAAAATGTTGAATTTGAATGTAATATTTGCTTTACTACAGGAAACTTTTTCTCCTCTAATTAGGTGTGTTGTTCTTATATTGAGTTGAAAAGGTATCAGATGATAGTGTACATTGTATAACTGTAATTAGCTCAAATGTGGGAATTAATCTTTTTATGTAATCATTTTGTTTTTGAAGATCCATTCCAAATTGTTTTCGACACATTTTATTTATCCTGTCAGAGATTAGAACAGTATTTCTGTTAAGAATTTCATACATTATAGTTGAAGTTTTGTTTTTGAAACACTTATTTTGAAATGTACTTATTTAATGCTTTATGAACATATTTAACAAATGAATTGTTTATAATTGTTAATTTTAACACCAACAATAAGTTGATTAAATTGTCATTGTGTGATTGGTCAGTTTGCTTGAGCTTTAGTAATTATATATATATATATATAGTTATATATAGATGTCTAATATTTAAGGGTTATCTTCATCTGACAGTGGCAGCTCTAGTGGCCCTAGCAGTTAGAGCATCTGCCTTGGAATGTGGGAGGTTGTGGGTTTGAATCCTGGCCAAGTCATACCAAAGACTTATAAAAATGGTATTGCAACTGCCTCATTTGGCTCTTAGCATTAAGCAGTTAGTGTTAGGACTGATCGTTCTGGTGTCAGGATAATGTGACTGGGTGGACATGATAATACATGTCTATGGCATGATGCCCCAGTGCTAGACTTCATTATAAACTGACCGCTTCAGTGACCGAGTGTTTAGAGCATCCGCCTTGGGTGTGGGAGGTCAAGCTTTCGAACCCCAGCTGAGTCATACCAAAGACTTTTAAAAAATGGTACTAACAGCTGCCTCACTATGTGCTCAGCATTAAGAGGTTAGTGTTAGGACTGGTCTGTCCCTGGCATGATGCCTCAGTGCTATACATCACTATAAACTGTCACGCTGCAGACATCATAGCTATATGACTGAAAAATTGTTAAAGCTACATTAAAAGTCTAAATCACACACACACATGCTAATAACTGCCAAACTGCAGTCATTGCAGTGATATGACTAAAATTTTGAAAGCTACATTAAAAATCCAAAAACACAAACACACATCAGACTGGCAAATTCAGTGTTTTGTATAATACCATATATATATATATATATATATATATATATATATATATATATATATATATATATATATATATTTTAAAAGTAATTTTTTTGTGCACTGTATGTTCTGGGACAAATCTTTTTTTTTTCGAGTTGTAAGTTGTGGGGCACCTTTTTAATCATCCAAAAATAACATGTTGGAAAATGCACTCAAATTGAATTTTTTTTTTTTAAATTTAAAAAAGAAAACAGTTGTTGTTTGTTGTTTACACACTTTCTTCCTAGATGCAAATTTGCTAAGAACAAGAGCTCAGGTAAGAATGAATCGTTTGTGTATATGAGAACGATTTGAAATTTGTCTGTTCTAATTTATGCTTCAACAAAGTTTTTATTACTATTACTAGGTTTATTTGCCGCTCATGAAACAACTTATTTTGGCAAAATAACTATTGATGAGCACAGTATAATCTATTAACTGTAATTACATAAAAATATATTCAGAGAGAGAGAGAGACAGAAAGAGAGAGAGATACTGGTAGATAGTGACGGTACAGAGTGATTGATAAACATACTAATTCTGAAACCGAACATCTTTTATTTACACAGTAGTTATATCTGACATAATCCAAGTACTGCTGAACAAACTTGAATGCCGCTAATATATTTAATTTAAATCCTTCAATCTGTCCACATTCTTAATTGCCCAATCAACCTCCTCAGAATCAAATTCGTCATCTTCACTGTCACTGCCATCACATTCAGTATCTCTTATGATTTTGTCCTCACATCCATTCAGGTTGTTGGTAATACTACAAGCTTTAAATGATTTTCAGATCAGATCTGGCTTGTCCCGAAGCAGTCCACAACTGTTTGTTTATCTGCATTCTTAATACAAGACATGTTGTCATTTTCCTTAAAAAGGCCCTCTGCTACTTTATGAATGAAATTTATCCAGTTTTCCTCATGTCGGACTTGACCGGTTTATTTACACTGACATCTAGTGGCTGTGGCTTGAAGGTGCATCCATCTGGAATAACTGCATGCACTGTGTTATCCCTTCTCAAAGCCTGTTTTACAGCCTCTGTAATATGCGCCCGGAATGAATCCATCACTAAAAGAGATCATTCCTTTCCTGTATACTTGAGATATATCTCTTTAATCCACTGCAGCATCACTTCCTCATCAACCCAACCCTTCTCTTGCACACGTACGATCCATCCTTTTGGTGCCTGAATATGTTTTAGCTCCCTCACACCATGAAAAATTATCTTTGGTGGCAACACATCTCCTGCTGCAGAAACTGCAAGTACTAAGGTTAGATGCTTTTTATCCGCACCAATGGTACAAATTCTCGCACTTTTAACACCTTTCTTTTTGACAGTTCATCCGGGAATGAGATCAAAGTACATAGGAGTTTCATCCATGTTAATTATCATCTTGTCTTCGAAATCGTCTTGTTGCCTTTACAAATTCATGGAATAATTTTATTTTCTCCTCCAAATCTTCTGAGAGATGCTGGGCCATCATAGTCCTTGAACGAAGCATAAGGTTGTGTTGCTTAAGAAACCTGTTGCCCAGTTACTACTGGCTTGAAACTCAATTTTTGGATGTTCACTTGACACAAATTCCTTGGGATAAGCGCATATAGTGTTCACACTAACAGGGATCTGCAGATCATGTTGGACGAGAACCCATTTTGCAATTTTTCCATCTAACTCATTGTGATATGATACTGGTCTCCCACTCCTTGCTAAATGTCCCCATTCATTCAGCTGCTGAGAAAAATCTATTTTTGATTAATTTGCATTGGTTGATTTAGGGATTTTGAAATGTCTTGCTGTTACTCAAATTCCATGCAGTTTTGAGAAATGTACAACTTCCTCTTTTTGCTTTAATGTAAAATGCTTGTAATGCCCTCATTTGACATCATCAATTTTTGTAGGCATCATCTCTGTCCTGACTGGGGTCTCCAATTTTGTGTCTTTTTGCAACTGGTTCATTTTCTTTTATATCACTCCTCTTCTCTAGCATGATTTTTTGGTCGACCTACATGCCTCTCAGGTGAAGCTTTAGGCAATGCATTTTCTTTCCATGCACGAGGTAAGGCCTCTTCACTACTTGAGTATCACACTACAAACTTATCCATAATAGCAGAGATCTATAATTTGGTTTATTTTGTTTTAATTTTATTCCCCTTTATATATGCTATGTATGTGATAACAATGACTGCGAGGAATCACTTTGTGTAAATGTGTGAGAAGTTATCATATCAAAATGTTCCATTGTTTCTATTTATTTTCAAAATCCCAGTGAAAAGCGGTAGAAAGAAATCAAAGTTGACTTCCCCATGTCGGCCGACTTTGTATACATATGCATAGTTTTAAAAAAATTGCATGCTAAAAGGAATCCCATCTGTAGTCATAATTGACACAAACAGGTTTAGAGTTCTTCAGTGTAAATAACATACACAGCATTAACTTGCTTTAACCAATGGAATCAAAAAGATTGTCATTTGTAATCACGTTGAATGTATTTCTAATAATGATTTTAGTTTGCGAGATATTGTCATATTGTTACCCTAGATATAATACACTCTTGGTTATTTTGTACCTTACACTGTATCACACATGAATGGCAGGTGCTTTCAAGCAATGGGATTGATAATTCTCACTCTCTCTCTCATTCATATGGGATTTTGCAGGATCCAGTTTTCATTCTCATGACATTCAAACCTTTGAGGACAACCAAAAATGATTTGTTTCTCAATATTCATATCAATGACCAATGTGTTGTGCTGTCTGTCAACCAAAAAAGTGAATAAATGTTAAGAGTACAAGGTAAGTTTCTTTCATTTTATTATCAAATAAGCATTTTATTTATCTATTTTATTGTAACATGTGGTGTGGCCAGTTGCGGCAAGGTGGGGGGGGTCTGTGTTGTTTGCTCAACTGATTCATCCTATTAGACAGCAAAGACCCAGATCTGCTGGTGCATTATGTGATGGCAAATCAGGGTCTATGCAGTTTGTTGTTGAATCCAACTTGTGAGTATATAAAGTTACCAGATGAATAGCATTTGTTACCTGGAATTTGCAAATGACAATTTGCTTGCAGTATATCTGAGAATAAAACCAAATAGCATATTTGACGCTTCTTTTTTTTCATTTTTATCATTTAACAAAGAGGAACTATTATGAAAATCTGCTTCCAGCTGTTTGCAGTGAGCCTTTCATTACTGAACAGGAAAACACTTATGATTTTTAGCCAATTTATTTTTAGCTCATGTGGCCAATGAACTAACATATAAATGAACACATGAATGGGCAAAATGCAGTATCTCTGTACTTGAGTACAGGTCAGGTTTAATTGCAAAGTGCATAGACACAGCTATGTTGTTGCATATTGCACAAGCAGATATGGGTCTATGCACTTTGCTAGGAGTCCTCAGTAGAACAAACAACACAGCCTAATCACTTTATGTGTTGACAACCTGGGTCTGTAAAATTTGCAGTTGGACCTGACTTATAGATGAGTATATATGTTATACAAGGTGAATAATATTAGTATTACATGCTGAATTTATATGTTATACAAGGTGAATAATATTAGTATTACATGCTGAATTTATATGTTATACAAGGTGAATAATATTAGTATTACATGCTGAATTTATATGTTATACAAGGTGAATAATATTAGTATTACATGCTGAATTTATATGTTATACAAGGTGAATAATATTAGTATTACATGCTGAATTGATGCAGTGTTTAGCATTTTACAAACTTGTCTCAGTTTAAGAAAATAGACTATTGAGGAGTGTTAACTGATCTCGCCATAGTGAAATAGGCTTTTGATGAATATCAATGGATTTCAGTATTGTTTAATGAGCTATTGATCATGAGATTTCAGTATAATTAAATAAGCTGTTGATGAGAATCAATGGATTTCAAAATCACTTGTGAAGAAATGGTCATATGCTAACATCACAGAGTAGGATTGTTTTAATTTAAATGAAATATTGTAACTACTTAAATAGTAATGACATGTGGGAAATTTTGCTTTAATTTTTTAGATATGATGTAGTATTGTGAATCATGCATGTTTGGGACCATCATGAAGACAAATTAACTTTGTTCTTTATTTTCCTTTTCATGTGTACTAGTACACTAATGTTGTTTAGTATGATGAAATTAGACTATTGATGAATATCAGTGGACTTCAGTATAATGAAATTAGGCTATTGATGAGTATCAATGGACTTCAGTACAATGAACTAGGCTATTGATGAGTATCAATGGACTTCAGTATGATGAACAAGGCTATTGATATGTATCAATGGACTTCATTATAATGAACTTGGCTATTGATGAGTATCATTGGACTTCAGTATAATGAAATTAGGCTACTGATGAGTAGCAGTGCACTTCAGTATAATGAACTAGGCTATTAATGGACTTCAAACTAATGAAGTAAGCTGTTAGGACTGTTTCATTTAACATACATGGTAACCAGGGAACTTCAAGGCAGTTTTTAAAAGTATATGCCATGGTACTTTGAGTTCATATTAAAATGATAAGAAAATTCTACATTGCATCTATGGGCGAGTACCCAACTTTAAAAGTGCCCCTGGGTCCCATTATGTTTTAATGGAACAGCCCTTAAAGAGTTAATGGATTTTAATATAATAAAATAGGTTATTGATGAGTATTATTGGATTTTATTATTATAAAATAGGTTATTGATGAGTATTATTGGATTTTATTATAATAAAATAGGTTATTGATGAGTATTATTGGATTTCATTATAATACAAAGGTTATTGATGTGTATCAGTGGTTTTTCAGTATAATAAAATGTGTTATTGATGAGTATTATTGGATTTTATTATAATAAAATAGGTTATTGATGAGTATTATTGGATTTCATTATAATACAAAGGTTATTGATGTGTATCAGTGGTTTTTCAGTATAATAAAATGTGTTATTGATGAGTATTAATGGATTTCAGTATAATAAAATAGGTTATTGATGAGTATCATTGGATTTTATTATAATAAAATAGGTTATTGATGAGTATCAGTGGTTATTCAGTATAATAAAATGTGTTATTGACGAGTATTAATGGATTTCAATATAATAAAATAGGTTATTGATTATCATTGGATTTTAATATAATAAAATAGGTTATTGACGAGTATCAATGGATTTCAGTATAATAAGCTAGGTTATTGATGAGTATCAACAGATTTCAGAATAATTAAATAGGTTATTAATGGATTTCAGTATAGCAAAATAGGTTCTTGATGAGTACCAATGGATTTCAATATAATACAATAGGTTATTGATGAGTATCAACGGATTTCAGTAAAATAAAATAAGTTATTGATGAATATCAATGGGTTACAATATAGTAAAATAGGTTATTGATAAGTATCAATGGATTACAGTATAGTAAAATAGGTTATTGATGAGTATCAACAGATTTCAATATAATAAAATAGGTTATTGATGAGTATCAGTGGATTTGAATATAATAAAATAGGTTATTGATGAGTAATAATGGATTTCAATTTATTAAAATAGGTTATTAATGCTTATCAAGATTTCAGTATCATAAAATAAGCTATTGATGAGTTTCAATGGATTTGAATATAATAAAATAGGCAATTTGTGAGGATCAACAGGTTTCAAGATAATTGCTTGTGCGAAATGGCAATATATCATATTGGAGATAGCACTGATTGACATTAGGGTGGTCTTCATTTAAAAGGAATTAGCCACCTAAATTTTATTAAGATGTAGGAAATGTTAGTTTAACATTTGTGATGTATTACAGTGTTGTTAGCCATGTATGTTTGGAACCAGGACTAAATCCAATTAACTTTGTATAATAGTCATGTGTTCTTTATGCTCAATGTCTTATATACTGTTACATTAATCTATGTACTTTCAATTTCTTCATTTACCCATATAAATTGGTTGAGACTCAGATTGGTTGTCACAGAAGAATGCAGTGCAGGGTTTATGATGTGAAGTTCATATTAATTAGTTTGAACATCAGGCCCTGATCAGTCTTTTTAGTTTAGTGCTGAAGCAAGAGGAGTTTAGTGCCTTACATATAGATGGACCAAAGTAACCAACCTGGACTAATCTAATGGTAAGATTCAACTCCACATTCTTGTAGTCATTAAGTCCAGTATGTTACACACTCGGGAACGACAGGTTCTGGGACATGTGACATCAGATATGGGTCTATGTTATTCACATTTGGCTCTATCTTATTGATTGGTAAATATGGTAACATATGTTGAAGAGTACACAAGACCAATAAGGGCATATAATTGCTTAGGTTGAGGCAGGGATCTGGTTTACAGAATTCAATGGCAGATTTACACATCTTGCAATGTTGTTGGCATCAACATCAGTCCTGTTCGACATGTCTGACATATATTACATATTCTAGATCTCATTTGATTGTTTCATTTTGTAACATTTTTAATATTATTTTTAATTATAGTATAGGTACTGGAGAAATTAAAGGTATTGTACAGTCTTTGTTTTGTCTTTGAATCTTTGCTACTTTATTTTATTCATTTTTAGCTCATCACATTAAAGGCCATGTGAGCATATGGCAAATGTCATTCTTCCAACAACACTGGCTTGTGAACACTGTAGGGACTTCATTTTTCTGATTAGATTTTGATCAGATTTGGTATGTAAGTCGTTATCTTTAAGGAGCTTGAACTATGTAACGAATGCAAGGAAAAACCCAACAAACATTCAAAATATAAATTTATTTCCCTATATTATAAAATCACACAGTGAACGAATTTAAAAAAATAAAAAAATATAAAGTATTACATAAGCTCCTAGAATATTCCTAAGTGTGCTATCAATTTCACATTTATCCAGAAATGATCCCTAGCTATTCTGAATCAAGGTTCCAATATGCTTATGTGTTAGCAACACAAAGAAATTAATGTTTTAACATCCAAGTTTTACTTCAAGGCGAATCCAATGAAAGTAGAATATCACTAAAGTCCTTGAATGTTTTGTGTAATCCAACAAAATCTTTAAATATCCAAGTCCTTGAATATTTCACAATAATCCAGCAAGGTACTGTCTGTTTACAATAAAGGGTTTTCCTCTGCAATTTCAGTGTTCACAATGTTAATCAATCCATTCCTTTCATTAACTCTCATAAGACTGAAATGCAACTGAAGAATGAGAATGCTACACTCAAATTCCATTTGTATAATTACTACTGTAACATCAACAATTCTGAATCACTAGAAATGATTCAAGGTATTTAAATCTTTCTAAAGTTGGAAATATCTAACAGTCATTGTCTGACTTTTTATTATTATTGAGCCAATCAACAACTAGGGCAAGCATGACAGAGCAGGTGATGTTGACATGACCTTCGTTTAACTACTTATGTAGTGTAAGCCTTAATCTAATTAGCTTTAAAATATAACTTGACAGTAAAAGTAATTGGACATTCCACACTGGACTAGAACATATATGAACAGCAGCTGGTTTATGTTACATGTTAACTAAGGCTGAAGTCCCATGGGAAAAATACTCTCAGGGCAGTCTCGTCTCCTCTTTCTGACTGTACTGATATCTTGTATTTAATAAATAGTATAGATCAACTTCTGGAGTTATTCTTCAGTAACATATAACATTACAAATTCATGACATGAACTTGGAAATAACCTTGTTTTATGAATGGAGAAAGAACACACATGTACTCTTTTTATAGTATAGACCAACAGCTGAATTTGCGAATAAAAAATGTATAATTAAACCAAATGACTTTAATAAAGCTATATTATAAAATAATATATGATATAGATATCCGCAACAAAGTATGTACCATTAAGAACTTGGATGAGTTTGAGTACAAGTGACATCCATACTTATTAATGTGGTGATGGATAAAGACAAATGCCAGGAATCCATTCTGATTGTTTAGATTAACTCCCCTTTTGATGTCAAGTAAGTGTATATACTTTAAGGGCAGGACTATGAACAGTTTCCACATTATGAATCAGCCAAAGTAGCAGCTATGTGCTTCAAGCATTTCTTTCCCAGAGCAGTTTCAACACAAATGAATTTGCATTTCCAAGCTGACATGAGACAAATTACCTCGTGAGCAATATCAAGCCACTTGGACCTCTTGTTTTGTGCAATACCCAGATGTTGATATTTATTTTTTGTTTACTTAACAATTTCAAGTTAATTTTCCTCATGAAACGTGGTTTTTCCAAGGTACATGTCCCTGGGAGAAGTGGCTAAAACAGTTACATAACAGTCATATTGCATCATTTCCTACAAACAAAAATAATTGATTTTAAACATCCAAAGAATAGGATTCATAAAAACTAATGAGGTAGATAACTTGTTTATTTAAGATAGCATATATGCATTATCACATGTGTATAAAACAATAAAACAAAGAAACTAATGATTTTTTTCAAACTCTGCTGGTTATAGACCAGAAGATTTCAAATAACCACTTTTCCTACACTACTTGGATGGCCATAAAACATTATATTCACATCCAACCAGTTGTCTACTTCATCTTACCTGAAAATGTCGCAACACAGACATACAGTATTTCTAGCACAGTGACCTTATTGAAAATATGGCCATCATCATGGATGTTCGAATCAACATGGAATTTTCAGTGAAAGACTTCTTACGATGTATAGTTGGTCCGAAATGAAAATTGTGCTGATCTGATGTACAATATTGCCACCAGGGCAGCCATCTGGATAATCGTTATTGTTACTTCTCAGGGGTAGTAAGTCATGCTGAGTTTTTACCAGAAGACTTTTTATGGTGTCTAGTTGGACCTCAATATCTGATGTCCGACAGAGCTACCACATGCTTGAGAAATATATCATTAATAATTATCACCTAGTCACCATGAAATCAATGATATGCATCAAAACAATCTTTGACAAGCCAAGTGTTCAGAGTATGAAATTTCAGCACATTCATAGTTCATAAACTGCACATAGCTAGGTTAGGACTTGAAAGTTAGCAAATTCCATATACATAAAAATATTGACAATTAAAATGGAACTGAGAAGTTAAATATAAAGTTACTAGTTAAAAACATAAGTATTTATTTCCTGTTTGTCAAAATGTGTGTTAAATAGTATATTCAAATTATGTCACGGCAAGAAGATTTGAAATTAACCACATCATTGATTACAATTAATCGATGAAAGAACTAGTCAGTATCGATATATTTGAAGAATGCAGTTCATATAAATGTGAAATAAAGGTTCTGATATTTGTACAGTGGCAAGATCAGAGAGTAAGAAACCTGCAGATCATAAATTATTATGAGCCATACACAATATCTCTCTGGATCTCTCTCATTTTTATTTTACTTGCCTGCAAGTAAATAAATTGCAAACTTGAGCACAGCCAAATTTTGAACTTAATGTTTGGATGTTGGCAAATGGAATTGTAAAGCCCTGTGAGTAAGTGGTCATACTAACATGGGGTTTTCACATAACGACTTCATATGATGTCTAGTTGGTTATAAATAAAATTGGTGCAGACCTAATCTCAAATATGGCCTCCATTTCATCCATCTTGAAATTCTTTTTATCGATACTCCTCCTGAATGGAAAGTCTTAATGTTATGATATTTTTACCAAATACTTCTTATGGTGACTATTTGGTCTTAAATGAAAATGGTACCATCTGAGTCCAATGTCAGTGCCACAGTGGCAGTCACGAAAATCTTAGTATCTTTATTTCTTCAAATACGTTGTCTGATCATAATACCATAGGAAAATTGCTACTACCTCATAAATCTATTCCTCTAGGGTAAAAGTTTTTAGCTGAAAGCTAAAATTTATCTGCCCTACCATGTGGTATAGTTAGAGTGATCTCCCCATGGTGCAGGGATTGGTGCCAAATTATGTGACTACTTAAGTTACTGCTTCTGCTCATTACAAGTTGTATGCTCTCTACAGAGAGAAAGGCCTCGTTTTCTACCATTAATCAGATCAGAAGAGTCTACTCTCCAAAAGAAAGTATACTCTAACATTTCCAGCTTTCTTTCTTTAACGATAAAGTTTTGTCTTTTTAGTATCATCACTTTGCTGTCATCACACACTTAGTTGCCCTTGGTACATACTTGCACAGGCTGCTAGTACATCTCCTCACTTTGCTATTGCTGTAATAATGCAGGTATAGTGTGTGATGTATAAAAATATAATATTACTTTATAATTCCCACTGCTGTTGGATATGTATAAGTACACTTTCTACACTAATCTAGTAGAAACATTATATATGTGACACATCTCTGGTTTTGCATGTATAGACCATCATATGGCCTTTACTACAGGTAAGATTGTCTTAAAATTTATATTTTAGAGTCCACTTTGTAAATATAAAAAATGATGCTTCACTGCATCCTTTGTATTAGCTGCCACTTGGCGATATTTTACAGGTAAACATGGTTATGAATTGATTTCCGAGAGACTTGGTATCACCTTCAGTGCACCTCCTCCTTTGTACAGGGTTCCAGATGTGGTAATATACAGTATTAACATTCTGTTGCTACAAATGGTCTGACAGTTACAGGTCACCTCCAGGCTCTCACTCAGTTGTAACCCTATATGCCTTATGATAACATTAGCGTGAGAAACTAGTGTGCGTGGGTATTCTCCGTTTTGAGTCAGCTGAACCTATCCATTAAAGTAGTTAGACCAAACCATGTTTTGTGTTATTTAGCAAAACATAACATGGTGTCAGAAGTGAAAATTTTGGAATAAGTTGGATTTATACCATTAAGAAGTATATCTCCATAACAATACTAAAATTTGGATGCACAAGTTTATGTGTTAATTGTGAGATGGAAAAACTCAGCCACCTGAAATGGACTTTAATTCACACCGTCTAGCAGAAACTTGGAGGAGGTGGAAACAGACTTTGCAGTTTTACTTAGACGTTGCGCTTGCAGATAAAGAAGACAAAGAAAAATTCAGTGCTTTCCTATTTATTATTGGTCAGGATGGTAGAGACATTTACATTTGAGGCCAATGAAGCTGAAAAAATTGCTCCACTTATCAAGAAGTTTGAGGACTATTGCAGTCCAAAGCAGAACATTACAGTAGAAAGGCACAGATTCAATACAAGAATCCAACAAAAGAATGAAACCATTGACCAATATACAACTGAACTTAAACTGATTGCAAAGAACTGCAAATTTGAAAATCTACAGGATGAAATGATTAGAGATAGAATTGTCAGTGGGACTAATTCTGAAAAAGTAAAAGAACGACTTTTATGAGTTCAACTGACATTACAAAAAGCACTGGCTATTTGCAGAGCAGACGAAGAATCCAAAAAGCAGATTCAAAGTATGCAAAGTATTCAAAAGTTCATGGTGTGAAAATGAAGAAAAAAGAAAATGAAAATGGCACAACCAAAGAAAGTGGAAATGTTATATATGAAATCAGACTCCAGATTATTCAACTGTGGTAAATGTGGCAAATTACATGCAAAAGGCAGGTGTCCAGCTTATGGAAAAACTTGCTACAGGTGTCAAAACAGCATCATTTTCTGAAATGCTTCAAGAAAAAACGGGTGCATGGCATGCAAGAATACTCAAGTGAAGAGGAAGAAACATCTTTTGTAGGAACAGTGACAAAGGCAAACAATGAAATCAGTGACAAAGAATGCTACATCACTCTGACTCTTCATGGTACTGATGTCGAATTTAAAATTGATACCGTCTCGCAAGTAAACGTCATTACAAATCACATTTTTGAAACAATGAACATTGACAACGTTGAAGTAAAACCAACCAAGACCTGTCTCACAAGCTACTCGGGTGACAAACTAATTGTCATAGGCAAATGCAAATTAAACTGCATGAATCAAGAACTTGATTTTTATATCACAAAAACAAACCAACCACCTATTCTTGGGTTCAAAGTGTCTCAGGATTTTTACTTAAAACAAATAGTTGGCAGTGTTCACAGGAATAAGGACAATCATATCGTGTAAGAATTTCGTGTGTTCAAAGGTCTAGGATGCCTGAAACAGAAATATCATATTGCAGTTGACAAAAGTGTGAAACCTGTCATCAATTCACCAAGGAAGGTTCCTACAGCTTTACGAGAACCACTTAAATCAACTTTGGAAGAGATGGATTGGAAAAATGTAATACGTAAAGTAGATGAACCAACAGAAAGGGTCAGTTCATTAGTAGTTACTGAAAAACCCAAGTTGGGAACACTACGAATTTGTCTAGATCTGAGACACTTGAATCAAGCTACCAAGTGAGAGCATTATCAACTTCTACAATTGAAGATATAACCACAAGGATGACTGACACTAAGGTTTTCTCCAAACTAGATGCCAATCATGGTTACTGGCAAATACCCATGGATGAAGAAAGCCAGTTATTGACAACATTTAACACCCCGTTTGGTAGATATTGCCACCCGTGACTGCCTTTTGGTATTAAATCTGCTCAAGAAGTGTTCCAGAAACACATGGCACAGTGTTTTGAGGACCTGCCTGGGGTGGAGACTGAAATAGATGACATAATTGTTTGGGTAACTTCAAAGGAAGTTCATGATGGAAAACAGACCGAGATGCCAGGAAATAAATCTGACACTGAATTTGGAAAAATGCCTATTTGGACTTACAGAAGTGTACTATGTGGGACACATATTGACAGCTTCAGGTATTAAACCTGACCCTGAAAAATAGCTATCACAGAAATGCCCACTCCAACGGACAAGAAAGGAATTGAAAGATACTGGGTACAGTCAACTACCAAGCGAAATTTGTCACAAATATATCTACAATGACAGAGCCAATCAGAGCACTTTTGAAAAGTGAAACTGAGTTTGTTTGGGAAACTGCACAGAAACATGCATTTGAAGAGATCAAAGAGTTTCTAAGCAAAGAACCTGTGTTGAAGTACTTCGATGTTAAGAAGCCTGTCATTGTTAGTTGTGATGCATCAAAATCAGGACTTGGAGCAGTGCTGATGCAGTAAGGGTAAGGCATTTGCATCAAGGTCTTTGACAGATGCAGAAACAAGGTATGCACAGATTGAGAAAGAACTGCTTGCTGTGTTATTTGGTCTTGAAAGATTTAATCAATATACTTATGGTCGTCAAGCATAAGTTGAATCGGATCATAAACCTCTGGAATCAATCCTCAAAAAACCTCTATCTACCGCACCGCCTAGACTTCACAGAATGCTTTTAAGACTGCAGAAGTAGTTTTGAATTAACATATTGTGCAGGAAAACAGTTAATTGTAGCAGATAACATTGTCGAGAGCATACAGATGAACACATCTGAGATGAACATGGATAGTAAAATTGTATGCTATGTGCACATGATCATGTCAAATGTACAGATTGCAGATACACAGTTAGAAGCAATAAGGAATGGAACTAAGCATGATAATAAAATGACAAAATTACAAGAAATGTTTCAAAAGGGAAGGCCAAATGATAAGCATCTTGTACGTTTTGAAATCAGAAATTTCTGGAACTGCAGAGATGAACTTTAAGAAATGGACAGATTAGTTCTAAAAGGAGAGAAGCTTGTAATACCAGATGCTCTTAACCGATTCAGCCCCGATCCCGTCTGTAGGCGTGATGAGGCTGTACCCTACTTCAAAGCCCTGCAGCATCGAGGCCATTTAAGATAGACCAACGTGGGTGGTATTAAAAAAAAGCAGACAGATATAGCTCTAAAATGGTAGCAAATAATCTGGAAGTTCTAGTTGCACTACAAAATACAGAGAGAAAAAGCTCATTTTTTGGACCCGGTTTTTTTTCACCCAAAATTCGCTCGAGATCGGAATGCGATTTTGTGTCCGGATTTTAGACCTTTTGGCCTCAGATCTAAGGCATACCGGTCTTAACTGAACACAGACAGGTGAACCTTTGCAAAAACTAGGATAAGGTGGGCATTTGGAATAAATTGCGTTCTCCATACGAAAATGATGGGTCTATTAAGCAAAAAAAAAAAAAAAAAAAAAAAAAAGAACTCCAACTTTTACCCTTCTGCTCATGCGCAAGCAAAATAACCAATGGAAATTGATGTTTCTAATACAACTAGGCATTATTCTCATGGATAATCTGTTGAAAACCGCTGTATTACGATGTGTTCAGAAATAGCACCCCAAATCTCGTTCCTACGCACATTTCAGACAAAAATGACAAAAACCTCTGGGGCCGAATGAGTTAATGGGTGAATTTTCGTGACATCACTAAATCGGAATATTACTTATTTATTTCATCATTTGTGAATCAGTATGGCAGATAAGTTACAAAAAGAGCCATTCTTTGACAATTTCTAAGAAATTTCCATAAACTTGATTAACCGATTCAGCCCCGATCCCGTCTGTAGGCGTGATGAGGCTGTACCCTACTTCAAAGCCCTGCAGCATCGAGGCCATTTAAGATAGACCAACGTGGGTGGTATTAAAAAAAAGCAGACAGATATAGCTCTAAAATGGTAGCAAATAATCTGGAAGTTCTAGTTGCACTACAAAATACAGAGAGAAAAAGCTCATTTTTTGGACCCGGTTTTTTTTTCACCCAAAATTCGCTCGAGATCGGAATGCGATTTTGTGTCCGGATTTTAGACCTTTTGGCCTCAGATCTAAGGCATACCGGTCTTAACTGAACACAGACAGGTGAACCTTTGCAAAAACTAGGATAAGGTGGGCATTTGGAATAAATTGCGTTCTCCATACGAAAATGATGGGTCTAGTAAGCAAAAAAAAAAAAAAAAAAAAAAAAAAGAACTCCAACTTTTACCCTTCTGCTCATGCGCAAGCAAAATAACCAATGGAAATTGATGTTTCTAATACAACTAGGCATTATTCTCATGGATAATCTGTTGAAAACCGCTGTATTACGATGTGTTCAGAAATAGCACCCCAAATCTCGTTCCTACGCACATTTCAGACAAAAATGACAAAAACCTCTGGGGCCGAATGAGTTAAGAAAGAAATGCTAAAAGAGTTGCACAAAAGTCATATGGGCATTGAGAAGACAAAGCAAAGAGCAAGAGACATTATGTATTGGCCTGGCATGAATGCACAAATTGCCAACACAGTATCGAATTGTTCTACTTTCCAAGAATAAAGTAAGTAAAATAAAAAAGAACCATTGTTGTCTACACAGCCTACTGCACCATGGGAATTGGTTGGAACAGGTTATGTGGAATAATTACAACTATGTCTTGATAGTAGACTGTTGCTCCAGATATTATGAAGTTGCCAAGTTAGAAAATACATGAGCAAGCACGATAATCATACACACAAAGTCAGTTTTTGCAAGACATGGAATACCACGAGAAGTAAGGAGTGATAATGGACCACAGTTCTCCTCAGTCAGTTTGCAAAAACCTGGGGATTCAAACACACTACGTCAAGTCCCAAGTATCCATAGTCTAATGTTTTAGCAGAAAGAACCATTCAAACTGTCAAAGGAATTCTCAATAAGGCAAAGAGAGATGGAAAAGATCCATATTTATTGATACTGGAGTATCGAAATACACCAGTTGATGCTATAGGCACAAATACTGATGAGTCGAAGACTTCGATCGACTTTACCTACAACCAACATGCAGCTACATCCGCAAGTAATAAAACAGAGAAACCTAAAGTGGAAACTGGGTGAAAAGAAAAATCAGCAAAGACACAGTATGACAAAATAGCTAAAGAGCTTCCAAATCTGACTTCTGGAGACAAAGTTAGAATCAGAAGACAAGATCTTTGGGAACCAGCTGTAGTCGTCAGAAAAAGTAGCACTCCAAGGTCATATGATGTGAAAACCCAGGATGGTGCTATATACAGGAGAAACTGAAGACATCTGTTACATACAAAAGAGACATTACCAGAGATATATGATACATATGAAGATACCAAAAAGGAGGTCACTGAACTGAATGACAAGATGCCATTAGTCATCAATGAGCCAAACCAGACAGGAGAGATTCGAACAAGGAGTGGATGTCTAATAAAAAAGCCTGCAAGATACAGATTTTGTTAAATGGACTTGATCATTTTTCTCAATTACAAAAATTGTATCTTGTGAATATTAGAAACTGAAGTGTTTAAGGGCATAATAACACATCTGTTATGTCACATCAGTTTATATGCAGTGATAACAACTATATTGCAGAACAAAATATTAGGACTATAGGTGACAATGCCAATATATCACTATGTACAGTATTTGTTTTCATGAGTGTAAGAATGATTGTGAGTGTCATAGGACTAGAACTTAGTTTTAATTACAATTAGTAGAACTTTTACAACTCACCAGAAACTCTTGAAATACATATATATTCGTGTGTAAAATAGAACTTTGTCAAGTAATATGTTTACAAATTTATTAAAAAGAAAAGGAGAAATGAATATGTGAATTTAAAAGAAAAGCACAAAATTCATTTTTAGGGGAAGTTGTGGTAATATATGGTATTAATATTCTGTTGCTACAAATGGTCCGACAGTTACAGGTCACCTAAGGTCAGCTCCAGGCTCTCACTCAGTTGTAACCCTATATGCCTTGTGAGAACATTAGCGTGAGAAACTAGTGTGTGTGGGTATTCTCTGTTAACTTTGGAGTCAGTTGAACCTAGCCATTAAAATAGTTGTTATTTAGCAAAACATAACCAGCCAAAGCCACCACTCTGCAGCAAGAAATCAACAATATTCACCAGAGTCGGGCAGTACAAATCGTTTGCATTGTAAATTCTCGGGGGTTTTATCCAAGGCTGTTTCTGGTTCTGAAGCCAATGACACAATAAACCTTTTCATGGACCTATTTGTCCTCAATTAATTTATTCGTGCCTGTTGGTTCACGATGGAAACACCACAAGAGGTTCTAAATGCCATCTGGGATTGAGACTATGCAATCATAGTGTACTTGCAAGTCATGTATCTTTATGTCCTTATTCATGACTTCCTTAAGTTTCAGCAATTTGTTGTTGTTGCTGTAGGGTTTAACGCCATTTTTCAGCACAAGATAGGCTATACATGGTAGCCAGTATAAATGGTGGAGAAAGAACCCAGGAAAACCCTGGAAGGAACCACCAACCCACGAGAAACTACTGGCAAGCTTTCTCACATACCCACATTGACCGAACCCAAGACTTTAACCATATGAACAGAGGTGAGATGGCAATGCTACATAATGGTGAGCACTCTAGACTACTCGGTCACTTTGGGCCCCTCCTGTGATTTGCATACAAAGATAAAATGTTTACCAGTTGATGGCACTCCCAATTCACTCAACATCATTCCCTGGATTTCACGACGAAAATGATAAACATATTAAATTTTCATTGTGTATTTAAAAATAGGTTCCATATGGCTATGTTTCATGATATAAAAATCTCACTGGCCAATTTGATTTTCGTTAATGCTTAACTCGCAAATTTTGACTGTACCCAAAAGGTAGACTACATATATTGTTGTACAAGTTATGTTTATTCACATCATGCAGGTTGTAAAGAGCTCAAAGGTCATTATTTAGATGCCCCAAGAAGTGCATACAGCAAAATCAATGTTAAAGTAGGTTTACATTTTTGGATGAAATGAACCGAAAGGTGTGATCCAGTACAGTCTGGTTTGAATGTTGTGCACTGTGATGTCATAATGAAAGCAATGCATATTGATAAACAAATTCATACTACCCTGTACTGTGACAATTCCACTTGATGTGCCCTTTTCTTGACCCATGTTAGGTCATAGACACCATTGTGGCAGACCGTAGAGATTGATAAATTTCATCTTGAAGTTTCTTGATGACAGCTAAGGTGCAGAATTTTCAATATTAATCAGGATTAACAGACTTTGGTCAAAGAAAATTAGTGTTAAAATTTAAAATAACAATTTACATTAAATTTAAAATGAGTAAATGTGCATACATGACCCGTATGACTATATACTATGTGTGTACACCACAACATTCAATTTCGACCACACATCGTTTGAACTAGTCCAAACCACACTCACAATGGATCAAAGGTCAGTCCATTTTTTCTGCCTATACTGCCATCCTCCTAGTAGAAAAAAAAAGCTGACTGAATCTCTCTTTTTGGAGCAGTTTCCGAATCTCCTGGAGTTTGGAAATTCGATGGGTGGCAACCTGATTATTCTTGGAGATTTCAACTTTCACTTTGACTGTCCTGGAAACCCAAACACATCAAAACTCATAGACTCCATTAATGGCTTCAACCTCAAACAGTCAGTTAATCAACCCACCTATAAACATGGTCACATTTTAGACTGGATTCTTCATAGACCTGATGATAACATTCTACGGTCCTCCCTGGTATCCCATGATCTTGCATCAGATCACCTCTGCATTATATGCCATCTTGACTTATCAGTCCCTGACCCTCCACCTTTAGCTGCTACTAAGAGAAACCTCTGTATGATAAATAGAACCAAACTAATGCATGACATC
The DNA here is from genome assembly GCA_028554795.2 of Sinohyriopsis cumingii. NCBI lineage: Eukaryota > Metazoa > Mollusca > Bivalvia > Unionida > Unionidae > Sinohyriopsis > Sinohyriopsis cumingii. Next base: position 38,110,950 of record CM068831.1, on the reverse strand, counting down.
CAAGCAAACCTAACAACTTGCTTACCTCCTACTGCAGAACAACTCGATAACTGCCTGCGTTTATTGCTCGACAAACATGCCCCAGCTACCAAGTGCAGAGTATCAATTCAAAAGGGTTCTTCATAGTATAGCAGTGTTAGTGACCAGCTTCGCACTGCTAAAAGAGACCGCCATAAAGCTGCAAGGCTTTGACTTTCCTCCAGACTCACTATTCATAAGCAAATGTATGAAGCCGCTAAGAAGAATGTCACAAATATAGTCCATGCAGCGAAATCAGCACACTACACTACTAAGATGATGGAAAGTTCCAGCTGCAAAGAGCTCTTTGAGATTACTAACAAGCTAATGTCAAGGAACAAATCTACACTTCCAACTACCCTCTCTCCAGTCGACCTTCCGGACATGTTTGCAAATTTCTTCCGTGACAAAGTACAAATCATTAGAGATAAGCTTGACACCACAATTTCAACTGACTCGTCGTCACCATACAGCTGGGATACAGAATTTGAGTGGCAACCATTTGCAGCATCTGAACCTGCCTCTATGGATTTCGTACGTACAATCATGATGAAGAGTGCACCAAAGTCATGTGAACTTGATCCAATTCCAACATCACTGCTGCTTGAGTGCTTAGATCCAGTATTGCCTCCACTAACTGATGTTATTAATACCTCTCTCTCATCAGGGGAATTCCCATCATTTTTCAAATTGCCGTTGTAAAGCCTCTGCTGAAGAAACCAACACTAGACCATAACGATTTAAAGAACTACTACCCAGTTTCTAATCTACCATTCATATAAAAAATCTTAGAAAAGGTTGTTCTATCCCAGCGTGTATCTCATCTGAATTCAAAGTCTTTTTAGCAATGTACAATCTGCATATCGCCCTTGCCACAGTACTGAAACTACTCTTCTAAACGTAGTTAATGACATTCTCTCTGCTTTGGATAGCGGAAAGATTACAGTCCTCATCCTCCTTGATTTGTCTGCAGCATTTGACACATTAGACCATGATATATTACTTCACCATCTCCAGCATGTATTTGGCATTCATGATACAGCCTTACTGTGGTTCAAGTCCTCCTTGGTCAACAGGACACAAATTGTGTATGCAAATGGAATACACTCCAGCCCAGTTGATCTATGTTGTGGTGTTCCACAGGGGTCTGTTCTTGGACCTGTTCTCTTCATTCTATACACTCAGCCACTCTGAAGTGTCATAGATCATCATCCAGTGTCTCACCAACTGTACGATGATGACACTCAAATATACAAATCTAGCCACCCATCTGAAGTTGATGCTACCATCCAAGGTGTAGAGAGGTGCATTTCTGATGTGAAATCATGGATGACATGTAACAAGCTGCAGATGAATGATGATAAAATGGAGGCCATTCTGATTACAACACAAAGACTTTCTCATGCACATCCTGTACCTCAAACAATAAATATCAGCAACACCAACATTAAATTCACACAATCAGTACCAAACCTAGGTGTTACATAGCTGCCAACCTTCCAGGCTCATAATTAGTGAAAATAGGGATAAAAAGTCGTGAATTTGGACATGAATTCGTGAAAAATACCATGACAATAACTCCATCCACTCTGACCACTCCGACCATCAATACTACACTATATCAAGTTCGCAAAATAAATATAAAACACTACACATATGCACAAATATTTATTTATCAAGGCATTATACTGTGGCAGACTTGAACTTCCTCAACTGCTTGATCGTAAATTTGTTTTCTAAACAGTTCCGACTTATTACCTGCAGGTTGATGTTGGGGACTAAAATTGCTGACAAATTTTCTGCAGCTTAGGAGGCCCTAAAATCTGTCTTATTTTTCCTCACTAAAGAAAATACTCTTATGCTGTCACTGTTGCTGTGAGTAATGCACAGGAACTGCAGCATTTTCGGTTCTTCCACAAGAAAAAAAGCGATTTTCGAGTCCGGGAACATTTGTCAGAACAAATGTTTAGCATGGTCTCCAGCTGATAAAGGTAGATTGCGTTCGACAAGAAAACTCACAAATAATGCTTCAGCGTTGGTAGCCTGCAGGTCTTCCGCAAATGGTTTAAAATATTCCAGAGATGAAATCTGCGAATTCTTAATTTTCCCGACTTCGACGTGTTTTTTTTTTTGCAACCGACATTCTTCCTCACATCGTCTCTGCGATGACAAACTGAGCGCAAAAAGCATGAATGAATGTCAATGTTTAATGGCAGAATGCACGGCCAATTTTTTTATTCCAAATTAAACTTCACTTTTTGAGTAATACATTTCTTTTTCCTTGGTGGTGAAGACATTTTCAAAATCTTACATGCGAGGCTGAACGGTAACTCAAATCAGTGTTTTGACGCATGCGTGGAGCAAATTTCCGGTTAAGCCCCAGTTTCTCTCAAAAGCATTTGTAAAACTACCCTTATACATATAGATTAAAAGAGGCTAAAATGCTTGCTACCGGGCCAACTGTACTAATCGGCTATAGATCTACTAATATCGTGACCAGCAGCACCGGACCGTTTCAGCAACTGCGAATATCACGACTAGCGCTTAACGGGAAATCGGTTATTTTATTAAAGATTTAAAACAATTGAGGATTGGAAAATTCATGAATTTTTGGCTTACGGCGTGAATCCGTGAATCGCTAAAAAAAGTCGTGAAATTCACACCAAATTCGTGAGGGTTGGCAGCTATGATGTTACTCTGGACAGTACTCTCACACTGCACCAACATATCACAAACATATGCAAGACTGCGTATCTTGAGCTGAGACGTATCGGCTCCATTCGCAAATATCTTTCAGTTGATGCCACTAAAACACTTGTGTGTTCATTAGTACTTTCAAGACTAGACTATTGTAACTCAATTCTGTATGGTTCATCTCAATATCTACTCCAAAAACTTCAAAACACAGCTGCTCGGATCATACTTAGATTACCACGATCAGGGCACACCTCCCCGCTGCTCTGTACCCTATACTGGCTATCCAGTCGATCCAGAATCAAACACAAAATTTGTTTTTTGTGCTACGTTTCACTGATGGACTCTAGTCCAACATACATATCCGACCTCACCCATGTGTACACACCAGCAAGATACTTACGCTCCTCTTCTGACAATCGTATACTCATTATTCCCACTATGAAAACGAAGTCATATGGACAGCGTTCTTTTGCATACCAGGGTCCAGCAACGTGGAATGAATTGCCCACTGAACTTAGATACAAAGACAGAGATCCCATTATAGAGTGCTCTCAAAACTCACTTATTTTGACTGCAAGAACAAACTTAAAGACCTAATAATGTTTCCCACCTTAAATATTCTCAGCATGGGGTTTTTTACGTTTTCTAATTTCATTGTTTGTGTTTGTAATCATATCATTATATATGTTTTTTGTCTTATATGTGTTGTCTAATGTTGTATTGCGCTTAGAGCTTCTAAAGATTAGGCGATATACAAAGTCCTCATTATTATTATTATTACGTGTGTGTGTGTGTATGACATACGACAGTGCGAAGTCTCCTAAGTATTGTTTTCTTTGAAAGTGTGTTAAATGCTTGAAAGAAAACATATTTGGTCTACTTTTTATTTAAATCTGTATTTTCAGTTGCTTTTGTGTGCTAACCTATTTACCTGGAAAGCCCCAGTAAAAAGTCAGCTAAATGGAATGATGTAGTTTAGCTCACACCTTTGCAAGAAAACTTCAGTCTGCCCACTGCTTATTCTGAGAAGTGTTTTTTACCTGGTGACTTATTTATAATCCATCCAGATATGCAGGTTTAATAGAACGAAACACCCCATCAGATCAATGCTGCTGAAAAAAGATCCCCATTTTTTGGAAAGGAGTGGGAGCAGGATTTCTGCTGCCAGGCTTACCAAGTCATTTACACATGATTTTTCCCACTTGGGGGAAAAGGAGTGGGAGCAAGTAATCAGGACAAGATGGCCTTCTGATTCTATTGTCCTTTGTAAGATCTTTGAGATCAAGGGTTTCAGGGGATAAGCATACATGGCCATACCGTTCCAATCTGTGGAAAGAGTTTCAACTGCCCAGACCCTGAGATCTGCACAGTTACTGGAGACAGAAAGATTGTGACCAAATAGATCCATGAATGTTTGGCCACAGAAGATACAGATTCAATGAAGTACCAAGGAGTGAATCTACCATTTGGTTTGAATTATATGATTCCCAAGAAACAACTTTGTTAATCCAGTAAGCCTGCCTGGAATGTGATGGATCTGAGTATGGTTTTGTGGGCGATAACACCACCTGAGAAAATTCCAAACCACAAGGCAAAAATCTTGTCCCCCCCCCCCCCAATTTAAAAAAAATTAATTTCTTGTTTTAGCTGATGCATATTTTTTTCATCGAAGGACCACTGAGTCAGAATGAATGTGTTCTTATTGATAGTTATTATTACACATTTGGTAATTTTGGTTTCTTGAGGAAAATACTATTTGACTATGGTGATAATGATTATGATAAAAATTGTTTACAGTAAGTACTGTTTTGATTTTTGTTTTGTTTGATTTATTAAAGATGTCTGTTATTATTACCATAAGGTTGTTGTTCTTTTGTGTTTTAATGCATTTTCTCAACACTAGATCAGCTATACATGCCAGCTTGCATAACTAGTTGAGGAAGAACCAGAAAAAACCACAGTAAGAAACACCAACCCATGGAAAGCTACTGGCAGCTTTCACCAGAGACTCAAACCCAGCTTGGACAGATGAGATGTCACCAATCGGCAATGGCAAGCACTTTAGACTACTTGGCCACCTGGGGCCCCTTATTTTTGGAGTGAAAATATCGAGATTATCACATGTAAACCATAACCTTAACTTATCTTTATTAACATCAATATATTCTATATCAGACTGGAATGGAATACCCTGATGAACATCAGCACCTGACCCTGACATAAGAACCATAATGGAAGCTTGTACAGATTATGATGTCATAACTTGAAGACAATCACTAACTACATCATATATATAACTATGATATCAGGCATTCTGGACTGACCTGTGCATGTAAGTTGTGATAGGTTCTTCATCTATTTGACACTGGTGAGTGATGGCATCAGGCTGAATGGAATTATTAAAGCTACCATGCCTTCTTGGATCCAAATTATGCATGGACTGCTTTGTGGCCATAGTGACCTGGGCACAACTATGGCACTATACTTGGTTGGGCCCCTCATTCTTAAACTAGTATCCTGCTATTGAAATGGGATATGTGATATGGATCATTGGAAGTATTCTCCTCAAGCATCAATGCAGGCTTGGTTGGATTTGGCATTGACTATGTGAGGTAGTAATCATACTTCTACGGTAGTATGATTGGATAACGTATTTGAAGTCATAATGCAAAAACAACCAACAAAATCAGAACTGCTAAAATTGTATTAAAAGTACTTAGCAAACAAAAAGCACTGATCCACAGGAATAACATGACATATTCTATCAGTCTGTACATTTTCTTACACTGGGTAAGATTTTCAAACTAATGCAGCTTGTCATGTACATTTAACTGAAAACATAAAAATAAATTACACTATTAAAAAATGTCATTTTATTTATTTTGTGATAAATACAGAGGAAAAACATTGCTTTTTTGCCACTAAACTAACGCACTTTAGAATGAATTTTTTTCCATGGAATTCAACCCATAACCTGCTTAGCTTCCTGTCACAAAAATGGGGAAAAAAGGTTCATCCTAAAGATGAATTTTAGCATACTGTATATTAATTGTATAGTTCAAGCTTGTCGAACAAAAATGGAGTGTAATCTTTTACCAAGTAGACTTAACAAGTGCATTTAAAGAATTGAAACACATTTAGTGTTTATTGATGCAGTGTCAATTAATGTATTTGTGATTTTGAGAAAATTACGTTTAGTTTTCTGTCAGAATGTAAACTCAATGATCGGGCAAGGTCTCCTACTGTTTCCACAAAATAATTGGGTCTTTCAAATTTGTGGGCTTAGCAACAACAAAATATAAGAAAACTTATTCAATCACAAAAGTTTAGCAAGTCTGACAGTTAAGAGAAAACAGAAGAATTTAAAACGAAGCTTGCAGGAGAATAGAAAATAGAAATATTTTGTACTTAAACCGAGATAAAAAAAAGTTTCAGGGTTGGTATGTAGGTATATATTGAACAAAAGTACATTTCAAGCTAGTCAAGTTTGGTACATCTGAAATTTTTCAAAGATTATTTAATAAAATGAAAAATAATAATTACAAACCTCAATTATACAAAACAAAGTGCCTAATGATTTTAGACAGGAACAAGAATTCTGACTTTAAATAAATTAAATATACTTTACAGTAGACAATGGCCAACACAACCATAATTCCTGTACAAATTAATTTTTAAATTTTCAAGTCATGGTTGGTAATATTCAACTGGGTATTGTGAGTAAAACTGGTAGCATGCTATACTTGGACTTATTCTGTCCTATATGAATGAAGATGAATTTTGCAGAATACAATTTATTTACCTGCTCTGTCATGGCATAATTAAAATGCCTTGCAACATAGCTAGAGCTATAAAAGTAGCTTACTATTACCTATTGAGTTACATGACTACACACAAAAGTGTCTCATAAACTAAGCCAGATGCAGAAAATAATGTAATCAATGCATGAAAACAGATCACCGACATATTTTCCCAGGTGAGTAATACTATCCAAGATGAAGGGGTCACTTATATCCATTCTTCCCTGGTGATTAATAACATCCAAGATGAAGTAGGTTACTGGCATCCAATTCACATGGTGAGTAATACCTTCCAAGATGGAGTAGGTTCCTGACATATATTTTTATATGGTAATACCATCCAAGATGAATATACCCATTTTCATCACTACATACAACAGACAAAATGAGCTCAATGCACAAACATGATCACTGGTGCATGCAAAATTTGTGACTTTCTTGTATGCAGTGATTAGTACTCTCTAAGACAAATACGCTCAAGTTTCATGACTATATATAAAACAGTGTCACAGCAACAATCTGTATGCAAAAACACAATGTTAATGCACACATCAACACCAACAACAATGACAACAATACTGTTGGAAAAGTGATCTAATATATTTCCTATAAGGTGAGACAAACATGCCTCTACCAAAAGGTAAAATGTTAACTTCAGGTAGTTTTACAAAGGCAATAATGATGAATAGAAAAAAAAGTTGATAACATAATTTAAAACTTGCAACAAGTGGGGAAAAAAGAAAAAACAAGGATGAAAATAACCATGGTTAGATATGTAAACTTATAAAATAAAATTAAAGCATAATCAATTAAGATAGTTCACACAAGCATGGCAAAAATCCAGCAGGCAGTACTATGGTCTATCACAAGTTTTATTTGAAATATCAACTTTATTACAATTTTGGGGAAAAACATGTAAATGCACTTTGGAAAATAAATGTGGAGAATATCATGGCTTTGACAAGATTGCACTTAATCATAAATCACTGAATTAACTTCTGGTCCTGTCTCCTATAAAAATGATTAAATCTTGAGGAAAAAAGCATGCAAGAGTATAATAACTTATTTTCTTGTCCAAGCATGGTAACATCAAAATCTCACAGGACTTAAATGATCCTTCAGTGTAAGCTTTTATCATTAATGTTGAGGTGATAAATTGTTACCCAGATAATTTCATTTGTTGTTTATTGATATTGATATAAGAGTTGCACTTAGAAAGAAAAAAAAAATCAAGCATTGCACTCTTGAAATGGGAGGTAACTACCTGTGTCTTCACAACAGGGCATTAGGCCACTAAAAATGAATCTAAAGTCTGTCAGTTTCTGATGAACGATACATGTTTAAATATGTTTTAGTTCCACTCAGAGTTACCTTTCCTGGAAATGGGTGTTGGCCATCTTTTAAATCAACTCTTTCTATCATTATTATTGATGGAAACATAAATTTATTACATATTTTAAGGCTTGACTATATAAAAATTAGAGCTAGTAGCAATGAATGCATTGCAAAATGGGCAGTGCTCTATACTGTTGGCTCAGGAGAGCTTTTAACATAAGAAATTCAGTTGAGAAACCAAAGTTTCGAGACTGGGTCATAACTTATCTAAATGATGATGTGAATGCTGCAAATCCAACTAATTCAGTGTCTCATCAATACAAGTGCACAACAACTTTGCTTGAAATGCTTTATTCCTAAGCAAAATTATGCTGTAGAGAACAAATATAAACAAATGGCAGCAGGGGGCATAGCTATTCTAAATGATAATGTGGAAAGATGGAAATCAAACTCATTGAAGCTCTCATCAGTCTGAAGCTATATGCTAATTATGTTGTTATCTAAAAAAAAATTGGTGAAGTTATCTTGTGGAGATCAAAATCAGAAGGATGAGCAATTCGGGGCCATAACTATTTTATGTAGACCGAACTAAGCCTATATGAGACACACGTTGATTTATGACACAAAATTCATACCAAACTGCATCAGAATATGTTGAATAGTTTGTGAGCTAGGCTGGTTACAAGCAGCATTCCATACAAGGACACGAACATGACTGTCAAGAGCCATAACTGTATCTAAAATGGAGTTCAGACAATCTACAAAAGTCACACATGGCCATGAGATAATATACACCAAATTGCATCGAAATATGTTGACTGGATCCCTAGCTATGCTGGTTACAAGGATCAACTGTAGTGGATATGTAATGTTGATAGAAAGTGGGCAATAACTCAAACCTCAGAAGATGAAACATTTCAAAGGCAAATCTACATGTAACAGGCAATTCGCCTACCATATGACTCCCTGTTATGTGTAAGGGTTGTATAACTATGCTGGTTAGAAGAAACATCCCATGTGAAGATATAAAGTTAATTGTCAATTGTTATCAATCTATCCAAAATTGAGGAGACAAAACAAAACCCAAATATGGGACATCTAGCACATGGACACCATTGTGTCAATGCATGAATGAGCTTCTAGGCCTATGAAAGAATGCAAACACCAAATTGTGTCATGGCACATCTAGGCCTAACAGACAAAGTACACACCAAACTGCATCAAAAGAAGGCATGTCTAGGCCTATGAGACAATGCACACACCAAATTGCATCAAAAGGCACAGCGAGGCCTATAATGTACAAACCAAACTGAATCAAAACAAGAAGTTACATCTAGGCCTATAGGACAATGTACACACCAGATTGTGTCAAAACATGCATGGTTCCTGAGCTATGCTGGTTACAAGAATCTGCCATATAGGAGATATGATATTGATGCAATAAGGACCATAACTCCAACAAAATGGTACCTGAAAAGACTAAACATTTAACAGGTATACCTACAATAAGCACTTCACCAACCAAATGGCAAAGAATTATGTGCAAGACTGCAGAGCTATGATGGTTGCAAGAAATTTGAGTGGATAGACAGAAGGACAGACAGGAAAAAGGTGATTACCACTGGACTCAATTTGATGTCAGGCCCTAAAAAAATTGACTAGCGTATCACATAGGTTAATATTCTACTTGTTAATCTTACAGTAACACCTTATGAAATCGCTAAAGACATAACATCTATGTTTTACATCATTTTATAAAAATCACTATACTACTCTGCAGTTTTATTAAATCAAATCCATATTTTTCATAACATGATAAACAGAATTTTAAATATGTACCAATTCTAAAAGAAATATACGAAAGTCTTAATTCCAGTTATTTGACTCATTTCACTATTTCATTTTAAGACCCTCTATATCTTGCATGGGTTGCACATAATACAATCATTATCCTATTTTTTCAAGACACACTAGGTTCCCATGTTATAAATGGGTAATGACTGGTGCAATTTTATTTTAGCTGTGTTTCTTATTAATGCTTGACCTTCAGTAGGCAAGTAGCAATTTCAAGGGAGGTAATTACTGTCTATACTCACCTATAAGTTGAGACAAACTAAACAAACTCAGATCTGCTATTGCATAATGTACTGGTAGAATTGGGGCTATGCAGTTTGTTAGGAGCTATCAGTGGAACACACAAAACAGACCCTGATCTACCAGAGTATTATGTAAAGACTGACCATTGTTTATGATGTTTACAGTTGGACTCAATTTATGAGTGAGCATATACGGCAAGAGAACTCATCATGTGATCTTAAAACTATCCATTACTGCTGATCAATGTTATGGCAACCCTTTTCTTCTGTATAGTAATTTTGTCCTCTCCTAGTGGGCAGGCACTTGCTGACCCAAAGAAGTGACGATGTTAGTTTGGTTCTGTTTCTGTGGCAGTGGTCGTCGAAACAACAGCACATGGGGCTCTGGAAAATCAAAATAATTTCCACTGATCATTAATGAACTATCACCAAATTATCTATCATCTCTGAACAGGAACAATTATATTGCTATAAATAACATAATTAAACAAAAACAAACAGATTTATAAAAAAGGAGTCAACCATACTAGTTTCAGCCCATTGTGTTACTTCAAGTAAGAAAAATTACCAGCTTTTTGCACTTAAAGACCGAGAGCATGGTTAATTTCTCCAGCAAGTTCATTTGAAAGTGTTTCAGTAAGAATAGTAGTTAATGTATGATGGAAACAATATATAACAAGAAAACTAGTGTGGCTGAATTGTAACCATGAACATGTGACTCCATGAGCAAAAGTGTCTGAGAAAATGACCAAAATGCAAACCCTAACCTAATGAAGTCAGCTCAATGCAGTGGTAAGTACAAATTACTGAACTATGAAACTGTCATTTTTTGGGGTAGTAAAAATAATTTTAATCATACAAAACGTACCTGTCACTATTATTAAGCTTTACCTTTCTGCAACGGAAATGTCTCCTCCATGCTAGATGCACCATCTGTCTGTTCAAAAGATTTCTTAGAATCTGTGCAACAACTCAGTCTGACCTATGTCACTGGCCCATGCCTTGTAGCATGTCCTCATTCTTTTTAAGATATTTAGTCAATGAAAGACATCAAAACTAGGTGGGAGGAGGGCATCCAATAGTGACAGATTAGTATTACTATAATTATATTACCCACCTACAGTTTATTATCAGTAATAACTTACCTGTCACTATTATTATGAATTATCAGTAAGAAGGGTGGCTGATGGACTGGAAATGAGCAAAATGTACACTTTTTGTAGCCCAAACAGCATCTTCACTAGCCAATGTTCCTATATATTTACCCATCTACACCGTGGCAGAAATATGTAATATATCAGTGCTTCGGGCCTGTGAATTTCACTGGATGCAGCAACAAGCCACTGCATCAAATCAAAATCAAGTTATTCACATCTGAACACTGTTCATACATGATCGAGACAAGGAATCACTTAACTGGAATAGACTCATAAATGAGCAATTTTCAACCTATCTACTGTGTTGACAGATGGCGCTGAATGAAGTGACACTGGAAGTAATGTGCTCCAGCAGTTTTTGTTAATAGTGTGAGATTTACAGCATCAACATGAATGGGAATCTAGTTTTTCAACACATGTAGATTCACATTTTATTAATCTGAATTGTTTTTATGTGCTTAATGAATTTAATGGAACAAGGGAATCTTGTTTTCACCAGGCAGGAAAATGGTACACACACACACACACACACACACACATATATATATATATATATATATATATATATATATATATATATATATATATACTCTGTGCACTAAGTACACAGCTGGTGACTGTAAACAGACTTTCCTACAGCTAATAATTATAAAAAGACCCCAACTGAATGAATACTCTCAGAATGTTACCAGGATAGGCATGTGTCAGCATAAGAAAATTTCACTTAAGACGATAAGAAAGAGAATAATAAGGGGGCAGTAACAAATCTTACTATTATTGATAAAAGGATAAAGAATACTGAAGAAAAATTGTCCAAATTACTACCAAAACCCTCAATCTGTCAAAACAAAAGATCTTAGCATCAGGCAATGTATTGATGAATATAACACTGATATAACCACAAAAATATTATCATGAGACATGAATATTCACTGAATGAGGGTCAGGACATAAACACTCAAATATTCTATGCAACTACAGATAAAGACCAAAATGTGTTGTAAATAAAAGGGACATAATATGGAAAAGATATAAAAATCATCAATGGAAAGCACCTTGTGCAGAAAGACCAAAATACAATCACGTAATTAAAGCAACAAAGAAATATTCAGTGAAAAAATAAGAGTGCAGAGGGAACACCAAACAGCCATATAAACTGTTTAACAGTATTACAAGACTGAAAAAGGAAAACCCGATGCCAGATAGGCAAAGCAATAATATCAAGGACTCGCTGAAAGATATACAAAAATAGGTACTGGTTGATATGAATATTCCAACAGTACATATTCTAAAATTTCTTATACAAGACAATGTTGAAAGAATCATTATGTCATTGCCAACCAAAGTATGAACTAGACTGAATGCTAACATATTTGCTGAAAGAAATACATATCTTGATCAACATACTACCTATAATTACTAAAATAATTACTGGGTAATGTTTTATTTGAAAAGGGACTTTTGTTAAAACCTGGAAGACCTAATTTCAAATAACTACAGACCAGTATGCAACTTGTCATTTCTCACAAATGTTCTTCAGAAGGCAGCACTGAATCAACACTGTAATATTTATGAACTGATACGGGATTATCAGTCTGTATGCACACTACAGTTGTGAAACTGCATTGATGAATGATCTCTTGTAGGCCATGGAACATCAGAAAGTTACTGTGCTAATGGCAATGGATCTAGTGCTGTGTTTGACACCGTAGATCACCATGTGTTGCTGTCTATTCCTGAACCAAAATTTGGTACAAAAGGGAACATAATTGGTTTGACAGCTATCTCTGACCAAGGAGCTGCAAGGTTAGTATTAGCTCCAATTATTCTCAAGAGAAAGATCTAGCATTTTCAGTTCCTCAAGGCTCATGTGCAGGACCTATTTATCTTTTATATGCTTCCAAATTGAGGGATATAATACCAGAAGAAATTTCAGTTCATGGGAATGCAGACACCCATGCCCTCTTTTGCAGCTGCCACAAAGAAAGAGTAACTAGCACAAGTTCAAGAACTTGAATCATGCACAGTTCATATTTAAACAAATGGCTGGATAGTAACAGGCTAAAAATGAATTCATTTAAAACAGAATATATTCTTTTTGGCTCTAAGCAAATCAGTAACCTCAGAGCATATTTAGATGAATCTCTCGCCCTAAAACATCACATAATGATCAAATGCAAAACAACGATGTGGAATGTTCAACGAATAAAGAGTATTGAAAATCTTGGGACAAAATAAGCCTATGAAAGTTTCATTCAGGGACAAGTTATTTCACACCTGGATTATTCTAAATCCCTATTAATTGGCTTGCCTGCATGTGATCTCCGAATTCTGCAATGAGTTCCGAACATGACAGCAAAGTTCATGCTTAACTATAATAATAATCCATATGAATGTCTCAAGCAACTACACTGGTTGCCCATCAAGCAAAGGATAAAATATAAAGTCATCACTCTTGTGTTCAAAAGTCTGATAGGTCATTTGCAACCGTATCTCAGAAACATGGCTAAGCTGCATATAAGGAAGAGGTAAGGTCTTTCGTCTGATTACACAGTCATGTTTGAAGATGCCCTTTTACAAAAATAAAAAAAAATTGCAGCTTGTAAACGTTTGTTTGATAAGTTCTAGCAAAATAATTAGTTTTCTATCCACAACATTATCTAACAACTTTTGTTCTTAAATAACACTGCTTATGCTCATGTCCATGCATCTCTGTGTATACTGTATATGCATATGTATATATGCTTGTCTGTTGTATAAAGCTTTTATCATTAAGTGCAGCACCTCAAAAGATTTTTGTCAGAGATTGCACTACAACATTTTAATAATGCCACTATGCCTCCAACAATGCCTTTATTTACTTCACTTATAATATATGTGTATGTATGTGTGCTTGTCTGTGTGTATAATCCCTTTATCATCAATATACAGCACCTATGTGATTTTTATCACAGATTGCACTATATCAAATAGAGTAATTTTTAAAGTAATTTTCCACTGCCAGTCCACATTTGCACATACTCATATTTTCCCTCAAATACAAATGTAATGGCTTCTCTCTGGTACATAGACATACTTATGATGGTAAACTTACAAAAATTCCATTTGAAGTCAACTACTTCCACCATTCTTGGCTGATGTTCAATGCACCACAGTTATACGCTGTTGGTTAGCTGACATTACATACTAAGGGAGGCAACTTGTGAAATTCAATATATGTTGCAAGTACAAAGCACTCTAATGTTGGATCAATCAGCCAAGGATGAAGACAGGTTAACATCAGTCTTGGCTAGCAAAGATTCCCAAGCAGTCAACTGCTGTTTATACAGTAGTAGTCTGGGTCACTGGTTCTGCAGTGAATCTTGGACTCCGAAAAAAAAAATGCCTTGGCCCTGATTTACTAATGACTGAAGGTAAAAAGATGAGAAGGTTGTGTGATATTGCCAAAATGCAACCTTCATAATATTGTCTAAAATATGAGTGATTGAAATACACCCAGGAAGTAGCAATAGCCCTGACCTCACGGGCTTTTATCATCTTGAATGATAAATCTCTTTCTGTGAGAGATACACAAGCCTGACTGAAATCTACAGAGAAAGTCACTCTATGGGAGAAAAAGTCTTTTCCTACCCTTCCTTCTCACAATGTAGAAGGTTCCATACTTCCATGCAGACAAACATCCTTATCATCCAAGGTATGCAAATGCTGACATGTTTTCTGAGAAGACCATGATACAAGCCCATTTGACAGGTTTAATATACCCTTTTAGGCAAAGAACATAACTTTAATTTATGAATTGTTAATGCAGAGGAGAATGTCTTACTGTGACCAATGGCACATGGAGAAATACTCATTCTGGCTATACATGAGCTCCCTGTGCTGAATTGGATGCTTTGGTATATGGATAGGGTTCTGGAGGCATGCAGATGAACTCATCTCAGATATTTTTCTCAACTGTACCATCACTTGAGGTGGTACTGAAACAGCAACCGTAGAAATTTGATCTGACAGTAGGGTTTCCAAACCGTCAACAGGAGAAACGTAAGTGGATATAAATAAAGTATCCCTATGGATACTGTCTGCAGCAGAATTCAAGGTTCCCAGAAGAGAGATCTACAGAAGTCGTAGTCTGAAACATCCTTAACTATTCCAGAGAGGTAAGAAAATTCATTCCTATGTACACAAAATCCAGAGGGGGGAAAGAGATTGGATTTTCTCTAGGTTTGGAATCAGTCCTAAAAGAGACACTATAAGATAACAGCAGGTCATGTGACATAACAGGGACTGTTTGTTGTTGTCATGTAGCAATGGATCAGTCAAATCTCCAAGTACATCAAGTGCACAGTTATGACTCCAATGATTCTGGTGAAGACTTGGGCCACTGAGGCTAGTCCAAATGACATGGTTTGGAATTGAAATACTAGTCAGTAAAACTGGATCTAAACATATTCAGCCAGTTTCAGAAAGATAATCATCATTATTTAAAGATTGCTTAAAATTATATGTAGAGTGAATAAAATAGTCCATGAGCTTCATGTACATTAAGTGATAGAAATTCATACTGTATGCTGTTCACAGATTGCATGACAGAATATCCAGATATGTTCACAGCTTAAGTGACAAAATATCAGGATATCTGCTGTTCAGAGTTTAAGTAAGCAGTAAATAAGTAAATAATTTAAAAAAAGAAAAGAGCAAACCTGGAGCATGGACCATGTAGTGTATCCAACCTGGCGACTGCTGTACACCAAGGTTTCTCCACTCTGTTTCCATCATCAGATGGTTCTTAGGCACCAGCTTTGCAATGTCAGGGGGTAGGATAACATGTCTGCATTTCAGAAACAACATAAAACAAATTATAAATTTTACATTACTACTCATATCAGTCATTTGACAGGGGCCCAACCAGGTGTTAAATGCTTTAGTTGAGCCAGAGTTAGAGCATCAGAATGACTGATAATTCCTGGGCCAAAACTAATATATATATATATATATATATATATATATATATATATATATATATATATATATATATATATATATATATATATATATATATATATATATATATATATACACAAACTATGTGCTTCCTGGTGAAATTATTTTTTGGCTGTTGCATTAATGGCACTTGTAACATATTATTGGATCTAGCATGCCATGGAAATAGGAGCTATGTGCCTTTCTAAGCAACCTGGACTGACCTGGGCAAGTAGTGAACCCTTGACCCTAGGATTACAAGTCCAATGCTTTACCAAATGAGACGCCATGGCTCACCCCTGGACAAGACTTGATTGCTTTTAAAAAGCCATAACATGCAACCAGCACTCTGCAATGCATAGTGGACAACTGCAGGTAATTAGTTCATAATTCATCATGTTCATACAACATGTACTCAGACCTAAATAACAATCCTCAAACTGCTACAAAATCAAGAAACCATAACAATGTCCATAATATTTTGTTTACTAAAACAACTTCTTATTCTGAACTCATCCCAGTAATTGTAATGCTGACTTAACTTTTTTCGTCATATCATGTCAGAACACAAATCTTGAGGGCATTAGTTAAAGCCTTCCATTCAGACTTGTAATTAATTGGTTTGGAAAAGTGTCCTAGTCACATAAATTCTTGAGGGCATAAAATCCATGCATTTATCAGTTTCTGCATGGTATGTGTATTTTTTTGAGTATCTACAAGTACTTAATTTACAAGCCTGCAAAGCCCAATAAAAAGACAAATACAGTTGATCACAATTTGTGGGGTACCAAATTTTCATGATTTTCGTTAGTAAGCAAGACCATGAATTTCAAGTCACAATGAAATAATGTTAACAAGTTGATATTTAAAGTACCCTCCTCCCCACCCTCTCTCCTAATGTCATATCCAACTGTATGTTTTAATGCCAGTTGTATTTATAGTGCTGAGAACTATACATCGTAAGTTTGTGTTAACAATGACTATTTACTGATCACGATTTATCCTAATTCGAAATTTGGTTTACATGAATGGAATGACTGTCTTATGATATAGCAATCAATAACTCAGTTTGTTTCGTTCTTTATTTCCTAAAGTACATATTATATCCATTTATAATAATACTTGCTAAAACTTTATACATTCCAATAAATTTAGGAAACATCTGCAAAATGTAACAGTACTGAAGTTCAACAAAATTAAATGCCAATCTGAACAGCACCTTTTTTGAGCACATGTACTGCTGAATTTTATTTTGCATCTGTTAATCCTAAATTACGACATGCAGAACGGGGGCATTGAAATAATTCTACAGTACTCAGCTTGTAGGGGTTTGGAAGTGTGGTGTTAGGGGTATGGGGTGGTGGTGGCGGTCATGCATGTACAGTGTGACCCCGCTATAGCGCACTCCGTTATAACACAAATTCGGATATAACATGGTCGTGGTGTGGCTCCGGAAATTTCATATACATGTATTTTTCTTGTGCACAAAAAATCTTTCTTAAAAAGTACAACAAAAAAAACGTAAAAAGGGTATTATCATTTTGGGGAAGAGACTGCATAAGAGATTACAAGACGATCGTGGCTTTGCGCCTGAAATTTTATATGTATTGTTCTCATACACAAAAAAGTATTTTTTTTCTTCTTAAAAGTAAAAAAAATAACACATAAAAAATTTATTCTGGGATCACGTAGGTCTTCGCCATTGTCGCAAACTTGGATTGTTTTTCCTTATTGGCTGCAAAACATACCATGAGGCAATTTTTTTTAATTCGGGACATTGTTGGCTATTTAAACTTTCATATATAACCAATGGTTTGGAGTGCAGAAATTCTGAGGCCCAATGAAAGGAAGCTGCAAACTGGATATAAAATGTACTGAAACTTTTCTATTGTTACATAAACAAATTCTTCGTCCATATTGACAAACCACCTAAACAGTGCATTGTTATATCATGTGAAATATCCGCTTTTTTTGTTGTTGACATTTATGGTAACGGAGATCAACCGGACGAGGCATTGTCAGGTAATCTATCTTTCATCGGATTTTTGGCCGCTTGCTAGTAATTAATATATTTACAAAGACTGACATTTGTATGTGGATGGTAAGTAAAATTCCTCTTCTTTTCACTCAGAATTAAATCCTTTAGAACACTCACATTTTCTGTAATAATCCCTGTCATCGGAACACCTGCGTCTCTATCGTCCGTTGGCCCTTTGTTAATTTTCAGACGCATGCATGGATGGCAGCATCATACTGCTACCACAATGGTTAAAAAAAAAAAAAAAAACCATCATACTTATTGGTTTATTCAATAGGCATAGAGGGACAGTAACTAGAATAGTCCAAATGACAGCCTATTCCTTTTTAGAAATGTACACAGATACAATAGTTTGCTGTAATTTCAAAGGAAACAGATTATCTTTGAAGCACTGATTGTTATGAAAATGAACTCGGCAAATGGAAAACATACCGTCTCAGTCATGAATACAATTATTTGATGTTGCCGCAACAATAAGAAATGGGCATTTGTTTGGTTCTCCAAAAGCCTACCTTTAGTGGTGACTTCAATAGTGCATGCACCCATCATCAAAGAAAGCCGACTACAATCTTTCAATAACAACAAAGAACTTTTTTTCAAAAGAAGTCAGTACCAAAACTTAAATAAAAGTGATGGAATCTGATAGATTTTTGCATTTTCCAACGTGACTGGAACACATTAAATGTGCTGTGAAAGTTTCCTTTTCGTAGGGAAAATGTGTATGCTTATGAATGCTACCAACGGTGGCTTAAAACGCAAACTCTTACCGACTTGGAACGTACTGAAAAGTAAATGTGCTTCATCATTTGTTACGTGATTGCTATGTTTTTCCACTGATTTCAGAACAATATGACCTGTTACAAAATTATTGAATATTTTAAACCTGTGTGTGTGTATATTTTCGATAGAAGCACTTGAATTGTGGATTCAATGTATATGATGAGGTTTGCAGGTGAGTACACGGGGTTGATACTCTATTCATGCTATACATTAGATATTTATACATAAACAAGATTCACATATATGTACCAATTCGTGGTTCTCTAAATAAAGTAAACTATTATATATGTCTTCTCTGTTTTCACTACAGGTGTATTTCTCATATAATATGTATAAATTTAAAATGGTAACTGTCAATTAATAATGTATTTTACCACCTGCATTTATTACCTACATCCCCCAATTTTTGGGGGGTACATTTTCTTCAGCTGTTACCTGGTTGCTTATTACACAGTTCAGTCTATAAAGCGGTCGGGTTCTATGGGTCCCAACTACAGCGTGACCCCGCTATAACGCGCTCCGTTATAACGCGAATTCATATATAATGCGGTCGTGGCATGGCTCCTGAAATTTCATATAAATGTATTTTTCTTGCCCACAAAAAAATTCTTAAAAAGGATGAAAAAAAAACCCACAAAAAGTTGCTTATCATTTCGGGGAAGAGATCGCACATGAATATTACAAGACGATCGTGGCTTGGCTCCTGAAATTTTATATGCATTTTTCTCGTACACGAAAAAGTATTTTTTTCTTCTTAAAAGTAAGAAGAAGAAAAAACGCATAACAAGTTTATTCTGGGATCGCGTTGATCTTCGCCAATGTCGCAAACTTGGATTGTTTTTCCTTATTGGCTGCAAAACATACTATGTGGCTTTTTTTATTTGTTGGCGACATTGTTGGCTGTTTAAACTTTTATACACAACCATTGGTTTGGAGTGCAGAAATTCAGAGGCCCCATGAAAGGAAGCCGCAAACTGGATATAAAATGCACTGAAATTTATCTATTGTTATATAAACAAATTCTTTATCCATACTGACAAACAATCTAAACAGTACATTGTTATATCATAATCTGCTCATCCTGACATCTAGCATGAGTTCTGTACGTTGTGAAATATCCACTTTGTTGTTGTTGACACTTCTGGTAATGGAGATCAACCGGACGAGGCAGTGTCTCGTAATCTATCCTTCATCAGATTTTCGGTCACTCGCAGATAATTAATATATTTACAAAGACTGACATTTGTATGTGGATGGTAAGTAAAATTCCTCTTCGTTTCACTCAGAATTAAATCCTTCAGAATGCTCACATTTTCTGTAATAATCCCTGTCATCAAAACACCTGCGTCTCTATCATTCGTTGACCCTTTGTTAATTTTCAGACGCATGTGTGGAAGGCAGCATCACATTGCTATCACAAATGTAAAAAATACAAAATAAAAAAAATAAAAAATACGTAATTCAGTAGGCATGGAGGGACAGTAACTAGAATAGTCTAAATGATGGCCAATTCCTTTTTAAAAATGTATCCAGATAAAAAAGTTTGCTGAAATTTCAAAGGAAACAGATTATCTTTGAAGTAATGACTGTTATGAAAACGTACTCAGCAAATGGAAAAAATACGAGTCTCAATCATGCAATACAATTATTTGATGTTGCCGCAACAATAAGAAATTGGCATTCATTTGTTTCTCCAAAACTGTCCTTTAGCGGTGACTTCAATAGCGCATGCACCCATCACAAAGAAAGCCGACTACAATCTTTCAATAACAGCAAAGAACTTTTCTTCAAAGGAAGTCAGTACCAAACTTTAAAAAAAGGTGATAGAATCTGATGGATTTTTGCATTTTCCAACGTGACTGGAACACGTTAACTGTGCTGTGAAAGTTTCCTTTTTGTAAGGAAAAAGTTTATGCAACGGTGGCTTCAAACGCAAGTAACTTTTACCGACTTGGAACGTACTTTAGAGTAAATGTGCTTTGTCATTCGTTACGTGATTGTGCTGTTTTTCCACTGAATTCAGACCAACATGACCTGTTACAAAATTAATGAATATTTTAACGCTGTGTGTGCATATTTTCGATGGAATCACTTGTATTGTGGATTCAATGTATATGACGAGGTTCGCAGGTGAGTACACGGTGTTGATACTCTATTCATGCTATACATTAGACATTTATATATAAACAGGATTCACGTATATGTACCAATTCATGGTTCTCTAAATAAAGTAAACTATTATATTATGTCTTCTCTGTTTTCACAACAGGTGTATTTCTCATTTAATATGCATCAATCCAGATGGTAACTGTGCCGACGAAGCACGTATTTTACTGCCCACATTTATTACCCCCACACCCCCACACACCCAATTTTTTTTTTTTTTGGGGGGGGGGGGTATATTTTTTTCAGCTACCTGACTTGGTTGCATATAACACGGTTCAGTATATAACGCGGTCGTGTTTTATGGCTCCCAACTACTATGTTATAGCGGGGTCACACTGTACCATGTTAAGGCGGGATCACACTGTACTTTTGCATCTTTGAATCCACCAACAAAATAAAACTCAAAAACTATCTCCTTCCCTCAGATATAATGAATCATATAAAATTAAATATGGGGCTTACATATAGGTATCTAAAATCCTAAATCTTGAACCATATTTTGCAAGCATTGTATTTGAGAGAATGAATGCAATATCTGGTTTTTATGTTAAATTTAATAAGTTTTTTACAGAGACTGAACATACAAATAACTTAACTTCAAACCTGTATTCATTGTTATCATCAACATATTTTTCAGAATACTGGATCTGGTCAACTGGCATCTTCAAAGGATTACAAACTCTGGAATGAAAAATAATTAAAAGTGAATTTGTTTTTTAGAAAATAAAAGATGCCAACTTTACACATTGGCAAAATGTGTTCTTCCCTGGACCTTCTACCATGGCAGTCCCAATACGCTATAATTTCAGCTTGTGATGGTTTAGGATCTGCCACAATACACAATGCACCAGTGCCAATATGCTTTAATGTTTCCCAATATCCTTAAAAATTAATCTCTTAAGTAAAAGTAGTTTCCTAATTCAATGCCTTATGCCCATCACTCAAATGGCATGTTTTTCCATCTTTCTGGTTATGTGAATTAAGATACTTCAGGATAATTACAAAATGAGATGTTATCTTTTGTACTGGTTTGGACAGATTACTGGTGAATGATGCTGGTCGTATTTGCACTGACATAGTCTAGTGCTTGGCAAGTGATGATGGAGTGTGTGATATATATTAATTTTTAAATTAAGCAAATTTTGAAGAAAAAAAATGGTCACACCACCTTAAAAGAAACCCATAAAAATACCTAGTGCCCTGCTATCCCCATGCTGGCCTGGCTATGAAGACCAGAGATCTTGACATAGATGCAAGAGATCTCCACAGAAAGATCATGAAAAACAAAAGGCAGGCTTCAACAAAAGATAGAAGATTTCATATATCTGCGCAAAAATTGGTGGATAATATGATAAATCTTCCAGATTGTTATATTTGGATTTAGGTCAACTTAGTTACCAAAAGGTGAGATGAAAGGGGTGGGGGAGGGGTGATTGGTGTAGAAAATGCAACAGTAAGAGTTGTTTTAGTTGTGACTGTTATTTTCCAAAACATGTCACAAGGAATATTTCGTGAATGAAAATTGCATCTTATCCATAGCATAGTCTCTGCATGAAAAAAGTTTTGTCAATAAACCTTAAGTGAGTTCTGCCCTACTAAATTCACTCTTCTATCTATTCAATATTTCTCTTCTAGTTTTACCCATTTTGAAAACATGTAAGTGTTGGATTATTCCTTCATAAATCTGAAATATTTCAGCAACAATAAACTATTTTGGAATTGGAGTGTACCGCATTATAAAATGCATGTTGATTCTATTTGATCAGTATATTTGCTGCATCAATATGAAGCATCTTGTGTGTCAGAAATGCAGATAGAGGACATAAAAGCCTCAGTCAGTGAGTGATTTCTACAATTTTCATAACTGCCCAGATGAACATAAAGCTGCATTAAGTCTTTGACATTAAATTATGATATAGCTTAGGGAAATAAAGAATGGTATGTAAATACATGTACATCTTTTATATTTCATTAATGTTAATATTTTCACTTTTATGATAACATACTTTTTGAAAAGCAATACCTTATGGTACAACTACATAGCCTAATGGTGTCAACAATTTCAGAGCTGGTCGCTGAATGTAGAGAATTTATTCTAGGATGTACAATTCCAGGATTCATGCTAATTTCTCAAAAGCATTTTTGCCAAAGAAATCAACCAAATACACATAAACTGCTCATCATATTATCATAAAAGTCAAGATGGAAAGTGATATGAGAATGATGGTCCCATTTCTTTCAGTGTACAAGTCAGACACCAGACACTGATAAGTTCATTCATTGCACCAAGTAACCTGAAGGTCTTGCTGGACAGATATTCACAGGTGTAGTAAAGCCATTTGTGGCAGGCCTGACACATAATACTTTCTATACATGGCATTCTACACATGAAAGACATTAAGATGTAATCTTCAAAACAGAAGAAATAAAGCAATTTCATCATGCAAAGACAATCTCATCTAGTACAAATTGGGGGATGGGAATGAGGATGAATACCAATAAAATCTATCACACTGTACATTCTGTATGTGCTAAAGACTGCTGTGGCCACAGGTACTTGTATTTATTAGTGAAGAAAGAAAACTACTGACAACAGCCAGTCCTATTCTATAATTTGTTTTGGTAAATTTTACACAAGGTGATAAACTTAAGCTGTCTGAAATTTGCCCCCATGCTGATTCCATGGTAATTTTATTTATTCCATGGGCACCTTCATTCACTGGTTAAATATCTCTGCATAAAAAGAGAATTCCAAATTTGTTCCCCATGTACATAAAAAGAGAATTCCAAACTTGTTCCCTATGTGCTGCTAGGATTGTATCTTACAGGGGAATTCACCCTTTGTCACCGAAAGAAGGGAAGAGTAGAAACGGAAGGGGAAGAGGAAACAGTCATGGTTCAGTATATATATATATATATATACCTAACACTTCAGTACTCCATGTTTTCTTTTTTTAGAGCTCTGCTGAAATCAAAATCTTTTAAAGATGTCACCTCTAATTAAATAAGTATTAATCTGTTAATTATTTCTGAGCATACCTTGTTCCTTATCTGTGTATGAATATTTTTCTGTGTTTCCTTCTGAAAGGACATATGTATGGCTAGCTTTGTCAGCTTAAAGATGTTGGGAAGCTGATATTTGTGGCTGTTGTTTTTAGAATTTTCCAGAGCTCACAGAGATTATCTTTTAGACACATCTGCTCCAAAATAGGATTTGCCACTAGCACAAGTTTACTTCTTGAATCAGTAATTTGCTGTATTAGTGTTTTTTGTCAATCAATGCCATAGTCTGCTTGTGCAGACAGAGGTATTCAAAATATATTTACTTTTTAATTTCATTGTTTTAATCCATATTTACTCAATTTATCTTAACCCTGATATGGATATATGGTTTTGTAGCATATCATTCACAGGGCTAAACTGACTGATAAAATGATGAAAATTGCATTCTACTTTTAAACTGTATTTTAATTAGGCTCATTATTCTGCCCTTTCTGTATTTAATTTCAAAATACAACTGAAAGGGAGAATGACCGTCATGTCCTCTATTTTTGTCCATTCACCATTTTTGCACCTGACCCGTATTTGACACCATTGTCGGGCTCAAAATCACTCACTTGTATCTCCCTTAACAATTTCCCAGCTTCAATAATCCAATATATAGCATAACTTTAACAATTATTTTCATCATCACAATCACCAGCCAGTATTTGGCAAAACAAAAATGTAATGAACCACGCCGGGAATCAGACAATTTGGATTTTCTAGGTGGCCCATATTTTAAACAAGCATTTGTAAAACTTCCTCCATGGAGGGTTCAAATTACGCCATAATGCTTATTCCAGGGCACAATGTGACAATCAAATTTAGTTTAACAACCATTTTTATCATGCTGGAAAGACCCTAGATGTAAAAACAGTTGCCTACCTGAAAAACAGATGTCATGACAAGAATAGTTAAATAAAAATTATATACATCGTTGAGCACATTTTCATATGCTGTACTTTCAAATATTTTGCAGGAGTTCTTGTGCATCATCATTCTCCAAGTGTGCAAATTTGTACACATATTTTGTATGATTCAAGCAATCACACCCCCTGACTGCATCTGTGTTCAAGTACTTTATATATCAACTACTTTAGAGATAAGTTTCTCTGTTGCTTTGCTAATACTTCCTGTCACTGATTGCTCATTGGTATATATTATTTAACCTCGACTGGAACAAGCAGTAACCACCAATACCGTTTGAACATAACATATTTCACCGTGTTACACTCAGGTAGACATGATCAAATTCAATGTAGAAACTTCGTATAAAATTGGTTAGTAAACGACGAGTAAAGTACTTCATTATATTCATTATGCAAGTGGGACGTGTTTGGAATGTATCCTTTATGCTGAACATGCTGATGGGTTAAGATAATTAGCATGGAATTGGGGGTGGGGGCAGATTACAAACTGTGTCACTTTGTTTGGATTTGCAGACGGTGAGTGAGTATTCTCAATAGTCTGTTTCATTTTTACTAATAAAAATGAGTGCCAAGAACTGCAAACGCTGTTTCGGATGCATTCTATCTTTAAATAATAAGGCGGCAAACTAACAATAATTATTCATAACTGCTAAAGACTAAAATAACTTCATTCACTTGTACTGATATGTGCATCATTCCAACAAAATTATTGATGCATCGTTTCAACCCTAATGAATACTTATTTGTAGCTTTCTCATGTCATGAAAAATTATCATCAGTGGCAACACATATCCTGAAGCGGAAAATGCAATGACCAATGTCAGATTCTTAAAACTCTGCACCAGTCATGCTAATTCTCACTTTTAATCCCCATCTTATCATCAGTCCATCCAAGAATAAGATCAAATTACTCTAGAGTTTCATGAAGGTTAATGGTCATATTGTCAGCAAAATAATCTTCTCTTCTGGCATTCATGAATTCATCAAATCATTATATTTTCTCCCAATCTTCTGGGCAACGCTGGGTGATCGATGTTGGATTGTCTGTGCATGAAGCACTATATTGGATCGCTTTAAAAATTGTTTGTTTCAATTTATTTTCAAAATTTGTGTCAATACCAGTGAAAACAAATAAAAGTTATCATCCATATCTCTGCTAACTTTGTCAATTAAAAAAAAAATCACCACATTTAAAAGAATCCAAAGTTGGCTTCTGATGTCGGCTTGCTTTGTAATAAAATAACCTTTGTATTGATACACTAACAAAAAAAATCTGCTTAAAAGTGTCCAAATCAGCTTCCTGTGTAATAAAATAATCTTTGTCTTTGATGATCTGGCAGTAAGTTCAAGCAATGAGTTTACTGCTCGCTGCAAGTTGTGTTTATTCACCACCCTGGGCTTCTATTTGCTTGGCATCTGTAGTTATAATTAATGGGCATTGATGTCTGCGGGTAAATAGTATACACAGCAATAACCTTCTTTAATAATACTTTCTGTAACATATATTAGGAAAAGTATTGTCACCTGCACTCAAGTAAAGTTATTTTCAAATAATGATTTTTATTTGTGAGATACTGTTATATAGATGACCTGGATATAATCTATTCTTGGTTATTTTGCACCTAACACAGTGTCATGTGTGAATGGCAGTTGTCTTCAAGCAATCGGTTGATTATTGTCCTCTCATTCGCAATTCTGTTGGATCCAGTTTCATTCGAATACCGTATTTACCGTATATGTTGGGACACCATAAATTAATTTTAAAAGTAATTTTTTTGTGCACTGTATGTTCTGGGGCACATCGTTATTTTTGAGTTGTAAGTTGTGGGACACCTTTTAAATCATTCGAAAAATACATGTCGGAAATTGCACTCCAGCTGAAATTTTATTTAAAAAAATATAAAACTGAACTTGAGATAAAATTCTTTAATCCACAGCAGCAGCATCTCATCAAAACAACCCTTCTCCTGCACACATACAATCTATTCTTTTGGTACATTAATATTTTTTTTAGCCTTCTCATACAGTGAAAAAGTGTTTGTGGCAACACACCACCTGAAGCAGAAACTGCAAGGACAAAAGTCAGATTTTTTTCAACTCTGCAATAGTCTTGCTAATTCTCACACTTCTGATGCCCATCTTATCGTTAGTCCATCCAGGAATGCGATCAAAGTACACTAGAGTTTCATCCATGGTAATGATCATATTGTCAGCGAAATGATGTTTCTCTTCTGGCCTTCACGAATTCATCACGTGATTTTATTTTCTCCAAATCTTCTGGATGATGCTGGGTCATCGATGTTCACTCACGAAGCACTATATTGTGTAACTTTAAAAATTGTTCCATTGTTTCACTTTATTTTCAAAATTTTCATGAACAGTGGTGAATAGGAACCAAAGTTGGCTTCCATATCTCGGCCGTCTTTGTATATTCAAAGCTAAAAATAAAAAATCGGCACATTTAAAAGAATTCATAGTCGGCTTCCGAGGTCAGCTTGCTTTGCAATAAAATAACCTTTGTATTGATATCCTTTAAAAAAATTTGGCTTCCGAGTCCAAAGTCGGCTTGCTTTGTAATAAAAATAACCTTTGTCTTTCATATCCTGTCGGTATGTTCAAAGAAGTTTACTGCTGGCTGCCAGTTGTGTTTATTTACCACCATGGCTTCTATGTGCTTGGCATCTTTAGTAATAATTAATACAAAGGTGCACTGATGTCTGCGGGTAAATAGTAATGATACTTTTGTACCCCGCACCAGCGAAAAGATTGTCACTTGCACTCAAGTGAATGTGTTTTCAAATAATGATTTTTATTTGCGAGATACCGTCATACAGTAGACCTGGATATAAATTAATCTTGGCTATTTTGCACATAACACCATGCCATGTGTGAATGGCAGTTGTCTTCAATATATCGGTTGATTATTTCCCTTTCGTTTGCGAAATCGTTTGCTTCTCTTGTGGCCTTCATGAATTCATCACATGATTTTATTTTCTCCAAATACTGCTGGGCCATAGCCATCTGTGCACAAAGCACTATATTGTGTCACTTGAAAATTTGTTCCATTGTTTCAATTTATTTTCGAAATTCCTGTGAATACAGGTGAAAATGAACCCAAGTTTACTTCCATATCTCGGCCAGCTTTGTATATTAAAAAAAAAAAAAAAAATCGGCTCACTTTAGAGAATCCATAGTCAGCTTCCGATGTCAGCTTGCTTTGCAATAAAATAACCTTTGTATTGATATCCTTTTTAAAAAAAAGTAACCAAAGTCGGCTTCTGAGATCGACTTGCTTTGTAATAAAAATAACCATTTGTCTTTGATGTCCTGTTGGTAGGTTCAAAGGAGTTAACTGCTTGCTGCCAGTCATTTTTATTCATTACCAGGGCTTCTATGTGCTTGGCATATGTGGTTACAATTAATACAAAGGAGCATTGATGTCTGCAGGTAAATAGTAAAGACAATTTTGTAACCCAAGCTGGTGAAAAGATTGTCACTTGCACTCAAGTGAATGTGTTTTCAAATGACAATTTTTATTTGCGACATACTGTCATACAGTAGACCTGGATATAATTCAATCTTAATTATTTTCCACCCAACACCGTGTCATGCGTGTATGGCGTCTTCAAGATATCGGTTGAGTATTTCCCTCTTGTTTGCGATTTTGTTGGCTCCAGTTTTCAGTCGGATAACATGTTCAAACCTTTGACTGCAACCACACACAATTGTTTCTCAGTGTTCATGTCAATGAACAACATGGTGTGTGGTATCGAACATAATTGATACATGCTACAGTATGGAATCCTACGCCACTTATATGGATTTCGTGGAAATATTTTATTCTTTAATGCTCATGTTGAAAAAAGGAATAAACGATAACACAAGGTTAGTTCCTTTCTTTAATTATCAATTAAGCGTTTTATTTATCTTTTTTTTTGCAACGTGCAGTGGGGGAGGCAAGCACAAATGCAATACAAATTTATTTCGTTTCTTAAGTCTTGAGACATATGACTAAAGTGAACAAATGTTTCACCATAAGTTCTGGGACAGGAAAAAAAAAATTATTTTATCGTATCCCAACATATGCGGTAAATACGATACATTCAAACTTTTGAGTACCAAACACGATTTGTTTTTCAATGTTCATGTCAATGAACAATCTTTTGTGTGTTATTGAACATAAGCAATACATGCTACAGTATGGATGCCTATGCTACATA
Organism: Sinohyriopsis cumingii; assembly: GCA_028554795.2. Taxonomy (NCBI): domain Eukaryota; kingdom Metazoa; phylum Mollusca; class Bivalvia; order Unionida; family Unionidae; genus Sinohyriopsis; species Sinohyriopsis cumingii. The sequence continues at coordinate 38,081,692 of CM068831.1, read as the reverse complement.
TATGCAGTTTGTGGATATATTTTATTTTTTAATGCTCAAGATGAAAAAAGGAATAAATGATAACATTACAAGGTTAGTTTCTTTCATTTTATTATCAAATAAGCATTTTGTTTGTTTATTTTATTGCAACGTGCAGTGGGGATGGGTCCAAATTCAACACAAAATTATTTCTTAAGTCTTGGGACAGGTGACCCAGGTGTAAAAAGTTTCACAACTTTTGGGACAGGAAATTTTTTTATTATTTTATCATGTCCCAATATATATGGTACATACGGTAATTTATTGCTGCTTATTGCAAAATTAATAAATAACCAATGAAATATGTACAACTCATTCACTAGATGGCAAAGAACAAAGCCAGAATTTGCCAATCAAAATTGTCGAATTGCAAAACTTCACTAATTAGCAAAATGAGTTACAAATTAGAAATTAGGGTTTCAATGAAAATACTTTCACTAATACAAAAACATCAAAACTGTCAGAAGAAAATAATTCCACTATTCAGTATAAGAAGTCACAAACAGAAATTAAGGCTTCATTGAGAAAACTTTTTCTAATCATTACAAAAATATTCTCTGCAAGTCCAGTCAATATATCCACACAAATAACTTTTAATCCAGTTAACTACATAAACATAAATTATTTAGTGCATAATGAACAGATGTTCCAATATTGCAATGTCAATTTATTTTCTTAGACTTACTCAGAACTGAGACTATATGCTTCATTCTAATTTTTTTCGTGTGATGTTTTTATTTTTATAATGGTATGTCACTTGATTAAAAGAAAGAAATAAACTCAGTCAAAACGTGCTTAAGACATCAATATTGTTCAATTCAACTTAAGATGTTATCACTTTCAATTATTATAAACTAATAAAACTCTCCCAACCCCTGCCAAATACAAAATAAATAAATGTGCATTAAAAAACTGTATCCTTCATTTAAGTTTTACATTTATGGAAATAAAGCATGTCCAGTCCATTATGAGCTTGAATTGGAGATGTGACGTGTTTGTAATAATGGAGCGGAGGCATATCGTGTCTACAGGAAAAGTGAAGGCTTAAAGTCTTTACATTCATGAATTTATTAACAACTTTTCTTTCTATATTAATAATACATCTATACACATTGTGAGTATATTTGTGTAAAAAGATATGCCAATATCTTTAGGATGTTTTAAGTGACCAACATTGTGAATTATTTTAAATTTATTATTCTTCACATTTCAACCATGATGGGTCATCTTAATTCTGATCAGCAACAAATGAATCAGAACTATTTAAAAATAGAAAAAATCTTTATTATTAAAAAAAAAGAAAAAAGCTCCACAACAAGTCACTTACCCTCTTGTCTGTACCCCTTACTAATTTTAAAAACAAAAAGTATACGGGATAAAAATAATGCACAAAACTTAGTTAATTTCATTCAACAATTTATAATTTTTAACCTCCTTATCACCAGTTCAAACCAAACGTTTTTGTAAACAACCAGACAGACTGCTCACTGTCCTTGTGGGTTTCTAAAACAGTCGATTTTCAGCAAAATTTGTTGTCTGAATGCAATATTTGCAATGTCTAGTTTTAATATTTAAAAAAGCAGAATTGAAGAAAATAAACGGTGACTCTAAGTCTTACATACATTATTCAGAGTTTCCTCTGACCCTTCTCACCCCATTTTTAATATTTGGACATTAATGCTGGGGTGTAGGCAAAAATGTCTGAATATCACAAATGGGTGGGAAGGGTCAGAAAACTCGGCCAAAACGTACTATAAGGTGTATGTGTGTGTGTGATTTTCATTTTTAACTTGGCTTTAAACAATTTTTTAGTTATATTGCTACGATGTCTGCAGTATGGCAGTTACAATGCTGTCAGGCATTTCTGTGCACCAAATGATTCCGTCTCCAATATTGAAGCAAAACACATACCGAATTTGACCGATTGATGAAAATAAAGAAAAATGCGTATCATTTGAAAAGAGGCAATTGTCACCAGAATATTCTGTTCAAAATAATATTAATTTTGGACACAGGGGATACCACCCTCATTTTCCTGACTCGTGATATGTCAGCCTATTCTGCGTACATCTTTGAAAAGATGTAATGTTTATCCATCGGGCTATAGAAATGAAATATATTACTTTGGACTGTTTCTATCAGCAGTAATTAGGTCAGATTTATAGTTAGTTTTACAAAATTAAATGTAAAAATGCCAACAAATGGCAAGAGATATTAAGCAAACTAAATCGATCTTCTGAAAAAGTCAGTAAAGTTCAACATTTTATAAAAAGTAAGCTATTATGTGGAAGAAAAACAACAATGAATAGGATGCAATGTGTTTACAACGTCTTGTTGATGGGGAAACATTACTACAGAATTTAGAAACAGGCTATAAGCTGGGGAATGTCTTGAAAATTTATGTTCTAGCAGCAAGTTGACATGTTGGGTAGCAGACAAATTTGTATGTGTGGGACAACTTCTTGCAAAATTGGAAACTTGGATTAAAATGTAGTATTGTTTTATGGTACACATTTCCATCTTTTATACAATGTGATTATTTGTATGATTCTAAAAGATGCATAGTAAATCAGATTTTCTGGGTTACAGGTTAAAGAAGGTCATGGAGTGGGTCTACATGTTGCCATTTAGAAATCATATTTTCATGTGCATTTTGAGTCTAAATGTGGGATATTTTTTTACAATGTATGAATATCACTTTTTTAATTAAAGCATGATTGTTCTTTCTTGATACAAAATGGATTTTTGAACCAAAATAACATGTGATCCAAAGTTTACAGAAATGATGTATCGTTGCGCAGAAACCAATGCGCAGAATTGGCTGACATGGTGGTAATAGTGATGTCTAGCCCTGGGGCATCATGCTGCAGACATGTAGCATGATGTCCCACCCAGTCAAATTATCCTGACCAGCCCAAACACTAACCTCTTAATGCTGAGCGCCTAGCAAGGCAGCTGTAAGTTCCAGTTTTATAAGCCTTTGGTATGACTCGGCCGGGGTTTGAACCCGCCATCTCCCACATCCGAGGCGGACACTCTACCCACTAAGCCACTGGAGCGGTGAAGGAATTATTTAGAGCTTATCGAAGACAGCTAACAATATCACTTCTCTTTAAAAAAAAAAAAAATAGACTGGCCAACTCAAATAAGCGAGGTGTCAGTAAGTCAATCTCCCATTTGGTTTTAAATGCGCAGAAGATAACAATGTTAAGTAACAATCTGGTTAAAAATGGTAAACCGATGAATGAGATGTTGTTGTTGTTGTTGTAGGGTTTAACGCCATTTTTCAGCACAAGATAGTCTATACATGGCGGCCAGTATTAATGGTGGAAGAAGAACCCTGGAAAACTCAGGAAAGTACCATCGACCCATGAGAAGCTACTGGCAGGTTTTCCCACGTACCCACGCTAGCCGAGCCTTGGACTCGAACCCACGCAGACAGAGGTGAGATGGAGTAATCCGGAACGGTGAGCGCTTTAGACCACTCGGGGCCCCCATGAATGAGATGACTAAGGTGGCGCTATACAGTTTCGCATTTTGCATAGGGTTAGGATTTTAAAGAAAAAGAATGTCCCTGGCTTTCCTCACTGGTTATACTGGCTATTTAAAAAAGACCTTGTATATCTTAGGTATAATGCAAAGAACCTTTAATTCCCTTTATTTCGGTGTATGATTGATGGGTGTACTATGGGTTATAGAGTATACAGCTTGGCCTTACTTCAAATGTGCACCTTTCAAAAAAGTGCTAGCTCTACGTGGTCATTTTCACTTCCTGAACTTCAGAGGTCAATTGTATAAAAAAGAGCCGATAACTTTTTTTACATTTTATATATTTGGTAATTCGTTCATTGCACTTTCAGAAGCTGGTATTGTCTAGTCTGGCAAAATTCATTTGCCCTATTTTAATAGCTGCTATGTATAGTGTACTTCAGACTAATTCAGACTGATTTTTTAACACAAGGGAGCAGTCATTTTAGTTAGCAGTGTGCTTAAATCATGTAAAATTTCCAAAAGTACAATATCCAAAAGAAATATCATCCACATTACATTAATGTAGCATAGAGGTATGCAAACATTCTCTCCACTGTGCATGTTTTAAATGCGAACTACTTCACCTTACATACGTCACTCTCTCAAAAGTACATATTATCTGGTGAGCGCCACCATAAAGAAGATGTAGGTATTAATTTTTTATGATTTAATTATGTTTATATGGCTGAAACATTTAAGTCGCAAGCATCAAAACAATCCTTATGAATAATTCTCCTGCCTTTTTCCCCACAGAACAGTATTTATGAGTGTCAGAGTCTCTAACAAGTCCAGCCTACCCCCCCCCCCATGATAAAAGTGAGCTATTTTAAGAATGCACATTACATTTTGTAAACATAGCAGCCAATGTTATGCTGAATGACAGGAACATGAAACTAGCCAGAATTATTTCTGAGATATCAACAATGAATTTTACAATTAGAAAAGGGAGGTAACTCATCAGCTTCATAAAGGTCAAAGGTCAAAGTGTAAAATATTTGCCTATTGTTTAATATGGAAGAAGAGAATTCACTTTCTCTTCATTTATTTTTTTATTTCATTGCAAATAAATGAAAAGAAACATTTTCACCATATATTTCTGTCACTTATTGCAACAGTTTTAAATTTAAGTTGACTCTATTCCTATATTCTAAGTCTTCTAATTTCCCCATAATTAAGGTCACTACTCACATAAACATACCTCATGGCAAATTATGTAAGCAAGAGAAAAATGATCATAATTAGCTTACAGGGATGGTCCTGGCTTTTAAAAAGCTGTCGCCAAAAAAATCGCCAACCTCAATATTTTGTCGCCAATTTTCAAAAAGTGTCGCCAAAAAAAGTAGTGTACATTTTTCCAAGTGTTAATTTAGTCTATTAATGTAACAGGCAATGAAAATTACAAAAGATGGATTAGTTAATACTTTAATTACAACAAGCATTAACAAAATGTTACAAAGTGTTACATGAAGATCCGTCGCGATTTTAGGGCTGCCCACTTGTTCAATGCAGTTTCAAAGTCTAATTTTTCACATCTGTACATGTTAATTCTCATTAAATTCTCGAGAGATGAGATGCAGAGCTTATTTCTGATGTCAGTTTTTATGAGGTTCATCTTACTGAATCCACGTTCACAGTCCTCAGTGGTGACATGTGACACCAGTAGCCTCTCAGCAGCCCCCCCCCCTTTTCATAGCTAGCTTCACAAAGCTTGTAGCAAATTGCTTCCTAAATCCCAAGAATGATCACTGAATGCTGTATCAATTTTCTCGACAAGAAAAATAGGATCTCCATTCCCACGAATGAAACTTACACGAATCAACACCTGGCAATATTGGACCGTATATATAAGCGTAAATTCACACCCAATTTAGGGATTCTTTCACTCCTGTATTTTGAGAGATAAATAATTATTATTAATTATGCAAAACTGTGTTTTTTTTTTTTTTTGCTATTTCTTGTTGCGGAGTTTAAGTCTCTGCAGCCGTAACACGGGACTGATGGCAAAAGGAAAAGATCAATGAGTATAATGCTGCACTGGCGACAGATGTAATTGTGATTGAGATTTTTTCCATTTGCTTTGTATTTATACACAGTAGTCGGTACTTCAAAGGTTATCAGTTTTCTATGAAGGTTCAGCAAAACTACTGTATTGGTATATGTATTAAAAAAAACAGAAGGATTAGCCATACAATTAATTGTATCTGTTCTATTCGCGTCTTCAGAAGTCGGTCAGTTGTAGGTATAGTGCGGTAGCATGATTGACTGTATCGCAGCATACAGTACTCAGCCCAGATGTCAGCATAAGCAGATTATGATGTAACAATGCACTGTAAAGATAGGGTTGTCAATAAGAACAAAGGATCGTTTGTGTAACAGATTGATTCCAATGCATTGTTTAGTCAAGTTTGTGGCTTCCTTTCGTTCTGGCTTTAAATTTATTCAGTCCAAATCCAAGATTGTATGTACAAATTAAATAACCAAAAAGTATGTCGCCAAAAAAATCGCCAGATGGGATATTTTTGTCGCCAATAAGGAAAAAAAATCGCAATTTGCGACATTGGCGAAGCCCAGGACGATCCCTGGCTTATTTTCATGCTTAAATGCAATATGAATGTAGCATTTTATTCAGAACATCATACATAATTATATGAAAATAAAAAAAAATAATTGCAAACATTTTTTTATTTTCTTTAAGGTGGCGCTATACAGTTTCGCATTTTGCATAGGGTTAGGATTTTAAAGAAAAAGAATGTCCCCGGCTTTCCTCACTGGTTATACTGGCTATTTAAAAAAGACCTTGTATATCTTAGGTATAATGCAAAGAACCTTTAATTCCCTTTATTTTGGTGTATGATTGATGGGTGTACTATGGGTTATAGAGTATACAGCTTGGCCTTACTTCAAATGTGCACCTTTCAAAAAAGTGCTAGCTCTACTTGGTCATTTTCACTTCCTGAACTTCAGAGGTCAATTGTATAAAAAAGAGCCGATAACTTTTTTTACATTTTATATATTTGGTAATTCATTCATTGCACTTTCAGAAGCTGGTATTGTCTAGTCTGGCAAAATTCATTTGCCCTATTTTAATAGCTGCTATGTATAGTGTACTTTAGACTAATTCAGACTGATTTTTTAACACAAGGGAGCAGTCATTTTAGTTAGCAGTGTGCTTAAATCATGTAAAATTTCCAAAAGTACAATATCCAAAAGAAATATCATCCACATTACATTAATGTAGCATAGAGGTATGCAAACATTCTCTCCACTGTGCATGTTTTAAATGCGAACTACTTCACCTTACATACGTCACTCTCTCAAAAGTACATATTATCTGGTGAGCGCCACCTAAGTGAATGAGATGACTAAATTCTGTGCATTTTTATATCCTTCATGCTTTTCGCTTTTAAATCGGTAGGTGGCTACAAACAAACGGGAAGATAAGAAATACTAAACCGTATTACCTCTGAATCAAAGTAAAACGCTATTGTAACAGGATGGAATCCTCCTGGCCTAACTAGAAAAGGGCTGAAACCTCTGGCAATCGTCCAAATGATTTTCGTGAAATTCAAGAATGCGGTAAAAACGACAGTGTTGATATTTACTTGTACAATACTTGCACGTATAGAAGACTGCCTGGAGTAAAAACACCTTATTATGTATGTGTTATCTATGTTGACGTTTGATTGTGGCGCGTCGCACATTAAAAATCGGAACCTTCCAGCCTTTATCGCGATCAGCTGAAAACTTCGAGGAAATCCGATTATGAAATACAATTGGTTAGTCTGGTTCCCTGACCTTTCTCCACTCCGTAACGGAATGGAGAGAGGTCAGGGAACCAGACTAACAATTTGATAAGATTTGTTTCTGAAGTCAACACGGAAACTTCCTCTTCGTTCAACCCGAAAAATTACAACGCATTTCTCAAAGGATTTTTGTATATTGGTCTGTGATTTAAATGGCAAATTAAAATATGAAATCAACATATGTTAATACTGGATCTCAACTTACTGTAGACCTGTGGTAAAAATTTAGAAGAAAAAAAAAGAACTTTTCCGTGAAGATAAATTATTTTAGACGGTATGATATCTTGAGTACGAGTGAGTTTTCTTTTAATGACAGAAATTACACATGTAATTAGCTAAGATTTTTTAATTGCTTCTAACTATTGAAATCAATTTTACCATATAAAAAAACTCCAAAACGCAATAAACTCTCAGTTTAATTTCAGCTTTCAGTAAATGAGCAAAATATGAAGTTGACAAAATAAAAACTCAATAAACCTCTCACCTTAAATATATGTAAACTGTAGGTGAGTTCCAAAATAAGTGTCAAAATATGAAATGATCTTTGAAAATATGTAATATGAACAAGAAATGTTAATGAACATAACAATTTGACTTATTAACTTGCAAAAATGTACCGTCTTCTAATTATTATTTCACACCTCACAATATTTTGCTTTTTCATCCTAATATTAGTCCGTTCCTTTGCAATTATATTAAACGATCTCTTTGCTTTTATGCAGTGATATGGTCCAATGATTTAATCTGTTGGATCTGTTTTTAGTTAATTCTTATTCATCTTCAAGATTTCCACTTTAACCAAATAGTGTATGCTATCAAAGAACATGTTTATAACAGTTACTGGATAGGCTTTTCTAGCCTTGTCTTTTTATGTAAAAAAATGATAATTATCTTGATAATATTTAATAACTACAGCTTTGTGGGTTGTTTCATTGTCAGTTTGTGTACTAGTAATTTTTATTTTGCCATGACCTATGTGCTGTGTAATACTTGATTGTATTAAAATATATGTGCAAGACCTGCATGTATTAAAATTTATGTGTGAAACGATTTAAAATATCTTGATGAATTAGGCAAAAGAAACTGCATAAACTCGATGTACAAAATACGCGAGAAAATAAAGGGATGAATTGTATAGAAGTGGTAGAATACCAGAGATCAGAAAATATGCACTAACCTAATGTGTGCGAATCGTTAGTTCTATGAGTCTACATCAACTTTTAAATGAATCGTTCGACCTGTTTTATGGGTCTGCATCAAATGTCAAAGGAATCGTTCAGATCCGTTCTAAGTTTACATGGAATGTCAATGGAATCGTTCAGATCCGTTCTATGAGTCTACATCCAATGTCAAAGGCGCACACTAGATTTATGATGAACGTGACGTATATCTCAAATTAATTGACGAGAGAAGCGTTTATAGTGCACCATGTCGGCTCAGTTACCCATAACATATTTATGTATACATTGAAATTTGTTAGTGCATACAAATCTGAGAAGAATCCATAGAGAATATATGGGTAAAGAATAAATTATTTCTAGTATTATGTATATTTAATTTCTTTTTGCTAGATTTTTCTTCATGATTATGTTATGTATAATTGTACTGTGGGCTTGACCTTGTCCAAAATCAAGTTCAAGGTGTAACTGAACAGTAACTTTTATTCTGTAAACGGATAATGCATTGTTAATATTTTTCTACGAGTGTGGATTAAATGTTAGGATCATTATCAATGGATGTAAATATGTTTATTTGGGTCTGGGTCTAAGACATTAGAACTTCCCCATGATAAACCTGGTCGACATGATGTTTCCCATATTCTTTGTCATAGAATATTCTAGAAATGAAATTTGGACCCTCATCCCATCTTCGCTAGCCAAGGCTCCGATAACCCTTTCTACACCTTGGCAGTTATCACAGCTATACTGGTGCTTTGTCCTAGTGACATCTATTGGATTTCATGTGTTGCCTTCCTAAGTATATAATGCCAACTAACAAATACTGTGTTGCATTGTACATACGCCGAAAACGCTGGTTGCAATTGACCTAAAAAGGATATTTTGTAAGTTTAACATCGAAATTATGACTATGTACCAGAGGGAAGCCATTACAGGCGTATTTGAGTGAAAGATATTTGTGTAAACACGGACCAACACTGGAAAACTGCTTATTTATCAGTCCATTAAAGTTGTGTGCTCCCCTTGTCTCGATCACGTAGGAACAGTGTTCAGATTTGAACAGCTTAGTTTTGACTTGTCGCCGCATCCAATGAAATTCATAGACCCGAAGCAGAGAAATATCTGCTCGACATGTCATGGCGTCTAGGTTTATCGAAACGTTGGCTAGCGAAGATGCCCTCATCCTGGTTCTACTTCTGTGTCTTAACTTTTTATATAATTTTGTTTACGTGAAAAGTTACTAATTTTTGCAGTTAACATCTGAGGCAGAATCAGTGTTATTGTTGTGTTTAGTATTTCATTGGGATGGAATTTTTTATTCAGATTATTATGCAATGGGAAAACAAAGTGCTTATCTATAATATTCTTGGATTAGAACATTTATTTGGACTTACGTTAATTTCAGACAAGAACATGTTTGGATTATATTATTATAATACATCAAAAGACTTATTAAATCGGTACACTACAGTCCACTGGCACAATAGCATATTCAAGACTACAGGCACATCAACACTTCCAATATTGGAACTTATTTGAGTAGTGAAGGGGGACACTTTACGTACAATGGGAATTAGCATTAAAAACACCCTTGGGACACTTTACGTACAATGGAAATTTAACATGGAGAAAAATCGTGGGACACTTTACGTACAAGGGGAATTAACATGGGAATAAATCGTGGGACACTCTACGTACAAGGGGAATTAACATGGGAATAAATCGTGGGATACTATACGTACAAGGGGAATTTAACATGGGATTTTTTTTTTTAAAAAGTTTTTTTAAAATTTAAATTTAAATTTAAATTTAAAAAAGGGGTAGGCAATTCAAAGACTATCTCTTTTCGAGAAATATGGCTGGCCCTGAAAAGGGCCTTTGGGTTTTCTTCTTCTTCTTCTAATTTCTTCTTTTCCTCCACCAAGTTCTTATTTTATCTCCAACACTCTTTCTCTTCTTTTTTTTCTCCTTCTCTTCTTTCTTCTCTTCCTCCTCTTCTTCTTTCTTCCTCTTCTCATTTTCCTCTTCTTTTTCAATTTTTTCGTTCCATGTTCTTATTCTTATCTTTTCCTCTTCATCCTCCTTCTCCTCCTTGATCTCTTTCATGACACCACTAATCTTGTCCTTTGCTTTCCTTAAATTGTTAATTTCCATCTTTACACGATGGGGACTATAGGAATAATGGTCTTCAACGAGTCTTAATAGCATCTGTTCCATTATTCCTAAGTTGTCTAAAACGTCTTGCAAGGTTTGTAATTTGTCCATTTGGTTTGACGCCATCTTCTTTGTATTCTTTGCAGAATGGTTTGAACGACGAATACTGTGGGTTCTTATACGAAAAGCGCGAACGTGAAGGAAAACATCCCCCTAAAACATAAAATGGTTAGTTAGTTAGTTGGATTATAGTGGTTTTCGTTCTTTTGAACATGTACCACTTTTTTATTCACGCACTGCGTGATTTTTAATTACTCCTGGGGGAAGGAAAAGGAGCCTCATCCCCCAGGCTTTTATGTACTCAAAGAGTACTTTTTAATTTAGCCACTCAGGTGTAGGACTAACTAGTCCTTAACAACCTGACTGAAAGGCTAATAGACATGAGTGGGAATAGTCACACCACACACTCGTGTTTCTTAGTTGGATTGAAATGCCCCAGGTGTCAAACCAAGCAGTATGTGACTCCCGCCACGATTGGTCGGCAGCGATGAGGTCACATTAGGACACCCGGTCTTGTGGCATTGACGAAGTGGCCCGCTTTTTTGATATCATCAATTGCCTTTCCCAGTCCGATATTCCGGTAGACAGAGCCTTCCTTTTTTCCACTCTGTTTAGGTGGTGCAGGTTCATCAGCTTCATCGCCGCTGGATGATGATACTTCCAGGGCCGCTGCCAGCGTGGAAGTTTCAAATTCTTCAGTGTCGTCTGCCAACATTGCCTGGATTTGGCTGAGTATGTTAGTAGAAATAGCTGTGGAAGCTTGATTTAAAAGTTCAGCCAGATATTGTTTAAGAGACAAGGAGACGGTTAGGAGTATTTTTTTTTTTTTTTTTTTTTTTTTTTTTTATTCATCAATTCCTTATTTATTTTGATTCCCTATCTTATTGGTTTGGAATGAAAACTTGTTTTTATGGTTGTTTGTATGTTATTATGGAGTCCTGTTTTAATTAATTCCTATTTTCCTATTTTAATTTTTTGTGGCCTTAATTGGTTTTTATTATTCGGGGTATGAACGGCTGTGTCAGTTTGTGAACCTACGAGACCTAGCAGGCCGTCATAATTCCCAAACAGTGATTTTGTAATATTCGTCCTTAACTGGTTTTTATTATTCGGGCTACGAACGGCTGTGTCAGTCTGTGAACCCACGAGACCGAGCCGGCCGTCATAATTCCCAAACAGTGATTTGTTATATTTTTAACTGGTCTTTGATTTACTTTCTTAGATTTTTTTGAGTAGATTGGATTCGTGTATAAAACTTATGATATTTTTGAATGTTAGATTAATATTGGGGTTTGTGTTCATCAAGAATTCTGGGTATGTTGCAGGGTATCCAATTTTATGCTGTTTAACTTTAAACTTAGCCCTTTCTTTTTCAAGTGTATGGCAGTTGTTAAAAATATGCTCTATGTCTTCTGGGACCCTGCAGTGGTAGCAGTTAGGGTTATGTGGTTGTGGTCCTATGTACTGTCCGAAGCTGTTAGCCAGCTTGGTTTTGCCCGTGAGTATTCTATTTATGAATTTTTGTTCACTGCCTTTTGTTTTGGGTGATTTCCTATTTCTACATACTTCTTTAATGATGGTTTTTAGTTTCCTGCCTTGAGTGCTTGTGTTCCATAATTCCTGCCATTTATTATCAATGAGGGTTTTAGATATGCTATTGAGTTCGCATATGCTATAATCTAGGTTGATGTGAGTGGTTTCGTTTAGTTTTTGTTTAGCTGTTATATCTGCCATATCGTTACCTGGTATGTTAATATGGGATGGTATCCACATAAATTCTACTTGTAAGTTATTATTGTTCAGTATTTTTAACAATAAATTGGTTTGCCTAAGATAGTTTTCTCTTGATTTGGTGTTGTTATTAAGTATTGAGTTTATGACGCTTAGCGAGTCACTTATTATTACCGCTTGGGGTATTTTGTTCTCTTTGATCCATTTGAGTGCTTCAAGTATGGCCCAGAATTCAGCTGTGTATATAGAGCAGAGGTTAGGTAGTCTTCTTCCTACTTTAATGTTAAGTTCGGGGATTACGTAAGCTGCTGCTGTTCTGGGTGGTTCTGTAATTTTGGATCCATCAGTGTAAATCTTAATGTAGTTGCAATATTTTGAGTTGATTTCTTCTGTACAGATTGTGTTTAGTTTGAGTTCCTGTTCGTTTTTATTGCCATATTTCGTAATGAGGGTGTTAACTGTGGGGTTGATATTTATCCATAAATGGATCTTACCTAGATGATGACCAAACATCGCGCGGACGTGAAGGAAAACATCCCCCTACTTTCTCATTTCATATAATATAACCCTAACTATACTCTTCACATTTGCTAAGAAACCCATAATCTACTATTCACACAAACATACCTGAGCTCTTACAAACACATACACTTCCACTATTAATAAAGAGTTAGTGTTTATTTTCACACTACTCTACCTACACACATTGGCAAATTAATAGTTATTTCTTTTCTAGAGTATTGGGTAGCCCTGAAAAGGGCTGTTTTGTTTGGAACTTCATGGACACCTGGTTAATGGTGGCACCTTCCAGGCCTGGCGCCACATACACATCTTATCCCCCAGTTACTTTTTACCTTTTGGGGGGAGAGAGCAGAGGCAGGATATGTCGCTTCAGAATCCCAATTTTCACTCTCTGGGATTCTGAAATTTTTTCTTCTCTCCTTTTCCTCCTCCTCTTCTTTATATCTTCTTTCCTCCTCTTCTTTTTTTCTTCTTTCCTCCTCTCTTATCCTTCCCTCCTCGACAATGGCTTCAGCGGCCAGTTCATTTAATATGCGCCTGGCATATTCCAGATGCACATGAAGTTCCAACAGTTTCTCCAGTCTCGTGTTCATTTTTGGTGTTGATCAATCAACAAGGGTAGCTGGACTGCCGAACGAGTTTCAATTTATACTGAAAGCGCGGACGTGAAGGAAAACATCCCCTAAAAAACATAAAATTCATCTTACCTAGATCATGACCAAGAAACAACAACGCGCGGACCTAAAAGAAACACTCGCTCACTTTTTTATGCTACCCATCACTTCAATAGACTATCCACATACGCAAAGCAATCCAATCTAACCCAAAATATACACCTCAAACAGCCCCAAAAAAACAAACATCATTTTAATCTACTATCCACACCAACCTACTTCATCACTTACAAACACAATCACACTAACTCATACCCTCACATCTTTTTTAAGAAAGAGTTAGTGTTTATTTTCACACTACTCTACCTACACACATTGGCAAATGGATCGTTATTTCTTTTCTAGAGTATTGGGTAGCCCTGAAAAGGGCTGTTTTTTTTTGTTTTTTTTGCTATGGCATTCTTTTTTAGTTTCTAAGAATGCGATGTCCTCTGAGGATAGACTTTCTGGCGATAGGTCTGCTTCTTCGGAAAGAGAAGAAGAATTCTTTGGTGTCGATACGACAATCGACAAAGCCTCTGTCAGCTTCAGGTTGCTGCTGCTGTTGCTGTTGTTGCTGCTGCTGTTGCTGCTGTTGCTGCTGTCTCTGAAGTCTGTACTTCTCTGTCCATTCTTCTTTCTCCCTGTTCATTTCTTCTCTGAAGAGCTCTTCTATCAGGTCTTCAGTGATTTTTAACATTCTCACATTCTCTATTTCTTCTGGTTTCGGTATCAGACTGTGTCTGACCCTATGCAGATTCACGTAGGCTTCGTTGAGCTTAGCTAGTTTGGAGCACATCTTCTTAGGAGGATGAGTCGACAATGGATGGCTAGACTGGGAACAACCCGGTTCTTAAAGTTAAAGCGCGGACGTGAAGGAAAACATCCCCCACACGGTTTTCGAGCCGCAACGTTCATGAGAGGGATAGTAAGAAATGAAAGAGCATCAATCCAACATTCTTATAGCTAAACAAAAGACAAAGGCATTTTTTTCTAAACACAACATTTTTTATTCAAAAATCACTTAACACTAAACAACAACTCTAACATTTTTAACAATAATATAACACTATAACATCAAACATTTTTTCAAATCACAAACATTTTTTTCTCAATTCACACTCTACTTTAAACAGGGCTGACAACGTTGTGAATGAAATTGTGATTTCCACTGTTGGAAATCATTAGGCCGTTGATGGACACTACGTTTCCTAGCTTGAGACAAAAGATAAGCATAATGGTCACAAAACCATCGATCTACTTTCACATCGTTTCTAGCAGAAGAACGAGGATCAAAATGAGTCACTAAATGTTCTAAGGAATAGCCCAGGCTGCGATGATGCAGAAAATACACACAGTACTGTCCACACACCAAGGAATCTGTGCCTTGTAATTTCACATTATTGAATCGGGTGGTTTGAGCATTTCTTCTCATAAAGTCGATGATATCGTCTTCCAAAGGCGGCAATCCGTACGAATCGAAATATTCCACACAGCCTTCTTGAGGAAAGTAGACGGCTACCCAGTGGGTTCCTGGGAGATGACTATCGTCCGTGTTGATCACGTAAGCTTGATGGTCTTTAGGTTTGCGATGAGGGAGTTCATCTTTAGCACAGACGACAGGATTCCAAGAAGACGTATACGAACTGTGGTTCAAAAGGTAATAAAGTTCCCAGGTATCCATTGATTTGTGTTTGTTTTCTTCTTCACAGGTAATAATAAGTCGTCAATTCGATCCTGACTTTTTGCTTGAAAATGTCTGACGAATAAACGGTTATTCGTTCTGTTTCCTCACTCTGATTCAGGAGAGCTTCGATACGATGGATCTCTTGAGTGGTTAATGCTGGACAAGAATGTTCACGCAAGTCTTTATACCACTGGTGCAACACGTCTTTGTTCGAGATGAGACTCCAAGCTTCGTCCAGATACTCGTCCAATTTTTCTTCTTGACTCAACATCAGGCATTTATCGTGTTGAATTTGACTGGGATGATCGTTTTGACATCCATAGCAATTTTTCTTGATCAATTCTGTCATTTTGTCGACCAAGTGTTTGGCAAAACAGCAGACTAAATGGGCTTCTTGTTCTGGCCATCTCGACTTCATCATGATATCTTCTTCGTCTTTGTCTTGAGATTCTTCTTTTTCCACGGTCTCCTCACATTCCATCTCCAAAGTTTCTCCACTAGGTAAAGAGGGATAACAGTCTTCCATGGCTTTCTAATAATCTAGAATGACTTCTCTCAAACTGTTGATTTCTATGGTATTGTCGAATTCTGCATACAGGATGACGTTCACTGTCACTGGTAGTTCTTTTGCAAACTGAAGTTCCACACGAATCTGGCCAGATTTTATAGGGTGGAAATGTCCTTCGTCGCTGCCTTGGTCTGGAGTGAAATCAAAACCCCACAAAGCATAGCCTCCTGCATATTCGTCGTAATCAATGCCGTGACTGGTGTTGGTTCCTAACTGACCGGTGGCTTCGTACAGGGACAAGTACGATCTCAAGTAATTTATGTTTGGGGGCTCAAAGCTAGGTTCGAAAGGTCGGGTACACAAGGTCTTGCCATCACGACTGACTTCGATTTTCTTTACTTTGAAGTGATGAAAGTTGAAAGGATTTTCAGCGAAGGCTCCGTTGAAGGCTGCATTCGAGACCATACCAAGGATCAAACGTTTGGGTAACTGTCCTTGAAACAGATGATCTTCGATCATGGAATGCTGTCCAGCAGAAATGGTGAACGTTTTCACTTCCACGCGTCGTATGGGATACTTGGCGGTCGTTCTGCTCAACGTCTGACTGATTTCGTTTCCCACTTTAGGTAACACTTCCACGCGCCGTACGTAGAGTCTGGCTTGTAGGATTGTGCTTTTAGGATTGCCACCCTTAAGAGCAGTTTCATCAGCCAACAAATGGAAAGCGGCACTGCTACGATTCAGTCTCAGGCGCACATTGACCCCGTTCAGCAAATATTTCTCTTGCAACCACATGTCCAAATGCAAACGATCCATCAGTTCTAAACTCTTTTTGCCTGTGATTCTGTTTCGTCTTGCCGCAAAGCCGTCATTGTCACCTGCGTCAGCTATCTTAAACTTGCCCGCTTCGTCATCTACCCACAGCACACAGGCATTGAGATGACTTGTCTTGGCATCAGGTCCGTACGTCAAGAGATTTTCCAGGTAGGCACGGTAAGGGTAAGTATCCATGCTGCTGCTGACCAGTTTGTTGTTCAAGTACAAGTCCACTGAGCTGAACAAGGAATGCATGAAATTGTTGACGGGAGCTATAATCTCAGTGTCTTCTACTGGACCATCATCCTTATCTAGAACTTGGACTTTCAAGTACAAGTAACTGCTATTCAGATCGATGTAATCTTCGGGCTGTCCTTTGATTTCAAACTCGATGGGAGCTGAGGCTGTCAATGAGGAGACGGGATGAAATTCCACCCATTGGGATTCTTGCATCGTCATCATGGTGGGGGGCATGGCAAACAGATCCAGTTCCGTCTTGGAACAGGCGCAAGACTCTCGGTGCATCATTTTTTGTTGTTGCTGTGTCTCAATAATCGAAAACGTCTAAGTCTCGAACGGTTCTTCTTTTTTTGGCCTTTCTCGCTTGAAGTCTGGTGAAAGGGTGTTTTCTTCTTCGTCGTCTCTTTCTGCCTTGTCCTTGCTGAATGCTTGACTCGGTAGCGTGCAGGGCATTTATAGGTGTGTCTCGTCGGCCTAAAATGTCTTTGCCCGTTTGCAGCAAGACATTTTTGCCAGCCCTCATGAAGGCTTCTTTAGGGTTTTGTTTGTCGATGATGACATTTTGGAGAAATTCTTTGCCTTGTGTCAGTGCCGCATCTTTCAAGGCGTGCAATCCTCGTGTCACCATCGGTTTCAAGACTGGAGCCACCGAACGAAAGGCCGATTTTAACATGTCTCCTAAACCGTGTCCTCGCTGTCGAGCAACCCCTCGGTACACTGGATACATGACTTACTTACTTACGAGTCGTGAGAGAACCGTTTTCGAAAATGGAGTTTAACCGTGACTTTTCCTTTGGTGAATGGAATATCTTGTCCCAAATCTCCTTTTATAGTAATGTTGACCGTGTCCAAATACGACTTGCTGACGGGCAAATAGTGAGGATGGACAAATTCACGGTGAACGTGGTAAGTGTTTCCACCTTCTTCGTCAGCGATCGTGGCAGAGTCCACTTTGAAAGGAATGACACGCAGTAACGGCACGGAGGTGTGTCCCACCACGTTGTATTCCACCACATCGGAATACACAA
Organism: Sinohyriopsis cumingii; assembly: GCA_028554795.2. Taxonomy (NCBI): domain Eukaryota; kingdom Metazoa; phylum Mollusca; class Bivalvia; order Unionida; family Unionidae; genus Sinohyriopsis; species Sinohyriopsis cumingii. The sequence goes on along the minus strand of CM068831.1, from coordinate 38,063,763 downwards.
AGATCAAATTCTGTCCTTGGTTCAGTTCTACCGGGGCACGAAAATACTGGCCAAAAGACTCGTTGCTGTAAATGACGGTTTTTTGTTTTAGTGTATGTTCTACTTTCTTCCTCATCTTTACGTCACCACCCAACATGTCAAACAATTCATCACAGAAATAGAAACCCATGATTTTTTCCTCAGGAAATTTCATCAGGAAGCGACGAGCTATTTTGTGGTATTCCAGGGTGACAGCTTTGGACTTGAAAGTCTTAAAAGCTTCCCCAAACACACCATTTAACTTGGAGGCTATGGCGCTGACCAAATGTTGACCACTAAAATAATAGTCCGAGGGAATGAACAACTCATAGTCCATCCAATTTGGATTGACTTTGTTTTTTGTTTTATGGGGATATTTGTTATTCTCATTCATCCACTTTTGCAATGATTCGTCATAAACTTCCACCGTAAATTTACTTTGATTGTCAATGACATTGAAGACTTGGGTTGGGTGAATTATTTCTACCAAAGCCACTTCCCAATGGGCTTCGTGATCTAAGGGGATGGCCTGAGGTAATTTGGCTGTGTAACAGCACAACTTGTTGTTGGGAAACACCTCCATGGAACTGTCACTGGGTAAGGTTAAGTAAAATTGGTTTTGGTGACTCATAATTCCAGAGTTCTGTGGCTGTCCGAGGGGTTAGTGGATGTCAGAGGCGTGTCTCCGCCCAAAATGGGGTTCTGGTTGTGGTTGTTGGAGTGGTGACTGGCACTGGCACTGGACACAACGTTCCCGTTCGAGGAGAATTTCAGGGAGGAATTGGGAAGCAGGTAACCGATGCAACTGCTCAATAAAATGGTCCACAATTGTTTGTCTCCTTGTTGCAAACTCAAATTGGCGATGGCTGCCCCGATGACACAATACACCACGAAGATTTGACAGAAAAAGACGATTTGCGTTTTAGGCACACGTTCTCCACACCACACCCACAAGGGTTGTTTTTGTAAATCTTGCACAGAAGAACTAGGGGAAGAAGGAGTGGTCGACGTAGCTGCGTCTGCTGCTGTGTGAAAGGGCATGATGGTCACTTCTTCTTTTTATAGTCGATGACTTGCGAAGCGTCGATCCAAGAATCGAAACTGGGTGGATATCCTTTCCAACGTACTTTGACTTCTTTGACACGTCGTTTGCCCACTTTACGGGTTCTGCGTTCGAGAATGCTTTCGATGTCGTACACGTCGTCTTCTTTTTTGGTGACACGTTGTAACTCGGGCAAATAAAACGTTCCTTTGAGTACTTCTCCGTTCATGTCTTCCAATTTATAGACGGCAGGATGACGGCCATGTACTCGTCCAGTGACGCGAAACAATTCGGTCGTCCAGTTAGGTAAGTAACCTTTGTCGAAAGTGCGTTTGGTTTTGCCAATGCGCACCCAATCTCCTACGGTCAACTCTCCACTTTTCTTGGGGACAGCCCTCGTCGGGGACGTACCGAACAGGCGCTCAAACACCAGCACTTCGTTGTCGGGAGTCACGTCTTGCGGGGCACGTCCGATGCTTCGATGGTAAGATTGGTTGTACGCTTGCACCAGGTGTGGTAAGATGTCGATGTACTTCAGAGTGTGGTGATGCGTAAAATATTTCCACATGCGTTCTTTCAAAGTGCGTTGAAAACGTTCCACGATGCTGGCTTTGGTTTCGGGATTCTCGGTGGTAAAAAAATGAATGTCACGTTTCTTTAATTCTTTTTGGAAAGCTTGGTTCAGAAATTCGGTGCCTTTGTCCGTTTGCCATCGAAGAGGGCGACGACCGCTTTGTTTCAACACCCGTTGCAGGGCTCGCACTAACTCGCTGCTGGATTTGGAAGTCAAGGGCACGACCCAGGCAAATTTGGAAAAGACGTCGATGACACAAAACAAATATTTGTAACCACGATTGTAGCTGGCCAAATGAGAGACATCGGCTAAATCGGCTTGCCATTGATGATCGATGCCTTCCACTCGGGTGCGACTTCTGGCAAACTTGCGTCGAATGGGTTTGTGCAAAGTGTAGGTAGCTTGTTCTTGTAACCATCGTTGCACTTGAGGTAAACGGAGACTTTTCAGTCGCGTTTTGGCAGCACGATACAATTTTTGAACTCCTGCGTAACCTGCAGGATGCGAGGGATCGTAGTAAATGCTGGCTAAGACTTTTTCCATTTTTTTATTTTGTGTTGGTGTGTTAATAAGTCACCCACTCTTCGGTGATGCTACTTTGGGTGGGTCGAAAGGGTGGTTTGGAAACGGATTTACGTGTCCGATGGGCTACGGGAGTAGAAGTCGAAGGTAGTGGTGGAGGTGGCAATGGAATGGCTTTGGTTTTCTTTTCTTTTTTCACTTCTGGTTTCCCTTCTTTCTTTTTCACTTCTGTCGAAGAAGGCGTGGACATCATCTTTTTAACCCAAGCTTTCATTTCTTCTCGTTGGGGTGTGGGGGACGGGGTCAACAAGGATCCTGCAATCTTACTCGAAATGGGAGCTGCTGACGGTGTTTGAAACACTTCGCGCGTCTCTTCTTCCTCAGGTCTTTGTGGGGTAGCATCTCTGGTGACGGTTGGGGATGACAGTAGTGGTGGTGGTGGTGGTGGTAATGATGGTGCTGGACTTTTCATCAAGGTCTTAAAATCTTTTAGAATGGGTAAAGCTGTTTCGTCTAAAGCTTTCTGGTGAAAGAGTTGCAGTCTTTGCAAGAGTTGACCATACTTTTGCGATTTTTCTGTTTCGGACAAATCTTGACGATCCATCAAGGACTGCAATTCGTGTTGTAACTGGGACATCTCGCTCAAATTGGGATTGGGAGGTAAATGCGGGGTGCGTTGTTCTTGCCACCGATGGTATTCCATCCATCGTTTGTAAGGCACTAAAGCTAGTTTTCGTCCTTCCATGGGGTTGTCAGGGGTGAATTCTGAGATCTTGGGACTTCCGAAGGCCTTTTTATCTTGCTCCCATCAGTCCTCCCAACATGGTTCCCAAGACTCCTTTTAGTATGGGGCCTAACAAGAGAGGTAAAATGCCTCCACGTTGGACCAACATCTTCTTTTTTTGACGAATGGGAATTTTCTTTTGAACCATTTTCCGAAGAACGTGACGATGTTTGCCTAAGCATTGTTTCTGGTGTTTGGACAAAGGGATCGTGCCTTTCAAAACGTTCAAACAACATTCGCACACGGTATCGATGACCTCTTTGGAGGCCGTTTGAATGAGTTTTTTTCGTAGGGGTGGAGAAGCTTTGGACAGGACAGATAACATGTCCCCATGTTTGGCTAAACGTGGTGGCAGTCCTTTCCTTTTTTTTCCTTGGGGTTTTCTGGAGGGTGACATTTTTTGCTTGTGGGTTCCGGGACATTCACCGAACAGACACTAACGTCGATGACTTAACGCACACCCTTTTATCTTTTTTTTGGGACTATCGCTTTGTCATAAAGGTGACAATGTTTTTCCGAAAATCGCCAAGGAATCCTCCCCTTTGTTGGCGCCTCTTTTTCTTGGAACGACTGTGTCTTTTTTTAGGGTAACGTCGATGCTTGGCTAAGCGCTTTGTCGGATGACGCGTCTGCCTTTGTCTCTTTCTTTTGTGGCTTTTTGGAGGTGACATCTTTTACAAGTTCACTGATACCCCCGACTTGGTCACAGGTCTTTTTATACTGGAACGCGTCGCCACTGATTGTCTTTACGTTTTATCAGTTTGAGGACAGGCATGACACGTCGTGCAGGGGTACGTAACGGACTAAATCGAGCCAGTTCTTGTTTGGACAAATCCAGTAAACTTTGTAACATGCCCGATCTTTCTTGGACTTTGATTTTGGGAGAAGGTACTTTGTGAGCAGCAGCCACTGCCGCTAAATTGGAAGGTCCTGCCACTGGGGAAGTTCTTTTGGGGGTCATCAACGGAGAAGTTCTTGGTGTAATCAACGTCTCCAAGTACTCTTCAGTTCCTGGTGACATCAACGGAGAAGTGGACAAACGTGAGGCTGCCGGAGACGCTGTGGCAGGTCGTGGCTTGCGAGTGTAAGGTTGCGTCCTGGCCGAAGTGCCTCTCTTGCGACTAGTTTTCTTCTTCTTCTGTGGACTTTTCTTTTTCTGGGGACTTTTTCTCTGTTTCTTTTTCTGGGGGCTTCTTTTCTTTTTCCGGGGTGATGGTGGTGGTGTCTGGTAAGAGGAGGGTCCTGCCACTGGAGAAGTTCTTCTTGGGGACTTGGTCTTTTTCTTTTTCTTCTTGGGGCTTCGTTGAACTTTTGTCTTAGGGATAACTTTGGGGGCATTAGGATCCCATCTTAAGAGTGAGCGAATGATGACCCCTCCTAGAGTACCGCTCCCTCCAGGTTTCAAAATGATTTGTTTTTTGGTTTGAGTGTCGATGCGGGGATCGGCCAGTTGGACCAAAGCGACTTTGTTTCGATCGAAAAAGCGTTGGGTTTGATGAGGAATCTGAATGATTCCTTGGAGTAATTGACGTGCCGTCACCGTGAACCATCGTAAGACTTCTTTGAGACTAGCTTCTAAGACACGAGCTCGTGTTTGTGGATCTTTTTCTCGGCTGATGCCATACAAGGCACGAATCAATTTGACGGGAAGATGCGACTGAAGGGACGTCATGTTCACACTGTGTGAGACAGACGAAAAAGGGTCTGAGGTTTTTATAGATTTTTTTCATGGGAGGAGTGAAATGAAGTCGAGGACGGAGACGTGTACAGGACAGGCCCTCCGTCTTGGCACCAGTGGTGAAACAAGTGGGTACGAAATCGCAAATCCTCGGGGGTCGTAGGTTTCAAATCGACGAGTAAATAGGCGTGTGGAGTTTGAGTGGCATCGTCGTACGCCTGAGTCAGCCAAGGCGTTCCTAACTGTTTGGCTAAGACTTGCACTTGCGATTTATCTCGAGGGCTTTTAAACAAGACCACGTAATGCGCATTGAGACTGATGGTGCGATGGGCTTTACTTTGTTGAAACAAATTTTGGGTGATGTAAACGACACTGGCATTACGGTGATGCCCTTTGCGCGTGAACCACAATTTAATTTCTTCTTCGTCTTCTCCTAACATGTCGTCGAAAATGACCAAATGGGTTAGACGGGAGTCAGAGACGATGCCATCGTCTTCTTTAGGAATGCCTTCCACAAACACGATGGAATCGCCTTGACTTTCTCGCAAGAGGCTGTACGCCGATTGCCACTCTTTGTAACACCACACGATCCGTTGAGGGGGCCGATCGATCAAATGATGTTTATGTTCGATCAAACGTTTGACGAATTCGGTTTTGCCTGAACCGCTAGGTCCAGCAATGAGCATGTTAAAGGGATGGCGAAGATACAAAGCCTCCCAACTGGCACGATCTAAGTGTTCGTCGATGACTTTGACAGTAGAGGAAGAGGGAGCAGAGACAGCAGAGGTAGCCATGGTATGAGAAATGTCACTTGTGACACGAAAAAACAAACAAGACAAGAGTTTATATACTTTTTCAGAACACGTTTATTGAATGTTTCAAATATGAACACGAAAGACAAAAATACATACAACCCAAATAGTGATGTACAGGAATATAAAACACAGCAAAGCGATCAAAGTGGAATATAAACAAGTGTCTGTACAACATGTTTTGGGTAACCAAGATGTCCTAGGGACAGTGTGTAATGTTCTTACAGTCTCTACATGAGGTATTGTCACACAAGTGTCCTCCCGGAATGACCTTTCAGGAATGTCCATGACAGTCCTGTCCTGAAGCGAGTGGTTGTTCTCGGTGACGGGTTCTTCTGGCACCGTCACTAACACAGGTTGAAAAGTAACTTTTTTCCTTGAACAACTCTTGTGCATACTGGGCCACTTCTTGGGTCCAAGCCTCAAAACCCCCCTTTTTCCAATCACGAACATCTGTCCAATGAGGGTGTAAGTCACAAGCTACACACACATCGTCATACACGTCTTGGGTCGCTAAAAGTTGACGAATCTTTTTTTCCTGTTGAGGTCGAGAAGTATCCAGATGAAAACGCAAGGCTTTGAGCAAAAGGAGTTTTTCGTGACCATTTAAGGCCATGGAGGTGGTAAGTACTGATCGTAAAGAGTCCACAAAGAATCGGCTGGTAAACGAAATCCCAGAAAACAAGTCACTAAGACACACACCACTTGTCGTCCAAAATTGAATGGATACAGTTCTTGTAATAATTGATGGTAATGATCCACGGTTTGAATATGGTCATTGAGTTCCTTCCACGGAATCTGTTGGATGACATGTGACATAAACCGTGGCATGGCAGCCTGTTTTTATATTCTCTTTTTTTCGGATGCAGTAGGGAATCTAAATCTTGCATACTGTAACCGAAACGTCAGAGTTCGTTTAGGTGTTTCCTCTTCCTCTAAGTAGATTCCACGTAAAATATGTTGGTAATCCTTTAACTTGTCTTCCTCAATGCATTGCACTAGGTGAATCTCGAAGTAACCATAATCATGAACATGTCGATCATTAGCGACCTCAAAGTTTTGAACAATGTCTGACCATTGAAAGAATTTCTGACGAATCAGTTCTCTTATACCCTTCAGGTACCAGTGGTTAAAGATCTGGTGACGTATCGGATGCAATTGTTCTTTACGTTTCACTTGTATTTTGACCAGCTCTCGGTAAATGCGTTCTCTCAACTCCACAGGCAAAGCACGAATGTTCTCTTGTAAAGTATCCATGAATAGGTCATACTAAATCCTCTTTGGTCTGACACAAGAAATGTACTCTTTGCACAAACATGGTTTCACTTCAGTGTCGAATTTAAATCGTTGAGTCACTAATCTACACATTACAATTCGTTCAGAAGTTTCCTCTTTCACCAAGTTGACATTGTGTTTAAGATGTTGGTAATTCGTTAACTCTTCCTCTGGAATTCGATGCAGTACGTTTACAATGTAGTAGATAGAATCGTCAATACCAAACCATTCCTTTTTATAACCAGGAGGTCGTTGATCAATGTCTGTCCAATGGAACACTTTCAATTGAATCAGTCCTTGTATAGCCTTCAGGTACCAGTGGTTCAAACACCGGTGACGTAACGGATGCAATTGTTCTTTACGTTTCACTTGTATTTTGACCAGCTCTCGGTAAATGCGTTCTCTCAACTCCACAGGCAAAGCACGAATGTTCTCTTGTAAAGTATCCATGAACAGATGATTATGGTAAGAAGTTACTTCAATGTCTCGGTCCCACTAAGGGTAAGTAATGACAATTCGGTGACCATCGAGCATGTTCAACGAAGGCCGAATCTTGCGGTTCCCAGTGGTGAAGTGACACACCGCAACTGAAGCACTTGACTTTATCTCCTTCGCCCAAGTAGAAAAATCCGGCTCTGGCTAATTCTTCGGGGGTCGGTCCTCCCAGATACTTTGGCCATTTTCCTTTGAACGATTGAAGACGATTTTCAAAGTCGCAGTATTCCGACAAACGCACAGGAAACGAATATTCGTTTTTCACAGGTTCGTTTCGATGAGGGTTGAGTGAAATGGGCAGGAGTTTGCTCAGGGCTGGATGACATCCGTAGGGAGGTAAACGTGAAGGTCGACATTCCCCTTTAAAACGAAACCCAGTAAAATGTCCAAGAGGACGAGCAGCATCGCTTTCGCATCCCACAGGTTTGACACGCACAGCATCACTTTCCATGACAGGGGTAGGGGCACTAAAGTTCCCATGATGCTTTACGGCATCGCTCAGGTCACAAGGTACAGCATCGGTCCCATCGCAAGGCTCACAATCGCACTCGTCTGCAAACTCCGTTACGCAATTACAATGGTAACCACATGGACAATCGCAGTTTCCTTCCGGACATTTTCCGTCGCAATGTCTGGGTCTTATCCATCCAGTATTAGTCACACTAGAGAAAGATACAGCTTTTTTACAATCCCCAAACTGGAACGATGTCTCTTTCAAAGTATTCATCTTGTTCGCTCGGTCTTGGTAGTCACAATGAACTATCGATCTTGACCATAGCCCCCTTTTTATACTAGTCGCAATGCAGTCTCCAGTTTGTACATCTTTCCTTTTTTACGTTTTTTATGTCTTGTTTCGGAAGGTACCGTCTCTAAGGTACCGTCAACATTGTACCGTAGTGTAATGGGTGGAAAGGCCATAGAAAGGTAAGGGCAGTGCGGAGACCATCGAGTATGTTCCAGAATAGCTGAATCTTTATAGATACATAGATCCATTCGTAACTTCAGTCCGCAAGCGAAACACTGTACCTCGTATCCCAATCCTGACTCAGGTCCCAAGTAGACAAATCCTGTTCTAGCTAAAACATGCGAAGAAGGTAATCCTTCCCTATCCGTAGGCCATTTCTGAAACGTGTCCAATCGACGGGCACAATCACAATAGTCAGGTAAGAAGACTTGAAAATGGTAGGGTTTGAACTTGGAGTTCTCATCGGGTTTCTCACTTGATTCTTGCTGTGGCGAAGTCATCTTTCTGGTGGGTGGCTATCCTCTTACAACCAATGTTTTATACCAACGTGTCCATACGGTAAGGTGAAATGATTGGGAAGTCGAACTCGCTTCTGGTACACGATTTGATAAACTTTTTCCAAAGGTCGACTGACGATGTGGTGAGTGGGTAAACGTACAATCTTGTTCGGTTGGTAAGTGGTCACTTTAAAGTTTCCATCCTCTCCCGATTGCAAGGCTTCTTTCAATACCCCAAAGTTGACCACACGACTGGTACGATAATTCAGAGTCAGTCCTTTCACTTTGCACGTCGTGTGCACTTCTCCTTGTTTGTCCCGGTATTCGTAGCCGTAATTTTTGGGACCGCCACTGACAAAACTTAGAATCTTGTCGTCGGGATGCTCGTCTGTCCAGGCTCCTAAACGGTCTCCTTCGATGTTAGGGTGATGTTGAATCGGGTGATGGATGTAAATGCAACTGTCCGTGTCAAAGTACAGGACGCGTTCTTCTAACAGTTCTAAAGCTTCGTACAATTTTAAGCGAGCATGGGCTGTCACGTAAGCCGCAATAATGACATTTCCAAAAGGGTCGTCTTGTACAAAGTCCAGATCTTCTTCGTAATTGACCAAGATCAAATTCTCTCGAACGACGTCCACGTGTTTCATGTATTTGGTTTTGTCGTGAATCATCTGGAAGTAGCGGGAAGGTTCTGTCAAATATTCCGTCTTGGGTAAACACGGTCGTTGTGCCATTTTACCCCACAAGCAATTTAACATCACTTTGGCAAACGATCGCCTGCCTTCGTTTTTCTCGATGTGGTCTAAAGTGATGCCTTCTTGTTCGTAGTATTTCTCTTTGAATTGTATTTGGTCTTCGGGAGTGTGACACCAGGAAGGATAGCCGCTGGCTTCTTGCTTCAGTTTCAAAAAGGCATCCACGTAGTCGGCGAAAATGCCTTTCTGCGTGGGGTCACCCTTGCGGTATTGTTGTGTCTTGGGAAAGTGGCAAATTTCGTACACTTCTAACAGTTGGTATCCCATGTCCAGAGCTTTGAACAATTCTACGCTGACCCAGGTTCCCGTCAAGGCCCGTTCTTCCTGGCTGTGATGGCAAGGTTGGTCTTGGTTGCACGTTTCGGCACAAGTACGGCACAAGGGAAACATCAGTTTGCCTTGACAATGGTGAGGTAAGACGGGATGGTATAGGTTCGTGGGAGGCAAAACTTTACACTTGATCAAGCCTTCGTATTGTCGAATGTTTTTCAGGTCGATGTGTTCCGTCAGCAATTGCGGGTGCCCTACAGGAAAGCGACAATATTTGCACACGTAGGGATACAGCGAACACACGTCCAAGTATTTGATTTCTTCTCCTTTCTCTTCGTCGGCTTGGTACAGCAAACAGGTGGCATTGGTCCTTCCTCCGTACAAACTATCCCTCGGGTTCAGCGGGTCCATGAACTGGTAACTTTCCACGAGGCGTTTAAACTCGGGATCGGTTTTCATACGGTGATCGTACTCGTGTTCCCACATTTCCACCACTTGGTATCCTTGCTGTTCTAACTTTAGGCGTCGCTGACAAGTGTCCTGGTACAAGTCTTCCATGGTTCGTTGCAAAAACTGATTTTTAGTGCCACGGTCAGGGTAACAGACGGGACATCCGTGAAATAAGCAACCGTTAAACTCGTACACGATCTTGGGGTTTTCTAAGTCCCAGCCATCGACCGAATACGTTCCGATGGTCTTTTCGCCTCCTCCGTTGCGGGCATGCTGAATCCACTTGTCTTCCTTGTCGCACAAGTAATGTAACCAGCGTAGGGCTTTGACCGAGTATTGACGTTTGACAAAGTGGGTCGTTTGAGGACTGATGACAGCCACGGTCTTTTCAGGCATGAATCGTTGTCGATACACTAAGGAACACGCTTTGGCAATGGTGCAAGCTTCTTTCAAAGGATCGACCCCTCCGTGTTCCATGAACAGTTCTCGAAATTTTCCACAGCAACGTCGTAAAATGTCCACGTCGGAACGACAATACTTTAGCATTTCTTCCTGAAAGTCGAAAGGGTCCGAGTCGTGAGCCTGGTACCAAGCGTAGAAAGCTTCTCGTTGTTCGGTACGCATGTTGTCGGGGTCGTAATAGTGAGCCTCTGGTAAATGGGGTAGAACGACATGTTGGTTGGCTTCCGTATTGAAAAAGTGTGGAAAGTACCCTTTAGCCATTTCTGTCATTCCAAACGTTTTAGGCATTCGACTCAAAGGCATGGCCAAATAGCTCATCGAATCTTTAAACTGTACTTGTCCCACTTGCATGAAAATGATTTTGGCTCCGTTCAAAGTCACTTTAGGACGCTCGGTGCCTTGTTCCGTATAGTACCTCAAAAGAAACTGTCCATCGTATCCGGAGAAATTGTGAGCCATCACTGTGGCATGGCGATGACAATCTCGGTAACGTTCGATGTCCTCTTGGCTCCACGTCTTGTCGACGGGGTCTAAGACCCATTGGGCAAAATCGGCTAACGTGTTGGGTCCCCGAAAGATTTTTTCACGCCCTCCGGGTATCTTGCTGCAGTGAGGGCAATGACTGAAGATAGGTTCTTGAATGCACTTCTCGCACGCTCGATGAGCCACGCAGAAATTAGGAATGTGAATGCCGGTTTCTTGCATGCATTCGAAATCGAAAAAGATGAAATTGCCTTTCTTCTTGTGACCGTCCTCTTTCTCTGGTGGGGGTTGGTATTTTTGCACGTAACATTGGTGTTCCAAGTCCACGATGTGGTGACAAATGTGACATTTTTTCTTTCCTGAACATACGTGTGCCTTGGTATTATTGGTACGTATGACTTGTTCACACGTAGAGCACAATCTCAGCAGTTGACAAGCGCATTTCTTCTGTGAACCTTGCGTTTTCAGATGTTGTTGGTAACAGGCAGGGCTGACAAACGTGCGCAGACAAGTGGAACAAGGCACTGGTTCTTCGCTCAGACAGGGTGAAGAGGCCAAACATCCTGTGCATTTCGATCCACAATGCTTGTGTTGCTCTCGATTGTTATAACCATGGTCACATTTCTGACAGTAATAACCGTATTTCAGGAATCCGGTGATACTGGTAATGGTATCGAAATGTTCATCGTGATAATAGACATGAATGTATTTTCCGTCCTTAAAGTCTTGGCCTCGAAACAACAGAGGTCCGCGCACTTCTTGAGGGTGCACTTTCAAGGTGTAGCGTGGAGCTAGGGCATCTTGCAATTTTTGCATCTCAGGAATGCCACAGGGTGTGTCTTTGGACAGGCCAGCTTGTTGCAACAGGAGTTCTGCTTCGTTTCGTTGCTTGGCTCGATGGGAACGTTGAATAGTGTTCCAGGTTCTTTTCCATTCTACCGTGTCGTTCTTGTCGGCATAGGTTCGTCCCACCACGATGGCACGGGCTAAACACATCTGGTCATGAGAGTTGTTAATTCGGACGAGACTCTTTTTGGTGTTGCGAAGGTCGTCCACCAATAACATCTTTTTGCGTCCTGTCCCTTGAGGAGGAGAGACGTGGGTCATGTCCAGTGTGGCTTTACCATCGGTGATGTCAAACTGATCATTAGATTGTTGTACGTGTTGAATCTTGTCCATGACTTTGGAAGCAGTCAATTCTGCAGGGGTGCTAAACTCGATCCAAACAGGGGATTTCAAACCGTCGTGTTGTATGGAAAGTCTCAAACGATCGTCTTCTTTGGGTTGACATTGTCGCTTGAGTGCAGTGAGCAAAGAATCCCACACCTCAGTGATGAACACTTCTGCTTTCTCTAACGGCACTTCAGCCTTGAAATCTTTAAACTTCACCGTGTATTTGTAAGCCGTGGTTCTAAATTTTCTAGAGGAGCGCTTTTCCGTCTCTCGAATGGAATAGTACTTTTCAGGGTTGACTAAGGGTGGTGAACTTGTTTTAGAGGGTTCGGATTCTGGTTCACTCATGTCCTCTTCAAAATCACTGGCATGAATTTGTGCCAAGATTTCAGCCCTGGTACGAGGCGATAGATCACGTTTCTGCCTCTTACTTTCTTCTTCTTTCTTCTCGAATGAATGGGATCGTTTCATCTTGAAAGCAAAAAGTCAAATGACTCAAGTTCAAACACCATAAACTACTTTATAGTCATAGCAGACCAGCGTATATAAAAGGGTGTGTGTCTTGTCCTTTCACTATTCATTTCACTCTCAAGCCGAACACAACGATGGAAGAGACTGACCAGATGGAACGTTTCGTCAGAGCTTTGCGAGGGGTCATTAGAAAATTCTCTTCAGACCAGCCTACGGACTACTCTCCTTCCTTTAGAGATAAAAGTCAAGATACTTGCTATATCTGTCAGAAGAAAGGGCATTGGTCTTCAGAGTGTCCAGACCGTCAAAAAAGAAAAAAAACAGGGGATAAAAAAGACAAAAGTCAAGATACCTGTTATTATTGTAAAGAAAAAGGACATTGGTCTCCAGATTGCCCAAAAAAGAAACAAGAGGAGTCAGAAGAAAAGAGGAATTCTTCAGAAGAAGAGAGGGATTCTTCAGAGGAAGAGAGGGATTCTTCTGAGGAAGAAAGAAGACAGGTGAAGAAAAAGAAACAGGAGAAAAAAAGAAGAAGGGAAGAAAGCGAGGAGGAAGAAGAGGAAAAGAGTGTGACGGTGAAGAAATTCAAAAAACAGAGAGACTAAACAAGGAGAAAAGAAGAAATCAATGAACTTATTATTAAAGTGTTGTGTTGTGAATTGTGAATTGGATTGTAAAAATGGAGAAAAGAATAAATGAATGATATAAGGTAAGAGTCTTTGAGTTTTGATTTTAAAATAAGAAGCTACACTCACGCACTCATACACAGACACGTACTATAAGGGTAACATGGGTGAGTTTTTTGAGTTATTGGCAAATTGAAATTGTATTTCTTTTCGAGAAATGTGGGTGGCCCTGAAAAGGGCCTTTTTTCTTCATGGTGCAGGGGTGAGTTTAAGCAATCAATTTTAACTGCCTTAAGCCTTTGCCACGGCCAAGGCCTACTTCTGGACTGCGTAATGATGATAATGATTGGGTTGAAATCACTAAGGGTGGTACGGTAGGCTTAGTCACAGGGTTGACATGTTTGGCTCGGGAAGGTCGTATTCTCTTCGGTCGTGATAAAGAAGTCTGATACATTTGTTTCAGACTTCTTAACTCCGCTAAAATGTCCAACAGTACCGTGACCGTTTGATTTTCACCCTCTTGTTTCTTTGCTGCTACTTCTTCTTGCTGTTGTTTTTTTCTTACCTCTTCTTCTTGCTGCTGTTGCTGTAGGAGAAAAGCCTGTTCCGCTTCCTTTTGTCGTTGTATAAATTTCTCCAATTCTTCTTTCTGTCTCTGTCTAAAATTCTCCACTTGCGGTAATGAAGAAGGTAACGAAGGTTCCGGAACAAATTCTTGCGAGGAGAGAAAATCCACAAAATCCCAATTCACCTCTTCTGAAAGTAAGTCCGGGTTCCCTTGGGCGGTCTCCCCTGCTGGTGCACCCCACTGGATAGTTTTCTGAGTTTCCGTCATGTTGAATCACTATCGCATAGATTGACTGCACACAAGCGCTAGCGAATCTATATTGACTACGTGACGTCACAGACTGCTCTCTTCGGATTGGATGCGGGCTGACTGAATTCTGTAACGCGTGTTTGGATTGGTGAATGAACTCAATCCGTTTCAATCCTTTCTGTCCGTATAAATAAGCGCCGTTCACTGCATTGATTCACCTATTCTCGGAGCCTCAACATGTGGACCGACGTTGAATCTTCAACCCTTGTGTCAACAATGATGTTCAGGACGGACATGCTCATGTATGTCCGATCCAAGTGGACCGTTGTCTACAGGACCAACAGCAGCCTGTGGATAAGAAGAGTCTATATAGAGAGACAAGGTTGCCTCAAGAGGACTCTGATGTATGGCCCTGCTGTAAGACGAAGTTTGAGGAAAAGAAGATGTCGCAAATGCCCTCTATGTTAAGGGCATATTAACATAAACCCAAAGGCCCTTTTCAGGGCCAGCCATATTTCTCGAAAAGAGATAGTCTTTGAATTGCCTACCCCTTTTTTAAATTTAAATTTAAATTTAAATTTTAAAAAAACTTTAAAAAAAAAAAAATCCCATGTTAAATTCCCCTTGTACGTATAGTATCCCACGATTTATTCCCATGTTAATTCCCCTTGTACGTAGAGTGTCCCACGATTTATTCCCATGTTAATTCCCCTTGTACGTAAAGTGTCCCACGATTTTTCTCCATGTTAAATTTCCATTGTACGTAAAGTGTCCCAAGGGTGTTTTTAATGCTAATTCCCATTGTACGTAAAGTGTCCCCCTTCACTACTTATTTGGAATACCATCAGAATTCAGTAGGAAGGTTATACATTTGGACTTGTGATAGAAGTTTTAGGACTATTTGGAATTTAATTTGCATTACTGTAAGTTCTTTTTAAATGTTCATTTTGTACTATATGGAAATCAAATATATTTTTAACTTTACAAAATTGTTGGTTTTCGCTCTTTAGTTTAAGACCATAGAGTGGTAAAACTAGCTCTAAAATAATTTGATTTGCTGGTTTTCGCTCTTTTCTTTAACTTAGTTTAAGATCACAGAGTCGTAACACTAGTTCTAAAATAATGTCATAGTTTTCACTATATAAATACAACGTTTTGTTGTGCAACAATGGAACAAATATAACATTTAAATTCGAATGCTCAGTCGATGAGAGGTATTAAAAATGCATTAAACTTACATGGCACAAGGAATTCCAGAGAAGGCAAGATGTCGAGGATATAAAGAATTTGTAAAGCAAGCTTGAAACAAAGATTTCTGGAAGAGGAAACTGAAAGGTGGGGGGGGGGGATGTAGTAACGTGTTGTGCGATATATTTAAAGGTGAATGCTAATACAGATTAATAAAAAGAATTTCTTGAGGAAGTTGTGAATCTGAAAATGTACTGGAATTGACCAATACATCCACATGTTCTTTTATTAGGAAGTCTAAGCAAAGAAAATATTTTAGCAAAATTTAAAATATTGTAACTGATTGTGGGGGGGGGGGGTATGGGCTAACTTGTGTAAACGTAATAATAAATTACAAGAATGCTCAAAGTCAGGACCTTTTTATTTTTGACTATGAAATTGTGATAAGATGCTTAGTACAAGAAATATGACTAAAACATGAATGTATGTGTTTGATTACGTGTAACGTATGCAATACACAAATGCTATAATATGCTGGCCTTCATAACCTTAACATAATCATTCAGCGAGAAATGGACGACCCACGAAGTATGTTGAAAGTTAACCCTAAATTCTTAGTGTGGCGGGAGATAGCTGCTTATTTATGTGGCACCATATTACTTTTATATTAAGCTTGACTCAATAGCAGTGAATTGAATTTGTTTGAATTGAATTGATTCCTATTGTTGTACTATATATAATTCCAGTCTATTTTTGAGAATAAAGAAATTAAAATTTGTAGACTTGTCTTATTTTTATACGTATCTGTGAGCTTTTCAATGCCATTCAATAAAGTTGTAATTATAACTACCTCAATGGTGGAGAGATGTTGATTAAAGCGCTGATGTTGACAGCTATCTGCCGAATTTCGAATTTCACTCCTATTTATACTCTTTGGAAAGTAGTCATGTGATGTAAACATAACCAGTCATCGCTTGTCCGGGACGCCGAACAGGTCTGGTGGTGCCGAACAGATACTCTACAACCAGCGACACAAACTGAGGGTTACTATACAATTTAACTTGTCCGTTCACACTCTGTCATTAGCAAATATATAAACATTACGTATTTTGTCGTGTCCGTCAAACGTCAACGTACTTGAAATCGTAACCAAGACAGTTAAGCTTGGGTGAAGAGTACACAACTACCGATGAACGCTGATAACATTGAAAATATATTGACCAGCATAAAAACGAAGAATACACCATTAAATATTCAAAACATACTTATTCTAGTATAAAAGAAGGCCAGCATTTACAATCAACAAGTGAAATTTAATTAAAAAAATGTGCACTTGACAAATTTACTGTGTGGAACCGGTCATATGATTTAGTGTCGGCCATCTTGCCTGCAGACGTATTTTCGTGATGTCAGCTGTTGGAGTCATAGAGCTTAGTGCTATTCAAATGATGAGTTGTCATGGGAATTTAAGGGTGATAAACAGATTTCTTGGTGTGACAAATTCATATGAAATAAGATTCCAGAAGATTTTGTGAGTATTTAACGATGTGCGAGGTTGAATTTCATGACGCATGGTACCACATGACCGGCAATCACAGTTGACATAAACATGAACGGTTTAATACAGATATCAAGGTAAGTCGCGATCTATACACTTCTGATACATTACAATGTTTAAATTCATTCTTTCAGCAGTTTATATGTTCATTGACATGAACAACATGTTAAATTTATGACATAGAAAAACCACCCTTCCCATCCATCCTATTACAGCTTTAGAGCCCCAGGTCTATTACAATATTTAATTATGTAGGGTGAAATTAGTTTAAAGAAAGTATGAACCAAGTTGAAATAGATAATGTGTTAGAAGCTGTGTTTGCTGAACTCGAAATTCAGTTAGATATAAATAATAAAAACAGATTTCACTAAGCGGCTTTTTGACAAAATCAGTTCTCTATACATGCATGTTAACACGTAAGTATGAGTGGGGATACCCTAGCGACAATGGGACTTGTATGTTAAATTTGTGTGTTTGTACCCTGGAGACAAGGGCAATTTAACATGGTGAATTTTAACACGGGTGGGACTATAGAGCGACAAGGAATTGAGACTGTCTAGCGACAAGGGGAATTTAACATAGGGATGTATAGCAACAATGTATTGGGACTGTGTAGCGACAAGGGGAACTGGAGAGTGGTGATGTCACGGTACTGGACAGTACTGGACACTGAGGAAACAATGACAACAATGTTGCAAAGGGCTGACCTCAATCGGGCGGAACAGTGTTGCAAGGGGTTGACCTGAATACGCGCTACTCTACGGACAAGGGACAAATAGAGACATAGAAACGTGGTTAGAGACAGGGTTAGATATATATACAGGTACTTAAACATACATAGATTTATGGATGTAAGTCTGTCACACAAAAAAGCGACTAAAACTGTTCAGGCAAGAGAGAATAGGCACCTTCTCGAGACAATGGAGTGGCCATGAAAAGGGCCTTTGGAGTTTCTTCTTCATCTTCTACTGTCTTCTTTTCCACCAGTTTCCGTATCTTCTTCACTACATTTTTCGTCCTCTTCTTCTCATCCGTTTCCTCATCCACTTTCTATTTCTCCTTCTCTTTTTTCTCTTTTCATTCTCCTCCTGTTTCATTATATTTTCATTCCATCTTCTAATCTGTTCTTTTTTCTCTTTGTCCTCCTTCTCCTCCTTTTCCTGTCTTATCTGGTCTCTTAGCCTTTCCTTCGCCTTCTTCAAATTATTAATCTACATTTTGACTCTGTGGGGACAATAAGAGCCATGCTCCATTCTCACAAGCATTTACTCCACCATTCCCAGATCATCCACTACCCTTTGCAATGTCATCATCTTGTCCATGTGGTTAAACGCCATCTTCGTTTATTCAGTGTTGAATGGCGCGAATGACGAACGCTATCCTTTATATACCTCAAACACGGATATAAGGAAAACATCCCCTCTCACCAACTACCCATATCACATTCCAAACAACCAACAGTGATTTGAGTGGTAACCTAATATAAATTTTTATACAAAACAACATGAACACACTAATACTAAAAAAACTCAAGATAATTTCTATAAATACTTAGTGAAGAAGGAAAGTCACCTACAATGACATCAGCGAAGGAGTTAGTGTTTATAGTCATACTACGCCACATTCACACTAAACAAACACTCAAGAGTGTAGGAAATGGGTTTGTTAGGGGAAAACACACACGTACACACACACGTACACTCACGCACACAAACACAAGCAAAAATACACACACGTACGTGCACGCACACGAACACAAAGATACACACACGCAAGTACGCGCTAGCATACAAACACAAAGTTTACACACATACATACACACGTACGCACACACACACACACACACACGCACTAATAATTTTGGCAGCTTAATCAGTCTCTCTTTTAAAGAAATCCTGTTAGCCCTGAGAAGGGCTGTTGTTTTAAAACTCCAAATGCACCTGTCAGTAATGACATCTTACAGGCCGAGCTCCCTTCCAAATCTCCTGCTCCAGTCTTGCTGTTGTTTTAAAACTCCAAATGCACCTGTCAGTAATAATATCTTACAGGCCGAGCTCCCTTCCAAATCTCCTACTCCAGTCTTGCTCCCAACTGACAGTTGTTGTTGGGAGTGTGGTTGCCGCTTGAGTGCCCTCATCGTCCCAATTCTCACTTTGAGGGACCCTGAAGGCTCTTTCCCTCACGATTCTACGTCTTGCCTGTGGATACAATTATGGCCTCCTTAATTGCTGGGGAAGCTGAGGCTCCCATTCTCTTCTCTGCCTTTCCAATTCCTCGTCCCAATTTTCGATTTGAGGGACTACAGGTCTTGGTGGTGGTGGTAGTGGCTGTGGTGCTTGTCGCTGGGGTGGTATCCTCACCATGGGCTTGACTTCACCCGTTTGCCTCAGGATGAGGTGAGGCAAAATTGTTTTCTTCTCCTTTTCTTTCTTCTTTTTCTCCTCCTCTTCAATTGTGGCTTCCACTGCAATATCCTCCATGGCTAACTCATCCAGCAGACGCCGGGCATATTTCACATGCATCTAGAGTTCTAAAAGTTTGGCAATCATACTAATTTTCTTTAATCTTGATGCGTCAACGATGGGTAGCTAGACTGACGAACGCTCAGCTATATATATATATATATATATATATATATATATATATATATATATATATATATATATATATATATATATATCCATGTAGCACGGACGTGAAGGAAAACACCCTTTACACAAAAACTAACAATACGCACACCAGCACCAAAAAATGGAACGTGCAGACCTAAAAGAAACACTCACATTCACGTTTTATGTACAAGCACACATTATTATCATCCAGACACATAAAACCATACAACAAACACACATAAAAAACTATCATACAAGCCAGGGAAACGAAGTGTTTTTGACAAACTTCTATCGTTTGACATTAAACAGTGAAACGAAGTGTTTATAGGCACATTTCTATTTTTACCTACAGACAAACACTTATACACAAATAGTTGTCAGTTTGACTATTATCTCTTTTCTAGAATTTTGAGGTAGCCCTGAAAAGGGCTGTTTTATTTGGGGTTGTGGCAGTCTCTTATCGTCTAAGATTGCGCCCCCGTCTGGCTGCAGGCTTTCCTATAGGAAAGGGCCTGGTTCTTCGGAAGGAGAAGGAAAACTCCTTGGTATCCACTCGACAGTCCACAAAACCTCTGTCTGGTTCCTGCTGTAGTTGCTGCTGCTGTTGCTGCTCTGCCTGCTGTTTCTGAAGTCTGTACTTCTCTGTCCATTCTTCTTGCTCCTTTTGTATTTCTTCTTTAAATACCTCTTCTATCAGGTCTTGTGCCACTATCAACATCCTGACATTTTCTGTCTCTTCAAGCTTTGGCATCAGGTTTACCTGACAGGATTCAAATGGACGTGTGATTCGTTCAGTTTTGCTAGTCTTGAAGACATCTTCATAGGTTGACACATTAACAATGGATGGTCAGAATGGAGACCCCCACACTTTATATATCTCAAGCGTTGACACGATAGAAAACATCCCTACAATTGTTTGGTAAGAACGTTATAGCTCATCTCATGGTGAGGGATAGAGAGACGTCAAAGAGCATACATAATGATAATTTAAAAAAACCCACCAACAAATAAAATAAAATAAACACATTTGTTTTTTAAATAACACATTTTTGACAAGGGTGACAACGTTGTGAAGTCAAGTTAAACTTCCACTAATGGAGGTCATTTGGCCATTAATATACACTACGTTTCCTAGCTTTAGACAAGAGATATCCATAACAGCCACAAAACCATATATCTACTTTTTAATCGTTTCTAGACGAGTCATGAGCAAACTTAGTCACTAAATGTTCTAAGGGATATCCAGGACTGCGTTGATGAAGAAAATACACTCAATATTGTGCACACACCATGGAATCTGTGCCCTGCAATTTCACACTATTGAATTGTGTCGTCTGGGCATTTCTTCGTCTGGGATGTCGTCTTCCAAAGGCAGTAATCCATACGATTCCAAATACTACATTCAGGCATCATGGGGAAACTAGACGGCCGTGTTGATTATATAAGCTTGATGATCTTTAGGTTGGCGATGAGGAAGTTCATCTTTAGCGCACACGAAAGGATTCCATAAGCGGTGTACGAACTATTTTTTAAAAGGTAATAACGTTCTCAGGTATCCATTTTGTTTTGTTTTTTCTTCTTTCACAGGTAACTATAAGTCATCAATTCAGTCCTGACTTTTCGCTTGAAAATCTATATCAAGTAATCGTCTCTTCGCTTCGTCTCCATGCTCTGTGCTAAGAGATATTCGATACGATGGATCTCTAGAGCAGTCAATGGAGTGGAGGAATTATCACGCAAGTCTTTATACAAATGATGCAACACGGCTTGTTCTGAGAGGAGACCCCAAGCGTCACCCAGATACTCGCCCATTTTTTCTTCTAGGTTCATCATCAGACATTTATCCTATTTAATTTGACTGGGATGATCGTTTTACACTCATAGCAATCTTTCTTGTTCAACCCTGTAATTGTTTCTGCTAGGTGTTTGGCAAAACAGGAGACTAAATGTTGTTCTTGTCCTGTCCATCTGGACATCACCATACCGTCTTCGTCTTTGTCTTTTATGGTGGGTGTTTCTGCTTCTAAGATACCATACCATTCCATTTCCAAAGATTCTTTACCATTCAATGAGGGATAGGAGTCTTCCATAACTTCTAACGACTTCTCTCAAACTGTTGATTTCTAGTGTGTTGTCGAATTCGGCATATAAGATGACTAACATCGTCTCGGTTAGAGCTTCTGCAAACTGAAGTTCCACACGCAATTGATCAGATTTTATAGTGTGGAAATGTCCCTCGTCGCTACCTAGGTCTAGAGTGTAATCAAAGGTGTAACAAGATAACCGGGTGGGATATTTCGGATTAACAACAGAACACGTTTTGACGACACATATATATGGTTTAATGTGGTGATTGATATGAGCAGTGGATTATGAAGATGTGTGCGTATTTATAATCCTAATATTGGATCTATTTAACATAAAAAACGCACAGTTTCAAAGATGGAAAAAATATACAAAGAAATTAGTTCAGTAACCCTAAAACACGGGATAAATGATTTCACAAATGATTCAATAATGGAAAGATGAATATAGTTCACTCAAATAGTAAACGATGTAAGTCTTTACACATAGTAAAAAATGTATTCGCTCAGGTAGCGAAATTATGTCACTAAACACAAGGACGGATATACAATCTATCCTTCCAGTCCTGAATAATACACTGGGTCTTACTAACCCAAAATTAGCATACAGCTAAAAATACATGTGTGGAGATACACTCCGTCACCTGTGCACCATATCCCCTCCACAGCTCCTCCGAATCAATTTCACAACTGATATAGACTCCGGACCCTCGGAATACTATGATCACTTGAACATTAGACCCTCCGGACACTTGAAATATTAGACCCTCCGGACCCCCTGGTCCTTTGACGGCTCTACAGCTGGGTCACCTTAGTCACTCTGGACACTCTGGACGCTAGACATTAGACGTTTCTACCCTCTGACAACACCGGACACCCCGGATATTCCTACTCTCAGACAACACCGGACACCCCGGATATTCCTACCATCAATAAACAGCTGAAAATATACCCGATACAGTGTACTAAACTTGATACAGACATAACGTAAGGACGTTATACATGGTAAGTTATAAAAATTATATTATTATGGCAATTACAAAAACAGGTTCAATGCATAGATCCGACCTGTCAATCAAATCCACCGATATTGACCAATCGGATAAGAACGTCCGCTGCTACGGTAACATCCGCCATGTTTTACCCACAAACAAACGTGTGGTGAGAATACAGCTGCATTACAGACTTTCGTGATTTTTGGGATATATTGGCAAAATGGTGCTTCGATGTGCATGGGGAACATGCAATGCAGATGAGAGATATCCGGAAAGGTTGGAAGGAGGCCGTTTTATTCGTTTTCCAACTCCGAAACGTGATTTGGAAAAGGTGAAACGATGGATCAAAGCGTGTGGTCGACCGCACGAACAGCTTAATATCACCAGAGTAAACCAACACAAGGCCGTTTGCTCAAAGGTAATTCAGTTTAGATTTCACTATAGTAAATAAGTATATGTAGTATTCTAGAAAGTAATGTTAAATAGAAAAAATATCTAATACACATTTCGTAAAGCTGGTTTATGTAATTGTTGTTATCATGGGTTAACTACATTTTTTCAGTACGTCATATGCTATTCATGGCGGGCAGGTTTATCACGTGGAAGAAAACCCCGGGAAGAACCGGATACTCACGGGAAGCTACTAAAAAGCTTTTTTACATACCCACATTGGCCAAGCCCAAAATCGAAACCAATGTGGACGTATGTGAGATGGCAGTAACCAGTAAAGGTGATAGTCTTTGACCACTCGGGCATCCATGTCACCCTGTAATACTAGTGCTTTAATTATAAGTATACATTTATCCCAAACCAGCCCTCTTGATATTTTTATCTTGTATTGAAGGAATTAACAACAGATTAATACCATGGGTTATTGTCAGAGCATGTATAATGGAGCATATATTTATGTTATGACTAGGTTATAAATAAGAATAAAAATTCTTTATTTCAGACTACATTGTCCATACATCTAAATTAAAATAAAGATATAAAATGTTTCTTTGCTGATATTAATATAAAATGTCAAATCTGATTTGCTTTTTTGATTAATGCATTGTTTTGTAAATATACATATTTTTCAGCACTTTGTTGGAGGAAATGGACCAAATGAGAATTACCCAGACCCCATTCAAGCTGATGGTTCACGTACTATGCCAGCAAGAAAACTTCCAGAGAAGAGAGCTTCTTCACAACAAAATGAAACCAGTCAACATAAACGCAAATGCCTGCATTTGGAAGAAAACATGACCACGTAAGTGCCAAGTAACTCACAGAATATGTCTAGCTTTATTAATCTTTTACATATGAAATTTAACAAGTTTAATTTCAGAATAAATTCAGACATTAATCGTAAAGTAAATATGCAAAGCTAGCAAGTTAATGAACTGATACTCTTTGAAAAGTGTTTCAATTATATTGCTTATACTTCACAATCAATTAAAAAATACATACTTACCCCTGGTACATATATATATATATATATATATATATATATATATATATATATATATATATATATATATATAGCAGCAGAGGGGGCGAATCCTACAAAGGTCTAGAGACCACCAAATGATAAAATAAGCCTTAAAAAAAAAGCTAATCCTACAACAAAACGAGACTTCCAAATGCTAAAATAAGCCTTCAGAAAGGGGGGGGGGGATTCTACAACAGCAACGAGACAAAAAAACGCGACCCCCCCCCCCCCAACTTGTTGTCGCCGCCCGGGGCTGCGAAATTGAAAATTCCAAGGAAACATTTCCAAAAACTCTTCGAGTTTCTCACGTTAGCGGAATTAAATCATTGACAAATAAATAATGGCAAATATTGGAGAATCATTTACTACCAGACTAGCTCGAGAACGACTCAAAGCAATCAAGAATTTTCTTCCTGTCCGTGATAGTGTTAGACAAAAATTACAAGCAAGACAACAAGCAAAGGAAGTTTTTGTAGAATCCGCGGAGGAATTGTTTAAACCCGTGACTGCATCTACTAAGGCAGTTGCAACTGCAATTGTAGGAAAACCTGATCCTGCCGATGCTGATAAGCCACAACTAAGTTTGCTTCAGGCCATAGAAGGACTTAAGAAAGAACAAACTAAGGCTGTTAGGGGATTTAATTGGAAGACTGATCTTCTTGATAGTGTTGTTGCTGGGATAAAAGCGATACCAATTAATACTCCCGAAGAAGTGGAAGCATTTGGAAAAAGAGCTGCTGCTTATTATCATGAAAAGGAAACAGCCTTAAAAGATCCCGAACAGGAGGTGACTAAACAAAAATTTCTTGATGGCTTATATAAAATAAATAGAAATATGGAGCGATTGGACACAAAAAGTGAAATTTATAAGACCTATATGAGGGGAGCCATAGCTCATGATGCTAAAGTTAAAGAGATTAAATTAGACCGGGGGAAGAAAAAATTTACACCAAGAAAAACTCCAAAATTTAGCCCTCGACCGGCGATTGGTTATAAAGTGGAAGAACCTCAACCGATCCAGTTGCCGAATTTTTAACGCCCCAAGAAGAAGAAGAGGATTTTCAATCTCCTTTTACTTCTCCGCAACCCTATACGTCAACGACACGGGAAGAACTAGAAGAGCGACAAAACAAATTAATTGATAAAGAAATGGAATTGAATGAGAAAATAAAAGAATTAAAAAAGGGGGATAAGAGAAAAAAAGATGTTAAATCTAATTTAGCACAAGCAAAGAAAGATAGAGAAATTGTAATTAATGAAATTAATGAAATAGAAAAACAACTAGAGAAATTCGGAAGTGGATACACCGGTCACGGTCATAATATCTGTCCTGATAGCATCGTCAATGACGTATCACGGTTGGAAGTTCTCATCGGAGGAAGACGTGCCGGAAACAACTCTCCGGAAATTATAAATGAAGCCGCAAATATCTGTCAGAGACTATTTCAGCGTGGCATCATGGATATCGGCATCTACCGGGGACTCATTGATGAACTCGCGGATGGTTACTACAGCGACTAGCAAATTTAGTTAGAGAAACAATAATTAAATAAAATGATCGTGCACAATTCTCAACCTAGACACGCTAGCGTGTTACCAGTCCGCGTAGTGAACTCGCGATTACCAGTCTACAGAGCAACCTACGGAGATGGTCTCGGTGATACAGTTACTGGTTTGTTTTCAAGAATAGCCCCTAAGGTGTTACCGATTGCAAAACAATTGTCGATGAAAGCTATTGATGTTGTCAAGGATAAAGCCCTTGGATCTGTTGGTGATCTCGCCGGGAAGGCATTCGCGTCAATCAAGGATAGACTGTTACGGTTAACTCGTAGATCAAAAAAACCGCCACCGGTGAAACTGGCCAGTACTGAACTTATGCCCGCGGACGTCAGTAAAGTAATAAATCAGGCTGCCAATCAAAAACTTGCAGAGCTTGTAACCCAAACACCCGAACAAATAAATACAAGCCTGATATCAGGAAGCGGATTTCGTTTTAGAAGACAATAATTTTATATAAAATGTTTAAACCTATATCTGATCCAGCGTTCGACATGGATGCACCAACACTAAAAGATGAGTCCGTGCGCGATTATCAGTATTATTCTTATGAGGCAACAGTACCTAATCAACGCGGACGAATTGAATTACGAGTCCAGGATACAAGTAGATATTTTCTGCCCGCTGAAGCATTTCTTGAAGTCACGGGTGAACTTGTAACAGATGTTGCCGCTAATACAGCATACGAAGCTAATGTTCGAGTTGGTTTTGTTAACAACGGTATCATGGCGCTGTTCAAAAGTGCTTCATACAGCATTGACGGAAGAGAAATTGAAATAATTCAGGATAATGTTGACGTTGCTACAACAATCCTGGGATTAGCGAGATACTCAGATGATTACACTAGATCAGCTGGTCCGACTATGATGTTCGCTAAGGATAATTCTGATCATCCTGAACACAGATCTACTATTCAAGTACAAACAGCACAAGGCACTGCTACAGACCCGCAACCGGCTGGATTTGCGGCCAGACCAGGTGCTGCATTTCCAATATTAAGGCCTAGTCCAGATTACAATTTAGGTTTTGCTACGCGTAAATTAATGTTATCAGGTGACCGTAGGAGATTTTCATGCGCAATTCCACTGTCTCACATCTTTGGATTTTGCAGACATGTCAGAAAGGTTATTTTTGGAGCCAATCATACAGTTGTACTTAACCGAAAAAGTGATGACGTTGACGCCATCTGGCGAGAAGACGGTGTTGCTGGCGGTAAAGTAATATTATTCAAGCTTGCTTTGTGGATGCCAGTGATGTCCCCATCGATCACTGAAGAGCAACGATTACTCTCTTTCATGGACACAGGCGGTAAATCACTGATATCGTGGTTAACAACATCAACAGATTCCATTCAAGGTGCCGGTCTCGGGCAGTTTACGTGGCACATAGCATCACAACAGGGAATATCAGCGCCGCGACATATTTTTGTTGCACTCCAGCAAAATGCGAGGTTGACTTCCCAACTACAGAGTCATATGATATTTGACAAACTTAATGTCTCTGAGGTTTCGCTGCGAATAAACGGGCATCAGGAACCATCCGAGGATATACTGATAGATTATACAAACAATCAGGTCGCGCGTGCGTATCATCGTTTGATGACATTTATGGGACGTGATCAAAATATTGATACCGGGTTGCAGATATCACAACTGGATTTTACAACGCTGTATCCGATTTATTACTTTTCGCTGGAACATTTGGATCTAACAAAACAATCTGTCGTTGATATACACTTCAAAGCTCGTGTAGGTGAGTTTCCCGCCGGCCCGCCTGCTGGTTTTAGAGCTGTCGCGGTTATACTCTCCGATAAAGCAATGCTGCTTGAAGGTGTTGGCGGACGAATGAGAGTTATTGACGCTCCCGTAGAAAACATGTAACAATTAGATTAGTTTCTGAAATATAATGTCATACAGTCACGTTAACGTCACCTTGACTTCCGGTCAGACAAAGAAATTGCAATCGAAGAACGCAAGCACGTGCGGGACATCAATAACACTAAAACGAGATCAACTTGTTGGTGGTCCAGACAAGCTGTCGTTGACTAATACTCAGATTAAACATTTTAATAAGGCACTAACAGCAAAAACCGGTGTCCGACTTAATTTCTCTGCTGCAGCTATCAAGGACATGACTAAAACCGGTGGAATATTTCCTCTTCTCGCAGCAATACCGGCGTTGATTGCCGCGGCAGCACCAGCCGTAGCAAAGGCAGCAGCACTTGGTGCAGTTGGAACCGCAGCTGGAATGGCACTAAAGAAAGCAACCGGACACGGGTACAAAAAAAAGGGGAGATCCGCGAGCGGATCAGGGCTAAGACTACCGGGAACTCCCGCATCCTGGTATCCAAAAAATCTCTAACACTGAAACACAAAGTGTCCCCGATGTTGAAGCTTCCAGCTTCTAATTTTGATTTACTCGATGCTGTTAAAAAATTGCGTATAAAACATTTCAGAGGTGTATTCATGCGAGATCAATTACCGCAACAACCGAATAATCCAGAAACTGGCATTATCAATCTCGACAACAAAGATGGTCCGGGAACTCACTGGGTTGCTTACGCGATCGATCCACGCGGAATTATTTATTTCGATTCGTACGGTTTAGCACCGCCAGTTGAGTTTCTCAAGTATGTCCGCGGAGTGCCTCGCACTCTCAACAGCAGATTTTTTAATGTTCCAGTGTGGCAGTCGACGCTACCAACACAAACATTAGTTGATCCGCCCATTTGTGGGAACGAGGTTTTAAATGTTCTTGATGCAATCTCAAGAAATCCAGCAACTCCTCCGCATCGAGTAGTGCATGAATATACCGCATCGAGAAATGCTTAGCATTTTCATGCTCGCATTTAAAAAACAGCAATAAGAATAATGGTGGATATTTACGGAAGACCTTTCACAAGAAAAGTCAAACCTGGCACGGATGTTGATCTCTCAAAATATGCGACCCGAGATGAAGTCGATAATCTTTTGAATATAGCTGGAGTTGACCCAGATGAAGTTGCTATTTTCCAAGACAGGCAAGGAAAACTAAGAACGAGCAACATTAAGTGGAATGATATAATTCGCAGAGTTCTTGGAGCTACCAAGGATAACTTCGTTGCATTTAGTGATGGCGGCCGGATCAAGGACTCGAACATATCAATCGCAAGCATCAAAGACAGTATTGATAAAGGTGTTGATAAATGTGTGAAAAAAGCCGGTGACACGATGACAGGCGAACTCAGCATGAATGGAAACAAAATAACCGTACTCAGAGATCCAGCCTCGAACGACGATGCAGCAAACAAACAGTATGTGGACACAGCCGACAGCGTCATAGATACCAAATTATCCACGTTACGAGCTGAGTATGATGTTCATGTGACCCAGTTTGGAAGACTTCGCAGAAACGTTCTTAACACCGTAGATGAGTTCTTCGGGAAACCTAATGCCGTCAGTATGAAACTCACCGAAATTAAGGAAACATTAGATAACGTAGTAAATGGAATTCCGCAGATAATGGAAAAATTTAATTTAATTAAAATTCCTGCCGGAGTAACCCCAAAAAACCTTGTGTGTACGATAAAATCAGGAAGGGAAACATGGTCACAACAAAACAAGACTATTACACATACTGCAGATGTTACTGGAATATACAGACTGACAGTACTCTCTGCTGTAGAATTTAAGATATCTACCAGACATGATTTAACTAGCAAGTTTTCCCGAGTTGCGTCTGTGGTGATAAACAAAAGAACCGAAGAAACTTTTACGCTGGAAGCCGAAAATCCGGAAGGATTAGCCACAGTCAATTACTGGTATTGTCTGGAATTTGTCGCCGAAACACCTTAATTGGTCACCGGGTAAAGTAATAATGGAAGCATCCGCGTATAGATACAATCAAGTCCGTGAGTGGCAATCTGAGTTAAAAACTGTCATCGAAGTAACCAGTCAAAAAGTAAAAAAATACCGCAGACGCATAACAGTGTTAGACATTATGGTTTATTCAGTATCTGCCGTTGTTGCATCCGCGGGAGTAATACTATCAGCGGTCACTCCGGTAACTGCAGCAGTCGCCGCCACGATCTGTGTTTCCGCGGCCACAACAACAGCTGGAGTTTTCGGCATCATAGCAAAAAAAATATCCTCGTGTGCTAACACAAAATTACACGATTACACGACAAAATTAAATACAGCCACGACCGCATATCAGAAATTATCATCGCTGATATCATCATCGTTAGACGTGCAAAGTAGCGACGCCGCGTCGATATCAGATTCTGAATTCAAACTAATGTCAGATGCGTACAATGACTATTTGAAAACTAAACAAATAAATAATGTCAATAGAACTGCTTCAACAAATAGTCACAAACACAACACCGGTAAGGACCACAATGATCTCAGTGTCCTCGACGACACCAGAATTCAGCATTAATTTTCGAACTCCAATTCGTGCGAGTGAAATCGCATTAGCAAAGCTCAGTGCGTATCACAGCTGGCCTAATGTCAGAGCGGCATCATTTGGTGATCTGCAGCCGAATAATTCGTTCGTGTTTTCGTGGAAAACCAAAGCCGACTCTGACGAATTCGACTGGGATACAATTACGCTACCCACTGGGAGTTATCAGATCGAAGAAATCAATAATGAGATACAACACCAAATAAAACGAATCACCGGCAAGGAAGCCAAAATATCTATAACAGCTCATGAACCAACGCTGTCTGCGGTCATTGAAATCTCAACACCGGGATACGCCGTGGATATTTACAACAGCTCAATTCGGACCGTATTAGGATGGCCACGATCCCGACCCGAGGTCGAACCGGGTCCACCAAAACCTAAAAAATCGGATTTTATGACCGATAAGCAAGACCCACACGACCTCGTCGGGGATTATTTATTATTTTCAGATCAATTACAATCAGGAGAAGCCTGGTTTTCAACATCACCTAGAATTCCCGTAGATATAATAGGGGCAGCTTTCACGGGCGGGAAATACCATCCTTACCTTCCAGAAGATATAGAAGCTCATTTTTTTAATCCGATCAAACAAGCACATAAACAACAGCTAGAACTGTTGCGAGTATATTTTCAAGATTATATTTCTGATTTAACAAGTTCGCGCGATAAAATTATCACGACCACAGAAAAACTAAACAAACTCGCATCCTCGATGGAAATCATAAATCTAAAAATAATTCAGTATCTACTGAATCTCAAGGGCGATTACGGAAACGAAAAAAGATCCAAGTTCGCATCCCAATTTGGTATTCCCGTGGAGAAGATTTCAGAATTTACACTTCCTGGATATAACGCGCACACGCTGAGAAAATCAGTCCAGGATCTTGTCGCGGAATCTTTCGAAGATATTTCTGCCACGTACGCGCGAACACTACCACAACCTGTTATTCTCAAGCACGACAACAGTACAGCATCCGATGGCAGACACATCTCACCGGGGATCGTAAATATCACAGATGTTATTGCGGTCAATCTTGTATGTGACGTCATCGATGGCAGTTACAGCGCTAGCGCTGACACAACGACGGCCCAACAGGGGTTTATCATATATACGTTCACACCAAAAGACCCCCCTGGTTTTCTGATTGTGCAAGAACCAATCAATCCGGTCTATCTGCGGTGTCATACCGTGTGGTTGTCAACGATAAATTTCAAACTCACCGACCAGAGGGGAAATTTGTTGGACCTGCGTGGCGAGACTGTCTCCGTGAACTTACTGGTAAAATCCTAAAATGCTCTCCCCGGTGGTTCGGCATAAGTTATCGTTGGAAACTCAAAGAGTCTCTCAGGAAATGCAAAGCATTTCTCATCGAAGAGTTTCTCGTGCTAGCGCGCATTTAAAAAAAACGGTTGTATATAATGTATCAATGTGAATACATTCACGCACGAGTTCATATTCATGATAAGCAAATTCTTTACGAGGCAATAAAAACCGCATTTGGAAACTCAAAGAGTTTCTCGGGACAGTATTTCCCCGTTAAAATAATCGTTGACGTGTATGGCGACGAAGACTTCTTGTTAACTCCGTCACAATTGACTTTGTTACAGCAAAATCATATGATCATAGTTTGGTGTCAACGAGAACAGATTATGAACTATTCTCATTGTTGTATTGATGCTGAAGCGCTCGAGCAAATCCTGAAAATGTAAAACATTTCCAAAATCTGAAAACGCCCCTGGAACCGTTAACGGTTCCCAGAAACTCCTTGAGTTTCCAAAGGCAAAAAAAAATAATACACTTTTTTTTTACCCGGAATTCATTCCCCGATGTGCTTTACATTTGCGGAATATAATTCCCTGGTGTGAGTCACACGCGGAGGTATTTATACTTGGGCGTCACAAATACTAGTATTCGTAGGCATTTCCCCGTCTAGATTCTTTATATACCCTTTTAACAGTCTCACCCTGGTGTTAATTAATTTTCGAGTCTCATACTCGGATGACAATCCAAGCCTGATCTTTTCAACTGCATGGCACAGTGGAATAAATTCAGATACCTGATTTTCAGTTATCGACGCAAGTGATTTGTAAACGTGATTCTGTATATTTTTAATGAACCTATAACACGCAGGGAGATTGTTCTTCCCCAACCGTGATAGCTCATTCAGGGATTCAAAATCTGACATAATTGTTTCAGTGTCTAGTAAAATATTAAAACCCCGCTGTTGTAATTCTTTAATTTCAACAAGTATGGTATTTATGTTTTCGTGATTCATATTATTATATATTTTCATATTTTTAAATGCATGAGAAGTCCCTTGGACTTCCAGAGAAATGCTTTACTGAGCGATGCTAGCACGAGAAACTCTTTGAGTTTTCAACGATAACAAAAACACACACGTAGATAAGCGGTTATCACTGGAAACACTTTGTGTTTCTACCCGGTACTCTTCCGGTTACTGTTCTTTGTTAGGATTTTTTTTTGTGATTGCATTTACAGGTCTTATATTATATCGTTGTTTGTGTCAATGATATAACAGAATGAAATCTTCTGTTTGAGCTTCTTGGAAAATGCTGTTTTGTAGATCCCATCTGCGACACGCTGTACAACAGGTGAACAAATACCGAAATACCTACCGGCGGCGCTCATTGATTGAAATATTATTTCTTCACCTGTAATTGCGTTTATAGATTTAATAGCTCTTCTTGCAACTGTTTTACAACGCCCTGTGTTACCCAGTAGGCAGTTCTTGCTCTGAGTGACCATGCGAAGATTGTTTATGGAGTTATCAAGTATGTTACCGTTAATGTGATCAATGACAAACCCCTTAGGGATCACTCCAAAGAAACATTCGTAAATAAAACGATGATATAAATACTTCTTTCCGTACGCGGCAGTAAATCTTAAATAACCACCATTATCAACTCCACCAACTGGTCGTCTTCGCGTGCAGTGTCTCACTATGCCATCTCGGTTTGCCTCATAATTTGGAATAGTTGGATGTGGAACAAATTCTTGTTCGGGGACGAATTCTTGATTCATTATACTATAAGCAAATCATTTGTCTAATTCATAATTTGTCTGAAAACTTATTTATGTAATCACGCTCCGAGAGAGTGTTATCACAGTCTGGATTTTTTTTATCATAATACCGTTTTAGTTCTCGATAGCGTTTTCCACCACACGCTGAACATAATTGCGTTTTTCCTCGTACTCCAATGCCGCATCTGATACACGGTATCGGTCCTAGACTCCCACCGCGGACCTGTTGAGCATGTTGTCCACAGTATTCGCCTCTGCAACGTCTGCTACACGGCGCTGATGAATTTAGTTTAATCCACTTGCATTGGTTCATTATATATAATATTTTTGTCTATTTAAATACTTGTCTTAATTATAATATGGAGGAATTTGAAAGACTATCCAGAATAAAACCCGTATCAGGTTCTCGATTCGATCTTGACCGGTTAACCGCTGATCCACGACGAAGAGAGTTAGCAACGGTAATTGGTGTTATCAAGAACGCCAAAGAAGAGTTTCGTCGTGATGGTGCCGCACACACGTGGTCTTCGTATAAAATTATCCGCGAAACTCGAAGAGTTTCCCGTGAAAACTCCTTGAGTTTCATCATTGATGGTACCATCAACGATACAATCGCGCGTAATATAATTGAGTATCTCGACACGAGAAGATATTTCGTGCAGATAAAATTTATTGTTGGAGTCGACGACGAGGGAACCCGAAAGTGGATTATCAGAGACAAACTAGACCCTGTTCTTGATCCGCGCGGAAAAACCATTTTGTTGAGCAAAGACTCAAACCCGGGAGTACTTGTTGGGATTGATAAACCGTATTATGCCAGAGCGTATCCTGTGACCGCGGTCGTTTATGGAATTTATCCGATAAAGAAACCAAGTGTCGATAAACTCGCCCCGATGAGGGTGTCGCCGTTGACAGAGTCAAGGATGAATTGTGTAGCTGAGCGAGTAATGGAACATTTTAAAAATGCACCACGTGGAAATGGTCTAACCGAGATCAGAAAAAATAAAATAACAGAATGGGCTAAACGAGTAGCGGATACAGGAGCGTCAATAAATGATGTTGCCGCGTTGGAACGCTCGCTGAGATTTCCTATAACGGTTTCATCGTTAACCGGTACGGTATTGTACGAGTCAAAATATAATCGCAATGGAGCTTCAATAAATATTATCGATCATAACAGTCACGCTTGGACTGACCAGGTTAGAATATTTCCGCGAGACCGTGTTGTGAAGTATTACTCGGGAAATATGTTTGATTGTATTCATCGGATAAGTAAAACCGATCCAGTGTCGGTGTGGTTATTCTCGAGCGAAGATGGAGAATATAATCAGTTTGTGAGACCCGACGGGGAAATATACAGAACGGCGGCGTTACAGCACGAAATGAAAAAACTCGCAGAAAAATATCATGCGACGGACACTGATACGTTACTGCGACACTGTTTTACTGTCCCGGGTGTTGCCGCGCATGTAGCCCGGGAACGAAATTCATGGAGACCAACTCCGAAAAGTTTCCTTGGGGATATCCAACAGAGCTGTGTCGAATACGGACACGGCGGTTTGTGGAATACTCGGTATGATTACCGCGATATGATATCCGTGGACATGACGGCGTGTTATCCAGGAAGTTTCCTTGGGCGTGGAGAATGCAGCGAATATTTTAAACGGTTTGGCCACGTTACAAACTCGATGACAAGAGTTGCTGTAAACGGACCATTGCCTGATTTTGACTTGACCGGATTTGCTTGTGTGTCGTCGTTTAAATTCGCTAAGGATTTACATCCTGTGTGTTATGTTTGGTTTGGCAGACATTTCGTTGAACAGCGATGGGCACCGATAGTGTTATTGCGATACATGCTTGACAGTCGAATATTGTTGTCGCTGACGGTCAGCGAAGCGATTATATGTTATTGTCGTCAAACCGAAGTTTGGTTGCCAACTCCGGTTACGTCACAAGAAGTCATCGAAGATTGGTCACGAGAATATCCAGAAGCTTCTATCGACGATACTATCAAAAATGATGCAAGCACAGCAAAAGATCTAGGACGAAAAATAATAGGAAAATTCACTCAAGGTGGAGCGTATGATCATAAACAACATCACAGTCGATTAATCATGGACAAGACTGAATTGAATCTTATTGTCGCTGATGCAGCCACGAACAACATGTTCTGTAAACGCGAAGATGTGTTTCTGTCAAACGGGGAAAAACTAGGGACTGTTTTTAGTTATATCGACGGAGAATCATCTCAGTACACACATTTGAGATCTTCGATGCTCGCTTATGTATCCATAAATTTGTTGTCGATGATTAATAGATTCCCCGTTGACGCAGTAAGAGTTGCAACGGATTCATTTTATATTAATAAAAAACACTTAGCGGTGTTGAATAATGTTATATCGGATGATCCATCGTGGGGCTCGTGGAGAATAAAGAATGAAATGTTACACGGATATTGTGAATCAGCTGACGTTGAAATCGTGGATGAGTATCGCAGCGCAGAAATGTCTTCGACGTCGTTGTTGCCGCCGGTGCACGATCCTGTTACAAGACACAAAACAGTTTATCTGAACGGTCCCGGTGGTTCTGGTAAAACAACTCGA
Source organism: Sinohyriopsis cumingii (assembly GCA_028554795.2). Taxonomy (NCBI): domain Eukaryota; kingdom Metazoa; phylum Mollusca; class Bivalvia; order Unionida; family Unionidae; genus Sinohyriopsis; species Sinohyriopsis cumingii. The sequence continues at coordinate 38,028,254 of CM068831.1, read as the reverse complement.
GCGATTGAATTATTTCGCGGTTCTGACTTGGTCGTGCTGACTCCCACACACAGACTTGCCAGGGAGATGAGACAACGGGATGTTAACGCGTGCACGTATCACAGTTTTTTCAAATACAGCGGCGGCACGTGGACACCTGAACGAATGGGAACGAAATATATTCCCGAGAAAATCATCTGGGATGAGATAGACACTGTGCCGTTGGATACATTAAAACAGTTTCTGGATTGGTTGCTAAAGAAAAATACCGCAGTGGTGATGTGCGGCGATCATGGTCAACCACCGCCATTTACAGGTGAATCTCCACACGAGTGGCTGAAAACTTTTGTAGATTATTATGAGGAAATAACTAACGATGTTAGAGCACTCGATGAAACGCCGAAAGAGTTTAAGACACTGATCAGGCTACAAACCAATAAAGTCCAGTGTGAGATAATGCGTGAAATAATTCCAGAGACTTCGCTGAGCGACTTTTGGGAAACGTGGAAACCAAGTGATCTCATAGTGGCAAGTAGAAAGATAGTCAGGGACACACTTCAGCAGCGGTTATTTCAGTTACATCAGAAGAAATTTCCCATGTTGCCAGTGCCGTTGTGTTATAGACCAGCTGATACGCGATTGCAGAATATTGATGTTGATATTCCAGGGCGCCTGACTGCGTCGGGTCCGGAGAAACAGAATTTAGTATTAAATGATATTGTTATCGTTGATGTTGATGCTGTCGAACAGGCACTGAAAATGAGCAAATCCCCGTGGACGCTAGGATACGCTATGACCATCCACAGTTCGCAGGGACTAACTATTTCAGATACAACAGTTTGGATTGTTGATGATCGCATCGAGTGGTCAAATTTAGTTTATTTAGCCGTGTCAAGAGTAAGAAGGATAGCTCAGTTACAAAGAATTGTATTAGATGATGTTGTCAACGACAGCATCAACAGATCAATCGTTGATGATACAATAAGAAAGAAATTAGCCGGTTACAAACAGAGCGACAAAAAAAATGGTAGAGAGTTTGATCTCGACGAAACACTCATTATACAATTACAACAACAGCAGAATAATCACTGTGCGAGTTGTAATTGTTTATTGCTGTGGCAGTATTCGAAAAACGACCCAAGACAATTTACCGTAGATAGAATAGATAGCAGTCGTGGTCATACACGTGAAAATGTGATGTTGACCTGTCTTGAGTGTAACCGACGCAGAGGTGTTGCTGCAGTTATTTAAAATGATTGAATCACTTTAGTGCGGATCACTTTAGTGCGAATCACTTTAGTGATCGGGGTGGTAATTGTGTATCCGTGGGAATCACCTAAAGTTGCTCGCGTGTGAATCCACGCTGAGGAGCAGTTGAATCTAATCTGTAGATTGCGTTTCTCCCAGTTGATCTTGTTATGCTGGATATCTTATGTGTAGTAACACTCCATGTGGGATCGGTTGCTCTTTTTTTTCCTCCTTCTAGTTCGCCTGGTTCGTATAAATACCTAACGGTGACATTACCCAGCAGTGGGGACGCTAGCGTCACTGGCTGCGTTGAAACATGTCCACGTTCACCAACGCCGGGTATATATTTTTTTGTGATTGCATTTACAGGTCTCATGTTTGTTGTTCTGGTAATTTCATTATTCAGTGCGGCTATCACGTTTGGCAGTCTTGCAACCCATTCACGAGATCTCGTATCGTAAATGAATTCCCTCGCGTACTGGTATCCGAATAATCTCTCAGCGAGTGTTCTATTAAATCGCTCAACAATTGCCTGATCCCGATGAATTTCAGTATGCCCTCGTCGTATGGTAACGTTATGCTGCTTTGTCAGTGATGACACCGCGCCCTGAAATTCCTTGCCAGGATCAACTTGTAATAATCGTGGCCAGTTTAGAGGTCCTCGTTGATAAATTCGTTTAAACGCAGAGGCGACTTCGGACGCTGTTTTAGTCGCTAACGGTTCTGCTTCTTTGTATCTACTAGCAACATCAACTACTGTTAGCGCGTATTTGTATGTTTTTCTACGGACAGTATCATGAGGCAGGAATAGTATGTCAGCCTGATGAACTTCATTGGGCACACTAACATCAAAATGTGCAAAGTTGATTTGTCGAGGTGGTGGTAAGTAGATTTGCCATATTGCTTGTTTTGACAGCCATTTTTTGGCAACCTCGCGTGTTACTGATGCCGCGTTGGCGAGTTTATTAATTGCTGAGTTACCTCTCCAGTATCCGATTGGGGAATAATAAATCGCTTGCATTGGAAATGCTTCCATTGTTATTAATTATCCAGCGCCTAATGCTAATTTAGATTTCATCGCTGATCTTACTAACCAATTAGCGAGTGACTCCTTAAATGATTTATTTTTTATGGCGCTTAGTGCATGAATTAATTTCACATCCGCGATATGCCTGTCTTGTAGATCTTTACTTCGATAAGCAACATCATGTATGTGACACGCTGCGTCGATAGCGTTTATCGGATACTCTCCCGGTTTTGGTTTAGATTGTTCATCAAGTCTGATATCTAGTCGTGTCCCTGGACCGCAGTAATTGTATCCCGGAAGATGTTTTTCTCCGGGATATTTAGCCCAGGGAGTTCCGGGGAGCTTTCCAAGTTTGGCTGCAATGTCACCTCCGCTAAATTCTCGCTTTTTTTTTGAAATCTAAATTTTTTTGTGCCACATCGCGTACACGTACCAGAAAGTGCTTGTCTGTTATTTTTTGTTGTAATGGTTGTTATGTCGTTTGTAGGGGTTCGTGCCTTACACTTCACACAATATAGATCCATAATTATTATTCCTTATATACAAATGGAAATTACAGATTTTTCTGCGACGCGAAGAAAGGAGCCAATCAAGCATAATTCAGTGCTACCAAACTCTATCAGAATGATCATCATAGGACCGTCAGGATCGGGTAAAACGCAACTGCTGTTGAACATGATAATGAAGTGGATGAAGTGGGATAAGCTGTATTTGGTAGCACCATCTGTAGATGATCAGCGATGCTATAATGTTATAAAAGATTTTAATGAGAGTGCAAAAGCGCTGAGTGAAGACGGCGAGGAAGTAGTTGAATTTATCACTGATATCGAAGAAGCTCCGTCCGTGGAAGACCTTAACGGGGAAATAAATAACCTAGTAGTGTATGATGATGTGATGCTGGACAAGCAAAAAAATCCTGCAAGAATTTTTCCCGGGGTCGTCATAAAAACACCGATGTCATTTATATTACTCAGCGTTATACACAAATTCCTAAAGTAATTAGAGACAACTGTAATCTTCTTGCGGTGTTTAATGGAGTTGATGTTCACACGCTGAGAAACATTCATCAGACATGGTGTAGCGGTGATATGGACATAAATAAATTCAAAAATTTCTTTAGTCGCGCTCAAAGAACCCCGCATGGATTTGTAACAATAAATTTACACGACCCGAAAACACGATACCGTATCGGACTTGATACATTGTATGGTTAACGTGAGAAACTCGAAGAGAGCAGCCCCGGGCGGCGACAACAAGTTGGGGGGGGGGGTCGCGTTTTTTTGTCTCGTTGCTGTTGTAGAATCCCCCCCCCCCTTTCTGAAGGCTTATTTTAGCATTTGGAAGTCTCGTTTTGTTGTAGGATTAGCTTTTTTTTTAAGGCTTATTTTATCATTTGGTGGTCTCTAGACCTTTGTAGGATTCGCCCCCTCTGCTGCTTATATATATATATATATATATATATATATATATATATATATATATATGTGAAAACTACTTGTTGACTAACATCATTGTGCATAACTATTTATTTCTTACAGATTGAACAGTCCATATATGAATTGTGAGTCAGGGGTGTCTACACAGACTGAAAACCCATGTAAGTATTTTATTCTGAGGACTGCAGATGTGGAATTGCATAATCTCTGTAAAATTCAGATAACTTTTGTAACATTGAAGTCATAAATGGAATGTCTGGTTTAATTCTTTCCACATACATATCCTCCTGTGTGTAAACAATGAATTCACAAAATTCACAACCTGTAACCATAAGTTGGCCTTGAATCTGTGCATAGTAACTGTGTGTCTTCTTTAATGATACATGTTCATCCTTCTGTAAATAGAAATCTTGTATATCACTGCATGCCTTTTCAATGGTCATTTTTCTAGCAGAGAAGGGGCATTTAATTTCCACAATTCCACATACTCCATTGTCACACAGTTTCCCATCAGGCGAGGCACCCAAAAATGAAAAGTCATTATTAACCACAAAGCCACACTCATGGAAATGCCTAGACGGATACAATTCAAGATACTTTTCTTTAGCAGTTTTCTCATGTCTTTTACCGTATTCAAGAGCTTTGGCTTTCACGTCATGTTTTGAAAATAAACTGTTAATAAACTTTTCACTGGGTTTAGATTTCCTTGATATTACTTTTCCGAAATTAGATGATGTAAGTCTGTCTTTTCTCTCATGAAACCAGTGATCCGACAAGGCCTGATTTCTTGTCTGTACCTCAGTGTCACATGGATTTATGCACTTTGTGTTCTCATTGAGTGGTTTGAACTCATTTGGTAAACAGACTGGAGAAGCCCTTGTCACAGATGTGTTACCACAGTCCTGAGTTATTTGTGTAGTTTCCCTCAGGTACTTTGTCTGAAATGAAGAAAATAAATACTTTTCTTATTTTTTTCAGGGATATCAGCAATGGATATGTTAGCAGTTGCAGCTGAGAATCAGGATCTAAGGCTCAAATTGTCAAATAGTTCAAAAAACATACAAGAGCTTCAACCTGAAGTGTCATCAAAAGATAAAGAAATTCAACATCTGAAGAAAATAATTGCCAAGAAACAAACATTGAGTGTAGCAATTGAGAAATATAAAGAAAACACATTGAAAAATTTGTTTAAATACTATACAGGAATCACATACATAAGGTTTTTAGCTCTATTGGCCTTTCTAGCCCCTATAGTGTCCAGTCAAATATGGACCAGGACGAAGGGATACAAAAAGCCTTATCCAGGAAGATGGACTGTTTTTAACAATATGTAGGCTTAGGCATGGTTTTGGTTTAAAAGATTTGGCCACACGGTTTGGACTCTCTGCACAGTCAGCTAGTGTTGTGTTTAACACATGGCTCGATCTTATGTATTTAAAACTTGGCCAGCTTTCAGTTTGGCCACATAGAGATACTATAATAAAAAACATGCTATCTGAATATAGGAAAGATTTTCCCACTACCATTATTATTATAGATGGAACTGAAATTAAAACTCAAATTCCAAGTGCACTTTGCCTACAGAGCCAGTTATATAGTGATTATAAATCTGCAACAACTCTAAAGGGGTTGATAGGTTGTGATCCTTATGGTTGTATAATGTTTGTTTCAGAATTATTTACAGGATCAATTTCAGATAAATCTATCAAAGAACAATCTGGTTTTTTTGATATGCTTAAAACACTAAAATCAGTTGGTTATATTAAAGAAGGAGATGCCATAATGGTAGACAAAGGTTTTAACATTGCAAAAGAAATAAGTGAACTTGGTTTGAAAATAAACATTCCACCATTCGCATCGGCAAGTAGGCAAATGACAGCTTCTGAGACACTTTTGACTAACAAAATTGCCAAACAAAGGGTACATATAGAACGTCTCATATGTAAAGGTAAAACATACAAACTTTTATCACATTGTATTCCTACGTCTTTGTTTCAAAAGGCCAACAAAATATGGACAGTGTGTTGTCTTCTAACACTTTTTCAAGATGTTTTTGTTAAGGATGAACACTGAATATACTATGATTGGATAGTACCTGATACGATAATATTGACCCGATCTGCACGTCTCCTAGAGGTGTTGATACTTTAGGAATGTTTGGTGCAATTCTGCGCTCTAGGGGTGTTCCCTTCAGACTAGAGAGATGAGACATGTCCTTTTCATCCACTTTCGGTACTCTAAATGTAAAAAGAAATGTAATGAAATAATCGTGTTAAACAATGTTTTTTTTTTGTTTACTTCATCTATAATTTTTGCACATATTTTAAATGCACACCTTATTACTTATTCAATTTGATGACCTTATATTGTAGATTTACATGAATATTTTTCTATTACATATCAATTCAAGTATGTTGTATCAGCATGATGAATAAAAACAAATTATTAAAGCTATATTGTTTGTCATGTTCATTTTAATCTGGAAGTAATAAATAGTTAACTCTATGTTCCATCTACAACCAGATTTTAAACAAGTATTTCTGTTGGTAAATTATTTGTATTTTAAATTCATACTTTTTGTTTATATCTGTCTGGCAAACCACTGGCTTTCTTTTCCTACTCTCTGTTATTCTAGCAACCACAACATGGTTAAGTGGCACTGGTTTTATTTTCGATCCCCTTGGCACATGCCATTGCTGAGGTAAGCTTGTGCTGCTCAACTGGTCAGGAACATTGGTGAAGTTATGTAGTTTGAAACCCTGTAGGGACTTAATTAGCCCTACTACATGGGAGCAATGCCCACTGACCCTGCAACAATACATATATATTTATCAGATATCATACACGTTAATTAGTTAAAAGAATGCTATTGGTAATGTCACAAAACCAACACCAGCGCCATCTACCAGATAAATAATTTAGAATGCAGTGTCGTGATGTTTTTCTTATGCAAAGGGATTTCAAACCAATATTGATTTTGACAATTTTTATTGGTTGGGAGTGTCAAAGCATTGTGACATCTAACGAGGGGGCTGAGTTTTTATCACGGGGCCGGGGTACAAAATATTCCGCCCAAATTACGTGACGTCATGTATGGATAACTTTTGACTAAAATTATTGATCACTGTGGAAATTTACAAAGGTGGCCAGGTAATAAACTGGGTGAAGAGAAAAGGACCTTTGGTGAAATCAACAGCTAACATGATACTACGATTTTTATTATCAACAGCTGCAGCTTTCGTTGTGAGATTACAGCACGCTAACACCTTTAGGTTGACCTCATCCAAATATATCCATTTACATAATTTAACATTTGTTTTTGCCGAATGTTCTTCTCGAACAGTGTGTATATAATGACATTCTAAAAGAATATGGATGTATGAGGATCCAGATAAAGTGAATGCTCGCCATTTTAATGTATGTGCAATCAAATTGTAAAAAATAACACACATTAAATAGTCGGTACCGAACGCCTACATGACCTGCACGACTTATACTATAACAGTTGCCATTACTTCAGGGTATTAAACAGTTCAAACATTAAACATAGCTCATAAAAAATACAAAACATTAAATCTTACCCAGCTTTACATGAACAGTATGCATCTTCACACTTTTCCTCTGTAATTTCGATGTGCAGACGGTGCGGAGGCTGGTTCTTCTTCATAGATGGCCAGCATCTCGCTTCTACGCGAAATCTTATTTTCAAACTCCAAAACTTTGATTTCGTGTATATATCCTTGCGTAAAGTAGTTCAAACCCTTCTGCAACACTTTACTGGAAAGCTTCTCTTGATCAGGAAGGTATTTAAGTGAAATATTATCGGGAATACGCAAGAGAGAATCTGACATGGTGCCTGTATTCTGTGATGATTTCAGCCATTTTAATGGGAAGCTTGGGGTTCGCAGTAACAGTCTCTAAGGGGGCGGAGCTTCACTAGTCATTTAGGATCTATGCATAGTAACCTAACCCTGCTCGATAAGACAATAGTAAAGAATTCTTTATAAAAAAAATGTAACTTTACATTACCAACATAAATCCTGTACTACGTCGCAACAAGAATAAAAAATGCACGCATTATGGTATATAAAGAAAACTATAACAAACATGCGAAGGTAAATATGGTAATACACTAGTTACCACTTAAAACCCAAAAATTACCGACCCATACAGCTGGAATTGTGCGAATCCTTTTAGCAGGCCGCTTGCTGACAAAACCATTAGTATTGTAAAGGTCCTTTACATGTAGTAACGTTGTTGTTGTTGTTGTTGTTCTAGGGTTTAACGCCATTTTTCAGCACAAGATAGGCTATACATGGCGGCCAGTATAACTGGTGGAGGAAGAACCCTGGAAAACCCAGGGAAGAACCACCGACCCACGAGAAGCTACTGGCAGGCTTTCCCACGTACCCACGCTAGCCGAGCCTTGGACTCGAACCCACGCAGACAGAGGTGAGATGGCAGTGATCCGGAACGGTGAGTGCTTTAGACCACTCGGCATGTAGTAACGTATTTATACCTTTAGAATTTTCGTTATTCCTTATCGAAGGCACCTTGCACGTGTGGCATAGGACGAATCGTACTCACGATTTCGAAATACAATAGACCCTAATATAATCACCCTCGGGTATCGTTGTACAGCGAAAAGAAACGAAACCCGAGTACATGTATTTAACTAACAACATTTACACCATTCTGTGACAAAAGGACCACATAGCACAACCTCCTGCATAATCGTCATACGAAATGCCGTGGCTTCTGCTGGTCCCTAACTGTCCTGTGGCTTCGTACAGGGACAAGTACGATCTCAAGTAATTCTTCTCGGCAAACTTGAGTTGGAAGGGTCCGGTACACAAGGTCTTACCATCGCGACTGACTTCGATCTTGGACTCACTGTAGTGCTTAAACTGGAAACGATTGGCAGTGACGGCTTTGTTGAGGGCTTCGTTGCAGACGATACCAGTGATTAAACCTTTGGGTAATTGTCCTTGGAACAGATGATCTTCAGTCGTGGATTGGAGTCCAGCTGTAATGGTGAATGTTTTAACTTTAGGTAACACTTCCACGTGTCGTACGGAAGGCAGGCTTCTCGGAGGATGTTTTGTACTCGTTGGCATGTGCCAGAAAATAGAAATGGTACTGCTGAAATTCAGTCTCAGGCGGATATCCACTACTTTTCTTGCAACTATATGTTCAAATGCAAACGATCCATTAGTTCTAAACTACGTCATTGCAGGATTTTCTTTCGACGGTCGTTAAAGCCCACATTATGAGGATCGTCAGCTGATGTCAGGGCTGTGTCGTTAATCTTGTCATCGGCCGTCGTATCAGGTTTCCATATGACGCAAGCGTCCAGATGAGTGTTCTTGGATTCTTTTCCGTATCAAGAGATTTTCCAGGTACGCTCAATAATGGTGAGTATCCATGCTGCTGCTGACTAGTTTCTTATTCAAGTGCAAATCCACTTCGCTGAACAAGGAATGCATTAACAATTGTTGACGGCAGCTTCTCTATCATCGGCCCCCGGAGCAGTTTCGTCCGTTTTGATCACTTTGACTTCAGGTACAAGTAACTGTTATTCAGATCGATGTATTCTTCGGGCTGTCCTTTGATTTCGAATTCGATGGGAGCTGAGGTCGTCAAAGAGGAGATGGGATGAAATTCTATCCGTTGGGATTCTTGCCTCCTCATCATAGTGGGTGGCATGGCAAACAGATCCAATTCCGACTTGGAACAATCGCAAGACTGTCGGTGCATCATTTTTTCTTTCTGTTATTTAATAGTCAAAAACGTCTAAATCTCGGACGGTTTTTTTCTTGGTTCTCTAGCACTGTGTGTGTGAAGTCCTCTGGATGGGTGTCTTCATTGTCTCTTTCTGCCTTGTCTTCGCTGTGGTGTCAGGGAAGCTGGAATGCATTACTGGGCAGCGTCAAATGCATTTATAGAAGTTTCTCGTCGGCCCAGAATGTCTTTTCCAGTTTGAAGCAAGACTGTTTTGCTTGCTCTCAAGAAGGCTTCTTTGGGGTTTGTTTGTTGATGATGACATTTTGGAGAAACTCTTTGCCTTGCGTCAAGGCATGCAATCCTCGTGTCACTATCGGTTACAAGTCATTAGAGAATCGTTTTTGAAAATGGAGTTTCACCGTAACTTAACCTTTGGAGAATGGAATATATTGTTCCAGATCTCCTTTTATACCAATGTTGACACTGTCGAAATACGACTTACTGATGGGCAAATAGTGAGGATGTACAAATTCGCGGTAAACGTGATAGGTATAAATGGTCGTGGCAGAATCCGCTTTGAAAGGAATGACTCGCAGTAATGGTGCGGATGCGTGTCCCACCACGTTGTACTCCATAACATCAGAATACACAAAGATCAAATTTAATCCTTGGTTCAGTTCTACGGGGTAAGGAGAAAACTTCGGAAAATTCAAGTTGTTGGTGATGAGTGGTATGAGTGAACCCTTGACCCTCTTGAGGTCTCCACCCAAAATGTCAAACAATTCAGGACAAAATGCAATGAACAATGTTTTGGCATTCAAAAATCTCATAAGCAGGCGATGAGACACTCTTTGGTATTCGATGGTGACACATCGTTTCGTTTTGTCCACGGCTTTGCCAACAGCGCATTGAATTTGGAAGCGATCGTGTCCACCAGATGTTGACCGCTAAAATAATTTCCTGCATAAATTGTCAACATATAGATATACTGTTGAGTATCGGGGGACACTTGTCATTTCATAGAGGCGTCTAAAGTGTCGTTTTCGTTCAAGTATTTTTGTACTTGGTCGTTCAGAACTTCGACCTCAAAAGTGTTTTGATTTTCAGTGATATATTTGATTTGTGTAGAGTGAACCATTTCGACCAAAGCCACTTCCCAATGGGCTTCGTGATCCAATTGTATGGCCTGGGGTAATTTGGCCGTGAAACAGCACAAAGTATTGTGGGGAAACACATCCATGGAACATTCAGTTGGTAAAGGTAAGTAAAATTGGTTATTCATAATTCCAGAGTTCTGCTGTCTGAGGAGTCATTGGAGGTAAGAGTGTCTAAAAGAGGGTTATTGTTGTTGTTTTGGTCTGTTGGGAGAGTGAATGACATTGTTATCGTTAGAATATTTCAAGGAATGGGGATTAACTAACCGATGAAACTGCTCCGTAAAATGGTCCACAACTGTTTGTCTCCTTGTTGAAAACTCAGATTTGCAATGGTAGCAGCGATGACATAACACACCACAAAAATTTGGCAGAAAAAGACGATTTGCGTTTTAGGCACATGTTCTCCACACCACACCCACAGGGTTTGCTTTTTGTAGATCTTGCATAGAAGAACTCGGAAAATGAGTGGTCACTGTCATGGTTCAGGCTGCGTTGAAGTGTATGATGGTCACTTCTTTTTATAGTCAATGATTTGCGATGCGTCGATCCAAGAATCAAAACTGGGAGGATATCCTTTCCAACGTACTTTGACTTCTCTGACAAGTCGTTTTCCCACTTTACGTTTTTTTTTAATTGAGAATGTTTTCGATGTCATGCATTTCGTCTTCTTTTTTGGTCCCACGTTGTAACTCGGGTAAGTAAAACGTTCCTTTTAACACTTCCCCGTTCATGTCTTCCAATTTATAGATGCCAGGACGACGACCACGCACTCGTCCAGTGACAGGAAACAATTCGTTGGTCCATTTGGGTAAGTAACCTTTGTCGAAAGTGTGTTTGGTTTTGCCATTGCTCACCCAATCTTTAGTTGTCAACACTTCACCTTCTTGGAGATAGCCAGAGTCGGAGACGTACCAAATAGGCGCTCGAAGACGGTCACATCATTGTCGGGAGTCACTTTTTAGGGAGGGGGGCACATCCGATGTTCCGATGGCAAGATTGTTTGACTAGGTGCGGTAAGATGTCTATGTACTTGAAAGTGTGTTGATGCGTAAAAAAAATCCAAAAGTGCGTTCTTTCAAGGTGCGTTGAAAACGTTTCACGATGCTGTCTTTTGTTTCGGGATTCTTGGTGGTGAAAAAAGGAATGTCTCGTTTCTTTTGGAAATCTTGGTACAGAAATTCGATGCCTTTGTCAGTTTGCCATCAAAGAGGGTGACGACCACATTGTTTCAACAGCAGTTGTAGGGATCGCATTAACTCAGTGCTCGATTTGGAAGTCAATGGCACGAACCAGGCAAATTTGGAAAAGACGTCAGTGACACAAAACAAATATTTGTAGCCACGATTGTAGGTGGCCAAATGAGAGACATCGGCTAAATCGGCTTGCCATTGATGATCGATGCTCTCCACTCGGGCGCGATTTCTGGTAAAGTTTCGTCGAATAGGTTTGTGTAAGGTGTACGTGGCTTATTCATGTAATACTTGACAATACCGTTAAGATTTTTCCATTTCTCAAATCGCTGAGATCCATCGACGATTGCAATTTGTGTTGTAGCTGGGACATCTCAGTCAAATGAGGATTGGGAGGCAAATGCGGGGTCCGTTGTTCTTGCCAACGATGGAATTCTATCCATCGTTTGTAAGGCACTAAAGTCTCAGTTTTTGTCCTTCCATCAGATTCCAAAGGTCACTCTGAGATCGTTTAATCCGAGAGACTCCTTTAATCGTCTTGATCCTTTTTTATCTTTGACCTATCCCTTGTGAAGCATCAGCTCACAAGAGTCATATAATAAGTGGTCCCAATACTCCTTTGACAATGGGTCCTAACAACAGGTGCAAAAATCGTTCGCATTGTACCAAGATCTTTTTTCTTTTGACGGATGGATATTGTCTTTTGGACCATTTGGCGAAGAACGTGTCGATGCTTGTCTAAGCATTCATTCTGATGCTGAGACAAAGGTATCGTTCATTTCAAGACATTCAGGCAACGTCCGCACATGGTATCGACGACGTCTTTGGAGGCGGCTTGAATGCGTCGTTTTTGCATGGGTGGAGGGGTTTTGGACTGAACGTGCAACAGGCCCCACTGTTTGGCTAAACGAGGAGGAAGTCCTTTCCTTTTCTTTCCTTTGGGAGAACAAAAATGTTGGTTTCCTTAGCGGTGACATCTTTGTTTGTTCTCGAGCACACACAAAAAATACACTGACGTCGATGATTTGGCACACGTCCTTTATCTTATTTTTTAAAGTAGTCTTTTGGAGCAATTTGTAGGGTGTGTGACCTTTCTGTTTGATGACCTCTTTGACTATCTCATCATCGCCATGAATATAAAATCCTCCCCTTTTTTTGCTTCTTTTTTTCTTTGGACGATGCGGTCTTTTCTGGGGTAGATGTCGATGCTTGGCTAGACGAGACTGCCCTTTTCTTTTTCCTTTTCCTTTTTGGACGGAAGAACGACGTTGGTGGTGGTGTACACTTCTGGTGGGTGACATCTTTTTGCGTTCCGGAGTACAAAAACACTGATACCCATCCTTTGCTCGGGTCTTTTTTTATAGTGGTGGAATGCGTGCCAATGATTGTCGGTTCATCGTATTATCATCATGCCAGGCATCACTCAACGTTGAGGGTTTTCAACGGACTAAATCGGGTAGATTCTTGCTTGGATACATTAGGTGGCAGGTACTTTGTTATCAGCTACCTCATCATCTGTCACTGTAGCTAAAGAGGAGGAGTGTGTGACCGCTGAAGGAGAAGTTCCTGCAGACACGGGTTTCCATTTTTCATCAAATTAGAAAAGACACGTGTGAAATTGGGTTTGGCTGTCATCACCAGCAAAGGTGATGTCGAAGAACCTGAGTCTACTGGAGATGCGGTCACCGTTTCTGCAGGTCGTGCCTTGGATATAAGGTTGCGTCCTGGCCGCATTGCCTCTCTCGCGAATAAAAGCTGATTTCTGGGGTATTTTCTTGGGACTTTTCTTTTTCTGTATCTGTGCCCTAGTCTTGACACCAATGTAATTTTTCTTATGGGTACGTTTTGGTCGGGGAGTGTCTTTTTTCTTGGGGATAACTTTTGGAGCATTGGGATCCCATTTTAAGAGGGAGTGAATGATAACACCTCCTTGAGATCAGCTACTTCCAGGTTTCAAAATAATTTGCATCAAGGCTATTTTGTTTCTCTCAAAAAAAGAGATTCGTTTCATGAGGGATTTGAATGATGCCTTGAAGTAATTGAGACTGGCTTCTAAGACACGAGCACGTATTTGTGGATTTTTTTCGTGACTGGTGCAGTACAAGGCACGAATCAATTTGACGGGAAGATGAAGACTGAAATGACGTTATGTTGACGATCTTAAGACAGACCAAAAGATTTTTTTTAAGTCGATGGGGACGTGTACACGACAGGCCCTCCGTCTTGGCACCAGTGGTGAAACAGATGGCTACGAAGAGGCAAATAATCGGGGGTGGTGGGTTTTAAATCCACGAGTAAATAGGCGTGAGGGGTTTGAGTGTCATCGTCGTATGCATGAGTCAGCCAAGGAATTCCTAACTGTTTGGCTAACACTTGCCCTTGTGATTTGTCTCTAGGCTTTTTAAACAAGACCACGTAATAAGCATTGAGACTGATGGTCCGATGGGCTTTACTTCGTTGAAACAGGTTTTGGTTGATGTAAATGACACTGGCATTACGATGATGCCCTTTGCTCGTAAACCACAGTTTAATTTCTTCTTTGTGTTCTCCTAACATGTCATCGAAGATGACCAGATGAGTTTGAATGGAGTCTGACACGATCCTGTCCATTTCGCCAGGAATGCCTTCCACAAACACGATAATATCTCCTTGACTTTCTCGCAGAAGACTGTACGCCGATTTAGCACATGATGCGTTGAGTTGGATGATCGATCAAGTTATGTTTATGTTCAATCAAACGTTTTACAAATTAGGTTTTGCCAGAACAGCTCGGTCCAGCAGTTTATCTTAAAGGGATGGCGAAGATACAAGTTCTCCCAACTAGCACGATCTAATGTTTGTCGATGACTTTGAAAGTTGGGAAAGAGGGAGCAGAGACAGCAGAGGTAGCCATAGCGAAGGAGAGTGTCACGTTTGAAACGAAGACAGACAAGAAAAGAGTTTTTATTCTTTTCAGGACACGTTTATTTCAAAACGTTTAAAATTGAACACGAAAGACAAAAATACAAAAAGGCCAAATGGTTAAGTACATCGATAAAGTAGACGTCAAAACGATCAGAAGCAAATCTAGAAGTAGTCCTTGGCCGTGGCAAAGGATTAAGGCAGTTAGAGCTGATTACGTCCCGTTTCTGCTTTTTTTAAATATAAAAACAAACACCCAACGGTCCTTCTCAGGGCAACCCACTTCTTTCGAAAAGTGTTAGTATTAATTTTACCAAAATCAATTAAAACTCAAAATCGCTTTTTCCCCCACGATGTACGTGTGTGAATGCGTGAGTGTAGATCCATATTTTAAAAAAAAACCACAACCAAGAGACACTTACCTTTTCTGTCTGGTTTTTTCTGTTACAAATTTTACAATCCAATTCACAACAATACACTTTAAAAGTTCATAGACTTCTTCTGTGTCTAAGTTCACTCTCTTTGTTTTTTGAATTTCTTAACTTGCACTGATTTTTCCTCTTCTTCCTCACTTTCTACTTGTCTTGTTTTCTTCTCTTGCTTCTCTTTCTGCACATGTCTGGTTTCTTCCTTTTGAGGGGATAACTGTTCTTCCTGTTCCGAAGCCCTCTCTTCCTCTTGCTCCTTTTGTTTCTCAGGGCATTCTGAAGACCAATGTTCTTTCTCTTGACAATGATAACAGTTATCTCGACTTTTGTCTCGTCGGACACCTGTGTTATTTTTTTGACGGTGTGGACACTCTGCAGCCCAATGCCGTTTCTTCTTATAGATATAGCAAGTATCTAGACATGTATTTCGAAAGGAGGGAGAGTAGTCTGTCTGCTTGTCTGAAGAAAACTTTCGCATGATACATCGCAAAGCTCTGATCACACGTTCGATCTGTGTGGGCTCTTCCATTGTTCTGGTCGGTTTGAGAGGGAAATGAATGCAAGGAGGGAAGACACTAACCCTTTATATATACACTGGTCTGACATAGATATGAATGTACCCATGGCGTTTAAAATGCAGTCATTTGGCCTTTTTTGCAGTAAAGATGAAACGATCGCATCATTTCGTGGAGAAAAGAGAAGAAGTAAGAGGCAGAAACGTGATTTATCGCCTCGTACAGTAGCTGAAGTCTTGGCACAAATTCATGCAGTTTGAATATTCGATGAGTTATTTGGCTATGCTTGTGAGTCGAATGCCTAAAACGTTTGAAATGACAGAAATGTCCAAAGGCTATTTGCCGCACTTTTTCACGCCTCTGACTCATTCGACGTTTAGGAAGAAATGTTTAAGTATTGTCGTTCCGACGTGGACAGTTTATGGCGTTGCTGTGGAAAATTTCGAGAATTGTTCGTGGAACACGGAGGGATTGATCCTTTGAAAGAAGCCTGCACCATTGCCAAAGCGTGTTCCTTAGTGTCCTGTCAACGATTCATGTCCCAAAACACCCTGGCTGGCATCACCCCTCAAACGACCAACTTCGTCAAACGTCGATACTCGGTCAAAGCCCTACGCTGGCTACATTACTTGTGCGACAAGGAAGACAAATGGATTCAACATGCCAGAAACGAAGGAGGCGAAAAGATCATCGGAACGTATTCGGTGGATGGCTCAGACTTAGAAAACCCCAAAATCGTGTACGAGTTTAACGGGTGCTTATTTCACGGATGTCTCGTCTGCTACCCTCAACGTGACACTAAAAGTCAGTTTTTACAACGGACCATGTAAGACTTGTACGAAGCTACTTGTCAGCGACGCTTGAAGTTAGAACAGCAAGGATACTAAGTGGTGGGAATGTGGGAACACGACTACGATGACCGTTTGAAAACTGACCCCGAAATTGAGCGCATCGTGGAAAGTTACAAGTTCGCGGACCCTCTGAACCCGCGGAAGGATTTGATTCTGACCAATTACGAAGAAAAACTGGACTTTGTAGAAGCCGTCGAATTTGGAAATGTCATCATTGCTGCTTATGTGACAACCCATGCTCGCTTAAAATTGTACGAATTTTAGAACTGTTAGGAGATTGCGTCATGTACATTGACACGGACAGTTTCATCTGCATCGATCGGCTGAGTCACCGCCACCCTTAAATGGATGGAGACCGTTTAGGATCCTGGACGGACGAGAACCCCGCCGACAGGATTCTAAGTTTTGCTAGTGGCGGTCCCAAGAATTACGGCTACGAGTACTGGAACAAACAAGGAGAAGTTCACGCCGAATTCAGAGTGAAAAGATTGTCCCTCAATTATCTCACCAGTCGAGTGGTGAACATTGGCGTACTGAAAGAAACCTTGCAGCCTGGACAGGATGGAAACTTTAAAGTGACTACCTACGAACGGTTGTACGTTTACCCACACACCAAATTGTCAGTCGGCCTTTGGAAAAAGTGTGTCAAATAGTGTACCAAAAGCAAGTGCGGCTTCCAACCACGTCACTTTGCCGTACGGACACGTCGATATTGGTCAGCATATAAAGAGGGACAACGTCCAAGACCGATAGTTCATTGTAACTATTAAGACCAAGCGAGAAAGATAAACACTTTAAAGAGACATCATTCAAGTTCGGTGATTCTCAAATGGAGTGTGATGCTGTGCCTTGCGATGAGAGTGATAGCTTACGCTGTGACCTCAGCAATTCAATACCACATCATGGGAACTTTGTTATGACTACTACTACGACTACCACTACACCTACCATGAAAAGTGTACTGTACACGGTAAACCTGATGGATGCGACTGCGATGCCACTCGTTACAGAAAACAGTATCACTTTAGTGGTTTTCATTGTCAATGTCATCCTCCACGTGAAACCATGCAGCTACCAACATACGGATGTCATCCAAAAATGAGCAAACTACTGCGGGTTTCACCGTATCCTCATTGAAAGGAACCCGTTAAAGACGATTGGGTTCGTTCCCTGTGCGTTTGCCTGAATACTGCGACTTTGAAAGTCGATTTCAACCGTTCCAAGTACAATGGTGTAATATCTGGAAGGACCTACCCCCGAAGAATTAGCCAGTGCCGGATTTATCTACTTGAGGAAAGGGGATACTGTCAAGTGCTTCATTTGCGGTGTGTTACTTCAAGAGTGGGAGCAAAAGATTCTGCTTACCTGGAACATGCTCGATGGTCTCCGCATTGTCACAACCTACCTATAGTAGACCCTAGTCATTGACGTGACATGCTATGTCTTTTAAGAAACCAGCTTGGCTAGGAGTCAAACGTTGGACAACACCGAGACAAGTATTTAAACCCCATTTAAAAATAAATATTCAAGAATTACCAATCGAATTGCAAGAAACGTTCTACAAGGTAGTTTGACAGGGACTTGGCAGAGCAAAAGCTCAATTGGTGACTGAGGAACGTTTGTATCGAAAATTCACAAGAGGAAATTGATAAAAGTCAACAAACTTGTCAGATTTGTTTTGATCAAGTATGCGTTCATCCGATTAATCCGCTTTAGACCGATTACATCAGAAGATTTTATTACCATTCTTGACCGTTACCCTGAATGGCAGTGGTCAGAAATTACGCTCTACGAGAAGATTTTAAATAAAATAAGGCCATTTAGAAGTGACTCCAACGTGGGTATAAATACCGACTGACATAATCATGGATACTATACAAGAGAACATTAGTGGTTTGCCTGTGGAGTTAGGGTAACGCATTTACCGAGAGCTGATCAAAATACAAGTGAAACGCTTAGAACAATTTCATTCGTCATTCGTTAAGTCAACGATGTTTAAACCATTGGTACCTGAATGCTATAAGAGGACTTATTCAGATAAAAGTATTCCAGTAGTCAGACATTGTTAAACTGGACGTGGGCGAGAAGGATTGGATTGTAATGACTCATTCATTTTACTACAAGGTGGTCTTACTGCAACGAATTTCAGAGGAAGAGTTAGAGGATTACCAAAATCTTTTACACGGCGTAAACTTAGTTCAAGAGGAAACTTCAGAACGGTGTGGTATGATGTGCAAGTTAGTGACAAAACCATTTAGATTCGCCACTGGAGTACGATCATCTCTGTGCAGGAAGTACACGTATTGCCTCCGACAAAAACGAGGTATAAAAAACAGGCTACCAAGTCACGATCTTTATCAGTGGTGATACAACAGATTCCGTGGAAGGAAATCAATGACAGTATTCAAATGGTGGAGGATTACCGTGTTGGTGTTTTATTACGTGAACTGTGTAACATGAATCGGGGTCGACGTGTGGTATGTGTCTTAGTGACTTGCTTTCAGGGATTTCGTTTACCAGTCGATTCCTTGTGGGCTAGGTACAATCTGAACTGTACCCAAAAAATTATGGTATTTCGTTTAAATGAGCACGAGAAGCTCTTTCTGCTAAAAGCCTTGAGCTTTCGTCCACAAACTTCTTGACCTCTGTTTGAAGAAAAGTTTCCTTATGAAATTTTATTCACTTCGGATGCTTATCAAGATTTGTGTATAGTTGTTTGTGACTTACACTCTCACTGGAAAGATCCACGTGACTGAAAAGGTTAGGGTTTCGAGGCATTCTGTTATGCATTCAAAGGAAAATTGAACTTAAAGTGTCCAGTAAAAAGTAGCTTTTAAACTGTATTAACTGCAGTGCGAGAAGAAGCCGACCCGAGGACAACCACTCCCTTCAGGACAGGACTGTCATGGACATTCCCGAAAGGCCATTCCGGGAGGACACCTGTGTGACTGTACCCAATGAGAGACTGTTAGAACATTACTCACTGTCCCTTGACCACTTTTGTTACCAAAAACAAGTTGTACAGTGACTTGCTTATATTCCACTTTGATCGTTTCGAAGTGTATTTTATCGCTGTACTTAACCATTTGGCTTTTATGAATTTGTCTTTCGTGTTGTTCCATTTTTAACATGTGTTGAAATAAAAGTATAAAAACTCTGGTCTTGTCTGTGTTCTTGTCAAAAGTGACATCCTCTGCATTATGGCTACCTCTACAGTCTTTACTCCCTCTTCCTCCACTTTCAAAGTCATCGACGAACACTTGGAGTGTACCAGCTGAGAGGCCTTGTATCTTCACCATCCCTTCAACATGTTAATTGCCGGACCCAGCGGTTCAGGCAAAACCGAATTTGTCAAACGTTTGATCGAACATATACATCATTTGATCGATCTTCCACCTCAACGGACCGTGTGGTAATCGATGTACAGCCTCTTGCGAGAAAGTCAAGGAGATTCCATCGTATTTGTGGAAGGTATTCCTGGCGAAGACGACGAGATCGTGTCTAACCCCAGTCAAACCCATCTGGTTATTTTCGACGACATGTTAGGAGAAGACGAACAAGAAATTAATCTGTGGTTTACGCGCAAAGGGCATCATCGTAATGCCAGTGTCATTTACATAACTCAAGATTTGTTTCAACAAAGTAAAACTCTTCACACCATCAGTCTCAATGCTCATTATGTTGTCTTGTTTAAAAGCCCTAGAGATAATCTCATGTGCGAGTGTTAGGCAAACAGTTATGAACGCCTTGGCTGATTTACGACGATGACACTCAAACCCCACGTGCCTATCTACTCGTGGATTTAAAACCCTTCACCTCCGATTATTTGCGATTTCACACCCATCTGTTTCACCACTGGTGCCAAGACGGAGGGCCTGTCGTGTAAACGTCTCCTTCGTCGACTTAACAACAACAACAGCAAAAAAAAATCTATAATAACCTCGAACACTTTGGATCTGTTTCACACAGCGTCAACATAACGACACTTCAGTCTCATATTCCCGGGAAATTGATTTGTGCCTTGTACGGCATCAGTCGCGACAAAAAAATCCACAAATGCATGCTCGTGTCTTAGAAGCCAATCGCAAAGAAGTCATGCGATGGTTTACGGTGACAGCACGTCAATTACTGCAAGGCATCATTCACATTCCACATCAAAGCAAACACTGTATTTACACAAGCAATGTAGCTCTGATGCATCTGGCTGATCCCCGCATCGAAATTCAAACCAAAATGCAAATCAGTTTGAAACCTGGAGGTAGCGGATCTCTAGGAGGTGTCATCATTCGTTCCCACTTAAAATGGGATGCCAATTCCACCAAAGTCCTCCCCAAGACAAAAACAACTACGAAGAAAGCTAAATACACCCAAAATAAAAAAGGAGCAGTGGTGTCAAGACTTTGTCACAGCAACAGAAAAAAAAACCTTAAGAAAAAGAAAAAGAAAAGTCCCCAGAACAAAAATATCCCAGAAAACAGCTTCTTCCCGCAGGGAGTCACTGCGGCCATGACGCAACCTTACATTTGCAAACCACGACCTGCAGAGACTGTGACAACCTCTCCAGTAGCTTCAGGTTCGTCCACTTCTTCGTTGCTTGTGATATCAGCCAAACCCAATTTGACACCCTTTCTTCCAGACTTGATGAAACAATGTAAACCAGCGTCTCCAAGAACGTCTCCTCCAGCGGTGACACCCTCCTCCTCTTTAGCTACAGTGGCAACTCCTTACAAAGTACATGCCCCCAAAATCAATGTCCAAGAGAGATCGGGCATGTTTCAGAGTTTACTGGATTTGTTCAATCAAGAACTGTCCCAGTTTAGTCCTTTGCGAATCCTTCCACGACGTGGTATGCCTGTTATGAAGTTGATACGACGTATAGACAATCAGTGGCGACACATTCCAGTATTAAAAAAAGACTTGTGACAAAAGTATTGGTCTCGGTGTTTGTGTGCTCCTAAACTCACAAAGATGTCCCCACAAAGAAGCACACACCGTTACCATCGTCGATCTCCTGTCCAAAAAGGAAAAGGAAAAAAAACCAAAGACAGTCTCGTCATCCGAAAACACGCTTAGCCAAGCATCGACGTCACTCCCAGAAAAGACCCTATCTTCCAAAGAAAAGGAGAATCCAGCAAAGGGGAGGATTCTTTGGCGATTTTGAAAAACACATTGTCACCTTTTTCACGATGCGATAGTGAACAAAAAGGTAAAAGGGCGTGTACCAAGTCTTTGACGTTAGTGTATTTTTGATGTGTGACCAGGAACCGACAAACAAAGATGTCACCCATGTGAAAACATCAGTCTTCACTCCCCAAAGGAAAGAAAAGGAAAGGACTTCCTCTTTGTTTAGTCACACATGGGGATTTATTGTTCGTGCTGTCCAAAGCTTCTCCACCCATGCGGAAAAAACTCTTTCAAACATCCTTCGAAGACGTCATCGATACAGTGTGCGAATGTTATTTGAACGTCTTGAAAGGCACGATACCTTTGTCTAAACACCAGAACAAATGCTGAGCCAAACATCATCACGTTCTTCGCCAAATGGTTATAAAAAAAATACCCATCCGTCAAAAGAAAAAGATATTGGTCCAACAAGCAGGATTTTTAACCCTGTTAGGAAATCTTTCCGAAGGAATAGTAGGACCCACGTTGGGGCTACTGGGAAGTGTTTTATCCATGCTTCCAGGAAGATAAAAGGGACCTCTGCAATAAAAAATCTCAGGCGTGACCATTGAAATCGAATGGAAGGACGAAAACCGGCTTTAGTGTCTTACAAACGATAGATGGAATACCATCGTTGGCACGAAGAACGCGCCCCGCATTTGCCTCCCAATCCTCATTTGATCGAGATGTCCCATTTACAACACGAATTGCAATCGTTGGTGTATCGCAACGATTTGTCCGAAACATAAAACAATCGCAAAAGTACGGTCAACTATTGAAACGACTGCATTTATTTCACCAGAAAGTTTTAGACGCAAAAGCTCTACCCACTCTGAAAGATTTTAAGACCCTGATGAAAAATCCATTACCACCACCACCACCCCAGAGGTCAAGACAGACGCAGCCCCACGAATGCCTGAGAAAGAAGAGGTACGAGAAGTCTTTCATACACCGTCAACAGATTCCATTCCTAGTAAGATTGCAGCGTTCTTGTTGACCCCATCCCCCACTCACCTACGAAAAGAACTTAAAGCTTGGGTTAAAAAGATGACGTCGACTCCTCCTTCGACAGAATTCAAAAAGAAAGAAGGGAAACCAGAAGTGAAATAAAGAAAAGAGGACCAAAGCAATCCCATTACCGCCCCCACCATGAGAAATGTAATGCCTTTTCCAAACCATCATTTCGCCATCATCATATCATCAGCGAAGTGTGGGTGACTTTTTCAAACAATGGAGAAGGTGTTAACCATCATTTCTACGATCCACCCCATTATGGAGGTTACGGAGGAGTTCAGAAATTGTATCGTGCTGCCAAAACCCGTCTGAAAAGTCTCCGTTTACCTCAGTTTAATCGATGACTACAAGAACAAGCCACGTACACATTACACAAATCGATTCGACGAAAAGTTTGCAGAAGTCGCACCCAAGTGGAGGGAACTGATCATCAATGGCAGCCGATTAAGCCGATGTCTCTCATTTTGGACACCTACAATCGTAGCTACAAATATTTATTTTGTGTCATCGATGTTTTTTCCAAATTTTCCTAGTCATGCCATTGACTTCCAAATCGAGTACTGAGTTAGTGCGAGTCCTCAAACTGGTGTTGAAAGTGTTCATCACCTTCTTTGATGGCAAACTGACAAAGGCAAAGAATTGCTGAACCAAGCTTTCCAAACAGAATTAAAGAAACGTAAGATTCATTTTTTTCACCACTGAGAATCCCGAAACCAAAGCCAGCATCGTGGAACGTTTTCAACGCACTTTGAAACAAGACATGTGGAAATATTTAATGCATCAATGCACGCTCAAGTACATCGACGTCTTACCGCACCTGGTTCAAGCGTACAACCAATCTTACCATCGAAACATCAGACGTCCACCCCCCGCCAAGAAGTGACTCCCGATAACGAAGTGACCGTTTTTGAGCGTCTGTTTGGTACGTCACCGGCGGTGGCTTTCCCCAAGAAAAGTGGAGTGTTGTCAGCAGGAGATTGATAAAAGGAACGTTTTACTTGTCCGGGTTACAACGCGTGACCAAAAAAGAAGACGAAGTGTACGACATCGAAAGCATTCTTGAACGAAGAACTCGAAAAGTGGGAAAACATCGTGTCAAAGAAATCAGTGAGCGTTGGAAAGGATATCCTCCCAGTTTTGATTCTAGGATCGACGCTTCGCAAGTCATCGACTATAAAAAGAAGTGCCCATTATGAATTTCAACACAGCATCAGCTACCGCTACCACCGCAGTGACCACTCTTTCACCGAGTTCTTCTCTGCAAGATGTACAAAAGCAACCCTTTTGGGTGTGGTGTGGAGAACGTGTGTCTAAAACGCAAATCGTCTTTTTCTGCCAAATCTTTGTGGCGTATTGTGTCATTGGTGCTGCCATTGCCAATTTGAGCTTGTAACAAAGAGACAAACAAGTGTGGACCATTTTACTGAGCAGTTGCATTCCTTCTCTGAAATACTCCTTAAACGGGAACACCGGGAATCTTGTGCCCAAACCCAGTCACCACCCCAACAACAACAACCACCACAATAGTCCATATTTATACACTCCTCTAACTTCGAGTGACCCCTCGGACAGCAACAGAACTCTGGAATTATGAACAACAACAATCAATTATAGTTGACGTTACCTAGTGACAGTGACTTTATGCTGTTTAACGGCCAATGTACCTCAGGCCATCCAATTGGATCACGAAGCACATTGGGAAGTTGCTTTCATGGAAATCATTCACCCTACACAAATACAAATATTCGCTGAAAATCTAAACACTTTTAGAGTCGATGTTCATGTCAAACAAGTGCAACAAAACTTGAATGAAAACCTAACTGCAGTTGTCTCTGTGAAAACACAGGACCCCAAAAACTGAACGGTTCAGCTATCTATTGTCAATTCGACCAGGCTATTATTTTAGCTGCCAACATCTGGCGAACGCAAATGCTGCTAGGTTCAATGCACTGTTTGCAAACAAAGTGTCACGATCGAGTACCATAAAATAGCTCGTCGCCTGTTGATGAAATTTTTATAGGACAAAGTGTTGGCCATTACATTTTGTCCTGAATTGTATGACGTTATGGTGGAAACCCCAAGATGATCAGGATTAAAAACTAAATATCAACCATTACCGACAATGTTGATTTTGCGAAATATTTTCGATTCCCTGTAGAAATGAACCAAGGACTGAATTTGATCTTTGTATACTCCGATGTGGTGAAGTACAACGTGGTGTAACACACCTCCGTGCTGTTACTGCGTGTCATTCCTTTCAATGTGGATTCTGCCACGAACGCTGACGAGGAAGGTAGAAACATCTATCATGTTCACCGCGAAATTCTATATCCTCGCCATTTACCTGTCAGTAAGTCGTATTTCGACGGTGTCAACATTGCTATAAAAGGAGAACTGGGACAATATATTCCATTCAAAAAAGGCAAGGTCACGGTGAAACTCCATTTTCGAAAACGATTCTCTAACGACTCGTAAATCATATATCCTTTGTACCGAGGAGTCGCTAGACAGCGAGGACATTTTTTAAGAGATATGTTGAAATCGGCCTTTCGTTTAGTGGCATCTGTTTTGAAACCGATGGTGATATGCGGGATTGCACGCCTTGAAAGATGCCACTTTTATATAAGGCAAAGAATTTCTCCAAAATGTCATCATCGACAAACAAAACCCTAAAGAAGCTTTATTGAGAGCAGGCAAATTGTCTTGTTTCACACGGACAAAGACATTTTGGGCCTATTAGAAATTCCTATAAATGTCCTCGACTTTACCGAATCAGGCATTCCTGCTTCCCTGATGCCACATCAAGGACAGGGTAGAAAGAGACGAGGAAAGCACTCCTTCAGAGGAATTCACACTCATATAGCTAGAAAGACCTAGAAATGAAGAATCGTCCGACACTTTAACGTTTTTGATTATTAAAAAACAGAGAGAAAAAGAAAGATAATGATGCACCTCGAGTCTTGCGCCTGTTCCAAGACGGAACTGGATCTGTTTGCCATGCCACTTACTATGATTATGATGTAAGAATCCCAATGGATTGAATTTCATCCCATCTCCTCTGTCAAGGACTCAGGATCAGCTCGTATCGAATTTGAAATGAAAGGACAGCCCGAAGATTACATCGATCTGAATAGCAGTTACTTGTACTTGAAAGTGGAAGTGATCGACACAACAATAAGGGACGGTCCCGATCTAAAAGACGACGACGATAAAGTACCCCCGTCAACAATTTCACGCATTTCTTGTTCAGCGGAGTGGACTTGTACTTGAATAACAAACTGGTCAGCAGTAGCATGGATACTTACCATAACCGTTCCTACCTGGAAAATCTCTTGACGTAAGGAAAAGACGCCAAGAACACCCATCTAAATGCGTAGTGATATCGACTATGCAATGTCGGTTCTGATTGGTAGGTGAATATTTCAACTTATGCGAATTAGATATGTCTCAGGTATGTAAATTCAAATCCGATTGGAAGTTGAATTCTTTGGTATTTTCTAACTTGTTAGTGTCAGTTATGCAAAGTCAAATTTGATTGGAAGTTGCATTCTTCGGCAGATTATAAATTGTTAGTGTAAGTGTTAGTGTTAAGGTCAAATCTGATTGGAAGTTGAAAGCTCTGGTTCTTTTTTAACTTATTAGTGTCAGTTATGTAAAGTTGAATCTGATTGGGAGTTGGGTCCTATGGTTTCTTTTCTAACTTGTTCGTGTTGGTCATGTTAGGTCAAAATTGATTGGAAGTTTAATTCCCTGGTTGGTTAAATTAGAACTTTGTTATTATTGTGGGGAATTTATTGTCTGATTGGTTACGTTTGCGCCTCTTTCTGGGTTCCCTTCCACCTTGCCTCTGCCAGACAGCATAATTAAAACGTGTGACAATCACACATAAACGCGTTGTTATAGCGGCAATATTCCTAGGTGTGTGTTTGTATATAGTGCTTGTAAGTAAAAGGTGATTGAGTGATTCTTTTAGGTCCGCGCGTTCCATGTTTTTGTGATAATATGGGCCTTGTACGTTTTGGTAACATGAGCTGTTTTCCTTCACGTCTGCGCTTCACAAATATAAAGCGAAATCGTTAGTCAGTCTGGCCACCCGTCGTTGATTCATCAACTGAAAGACGATTAGCAGAATCACCAAGACTCTTGAACTCCACATGTACCTGTAATATACCAGGCGCCTCTTGGACGAGCTGTCCATGGAGGAAATCCAGGAAAGTGGAAGATGATGATGATGAGGAGGAGGAGTAGAGGATAAAGAAGAAAGAAAAAGAAGAAAGAATCGTGCCTTACCTCATGCTAAGACCTCTGTGTGAGGTCAAGCCTGAAGTGAGGACGCCTCCAGTACGACGTCAGCTACAGCCGCAGCCACAACAACCTCTACAACCAGTACCAGCACCGCAGCCACTACCAGCACCACAACCTCATCATCCACGGGTGCAGAATAGGAAAAGGAGGGAAGTTTTCACCATCCCTCAAAGTGCAAACTGGGATGATGAGGCCACTCATCCGCCGTCTGTGCTTCCAACCACAACAATCAATTGGGACAGCGATTGGAGTCGGTGTTGTGTCTTCGGTGTCTTCCGTGCCCGGCCTGGGCGGTGTCACCATTAACCAGGCGCATCTGGAGTTCAGAACAACAGCCCTTCTCAGGGCTACCCCAATACTCTAGATAAGAGACCATTCAAGTTGCCAATAGGTGTGACTGTGGAGTAGTGCGATTATAAACACTCACTTTTTTCCTAATATGTCTGTCTGTGTGTCTGTGTGTGTGTGTGTATCAGTGCGCGTACGTTTGTGTGGATAGTAGAGTGTGTGGGGTTTTCCCCGTCCTTCTGTATGGATAGCATATATTGTGTTTGTATGGGTTAGCGTACGTTTGTGTGGATAATATAATTTTGGTTTTTTTCTCATCCCGTGTTTGGATAGTATAATGTAGGTATTTTTCTTCTTCCTGTGTGTGGATAGTAAATGTTGGGTTTGTGGATAATATATAATAGTTATTTCTTCTTCTTCCCATGTGTGGATTGTAGATTCGTGATAATTTGTCTTCTTCCCATGTGTGGATAGTAGATTTGTGGTTTGTGGATAGTTATTTCTTCTTCCCGTGTGTGGATAGTAGATAATATGTGACGCGAGTGTAAGATATGTTTTCCTTCACGTTCGTACTTGACAAATATAAAGTCAAGTGCCCGTCATATCACTCACCCCACCCGTATAGCCATCAATAAATGCAACACACCCTTCACTAACAAAAAGGTAACTACCGTCCCTGCAGGGAAGCTTATACACCAGTTGATTAACCAACTACCAACTGAAAATTACCAAGCCGACCCATCAACAAACTACGACACAACGCCATGGAACAATATCAAACCATCAGTTAACACGCAAAATACAGAATTTGGCAATAAAAAGAACAGGAACTAAAACTCAAAACAATTATCTCTTCTGAAATTATGACTAAACACCCTAACTCAATTAAAATATACATTGACGGGCCCAAAATATCTTAGACCCCCAGAACAGCAGCAGCAGTGGTGGTACCTGAGCTGGATATTAAAATGGGCAAAAGGCTACCTGACCACTGCTCTGTTTACACAGTTGAGTTCTGGGCCGTTGTGTCGATCACGTCAACATTCCCAAAGCAGTGATTATAAGCGACTAGCTGAGGGTAATAACAACTATACAAAAAAAAAAAAAAAATATACTAAATCAAGAGATAATTTCCTTAAGCAAACATATTTATTAAAGAATTACGTAATAACAAACAACAAATCAAATTCATGTGGATACCATCCCACATTGACATTCAAGGGAATGAGTTAGCTGACCAAACAGCGAAACAAAAACTAAATGAACCAACTCCCATAGCCATTAATTACAGTGTCAGCGAACTCCTAAGCATAACCAAAAACTTTATTGATAGCAAATGGCAGGAATACTGGAACCAAAACACCAAAGGCAAGAAACTATACTCTATACTAAAAGATATCAATATGAATAATAAACCACCTAAAATAAAAAACAATGATCAAAAAGCCATAACTAGGATCTATACCGGAAAAACCAAATTGGCCAGCAGCTTTGGGCAATACATAGGACCCCAACCCCACAACCCAAACTGCTACCACTGCCGGGTTCCAAAAGACCTATCACATACATTCAACACCTGCCACAAATTATAAAAAGAAAGAACTAAACTAAAAATGGAGCAAAATAAGATTGGATCCCCGGATACATACCCAGGATTTTTAATAAATAACAACCCTAACCTCAATCTCACCTATATAAATATAATAAACTTGATTCATGAAACTAATGAAATTAGATTACAAAACACAATATAAAACCAAAATTACCTAATTAAATCGTTATCAACTAGGCAAACAAACCTAAACATAGGGAACAAATAAGAACAGATGTCCTTGAGGCGTAGTAGTGACCCGATTGATCGGCAAGGATATGTATCGTATCCAAATAGACCTTAACCTAGTAATAAACATCACATAATTAATATAACTCAAATATGGGGGGAAATAAGATCAGATGTCCTTGACATGTCAGAGACCCGATAAAATCGGCAAGGATATCTGTCTTAGTCTTATTTAAACAAACTTAGCCTGAATATGTAAACAACACCGAACAAACGGAAACAGATAACAATAAGGCAACTAGGGAACTGAAATAGGAAGGGGGAGGGGGAAAATAATTTTATTTTGCATTTTTATTTTTATTTATTTTATTTTATTTTTATTTAAAATAATATTTTTCCTTCTCTTCCTTCTTTAATAATTCACCTTCAACCTAACCAATCCTTCCCATTTTCTAGCATGCATATAACACCACTAATACCTCTGAGAACTCTCTGGCCGATGGTGACAGTCATATTTATAACACAGCGATTTATAGGTCCCCAAAATTAGAGCATATAACACCCAACACCATCAGGGCCCGCTACACAAAATAGCAAACTTTTAACAAATCTAGGGAACGAAAGGACCCCAAATTAGCATATATAAGGTGGTCTAAACACCAACGACCATCAAGCCCAGCAACCCAAAGCTGCAAACAAAACAACGTAAAATTAGACAAGTAAGACCCTAAAACAGAATCCTTCAAATTAGGTGGTCTCAAAAGTCCAAGACCATCAGGACCAGCCACACAAGGTGGCAATCTTATCAAAACTGTCACCTAAGATAACTCTCCTAGTTATTTTTAAACTCAAAACAGCACAGTGTTTTTCAGAATTGTGTAGGACGACAATTTAGACCAGATACCGTGAAGTCTAGGAGCACCGACCTGTGACCTTGGAGCCGCCCTTCCACCCTCGCCTCCCTTCTGCGGCCAGACATAAAAAACAACAGCGTGTAGTGCAGCCCTTAATACTTAAAAACCAGTACCAAACATATGAGTGTGTGATGGGTCCATTCCCACTGATTCATACCTAAATGCAGCTTAGTGGTGACGACTGATTAGCTTGAGTGTGTGCTGGGTCTATTATCACTCGCCTTCAAGCCCTCCATTCAGACAGTTAGGACCTCTTGTAAGGTCACTGCCTGACGGCTTTAGTTAAAAAGTGCTCCCTGAGCACATAAACGCCTATGGGAAGTGGCTCAAATTCTTTCCCCTAGGAGCATTTAAATAGCCTACTGTGTAGGCATAAAGCAGAGGTACATGCTCGGAAGAGCGCAAACCTCCTTAATTTAACATAATAGAGATAGATACAGCGTCTCATACATTCAACTTCATTCCACTTCCACCAAGGCTACCGGTCGCATCAATTATACGCCAACGAGGTTACCGCTGACAAGAAGTGGCCCTTGATACCCTAATAGCTGATGCAATAAATAGCATCTACCATTGCAGTAGCCATAAGAGCTGCACTTTTAACCGCCGAATTTGTACAGTCTTAATCAACCCCGCCAGCCTTACGCAGCCCGCCCACCAGACCTTTGTTCCAGCCTAGCCGCCATATTGACCACACCACCTCACAAAGGAAAAAAATTTCAGACAAAGGAAATTTATTCTAAAAGGTATCGTGAATTTGCTAAGCCTACGGTGTTATAACCCTGTGCTGTTTTATCAATTCTATCATGTAAAAAAACTTTTATTCTAAATAACATTGCAATATCTACTAATTCTCTTTCTAAACAAATTTTTCCCGCCTATTTCCTTAAACAGGAACTAGGAAACATACTAGACCATACCTGGATTGAATCCACACAAGTTATTTAGCACTGAACAACCCTCTGTGTGATTTTCAATTATATGGAATAAATCACGACAAATTTTACCCATTATTTAACCTCCTTCTAAAAATGTTTTAATTCCTTTAATCACTCATAAACCTTCTGATTTAAAAAAAACTTTGTTCTACTTCTGGCGCCATTTCCTGAAAACAGGTACTAGGAATCATATTAGTATACACCTGAACATAATCCTCACAAGTTCTCACGCACAAGAAAACCACTCAGATATTCTGTAGAAGGAAAATTTAATTACGCTATACTAATTCTGACTTCCATTAACCTTCTCCGATTTCCACTAACCTTCTCGCTATCATAATTACACATTTACTCCCTCACTCAATACAGGATTGATATATAAATAAATAATTATATATCACAACTTAAAGCAACATAAATGTCTCTAACACCAAAGACCAAAACACTAGTCCCAAATTTAAAGAAAAAACCAAAACAGTCAAATGTACAAACAAAAGAACAAAATGGCCGAACACAATACCCCAAAAACAAAAGGGCAGGAACCCACCACCCCAATCACTAACATGGGAACATTGGACCTTAGCGCTAAACCACAACACAAAGAACTATGCGCTAAGCAATTAACCGTTTCATACACAACATCCGTAGGATACGATCTCATCCAAGAGCAAGCTCAAAACCTCAGTCC
The DNA here is from genome assembly GCA_028554795.2 of Sinohyriopsis cumingii. Classification (NCBI taxonomy): domain Eukaryota; kingdom Metazoa; phylum Mollusca; class Bivalvia; order Unionida; family Unionidae; genus Sinohyriopsis; species Sinohyriopsis cumingii. The sequence continues at coordinate 37,996,708 of CM068831.1, read as the reverse complement.
CAACTCCCAGGTAACCTTCCCAAGTATCACTCAAAGACTCGAAAAACCGAGGAACTAGACGATACCCTGCCCATTCTTGATTTAGAGTTACCAACTCATAACACAGACGAACAAGTAAATCAGGATCAACCCCCCCCCCACCACCCATTTACTTAGAAATTGCGCAATCACCAATTAAAAACGAATTGCGACAATAATTGAATAAATTAAAACACCAAAACCAGAAACAACAACTACAACCCAAACTGATTTGAAAACATCAAACAATAAGAAAGGGAAAACAACACCAAAATAAGTAAATTCAATTAACACTCAAACCCCACCTCCCAAAATCCAGTAAATCCCCGCCAAAATAGGTTTCACAACAGCCAAACACCAGGATCCTCCAGAATACTAACTTTAGGGGACATTCTATATAACACCCAGGAAACAACTCAAACTATGGAAAACAACACCCCAAACAGGGAAATCACCCCCACCCGAAACCCTAGTAACCATAAGCAAGCCAGTGGTAAAGGGAAGCAACCAAACAAAAGTAAGAAAGAACGGAAACCAGCAAACAAATCAACCGAAACCACAAACTGCACCAGACTTAGCAAACAAATGGCTAATAATAAAAAAATGGCACCAATAACAACAACAACAACAACAAAAATACCAGTAGCGCCACCTACGAAGCAAAAACCGTACCCCCCAAAACCAGTCCAAGTTAAAACAACTAATTAAAACACACACTGAAAGTTAAGTCTTAAGTAATACATACAAGGATATGAGCAGCAGAGAGGGTGAACAGACCAATATTGGAAGCGTCCAAAACCCGAAATAAGCCTTCCTACGAACGATCGAAAAATAAAAAAGCGTCGACAAATTTTAAAAAGCGTCGACTCTTTACTGAGAAAATCTCTCCGGAATTTGTCTAATTAATATTACTCCATTGTCGTTGGTGATTTTTTTCTAATTTATTGCGTACGCGCTTTACGAAGTACGTCTTAATTGAGGTCCCCACCCTCTCTGCTGCTATTAATTTATCCAAATATTTTATCAAGACCTACACGATATCTTGTTCTGGGATCATGTAGTACTATTGTTATAAATCCATGCGGAGTAGCTTGCGCTCGTGAAAAGAAGTTTCTGAATTTAATTATATCCATGTCACCGCTGCACCAAGTTTGATGAATATTTCTCATCGTATGTGTATCAACTCCATTAAACACAACTAAAATATTACAGTTATCTCTGATCACTTTTGGTATTTGTGTGTATCGTTGAGTAACATAAATGACATCAGTGTTTTTATGTCTACCTCGAGAAAATATTCTAGCTGGGTTTGTTTGTTTATCCAGCATCAAATCGTCGTATACAACCAAATTATTAATAAATCCGTCTATGGAATCTACTGATGGTGCTTCATCAATATCTGTTATAAACTTGATAACATCGTCATCCAGTAATAGCACGTTTTCATTAAAATCCTTGAGCACATCATAACATCGTTGATCATCAACTGACGGGGCTACCAAATACAATTTATCCCACTTTAACCATCTCATTATAAGATTAAATAACAACTGTGTCTTTCCACTTCCAGATGGTCCTATTATTATCATTCTAATTGAATTCGGTAACGCAGGATGGTGCTTGACAGGTTCTCTTTTTCTTGTCGCTGACAAATCAATTATATCCATGCTGTATAAAAATATATATGTATTTATATTGTGAGAAGTGCAGGACGCGTACCCCGACGGATACACTAACAACTATTACTACAAAAAATAACAGATCAGCGGTTACGGGTAAGTGTACGCAGTGTGGTACAAAGAAATTCAAATTTATCTCCACGCAGTCAGGTGAAAAACCAAAGCAAAAGCCAAAACCAAAACCAAAGTCAAAAACAAAGCCAAAGTCAGGTAAAAAAAAAAGCAACGAGGAGGTGATATTGCAGCAAAATTAGGAAAATTACCCGGAACTCCGTGGGCTAAATACCCAGGAGAAGAACATCTACCAGGATATAATTATTGTGGTCCTGGTACTCGACTCGATATCAGGCTTGATAATCAAGATAAACCAAAACCAGGCGAGGAACCAATAAACGCTATTGATAAAGCATGTCATGATCATGATGTTGCGTATAAAAGCAATGATCTACAACATAGGCATATTGCAGATGTGAAATTAATTCCTGCGCTAAATTCTATAAAAAATAAAAAATATCAAAAGAAGAATTAGCTAATTGGTTAATAAGATCCGCGATGAAAGGTAAATTAGCGCTAGGGGCTGGTAATATATAAATGGAATCGATTTATTATTCCCCAATTGGATACTGGAAAGGTAAAGCAGCAATTAGTAAACTTGCTGATGCAACAGCGGTTAAACATTCCAATGCTAAAGCGGGGTTATCCAAACAGGCAATATGGCAAATTTACGTACCACCACCTAAGCAAATTCACTTTGCACATTTCGACGTTAGTGTTCCTAATGAAGTTCATCAGGCTGATATTCTCTTTTTAGCACATGATACTGTACGTAGAAAAAACGTACAAGTACGCGCTAACCGTTGTTGATGTTGTAAGTAGATATAAAGATGCAGAACTGCTATCAACGAAAACAGCATCTGAAGTAGCCGATGCCTTTAAACGAATTTATCAGTGAGGTGGTCTACGATGGCCACAGCTGCTACAAGTTGATCCTGGCAAGGAATTTCTTGGTCCAGTATCATCGCTGATGAAACAACATAATACCAAAATACGACGAGGACATACTGCAATTCATCGTGATCAGGCAATTGTTGAACGATTGAATCGAACACTCGCTGAGCGGTTATTTGGATATCAATACGCGAAGGAATTTATTCAGGATACGAGATCTCGTGAATGGGTTGCAAGATTACCAAGTGTGATAGCAGCGTTAAATAATGAGATCAGTCGAACAACCAACATGAAACCTATTAATGCAATTACAAAAAAAATATACCTACACAACGACGTGATCTTTCAGCACAGCCAGTATTACGTAATATCACTGTCAGGTATTTATATGAACTCGAAGGTGGTAAAAAAAGAGCGACTGATTCTATTTGGAGTGTTACCACACACAAGATATCCATTGTAACAAGATCCTCAGGTAGACCCGCAATCTACAGGCTGGATTCAACTGCTCCTCAACGTGGATTTGTACGTAAACAATTACAAGTAATTCCCTAGGATACACAATTACCACCGCGATCACTTAACTAGCACCATCGCTTCTACGTCGATTACACTCAAGACAGGTCAACATGATATTTTCTCGTATATGACCGCGACTGTTATTTTTTCTGTCTACGGTAAATTGTCTTGGATCATTTTTCAGATACCACCATAACATTATACAATTACAACTTGCACAATGATTATTCTGTTGTTGTTTCAACGTGCTGATAAATTCAATATCAAGATCAAAATCGCGTTTATTTTTTTATCAGATTGTTTATAACCAGCTAATTTTTTCTTATTATATCATTGTCAATATCATCACTAATCACTGACGAGTCCATGACGATTCGTCTCAATTGAGATATTTTTCTAACTCGAGACACTGCGAGATAAACTAAGTTTGACCATTCGATGTGATCATCGATGATCGAAACAACTGTATCAGAGATAGTCAGTCCTTGAGATGAGTGAATCGGCATTGCGTATCCAAGCGTCCACGGGGATTTATCAGCACGTAGAGCATCTTCAACAACATCAACATCAACTGCGACAATATCATTCAGCACAAGATTCTGTTTCCTTGACTCTGTCAAGTGTCCTGGTATATCAACGTCATTATTTTGTCGTCGCGTGTCTGCTGGTCGATAACATAACGAAACTGGCAATGTTGGATATTTTTCTTTATGCAACTGAAGCAATTCCCATTGAAGTGTATCACGAACTATCTTTCTACTTGCAACTATCAGATCATTTGGTCGCCATGTTTGTAGAAAGTCGTTCATGGATGTTTCTGAAATTATTCCACGCATTACTTCACAATGAATTTTATTCGGTTGTAGTATGGTTAATATTTTTAACTGTTTTAATTCTGCATCAAGTGCTCTATGATCATCATTCATTTCTTCGTAATAATCGACAAAGTTCTTTAGCCATCCATGTGGAGATGGTCCAACAAACGGTGGTGGTTGACCGTGATCGCCTCACATTATTACAGCAGTATTTCTTGTTAACATCCAATCTGGAAATGTTTTTAATGTTTCTAACGGCACCGTGCATATTTCATCCCAAATGATGATTCTTGGAATGTATTTCTCGCCCATCCTTGAAGATGTCCATGTATCACCCTTCCATCGGAAGAAGCTGTGATAAGTACATGATTGTACTCCTCGTTGTTTCATTTTTCGCGCGAGTCTGTGCGTAGGTATCAGCACGATCATATCTGATTTCTGAAATAGTTCGATCGCTCGAGTGGTTTTACCAGAACACCCGGTCCGTTTATGTATATCGTTTTATATCTAGCTATTGGATCATATACCGATTTTAACAACGAAGTTGTCGATGATATATTTGATCGTTGATTTTTATAATAATCATCTTTGGTCGTAATATCTGCTGATTCTGAATAATCAAGTATATTTTCTTTCTTTATTCTCCATGAACCCCACGGTGCATCATCGTCCGTAAAATCATCCAATAACGTTGCATATTTCTTATCAATATAGGACGAATCCGTTGCAACCTTACTGCGGTGTCAGGAAATTTATTTATCATAGATAGCAAGTTTATGCTCACGTAGGCCAACATCGATGAACTTAAATGCGTATACTGAGGCGATTCTCCATCCATATAGCTTACTATCGTACCTAATCGTGTTTCATTTGATAAATAAACATCTTCGCGGTTTATAAATATATTTCTCGCTGCTGCATCAGCAACTGTAAAATCGTATTCGGTATCATCCAGTATTAATCGTGCATGACGTTGTTTATGATCATATGCTCCACCTTGAGTAAATTTCCCTATCATTTTTCTTCCAAGATCCTTTGCTGTTTTATCGCTATTATTGAGTTTAATCTCGAGGATTCTAGGAGCTTCTTTGATGATATCATCCTTGAAAGCATCAGGACATTTTTCTCTAAATTCTTTAATGACCTCATCGAGACTGATATTTTCCCACGGTGGTAACCAAACCTCGGTTTGTTTCTTATATGATATAATTGCCTCACTAACCACCAACGATACCAATATCGCACAATCGAGCATATATCGTAATAAAACTATTGGTGCCCTCCGTTTTTCTGACAAATGTCTACCAAACCAAACATAACATATCGTATGAAGATCCATAGTAAATTCGAATGATTCGACACAAGCAAATCCAGTTAGGTCAAAATCCGAGAAAACTTCCTGGATAACACGCAACCATATCAACAGATATCATATCGTTGTAATTATATTTGGTATCCCACAATCCGCCTTGGCCATACTCGACACGTCGTGATTGTATATCCGAAAGAAATTCATTTCGGGTTGGTTTCCACGAATTTTTTTCTCTAGCAACATGAGCTGCAACAGATGGAACAATAAAACAGTTGCTAAGCAACTCATCAATATTTTCTGAATATTTTTGACCAAGATTTTTCATTTCTTCATGGAGGGATTCTTTACGATATATCTGACCGTTGGGTCGTACAAATTGATCATATTTGTCATCATCTGAGCTCTTAAATAACCACACCGACACAAGATCGTTTTTACTCATTTTGTTAATAAAATCAAACATGTTATCATCATAAAATTTAACAGTTCGATTTCGTGGAAATATTGTTACTGCGCTAGTCCACGCGTATGCGTTATGATCAATAATTTCGATCGAAGCTCTTTTTGATTTATATTTTGATTCATACAAACCTCTCCTGTTATCGTCGCTACGGTTATTGGGAATTTCAGTTTTTTTCCTAACTCAGTGACATCTCTGATAGACGCTCCGGTATCTTTAACCATCTCGCCCCACTCATTTATTATTTTACGTCTTTTATCTGTTAAACCGTTTCCACGGACCGCGTTTGTAAAATGTTCTATTACTCGTTCGGCTACACAGTTTATTTTTGAAAATTTCATCGGCGCCAGTTTATCAACGCTAGGTTTTTCATTTATCACATAGATTCCATAAATAACTGCTGTTACAGGATACGCTCGCTTATAATACGGTTTGTCAATACCGGTCAATAGACCTGGTTTGGAATTTCTACTTAGTATGACAGTTTTTTTTATTACCGTGGACAGGATCATGTTTGTCACGGATAATCCAGATATCTGTTTATGCAAGTATGACAAATTTTATTCTGAAAAGATAACTTCTATCATCGAGCTGTTTAATAATAGCTGCTGCTCTTTCGTCATTCATCGTAGCATTGATGATACCATTGACACCTTTGGCCTTGACTTTGTCATTGCGAATAATCTTGAACGTTGACCAGACATGAGATGCACCGTCTGCGTGAAATTCTTTCTTGGCGTCGTGAATTTTATTGATCAAACCTTTATTTTTCCGATCAACCAAATCTCGTATCGGCACGTCAGGAGATATCCTGTCGAGGTTGAATTTACTTGTTTTCCAAGGCTTGATTTGGGATAATCTCTCAAACTCATCCATATTATATTTCAGACAAGTATTTAAATAAAAAATATTATATATACAATGTCTCAACAGAACAAGTGGAAATGGTTGATGATCGGATCATTAACTCGTTTTAATAAACCCTGTAAATAGGAATTCGGCGGAATTCACTCACAGTCCGTTCGCAGCTGAAGCTTAGGACCAATACCATGTCTGCGATGTGGTGCTGAAGTACGAGGAAAAACACAGTTGTGTGCGTGTTGTGGTGGTAAACGATACAGAGAGCTTAAAAGATATTGTGATTTTAAAAAATAATGACCCTGACAGAGTCAATGACAATGCTATAACATCCGTGGAGGATTATCTAAGTATTCAGACAAATTATGATTTAAACAAATGATATTATTGTATAATGGAGCAAAATGAATTTGTCCCACATCCTATAATAACAAACTACGAATCAAATATTGATGGTATGATCAGAAATTGTCAGAAGAAAGTACCACTTGGTTATATTAATAATACTGGTTACCTGTTGTTTACTGCTGGGAAGAAACCTTATCTCTATAATCGATTGTGAATGTCACAAGGGGTTGATCAAAGACGGTCTTGTGATCGATCATATTGACGGGAATCCTCAAAATAATAATTTTTCCAACCTTCGAGCTGTTACACAGAGCGATAATAATACACGTGGTAATACTGGGAGATGTAAAACAACCGGAAAGAGGGCGGTAAAATCTACCAACACACAAACTGGCGAAGAAATTATGTTTCAATCAATAAATTCTGCTGCGAAATATTTTTATATTAATCCGCCTTCAGTACAATTTGTCGCGAAAAATATAACCAAATCCACTCTTTCCAAGAAATATAAACAGAAAATTATTTTCCAATAGCAATAATGGAGATAAACTATCATCACTCTCAAGTAATTACCTCGAATTATATTTATTAACTATTTTTTAACCATTTATCCTTTTTTCTCAGAAATCCTCACTCTTATACTACTTATTATATATATATATATATATATATATATATATATATATATATATATATATATATATATATATATATATATGTATGTAGATTTCTGATTTTTATGATCCTAATTAGTCAATTAAGCATCTACGTCGTAATTAATATCAATAATTATACTCGTAGAAGGATATTTATGGTTTTTAGCTTACAAAATAGAAGAAAAAACGTATTTTACATCGTACAATATAGCGGAGTTATTTTTAGATCTGTTACGAGAAATCGAGGCAGAACACGCTGTTAGTGGAGATATTTACAATCTGTTTAGAAACCGCTGTTATAATGCATAAATGTTTAAACCGATCTGTAGGTGATAAAACGTTTTGATGGTGCAGTGGTAGGAGATGTACATATATAGTTTAAGACTCGATCTTATCAAGGCAGAACACGCTGTTAGTGCAGATATTTACAATCTGTTAAGAGAAATCAAGGCAGAAGACGCTGTTAGTGCAGATATTTACAATATATTCCGAAACCACTGTTTTAATACAGAAATATTTACAATCTATTCAGAAACCGCTGTTTTTAATGCAGATATATGTATAACTTACAATCTATTCAGAAACCGCTGTTTTAATGCAGATATATGTATAACTCACAATCTATTCAGAAACCTTAGCTATATAATAATTTCTGAAACGTATATTGTTAGATGATTCGATAGCTCAATTGATAACGTATCGGACCGTAATACTCGTGGCCCGGCGCGATCGAATCCTCATGGCTCACAAGTGTCGGTGGTTTACGCATATTTGCGATTTTTATAATTAATTGGGGGGCTCCGCTTGAAGCCTCGAAACTCAACAGAATAAAACACACCCACCTACCACGTCACTGGTGGCGGATACATGTTTTGTATCACCCACGGGCTGATTATTGTGGGGTGGGTGTCAAAATCTGTTGAGTGTAGAGAAGGCCCCCCGTATATGTTGTGCCGTCCTTGTACATATGTAAATGTTATAAATACTACGTGTTGTATTGTCATTCATTCATTGTATATATTCCATGTCATTCATTCATTGTATATATTTCATGTCATTCATTGATTATATATATTTCATGTCATTCATTCATTGTATATATTATAAATAGTACGTGTTGTATTTTCATTCATTCATTGTATATATTTCATGTCATTCAGTCATTGTAAATATTATAAATACTACGTGTTGTATTGTCATTCATTGTATATATTTCATGTCATTCATTGTAAATATTATAAATATTACGTGTTGTATTGTCATTCATTCATTGTATATATTTCATGTACCCCCTGAACTTGCTAAAAGACTCGAATAGAGGTTCATGTGGGGATTTTCATTCATTGTATATGCTGTGCTGTCCTTTAATTAATATTTATGTTTGTACTGTCATTCATTCACTGTATATATTCCATATACCCCCTGAACTTGCTAAAAGACTCGAATAGAGGTTCATGTGGGGATTGTCATTCATTGTATATGTTGTGCTGTCCTTGAAACATCCTCCTGAACTCGCTAGAACACTCGACTACGTATTCACATGGGGATACATCTTTTCTTATATATATATATATATATATATATATATATATATATATATATATATATATATATATATATATATATATATATATATATATATATATATAAAATGAACCATGAAAATATCAATGATGTAATTGTTTCTATTAAAAAATTAGAAAAAGACAGTATTAATATATCTGATGAAGTGAATCCTGAAAAGATTATTTCTGATTTTGAAATCTTACAAGAACGTAAAAATGATGGCGGTTTTACACTGTCGTCTGAATACAAGTGCATAAAACGAACTCAGGCGGCGATGTTCCGGTCACTAGCTGCAGTTAAAGATGATCAGGTCAAAAACTTCGTTCCTCTCTCTGCCGCAGTAGAAAAAAATTAGATCAGAGTTATCCCACGAATACGAGGCAAAGAAAACGTTTAATACTCGTATAAGACAATTAAGAAAAATTATGTCAGCGAGTAACTTCGTTACTGATGAAACGACCGGACACGTGTAATATTTTATTTATTCTGAAATATTTTATTTATTCTGAAATATTTTATATTTATTCTGAAATATTTTTTTTATTCTGAAATATTTTATTTTCCATAAAATCTGATCGATTTGTATAATTTTGAGTACCAACCACCATATCAGGATTAACCAACTGATTGATTTGTATAATTTTGAGTACTAACCACCATATCAATTTAAGATATTTCTGATAAAATAAAATATTTCTGACTAATAATAAAATATTTTTTGTAGTATTTTTTGCAAAACTGATCAATTTTGTTAATTTTGAGTACCTAACTATATATCAGGATTACAAAATTGATTGATTTGCACGATTTTGAGTACGCACTCACTAGTCAAAATTAACAAACTGATCGATTTTGTTAATTTTGAGTACCAATTTACAATAGTCAATTTCTGAATAAATAAAATATTTCAGATTATAATAATTATTTCAGAATAAAATATTTCAGATTATAATTATTATTTCAGATTGCTTGCAAAACTGATTGATTTACACGATTTTGAGTACCCATTTGCTAGTCAAAATTAATAAAATGATTGATTTACACGATTTTGAGTAACAATCGCCATATCAATTTAAGATATTTCTGATAAAACAAAATATTTCTGATAAAATAAAAATATATTTCAGAATAATAAGATATTTTTTGTAGTATTTTTTGAAAAACTGATTGATTTTGTTAATTTCGAGTACCAATCACCATATCAAAACAATCTGATTGATTTTGTTAATTTTGAGTACCAACTACCATATCAATTTCAGAATAAAAAAATATTACACAATAGAATATTTCAGAATAATAAAATATTTTTTGTAGTATTTTTTGCAAAACTGATCGATTTACATGATTTTGACTACCTAAATACCCATCAGAATTAACAAACTGATCGATTTACATGATTCTGAGTACCTAAATACCCATCACAATTAACAAGCTGATCGAGTTACATGATTTTGACTACCTAAATACCCATCAGAATTAACAAACTGATCGATTTACACGATTTTGAGTATCAACCACCATATCAATTTCAGAATAAATAAAATATTTCAGAATAATACAATATTTCTGATAAAATGCAAATATTTCAGAATAAATACAATATTTCTGATAAAAAAAATATTTCAGAATAAATACAATATTTCTGATAAAAATAAAATATTTCCGAATAAATACAATATTTCTGATAAAAATAAAATATTTCTGATAAAATAAAATATTTCAGAATAAATAAAATATTTCTGACAAAAATAAAATATTTCTGATAAAATAAAATATTTTAGAATAAATAAAATGTTTCTGAAAAATCTGAAATAAAGTCTTACGACAGAAATCTTAAGATTTCACATACAGATTCACAATTAGTTGTTCCCCAGGCAGGTCAATTAAGTGTCCAATGGGGTCAGTTAGTTTAAAATTTATTCGTGTTAACATATTATTATGACACCGCAGATAAACAGGATTAGTTGGTTCTTGCACGATCAAATCCCCAGGGGGAACTTGTGGTGTGAACGTGTATAAAATGTATCCTTGTTGAGCCCGATTTGATTTTCCGAGATCTATTTGATAGCTACCATCGATCACATTACAAACTAGTTTAACCGCGATCGTTGAAGTTATATTAACGATTCCCGGAGATACATTTCTACCGCCGCCGTGTGGATCATTATTATATACAAGAACAGTTACTGGTGGGGCTATTTTTCTCCATGCATCGAGTATTTTAGGAAATTTTTTCGCGATAAGATCATTGATAGATCTTTTTAATTCGTCTGTGGAAAATCCTGGCAATATGAACGTTGGTATATCGGCGTCAGTTATCTTATAATGATCAGTAAATAATTTTTTAACTGTTATACGAGGTTCAGCATCATAAATAACACTACCACCAGTAAACGCAGACTGTCTTGGAGTGTTGATAGTAAGTGATAGAGTAATAATTTTATTAATATAATTAAGATCTGACATAACATGGTTTAAATGTTGTATTGTTTCAATAATTTATCTTGTATTTTCTGAATAAAGATGTGTTAAATCCTTCATTGACAAACCCTTTTTCATTACTAACATAGTGCATATTTCCTACCATCATAGGAAGTTGTGTGCCATCAGGTGCAGTAAAAACAGCTCTAACACTACCTATATAGTAATTTGCTAGTGTCCATGGGTATTCGCTTTCATATTCTGGAGTTATTATAAACTTTGTTTCATCTGTGATGAAATCATTGAACTTCGGTTCTGGTGGGCCATGATATTCTGGCGCAATATCAGGCCATCCTAGTACGGGTCTTATCGTGGACTGATAAATATTAACGACGTAATCAGGCTAGTTTATTTCGATTGCAGAAGATAGCGTCGGCTCATGAACGTTTATCGATATTTTTGCTTTTTTTTCCTGTTATTGATTTTATTCTACGCGCAAATTCATCATTGATTTGTTCGATCTCATAACTACCAGTTGGTATTTCAACAACAACCCAGTCAGGTGTTCCATCGGGTTTATTCTTATTAGCAAATACAAGCGAATTATTTGTTGGTGTACCATTAAATGATCTCGATCTGATATTTGGCCAACTATGGTATACTCGTAATTGCGCTAGTGCAATTTCTTTTACTGGAATTGCAGTTGGAAAATTGATGCTAAATTCAGGATTAATCGAGCTTACCGAGATCATCGTTGTCTTGTGCGGGGTTGTGTTCATCACGATCTGCTGGAGTAATTCCGTCATTATTAATACTCGTACCTTTAATACCAGCGCAGTTGTATATTTTAATCATCTCTGAAAACTCGAAATCAGAGATAATTCCATCACTGAGGCTTGCTGATAACAACGAAGATAACTTCGAGTATGCGACCGTCACTGTATGTCATCTTATCATGTAATCGGATAACTTTTCATTCGTGCAAGTACATATTTTTTTGCAGTGATATTGAGCACACCTACAATCGTTGTTGCAGCTGAAATACAAATAGTTACAGCTACTGGTGTCATCATTGTCATTGTTGATAATATCACGCCGGTTCCAGCAACAACAGCGGATATTGAATAAAAGACCACGTCAACGATAACTAGTCGTCGTCGATATTTCTTTACTTTTACCGTGTATTGTTCGACTCGACATTTTAACGCTGCCAGCCATTCACGCACTTAATTGTACCTGTAATGTTGCGATGCAACGTCGATTGAGGTACTCATTATATTTAATGCAGTGAGCAATTGATGTGTTTCAGCTACAAATTCTAGACACCACCAGTAAGACGTTGCGGTTAATTTCTTATCAGCTGATTCCAGAATAAATATTTCTTCGTTTCCGCTATTTAATATAACAGATACAACCCCGGAAAACTTATTAGTTGAATGACGCCATGGATACGTTGTAAATATTTCAAATTTTGCAGCACTGAACACAGACAACCTGTACACGCCAGTCACTGTTGCGGTATATTTGATAGTTTTATTTTGCTGCGACCATGTTGCGAATCCCGATGATACTTTGAATACCATGTTGGTAATATCCCCGGGAGTAACCCCGCCGGGAATTTTAATCAAACTGGTTTTATTAACGATCTCAGGAATCCCCGCTACGATGTCTTGCTGTGTTTGTTTGATCGTGTCGATGTTCGTCTTGATATCAACGAGTTTTACGTCAACGACCAACGGATTACCAAAAAATTCCTCTGCGGTTTCATTAATTTTTCTAAAGTTTCTGCGAAGATTTGTGAACGAGTTTGTGTGAACGTCATACTCGGCCCGCAACGTGGATAATTTACCATCTACGGTGTTGTAGTTAACGTCAACGTACTTTTTTGTTGCGGCATCTTCGTTGGATGTTGGATCTCTTAAGACTACTATCTTATTCCCGTTCATGCTGAGTTCTCCCGTCATTGTGTCACCGGTATTTTTCACGCGATTAGCAACACTTGCTGTAATTTGATCTCTGATGGTTGTAAACGATACACTTGAATCCCTGATTTTTCCGCTGTCAGTAAACACAGGGATATTATTCGTGACCGCACCGTGTACTCGTCGAATTATATCATTCCATTTGATATTGCTGGTTTTTAGTTTACCATATCGATCCTGAAAAATAACAACCTCATCTGGGTCAATTCCAGACAGGTTCATAATATCAGCGAGTTCATCCTTAGTCGCGTACTTCGACAGATCAATGTCATCGGACTTTTTCTTAACGCGTGAAGAAGATCTTCTTCCGTAAATATCAACCATTATAATTTAAGATCTGTTTAAAACGAATTGGTTGCTTGTATAATCATGCACGACTTTATGTGGCGGTTTGGATGATTTTGATATAGCGTTAAGTACATTAATTACTTCACGGCCGCATATTGGCGGATCTGTCATTGTTTGTGTGGGTAGCGTTGAATACCAAAATTGCGCGTGAAGTGGTGCAACCTACTTGATAAACTCACGCGGCGGAGCTAACCCGTATGAATCAAAATAACGATTCCACGTGGATCAACCGCGTATGATACCCAATGAGTACCGGGTCCTGAATTCGAGTCAAGATTAATAATACCTGTTTCTAATTCATTCGGTTGTTTCGGTAATTGATCTCGCATAAAAACACCTCTCAAGTTTTTTATTTTTAATCGTTTAGCAGCATCAAGTAAATCAAAATTTGATGCTGGAGCATCTAACGAAGTGATCCTGGAAGCCTCAGACCTCTTACCCAACGAGATCCCGGTAATCTTAGGCCGCGTCCCTTTTTTGTACCCCTTTCCTGTTGCTTTCTTTAGAGCCATTCCAGCAGCTGTTCCAACAGCACCTAATGCGGCTGCTTTTGCTACGGCTGGAGCGGCAGCAGCTATTAACGCTGGAATATCCGCGAGAAGTGGAAAAATACCACCGGTTTTAATTGAGTCCTTAATATCACCCGCAGAGAGATTAAGTTTGACGCCTGTTTTTGATTGTTATGCGCTGTTGAAATGTTTAAATTGACATTCTGATAATGACAATTTAGTTTGACCACCCGTGATCTGATCTCGCTTTAGTGATATTTTCATTCCGCAGTTTTTAGCTGAATTTTATTGAAGGTTTTTAATCTGACCAGGAGTCAGACTCACACTAACGTGATGATATGGCATTTTATGATAAATATTTGCCACGTTCCAAATAATGATTAAAGATTTTCCACTGGTGCATCAACGACTCTCATTCGACCACTACCACCTTCAAGTAACATGGCTTTATCGCCGAGTATAACTGCGATTGCTCTATAATTAACACCACCCGTATTTAACGTTGCTTTAAGATGTATATCAACGACAGATTGGTTTGATAGATCAAGATGCTCCAGTGAAAAATAATAAATCGGATACAAAGTTCTGAAATCATATTGTGATATTTGCAACCCACTATCTACATTTTGATCACGTCCCATGAATGACATCAAACGATGATATACACGTCCTATATGATTTTGTTCATAATTTAGTTGTATATTCTCTGTTGGTTCTTGTTGTCCATTTATCCGTAAAGAAATATCTGTGATACCTAGTTTATCAAATATTATATGAGCACGTTCTTGATTACTTAAACGATCATAGTTCTGAAACGCAATAAAAATATGCCGTGGTGCAGAAACACCTTGTTGTGATGCTATATGCCATGTAAACTGACCGTTAACGTCAGTTTGTATACTTTCTGTGCTTGTTGTTAACCATGACAACAAGGATTTACCATCTGTGTCCATGAAAGAAATCAATTTTTGTTCTTCTGCGATCGTTGGAATCATTACCGGCATCCACAGTGAAAGTTTCGATAATACTACTTTACCAGCATCACCAGCAGGTCTCCACAGAGCATCGTTATCATCACCCTTTCTCACAAGAACAACCGTGTGTCTAGCTCCAAAAATAACTTTTCTAACATTTCTACAAAATCTAAAAAATATGCGATGGTGGAATTGTACATGAAAAACTTCTTTTGGCTCCTAGCAACATATTCTTACGCGTTCCAAATCCCAAGTTGAAATCTGGATTAGAACCATGAACCAACTGCGCCACATCAGCATCATCGGCAGCGGCAGTGTGTTTTTTCGGTAGTCTTATATTATACGGATCGCTTTCAGGGTGACCAGAATTATCTTTTACAAACATCATTGTGGGACCTGCTGATCTTGTATAATCATCAGAATATCTTGCTAGACCAATTATTGTTGTAGCAACGTCGACATTATTCTGAATTGATTCAATAATTTTTCCATCGATCATATATGTGGCGCTATCAAATAATGCCATAATACCATTGTTGACAAACCGCTCCGGTGGCCTAGTGGTTAGAGCGTCCGCCTCGGATGCGGGAGGTCGTGGGTTCGATCCCCGGCCGAGTCATACCAAAGACTTACAAAAATGGTACTAACAGCTGCCTCGCTTGGCGTTCAGCATTAAGAGGTTAGTGTTAGGACTGGTTGGCCTGGTGTCAGGATAATGTGACTGGGTGGGACATCGTGCTACATGTCTGCGGCATGATGCCCCAGTACTAGACATCACTATAAACTGCCACATTGCAGACATCGTAGTGATATGACTGAAAAATTGTTAAAACTACGTTAAAAATCAAAATCACATCACAGCACCATTGTTGACAAAACCAACTTTTACTGCATCTGCGTAATTAGCATCGTTTGTTCTTACAATTGTACCTTCTACCTCAATAAAAGCCTCAGCGGGTAGAAAATATCTACTTGTGTCATGAACTTGTAGTTCAATTCTTCCTCCACGTTGATCTTGTGTTCGTGCGTCATAAGAATAAAACTGATAATCACGTACCGATTCATTTTTAAGGACAGGTGCTTCCATATCAAATGCTTCGTCGGATACGCGCTTGAACATCTTATTATAATTATTTCCGTCTAACACATTGATTACCGCGTTCGGGAAATTCCACTTCGGGAAGTTCCACTTCCTGATATCAAACTTGAAATATTATTCCTTAGTTCACAGAGTCCTTGATCAGCTAACGCTGCCAGTTTTTGATTTGCAGCTTTATTTGTTATTTTACTTACTTCTGCGGCCATAATTTCAGTACTTGGTAATTTTACTGGTTGTGATCTTCGTCGCATTAATCGTGCTAGTCTATCTTTGATCGCCGAGAACACCTTACCAGCAACGTTGACAATTGCACCAGGAGTTTTTTCACGAACACTATCAATAGCTTTCATCGATAATTGTTTTGCAACAGGTGCTACTTTTGGAGCTATCCTTGTAAATAATCCCCGTACAACATCATCAAGTCCATCTCCGTAAATTGCTCCATAGATTGGTAATCGTGAGTTTACCGCTCTGACCTGTACGGATTTACGATGATTATTGTGTACTGTCATCTTATTTTATTTACCATTTATCTAACAACTAGTCACTGTAATCATCAACAAATTCATCGATAAGTTTTCTGTAAAAGCCGATATCCATGATACCACCTTGAAATAATCGCCGACAAATATCAGCTGCTTCATTGGTTATTTCTGGTGAGTTATTTCCGGCACGTTTTCTCCCTATGAGAACTTCTAACCGTGACACGTCATTGAGGATATTATCAGGACAAACAAAATTATTTCCCAGACCACTCCCTGCTGCTCCTTCTGTTGTTTTCTCAGATAGTCTTAAGGGTGATCTTTCTTCTTCTGTTTTTTTAAGTAGCTCCTCAGACCTTTTAAGTTCCGACTTCAACTCTTGCCGCGGTGAAGGAAGTTGATATGAAGGTTTCTGCTGGGAAAGTTGTCTTGTTCTAGTTGTTTTATTTTCTCTCTATAAAGTCTTTTTACTTCTTCATCAACATTTTTGTATTCTGGACCTCTAGCTAGTTTTTTGTTTCTATATACGCGATATATCCATTTAATAAGATTATCATCACTTACTTTTTCATGACGGGGTTTTAAAATATTAGATTTATTAAATATACCAAATAATATTGTTTGGGTAATTTTTCTCTTTTAGTATTTCTAATATCTTCGATAAACCCTTTCCTAAATCTTGCAATCAATTCTACGTTTTCTTCTACTGGTTCGGGTTCAGGTGCAAGTTCTTTTCTCACGTCGGCGACTTCAGTACGAAGTTCTTCAATATCTTCAAGTATTTTTTCACCAACGGGTGGAGGCTGAGCCGCAGCTATATCAGTTGGAAGATCTCGTAAAATCTTCTTTGTCTGTTTAGTTCTTCTTGCTATTTTTTCAGTCTGCGCTGCAGTTTGTTCTAATACTGGAAAAATACCCTTTTTCCTCTTTTCATCTTCCTCCTTAATATCTCCCCATATAGTTTTTTTCAACAGCCGCTGCAGCTTTCTTAGTAGCTGCAGTGACGGGTTTAAATAGTTTTTTAGTGTCTTCTTCGTACTAAACTTGTGATTGTTGCTGCGCTTGTAAGTTTTCTCTAAATGAGTCTCTGACAGGAAGAAATTTTTTGATTGCTTCTAATCGTTCTCGATCTATCCTTGCAGTATAAGATTCCGGATGTACCATTATTTTAATATAACATAATGATTTAATTATAGCAGCAGAGAGGGTGGGACCTCAATTAAGACGTAATTGCGTAAAGCGCGTACACAATAAACTAGAAAAAATCACCAACGCAATGGAGTAATATTAATTAGACAAAATCCGGAGAGATTTTCTCAGTAAAGTGTCGACGCTTTTTTAAAATCTGTCGACGCTTTTTTATTTTTCGATCGTTCGCAGGAAGGCTTATTTCGGCTTTTGGACGCTTCCAAAATTGGTCTGTTCACCCTCTCTGCTGCTATATGATAGCAAAAGAGATAAAAACACAAATAGGGAAATTAAAACAAATTAAAAGACCAACCCTACAACCCAAACTAAAGCAGCAACAATACCAGCCAAAAAAATTAACAACCAACCCATAAAACCAAATAACCCACAAAATCCAACCACACAGAATAATACTAGACAAGCTAAACATAGATTCCACCCTATAGAGCATACAGTCTATATAAGCAGTAACTCCACTCAGCTGCTAACCTTAGCGGTAACAGCATAACAGGGGCCCTTCAAAGTAAAGCTGTACCGATTAATCGGCTATACTCATAATCGGACCGATTATTAGAACAATTAGTATAATTGGTATCGGCAGAAATAATCTGTGCCGATGTAAACAAATTTCTGAAATATAAATTCAATCATAACATTCATCTTGACATGTCTTGAATTTTAAATCAGAATTAAATAGTGGAAATTAAGGAATGAACATTTGATTTGGGAGTTATTTGAAAGACAATATATTCTTAAAAGTAAATACTTTTACCACACTTGCTGTAAACTACCGCTGATTGTCTGCACAAAACAAATTATCAATACCATTCATGCAATCATCCCAATCACTGCAGCCAAACAGCAAATGAGGCCTCGTGTGGCTGTTGAACTTAAAGCATACACATTAGCAGATTAGATAGGCAGATTAGATAGGTAGCGAAATTTCCAACTACTACGAAACTGTGACTTATAGTTACTATAGTTAATCTGTTTTTATTTTTTTGCCAGTCCTACAATGCTGCTAATCAAAGAAGAGCTGAAGCATCTGACCGCTGACATACAAATATTATGCAGCATTGATATTGGCATGCCAGCGCCAGCAACGTTATCCCTGGATACCCCAGCTGCTAAGTTGCTTCAGCGTGCGACTCGCAGCCTGGTGCGTGCATCCATCCAGCCACATGGACAACTTAATAGTAACTGACTTGATTTAAAACATTGTTTCAAGAGCGCGAAACGATTGGATTATTAATATTGATTAGCGATTGTCCACTATTAAATATACTACCAAGCATATGCATAATGTCGACCTCAAAACACTCACGTTTAGTCTGGAATTACTTCAAAGTAAATTTAGTCGGCGAGTCCAAAGCGAATTTGCACACTTTGCAAAGCATGCATTTCCAGAGGTGGAAAAGATTCTAAAAACTATACGACATCAAATCATGTCCAGCACTTGCGCTGCAAGCACATCGTCAAACAAGGCCTGTTCCTGGCAGATAAAAAAAAAAGGATGCTGCGCAGTCAACCTCAGCAACTGCAGCAAATCCCCGTACTCTGACTAGCCATTTGCATTTGACGACCCGAGAGCTATTCGTTGGCACAAAGCTATTGCAGAGTTCATGGCAGTAGATGTGCAATCATTTTACGCTATTGAAGACATTGGATTTCGACGTCTGACGGCCAAGGCAGAACCGCGCTATAAAATTCCAAGTCGGAAGTACTTTTCAACATCTTTGATAAATGACATACATAAAGCGATACAAAGCAAGGTGCATGCTTTAGTTTCTGCCCAATCTGACTTTAGCTTGACATCTGATGCGTGGTCAGACCCGTCCATCGGCGTAGCCTTGAGTCTTACGGAATACTGGCTGATGCAAGACTTTCAGCTGAAACAGGTGACTTTAGCACCAACGCCTCTCGATGAATCACACACAGGAGAATATTTGGCGAGAAACTGGACAAAGTATGCGAGGAATACAAAATTTCCAAAACTAATATCCATGTTCTTCTCTGTGACGGAGGTGCAAACGTGGTTAAAGCAACGCATCTGGCTGAAATCGATATCATCAGCTGTTTTTGCACACACACACCACAGCTCGTTGTCAGTGATGGCATTCTGTCTCAACAAGCTGTCAAAGACGTTTTGGCGGTCTCGCGATCCATAGTCAGCAAGTTCCGGCACTCCCTCCTGGTACAACAGCAGCTCGAAGAGCAGCAGGAAAATTTGGCGCTGTCCATAAGAAACTCATCAGACACGCTGAAAGTCTACATACAATATGCTGGTTTTGTTATATGAACAAAAACAAGTCTTGTGGGCTTACGCTACTCTCTATGACCTGCCTAGCCTAACAGCCCAACAGTGGGTCTTGATTAACTATATCGTGGACACGTTAGGCCCATTCGCGGTCATTACTAAGTAAGTAAGTAAGTGATAGCCAAACATCAGTATCCGTCATTCTTCCGATGATGAAAATGCTCCGAATGTTGTTGGCTTGAGAACATGAAGCAAGTCAAGATATTCAGACAATGCGCCGTGATATGTTCACGTCACTGAACACACGTTTTGCTGACGTTGGCAGCAACAAGAAGCTTGTCTTGGCCACCATCATGGATCCACGATTCAAACATCACCTATTCAGCGAAGAATTACTTGTGACCAGATCCAAAGATTGGCTTGGATCAGAATGCTGACAAGCAGGAGGAACCCCAGACCGAAAAAAGAAAAATTGCAACTGAAGCAAACGCCATTGGAACATCTCTGGGATTTGTTTTCTGCGGCCTGTGATGAACCTGTCCATACCATCAACGAAACAAACCACGTGGATGATGCCGTTGACGTGATGTTTGAATTGTATCTGACCACCCCTCTGTTCCCACGAGAAGAAGACATATACGGCTGGTGGAACACTCACAGGTTTCAGTTCTCCTACTTGGCTAAATAAGCACCAGCTTCAAGCGTTCCGAGCGAGCAGCTGTTAAGTTGCGCAGGCTAGATTTTTTCGGATCACCCTGGATTGTTACTTGGCGAGAAGGGAGAAATGTTGTTCTTGTTTAAACACAACGTACCTCAACTAGGCTTTCCGTACTAGCTTCAGCCAGCGTAATTTGTCGTCTAACTTTAGTTTTAAGGCATGCATATTATTAATTTTAATTATCATTCGGCTATCATTATTAATATTTTTTGTCATTTATGGAAATCTAATAATGGCGACCTGCTTCATTGAACGTTAAGTTCAAAGACTAGCTTAATACATTTTCATTCATTTATATCTTGAATTGGCAAACCATAAGTTTTATCAGTGTTAGTTTTAAAGTTTTTCAAGTTTTATGTTTGTGCGATCGTTGTTTTCTATAAATAGCAATGTACTTCTTATCCAGTTTCTGTTTCTTTTTGTACAGAAGTTCAGATTCACTTGCCGCATAAACAACCTTGTTATAATTCACACGGCAAAATACCTGCTTGCATTGCACTAATGGTTTATGTTTCCGAACCAGTCATTGCTATAAAACAAATAATAATGAAATAATCGGTCTCATAATCGGTATCGGCAATTTTAATAATCGGCTATACGTGGAATCGGCATAATTGGCAAAAAGTGACATCGGTACAGCTTTACTTCAAAGGGTGCACCATGTGCAATTTACTATACACCGGCCCAACACCAGATACATAATCGTGCACTGCAGCACCCTAAATCAACTGGCAAAATTTCTAGAATTAGAACAATTAATTAGACACCACGAAATAAAGTCCAACACCCTAAACCTAACATAAAGGCCCAAACACCAGACACAAAGAACAAAACAAAAACTGAAAACCCCCCACCCCACCAATAAACACAAAGAAGTTTAAGTCAGTCCTAAATTTAAAAGGCCCAAACAAATGGATAAACAAAGAAACTTTAACTAAACAACTTAAAGAAAGTGGGACACCCCTTGAAAGGGCATACAAACTTAAAAACTACAAAGGGCAGGAGACCAATACAGCGGTCTTAGAATTAAAAACAACAACACTGCCTGGCATAGTAAGGCTTGGCCCATACGGAATACGCCAGCGCCTGGAACCATACATAAACAAACGCAGGTTCTACAGCAACTGTCAGCATTGGGGACACTATGCGTCCAACTCCAAATTTACCAAAATATGCAAACAATGCGGGGGGAACCAGAAGGGACGATGCCGAAGGGCCATACCTAAATGCACCAACTGCAGAGATGATCAGATACCACAGTCCCCCAAATGCCCCCATGCTATCAGGGAAGGAAATATCATCCAAATAATGAGCACCAAAAACTTACCATGCTATGCAGCCAAAATATTGACAACAATAGATGAAATAAACTTAGAAATAAGCAGGAAGCCAAATGAAACAAACAGAAAACCCAAACTAGGAATAAATACAAACATAGATAAAACCAAGACTAAAGTGGTAGCAACCCCAAAACAGTAAAAAGGCGACCTAATGTCCCCCACCCGCCCTACCAGATAAGACCAACATAAAGTTAAACAACAAAATCAATTTAGAACCCCCCAATCGAACAAGTAGTCAAAGAAATAATAAAAGGCACCATTAACTGCTTTCAATCAAGCAAAAAAAAACTTAGAACAAATAATGGAAAAGATCCAACAAATGTTAACTAAAATGATCTAATCCCCCACCCCTTTTTCCACTTAAGAAACCACAGTCTAGAATGAATAGCACAAACAAACGTAACATAATAGCACGGCAATGGAATGCAAGAGGAATAACAGCTAACATTAACGAAATAAAAATAAAATTACAGTATCAAGTTCCATTGCCCGATATCGATTGCATACAAGAAAGAAAGATATCTAATAAAACTATACTACCAACACTACCAGGATACTCCCCAGGTTACTTTAAAAACCGCAACACCGGACAGGGAGGAGGACTCGTCATTTTTATTCTAGACAACCTACCAACTATAATACCAGCTGATATAACACCAACACCAGGTAGCAATGAGGCATTTGAAATTCAGTCCTTAATAGTCCAAACAGGAAATGGTAATATTCAAATTTTTAATATTTACGACCCGGGGGGAAACACCAATGTATCCAATCTGGCCACCTATAGGCAAAAAAATAAACACCAATTAGTAGATCATATCCTCGTCTGCGGAGACTTTAATGCTCCAAACGAGCTGTGTGTGTGTGTGTGTGTGTGTGTGTGCGTGTGCGTGTGATAGACAAAAGAGGGGGGTTGGTTGAGGCATAGGCTGCCGAATCCAACCTGACCATCCTCAATGATGGGAGAAATGCACGCCTCAACCCGGCGGATGGAACTATGTCTGCCATCGACCTAACCATATGCTCGCCAAATTTAGCACAAATTACTGACTGGGGAGTGGATCAAACTGACTCACTTGGCAGCGACCACTTTCCAATCGTTATAACTCTGCAGATGACAGTCCAACATAATCCCATTAAAAAACACCCACAATGGAAATATGACAGTGCAGATTGGGAAACATTTAGGGACCAGTTATCCAAAATAAACACCAATAACTTAGAAAATGAGGATATAAACACATTTTACCAAAACCTCATTAATACTATACAAACAGGAGCAACCACCAACATACCCAAAACTAGCACTGGCCCATCATGCCGCAGACATGTGGCATGATGTCTCACCCAGTCACATTATCCTGACACCGGGCCGACCAGTCCTAACACTAACCTCTTAATGCTGAGCGCCAAGCGAGGCAGCTGATAGTACCATTTCTGTAAGTCTTTGGTATGACTCGGCCGGGGATAGAACCCACGACCTCCCGCATCCGAGGCGGACGCTCTAACCACTAGGCCACCGGAGCGGTTAAAAAGCATAGGGAGATGGGCTGATAAATGGGGATTAAAGTTATCACATGAAAAAGTATTGCAGTCCTCTTTACATCCAAACATAGCTTTAAATTCAAGTACCCAGAACTCACCATCCAAAATAAAATCATCAAATTCGTAAAAGTAGCACTATTTCTAGGCATGTATTATGATGACCACATAAATTGAGGATATCACATAAATGACTTAGTAAATAGATGCAGACCTATCATATATATTCAACACCTGCCACAAATAAAAAAAAAAGAAAGTACTAAACTAAAAATGGAGCAAAATAAGATTGGATCCCAGATACATACCCATGATTTTTTTAATGAATAACAACCCTAACCCCAATCTCACCTATATAAATATAATAAACTTTATACATGAAACTTGGTTACAAAACAAAATATAAAACCAAAATTACTTAATTAAATAGTTACCAGCCTAAACATAGGGAACAAATAAGAACAGATGTCCTTGAGGCGTACTAGTGATCCGAGCGATCGGCACGGATATGTCTTATCCAAATAGACCTTAGCCTAGTAATATACATCACATACTTAATATTCAGGCTAAGAAACAAATTAGCCTGAAAATGTAAATAACACCGAGTAAATCGAAACAGATACTAATAAAGCAACTAGGGAACTGAAATAGGAAGGGGGATGGAATAAAAATATTTTATTTTAATTTTAATTTATTTCATTTTATTTTTAAATGTAAAAAACAATTCTCTTTCTTTTCTTCCTTCTTTAATATTCTACCTTCAACCTAAGCAATCCTACCCATTTTCTAGCAAGCACATAGGTCCCCAAAATTAGAACATATAAAGTGGTCTAACACCCAAGACCATCACGGCCCGCTACACAAAATAGCAAACTTTTAACAACTCTAGGGAACGAAATGACCCCAAATTAGCATATATAAGGTGGTCTAAACACCAACGACCATCAAGCCCAGCAACGCAAAGCTGCAAACAAAACAACGTAAAATTAGACAAGTAAGACCCTAAAACAGAATTCTTCATATAAGGTGGTCTCAAAAGTCCAAGACCATCAGGACCAGCCACATAAGGTGGTAACCTTTATCAAAACTGTCACCTAAGATAACCCTCCTAGGCTATTTCTAAACTCAAAACAGTACAGAGTTTTTTCAGAATTGTGTAGGACGACAATTTAGACCAGGTACCCTGACGTCTATGAGTACCGACCTGTGACCTTGGAGCCGCCCTTCCACCCTCGCCTCCATTCTGCGGCCAGACATACAAAAACAGCGTGCAGTGCCCTCCCTTAATACCTAAAAACCAGTACCAAACATATGAGTGTGTGATGGGTCCATTCCCACTGATTCATACCTAAATGCAGCTTAGTAGTGACGACTGAATAGCTTGAGTGTGTGCTGGGTCTATTATCACTCGCCTTCAAGCCCTCCATTCAGACAGTTAGGACCTCTTGTAAGGTTTACTGCCTCGTCTGCTAAAAAAGGGAGGCATAAATCCAGTGACGTCACCACAAAAATAAGCTATGGAGCAGCTAACCAACTTTCTGGCACCTGTTACAGCAGCCACAGAGAAGAACACCGAACCAAAGATTGATAACATTGCCTTAATGTATTTGGTTCTCAGTTTGGCTCGAGAACCTTTTTTGACAATATCTCTATCTAATAACCTAATTTGATCCATTCGGCGACCGCCATTAAAACTTCACCTATCCTTTTCAATGCGTGATGCAAAATGCACATAAGTCAATTTGACTTCACTGATTGGTATTTATTAATATATCATATGTACACTCAGTACACTAAATTCCAACTTACTGACGAATGAATAATGTTTGAAATTCTACAACTTACTATATTTGATCAATTACACAGGTGGCTTATATATTACTGGGTTTGTATTGTCCATTAGTAAAACTGGACTTGATTTGAAATGACAATACGTCCTGGCGTTTTAGGGCTCATAGTGTGTTGTGCTCGGTGTATGGAGTTATAAAACTAAATCGGATTCAGAACTTAAAAACTCGGCTCGTACTTTCACGCGGGAGAACCAGGTTTGTAATTTGTCATTCATACATCGTCTAATTCCATTCATTCGATTACATTCAGCAAGAGGACGTCGACCAGGCAACATCGTGGAGCACTGAAGAGATGTCAAAAGAAATAACCGGAGCGCTGACCGCCATACGAAATGGGAAGTGATAGGAGCGATAAAGCACGATGCACGTGGGCCATGACGAATCATTTAAACAGAAACGAAAGGAAGCGTGTCAAATATACATGTGCAAGCTGCTCGCGAAAACCTGACCACTTACCTCTTCGGATCTATACAGAGAAAAGAGCTGAGACTTTATGAGGTGGATGGCGTCATTATCGCAGCATTAATGCTGCGACTGAAAAATATCATGACTGGGAAAAGATGGCAGACTTTGTTTGAAGAGGCCATTTGGGGTAGCCCACAGGCGAAGGATATGCCATGCCGTGTACCAGTGGAGACCATATCCGAACAATGCTTAGACATCCCTGAACTCGAGACAGATGTATTGCCGAGTTACTTTCAATTGCCTGGTCGAATAGTCTTGGTTCTTATTTTGGCTAGAGAACCTATTTGATAATATATATTTAATAACAAACCTAATTTGATTGTTTCGTTACCACCATCACAATTTATTCTCTTATTTCTACTTATGCGTGATACAAACTATATCTATGAGTCATTTCGACTTTACTGATTAGTATTTAATTAGTATATCTAACGTACACTTTGTACACTAAATTCCAACTTTAGAATGAATAATTTTTTCAAAATTTACGACTCAGTTGATTTGAATTATTGCACAGGTGGCTTACACATTATTGGTTTATTATTGTCCAATTATACAACTGGACTTGATTTGAAATAAGTACGGGCTGTCTTTTTTGGGAGTACAT
The DNA here is from genome assembly GCA_028554795.2 of Sinohyriopsis cumingii. Classification (NCBI taxonomy): domain Eukaryota; kingdom Metazoa; phylum Mollusca; class Bivalvia; order Unionida; family Unionidae; genus Sinohyriopsis; species Sinohyriopsis cumingii. The sequence continues at coordinate 37,969,747 of CM068831.1, read as the reverse complement.
ACACAACATCCATGGCTGGCTTTCCGAGACCCTTGCCTTTATTGGTGTGGTCACACTCAGACTCAATCATAGAGAGGACCCCCTATTGCCGAAAGATGAAATGGTTTTATGTGTACCTGTTTCCCCCATAGTGTGCATCGTGTTTGTGAGGATTGAAACATAATTATGTAAAAGGTTTATGAATTTTGATTAGGGTTTTGTACATCTTCCAACTCGATTGTTATAATAGCTCTACAACCCTGGCTAGTTTCGGAGCTTATTTATAGAGTGTGATCCTTGCCAGGGATCTATAGTGTCCAATGTATGCTCTGTGTTATAATATAGTGTATTGTTTGTTATCCTTGTGTTTTTGTATGGACTGGCTAATAGTCAAATTCAATATGTTTTCTTAATTTATAAGGGCTATCTGAAAATAAAATATTGCGGCTAAGGATGTCTGGATTGGCATGTGTTGATGGCAGGAGATTATTGTCCCACCATCCGCTTCCATCATAGTGGCCATTTCCTTCGTACCTATGCCTATCACCCTATCTACTTTCAGTGGTGTATTAGATTTGGAGAAAGGAAAACGAGAGAAGAGAGAGAAGACAAAAGAAAAAGAAAATATATATAAATATTGTTTTTGTTAATTGTGTGCGTGACGTGTTTGTTATACCTCATAGTATAAGTAAAGTGTAATTGTGATCCCGTGTTTGTGTTTTCATAATGTTCTTATTATTCGTCCTTCCCTTTGGGGAGCTCCTGTACGATCCGTGCTACCCCGCGTTAGCCACGTAACTTTGGCATCGTACCACCATTTGCTCATTAATAGATAGGACGATCCCTGTCCCTCTGTATTGTTGCGCTTTTGTTTCTAAATATGTTAGCTTATGTTATTTCTTCTGAGGTATTGGTTGTTTTGGTTAATGTGTTATTATATTAGTTTAACAAAAAAACAACAACAAAAAAAAATTACAAAGAAGAAGTAATAAAGTACCTTTAATTCTTTCTTGAGGATCTCTAATATCTTGCCTATTTATTTATCACATATTTTTGTCTTTATGGTAAAACAAAAGAGAAACAATACAATAGAAGCAAATAATTTTTGTTTTTTTAAATATTAAAACTTAAAACATCTTGCCTATTTGTTTTCATAATTGTGTTAATATATATGATTAAATCTGTATATGTTCTCTTATTAATAATATCATGAATGTATAATACATTTTTAGCTACTACCCCTCCATTTTCTTCACGTATTCTGTTTGTTATTCGAAATCTTTCTTCAGCGGTTTTCTAGCATCTTAACATAGAATGGGTTTTGGAGTCAGTATGGTTCCCGCAAAAGCGGCATAGTGGGATTATTCTTATAATGTGCCTTCTGAAGGCGATCTCCCCTGTCATCCATACATAATTCAAGTAGAGATACATTTTACTTTGTTTAGCTGTATATTTAATTTCCGCCCATTTTTTTCCCCATATGGCTTCCCAGTTTAACTCTGGTTTACATAATTCAGCTTTCAGTTTTTCATTATATGTGATATTAATTAGGATATTATATATTTTATTTTTATTACTCTTCCATATTTCGTCTTTGTCTCTGTATTTGTATATGAGATCTCTAATTCTCCGGCAACACAGTGGCGGTTCAAGCATTTTAATTAGGGAATTATTCTTAAAAATTGTTTCATTAAAACGGCACAAATAACCGTAATAGTAAATATAAATCCCTTCCCATGGGTATTGCGGGCAGTTATCGATACGTTTAATTCTATTCAAGATCACTGATTTTTGCTTGGCACTTACGTTATACGCACCAGGCCGCCTTTCTCTTTAGGTCTGTAGGTATATTTTTTATGCATATAGTGAATTCCATTGTTCCAGATATAGTTTGAAATCGTCCCTTCTATTTTGTTTAGCATTGCTTCAGTCAAATGTATAGTATTTATGAAGTAATTTAGTTGACTGTACATATAGGTTTTAGCAACCTGGATACACTCCATTAGGTTCCATAACGTATTCGAGCAAGTTTCAATTTGTTCTTCTACCTTTGTCAGTACTATACGGTAGTTTAATTGGATAACATTGTTCCCATATATTATTCCTAGCGCTTTAACCTGGTTCTTAATTAAATTGGGGCACGGGGTGGTTATCCCTCCAGTTACCTATTAGTAGTGTTTAGGTTTTGTCGTGATTTATAGCTGATGCAGAAGGTTTCCCAAATTGCACTAATTCATCTTGTAGATGTTTGAACGATGAACCATCTCTGGTGAAGTTTGAACAGTCATCAGCGTGAAGAAGAGTTTTAAATTCGCCTTTTAGATTTGGCAGTTTGATCCCTTGAATATTAGTGTTCGTTTTTATATTAATATTTAGTGTTTCAATAGCAATAACATACAGTATCATAGACAGGGGACAACCTTGTCTAACTAATCTTTTAATCTTGATTTTTTCAGAAAGTGCCCCATTTATAATTTTTAAAGTTATATTTTTATATATTGCCTTTATCCAGTTTATGATATTTGTACCAAAGCCACGCGATTCTAACAATGTAGTGATGAAGTCATGCTCTATCTGATCAAAAAGCTTTCTCTTGATCGAATAGAAGCATGACTCCTTTTTCACCTCTACTTACTAAATATTTAATCACAGCCCCTATGGATAATATATTATTTAATATATTGCGACCTTTGCCCCGCAGCTTTGATTAATGTCTATAAAAGTTTCAATGCAGTTTCTTTTTACTCTATTAGTAATTATCTTGCTTAGTATCTTGTAATCCGTATTTCGTAATGAAATTGGTCTCCAGCTGTTTATATCATTTCTGTCATTTCTATATTAGTGTAATTATCCCTTCCCGCATTGTCTTGGGCATTTCCCCTTTTAGTAGTATGTTGTTAAATAAAGTTCGAGTGCATCTATTAATTCTTATTGAAATTTAATATAAAAGTCGGTAATAATACCATCCGATCCAGGGGATTTCCCCTTTTTTAAACTATTTTTATAGATTTGTAAATTTCATCCGCAATAATAAATTTATCAACCATTTATTTATCATATTCTGACAGTTTCTTGTACTTTGTGTTTTTAATAAAGCTAGTAATTGTATTTAAATCTATATTTTGTGATGCGTATATGTCAACATAATACGCATGTATATTTTGTAGTATTTCTTTCTTTCCCGTATATAAAATATTGTTAATTTTTATTGCTTCAATTTTCTTTTCTTTTCCTTTTCTTTAATTCCAATCGTCTGTACAACCCTCTCCCATTATTGTAGACGCCACTAAATTTCCCAGCTCTTATTTGTATTCCTTGGGTGATGTTCTTTTCAGATTCTTCCCACTGCTTTTCAATTTCTTTATCAAGGCCCCGAGTGGTCTAAAGCCCTCTCCGTTACGGATCACTGCCATCTCACCTCTGTCTGCGTGGGTTCGAGTCTCGGATTCGGCTAATGTGGGTATGTGAGAAAGCTTGCCAGTAGCTTCTCGTGGGTCGGTGGTTCTTTCTGGGGTTTTCTCGGGTTCTTTATCCACCATGAATACTGTCCGCCATCGTGTGCTGAAAAATGGCGTTAAACCTACAACAACAACAACAACAACACCAATTTCTTTATCTTGTTATGTTTTGGGTTCAGTTTTTCCCTGTAGTTCACTGTATTTTTCCTTATTCCATTTTCTATGTAGCTTTTGCGTTTTGCTGTAATATTTCGTGATATTTTTAATTTCTTTTTTGTTTTTTCCCCAGTTATTCATAGTATCGCTATAGTCCCATGAGCTAAATTCAGCCAAGCGAAGACGAACAGTGCGTACATACTCATCATTGAGCAGGTGAGCATTGTTCATCTTCCATGATCCTTGTCCCCATTTAATCGTGTTAGTGGTGGTCATATTTATGTTTACTGGCTTTTGATCTGAAATTTGGTCAGATGAATAGAGCAATTATTGATCGGATTTTTGTGTCCTGTTGAGATGTAATAGGTATCAAGTCTACTCTCTTTAGTTCAGTATTTAAAGGTATATTTTCTTAAATTACCACACACACACACACACACACACCACACACACACACACACACATATATATATATATATATATATATATATATATGCGTTAGTGAGATTGTTGGCTTTTCGAAAGGTTTTTATTAGTTTATGAAGTTGTTTGTCCCAGTCTAAAAAGCCTTCACCTTTATCCAAGTCTGTTTCTATCCAGTTGAAATCACCCGTATAATGCATTGTTCAAGGGCCGCGACCATTGCCCACTTGCCTCAATCGGACATGTACTAAGACGGTGATGTGGAACAATTTCCACCCGCCTAAAGCCAGGTGTCTCGATGTGACGTCATCGTTGCGACCAATCGCAACGGACGTTACATACTGCTTGTGTCGACAACTGGTGAAGTTATCAAAATCTCTTAACATGAGTGTGTGTGGGTCTATTCCCCCTCATGTCAAAGCCTTTCACTCAGGTTGTTAGGGGCTCTAATAGTCCTACTATCTGAAGGCTTGAATTAAATAGAAGTACAGTCTGTTGTTTTATCGTCGGCAAATGGAATAAGGATACAGCTCACGAGACGCAGAGGTAATTATTGCTGGAATACCAGCAATTACCATACTACTTGCAATTTTCTTTCTTTCTTTTTCCTTTTTCACCTTTTTCACTTTTCCTTGTTTCTTTTTCTGACTTTTCATTTTTTTCACAATTTAAAAAAAATATACTTGTAGGATTTGTCAGTTAACAAATTAGAATTAGTTGCCCCCCTTTGCATGTTGGTACATATTACATTTATGTTTATCTTAGAAATTGGAAGTTTTCTCATTGTGCTTTGTAACTTAGTTGCTAACAAAGTAGTGTGAGACCGTACGTGTACACACTTACATACAGTAAACATTACTCATTCTAAATGGAAGCACCAGCTCGGGGTATTAGGCCTAGCCAGCCTAGTGGAACGAAGCTACAAAATTACTTCGTTACCAGATTAGAGGGTAAGGGAAGGTGTCAAAGACTAGTGGCATATCACCCCCCGTGATGCCACACAATTGATTTTGGGGATGTCACAACTGCCCTAAACAAGCTGAAATACTGATGGCTTTAAAAACTTTAGGAGCCCCAAAAGAGGACATATATGTACTACAAAATGCAGGGAGAAATAAATATGTCCTATATCCAAAAAAGTATGACACCCCTGTAATCAAAGACGCAGAAATTGAAGTGACAGCGATAAAAGCCAAAGTTGAAAGAACGGAACCGATTATAAGGGAAGTTGAGCCCAAGGTGACTGATGTGACTGTCACCGGCTTGCCCCTTGAGATAGATACAAAGGAAATTGTCACAAAAATAGAACACAAACTAAACACCAAAGTCAGGGCGCACAGAATGGCTACAGTTTGGGGGGTGTTGTGTTAGAGAAATAAAATCCGGAGTCAGAGTCATAACCCTTTTAAAAGAGGACGCTGAAAAGATCCCCACTTTTTTCTATGTGATGGGTTGCCTTCTCCGCACTTGGTAGAGGGGGTGTAAAAATGATAGAATTTGCCCAAAGTGTAAACAGGTGGGCCATGAGCCAAGAAACTGTAAAAATCAAGTAGTGGTCGCTACTTATGCTAGTAAAGTAGCCAACATCGTACAGAACGTAGATCAAGAAATCCCTAGTGCAGAACAAAACGTACAAACTCAAGTAGGTCAACTGATTGAGCAATGTAGGATAATGAAATACAAGATCCCAATGGAAAAGGAAAAGAGCATAGCTTAGAAAAAGAGGACGAGTCAATTGCATCAATGGTAAAGGTTGAAAATAATGGGCCAAGTATAAAACCTGACGCAGATCAAATGGGATGAAAATTCTCAAAGTGAGCAAGGATGGGGGGATTACCTAAGTCCGAATAAGACTGGGATTGCCCCATCACCAATAAGAGGAGGGCAAATTGCCCTAAGAAACAGGTTTGAAATCCTGGAGGAAGAGAGCTGAATAGATCAAGTTGACAATGAGCAAGAATCAGGAATTAGGCCATTGTCATTTACCCCATTAACATCAACCCCTAGGTTAAAAAAGGAAGAAAAATAGAGCCATATCAACTTCATCACAGGGAAGTGAGAACAAGAGAGTGGAGTTTGATACTCCACAAACAGCGCACGACAAAAATGTGGCAAATATGTTACAGCACAAAAAAGAGACAAGACAAAGACGGAGAGAGCGAAGACAAAACATTAACTTGGAAGAAGAAACGGACGAGAGTGATGAGGATGACGGAATGGAAACGGAAAAAATGCGGCTACCTGTTGGAGAGAAAAATGGAGGGAAAAAACTTCCGTATAATCTCAACAAACTTAAACGGAGCAAGGAAAGAAAAAATTATTAAACTAAAACACGTAGGAAATTATGATATCTTACTTTTACAGAAAATACACAACCAATTTACAAAAGAACTAGTAACTTTCTGTGAAGAAGAACTGGATGGAGTCCTAATCCTTAGTGATTATAAAGATAAAAGGAGTAGCTACCTTAATTAAAAACAAAAAGGAATAAATTGGGAGAGGATAGATGAAGGAACAAATCTTGCGGGAAGGATGCTACACATTCTAATAGAAAATAATCACTATATATATATATATATATATATATATATATATATATATATATATATATATATATATATGTGTGTGTGTGTGTGTGTGTGTGTGTGTGCCTGCAAACAATTACAAGAAACAAAGTTTTATAGATACCCTTTTCAAGTACCTGGAGAAATTCTCAGTCGAAACATTGTTCTAGGGGGAATTTCAACTCGGTGGGAGATGAAATAGATCTGGTAGGGAAACCAACAACCACTGATACTAGATTTAAACCGGCAGTGGAAAACCTCTTGAACAAACACAAATTAGTAGATGTGTACAGAAGATTGAATATACTAAAAAGGGAGTTTACTTTCGAGTATAAAGGAGATAAGGGTAGTAGACTGGACAAGTTTTATTGCACCTAACTTTGATGATAAAGTACATGTAAAAGCAGGAATCAAGAACATAAAAGTGTTTGATCACAAATTAATTTATCTAGAAATAATTAAAAAGGAAAAACATAAATGGGGAAATGGGTCGTGGAAAATGAACAACACAATTCTAGAAGAAAAAGAAGAAGTAATTATAAAAGACTTTACCAATAAAGGAAATAAGGATATTATAAATGAGTGGGACATTTTAAAAACTATCTTTAAAAAGAAAGCCATTAGCTAATATCTATAAGGAGAGAAAATCAAAAAATGGAAAAGGAATCAATAAAAAGAAGACTAGAGAAAAATCTTTCTGAAGATGAAGTACAAAAACTAACCGATAGACTAAACGTAATCTTAAATGAAGAAAAGAATGACAGAGAAATTAGGGTGGGAAAATTTGCAAAAATTTATAAAAACGCAGAAGGGCTATATAAAAGAGAAGCACTAAGGAGAGGAGGGGAAAATATGTAGAAAACTTTAGAGATGGGGAGAGAATAATATCGGGGAAAATAGAAATGTTAGATTACATTCGAACATTTATAGTAACCTATTCAAATCACAAGAAATCGAAGAAGATATTATAGACACATATTTAGACGGAATACCATGTGAGAGATCACCAGAACATAAACACCTATGTGATGATTTCATCTCCACACAAGAAATTAAAGATACTATAAATCAATTAGCTAAGAAGAAATCCCCAGGTGGAGATGGACTCACTGCGGAATTCTATCAAAAATTCCAAAGTGAGTTCGCCCATTCTAGAATGGTTATATAATAATACACTTTTACGAAATGAATCAAGGACTCAGTCAGTGAGGGAGAGAATAATTACATTAATATACAAAGGGAAGGGGGAGAAGCAAGATTTAAAAAATTGGATTCCCATCTCCCTGCTAAATATAGATTCTAAAGTTTTATGTAAAATTCTAGCTAACAGAGTTAAAATGGGAATGGGTAAAATAATAAATTATAATCAGACATGCGGGGCGGAAGGAAGAGACATACAAAATAACATTCTAAGCATAAAAACCGTTTTTGATTACTTACAATAAACGGGCACAAAGGTGATATGGTACTTTTTGACCAAGAAAAAGCCTTTGACAGATGGAAACAAAACCATGTACACAAAAGTACTAGATAAATTTGGTTTTGGAAATAATTTCCAAACTTGGGACCAAAATCCTGTACAAAGAAATCACTGCAAAAATACAGGTAAATGGCGCTAGCACAGAGAAATTTCACATTAAAAGATCGGTGAGGCAAGGTTGCCCCGATCAATGCTATTGTACGTAATATCAATTGAAATTTTGAGCTTAAAATAAGACTAAATAAAAGTATAGATGGTATCCAAATCCCAAAATATAAGGGAAAATATAAAAATGCTCCAACACGCTGATGATTGTACAAACTTTATAAGAGACCCAAACTCATTTAAGCACCTTGAAAAGGAATATGAGAATTTTGGTAAAGCATCAGGGTCAAAAATCAACCATGACAAAATTGAAATACTAAAAATTGGTAACTGGCGAAGGGAATCACCCCGGACTTCCCCCCCCCCCATTTAACAAAAGATCGCGTGAAAGCATTAGGGATTGTTTTTGGAAAAGGAGAGGAACAAGAAAACTGCAAAAATATGGGGAATATAATAGAAAAGAATGTGTATATCTGGGCGCTTACGCCATTTTGTCTAATGGAACGGGCCCAAGTTGTCAAAATTTATATGTATGCGAACATTAATTTTATTTAAAAATCTATAGACATAAACAATAAAAAAACTATATAAAATAGATAACAATATTATAAACTTTATATGGAATTTTAAGAAACGATATCAATAAAAACACTCTTTATAGAGCAAAGGAAATTTTTTTTTTGTTTTTTTACTAAACCCAATATTAATTAAATGGGCAAATTGTATAAATAGACTTTAAAAAACTAAGCTCAGAACTAAAATCGGCCTGGGAAGGGCTATACATATATATACGGGTTTGGTTTTACAATGCGAAATGGGGGGGGGGGGATATCTATAAGAATAATAAACTAATGAAAAAGTTGGAAATACCAAACAAATTTAAATATATTAAAGACTTGCAGCTTAAATACAGGGATGAGAAGGAACTATGGGAACTAGATGAAAAACTGACTTTTAAATGGTTAAGGGAAAAAATTTAAAAATGGTAAGATCTAAAGTGGAGCAAGACAATATTGATATAAACTGGGATAGAGCATGGGGGCACTGGACGAAACTAAGCTCCATAACAATTCAAAGCCTCTGCTTCAAATACATACACAATGCGTGGTTGACAGGAAAGGTGGCAGTGCGACGGCATATGATCAGAGTATCGCCAAATGTCCACTGTGTAAAAAAGAAACTTTTAGTAAAACATATAATGGTCCAATGTGAGAAGGCGCAAAAGGATAAGATAGAAGTGATTTTAGAAATAAAAAAGTACCGGAGGAACAATATACTTTATCTGGATGGAAACTTCGATAATAAAAAAAAAACCTATATAAAATAACAAATTATATAACGACTACTATGATGGCCTGTGGGCAGGTTATCACAATATGTCGATAGCCTGCCAGCTCTACCTACCAGAGTAGGGGGGTGGGAAAGGGACACTGGTATAGCGCCCAATTAGGGGCGCTACGCAATTGTATAGTTAAATAAAAAAACATTTGGAGAACTTTGTCCAATAACCTAAATTAAGAGCGGGCCGAACTCGAGTCTGGAGATATACAACTAAATCAAAAAAGTATGGACCCTTACTCGAGTACAACCACCTCATTTTTAAGAGCAAATTATACGAGGAGTGACAAACATGATCACACACATAAAACAATAGGTTTTCTTTTTCTAATCATAATTAACGCACCACTCACTCGTCGAAATTCTAAATTGTATTTATTTTATATATAATACAAATATATGTTAGTAAGACAGTTGGGGAGATTTGAAGAGTACTGCTGTCCCAACACGAAAACTATATATAGCACTCACACAAGATAGCAAAACACACATAGCAAACATGGGACTTAGGAGACCTCTAGCAAAGGTCACAAATAATATCTAGGGAAGGGGTTTCGAGCAAGGTGAAGGAAACCTAGCTCGGATGAACAACCCTATAGGAAAACACTAGGGAACTATAAATACCCCATCAAAAATTTAATCAGAAAAAGTTTTGATCGAAATTCTTTATTAAATTATAACATACAACACACCTTCGGGGGATGTACATAAACATAAAACACCTTTTGTTTTTTTTTCGGAAATTAGGGATGCCATTTGTCTGGTGCCCCCCCCCCAAAAAAAATTAAATAGTGTTCCTTGAACACATTAAAGCATGGTGGATGTGGCTCTCTTTCCGTCCCCCAGGAGCAATTAATTAACATGCTGTGCATGCATTAAACCGATATGTATGCTCGAAAGAGTGAAAATCTCATTAATCCAATGAGTCAGTCATACAGCGTCATACAGCAGAATCAGTCTGCCGCGAACAGAGCAGCGAAAAACCACGCATTAGAAATGGAGCTAGCGACGGAAATTATCCCCGCCCCAGCAATGAATGCACTAAGGGGTCTCGGCCTCATAGTAGCCTCACGCTGGAGCCTTAGAGCGCAGGAAAAACGTACAACCCTGCTTCTAATATGGGATAACAACAACATAGAAGAAGAAATAGACGGCATCATACGACCCAGAAGATGTGGAGGAGGAAGAAGGCGGCAACAGAGGGAGCGTACACCGCAGACCCAGACTAGCAGCCCACCCACTACGATCCACCAAAACAATCCCCAGCAGTCGACAGGACCAACAACAAATACAGGGACCAGTCCTAACAATCTGGCTGTCCAGGATAAATCGATCAATAACTCGATTGCACAAATAATGAAGACACTGGAGACGTATGCGAGCAAAGTTACTCACACCCCAGTTAAATCACCAAGACAGGAAATCCCACATAACACACTGGTAGCTGACTTGGAAATGTCTTCCTTTAGTGAAGAAGAAACGGAAGAAGAAATAGAGGAAGAAACAGAGGTAGAAGAAGAGGAAACTGAATTAAAACGGTGTAAAGAGATGGGACAAGAACCAGCACTAGACGATGTGAGAAGGCAGGACACTTTGTCAGTGCCGTAAAATACCTAGCCTGGAGAACACTAGACACCAATAGACCCCCACCGGCACAATGGTTCTATGGCGTAAGAATTCTCTCCCAATACTACGAGAATGCTTACACGCAATACCCAATCTACCATGCTTGTGGAAGCGGCAAACTACGTGTCAATGATACATGGCTACCACTTCCCAGATACCATCAAACACGACAAAAGAAGTGCGGTGAAAATAAAAGAAACAGAAGACCGCGGGGGAACTTTCAGCTAGCCTGCCAAAATAGCCCTTTTCGGGGCTCTAAGTTGCCTCTTAACAAAGTGAATCCACTTTGGCTTGGAATTACCACTCGGTAATACCAATACACTGATCTGATCCTTTATCCACTGCCTCAAAATTAACAACTTACTCCACCTAATAGAGACTACAAAATTATTTGAAGTCGCCTAGACATATCAATAAATAAATAATAAAAAAGAGGGAATTTTCAATGTACACTATGTACTAGAATTTTTCAAACAAGTTAAGATATAGGAAAATTCTGAAACTCAAATAATTTGGCAGAATTGCACAGGTGGCTTACACATTATTGGGTTTATTTATTGTCCACTTGTACATCTGGACTTCATATGAAATAAAATACGTCCTGGCGTTTTAGGGCTATTAGTGCGTGCTCGGTGTATTAGCTGAAAACTAAATCGGATTGAAAACTGAAAAACTCGGTTCGTACTCGTACCTGGTAGAACCAGGTTTGTAAACCCGAATCTGATTGGCAGTTGAATCCTTTGGTTGGTTTGCTAACTTGGTGGTATCAGATATGTAAACTTGAATTTGATTGGAAGTTGAAACCTTTGGCTAGTTTTTCTACTTGAGCCAACTCAAACATATTAACTATATAAGGCTGCATCTGATTGGAGGTTGAATTCTTTGGCTGGTTTTGCCACTTGTAAGGTTCGATATACTAACTCAAATTTGATTGGTAGCTTAATACTCTGGTAGAAACTTAACTTGTAATATGTTAACTATGATTGGATATGCTAACTGAACTTAATAAAACGCTCGTATTAGTTGGTGGATTGGGAATTGTTTGTTTGGGTTTGCGCGCCGTTCCTGGATACCTTTCCACCTTTGCCACGTCCAGACAGACTAATTAAGAAGTGTGACACTCACACATAAATACGGAACTGTAGCGGCACCATTCCTACAGTTCCGACTAATTAAGAATCTTGACATCCGAGACATAGCCAGTCGCAAAAGCACATGATTCATAGGCGACTTTAATTTTTTTATCATTCATTCATTCATTCATACAGCAGAATTCTGGGCAATAAATGAGGCACTTAAATGGATTAAAACCCAAAAGTACAATCAGTACGCTATTATAACAGACCCTCTACGCGTACTCAAATCCTTGGAGACTGGTACAGCAAAAGGCCTAGGTAATATGTTAGAAGAAACAATGATATCCATTAGAGAGATTGAAGGAAAACAAAGAAAGCATTGAATTATTATGGGTGCCTTCGTATATTAATCTAACAGGAAATGACAAAGCTGACCAACAAGCAAACCTCAACCTCATGAACATCACACTGTCACACCTTGACTACAGTGTACAAGAGGTATATAGTCAAATAAGAATTAAAATAAACAAGAAATGGCAGCAACTCTTGGAAAATACCAACAAGGGCAGACATCTGTTCCAACTGAAAAAGAGGTCAACAGAACCATCATGACACCTAAAAACATTAAAACCACCGACCTCAGCGTTATTAATAGGTTAAAACAGGAAAAACTTTACTAAAAAGCAGTTTTGGAAAACATCTCAAGAAAGAAACAAACCAAATCACAAACTGTCCCCATTGTCCATGTTAGACCATGTTTTCAACACCTGCCCCAAAAATCATAGTCAACGAACTAACTTCCGAAAAAAAGAAGAAGAAACACGGATCCCCTACAACATACCCAGATTATATTAAACAAGGTATATAATAGAAACATCGAAACTGCATACAAAAGTATACTATGGTACCTCAAATAAATAAACAAATATGACAAAATATAAGCAAACATTAGAAAATAAAAACATAACATCAATCACTAGACATGACTAAAGCGGTAGGGTAAAATCTCACACAAATAACGTCACATAAATAAATATATCCATAAACTAGGTAAATAAACAAAACAAATAAGTCGAAACCTATCATAACAAAGAAAAAAGCTAACAATCTTAAATTTAGGTAATAAAAAAACCCACATGTCTTTGAAAAGTCCAAGCGACCTGAATATTCGGCAAAGATATCTGTCTTATCAAAAAATAACATCATATAAATAACTCAATCAAAAACTAGGAAAATAATCAAACCAAAACAAAAATAGATCTAACCTGAAAATAACACCACATAAATAGCTATATCCACAATCAGATCAAAACATCAATCACCAGACCAGACTAAAGCGGTAGGGTAAGACCGCTAGCCAAAGGGCAAGTCCATATTAGAAAAACAAAAAGTGTGCATGTATATATATATATATATATATATATATATATATATATATATATATATATATATATATATATATATATATATATGGGTGTGTGTGTGGGGGGGGAAATACACTATTAATTAAAACTCTTTCATTGCATATGTTCAGGCTACTAATACAATATTAACATTACAGGTGTGAAAGAACTATATAAATAACCATACAATTCCACCATTCAAGAAACAATAATGTATATAAGCTGGCTAACCCCGCCACGAGGCCCGGTTGTACGGGCACAAAGATTGGCAATGTGTAAACAAACGCCACAAAAACTCATGTCCCCATAAGAATTAAGACTATAAGGTGAAAAAAGCCTAGTCATCAGGCCTACCGCACAAAGCGGAAATAAAATAACAGATACACAGACCCCAAACGATTAAACACACAACACTCAAATCCCAACATTACCCATCAGACCAACACATTAATAAATAAAAAACTTTAGAGGCACAATATAATCGCAAAAATTCCAACAAGTAAATAAGAAATAACAGCCCATGGACCAGTCGCAAACATCATGGCCGGCCTACAATATTGAAAGTCGAGTGGGAACCAAAACACTTTACTTCAACATCAGACCAACAGAAAGAAGAAAAAGAAGAAAAGAAAACAAAGAAGAAGAAAAAGAAGACCGACATCGACTTTCAAATAGCCTTCTTTTATGAGGTTCATCCTTTGGCTTATGAAGTCCTCTTTCGATAAAAGCTCTATCCACAAAATCCTGATCCGATCCTTTAATTACCACCATCAAAATTCAAAACCAAAGAAAAATAACAGGGCACCCAGCCGATTGGTACAGTTTAGAAATTTAAAGGTACACCATTTACATAAAATTCTAAACTTTTTTTGCAAATAGTAAAGGAAATTATACAACTCAATGAATTTGGAAAATTGCACAGGTGGTTCACACACTATTGGGAAAGTAATTGTTCAATAGCAAAACTGGACTAAAATTTAATCATACGAGCTTCAGCGTTCCAGTGCGTACCGACATCCAATGGCTTTCTGCGTCACCGGGGTGCCTTTCCTCTTTGCCTCACCTAGACATGTCCAAAATTAATGAGTGCGACATTTGCACATAAAAACGTTGATGTGGTGGCACCATACCCACATCCCCGACCAACTAAGAATCTTGACCTTCAAGACTTAATCGGTTGCGAAAGCACTAGTTGCATGGGCCACCTAAATTTTATGATCATCATAAACATCGTCATCATCATTCGCGCCATTCAACATTGAATAAACCAAGATGGCTTCAAGGCGTCTTGACATAGATGAAGAAGTTGCAACACGTCCTCGACAATTTGGGGATAATAGAGGAGATGTTGGTTAAAGTGAATGAAGATTTTTATTCTTATAGCTCCCACAGAGTGAAGATGGAAATAAACAGTTTAGGAAAGTCAAAGGAAAATGATAAGAGATCTCCTTGAAGAAGAAAATGAGGAGAATGAGGATGAAGAGGACGCAAAGAGGATGAAAGAATGGAACGAAAAAATAAAAAAATGAAGAGGAGAACGAGAAGAGGAAGAAATAGGAAGAGAAGGAGAAACAGGACGAGGAAAAAATGAAAAAAGAAGACAACAGCAATAACGAAACTCAGAAGTTGAAGGAAGAAAAGAAGAAATTAAAAGAACAAGAAGAAGAAACCACTCATATGCCTCGAAAAGATTCGCTTTCTTGCCTAAAATGTTTTTAAAGTCAATTTTATAGTTAGTGTATGATAGGTTGATGTTCATCAATCTCTGTCTGTATGTCTGTCTGTCTGTATGTATGTATGTATGTATGCATGCATGCATGTATGTATGTATGTATGCATGCATGCATGCATGTATTAATTATGTCTAAGTCTATATCTTCCCCGTATTTGTCTCTCCCTGGAGTAGCACATATTTAGGTCAGCCCTTTGCTACATTGTTACCAGTCTCCAGTATCGCAACATCACCTTACCATTTCCATTCCTATTGTCCCTATACAACAACTGTACTTTCCCTTGTCGCTATACACCCAATATTCTCCATGTTAAATTCCCTTTGTGGCCAGACATGCCCAGGGGGTCCGTAACAATCTTGTCTCCATACTTGCCCACGACTTTTTTGACTGAGATTTCCGTTGCCGCTAGGGTGCCCCACTATACTACTCACTGGTAAAGTGACACACCGCAACTAAAGCACTTGACTTTGTCACCTTTGTACAAGTAGATAAATCCGACTCTGGTTAATTCTTTGGGGGTAGGTCCTCCCAGATATTTAGACCATTTTCATTGGAAGGTTTGGAATCGACTTTCAAAGTCGCAGTATTCAGACAAACACAAGGGAACGAATATTCTTTTTTCACAAACTCATTTCGATGAGAGTACGGTGAAAACCCCAGCGGTTTGGTCAGGCATGGATGACATCCGTAAGGTGATAGCCACATTATTTCACGTTGAGGATGACAATGACAATGAAAACCGGTAAAGAATCCACGATAACGAGTGACATTGCTTTCGCATCCCTCAGGTTTGACGTGCATATCATCAATTTCCATGGTAGGTATGGTAGTAGTAGTAGTAGTTGTAATAGTCATAGCAAAATTCCCATCATGTCCTGCTGAATCGCTGAGGCCTCAGCGTATGGCATCCCTGCAATCGCAAAACACAGCACAGCACTCCACTTGATAATCACCGAACTTGAAGTGTGTATGTAACTCGCTTGGCAAATATAATGACAATGAACTATCGGTGTTGGACTTTTTCCCTTTTTATATCAGCGTGCCTTTAAGGTAAAGTGAAGTGGTTGGGAAGTCGCACTCGATTCTGGTACACGACTTGATACATTTTTTTCCAAAGGTCGACTGACAATTTGGTGTGTGGTTAAACGTACAATCTTATGCGATAATTTAGAGTCAATCCTTTCACTTTACACTCGGTGTGCACTTCTCCTAGTGGATCCCGGTATTCGTAGCCATAATTTTTGGGACCACCACTAGCAAAACTTAGAATCTTGTCGACGGGTTGTTCGTCCGTCCAGGCTCCTAAACGGTCTCCTTCTATGTCAGCTTGCCTGTGACCTAGGCGCTCAATGTAGATGCATCTGTCCGTGTCAAAATACAGCACACGATCTCCTAACTGCTGTAAGGCTTCGTACAATTTTAAGCGAGTATGGGCTGTCATGTAAGCCGCAATGATGACATTTCCAAATTCGTCATCGTGTACAAAGTCAAAGTTCTTCTTCGTAATTCACCAGGAACAAGTCTTCATGAAGGACGTCCACGTATTTCATGTATTTGGTTTTGTCGTGAATCATGTGGAAGTAGCGGGAAGGTTCTGTCAAATACTCCATCTTGGTAAACACGGTCGTTGTGCCATTTTGCCCTACAAGCAATTCAATATCGCTTTGGTAAACGATCGTCAACCTTTGTTTTACTCGATGTGATCTAAACTGATGCCTTCCTGCTCAAAGTATTTCTCTTTGAATTTCCTTTGATCTTCGGTAGTGTGGTACCAGGAAAGATATCCACTGACTTCTTGTTTCAGTTTCAAAAAGGCATCCATGTAGTCTGCAAAAATACCTTTCTGACTCACGTCGTCCTTGTAATATTGTTCTGTCTTGGGAAAGTGGTAAATTTCGCCCACTTCTAACAATTGCTATCCCAGGTCCAGAGCTTTGAACAATTCCACGCTGACCCACGTTCCTGTCAAGACGCGTTCTTACTGGGTGTACTGACAAGGTTGGTCTTGGTTGCACGTTTCGGCACAAGTACGGCACGAAGGAAACATAGTTTTCCTTGGCGATGGTGAGGTAAAACGGGATGGTACAATTTCGTGGGAGGTAAGACTTTACATTTAATCAATCCTTCTTATTGTCGAATGATGTTTTCAACGACGATGTGATCCTTCAGCAATTGTCGGTGCCCTGCGAGAAAATGACAATATTTGCACATTCAAGGATAAATCGAAACACATCCAAGTATTTGATTTCTTCTCCTTTCTCCTCGTCGTCGTGGCACAGTAAACAGGTGTTATTCATCCGTTCTCTATACAAACTGTCTCGCTGGTTCAGAGGGTCCGCCAGCTTATAACTTTCTACGATGATCTTAAATTCTGGATCGGTTTTTGAACGGTGATCGTAATCGTGTTCACATATTGCCACCACTTGGTATCTTTGCTGTTCTAACTTTAAGCGTCGCTGACAAGTGGCCTCATACAAGTATTCCATGGTACGTTGTAAAAACCGATTTTGGGTTTACCGTTGAGGGTAGCAGATCGGACATCCGTGAAATAAGCACCCGTTAAACTCGTACACAGACTGAGGGTTTGCTAAGTTCCAGCCATCCACCTCCTCCTTTTCGGACGTGTTGGATCCATTTGTCTTCTTTGTCGCACAAGTAATGTAGCCAGCGTAGAGCTTTGACCTAATAGTGACGTTTGACAAAATTTGTCGTTTGAGGGCTGATGATAGCCAGGGTCTTCTCCGGCATGAATCGTTTGCGGTACACTAAGGAACAAACTTTGACTATGGTGCAGGCCTTTTTTCTCAAAAGGATCGATCCTCCGTGCTTCATGAACAATTCTCGAAATTTTCCACAGCATCGGCATAAAATGTCCAAGTCGGAACGACAACACTTACATTTCTTCCTGAAAGTCGATGGAGTCCGAAGCGTGAGTGTGGTACCAAGCATAGAAAGCTTCTCGTTGTTAGGTGCGCGTGTTGTCGTAGTAGTGAGTATTAGGCAAATGGGGAAAAACGGCGTGTTGATTGGCTTCGGTATTGAAAAAGTGCGGGAAATAACCTTTGGGCATTTCTGTCATTCCAAGTGTTTAAGGCATTCGACTTAAATGCATGGTCAAGTAACTCTCATCGAATCTTTAAACTTCACTTGTCCCACTTGCATGGAAATGAGCTTGGCTTTGTTCAATGTGACATTAGGACTTTCGGTACTGTGTTCCATATATTATCTCAAAAGAATCTGTCAGTCGTATCCCGAGAAATTGTGAGCCATCACCATAGCATCTGTAATGTTCGATGTACTCTTGGCTCCACGTTTCGTCGATAGGGTATAAGATCCATTGGGCAAAATCGGTGAGCGAGTTAGGTCCCCGAAATATATTTTCACGTCCTACAGGAATCTTGCTACACTGAGGGAAATGACTAATGATAGATTCTTGGATGCACTTCTCGCAAGCTCGATGAGCCACAGATTTAGAATGTGAATGCCGGTCTCTTGCATGCATTCAGAATCGAAAAAGATGAAATACCCTTTATTCTTGTCATCTTCTTCGTCATTCTCCTTTGGGGGCTGGTATTTTTTTAATGTAGCATTCGTCTTCCAAGTTCAAAATTTGGTGACAAATGTGACACCGTTTCTTTCCTGGACAAATGTGTGCCTTGGAACTATTGGTACGTATGACTTGTCCACTAGCAGAACAACATTTCAGGAGTTGACAAACACTTTTCCGCTGGGAACCTTGCGTCTTCAGACGTTGCTGGTAATAGACCATTCTTAATGAGATCCTCATGAATATTAATGTATGCATGCTTCCCTTTGGAGGGGGATTTTCTGACATTAACTTACTACAATGATATAATTTCAATGGCCTGTGATTTAAGTGTGCGTTTTCCTTACGTTTACACACATCAATATGTTTTATCAACATTTTCATTAATTCTTATCCCCTCTCTCTCTCTCTCTCTCTCTCTCTCTCTCTCTCTCTCTCTCGTAATTTCATTCAACTTGTACTCGCATCATTTTCATTGTACTGGTGCTATCTCTCTTCTCTATCGTGGTCATTTACATTCTACTTTCTATTTTTTTTAACGAGGTAATAAAGTTCACTTTTTCTGTACTTACTACTCCTATGTAAATTCATAATTTCTTATATAAATGCGCTGCGTGGAGATTCGCCTAGTTTTCGATGACCCCGTTATGTGGAATGGGACTAGGGGTAACATTTTTAGAAACCTGTCATTATAAAACACACAAACATACAATCATTTGCTTCATCGACAGAATCTATTTTGCGTTTGGATTTCTCTTTCTTACATCATTCATTTGCAAGAAAATGTAAACACACTAACAATCATCCAGTTTCTTACCTTAAAATTCGGCCCCTCATCACGACGTATTGTAACAATCCATTTTCTACGAAGCTCCATCTTCTTCACTGAAGGAATATGGTGGAAGCTTAAATCTATGTGAATTCTAGCATTCCCACAACGGAAAACAACAATAACAGTCACGATTTTTTCCGTTGCCGGTATCAACTGTAGCAGCCATGAAGCTGGTGCCTATCTTAGCCTCGTTTTGGATTCGTTGACCCAGGGTCACATGAATACATGAATACATTCTGAGAATGATACATAGGCTGGGCTGATACATGTTTGCTGATAAAAGCAAGGCAATGCATTTGTTTTGTTTTGTTTTTTTTGTCCTTCGTCAAGACAGGGTTTCAAGTGAAACATCCTCGACATTTCGGTCCGCAATGCTTACGTTGCTCTCATAAACATAGTCAAAATTCTCACAATTATAACCGTAACCCCCCAGGAATGCAATGATACTAGAATGGCATCGAAATGTTCATCGTGATGATAGACTTAAATGTATTTTCCGTCTTTGAAAATTTTGCCTCGAAACAACAGACATCCACGCACTACTTGAGGGTGTACTTTCAATGTGTAGCGTGGAGCCAGGAAGTCTTGCAATTTTTGCATTTGAGGAATGCCACATGGTGTGGCTTTTGCTGTAACAGGAGTCCTGCTTCTCTTTGTTGTTTGGCTCGTTCCGATCATTTAATAGTTTTCTATACTCTTTTCCATTCTGCTGTGTCGATCTTGTCGTTAGTCGTTTGTCCCACCACGATGACACGGGCTAAACACAGCTTATCTTGAGGATTGTTCGGACGATACTCGTTTTGGAATTCGTCTTCCAATAACACCTTTTTGCGTCCGGTCTCTTTGGGAAGAGAAGCGTGCGCCACGTACAGTGTCGCTTTTCCATAGGTGAACTTGTTGTTGGACTGCTGAATTTGTTGAATCTTGTCGATGACTTTGGAAGGTGTCAGATCTGATTGCCTGCGAAACTCGATCCAAACGGGGGACTTCAGACTGTCGTGATAAATAGAAAGCGTCAAGTGATCGTCTTCGATGGCTCGACATTGTTGTTTCAATGTGGTTAACAAAGAATCCAACAAATCGGTGATGAACTCCTCTGCTTTCTCCAGCGGTACGTCTGACTTGAAATCTTTAAACTTCGCCGTGTACGTGTAGGGCGTGGTTCTAAATATTCTAGAGGAGCGTTTATCCGTCTCTCGACTGTGGTAGTAGTTTTCAGGGGTTACTGGTGGTGGACTTTGGTTTAACTTTGACTCACTGGGTCTGGATTCTGGCTCCCTCATGTCATCTTCAAAATCGCTGGCATGGATTTGAGCCAAGACTTCAGCTTCCGTGCGGGGCGATAGGTCACGTTTCTGCCTCTTACTCTCTTCTCCTTTCTCCACAAAATGGTGCGATCGTTTCATCTTGATTGAAAATGTCGAATGACTACATTTTAAACGTCATGGACCTTATACGTAAATGTAAGGCCAGTGTGTTCCCTTTATAAAGGATTAGTGTCTTCCTTCAAAGTATTCATTTCACTCTCATGCCAACCAGAAAGATAGAAGAGCCAACACAAATCGAACTTCTGAGCAGAGCTTTGCGAGGTGTCGTACAAAGGTTACGAGAAAAAAGTCAAGATACTTGCTTAAGCTGTCAGAATAAAGGGCATATGTCTTCAGAATGTCCACAACTTCAATGAAAGACCGGCATTAAAAGAGACAAAGGTAAAGATAACTATTATCATTGTCAAGAGAAAGGAAATTGGTCTTCAGACTGCCCTAAGAAACAACAGGAGCAGGAGGTAGAGAGGGTTTCCGAATAGGAAGAAGAGGTAAACTCCGAAAAGGAAGAATCCAGACACATTCAGAAAGAGAAGAAAAGAATACGAGAAGAAAGTGAGGAAGAAGAGGAAAACCCCTGTGTGAGTAAAGAAATTCAAACAAAAGGAGAGAGTGAAAAGACAAAGAGGTCTAAGAACTTTTTAAAGTGATGTATTGTGAAATTGTAATGTAAATTTTTACAGAGAATATACCAGAAGGACCTACACTCAGGCACTCACACACGTACATCAAGGGAAAAAAGGCATTTGAGTTTTATTTGATTTTGGCAAACACTGAGTATACCCTTTTCAAGAGAGATGGATGGCCCTAAAAGGCCTTTTTTTTTTTTTTTTTTTTTTTTTTTTTTAAACAAACTCAGGAATGGGAGGCAATGAGCTTTAACTGCCTTATCCCTTTGTCACGACCAAGGCCTACTTCTAGACCTCCAACTGTCGATGTTTTGGTAGGTCTTTTTCTCTTGGGTCGTATTAAAGAAATCTGATACATTTCTTTCAGACTCCTTAACTCTGCCAAAATCCGTCACCGTTTGACTTTCACTGTCCTCCTTCTCTCCTACACCTTGTTTCTTCTCTGCTTCTTCATCTTTCTGTCGTTTTCTTCTTGCTTCTTCTTCTTCTCGCTATTGCTGTTTCAATGAGAAAGGCTTGTTCTGCTTCTTTCTTTTGTTGCAAAAAAATTCTCCAATTCTTCTTTCTGCCTCTGTTTAATATCCTCTACGTACAGTAAGGAAAGAGACAGCGGAGATGGTACTGGCACCGGAACAAATTCTTGTGAAGAGAGAAAATCTGCTGAATCCCAATTAAAATCGTTCTCTTCTGGAAGTAGAACTGTGTTTGTGTTAGCAGTGTTAGTAGCCGCTGCTATGCCATCACTCTTCGTATCCACGGCCCGTGCACCCCAATTCATCGTCTTCGCAGTTTCCGTCAGGTTCTAACTCTGCCTCATTGATTCACTGCGCACAGACGCTAGCGCACACACGCTAGCGCGCGCACACACACACACACATATACCAGGCAGCTCTCTTCGGATTGGAAGACAGCCTCCGCACTGCGACTGAAATTTGTAACGCGTGTTAGGATTGGTGAAAGAACTCGTTCTGTTTCGATTCGCTCTTCCACCATAAATAACCACGGTTCACCTCATTCGATTCAGCTATTCTCGTCACAAGATGTGGACTAACGTAGAATCGTCTACCCTCATATCGTCGATGCTGTTCAACCCGGACTATCCAGTGTATGTCAGATCATCGTGGGCAGTTACCCAGATCACAGAGACATCCCTTTGGAAACGAAGGATCTATATGGAGAGACAAGGCTGTCTGAAGCGAGTCTTAATCTACGGTCCAGAGGTCAGACGAAGTTTGAGTAAGAGAAGAAGATCAGTGTTATGCCTTCTATGTTAACTGGATGGTGTTTAAAAAGGCCCTTTTCAGGACCCCTCCATTGTTTCAAAAAGATGCATATTCTCTCTTGCCTAAAAATGTTTTTATTAGATCTTTTGTATGATAGATTTATGTCCATCAATCTATGTATGTCTATGTCTCCGTCTATGTCTCTAACCCTGTCTCTTACCATGTCTCTATGTCTATTTCTCTATTTGCCCCTTGTCCCTAGAGGAGCGCGTATTCAGGTAAACCCCTTGCAACACTGTCCAGCTCGATTGAGGTCAGCCACTTGCTATGTTTCCATTGTTTCCCCAGATTCCAGTACCGTGACGTCACCCATTTTAAATTCCTATTTTCGGTAGACAGTCCCAATCCCTTGTCGCTATACAGTCCCTATGTTAAATTCCCTTTGTCGCTATATAGTCCCACCCATGTTAATTTCCCCTTGTCGCCAGGCTACAAACACCCATATTTAACATAGAAGTCCCATTGTCACCAGGGTATCCCCACTCACTACTCGTGTATGATTCGTTAAGCGTTATCTAGTATATCAATTTACCTAATTAGGCGAAGAACAGAAAAATGAACCAGTGTTGAAATGACTGAAAAACAAATGTTTAACGTCTGTGCAATAGATTCCATATTAAATGCACCAGCGAAAAGCCACAAATACATTCGTACTTAAATCTTACCAGACAAAAAAAGCATATGGTTTTAACAGATGTCGAATGAAAATTGAAGATATCAGCAAATTTGAAGAAGTAAATCAATCTGTTAGGATATGTGAAATAATTATGACATCTGTTTGTGTTCAGGAAAGAAAAAAAACCAATCGGTTGATATGCTGATCATTGTTGATGGCTTGGATACATTTCATTTTATTTTTGTTAGAATCAGTGATCTCTCAAGTGTAGTGTCGATCGAAATTAAGAAACACAATGATCAGAAATTTTATTGCAAGAAATATTTTAACTAATCGAAGAACCTAGCAATCGAATAAAAATAGTTTTACGCTTCAAAGTTGGTAGCAGGGTTGACATCATACCTCAGGATGCGCCAGTCTTTAAGTTAAAAATGAACAGCATCAGCTTAAAATTTCATCGGTCGATTAATCCTATTTTAAATGTGGGATGATCACAACTAATGATGACATTGATTCAATATTAAAACACTACTAATTCCTACATGTCACAGTCTCAGCAATGTTGGACTTGAAAGACAACAAAACATGTACTTCATAATAATGCATATATAAAACAATTGATGAATGATTCTTGTGACTAAATTATTAATCGATGAACAGATTGTGTTCAAATATTTTGCAGCTTGTTAGAAAGGATTGCAAGACTTGTATTTGATGAAACGAGGCCAAAGAATTAAAACCTAGGATTTTCACCCATGGAGACTAATGGCAACTGATATTTGTCAAATTTTATGAAAAAACAAACAATATTCAGATATTCAGTTTGTGATAATGATCACCCACCATATAAATATCGTGATCAGACCCATTCTAATTGCTTCTTAAAGAACGGATATGGGAAATTCACACAACGCATAAATTGTTTGGATACGATTCGCATCTGTTCATCAAGTAGTTAGTGAGTCGGGACCATGAGAATAATGAAAAATCCATCCTGGTACCAAATTGGAAATACAACACGTACAAAAAGAAGAGAAAAGATATAACCGCTCAACAAGCATCTACATTCATAGCTAGCTATAGCTTCATAGGAGAATCCACTGAGCAAAATAGCAAAACATTTGAACGACAACAAAATTAGAAAAAGTTAAATGCTCTGAAAATATGCACGGCAAATTTCCGAGAAAGAATGTTTACCATTATGCAGAATCCAACCATCTGTAAGAATGGGCAATGCTACAGTTCTTACCATTAAATACTTCGATGGGAGAAAGCTATACATTAAATGGACTGGAGAAGTTTAATAACTATTCCAGGTAATAATGAAACAGGATGAAGTTTGGAAGCTGATATGGTCATTCCTAAGCATCTGCATACGTTTCTAAGACTAACCACTTAACGCTGTATGTATGTATGTATGTATGTGTATGTATGTATGTATGTATGTATGTATGTATGTCGTTCTGTTTAGTAAATTATATATTTGTTTAACACTTTAGCTCGATACACTTAACGGAAAAACTAAAGTTGGCGCAATATCACGGAGCGGCAAACTCGATTTGAATATCAAATATAATTACTTTTAAAGAATTCGATGTCTATTACTATTTTTTATTATTTCATAGTGATTTTAAATGATTTGATAAAAATATCTTCTAAATATGCATACGACATTCAAACACTTATTACCATTAGTCCAGTTTGGTTGAAATATACGTTAATGCCACAAATAAATAAATATATTTCCAAAAGGATAGGAAACGAATTCGCAAGAATGTTCAAGTTCATCTCCATTACGCAAAACTAAATCACACGTCGTATAGAAAGACGCAAATAGAATATACGGAAGATTAAATATAGAATTTTATCGAAAAGGGAACAAAAAGGTATGATAGAAAATGTTAAAGGGTTTTTGGTGCCAAAAGAGAGAAAATTTTGCTATGGATTATTTGCATAAATTTAAATCCATATAATTTGTGCTTCGACTCATACGTATATTACAGTATATTAACAAATCCATATTGTTAACAGAAGTCACAATTTATAGGCGTTTGATATTACAATTTAAAAAAGCAATTCCAGTAATGACTTGAACGTTAATACATATGTACTAAACTGGAACAGTTGATGAAATAAAAAAATATGTTAGTAATCATCATAATCATCGCCATCATCATCCTAAAAATAGTTATTGTCGTCGTGTTAGAAAGTTAAAAGCAAAACACAGAAAAATTGTTCCTTAAAAAAATATACACAAAATAGACATATTATAAACATTTTAGAACGTATTTTACATTTGTCTAAAAGCAATATCTGCATCAATTAAATTTCACATTGGACATCAAATACTCACATTTTTATATAAAATATAAATATTATACATACATACATACGTGCATGCATGCACACGCACGCACGCACGCACACACACATACATACATACATACATACATACATACTTGGACACAAATAGATACATAGATACATAGATGCATAGATAGATATATACATACATAGATACATACATACATGCATACATCCACACATATATACATACATACATACATACATACATACAATAAGCACAATGTCTAATTATTCATCTAAACTTCGATTTTTCTAATAACTTTGAACTTCAGTTAAGTATAAGTCTGTTTTCTGCCTATGAAAGGTATACTTTCTGACCCCTACCCCACCCCCATTCTGAAAATCAATTGATGACATTTTTTAAAATATAATTGCTCAAGGATGGCTATACAAGGTACTTCTAAACAGAGTATGAAGGTCGTTTTCAATTGGTTGCTATTAATGTTTGATTTCTTTAACGTGGAAAATTCCACCATATTGAATTTTTAGGTAGAATATCCGTTATATGGATACACAAAGTTCTTGGGCATCCAGGGAATAGGTACGTTCTTCAGTATTAAAAAATACTTACATTTATACATGAAATTAGAACTTCTTGTTTTAATATAACCATTTCATTTTCAAATGTGAGCACACATACAGCACATTTAGGACACAGACGGCATAGACATCGAATGAAAGAGTTGAGGTCACATAATAAAAGAAATTGCTGAGATGTTTTGATCAAAACATGTTGAAAAATAAAATAACCACAAACACATCCAGTATAGGCTTTCCACCAGTGTAGTACTACAACTAGTAGTAGTAGTAGTAGTAGTAATAGTACTATTGATACTACTACTACGACCACTAAAATAAAAATGAGGCAAGTAAGATTACACACATGAAATTTAAGTCATGATTTATTAATAATTTAAAAAATATGCAACTGTCCACCAAGACATGAGAAATTTAATCTAACAAAAATAATACTAGTTCGGAAGATTTATTACTATAACAAGCAGCAGGAACATACCAAATATTCGACCAAAATAAGGCTTACAAGAAAGATGGCCATACATGGAGGGAGAGGGGGTTGAAGTGATGGAGTCTGAACAGACCAAACATTCGAGACCTTATTTCGTGTAAATAAGGCTTATAGCTAAATCGGGGCGCAAACCTCTTGCTATAGGGTTCGTAAAAATAACGCTTAAGTAAAGAGTTTGTCAAAAATGTCAGAAAAAAATGGGAGTGAATCAAGGTTTTAACCGAACCTTCTCACTGGGGTAGCGAATATTTGGTCTGTTCAGCCTCCCTGCTGCTTAACAAACAATCAAATAATATCAGAAACAGACAGAGCCATTGGAATATTTTAGGCATAATGATGCATGTAATCGCATATAAAACAGCAGCAAAGAGGGCGAACAGACCTTTTGCTGAAACGTAACTTGAAAACTAAAAACCTCATACAAAAAAACAAAAAAAACCCAAAAGGTCACTGACGCTAAACCGAAGCCTCTAACTTACTTACCGAGAGCTTCTCTCCAAGAGTCTCTCTCCAAAACTTTCTCTTGGGGGTTAGTTTTTTTGTTACTTTATTTTTGTCGTTTGTGTTTTTTAACAAGTATATATGTTGATTTTTCAAAACAATCAGTATTAGGTAATGTTATTGTCAGATATTTACGTGAACCTGGTGAACTTAAAGGTGGTAAAAAAAAAGAGCGACTGATCCTATTTGGAGTGTAACGACAAATAAAATATCTAGCGTGGTAAGATCTACGGGTAGACCTTCAATCTACAGATTAGATTCAACTGCTCCTCAACGTGGATTTGTACGTGAACAATTACAAGTAATATCTGAAGACACACAATTACCACCGCATTCAGTTTTGTAAACTAGCACCTCGACGTCGGTTACATTCAAGATAGGTCAGCATTACATTTTCGCGTGTATGACCAAACTTGCTATTAATTCTGTCTACGGTAAATTGTCTTGGATCATTAAGAATATTGCTCCACAACATTACTGTATTACATCTCGCACAATGATTATTTTGCTGTTGCTTCAGCATCATTATAAATTCAGTATCAAGGTCAAATTTGCGCTTATTTATTTGTCACTCTGTTTATAACTAATTTTTTTTCTTATTATATCATTGTCAATAACAACGCCAGTGGTTTCTGTAACGTCTATAATAACCCTCCGCAGCTGAGATATTTTTCTAACTCTAGACACTGTGAAGTAAACTAAATTCGACCATTCGATACCATCATCGACGATCCAAATTCGCGTATCAGTAATAGTTAGCCCCTGAGATGAATGAATCGTCATTGCGTATCCTAGCGTCCATGGAGTTTATTCCCATTTTTAGCGCATCTTCAACAACACTGACATCAACTAAAACAATATCATTTAACACAAGATTTTGTTTTTCTGACGATCCTGGTATATCGACGTCGATATTCTGCCGTCGCGTATCAACCGGTCGATAACATAATGGTACGGGTAGATTTGAAAACTTTTCTTTATGAAACATAAATAATTGTTGTTGAAGTGTGTCAGGAGCAATCTTTCTACTTGCCACTATCAAATCATCTTGTCTTCACAAATTCCAAAAATTGTTAATAGGGGATTCTGAAATTAATTTACTCATTATTTCACACTGAACTTTATTCAGTTGTAGTCTGATTAATTTCTTAAACCCTCTTAATTCTGGATCAAGTGGTCAATGATCATGAGTTATTTCTTCATAATAATCCACAAAATTCTTGAACCATTCGTGCGGAGACAATCCAACAAAGGGCAGTGGTTGACCGTGATCGCCACACATTATTACAGCAGTATTTTTTGTTAATAACCAATCAAGAGATGTTTGTAATGTTTCTAACGACACTGTACATATTTCATCCCAAACGATAATCTTTGAAATGCATTTTTCACCCATTCGATCAGGAGTCCATTTATCTCCCTTCCATCGAAAGAATTTATGATAAGTACATGATTTAATATTTCTTTCTCTCATTTCTCTTGCGAGTCTGTGTGTAGGGGTTAAAAAGACCGTATCAAAATTCAAAAATAGTTCAATTACACGAGTTGTTTTACCAGAACACACTGGTCCATTCAGGTAAACTGTTTTATGTCTAGCTACAGGATCATACACTGACGGTGCTGATGACAATTTTGATATTTGATTATTTTTGTAATAAATATATTTAATCGAAACATCAGCAGATTCAGAATAATCAAGTATATTTTCTTGTTTAGTTCTCCATGATGCATAAGTGCCGATATTTAATTTTTCCAACAATCCTGAATATTTGTTATTGATATAAAACGAATCTGTAGCGACTCTGACAGCAAACTTAGAAACTCTATTTATCATTGGTAATAGATTTATCGAAACGTACGCGAGCATTGAAGATCTTCAACAGGTAAAATGCGGTGACTCGCCATCAATATAACCCACGATTGTAATTAATTTGGTTCCGTCCGATAAATTAACATTACTTCGACTTATAAATGTATTTTTTTCGTTGTATCAGCAATTACAAAATCTAACTCAGCATCGTCTATAATCAATCTTGTACAATGTCGTTTATAATCATATGATCCCCCTTGGGTGAATTTACCGATTATTTTTCTGCCGAGATCTTTTGCGATGTTATTTTCGTAATCGGTTATATCAGGATTTTCCTCATCAGAATATTTCTTTTGTTGTGGTAACCAAACTTCTTTCTGCGGACGATATGATATAATTGCTTCACCTACTTTCAGAAATATCAGTATTTTTACATCGAGAATATATCGTAATAATACTGTTGGTACCCACATTTTTTCGGAAAAATGTTTGCCAAACCAGAATAACAAATTGGATGAAGATTTTCAGCAAACTCAAATGACTCAATACAAGCGAATCCAGTCAGGTCAAAGTCTGGCAATGGTCCGTTTAGCGATACTCTGGTCATTTCGTGTGTGGGATGACCAAATCGCTCAAAATACTCAGAACACTCTCCCCTACCAAGAAAAATTCCAGGATAACATGCAACCATATCAACCAAGATAACATCTCTGTGATCGTATTTACTATTCCACAATCCATCGTGTCCATATTCGACACAACTCGATATTATGTCATTGAGAAAATCAAACCGAGTTGGTTTCCACGATTTTTTCTTTCTAGCAAAATGATCTGCAACTGAAGAAACAGTAAAACAATTACTCATTAATCGTTCAGCATCATCTGTATAAGCAAGATTTTTCATTTCTTCGTGGAGAGATTCTGTGCGATAAATAACGCTATTAGGTCGTACAAACTGATCATAATTTCCATCATCAGAACTTTGAAACAGCCACAATGATATAAGGCCGTTTTTACTTATTTCGTTAATAAAATCAAATATCTCTCCTTGGTAAAATTTAACAGTTCGATTTCGTGGAAATATTGTTACTGCATTATTCCACGAATGCGTATTATGATCAATAATTTCGATCAAAGCTCCTTTTGATTTATATTTTGATTCGTACAGAATCTCTCCGGGTATCGTTTTTACTTTTATTGGGAATTTTAGTTTCTTTCCTAGCTCAGCGACATCTTTGCCAGGCGCTCCGGTATCTTTAACTATTTCTCCCCACTCATTTATTATTTTACGTCTTTTATCCGTTAGACCGTTTCCACGAGTCGAAACGGTAAAATGTCCCCTTACTCGTTCGACTACATAATTTATTTTTGAGAATTTCATCGGTTTCAGATTATTAACGCTGGGTTTATCATTTATCGGATAAACTGCATAAATAACCGCGGTTACAGGATACACTTTTTCATAATACGGTTTGTCAATACCAGTGAACATTCCTGGTTTGAAATTTTTACTCAGTATGGCAATTTTTTCATTATGAAGGACAGGATCATATTTGTCACGTATAACCCAATTGTCTGTTTCTAGTAATACAACAAATTTTACTTTAAAAAGATATTTTCGATTACCAAGATAATTAATGATAGTTGCCGCTCGTTTGTCGTTCATCGTAGCGTTGACACCATCGGTGATTTTGAATGTTGACCACACATGAGATGCGCCATCTGTGCGAAATTCTTTCTTGGCGTCATGAATTTTATTAATCAAGGTTTTATTATTCGCATCAACCAGAGTTTTTATTGGCAAGTCAGGTAATATTCTATCAAGATTAAATTTATTTTTAAAAGTCTTGATCTTAGATAATCATCTGCAAAGCGTTCGCAATGGAAGTCTAGGACCAAAACCGTGTTTGAAATGCGGTGTTGGAGTTAGAGTTGTGTATGCAGTGTGATGGCAAAAAATACAGAGAACTGAAAAGATACTATGATAAAAAAATAATGACAGT
The DNA here is from genome assembly GCA_028554795.2 of Sinohyriopsis cumingii. Taxonomy (NCBI): domain Eukaryota; kingdom Metazoa; phylum Mollusca; class Bivalvia; order Unionida; family Unionidae; genus Sinohyriopsis; species Sinohyriopsis cumingii. The sequence goes on along the minus strand of CM068831.1, from coordinate 37,938,466 downwards.
GACACGGTATTAAAAAATGTAGAATATTATCTAATAAGATTTGCAAAGTAATGATTTAGACAAATTATTATTTAAACAAATAATATTATATGTAAATGAGCCACAACTTTGATAACCCCCATGCCAAGACTTTGTTAAACACCCCATTATTAAAAATTATGAAGCATCTCGTGCTGGTGTCATCAAGCACTGTCGACTAAAAAACCCAGTTGGTTCTGTCATTAATACTGGTTATCTCATATTCACTAATTTATCTAATCTGAGAGCTATCACGCAGAGTAAGGATTCTGCATTTGGTTGTACTGGTAAATATAAAACAATTGGAAAGAGGGCGGTTAAATCTACAAATACTGAGACTGACGAAGAAATAATATTTCAATCAATGAGTGTAGCTGGCAAATATTTTGATATTTGAACGCCTTCGGAACAACTTGCTGCAGATAAAATATATAAATCTGCTCTCTCTAAGAAATATAAACAAAAAATTAATTTCCATTATTGTTGAGAGAGATAACTGTCAAAATTAGCTATCTCCGGTAGAGTAAGTAATTAATTATCCTGCTTATATTTACTAACTATTTATTTAATTTCTTTTTGCCATCATTCAGTAATTAATTAATTATGATATAACTGTCAATTTATCATTTGAAACTGATTTATGTCGATGAGACTAAAATGTCATCGTGAGGGTTTGTAGATGGAAAGCATGAAAACCCCTTTTTTCTACAACTCGAAGACAGATAATTCTGTACCAAGAGAGATAATTTTGTACCAAGAGAGATAATTCTGTAGTATACATTTCTTCATAAACCCACATTTTTTTACTACTCCAAGAGAGATAATTCTGTACCAAGAGAGATAATTCTGTACCAAGAGAGATAATTCTGTTTTATATATTTCTGCGTAGATCGTAATTCATTTTGTCATGGTAGTTAATTAATTAACCATCTGTGTCACAATTAATATCAGTGAAGTAACATAATTGTATAATAGTTCAAATAAGTAGAAGGATAATTAATAGTTTCTAAATTGCAAACAAAATCATGAGGTACATGTGCGATATAATAGATCTGTTACGTAAAAATAAAAATGACTTTTCAAGACAGATATATATATATATATATATATATATATATATATATATAATATCAATATTATTTTAATTATAAAATCAAGTAATTCACTGCTCTGCTTAGCATAAAATAAATATAATTATTTTATACAGCGAGTTTCTAAACAGAAATAAATTCACGCTGTAATTTTACTTAGTACTTGTAGCAATCCTGCATACGTTATAATCATTTCTGAAACATATGTCTGTCAGATGTCTCCGTAGCTCAGTGCTAAAGCATATATCTCTGATTCTCGAGGTCCCATGACTGACAACTGTCGATGGTTGCGATTTCGCGATTTTTCTATATAAGATGGGGGTCCAGCCCCGCCTCGAATTTCAACAGAAGAAAACACACACACACACACACACACCTTATCACCACGTGGTGGGTGATCTTTTGCACTCTCCCGTGTGTGTGTGTGTGTGTGTGTGTGTGTGTGCAAAAATTTGTTGAATGTAGAGAAAGTTATCGTATATGTTGTGCCGTCCTTAAAACAAAATTTATATGTATTTTTTTACCGTCCTTAGAATTAAGTTATATAATCAAGATTGTATATGTCTAAAAAGCTGACTAGACAAATCTCGGTTTGGTTATTCTCACTAGACTAAGGTCACTTTGACTATTCTCATTTTAAAAATCTCACGTTGGCCATATCTTAAGTTGGCTATTCTCACTAGAAAAATATCAATTTGGCTATTCTCACTAGAAAAATATCAATTTGGTTATTCTGACTAGACAAATATCAATCTGGCAAACTAGAAAAGTAACAATTTGGTTATTCTCACTGGACAAACGTCACTTTGACGTCTTTAGAATTAAGTAGATATTCGCTGTAAATATACTTATACACAAAGCTGTAAATATATGCTTATATACAATGCTGTAAATATGCTTCTATATGCATATGTGCCGTCCATCTTTTCTTTTCTTGCCCTTAGTGGTACCGTAAATATCAACCATTATACTTTAAGATCTGTTTAAAACGACGCGGTTACTTGTGTAAGTATGTACGACTTTATGAGGTGCATTGGAAGATTTTGATATAGCGTCAAGGACATTAATTACTTCACTACCGCATATCGGTGGATCAGTTAGTGTTTGTGTTGGTAATGATGAATACTAAATTTGAGTTATTATTGTGTTTATATATTTTAAATATTCAATTGGTGGAGTCAACCCATATGAATCGAAATAAACGATTCCACGTGAATCAATTGAGTATGCCACCCAATGAGTACCAGGCCCTGAATTATCATCAAGATTAATAATACCTGTTTCAAAATTGTTTGGTTGTTTTGGTAATTGGTCACGCATCAAAACTCCTCTGAAATTTTTTATATTTAATTTTTTAGCAGCATCAAGTAAATCAAAGTTAGACATTGGACGGATTAACGAAGAGTTTTTGAAGTCTCAGGCCTTTTCCATACCGATAAGGAGTTCCCGGTAATCTTAGAGCCCCTTCCTTTTTTATATCCCTGTCCTGTTGCTTTTTTAATGCCATTCCATCGGCCGTTCCAACAGCACCAAGTGCAGATGCTTTTGCTACAGCTGGATCTGCAGCGGCTATTAATACTGGTATAGCTGCAAGAAGTCGAAATATACCACCTGTTTTAATTGAGTCTTTAATATCGCTCAGAGAAAGATGAAGTTGAACTCCGGTTTTTGATTCTAAAGCCTTATTAAAATGTTTAAGTTGAGTCTTGGTTAATGATAATTTGTTTGGTCCACCACTAGAAATTTAATCTTTTTAGTGATATTTTTATTCCGCATCTACTTGCAAGTTTTGTTTGTAATTTTTTCACCTGACCGGAAGCCAGAGTGACATTAACGTGACTATACTTTTTTACAATATGATAAGTGATTGAATTACATGTTTTCTACTGGTGCGTCAATAACTCGCATTCTTCCACCAGTACCTTAAACTAACATTGCTTTATCTGAAAGAATAACTACAATTGCTCTGTAATTAGCACCAAGGGGGTTTACGCGAGCTCGAAAGTGAATATAAACAACAGATTGTCTAGATAAATCAAGATGTTCCAATGAAAAGTAATAGATCGGATACAGAGTTGTAAAATCCCGCTGAGATATCTGTAAACCAGCATTTATATTTTGATCACGTCCCATAATTGTCATCAAACGATGCTACATGATTTCGGTCAAAATTTAATAATATATCTTTAGATGGTTTTTGATATCCATTTATCCGTAAAGAAACTTCACTAACCGCAAGTGTGTCAAATATCATGTGATTCCGTTCTTGTGAATTTAATCCATCAGTATTTTGTAAAGCAATAAATATATGCCTCGGCGCAGAAACTCCCTGTTGTGATCCTATTTGCCATGTAAATAACACAGGAATAATACTTTGAACTCTATCTGTAATAAATGTCAACCAGGATTACAATAATAACCACCTTGGTCCATAAAAGAAATTAATTTTCGTTCTTCAGCAAGCGATGGAGTCATTATTGGCATCCACAATGAAAGTTTTTTTAAAAATCTTACCATACAATTGTGAGCAGCAGCAGGACGCCAGATTGCATCATTATCAGCAGCCTTTCTTACAAGTACAACTGTATGTTTAGCTCCAAAAATAACTTTTCTAACATTTCTGCAAAATCCAAAAATATGTGACAGTGGAATTTCACATGAAAAAGCTTCTTCATCATTTAACATTTTTCTGCGTGTAGCAAAGCATAAGTTGTAATTTGCGTTGATTGATACAATTGCTGGTCCATCAGCTGCTCCTCCAGCGGCTCTTACATTACCCTCAACTTCCCTTACGTGTTCAGGATGATTAGATGCATCTTTAGCAAACATCATTGATGGACCGGCTGATCTTGTATAACCATCTGAATATCTTGCAAGACCAATAATTGTTGTAGCAACATCAACGTCTTTTTGAATTCTTTCAATATTTCTTCCATCAATCATGTACGTAGCGCTGTCAAACAACTCCATAATACCATTGTTAACAAAACCAACTATATCACCAATTGCAACTCCTGTTCCATCATCCTGCGAAATTCTACCTTCTACTTCTATAAATGCTTCAGCAGGTAAGAAATATCTGCTTGTATCTTGAACTTGCAATTCGATTCTTTCACGCTGATTTGATTGTCTTGCGTCGTAAGAATAAAATTGATAATCACGTATGGATTCATCTTTAAAAACTGGTGCGTCTATGTCGAACGCTGGATCGGATACACGTTTGAAATTTTATTACAATTGTTATCGTCTAACATGAAGACCTCTTTCTGCTATTAAACTTGCAGTTATATTTGTTTTGTTTTTCTTTTTCTGATATTGGAATGCCTGTCAACTCCGATAGTTTTTTATTTGCGGCTTTTATTTATTATTTTACTGACATTTGCATAACTTCAGTGCTAGGTAATTTTACTGGTTGTGGTTTTTTTTGGTACTAATCGAGCTAGCCTATCCTTGATTGTCGAGAACGCTTTACCGGCAAGATTACCAATAGTGCCGATGCCTTTATTACGAACAGCCTCAATAGCCTTCATCCCTAATTGTTTCGCAAGCGGAATTACTTTTGGAGCCATCCTTTTGAATAGACCTTAAACAATATCGCCAAGTCCATCTCTGTAAATCACTTTGTAAGTTGGTAATCGTGAGTTTACTACCCTGACCATTACGGGTCCACTTTGTGCATTATGTACAATCATTTTTTTAAAATTACATGTTGATTAATTATGTGTTTTTAGTCGCTCTGATAATCATTAGCAATTTCATCAATGAGAGAACGATAAATGTTGTGATCCATAATACCGCCAGTAAATAATTTTCGACAAATATCAGATATTTCATTAATAATTTCTGTCGAATTATTTGCAGCACGTTTTCCTCCAATCAGAACTCTAATCTATCTACGTCGGTAAGAACACTGTCAGGACAAGCAATAAGACCACCTCCTCCTGGCTTAGTTGAGTAAAAACCACTTCCAGTAGCGCCTGACGTAGGTTCGTAAATTTCATCAGGGTCATTACGTTGCTATTTAGCTTCTTTAACGGTCACGTTTGCATTTTCAGCTATTTTTTCATATATTTTATTTCTACGTTTTATTACTTCTTGTTTAAAGTCAACAAAATCCTGACTAGTAGTATCTAAAGAATCTCGATTTTTATGGGCGGCATATACTGTAGCAATTCTTTTTTTTTTCAGGTTCTACATGTTCAGCAAATTCTTCATCCAAATAACCTCTTCTATTTCCAAAAAAAGCAGCAATACTTGCTGATGATACTCGATTATTAAGTAATGTACGACTTTTCTCATTAAATATATTTCTATAAGCACTGAGTTTTTGCTCAGGAGGTTGTAGTTTTGATAGTTAATTCATGAAGGAGGTTGTGGTTTTTCTTGTTCTCGCTCTATTTGTTGCTGCGGTGGAGGAAGTCGAAAAGAAGGTTCTTGCTGAGGAATTTGTTGTTTAGGTTGAGGAGGTCGTCGTCGAGAAAATTGAGCACCTAAAACATGTTTATTTATTTCATCTATATATGCTAGATATATAATATCATCATTTGAGATTCAATCTTTTTTACAGGTTTATCATATTCAGGTTTTAAATATCTTTCTCTATAATTATTGCTTGAAACCGCAAACGCATCAAGTTCAGATAAATCCATTTTATTTCCTATTACATTAATAGACAGATCATCCAATTTTTAAAATAACTGAACATGTTGTTCTTCTGGTTCCTCATCTCTTAGTTTTGGCTTTGGTGTGAGAGCTTTTTTTATTTCACCAATACCTTCAGTATTTCTTCATATGCGGTGGGTTGCTGAGCAGCAGCTTTATCAGTTGGCAGTGTTTTTAAAAGTTTATTTTTTATTGTTTTCTTATTTAATTTAGCAGTCTGTTCCAACGTTGGAGGAAGACCTTCAGCTGTTTCTGCAACTCTTTCAGTAACCTTTGAATAGGTTTAAATAATTTTTCTATACCTTCTGCATATTCAACTTGAGATTCTTGACGTTCTTGAAATTTTTGTTTGAGAGAATCACGAACAGGCAAAAACTTTTTGATTGCTTCTAATCTTTCTCTAGCTAATCTAGCTGTATAAGATTCAGCACCGGGTGCCATTAATGATATATAAATAACGATCTAATTATAGCTGCAGAGAGGGCGCGACCTGAATGAGACGTAATATGGGTAAACGACAACATATATACTTCTTAAAAAACGCTAAAGACAAAAATAAAGTAATAAAAAAAATACAAAAAAACAAAAAAAAACAAAAAAAAAAAAAAAAACAAAGAGAAACTCGTGGAGAGAAACTCTCGGTAAGTTAGAGGCTTCGGTTTAGCGTCAGTGACCTTATTTTATTCCATTTTTTTCGTATGAGGTTTTTAGTTTTCAAATTTACGTTTCAGCAAAAGGTCTGTTCGCCCTCTCGGCTGCTGAAACAGAGACGTTTCCGTACAGTGAGACATGAAATACATATGGAAAACAACGCTTTAAACAGACATTAACTAAAACTTTGTTTTAAGACATACATAATATCAACGCACACATTGAATACATACGTACAATAGTCCTACAATGTAAGACATAGCACATGTTGATTTTGTTTAAGTGCTTCAGCGTCAAGGTCTTACCTGTATGACTATAATACGTACAACAGATGGGTACTTATATACATGCGTACTATTGGTGCAAAGATTTACACATTTTTCTTTTATGCTTAAAACAATGTGCTCTCTGATTTATATCTCAGCAGATTGTCTTAGCTTTTATTTTGAATAATGAATAGTGCACGACTGTTTTGACTGATCAACTATGTTTAGATTTTCGACACAGCTGTCAGTATATTAATATCGTAAAAGTACGTTAAGAAATAAATTTTCATTTGTCAGAAATTTTATATTTGTAAGTAAATAAGTTGGTAAATTCTAAATACAAATTGAATGCTTGAAATAGTCTTGTAATTTCTCGTTTACGACATTTATGTACAAACGAGACCCACATACGACAAGCACATTAGTACCACTCGCCACAATGCCTGTTGTCTCAGATAAAACCTTACATTTTAGCTTATTGTTGGTTGTAAACACACTCGTCTACTGTGATGGAGACAACGTTTTAGGCTGTGGAGGATTTGTAAAATCCGATGTAGACATTAATTTTTCCCTTGTAGAGGTAAATCCGATTAATCAATTCTGAAAGGTTGTGTGTCCGAGTACTGTAGAAGGTGGCCTAGTGCTACAATGTAAGACATAGAGCATGTTATGATTGTTTTAGTGCTCTTGTCTTACTACCCAAATAGCGGGCTTGTATAGCGTGTTCCTGTGTCGTTGACATCGGAACGAGTAATCAAAGTTACATGAATATCTCACACTTGGCAGTCCATATCGACACTTAGTTCGAGTTTCCTCTGACCCTTGTCACCCCATTTTTGATATTTGGACGTTTATGTTGGGGTGTAGAGTCAGAGTCCATTCCCTGTCGAAAAGTTTAAATTTGCCGACACCATTTGGTGTCGGCATGGGGTATCCGTTTATTAGCTGGCCCAGCAAACTTAAAACGATCTTTCATTGAGATATACCTGCATGAAATCTATAGGAATATTATTTATTTTCTCAAAAATCGTGAGCATAGCATTCGTCATGTCTTTAATCCGCTGACAGACGTGATGAAAGTATGTCAGTGCTGAAATTTGACCTGGATCTGGCCATTTGCCTTATGAGTCACATGACTATACAAATCTCGCAATCTACATGTCATTGACATCAGAGGTCATTTATATATCGACAATAATTTATTAGACAAAAGACACCAGAGTAAGCAATGTCTGACTAAAACATTATGACTTTGTAGAAAAACATTATTTTACAGAGGTCTCGCTAGGATTTTAAAACTAGGAGTCCAGGACTCCCATTTTGGTAAAAATAGGAGTCCCACCATCAAAAGTTGCAGTCCCTTCTTTTCTACAGAATCAACACAGACGTGAGTGCATTTATTTCTAGATGGAGAGGTTTTCATAATGTAATCACTCAGTATAATATAGCTTCATTACAACAGTCCATTGACAGGATTGCAAATTTATGGTTTATTTATTTGTCTAGGTCCTTGTAGTAATTTTAGGCAATGGTTAAATATATGTGATTTGCTGTTTTTTCCCCCGTATTTTCGCAAATACATGTCAAGTCAAAAACATTTTATACCTTACAGCGCATCTTGCGAATTCCACAACATGGCATTGTCCCATATGTTTCTGACCTACATAATTTGCATTTTAAAGTTAAATCTTTAATAAAATAATACCTTGGCTTTGCTTTCGATGATTTGTATATTTTTCTGAAAATATTTACCCGATGATTTACGAAAACAGACAATTTAATAAACTGGTACATCCCAGACTTAGCAAAGTCTGCCATTATTTCCCGTTAGGCCTACTGGTTCACTTACAGTTTCAGACTAATTTTATGACGAAATAGTGTACAAGAGGCAGTTGATACATATCCAGATCACCGATTCTGATCTTAAAACACATGTTTGTATGTTTTATCATCAAAGTCAAAGCCTTTGAACTTGCCGCCCAGCTATTGCATCATGTTTCTTTTTGATGTACTCTTATAATGGCAACATGTATGTATGTCAAGGGGTCTTTCAGTCACTGAATTCTGTCATTGTAAATAGCAGCACAGCTAATTGATTAACACATTTTCCCACAAAGCAGGTGGCTACAGCAGGACTGGCAAGTCTTATTACATGCGTGTGGTGGACTCCCACCTCAGTGATTTTCTGCGTCCCAGATCAAAAATTGGTGTCCAAATACACGTAATTAAGCATTTCCGAGATCTCTGTTTTAGTTGCCAGTTGTGTGAGATGTTCCTGAAAATTTGACTTTTGTTACGATGTTAGTCAACATCAAAAACACGCTACACAGTGACGTTAGTTAGGCAGTAAGAGTCTGACAAGCCAAAACATAAATATCAGCATTGAGGTCTTACATGTAGGACTAGAAGGTAGTCTGCAGTGTGAGATCTCGACCCTGATATTTATGTTTTACGGGGTCAAGGCCTTTCTGCCCAAATAATGGCGATGTTTAGCATGTTCCAGTGTCGATTAACATCGGAACAATAAGTTAAATTTTCAGGAATATCTCACACACATGGCAGTCCATATCGACACTGGGAATGCCAAAATTGGTTACTAGAATGATAAGAATCTTGAACAAACGAAGCAATGTAAACTCTTTAATAATAATATAGTTATAATTGTTTCATTAAAGAAACATCCTTTGACTTAATCTGATTTTGGCATTTCCTGCTTCCATCACATTCATTCAACTGAAATGTTAGTCCTACAGTGCAAGCTCTCAACCCTGATATTGATGTTTTGGGTGTTGAAGTCTTGATGCCCAAAAATTGGTGCTGTGTAGCCTGTTCTGATGTTGATTAACATAGGAACAATAAGTAAAATTTTCAGGAATATCTCACACATTCGGCAGTCAATATCTATGCTTTTCTACAAATGAAAGTTATGTTTTAGTTAGACTTTATTTACTCAGATGTTTTTTTCCCTAATAAATTCAGATTCAATCACAAGCAATTGGAAGTGTTTTCAGGTTCTGTTGGCCTACATTTCAGTTGGCTGGAATGCGATGGAAGCTGGGAATACTGAAATCGGTTAAAGGGATGATAAGAATCTTGAACAAAATGAAGCTATCTAAAGACTTTCTTCAGTCTTAATATATTTTTATTCATTTCGTTAAAGAATTATTCTTCAGTTTAACCCGATTTCAGCATTCCCGGCTTCCGTCGCATTCTAGCCAACTGAAATGTTGGCCAAGGAAACTCTGAAACAGGTCCATTTACTTGTGTGAGAATTTAAATTTATTAGAAAAGAGATAAGAGTAAGTAAAGTCTGACTAAAACATTATGACTCTAATTTGTAGCCATACTTCATTATGGGCTGCCAAGTGTGCAAGATATTCCTGAAAATTTGACTTTTGTTACAATGTTAGTTGACTTCAAAACTTGTTTCACAGCACCATTATTCAGACTGTAAGACCTCAATGCCCAAAACATAAATATCAGGGTCGAGGGCTTACATTGTAGGACTAATGAACTTGAAAACAAGTCCATTTGCTTCTGTGAAAATATCAGTGTATTAGAAAATAAGACAGTAAATAAAGACTGACTAAAACATTATGACTTTAGTCGATATAAGCCTGCAGGTGTGTGAGATATTCCTGAAAATTTGACCTCCTCATGATGTAGTTGACAACAGAACATAATAACTACATATCTACTGCCACATAATTACACATAGTGCAGTGATACACACAAATCTGCAGTTAATTTCATTTGCACTCATCCCTAAGGAACAGAAAAATGAAGACCATATTTATGGTTCATCTGTAATAATGTCTGTTGCCAGATGGGCTAATAGGAAGTCTACTTCACATGGCAAAAAATGCCATTTTCGTTTTCTTTAAACTTAGCTCAGATGTCAGTTGCAAGTTGTTGGGACTAAAATGGTTTGAATTATTTTAATTGATTTTGTAGACTGTTATACAAAATGTACAGTTTAAGATTAAGTTTGGTAGGGTCTTAGCTACCATGTCTGTAAGTCACAAAAATAGGAACTGAGGAAAAACCATTGGCTCTTTTTTTTGTTGCTTTCATTACTGAAAGTGGAGATCATCCATCAGTATGAATTTAATATGGATCTGAATAGGGTTTCCTATCTTGTCATTAATACAAATAATGCCAATTTTTGATCAGATATAGCCACTTCAGGGATGGTCCTGGCTTTTAGAAAGCTGTCGCCAAATAAATCGCCAACCTCAATAATTTGTCGCCAATTTTCAAAAAGTGTCGCCAAAACAAGTAGTGTACATTTTTCCAAGTGTTAATTTAGTCTATTAATGTAACAGGCAATGAAAATTACAAAAGATGGGTTAGTTAATACTTTAATTACAACAAGCATTAACAAAATGTTACAAAGTGTTACATGAAGATCCGTCGCAATTTTAGGGCTGCCCACTTGTTGAATGCAGTTTCAAAGTCTAATTTTTCACATCTGTACATGCTGATTCTCATTAAACTTTTGAGAGATGAGATGCAGAGCTTATTTCTGATGTCAGTTTTTATGAGGTTCATCTTACTGAATCCACGTTTACAGTCTACAGTGCTGACTGGTGACACCAGTAGTCTCTCAGCAGCCCCCCCCCCCCCTTATGGCTAGCTTCACAAAGCTTGTAGCGAATTGCTTCCTAAATCCAAAGAATGATCACTGAATGCTGTATAAATTTTCTCGACAAGCAAAATAGGATCACCATTCCCATGAATGAAACTTACAGGAGTCAACACCTGGCAATATTGGACCGTATATATAAGCATAAATGCACACCCAATTTAGGGATTCTTTCATGCCTGTATTTTGAAAAATAAATAATTATTATTAATTATGCAAAACCGGTTTTTGTTTTGTTTTTTTTTGCTATTTCTTGTTGGGGAGTTTAAGTCTCTGCAGCCGTAACACGGAATTGATGGCAAAAGGAAAAGATCAATGAGTAAAATGCTGCACTGGCGACAGATATAATTGTGATTGAGATTTTTTCCATTTGCTTTGTATTTATACACAGTAGTCGGTACTTCAAAGGTTATCAGTTTTCTATGAAGGTTCAGCAAAACTATTGTATTGGTATATGTAAAAAAAAAACAAAAAAAACACAGAAGGATTAACCATACAATTAATTGTATCTGTTCTGTTCGCGTCTTCAGAAGTCAGTCAGTTGTAGGTATAGTGCAGTAGCATGACTGACTGTATCGCAGCATACAGCACTCAGCCCAGATGTCGGCATAAGCAGATTATGATGTAACAATGCACTGTAAAGATGGGGTTGTCAGTATGAACAAAGGATCGTTTGTGTAACAGATTGATTCCAATGCATTGCTTAGTCAAGTTTGTGGCTTCCTTTCGTTCTCCCTTTTAATTTATCCAGTCCAAATCCATGATTGTATGTACAAATTAAATAACCAAAAAGTATGTCGCCAAAAACATCGCCAGATGGGATATTTTTGTCACCAATAAGGAAAAAAAAATCGCAATTTGCGACATTGGTGAAGCCCAGGACGATCCCTGCACTTATACTAACAATAACTAACCCTTATATGAATTCTCAAGAAATAATTGAACAGAATTTAAATCAAATTTGACATCACCCTGGAAAGATGAGCCCAACAGTCTTGGAATTGTGACTTATCTCACTTCTGCTGAGAACATGGCTGCAGGGTGGAAAGACCAGGGATAGAAGAAGTACAGAAAAACACAATGGGGCAGTGTAATTTCAGTTGAATTCTTTTGTATTTATTTAGGTGAAGCTGTACACTCCTCATGACAGCGGGGTGGAATGACCAGGAATAGATGAAAGACAGAAAAATACAATGGGGGCAATGTAATTTCAGTTGAATACAGTTATTTATTTAGGTGAAGCTGTACACTCCTCATGGCAGCAGGGCGGAAAGACCAGGGATAGATTAAGTACAGAAAAACATGATGGGGGCAGTGTAATTTCAGTTGAATACATTTATTTATTTAGGTGAAGCTGCACACCCCTCATGGAAGCATCAAGTATCAGACTGACTGTGCTCCCAATACTGGCTATTACCTTATACCACTCTATGACAAAGGAGACTTCAAGCTGAAGGTGGAACCTCCACAGGGATGGAGCTTTGGTAAGTCACATTCGTTTTTTTTTTTTGTTGCACTTATCACCCTTATAATAAATTTAGGCTTCACAACAAGAGTAAAACACTTAAAAATTATACATTGTTCGTCACTGTATGATTGTACTTGGTATTTATCTTGTCTTTAGATTGTGTGTTGTTCCATAAGCAACCTTCAAATCTCACTCGCAAGCTCATAATTTGCGAATGGAAAAATGAAATTGGCGAGCTCAGAAAATAACAAGTAGGCTATCATACCGCAATGTTTTTCCCAAAAAATCTTGATTTTCTATTTTTTTAAAAAAAATAATTTATTTGCTGGCAATCAATTTGACTTACATTTTCAGTTTAGAGCGAGTTGCGATTGCCGAAAACATAGAATTAAAATAACGATAATAGTGTACTTATACGTCTTAAATGCATGCCATGCGTGGGTGAGATGCATGCACATAGGCATATTCAGTGCATACATACCCACCCCTTTTTGCGTATTGTCAACTGCACCTCTGTACTGAAGTAACTCTGCAATGTTCAGGTCAGTTCGGATTCAGAAGAGTTGATTGCATCAGCAGCAAGCATCCTGTCCCACTCAGACATCGCATGGGTATCACGTGCTTCATGTTAGTTTCTGTATGCTTTGTTTTAAGTTCATTCTTTTCTGTTTGTGTTCACAGTGTCTTTTATTCATCCCCCACAATGCTGGGTATCCTGTGTTTGGATGATTAATTATTATTTACAGTGATATTTAATATAGCTATTTTTAAAAAAATTCAAAATCATTGGTACTTCACAGCTCCAGCAAACATCACATTGGTTGGACATAAGCGCAAGCTTGCAGTGGCTGATTTATTGGTTACGTAAAATGTTTTTATAAAAATTACAATTATTATGTTAAAAAAAGAAGCAATAAAACTGAAGTATATTTTATTACAGTCCTACTCGTTTATCTCAACATCCTCGGGCCCGAGGAAATATTGTTGACATAGGCAGATGTCAAGATAAGTGTTGGGGGGTGGGTGGGTGTCTGAAAAAAGATACAAGTTAAATTCGTCAGTGAGAGGTGACCTGTTGTCAGTGAGTAGCATTTACACTTTGAGAAAACAAACAATGGAAATTTTGAGTACATGAAGACAAAACCGGTGTGAAATACACTTGTATATTGACAAATTACATTTTGGTTACCTTTGTGTAATAAAATCCACAATAAAATATCACATTGGTCACATCCTGATATGAAAAATATTCACTACGATATTCAATGTCGGTATTATTAGCACATGGTTGCATAGTTGTTATTTATATGCTTCAAGTAAGTGTACTTAAATTGGCCTAGATTTTGGTCAGTCTTTTCCCATCTTATTGAGGCTACCAAGGTGATGAGGCTATTCACAGGGAAATGAAAACCTGTCAACAAGTTGGTTTAAACAGTACATGTATTTAGTTACAGAAGTCACCGTGAAAAGTACATAAAAATGAACTAGAGATATGCGGCTGATATGATTAATGAAGGCATAATATTGTATACATTGACACATGCTAATGAGATATTAAAAGAAAATGATTCTTACAATACATTATTGTTACAACGTCAGCTCAAGTGGTATACATTTAAAATACGTCCCGGAGTTATGAATTCTCTCAAAATAGAAATACATGTAGCAGTAAAAAAAAATTAATGACAAATACATATACATGTAATTGAGATTATTATCTATAGCATAATCAGTGCATAAAATTACAATATAATTTAATTTAAATTTAAATTAATTAAAATTAAATGTTGTTAGCACAACAGGTGGGCCTGGGAGATAACGAGAGTACATGCATTTCTGAACTTAATGCAAGCTTCTTCTGTTTGAGCCTTGATAGTTGTTCTCTCTGGAGAAGACACTGCAACTTTTCCAAGTGACCATAAGCTTTTTCTGAATTTACCAATGAGTTTGATTGCACAAAAAATCTTGTCGAACCATCGCACATTGAAAAGACCTCTCTGTATGAAACACATGGCAAAGGTAGTGTTTCTGATTCATCATTAGCATCAGTATCAATTATGTTGTCTTACATACCATCTTCTGAAACATAATCCATTTTCATGGCAGCAGTAATGTCATCATCTGCTAGAGCTGCTTGGCATTGTTCCTTGTCATCCGTATCAATAGCCATCCGAATAAACTCATCCATCGGAATTCCAGTACCTTCATATAAGCCATCTTCTTCAAGGCTATTTGGGATATCTGATGGGGAGAATCCATGAAATTACTCATTCTTGGGAAAGAAAGCATGCATAAAGCAGTTCTCTATGGTCTCTGGTTTCACTAATCCCCAAGCTGTTTCACTAATCCCCAAGCTTTCCTCAAGTTGTACAGAGCCCCAAGCCAATCTTCCTTAAATTCTTCTTGCTGATCAGTCGCAGACAGCTTTTTGTGGGCAAGAAGTTTTTGATAATGTAGTTTTAGATTCTGGATGATTCCTTGATCCATCAGCTGTATGAGTGACGCATAGCTGCCAACCCTCACGAATTTGGTGTGAATTTCACTACTTTTTCAGTGATTCACGGATTCACGCTGCAAGCCAAAATTCACGAATTCTCCAATTCTCAGTTATTTTAAATCTTTAATAAAATAACCAATTTCCCGTTAAGCGCTAGTCGTGATATTTGCAGTTTCTGAAACGGTCCAGTACTGTTGGTCACGATATTAGTAGATCTACAGCCAATTAGTACAGTTGGCCAGGTAGCAAGCATTTTAGACTATTTTAATCTATATGTATAAGAGTAGTTTTACAAATGCTTTTGAAAGAAACTGGGACCTAACTGGAATTTTGCTCCGTGCATGCATCACCAACACTGATTTGAGTTACTGTTCCGCATCGCATGTAAGATCTTGAAAATGTCTTCACCACCAAGGAAAAAGAAATGTATTGCTCAAAGAGTGAAGTTTAATTTGGAATATATCAAAAATGGGCAGTGCATTCTGCCATTAAACAAGATATTCTTCATGCTTTTTGCACTCGGCATGCCATCGCAGAGATGATGTGAAGAAGCACATCGGTTGCAAAAAACATGTTTAAGTTGGGAAATTTAAGAACTTGCAGATTTCAGCTCTGGAATATTTTAAGCCATCAGCGGAAGACCTGTAAGCTACCAACTCTGAAACATTATTTATGAGTTTTCTTGTCGAACACAATCTACCTTTATCAGCTGGAGACCATGCTACAATCAAGCACTTGAAGTTAAAGTCTGCCACAGTATCATGTTTTGATGAATAAATAATAAATATTTCTGCATATATGTAGTGTTTTAGTTTTATATTGCGATCTTGATATAGTGTTGTATTGATGGTCAGAGTGGATGGAGTTATTGTCACGGTATTTTTCACTAATTCATGTACCAAATTCATGACTTTTTATCCCTATTTTCACTAATTGTGAGACTGGAAGGTTGGCAGCTATGGTGACGTGGTATTGGGCGGAAGAAAAAATAGTTGGACAAGTTGGAGATTATCCTTACATGGGTGTGCATAACAATTATCCACAAGCAAGGCAATTTTTCTTCCTTGCACTTTCATTTTTCTGTCGAGTTTCCTTATCCACTCCATAATAATGTCCGACATCATCCAAACTTTTGTATTTGCATAATAATCCACAGGAAGATGGTGCACATTTTTAAAACAGCGAGGCTTCTTAGACTTGCCAATAACTAGAAGTGACATTTTATCATTGCCAATCATGTTCGATGTGACTAGAACAGATATGCGGTCTTTTGGCTGTTTCCAACCAACACATGGTTGTCCTTTGATGCAGTATGTCTTGTCTGGAGTACACTTAAAGAATAAAGCTGTTTCGTCCACATCCTCAGACCTATAATTCTGCAATATATCTTTAAGCTGGGCTTTCCATCCATCAAGCTGTGATGTGTCTGCTGAGTTGGCTTCTCCACAAATCCTTTTGCATCTGATATTATGATGAACTTTAAAGTGACTGAACCACTTGTTACAGTGAAGTTCTCCACTATAAGTTTTTTCGCAAATTTCACAATCTTTGGATAAGGTGAAATGTGCAGTGTGGGTTTCATTTAACCATTTTGCTATGGCCTCCACCATGTCTACTGCTACTTCCTTTGGGGAGCACAGTTACCTTCAATGTAGTCTTTCTTTATAGACAGACAGGGTATTATGTTTAAGAGAAAAATTTTCACAGACATCTTTGCAAGATGCTCCACCCTCAACTTCCTTAACAGCCAGATATTTAGTTTCCAGAGACTGTAAATTTAATTTGCGTTTTACACTGCCGTTGGTAGCCATCGTAAATATAAATAAAGTTAAAAAGGAAACTTTCACAGCACAGTAAACTTATTTTAATCGTCAATCACTTTGGAAAGTGCAAGAATCGATCAGATTTCATTGCTTTTATTTAAGTTTCCGTGAGTGGCTAACTTTATAGGACCAAACAAAAGCCTGTTTTTTTTTATCCAACCATGACTGACATAAATGATTAGGCGGGGAAACTTAAAGCCTTGTGGCAAGATCAACTAATTGTTGAACAAAGTTTGGGTTGAAACTGGCAGCTGGTTGACATGATTAGAAAACAAAGGATTTGTTCAAGGTGGGACCAAGGGCTTTTGTCGACATGTACATTTTTTTTTATCTCGATGTTGACAGAAGCATGACAGTTTTGGTAGTAATAGTAGACTAAGGGACCAGGACTTTACTTTTTAGTTGAAATAGTGGCTTGTCAATATAAGTGGGTAGGATTGATTAACACAAAGACAAATATTTAATGTAAGTTTTTTTTGTTTACTAGAACCTGTCATATAATTGATGTTGACAATTGTCATCCTCCCCCTTTCCCCATTGTTGGCATTCTTTGGCTAGTGAGTTGTCAAAACAAATTGCAAGTTACTCATGGCTACAATTTTCGAGGGTTGTCCACAAGGACTGATGAGTTCCATATAACCTCTAAATGTTTTCTTTAACCAATACATAACAAGATGTGTCACATGAAAATAAAGATTTTTTTTGTCCCAAAGCCTCTTACACAGCAGTATTTCAGAAAACATAATTTTCATTAATCTTAGTAAAAAAAAATAAAGAGATGGAGGGAAATTATGACCACCAAATATGTCTGTAGCATGTTGTCTATATAAACAATAAATAGTCTTGTTTGAGAGCCCATGTAAACTCTTTGGGGGTGGGGCAGATTATACAATAGATCATCATGGAGGCAGTTAAAAGGTTAGGTGGTCACATGAGCAACCACCGTTTTATTGATTGCTTAACTGGCTGGGAGTAGCTAGGGTGAGACCATATAAACATCCTTTGAAGTCTGCTGTGGGAGAACCTAAGAGGCTAATTTGCATAGATAAAGTAGAACAACCTAATTTGTTGCAAGTTATGTAATCAAGGACAGGAATATCGAAGGAAAGAAGTTATGCATCATTACCTTGATTGATAATGTTTTAGCTAATTTTTTTAAAGTTATTGGCAAGTTTGTTATAAGCAGCAACAGTTCTTTGAACTTCAATTTCACTTCATATATAAAAAGCAGAACACTATAATTTTTTTAGTGGAATAGTGTACAAGTGCGATTCATCTGCAGATCAAGCAAAGCCCAGCAAAACTACTTTATAAGACACAGCAGCAGAGATGGGATCATGTTATTTATTTTTGCACACACTGCAAACACATCATTTTGACATCAAGAGAAATAGTGACATTATCCAGCATCCTTCACATTCTCCCCACTGCAGTGCAGATGCAGAAAGATCATTTTCTGTGATGAGAAAAATTCAAGAAGAACTTTAACATCCAGTCGCTAATGAGTTCAGATATAAACACAGATTAAACTTGCATTACCTTCAAGTTCAACCCCATCTACTGAACTATTGAGAGCAGTAAAGACTGCATCCAATTAAGAAAATAGTTAAATGGTCAATGGATTTAAAGACAGAAATTTCATATTTTTAATATCATTTAATGTCTGGTTGTTATTATTGAGTGTTGGCACATGTCTGTATGTGTGATGTTGATATTGTTACGTGTTTAGGCTCTTACAAAACATAACAAGAAAAAAGTGAAGACAACAAGCTTTGTAAAATTTAACTAAAGAATTTATTTCCCTAGGAAAAACAAGGTAAAAATGAGAAAAAGAACTTAGGTTTTACGAATCGATCCAAACATTTAAAAAATTGAATTCCTATTATTCAAAAGTCTTAAATGAATCCGAGTTTGAGTCCTGATGAAATCCAAAATGGAAGATGATGACATCAGTTGTAACCTGTGAAGTGCTGCAGTGTCCACAGTCTCTTGTTGAATCGCAGAAAATATTATTCCTGTTTTTATTAATCCTGTCCTTGTCCAAGAATTAATTTAGAGCACTAGTATTTCCAGGGAAAAGAATCACTTTTCTTTAAAATAATTTGAAGAAAATAAAATAATTAGCCTAAAACTGGTCACAACGTAAAACATCTGGACGTCTCAAGTGTTAAGGCACTAATGACAATTCCTTCTCAAAACATTTGTAATAAGTCTAAATACGACGCAAAACAAATTCTGGATGGAGGTCAAGAGTTCATCCTTCTGGAAAACCATAAGTTTGTAACAATAAACACACGCTGTTTGTCACGTACTCCAAGTATGGCCTTGATTTCACTTTATGACTCTTACTCTGAGAAAGAATAAAATAAAATTAAAAAAAAGTTGTTTACCGAAAACTATCACTGGTTCTGAATCAAAGTCAGGAACTAGGTCAGCATTAGATTAATTGTCTCTATAAAGTTGTTTAAGTCAAAATTTAAAAAAAAAAAAGAAGTCCAGTAAATAAAATTACATTGCAATAGCATGTAATAGAATAAAAAATATTTAAAACTAACAAACAAACAGTTAAATTAAATCAAATATAAATTAAATCAAATATACATAACAGTATTGGACATTGTTAAATCTACCAACTATATTTTATTTGTAAGTGTATTAAATTTTCAGGGGAAACATATTCTTTTCTATCTTTTTTTAAAATAAAATTTCAATTTGCAGCAATTTTCTATAAGATTATATAAATGATAACTTATTTGCATTTGGACATGCAAACAACCCCCCCCCCGCTTTCAAAACACTTTTTGAGTCTCAAAAACCCTTGACATTGCCTGAGAATATGGCCCGTATGTCCTTAAGGTGCTTGTTGTGGAGGTCTCCTATTGCTTGCTGCAACATATATCATTTTTCAACTGTTCACATATCTTGGTATTGCAAGTTGACATGAATGTTAGTGTAATCGAATTTGATTAGTACACTCTGTCCTGAAGAAACATTGTCAGTTTTACTATGCTTTTAGCAAAGAAAGTTTTACAGATGCTGGTTAGAAACACGTTACCTGGAAAACTAAAAAAAGGCACACTCCCAACATGGTTCATCTTCAGATAATCATTGATGATTGCAATTGTAAAATACTGGCTGATGACAGCATTGATGACAATGAAATTTTGAAGTAGACGAAGTTGGAGCTGGGACACTGCTGCTAGAAAAACCAATGAGGGATTTTGAGTCAGAAAATGATGTTGAATACTACAAGACTGATATACATTAATGCTGGCAGGACAAAAAGTGATGTAAATCCTCTGAATGGTAATTTGAAAATTAAATTTTTGAACTGGAGAATATCAAGCCAATAAACCGTTTAATGCTATTTTTTTTAAAGTGGATTTCTTGCATTTGATCATGGATTAAATAAATCTTTGTTTAGATTAGAGTAAATGTGGAGACATGATTGACAACAGCCATGGGAGAAAAAGGAAGCCTTGCTTACCCGATAAGTTGCATTGGTTATATATATATATATATTGCCCATACGTTTACATAAATATGATAAAGACTTTTAATAGAAAGCTAAATATGTGATATTGACCAGTCCATACTTTAAAAAAATGAGTGGAAATAAGTGCTCATATTCAAATAATAACTGTTTAAGTTCATTTTAAGCAAGTAACATCTGAACAGTTAATGAACTTTACAACTCATGACATAAGATAAAAGACACATACAGGAATAAATGACAAGAAAAGCTGCAAAGTTTTGTGAATATTACAGACTTTATGATGTGTAAACTTGTCTTTGGTGTTCCTGGACTGTATGTTTAAAAGTACACCGGGATTTTTGCAGACTTGGATATGCAGTTGTAACAGGAAAATATATGTATATTTCTGAGCTAGTAAAAAATAGAGATTTTTCTTTTAGACATATTTAAACTTTTCACCAAGAAAAGGAAACATAAATAATGATGAAATACAAAGGTAGTATGTAATTTTACCTGTATTTGCAACATTAAGTGCAGATGTGATGAAGTTGTGTATGTGACTTAATGCTTATAATAAAATTCATCAGACTTCTAGAATCATTTTTCATATAGGGTTTTGTGTTTTGTGTATCTATTATGTACAGTAATTAGAGTACTTGTAATTTAAAAGCAGAATGAAAATTTTCTTTTCTCAAAACATACAGCACTGAGAAAACTTGTACTGTATACAACTGTGTTGCATGCATATGTGTGATTTTGATTTTTAACATAACTTTTAACAATTTTCTAGTCATATCATTAGGGTGTCTGCAATGTTGGAGTTTATAGTGAAGTCTAGCGCTGGGGCATCATGCTGCATGATGTCCCACCAGTCACATTATCCTGACACGAGTCAGACCAGTCTTAACACTAACCTCTGAATGCTGAGTGCCTAGTGAGGTAGCTGTTAGTATTATTTTAATGAGTCTCTGGTATGACTAGGCAAGGGTTTGAACCAGTGACCTGCCCTTTTAGAACTAATGAATTCTGGTCATCTTTTATTTTAAATTCCACACTCTTGTAATTAAGACCTTATTGCATGTATATTGTCACACCATTGGAATTGGGGGATTCTCAAAATGACAATGAAGAGACCTGTGGTTTCTAAAAATCATTGGGAATAGTATGCAGATTATCCATGGTTCCTGCAATTTGTTGCTCTGAATGTGCAAATTTAATTTTTTATTCAGAATAAAAGTGTTTTAAATGATCCCATTTATGTCTTTTTGTCCACCGTCTCAACTGATGTACATGTATGTGTAAATATGCAAGCATTTATTTTATAGAGACCATATAGTTTGTGCAGAAACTATCTGATTGAATGATTACTTAGTATGGTATAGCAAACAGTCATGAAGGAAGAATCTTGACATTGAAAGGTTAGTAAGTGTAAAAAAATAACAGAAAAAAATTGTTGGATTAGGATGACAGAGGGGAAGAGGATCAGGTGGTTTGTCACTGACAGAAAAATGCACAGAAAGTAGTGACACGGAATTTAGCTGGCACCTTGACACAGAATGGGAACTGGTGGCTGTGTTTTACCCCATCCTCCTGATGCTCCACTATCCATGATTCCTTCTCCTCATCCCATCATGGTGTATGTAGAAGAGCTCTTCCTTTTAAGGACTTTTCTGGCAGCATCTTATCACTTGAAATGAGATATTATGCTATTTTCCAGTGCTGGCATTGACATTTGCCTTCATGGTCATCTTCAGCTGAAGGTCAGTTTCAGGGGAAGATAGATTCAATATACATCTCAAGTCTCTTCTGAAACTTCAAGCATAGGAGGAAAATTCCACTCTTGTTTGAAGAAAAGGATGAAATTTTCTAAATAAATCAGATTTCACAATGAAAATAACCATATGCCTTGGTGATGTGGTGCACAATCATTAATTCAGTTGATTTTTGGTGTGATTTTGGGAAATTAGAATGAATCACTTAATTTCATGTCAGAGAGCAGATCTTGCACATCTCTAAACTTAAGCACATGTAACAAACTTTTTATATAAAAAAATTTCTTCTCCCAAGTCATTTTATTATTACTTTATTTTTAGACCCACATCTGCAGTACCTATTCATGTGTAGGTTGAGTCTAACTGCAGACAGCTTAGACCCTGTCATGTAATGTGCTGGCAGATCAGTGTTGGTTTATTCTACTGCTCACTTCTAACAAATTGTATAGACCCCAGTCAGCCAGTGGATTATGTGATGGCAGATTTGGGTCTGTACATCTTGCAGTTGTACTCAACTTACAAGTGAGTAGTACATATGTACTTGGGATAATTATATTACTTAAAACCTTTATTTACTCTGTACAGAGTTGCACATCCTTTTCTTTTTTTCACATTATGTTATTCATTAGCTATTTTTTATTTGAAGAAGACAATGCTTTCTCTGCATCATATGAAGCATTTGTTAAGTGCATTCATTTTTTTTTTTTACAGAGCCAGAGAGCATAGAGCTACATATTGATGGCACAACAGACAAGTGTAGTCTTGGAGAAGATATCAACTTTGTGTTTACAGGATTTTCTGTTTATGGAAAGGTCACCAGCAAAGGTCAGAGCACAGGCCCTTCAGGAGTCACTCTCACCATGTCAAAGATTGGGTCATCAGAGATTCTACAGACCACCATTACTTCTGAAGATGGGAGGTATGACAGAGTGAAACAAAATGTCAGTTGTGGTAAGCATGGGAATTTGCTTTGATCCAGTGCTTTTCGGCAGACCATTAAAGCATGGTGAGATCATACTTACCACCATGCCTTAAGTTTTTTCTTACTTTGCATTTATTTCTTGTCATCATGCTTTAAATTTTCAAAAGGTCTGAAAAATGTATTTTAAAACTTCAAGATCTTATAGGCCAGGTCATTACATTCTTTGATTACTTGCAG
The DNA here is from genome assembly GCA_028554795.2 of Sinohyriopsis cumingii. Taxonomy (NCBI): domain Eukaryota; kingdom Metazoa; phylum Mollusca; class Bivalvia; order Unionida; family Unionidae; genus Sinohyriopsis; species Sinohyriopsis cumingii. The sequence goes on along the minus strand of CM068831.1, from coordinate 37,914,939 downwards.
ATTACCTAACTTTATCACTTCTTGAATGATTGCAAATATTAATACAGTCCTAAGTTGTTTTGGATTAGAAAAATTGGCTCCAGCAAAATCCACAATCCAGCTTTTGTACAGTGGTCCCACTCATGAACAGTCCCCTTGACCAGGCCAGCATAATAGTGCAGAAATGTAAAATTTACCCCTCACAAGTGGCCGTATTTTATTTTATGTGTCCAGAACCATGAATTCATCCTGTAAGGTAATCCGATTATGTTTATGGATGTCTGTTTCTTGGATGTTTTTTTGGGCTAACTTACTGAAAGAAATGTTGGATAAAGTATATGTACAGCTAAGGTTAATATTATATCATTAATGTCGATGTTTACAGGAAATTGGGTCAAAAATGTTGTGATTGAGTTTTGAGTTATATATATATCAGCATTTTCTTATTTTAATTTTGTCTTCTATTTCTCAGTATGCATATAACAGTTTGAAGCAGTAGTTTCTTTCAAGTTGAAAAATCTGTGGTGTATGTTTATTGTTAACACATTTTGTATAATTATGTATAAAAATTATTATATTCATACCCATTGTATTCCTACTTGTAGTCTTAAATGTATGGATTGAGATAGATGCTGTGTATTTTGTAATCCAATTTGCCTTACTGCTGTGTTATCATAAGATGTCCGGTTTAGTCACTCAGATAATTGTTAAGATTACAATTATTGAACAGTAGTAACAGCTGAGAAGTGGCAGCATCAATGTACAATACCCAAGTCAGCAGGAAAATGGTTTGATAGCCTTTATGGCTTCCATTAGTAAAATGTTGAGCTTGTTGACTTTGATAATTAGTGGCTGTTACTACTGACAATAATTGTCAAAATTACAAATCCTAACGGCCGCGAGGTCAAATCTGCGTGATGTTAATGGTACATATCAAAACCATTTTGGCTTCTCACTTAATGTTAAAAAAATGTATAAAAACCATAGGGTACCAGATTGCAACTAACGAATCATGTGACAAGATCACTTCCTTTATAAACACACGGCAATTTGTTTAGAAGCATAAAAAATTGTTTTATCAGTATTGTTATCGGCAACATGAATAACTTACTGCATAAAGATCATCATGTCATCGAGGAAAAGAAAAATTCTCAATTTAGAAGAGAAAGTGAAATTAATTCAACTGATCGAGAGGTGGGGGGGTCGAGGATCCTTGCAGAAAACTATAGTCTGACTCTACGTTTGTTTGTACCCCTCTACTGATTTCAAAAACGTCAGAAAGACTCAGATACCAGTATTGTGAAAGATAAGGAAACAGTTCTGTAGAAGTGGGAAGGTGAAATGGACAGAGAAAGGAAGATTGTTTGAGCCAGGAGATGTTTGTATCTTGATTTGAATGACAAGAAAAAGAACAATTTTGTAAGATGAATTGGGATATGACGACTTTACTGCAAGTAACGGATGGTTGCACAGATTTCAAGTGCGACACAATATTAAGTGTTCTGTCCGTAGTGGAGAATCAGCTGATGTTAATAATGAAGATTGGAACAAAAGACTAAACGACATATGCATGGGATATGACAGCAAGGATATTTTTAATTGTGATGAGACTGGTTTGGTTTTTAGACTGTTACCAACAAAGTGACAGATGATGTGATTTGTAACATAATTATAAAGACAGTTTTAAAACTATATCAATGGTTATTCATAGCATTCTTTTGAAAATGATGAAACAGTTTGTTTTACGTTTATTTCACAACATGCATGTAACTTTTTAATGAAAATATTAAATGTTGTAGACTTAAATGTACTTATGACTTTCTTCATATGTATTTATTATTCACATTTGTCATCCCCCCTCTAGAAAGGCCACCCTCATTATAAGGCCACTTCCCTGCTGCAATAGGGGTGGCCTTTTAAGAGGGGGACTACTGTATAACAGTCTCGGCGTGGCTCCCGAAATTTTATATATATGTATTTTTCATGCATAAAAAAAAAAATTTCTTCTGAAAAGTACAAAAAAAACCCCATAAAAAGTTTATTATCATTTTGGGGAAAAGATCGCACATGAATAGTACAAGACAATTGTGGAGTGGCTCCTGAAATTTTATATGTATTTTTCTCATACACAAATAAATATTTTCTTCATAAAAGCATGAAAAATAAAGTGTAAAATGTTTATTCTGGGATTGCATAGAGCTTCGCCAGTGTCACAAACAATGATTTTATTTTCCTTATTGGCGGCAATATTTTTTTTTGGCAACATTGTTGGCTGTTTAAACTTGTATATACAGCCATTGGTTTAGAGTGGAGAAATTCAGAGGCCCTATTAAAGAAAGCCGCAAACCTGATATAAAATGCACTGAAATTTATCTATTGTTACATAAACAATTTCTTGTCCATACTGACAAACCATCTTAGCAGTGCATTGTTATATCATATTCTGCTTATGTTGACATCGAGCATTAGTACTGTATGCTGTGAGATATCTGCTTTTTTTTGTTGATGACATTTCTGGTAGCGGAGGTAACCGGACGAGGCATTATCTCATCTATCTTTTGTCAGATTTTCAGCCGCTCGCTAGTAATTAATTTATTTACATAGACTGACATTTGTGTGTGGATAGTATGTAAAATTCCTCTTCTTTCCACTCAGAATTAAATATTTCAGAACACCCACATTTGCTGTACTAATCCCTGTCATCAGACCAGAACATCATCTGTTGACTCTTTGTAAAATTTCTGACGCATGAGTGGAAGGCAGCTTCACTCTGCTACCACAAATGTTCAAAAAAAAAAAATCTTGTTGGTTTATTAAATAGGCAGGGAGGAACTGTAACTACAATCAACCAAACAATGGCCAATTCCTTTTTTTCAAAATGTACCCAGATAAAATAGTTTGCTGAAATTTCAAAGAAAACATTACCAAACATTACCTTTTTGAACCACTAACTGTTATGAAAGCATACTAAGAAAATGAAAAAATCTCAATCATGCAATACAATTTTTTGATGTTGCCACCACAATAAGAAACTGGCATTTGTTTGGTTCTCCAAAGCTGGCCTTTAGTGGTGACTTCAGTAACGCATCCACATTTCATCAAGGAAAGCCGACTACAATCTTCAGTAACAACAAAGAACTTTTTTTCAAAGAAGTCAGTACCAAACTTAAATAAAAGCAATGGAATCTGATGGATTTTTTTCATTTTCCAACGTGACTGGAACACGTTTACTGTGCCATGAAAGTTTCCTTTTTGCAGGGAAAAAGTTTGTGCTTACGAATGCTACCACTGGTGGCTTAAAACGCAAACTAACTTTTACCAACTTGGGATGTACTTTATCATTCATTACATGATTGTGCTATGTTTATCCACTGAATTCAGACCTATATGACCTGTAAAAAAATTATTGAATACTTTAAATCCATGTGCATTTTTTTGATGGAATTACTTGTATTGTGGATTTAGTATATGTGATGAGATTCGCGGGTGAGTACACGGTGTTGATACTCCATTCATGCTATACTTAAGACATGTATATGTAAACAGTATACACGTATATGTACCAATCCATGGTTCTCTAAATAAAGTAAAATATTATATGCACATATTGCGCTATGTGAGTGCATCTGTTGTTAGTAAGAGGGATTTTCTTAATATAACTGCTCACTTTCTAGCTTTGCTGCTTAATTCCATTAATAGGACTGCATATTTTTGGTTTTATTATTTGCCTACATACTGGTATTAACAACATGCATTGGTTAAATAGTATTTGCTTCACTACTATATATATTTTTCGTATTTTCACGAAAATGAATTCTGTCAGAAAACAACTGTGACCATACAGCATTTTTTTGAATTCCACAACATAGTATTGTCTCATGTTTCTGACCTACATAGTTAAATATTTTGGCTAAATCTTCTATCACATATTATTTAAACTTTATTTTCATTAAATTATATATTTTCCTGAATCTGTTTGCCCGATTAGTTTTTAATGTAGACATACTAATGAAGTGGTATATCATAGACGCTGCGATGTCTGCAATTACAGGTTCACTTATGATTTCAAACTGATTTTTAAAATAAAATAACACAAACACAGCCATTATAATCTCCAATTATTAAAAAGAAATAAATTAGAAAATACTTTTCACCAATTAAATTTTTTAAAATCAAAATATTCTTTAACATATTGATGTTTAAATTTTGAAACAGAATTTGGTATATTTTCATAAAAGTACAGTTGGCCCAACTTCATGAAATCGAGTTTCGAAAGGGTTAATTGTTAGTTAGCTATTAAAACATGCCTGTGAATGTGAAAGAATTTCTTTGTCTTTTGTTGTTTAAGGGTTGAACACCATTTTCAGCACAAGATAGGCTATACATGGTGGCCAGTATAAATGGTGGAGGAAGAACCTGGGAAAACCCCAGAAAGAACCTACCAGCAAGCTATCTCACATACTCACATTGGCCAAGCTCGAAACCCACAAAGACAGGTGAGATGGTAGTGATCCATGATGGTTAGCTATTTAGACCACTCCGGGCCCCCTATTTGTTTGTCTGTTTATGCTAATTGGTATGAACACTGCATAAATACATTTTGCCATGGGTTACAACACTGCCAGAACTTCCTGTCTACAGTGAGGGGCCATATATAAAGTCGTAAGCTCAGCCAGTCATTTTACATTTGAAAAATCTGAGGGTGAAGTCGTTTTCGCTTTCCTAATAGAAGAAGGTGAAGTTTACATTTTTCAGGTGACTTAGTTGCCCGCTTGGCCTGGTAGCATGACCCCTGGTCTTTGCATAAATGGAGGATTAATAATTTAGAATAAAAAGTAAAAGTTATTTGGCTTGATGACAGTGGGGAGAGTTCTTGCTGAAAATTGTTATGCTGGGAATACTAAATAAACAAGATCATAAGAGATAAAGAGAATATTCTGCAGCATTGGGAAAATGCAGTAAATGGAAAGAGAATTATTTCACTATTTGTACCAAAATTTAAATAACCTGTTTTACTGGTTTTGCAATGCTCATGCCAACAATACACCACTAGCATTTCATGTATAGGAATAAGAACTATTAATTTATGTTAACTTGAAACACGTCTGTTCTTAAGACAAGAAGAACCTTTTTAATAATTGATGCTACTTTTAAATTAGATGCTTTGAAGTGTATTTAGCTTTCTTACTATGTACAGATACATATACAAATGCATCCTTCTCACAAAAGACACAATATACAGCCACTTTCCCGCTGCAGAATGGGTGGCCATGTATGAGGGGACCACTGTATACATTTCTTAAATCATAACCAAATTTAAAAATACCATCATGACTAAGCATTGATGTGCACTGAGCTAGTGACCCACTATAGTAAGCACCTAGCTTATGGAGCAGAAATGTGTAAAATATAATATTATTCCAGTAGATATGATTGTAGAAATTTAATGGTCAACTTTTAGCTCAGAATTCTAGTTTAATGAGTGGACAAAACTAGGTCATGTATTGAATCAGAGTTGTGAAAATTCAAGTTTCTGTTGTGTTCCAGACAGTGTATTGTGTTACGACTCAATTGTCTTAAACTAAGTAACAGAAAAGAGTGAAAGCCAACAAGTTTTGTAAAATACAACAAATAATTATTTGCCAAGAAATACAAATTGAAAATTTAAAGATAACTTACAGTATTGTGAAGTAAATCCCAGAAAGTTCCATCAAAAGTCCAAATTATAGAGTTATGAAGTATTTCCCCACTGTTGCCTACTATTCTCTTTATCTGTTATGATGTTTTTGGAGTATTTCCAACATAAAATTTTTCAGGAAGAACTCTTGAATTCTCCCCATTGTCAATGAGTTGAATAACTGTTTTCTAAAGTAATAAGTTTTCCTTTACATAATGACTTGTTAATGTTTTGTGATAATTTAATGTTTCTGATTGTACAGTACTGTAGTATAATCATACAGACTAAGCTTTTATCGAGTAGATGAAATGCCTTGTTCATAAGGATGTGATACACATGCTGTCACATGATTTTTGGTACCCTGTTTTGTTCAGGGGTAATTTCTCCTTTTGTGTGAATGCTATATTAGGCTTATGTTGAACATGGTATGATCTTGGCAGTTATGTCTGGTTGTCATCATCAGAGAGAAGAACTCAACAGCTTTGTGAAGCCCAAAACTAAATCACAACATTGTTGAGCAAATGTCCTGTAAGTGTCAGTATTTATAATTGTTATAATGTACTTTAACCATTATTTCTTTCAGTAACAAAAGCCTGTCATTGGGGAAACAGACATTGCAAGAGATAATTGGATTACATGACTTACTGTATGAATTAAATATCGGTTCTGGACATATTAGATTAAATGTGGCCACTTGTGAGGGGAAAATTTTAAAAAAAATGGCAACAATGCTGGTTGCATGCTTTATTCAGATGAGTTGCTGTCCATGAAGGGCACTTTTGTACACAAACTTGTCAATGCCAAGAAAACTGGCCAATTGTGTGGGGTGGGGTGGGGCACATATAAGACGCACATTAATGTAGTAGTTTCGTTAGGTCATACTGGTCCTCTGAAAAATTACCCCAGTAGCCCAGAATTTGAATGTTCTGTCAGGCTTGTTATTCACATATGTTGATCGTGTTCTTTCAGTTACAAGTTTTCCCAAGTTATGCCAGGAGAGTATGTGGTCAGGGCAGCACGGGATTCATATAGATTTGAAAAGGTAAATCCTGAATAATAAAAAAAAAGAATAAGAACAATAATAATCATGGTCAGTACAGCACAGGATTCTAATTCTATAGAGTTGAAATTGTAAATACTTGTAAACAATAATAGTAAAAGTAATTTCATTACATAAGAATGTACTGTATATATTCAATTGAATGTAGAGTGAGACTACAAACTGCTCCGACACAGATCTGCCATTTCATAATGTAGCCTGTTAGAAGTAATCAGTTGAACAAATATCATATGCCCTGATCTGGCTCGTTATGTGATGACAGATCAGAGTCTGTGTTGTTTGCAGTTGGACTTGTAAGTGAATATATATGGTATGCTGTTCATTTTACCTCATGATGATAGCATGATTGAAAGCGACCCGAGTACACATGTGTGACAAATGTTTGTCTAATTTTCAAACAATAGTTTTCTATGCTAATTCACATATTTTGAAGATGTTATGGAAATTATGCTGTGTATTAAATTTTTTACCAATTCCAGTGGTAAATGCCACTTAAAATTTTTTAATATTCATTAAGGCAATAACACTTTCACTCTCATTGAAAAATTGTACAAAATGTTTGGTATTGAGTTCTTGGGGAATTAGCTGTTCAAAACGTATTGGTCTTTATTTTCAAGCACATCGTCAGCTGGAACTTTCAGTATAAAAATTCTGTTTTTTAAATTTCTTTCCTTATTAAAAGAATGTTGGCAAATATCACATAAATGTCAGGTGATAAACATTTTTAAAAGTACATTTCATTAATTAATATAGAATTATATAGATGTTTTGGGAAATTGGACCAGCATTTCACACATAAGTTTTGACTCTGTATGCAACAATACCCAGCAGCTCTTGGTCTACACTGTTAACAGTTAATTTACTATCTTATGTACAGCAAATAAGACATTTATTAATTTCAGTTGAACAACAATGCCTTTTGCTGGGACAGAGCTTCTTGTGTCAAAAATATTATCTTTGGTCTAAGGACCACGATTTCCTTAGAATTCTTAAGAACTGTGTTCAGATGAAGTAGTTATAAATGGTCTTATACAAGAGTTTTCACAGAAATATTTTATAAGGGGAGCAACTCACTCATTTCATAGCATTTTTAGTTATTACTTAACAATAGCATAATTTCAAGAAAATACAGCTTCAGGGTATTTTTTTCATGAGTTATATATTAATTTGATTAAGTGTTTTATGGTACAACAACACATGTAGGTTATTTAGTGCTGTAGCACTTTAGCCACTGCTCTTGATCTTTAAATTTGTTAGGTCATGACTAGGAAAGTCACTTTTATTTAAATGAGTGTTAAATTTCTGTGTAATATTTGAGCCATTCCAAGTACGAAGGTCATAATGAGCTGATGACATAATAAACAGAATTATAAATGTTTTTGGAAAATGATAAATAGTGTGAACAAAACATGGAATAGAAGAAAATAATAACTTTAAAGATCATAAATAGAGCAAATACTTTACAGTGTGTATTCCAAATAGCAGATAAATTAATATTTTTCACCATAGAGATCTTAATGCTTGGGATATATATATACTCGCTTAAAAGTTGATTCCAGCTGCAAACTGCATAGACTCAGATCTGCCATCATATAATGCATTAACAGATCTGGGTCAACGCAGTTTGTAGGAGTAATCAGTGATACAACGAACTTGTATATGAGTGTTTGCAGTGGCTCGTTTGCATATCATATCAGGAAACCTGCTAATCAATATTTCTCTCTTCTAGGCTGAGGCAACTGTAAAGGTGGAGAATGACAACACAGATGTCGGCAGTAATGTTATTATTGCTGGTTACCCAGTGAAGGTAAATTTTTCATCTAGCCTTTGGGGTATATGCTAGATATAGGTGTCACTTTGTTGACTGTATTGTCCTGATTGAATAGACATCAAAGTTACATTTTTGTATTTGGCTCAGTTTTCCTTAAAATCATTATTATTGAATATCACAAATGCACTGCATACATCAGCCATGTTGGAGTATTTTCTGGATGGAACCATCATTGAGAAATGAGTGTGAGTGTGGTGCTATTTCATGTATTAATGTTACAGAGGACAAACTATAAGTGTGTTACATCAGGGCTGGACACATTTATAAAATTCAACTTGCCCTAAGCATATTTTAAACTTGCCTCAGAATATGGCAAGATAATATGACAGCAAAAGTATAAACCTAAGGCAAAATATATTATTTGATGTTTTCTTTAAATTCTTTTATATTTATTGTACATATAAAGATATTTTTTGCACATAAAACCTTTTTCCAATGAATAAAGATGTCAGTAATGAAATATCTAGGGGTCATTCACTGGATATTATATACTTTTGAGAGAGTGACATATGTAAGTTGTTTACACTTAAAACATGCTCAGTTAAGAGAATGTTGGCATAATCTATGCTCCTTTCATGTATTGTGGCTTACATTTCTTTAGGATATTGTACTTGTGAAAATTGTACATGATCTAATCACACGGTAGACCAAAATGGTTGCTTCCATGTACTTGAAAGATTATCCCGAATTGGTCAAAAGCGCACAAACTTTGGCAGTTATTAAAGTAGGTATAACAAATTAAGCCAAATCAGGCAATACCAGCTTCAAAAATGCATGAATTACAAAATATCTGGAAAGTAATGGTAAATGTTGGTAGATATATAGGTGATTAAAGGGTTTGAATTGATAACTACAGATGAGCAAAGAGAGATAGCTGATAGACTGTATCAGCAAAAATGCAAATTTTTCTTCGAAATGAGTGCAATTGTTTGGTAGTTATTTTTTATTTACATAACTAAATGACTTGAGAACACTTATTTTCATCCATGTAATTATTTGATCTTCAGTAATTATGTAAAACTGGATGATAAACACTGTTTATGGAATGTAGATGTTTCCTGTACATTGGTCACACATTTACAGAAATCCATATGGCAGATCATTAGAGTCAAGAGTCTTTTATCTCCTATAATAAAAATCTCAATTATTATCTCACTAATAGTTACCACCTTGAAATGGTGACATGCATCAGAACAATCTGTGACATGCCAGCATATGAGAGTTTGCACATTTCATTGGATTAGAAAGTTGGCCAGCATAATCACAGTGGAGAAGCCTACTCACCCAGTGCTTGAGGATAGGTTTGGATTTGAAAGTTGGCAGATCCTATATATTTACATAAATGTATCTGATAATAAGAAGAACTATAAATACTTATTCTGTTTGTCACAAAATGCTTGAATAGTAAGCATTATGACTCTATGGTCTTAAACTAAGTAACAGTAAAGAGTAAAAACCAACAAGTTTTGTAAAATTAAACAAATAATTATTTGCCTAGAATACAAATTGAAAATTTAAAGATAACTTAGTGTTGTGAATTAAATCCCAAATAGTTCTGAAAGTTCTATCACAAGTCCAAATGTATGAATTTTTCAATTAAATTCCAGTTGTGTTGCAGATAAGTTCCAATATTTAATGTGTTGATGTGTTTATAGTCTAGAACATACTAATGTGCCAGTGGCCTGGAATATGTTGATGTGCTAGCAGTCTTTTGCTATATCACAGTAATTGACTTAGGTCAGTTACAAAATACAGACATGCATAATATATAATCATTTGAGAAAGCCAACAAATAATACAAATTAAATATACATAACAAGTGTGAAATAAGAGAAGTTATAGAATAATTCAGTGTACTGTTGCAAATTTGATGAGTATAACTTTTCTAGAATATAAAAGCATTATAAAATTAGCAAAAACCTATCTTCCAATAGTTTGTGATTGGGCTGGCCAGCGGGAAATCATCTAGGAAAATTGAGCTTTTCTTGGGTGTGAGACAGGTGGATCTGTCAAGTCCACTGCTACTTTTACAGTCTATCAGCATAATGCATGATGCACGCAACATTAAAGTTATCAAAAAAGAAGGTTCTCAAGCAGAGATAATTAAAATCCAGAGGGTTTGGTTTTATTTGTAATTAAGGACACTGTATAAGTTAAAGTCTGGATTATGCATTCTGGAACATCCTTGTTTAACCCTTTACCTCATAGAGCATAGTGACAAAGTGCAGCGTGCTATAAATAGAACTTCTGTTACCTAGTCGACCGCATATGCATAGGCCTGTCTGTGAACTGTTAAGCAATGTAGTGTATGTTACTTTTAACAGCAATTTTAACCATTTTATATTTTTGGTACACATCTATTATATGTGGAAAAATTTAAGAGTAAAGTCTGATTGTTATAGCTGTGTCATTTTTCACGGAAGAATTTTTTATGTGCTTTAAAATCTTAAGAGAACTTGTTCACTGTCATGTCAGTGAGGCCGCGTGACCAACCGTAGCTGCCATTTTCCATACTCAAAATTTACATTTTTCGCCTGCGTCTACATCACTAAGTCATCTGAATTTGATAATTTATAAAAACTAATTGCTGCCTACATCAATATCAGAGCCTATACCTAAGTTATTGAATCTTTCATAGTTGTGATTCTAATCATGAAAACTTCGTAAGTACTGACTGAAATCCTGCCTGTGAACTGTTAAGCAATGTAGTGTATGTTACGTTTAACGGCAATTTTAACCATTTTACATTTTTAGGACACATTTATTATATGTGGAAAAATTTAAGAGTAAAGTCCGATTGTTATAACTGTGCAATTATTTTTCACGGAAGAATTTTTTATGTGTTTTAAAATTTTGAGAGAACTCATTCATTGTCTTGTCATTGAGGCCGCGTGACCAACCGTAGCTGCCATTTCCCATACTCGAAATTTACATGTTTTTCGTCTGCGTCTACATCACAAAGTCATCTGAATTTGATCATTTATAAAAACTAACTGCTGCCTACATCAATATCAGAGCCTTTACCTAAGTTATTGAATCTTTCATAGTTGTGATTATAATCGTGAAAACTTCGTAAGTACTGAATAAAATCTGCGACCGCAGTTTTGGAGAGCGGAGATTACGACCCAGTTACTTTAAAAAGCAGATATCGACCAGTGCATAAACAGTCACCAAGTGATCTGACGTAATTGTCATTCGCAGAAATGAATGTAGTATATAATAGGGGGGTTATCTCTGAAGGTGGTGTTACAAAAACCAGCTCAAAATGGCTGATGTTTACAGCAGGCGTCAAAAGGCACTTCCATACAAATGGAGTAGAGGCGTCCAAAGACACTTGTATGAGGTAAAGGGTTAAAGAGTACTAGTATGAAGTATGTAACAGTGGCTTACTTATTGGACTAGGGTTGGAGCATGGGATAGGATTTGGTATTAAGTTAGGGATCATACAGGGCTGGAACAGGTTTTTCACAGCATTCCCTGGAATCCTTAACCTTCTTCGCAAAGCATCTTTTTATGCCTCATCTCGAATGTGTTATGCTTGTCCATCCTTCTTTCTTTCCATCCTTTATACCTTGGATAAGTTTTGCATTTAGGTCAGTTTGCAGTATGTATGTCGGGTTGTCCATTCAGGTCAGTTTTCATGTACTGTGATTGCTCCAATGGCCTAAGTGTTTCGAGTGTCTGCCTTGGATGGGGGAGTTTGTGGGTCATACAAAAGACTTATTTTAAAAAAATGGTACTAGCAGCTGCCTCACTTGGCGCTCAGCATTAAGAGGTTAGTGTTAGGACTGGTCAGCAATGTGTCAGGATAATGTGACTGACTGAGACATGATGCCACACTGTAGACATCGTTTTGATATGACTAAAAAATTGTTTAAAGCTACATTAAAATCCAGATCACACACACACATTCAAATACTGTGATTGGCTATCCATTTGGGTAAGTTTACAGGCACTGTGATGTAATGTCAATTTGGGTCAATTTACAGGCACTGATTTAGTGTCCATTTAGATTACTTAACAAGCACTATGATGGAATATCCATTGGGGTCAGTTTGCAGGCATTGTGATTGGGTATCCATTTAGTTTACAGACACTGTGGCACTGATTTTTCATGTTTCTGAAAGATTTTTGTTCAGTACAGTCAGCACTCCTTAGTTCCATTGAAATATGCATGGTACCCAAGGTTTTAAAAACAGTGTATGCCAGGGTACTCTGAATACTCAAAGAATTCATATGAAAATGATCCAGATTCTAAATTGTGTAAGTGGGCAACTACTTAACATTTAAAGTGCCTTCCTTGGGTCTTAAACATGTTTTACTGGAACATCCCTTACACCATCCAAGTTTATTTCCAGCTATTTTATTGTCATAAGGAATCTATGTTTGTAAAGATCGTCTCTTATCATTGACAAGCCAGCATGTTTAAATGACAAGAATGAGTCAAAAAGATAAATCTATGCTTCATATCTAATATTTTCATAATTTAAAAAAAAAATCTCATTAAAGGTTTGTTGTAGAAACAAAATGCTTACATGCTGCATAACTCATAAGTTGAGTTCTACTGCAAACAAAATGAGCCATTGTGTGATGCACTGGCAGATTAGGGTCTTTATTGTTTGTTCTGTCAATTACTCCTTACATCATAGATCAGTATCTTTATACTTCTTCCCTTTGTCTGCCTCTCCATATTTTTTTTGTTTTCCTGTTTTTGTCTGGACTATCAGGCAGAATGAGATTGTAGTTGGCAGGGGACATTCTTTATTTTACAGAGAGACAGGTATTATATATATTCACTCCAGATGAAGAGTCACAGGAAAACTTCCATTAAAAATGTTGATTTCATTGTATTTTGAACACTTTAAATATCTTTGTACAAACTTTTGTATCTGCAAGCATAAATGAAAACATGCCAGAGAATAATCTAAAATTGTTTTGGAGTTGTCACACCTTTTAATGATGGCCCTCATCTTAAGAATCAGCATGGGGTGAAGCTGGGCCAGGATTTAAGAAAGCAGTCACTTGTTCCTCACAGAGGAACAGGGACAGGTTTTATAATCTGAGGGGAGACATAACTGACCCAAATCCAGTGAAACAGTAATAATAGAATGCAGTGTTATTCTTTGCCTTATAATGTGACCCCTTGTTACATTTAGATATTAGCATATTTCAGTTAATGAACTATGTTGATAATACCACTAGACTTCTATTTTTATCAACAGGGCAAAGTTTATAGTGAAGGTGAACCAATTCGTGGAGTGAGCTTCCTGCTTTTCTCCACCCTTGTGAAGAAAGACGTAAGTAGTTTAATGTTTGCAAGCTTTGTTTACCATATATACTCACATGTAAGTAAAAATCCAACTGCACACAACATAGATCCTGATTGGCCATAGCATAATGTGCCTGCATATCAGGTCGCTGTTTTGTTATTCTGCTGATTACTCCTCACAAACTGTACCAACCCAGATCTGCAGACGCATGCATATTATGGCCATGTAGAAGGGTTGCCCTTTATGACAAGAATTTTGACCAGCTGCAGAACCAGGTTAGTAGTAAAATTGTATCTTATTTTATACATGCTGTCATATAGAGATTACACTTTTACACCCAAACTGTGCATTTTTGCTACTTACAGTAGCAATAATTACACTTATACCTCTTGGTGGGTTGGCATGTATGGAGTTCTCTGTGAAGACATTAAAAATTAGACCATAGGATAGAGTATACTTAAAGAATACTTTAACACTAGGTTTGAGATAATGGGAACAGAATGTATGAACTGTGAGCTATTGTTTGGAAGATCTTTGGCTTTTGCATTCATAAAACTTATCAGTTAATAGGATGCATTCAGCTCATTAATTTGTCCTTCCGTGAAAGCTGTGTTTTGACAGAATATGAATTCAGTTTTTCAATATTATGCTTAACCATGTCTAGCAAGAATTAGGTTAGGAACCCTTTTATGGTTTTCAAATAATTGGTGTGTAAATTTTATCAGAGTATGTTTACTCAAGGTATATGCTGTAAGTGGGGCCTCGACAGGTATTTCCCAAATCATTAGTGAGAATTGAAGGCATTAAGTGATTAGACTAGAATGTAATTGGAAAGTAAAACTAGCATGGAAATTCTGTTGAAAGATACCTCCAAATCCAGCCTTTTGAAGCTAAGAAAAGATGTAAACCATGCTTTTGGGCTTGTTTCACAATAGAAATGCTACAGGTTATCTGCTTGCAGACCTAGTAACCCATACGATTTTAATTTAAAGGTAGACCTGTGACCCCTGTATCACTTAACTCTAAATTATTAACTATCATGATTTATGTAGTATCTGAAAATTTCTACCCTATGCGATTGACGGATGGCGAGATATTTAGTTTAAATGTACATGTCATGAATATTCTCTGTAAGCCAAGTATAACTTCGGCAGTTTCCATGATCTCAGATGGTGTGACGTCACAAGAGGAATCTTGCATTGCTAAAAACCATTGTTTTCTTGTCAAGCGTGAAGCGTCTCTGGATTGTATTCCGACTGCGTGTATTACTCGGTATGGGAAAGATGTGTATCGTTGGTGGATGTAGTAATACACCAGAAGATGGTGTTTCATTGCACTTGTTTCCCCCGGACATTAAATATAAAGGACTTTGGTCCCGGTTTGTGCTGCTAACAAGAGCAGATTGGAGAGAGCCTTCAAAACATGCGACAATCTGTAGTGAGCATTTTCAACCCGATTCTTTTGGGCCCAGTCAGAGTTTGATGTCTACATTTGGAATAAAGAAAAAACCTACTCTTTGCCCCGGTGCAGTACTATCCATTATGCCACGAGCAAAGTGTGCTCACAGCCCAGATGTGGATGAAAGCCACCCACCCACCACAACCAATAGTTCAGACCAGACATTAAAGTGCCCAAGATCAGCATACAAGAAGAGGGAGAGAGAACAGGTATAATAGTATCTCTAACTTTTGCAAATTGTCTTCTTTTTATTTCACTGCTTTATGAATGATTCTTTTTCATGTGAGTGTACATGTGTGTGTGCGTGTGTGTGTGTGTGTGTGTGTGTGTGAAGAGAGAGAGAGAGAGCATCAGCAGTCACACAATAATATGGTCAGGTTTCATTGGTGTAATATTGAGTTGGAAAATATTTTACATAAATGTATGTAATAAAGTTTCTTCATGCAAAGCTTCACATGACCATTTCATTAGTACAATGCATGGCAGTATAACATCAGCTAAATTTATCTTTCAGACATTACATGATGCTATGGCTACATGTACAAGTTCAGTTGCCAATGTAGCAGAAGATGAGGCAGAAAGTGGAACTGTTTTTTCTGACCCAGATATGGTAGGTTTCTCTAAGCAAGATTGTAAGTACTGCAGAGCATTCAACAGTCAGGATTAAATAGATGTTTGTTAAAATAATTTGGTATTAAATTTTTGAACAACAAATAATATTAAATTTAATTAATGCCATTATGACCAAATTGTCACACACTTAAGAAATGTGTGCATTTCTCCTTCAGATACATTCCCCAATCACATTAACGTTAGGGATATAAGCCTGCTACCTCTCGAATCCAGCCCTACTAAAAGACGAAACTTCATCTTTTCTGTCTATCTCATATAGACCAAAGGGTAATAACTCTTGCCCCTTCCCTCCCCTTGCCACCTCCAGGTTTCGCTAGTTTTTAAGCTTCGCTTGTACTGATAACACGTACATTATACCTCCAAACAATCCAAGCCATCTTAGCGCTAAATTGACCATCCGAAGTTAAATTTGGATTTATTGTGTTGGACAATCATTCTTTTACAGGTTGTATACATTATTTTAACAATTTCAGAATGCCCTCCACCTCCTACCGCCACTCAAGACTACAAAAGTTAAGGCGTCTGTAGATCTTGACGGGGAGGAAGAGACGCCGTCCTTCCGGCTCCTTCCCCAGTCGGCAAAAATTAAGGAGATCAATGATCGTCTATCAGGACGAATAGGTGATGGGGAAATGCTAAGGCGTTCTTTTCAGAAAGCCAAGTACCAGCGACGTTCTCGTGTCACTGGTACAAAACTCATTCAGATGCCTTCAGTACGGATCTTCCGGCCCTGGACAAAAATAAGGCAGCAGTTCACATGTCGGCTCCACTGTTTTACAAGATGGACAAGAATGTGTTCCATGCCACGTCAAAGCTAGTCCGGAACATAGTCGCTACGTCTTCAATGTTAGACTTGGCTTCATTAGCCATTTTCTGACTCGCAGAAAAATCCGACAATGACCACGCTTGGAAAGCGACGGCCCAGATTCTTAGAGTTATTAACAAGGCAGCTCACCATTCCATGGCTAATGTGTTGACTGCTTCTGCCAACTTAGACCTGATACGACGTGACGCATGTCTGCGGTCCACGTCGCTCAAGCCCCATCATACTCTGGCTTTACGGATGACTCCGTTTGAGTCGCCTTTACTCTTTGGAGGAAAAATTGAAGCAGTTCGGAAGCAGGCAGCTCAGGAACTGCCCCTCCAATTCGCCGCCCAACCCTTGCAGGCGTTTAGGAAAAGTCAGCCCCTGCCACAGTGGAGGGATGATTGGCGGACCAGGGACAAGGGATCCTTACAATCAAATGTGCAGTATAGATCCCAACCCAATGCCAGGAGACAACAGGCTAATCAAGCTAGGAGGCAACCATACAGAGGCGGTAAGAAACAAAGTTTCTCCGTCTTCAAGCCTCCTAACTCTAAAAGTTGACATACCCTACCCACCACCCGCGGACAGCCTACCTGTGGGCGGCCGCCTCCTGCAATTTCAGGACCACTAGACCACCTTTTTTCCACAGAACAATTGGGTGATCCAGGTCATTTCAGAGGGGCTTTGGAATTCATTTATCCAACTCACCCACCCCACCCCTCGTCCTCCTCTCCCCTCTTCACGGACGTACCGTCCGATCGGGAGAAGGATACCTTTCTACAACAGGAGATACGGTCGCTCATAGAAAAATGGGCAGTGGAGATTGTGAAAAAAAAACGCAATCGCCGGGGTTTTATTCCAGGCTGTTTCTTATCCAGAAGGCAAACGGCAAGTTGAGTCTGATCATCGACCTGAGTCGCCTCAACCAATACATTTTACCACCGAAATTCAAGATGGAAATGGCGAGATCAATCCGTCTTTCCATCCGGTGGGACGAGTATGCCGTTGGTCTAGATGTGACCGATGCATATTTTCACATCCCTATCCACCCCGCGTCACGGAAATTTCTCCGATTCGCTTACCACAACGCGGTTTTTCAGTTCCAGGTCCTACCTTTTGGCCTCAACATCAGCCCTTGGGCTTTTACCAAGGTTAGGGATTGCGTCGTCACCCTGTTCCGCTCGACTTCATCTACAGGGACGGCAATGTACTTGGACGACATCCACCAGAAACATATGGTAAGTTCTATTCTGCTCAAAGGCAGAAACGATCTTTTAGCACTTTTAGATCATCTAGCTTTCTCGTGAACTGGAAAAAGTCCGATCTCCGTCCATCCCAGCGTTTTGTCCATCTGGGTATGGAGTTTCTCACCGATCTGAGTCTGGTACGGCTTCCTCGCGCTCACGTAATTCGGATCGTCGAACTTGTCGAGTCCGTTTCCAACAGGACGTGGATTTCAGTGAGAGAATTCTTGCAACTTCTCGGATTATTCAATGCAGCGGCGGACTTGATCCCGCTTGGCCGTCTTTTTATGCGTCCCTTACAAATGACGTTACTGGCACAATGGCGCCCCTTTTCAAGTTCCCTCAATCAAACAATAATGATCACGCCCGAGATCCAATCATTCCTGCGTCAGTGGCACAGCCCCGGTTGGCTGTCCATGGGGATTCCTCTGGAGATGCCCCAAGCGGAGATAACGGTATGTACCGATGCCAGTACCTACGGTTGGGGTGGCCACCTGTTGCCGGACTTCGCTACAGTCAGCAGCATGTGGGAGCCAGGGGAGAGGCCTCTCCACATCAACCTTTTAGAAATGTGGGCTGTCATCAATGCCTTTCATTTCTGGAAGGATCAACTCTCAGGAAAAACTGTCCTCATTATGTCAGACAACTCTGTGGTGGTGACTTACCTCCTCAAACAAGGGGGCACCAAATCACCAGACCTGTGCATTCTGATCTGTCAGTTTCTGCATTGGTGCGACAACCTCCACATCAACGTACAAATTAGACACATTCCCGGCAGACTCAGTGTCTTGGCTGACACTCTATCCAGGAAAGGTCAAGTCATTCACACGGAATGGTCACTCCATCAGTCAGTCTTTCTTCGGATTTGCACACTTTGGGGGCGTCCGATGATCGATCTTTTTGCGACAAGGTGGAATCGCAAGTTACCCACCTTTGTCTCTCCAGTTCCAGACCCAGAGGCTTGGGCCGTGGGCGCTCTGTCGATCAGCTGGGAGGGGTTGTGGGCATTCGCCTGCCCTCCCACAGTTTTGGTACCGAAAATAATCCAGAGGTTAAGGGGTCAGAACTGTTGGATGATTCTGATTGCCCCTCTCAGATGGAACAAGTCCTGGGTCACCGATCTACTCGATCTAGCGATAGATCTACCCAGGAAGATTCCAACCAGCCCAAATCTTCTCAAACAACCGCGGTCACAGGTGTTCCACCCCTGCCCGGACCGTCTTCTTCTTCATGCTTGGCTCTTGCCCAGACAGCCTTGCGAGACAAACAATTTAAACCTTCGATTGTGGAGAGAATCTCAAGAGCAAGAAGGCCTTCCACTCTGAAGGCTTACGAGGGAAAGTGGCGTGTTTTCAGGGACTGGTGCCATATCAATAACATCGTCCCTTTGAGTGTCTCAATCCCTCATCTGGCCGACCTTTTTCTCTGGCTTTTCGAGGAGAAATAGTTGGCCCCAATTACTATCAAAGGCTACTGCTCCATGATATCAGACACATTCCACCATCATGGTAGATGTGATATTGGGCATAACAAAGATCTATCAGATCTTTTAGCCAATTTTGATTTCAATCGACCAAAATCCCTCACCCTATTTCCAAAATGGAATCTGTCCTGGTTTTTAACATGGCTCAATTCAGACAAGTTTGAACCTTTAGCCCACACTTCGTTAAAGCTACTATCATACAAAACATGTTTCTTGATAGCCTTAGCTTCAGCATGCAGGGTGAGCGAGTTACATGCCCTTTCCAGTGACCCGAACTTTCTTCAGATCAGAGGGTTCGGTGGTCCTCCTGACGCAACCAGGCTTTGTAGCCAAAAATAGGTTACCATCCATTGGCAATCAAAGAATCGTCATTCGCTCGCTCTCTTCCATAGATAAGTCAAGAGCAACAGCCATGCAAGATCCTGTTCATGCACTCATGCACTATTTAAAACGCACAGAGGCGTGTCGGGACACACGTAAGCGCCTCTTTCTTCCGGTCAAAGCTGGTAAACAGGATATCACCCCTCAAGCCCTTGCTTCATGGCTGAAGTGGGTTATATGCTCCACGTACTCTGAGGTCTCACAAGATCAGAGTCGCCTCATGAAGATTATAGCTCATGAGATTAGAGCAATCTCGGCGAGCCTTGCATTCGAACATAATGTTTCGATCCGAGATATAATAGAAGCTGTTGGCTGGCATGCAGAGTCAACCTTCTCCAGTTTTTATCTCAGAGATTTGGCTTCGCAGAGGCAAACCTTGAATCTGGTAGGTCCGGTGTCTGTAGCCCAGATGACCACCAGACCCATTTAAAACAATCAGCACAGCCTATCAGCTTTGCTGAATTCGCCAGTGAAATTTGTTAGGTAAGAAGATTTCAATAACTATCTTCTTAACCGTATATAGGGGTCACATATCACGGGACCCTAGGCTGTGTTGCTGATGAAATTAGGAGAACGGGTTATCGTTCAAATGGGGAATCCAGCCATCATTCCGTAGAAGGTACCCAGGGTGGAGGCAGGATGCTCAGCATTCCCTCCTCCTATTACCTATTCTCCTAACGTTAATGTGATCGGGAAATGTATTTCAAGGAGAAAGCAAACTTTTTAGTAAATTATGTTTCTCGGAGAATACTTACCCGATCACATTACTTAAAAACCCTCCCAACCTCCCCGCTATGCGAGCATCCTTGTATAATATATATTGCTCAGCTTAAAAAACTAGTGACACCTGGTGGTGGTAAGGGGCAAGAGTTATTGCCCTTTGGCCTATATGAGATAGACAGAAAAGAAGAATTTTTGTCTTTTAGTAGGGCTGGATTCGAGAGGTAGCAGGCTTATATCCCTAACGTTAATGTGATCAGGTAAGTATTCTCGGAGAAACATAATTTACTAAAAAATTTGCTTTCTATTAAATCATTATCCCACCCCTGTGATTTGGTACTATTGTACTTTTTTTTCTACAGTGATGCATATCCTAAAGTTGACAGATTGTCAGTTGAATATTATGTTATTAGGGTATTTTCTCCTTAACTACAGTTTCGGGTAAAAAGTCACAAAAGTAAATATACAGAAATACAAAACTTGTAAATATAGTAACTTATTTTGCATTATAAACCCAGTGTCACAGTCTAGCAGTGGTGGAAAGGAGGTTGGGTGGGTGGGCAGGATATCTTCTGGGCTTAAATTAGGCTGTAGTCATCCATGGCAGTTGCTATACTCTATGTTTTTAAAAATTTGCCAGAAGTATGATGCCTGTGACTCAAGGGTGAAAACAGTAACAACTGGTTGTCAGACTTCAGTCATACCAAAGAGAAAATCTGCTAGGACCCAGTACAGTTGACCAAGGTAATGGTGATGATTGGTGGTCTAGATCTTGTATTTACCATGATGTGGCCCAGCAAAGCTGATTCAGACCTTTAGTTGCATGAAAGCCTTACTTTATAGCAATGAGCCATCACTTTAAGCTCATTGCTCACAAATTTTTTTAAAACCAGGCTTTAAGAAGATGAACTTGCTGTCCAAGAAGAAAGAATGTAAGGATTTAAAGTTTTGGACCAGGAGTGTGACCAATCACATGTACTGGGTCGCCACATCAATGCCTTATCGTAACAGATATGTGATGCTGGAAAAGTGGTGTTCATTAGTGAACCATATACAGAATGGACATGGAGACCTCTTCCCAAAATGTTTGCATGATAAACTAGTGGGACCTGAAACCAAGAAGAAATGGCTTAAGCCAGGTATGACCTAATTTCCTGTTGTTACAGGGAATAGCAATATTTTGTGGCAGTTGGATGTTTATTTAAATTTAAAGGAACATTTTTGCCACTAAAAATTACAGAACTTGCAGAGATACAGGATACAGCCTTGAAATCCATATAGTATGTCCAGTATATCTGCAAGATTGTTCGATAATGTTCATTTTGAGCTCAAGTGTTTTCAGATTTGTCATCGTATACAAGTTAACACTATGGAGTATGGAAATTCGATAGGTGGCAACCTGATTATTCTTGGAGATTTCAACTTTCACTTTGTCCCGGAAACCTAAACACATCAAAACTTCTAGATTCCTTTAATGTTTTCAACCTCAAACAGTCAGTTAACCAACCCACCCATAAACCTGGTCACATTTTAGACTGGATTCTTCATAGACCTGATGATAACATTCTATGGTCCTCCCTGGTATCCCATGAACTTGGATCAGATCACCTCTGCATTATATGCCATCTTGACAAGTCCCTAACCCTCCACCTTTATCTGCTACTAAGAGAAACCTCCATATGATAAATAGAACCAAACAAATGCATGACCATAGCTGCCAACCCTCACGAATTTGGTGTGAATTTCACGACTTTTTCAGCGATTCACAGATTCACGCCACAAGCCAAAAATTCACAAATTTTCCAATTCTCAATTATTTTAAATCTTTAATAAAATCACCGATTTCCCGTTAAGCACTAGTCGTGATGTTCGCAGTTGCCAAAACGGTTCGGCACTGCTGGTCGCTATATTAGTAGAACTACAGCCGATTAGTACAGTTGGCCCGGTAGCAAGCATTTTAGCCTTTTTAATCTATATGTATAAGAGCAGTTTTACAAATGCTTTTGAGAGAAACTGGGGCCTAACCGGAATTTTGCTCTGTGCATGCATGACCAACACTGATTTGAGTTACTGTTCAGCATCACATGTAAGATCTTGAAAATGTCTTCGCCACCAAGGAAAAAGAAATGTATTGCTCAAAAAGTGAAGTTTAATTTGGAATATACATGATATGGGATCAGTTCGTAGCCTCAACCACAACTAATCAAGTTGAGGCTACGACATCATAGCTAGGTTGCAGAGACGATGTGAGGAAGCAAATCGGTTGCAAAAAACACATAGAAGTTGGGAAAATTAAGAATTTGCAGATTTCAGCGCTGGAATATTTTAAGTCATTGGCGGAAGACCTGCAAGCTACCAACACTGAAGCATTATTTGTGAGTTTTCGTGTTCAACACAATCTACCTTTATGAGCTGGAGACCATGCTAAACATTTGTTCCGACCAATGTTCCCGGACTCGAAAATCGCTTCCAAATTTTCCTGTGGAATAGCCAGAAGTGCTGCAGCTCCTGTGCATTCCTCACAGCAACAGTGAACGCGAAGATTATTTTCTCTAGTGAGGAAAAATAAGACAGAATTTAAGGCCTCCTTAGCTGCAGAAAATTTGTCAGCAATTTTAGTCACCAATATCAACCAGCAGGCAAAATGTCTGAACTGTTTAGAAAACAAATTTACGATCAAGCAGTTGAGGAAATTCAAGTCTGCCACAGTATCATGTCTTGATAAATAACCACAAGAACAAGTGAAGTTTATGAATACCATAATAAATGGAAATGCAGATATATTTCTGCATATATGTAGTGTTTAGTTTTATATTGCGATCTTGATATAGTGTAGTATTGACGGTCAGAGTGGATGGAGTTATTCTCATGGTATTTTTCACTAATTGATGTCCAAATTCACGACTTTTTATCCCTATTTTCATTAATTGTGAGCCTGGAAGGTTGGCAGCTATGCATGACATCCAAGCAAACCTAACGACTTGCTTACCTTCTACAGTAGAACAACTCGATAACTGCCTGCATTCATTGCTTGACAAACATGCCCCAGCTACCAAGTGCAGAGTATCAATTCAAAAGTGTTCTCCATGGTACAGCAGTGTTAGGGACCAGCTTCGCACTGCTAAAAGAGACTGCCGTAAAGCTGAGAGGCTTTGGCTTTCCACCAGACTCACTATTCATAAGCAGATCTATGAAGCCGCTAAGAAGAATGTGACAGATATAGTCCATGCAGTGAAATTAGCTCACTGCACTACTAAGATCATGGAAAGTTCCAGCTGCAAAGAGCTCTTCGAGATTACTAACAAGCTAATGTCAAGGAACAAATCTACACCACTTCCAACTACCTTCTCTCCAGTCGACCTTCTTTACATGTTTGCAGATTTCATCCGTGACAAAGTACAAACCATCAGAGATAAGCTTGACACCACATTTTCAATTGACTCGTCATCACCATGCAGTTGGGATACAGAATATAAGCTGCAAACATTAGCAGCATTTGAACCTGTCTCTATGGATTTCGTAGGTACAATCCTGATGAAGAATGCACCAAATTCATGTGAACTTGATCCAGTTCCGGCATCACTGCTGCTTGAGTGCTTAGATCCAGTATTGGCTTCACTAACTGATGTTATTAATACCTCTCTCTCATCCGGGGAATTCCCATAATTTTTCACAACTACCATTGTAAAGCCTCTGCTGAAGAAACCAACACTAGACCATAACGATTTAAAGAACTACCTCCCAGTTTCTAATCTCCCATTCATATAAAAGATCTTAGAAAAGGTTGTTCTATCCCAGCTTGTATCTCATCTGAATTCAAACAGTCTTTTTAGCAATGTACAATCTGCATATCGCCCTTGCCATGGTACTGAAACTACTCTTCTAAAAGTAGTTAATGACATTTTCTCTGCTTTGGATAGCGGAAAGATTACAGTCCTCACCCTCCTTGATTTGTCTGCAGCATTTGACACAATAGACCATGATATATTACTTCACCATCTCCAGCATGTATTTGGCATTCATGATACAGCCTTACTTTGGTTCAAGTCCTACTTGGTCAACAGGACACAAATTGTATCTGCAAATGGAATACACTCCAGCCCAGTTGATCTATGCTGTGGTGTTCCACAGGGGTCTGTTCTTGGACCTGTTCTCTTCATTCTATACACTCAGCCACTCTCAAGTGTCATAGATCATCATCCAGTGTCTCACCAATTGTACGCTGATGACACGCAAATATACAAATCTACAGTACTCTCACATTGCACCAACATGTCATGAACATATGCAAGGCTGCATATCTTGAGCT
Source organism: Sinohyriopsis cumingii (assembly GCA_028554795.2). Classification (NCBI taxonomy): domain Eukaryota; kingdom Metazoa; phylum Mollusca; class Bivalvia; order Unionida; family Unionidae; genus Sinohyriopsis; species Sinohyriopsis cumingii. The sequence continues at coordinate 37,890,086 of CM068831.1, read as the reverse complement.
GAGACGCATCAGCTCCATTCACAATTTTTTATCTTTCAATTGATGCCACTAAAACACTTGTGTGTTCATTAGTACTTTCAAGACTGGACTATTGTAACTCAATTCTGTCTGGTTCATCTCAATATCTACTCCAGAACTTCAAAAAGTTCAAAACACAGCTGCTCGGATCATACTTAGAGTACCACGATCAGAGCACACCTCCCTGCTGTTCTGTACCCTACACTGGCTATTCATTCGATCCAGAATCAAACACAAAATTTGTTCTCTGTGCTGTTTCATTGACGGACATGTGTCCAACATACCTATGCGACCTCACCCATGTGTACACACCAGCAAGATACTTACGCTCCTTTTCTTACAATTGTATACTCATTATTCCCACTGTGAAAGCAAAGTCATATGGACAGCGTTCTTTTGCATACCAGGGCCCAGCAACGTGGAATGAATTGCCCACTGAACTTAGACACAAAGATACAGTGATACCATTCAAGAGTGCTCTCAAAACTCACTTATTTTCACTGCAAGAACAAGACATAATAATGTTTGCTGCCTTAAATATTCTCAGCATGTTTTTTATGTTTTCTAATTTCATGGTGTTTGTTTTCGTAATCATATCATTATATATGTTTTTTATCTTATAGGTGTTGTCTAATGTTGTAAAGCGCTTAGAGCTTCTAAAGATTAGGCGCTATACAAAGTCATTATTATTATTATTATTATATAGGTGAACAATTAAGTAAATAACAAATTTCTTCCTCAGGTTCTGCTGCAGTTGCCAGATTTTCTGATTTGGTTCACAGTTGCCAAGTGACCAAGGATATACAACATCTGTCCCCACTGCACCAAACATTTGAGCTGGAAAGCCTCCACAGTGTGCTGCATCATTTTGCCCCAAAGCTTATTGGGTTTTCCTACTATGGCACAATTTTCAGGTGTTTTGTCCACTCTTTCTTTATAATTGTTTTGGGGTGTTTGAATATTTATAAGTAAAAAGGTGATATAAGTTCCTGAAGCAAATTTTAATATGGGAATAATATGTAGAATAAAAGAACATAAAATATATATTTTTCGAAAGAATTAAGGTGCATAAATATGTTTGAAGAATTACAGAATATATTTTCTGTTTTTATGTCAGAGCATTTTTGGCTGCATTACATTTTGAAGAGAGCAACCAAAAACCACAAGCTACAACATCAGATGGACAACTGTGTTACCAGATTACCTTCCTGAAGTACAAAGAAGTTACAGTGGAAAATACATTTTGTAAGTTCTGCACTTGTTCTTATGTAGACTTTTCTGTACAGCATGTAAGAAGTATTATAAATGGATCGTGGAAGCTGTTTCTTTAACAAATTTGTATACAAAGTCATAAATTTCAACAACTGAAAAGTACTATCGAAATTCCATCAATTGGTTGAAATGCCTTCAGGTCTAGTATTCTGGTATATTGAGATTTGAGATAAATTTGATTTTCAAAATATTACCACTGAAATTTTTTTTCCTTTTTTGGTTTAAATATAATAGCTGAATTGGGCAACAAATGAATGCTTTCCAACGATTAATCAACTAATTAACATTTCATTCATTATAGGCTATGTTGATAGTCTGATGGAAGTAGCTGAGGTACTCGCAGAGAACACCAAAATGAATGAAGAATCTGGCTTGCAGTTGCCAAGAGACATCCTGCCTCCTCCACTGTGTGCACAAATGGCTCTATCTTCACACATGTCTCGATATTCGAAAACTAGTTAGGCCATTTGAATCCAACATAGGTATCAGATGGGAAAGCTTGTTGTTTAATCTGCTACTGAATCAACAAGAAAGTTTATAATCAAATGTGCCAAAATATGGCTGATAAAGCTTTATGCTGCCAAGCAAGTTACCATGCAAGTCTTATGATCTTTTGAGACAGAGGACAGGTAATTCAAAATTACTGCCTTGGCTTAATTGTGCAAATCAAGGAGGGTATATGCATATTTGTATATGCATGTTTGAAATAAAGCAAGAAGAATTATATCTATTCATGTTTCTGTTCTATATTATACATGTAAAAATAAAATGATGTAATGGGAAAAAAATCATAAATGGACCTATGAGAGAAATAAGCCTCAATATCTCAGAAACAAGCCCGATCCAACTTACCATTTGGTATTGTTCAGTCAGTTGCCAATATCTCATTCAGTTTCTTCCCTTTCTTCCTCTAATGCAGACTCTTCACTTGTATATGGTTCATAGCGGTAAGGTTCAACACCTTTTTCATTACTCTCTTCTTGACCTTCATCAAACGAAGAGGAAGAATAATCCAATTCTGGTTCATGTTTGCTCTGACTGTTGCACCGAGTAGCCATGTTGCTAGCCAACTGGTGGTTCCTCTTGTGACACCACAAGCTTGGGTGTGCATATTGGGTTGTGTACAAAAAGTCGCTCGGTTGTTTCCATAGAAGTCACATTTTGGTGATATTTAAAGGGTCATATGTCCGAATCCAGTGAATGAATGTACGTCCTGTCTTCACGGTGTACTTGAAATGTCAATTAAATTAAGATTACCGAAAGTAGTAATAGCATTCAGGTCTACCTTTAAGTCTTCCTGAAGAGACCCTTAAATTATGGACTTATGGAATAGTAGCAAAAAATACAAAAGCTAGTCAGGGTTTGGTCTGGCTTTGGGTTGTAGACTTGGTGGAATTGGTCATGGAACCAGACTACTTTACAGGGATAACTCAGATGCTTCAGTCTACCCATATTCATGTAAATCACTTGCATGATCAAGCTCTTGCATATTTTGGCAATTTTGCCAATCAAATGAAAACATGTTAAAAGTAAAATGGATAACAAATGAGTGTGTGTGTGTGATTTTGATTTTTAACATAGCTTTAGCATTTTTTCAGTCATATTGCTACAGTGTGGCAGTTTATAGTGATGTCTAGCACTAGTGCATCATGCTGCAGGCATGTAGCATGATGTCCCACCCAGTCACATTATCCTGACACCAGGCTGACCAGTCCTAACACTAACCCTTTAATGCTGAGTGACTAGTGAGGTAGCTGCTAGTACTATTTTTATAAGTCTTTGGTATGACTCAGCTGGGGTTAAATCGTGATATTTGGGCACAACTCCCTGTATCCATGGGGAGACCACTCTCATCCGTTATCTCAGCAAGCAGATGACATGGGATTTATTTGCTTCTGAAATAGGCAATAATTCATTCTTGTCTTTTTCCTTGATTGGGAATTCTGGATTTTTTTTTATCTAGTTGACTTTCTTATAGCCTATTATGATTGAGTAAGTCTGATAGGAAAAAAAAAATCTTCCAAAAACTGGTTTTCTGGTAAAATGTAAGGGCATTAATGGAAATTCAGGATTTCATGAGATGGATGAATGGATGGAAGGAATACAGATTACAAAGGAAGAGTGTTTTTAAATACATTTGTTCCTTTTGTTGTAGGATGTACTGGACTGTTCAAAGGGTCCTGTAAGTGGTTACAAGACTGACAAGGAGGGACTCCTGTGTCATGAGACATCAAAGGATGATGGGAGTTTCTTGTTTCCATGTCTTCCAACAGGAGACTACAGCTTGGTATGAGTCTTGACTTACAGTGTGTATTCAGCAATGCTTTCAACCCATTGCAAAAGACAAATATTTTGAGTGATGATATACTGGATCTTTTTATTACAAAACCCTATTTTCTACCTAAATTTAAAGTCCCCATTATCCTAATCATAAAATGACCCCTTGATATCTCAAACAGGACACAACACTGAAAAAGCCGCAAACATGTTGATCCTATCTGTACTAATAAATGCTTGCCAGTGTCCAGTAAGAGAACCGGATACATAGTTTATTTGTTTAGGATAAGATAAATACACAAAACTGCTTACATATTTTGTTCTGAGTTGGTGGAAAGAACAAGTTTGATCTGGCATTTGGGTGTGTTGAGGCTGTCAGGCTGAGACATTCAAAAGCCATATCAAATGAGTTCTTTCCCCTAACTCAGAACAAAACACAAATACATTTTTGTATTTGTTACTTACCTCCTCTTTTACACTTTCTAAATATTAGTAGTGTACTGTATAAATGGAATTCAGAATGAATTGGGATTTGTACAGTTTTCACTTCATCCAGTGACAGATCAAGCATTGAATGGGTATGTAATAAGATGATCTTTTGTAATTGTAGCTTGGCATTTTTAAATAGAGAATGGCATAAAGCATCTGCACTATTACTCATTAATTAAATTTGGAGACTTAACAAATTAGAGCTACATTTGACTGCAGTTCAGATGTATAACGTTTTAGGTCAGACTTTTGTTCATTGATTGGATGACTAATTGCAGGATGTCGTAACCCATGATCTAGTAACAATTTGTTTATGAGACTTTGAAGATTTTGTATTTACCTTGTGGTAGACTACTTGTAAATCAATTTTCTCATTATGATAATTGATGCTTGATATTAATATATGAAAGTATGATATATCGTAATCGGTTTCATTTATATTGTTTAGGTTCCGTTTTACAAAGGAGAGCACATAACATTTGATGTGGTTCCTGAAGTGTTAAAGTTTCATGTGGCACATTCTTTACAACAGCTTGAGGTAATCATCATAATTTTTTTCCGTTAGCAGGCTTTTATTTAATTATGTCTGTGACTGGAAACACAAGAAAATTGTAACCTTGAGCTTAACATTTGGGCCTGGAAATTGTAAGACTTGTCATTCTAGGGACAGATGTGTAATGGAGTTTCTTATTGGCCTGTTTGGAGGTTTTTGTACATCAGTTAAAAAATTTATTGTTGATGTATCTGATTTAACGTATGCTTTATTTTTACACTTTAAAAATTGTATGATTTCAAATGTTTTTCATATGTTCTAAAGTTGTTTCTTTGGAAACGTTATATGTTACATACCTTTTCAGTGTACATAATTTTAGGGTTTAATTTGATTTAAATTCTACATGTGTACAGGCTGCAAATTTTATAACAGAAAATGCATAGTTAATAAAAAATATTTGCATTTTCCAGTTTCTATATGCATGGCATGATCATCATTGTGGGAAGAGAGTCATATACATATTTGTCAGTTGGATAATTTTGTGTGAATCTCTTCGTATCCACATATTTTAATTTATTTCATCTTCCTTTAATAGCCATCATTTACTGTAACTGGGTTCTCAGTGACAGGACGAGTGATGGACTCAGAAAAGGTAAACTTCTCATTTCATTAATATATTTTTAAAAAATTCTTCCACGAATAAATGACAAATTGGGAGTTAGAAATTGTTTTTGAGAAAAAGTACACAAATATGAACCTTGTTTTTAGACTTACTTTTGCCACTCACCCCTCCAGCAAATTTAATATCTTGAATTAATCCCTTATTCCAAACAATGCTAATGTCATGGAGTTGTTCTTCCTGTATGAGTGTGTTATTTATAGCCTACATTGTAGAAACCAGGATTATTAGAACACTCCATTTATGGTGTATGTTACATAATATATGAAATGAGTTTGATAATTTTTTAAATAATAATTTGCAAGTCTTGATATGATTGCAAATAGTAAGATTCGGTTTCTTGCATGATACAAAATACAGATTTTAGTTTACCAAACCACATAATGAAATTCCCCAGTATTATTTTGTGATGTCATGGGCTGTTATTAAGTGTCTTACATTTATGAAAATTATGATGGTATATTAATATAAATAACACAGTAGATAAACTAGGATATTTAACATTTAGATTGTAAGTTAGAAAGAAAAGAAATCTGGAGATTTCAATATTGTAATCATTGATAAAAAGACCATATTGGAGCATAAATGCTTGGCAGATAACAAAAAACAATTTAGAAGCAGTATTAATAGTCACACTGTCTTCTGACAGGGTGTACAAGATTTTACCACCCTCCAATGAGGCATCGAAGGGAAGAAATATAAAACTTAGTAGAGTGGCAGACCTGCCAACCATTATGATTTTGCCATTAGTCTTTTGGAAATGACACTAAAAATACAGACTAAAAGCATAAATTATGGAAGAGTGATTATTTGCAGTGAAATCCGGATACTGGCTTGACCATGTTTAATTCAGAACTGGGGTTTATATTAGATTCATTGGAGTTAGGCATGAAACCAGGCTAACTTTGCAGGAATAACTCTGAAGTTTTAAACTGTACATATTTTGTGATGCAAAACATCTTTTAAATGGCATCCAACAAACAATACATTTTCAGGATGAAAGGGACAATAAACATTTTGAAAAGTTTTAATAGTACAGAAGGAAAAAAGGGAATATTCATATATTTGGGAAAAAGAGCAGGAAGGGCAACAATTATGTTTAGTGTTTAATTTGAGTATGTCACACAGCAGGAAGAAGAATGCCATTGCCATGGAATTTGATTTGTTTTAATGATTACATGAAGTTAAGAGATTGCAAGAAGCCATTGTGCTCTGCAGGTTTTGGAACTACGGTCTGTGAAACTAGGTATGAGGTAATTAAGGTTGAAGTGAAACTTAACAAAAGTTTTCTTGAAGACAGGGGTGGCCCTTTGGTCTAAAGCGCTCTCCGTTATGGATCACTGCCATCTCACCTCTGTCTGGGTGGGTTTGAGTCTTGGATTCGACCATTGTGGGTATGTGAGAAAGCTTGCCAATAGCTTCTCGTGGGTCGGTGGTTCTTTCTGGGGTTTTCCCGGGTTCTTCCTCCACCCTTAATACTGGCCGCCATGTATAGCTTATCATGTGCTGAAAAATAGCGTTAAACTCTACAACAAAAACAACAAGTTGAAGACAGTGTTTACTGTCACTGCATCAGTGTTGAATTCCACTACTGAACTTTTAATTGCATGTTTTCGAGTTTGACATTAGCAGTAAATAATATTTTGTTAGACCTTATTGAAAACTGGTGTAACAGGAAAATATTGACTTCCTTACTGAGAAGGTCTTGTTAGGGTTGGCAGGTCTGGATTAGTAAAATCACATACATTATATCACAAGATAGTGTAATAAATGTATTACCCCTTAATGCTTTGTTTTCCCTTCCCCACCAAAGCAGTAAATCTTTGTTGGTGATCAAAATGAATCTGATCTTACATCCATTAAACATCAGGTAATTTCTTCACTGTCGAACATAGTTAGTTTTGCCCATCACCCCTGCCGGGGTATAGGCTGCCCACAAGAGATCGCCAGAGGCTTGTGTCCTGTGCCATCCCTTCAAGCTGACTCCAGGTGTGACCCATCTTAGTGATGTCCGCCTCAAGGTCGCGTTGCCAGGTGTTTCTTGGTCATCCCTTTCTCCACTTGCCTTGAGGGTTCCATTTCAATGCCTGTCTGGTAATGTTGGTTGGTGGCTTACGTAGGGTGTGTCCTATCCAATCCCACCTTCTCTTCTTGATCTCGTCCTCTACCGGAAGCTGGGAGGTTCTCTGCCACAGGTTGGTGTTGCTGATGGTGTCTGGCCAGCGGATCTGGAGAATTCTTCTTAGGCAGCTGTTGATGAAGGTCTGAAATCTCTTTACGGTTGACTTGGTGGTTCTCCAGGTCTCTGCTCCATACAGTAGGAGTGACTTCATGTTGGAGTTGAACAATCTGATCTTGGTAGGTAAGGAAATTTCTTTGGAGCTCCAGATGTTCTTGAGTTGTATGAAAGCTGCTCTCGCCTTTCCGATGGCATCTGCATCTGTGCCACCCTGCTGGTTGATAATGCTGCCCAGGTACGTGAAGGACTCCACCTCTTCCAGGGGACTTCCCTGCAGTGTGACTGTGTTGTTACTGGCATAATTGATCTTGAGAATCTTGGGCTTGTCTTTGTGTATGTTGAGGCCGACCTGTGCTGATGTGGCTGCCAGTATGTCGGTCTTGTCCTGCATTTGCTGCTGACTATGGGACAAGAGTGCTAGGTCATCGGCAAAGTCCAGGTCCTCAAGTTGACTCCACAATGTCCACTGGATCCCATTTCTCCGCCCATTGGTGAACGTCTTCATAATCCAGTCGATGGCAAGAAGGAAGAGAAACGGCAACAACAAGCAGCCTTGCCTCATGCCAGTCTGCACTAGGAAGCTGTCTGTTTGCTTTTCCTGCATGAATGACTCTGCAGGACATTCCGTTGTAAGTGTTCTTGATCAGGTTCACCAGCTTGGTTGGGATGCCATAGTGGCAAAGAAGTTTCCAGAGTGTCTCTCGGTCCACGCTGTCAAATGCCTTCTCATAATCGACAAAGTTGATGTAGAGTGAGGAATTCTACTCCAATGATTGCTTGACTGTGATGCGAAGAGTAGCTATTTGGTCCATACACGATCTGTTCTGCCGGAAGCCCGCTTGCTCATCTCATAACTGTGGGTCAGCGGCCTCCTTCATCCTCTCCAAGAGAACCCGATTAAGACTTTCCCTGGTACTGATAAGAGTGTGATTCCTCTGTAGTTGGAGCAGTTGCTGAGGTTGCCTTTCTTTGGGATCTTGATGAGGTGTCCCTCCTTCCGGTCAGTTGGTATTTCTTCTTCCTCCCAGATCTTCTCAAAGAGGTGGTATAGCATTTCCACAGAAGCATCTAAGTCTGCTCTGAGGGCTTCTGCTGGGATACCATCAGGTCCAGCTGCCTTGCCGTTCTTCAGCTGGGTGATGGCTTTCCTGATGTCATCTTTGGTGGGATTGTCACAGCTTATGGGGAGATCTGCATTGGCTGGGGGGGATTTAGTGGGGCTGTCCTGTTCAACAGTTCTTCAAAATGTTCTGCCCATCTCTTAATTTGGTGTTCTTACTTGCTATGGTCTTTCCCTGCTTGTCTTTTATGGGTCTCTCTGTTTTGCTGTACTTGCCGGACATCTTGGTGATGCCATACAGCTTCTTCATGTGTCCACTTCTTGTCGCTTCTTCTGCCTCTGCTGCCATTCCTTCAACATAGTTTCTCTTGTCTATCTTGATGCTTCTTTTCACTTCTCTGTGGGCATCAGTGTACTCTTTTTGTACCTTTACTTTTTTAGTTCTTGTCCTACTGCTGCTTTTTTCTGTTTATGCTCCTGGATTTTGCGCAATGCTTCGGCTGAAATCCATTCTTTCTGCTGGTGCTTCATGGGGCCTGGTACTTCTTAGCATGTTGATTTTATTTCCTCCTTAACTTTCTGCCATCTGTTGTTTGCATTGTCTTCCTCATATTCATGAAACTCATGTAGCACTTGGTACTTGTTGTTAAGCGTTAGTCTCTATTTTTCTTTAGTTTTTGCATCTTTCAACAGGCTGACGTTATACTTTGTTTTCTTCTCTTTTGTGCCCATTCATTTCTTCTTCAGCTTAAGTTACAGGCTTGCGACAACTAATTGGTGGTCAGATGCCACATCTGCTTCCCTCTTCACCCTCACATCTTGCAGGGATCTTCTGAACTTCTTGGCTATGCAGATGTGGTCAGTCTGATTTTCTGTCACATGGTCTCGTGATATCCATTTGTTCTTGTGGATTCTCTTGTGGGAAAAGATGGTACCCCCAATGACCAGGTTGTTCAGTGCACAAAGGTCTCCAAATCTCTCTCCATTTTCATTCATCTCGCCCAGGCTGTGTATCCCCATGGCTTGTTCATACCCTGTGTTGTCTGACCCAACTTTGGCATTGTGACCCATAAGGATGTTGATGTCTTTGTCTGGGAATTTCACTACTATATTCTGTAGTGTGTTGTAAAACTGGTCCACTGGTCCTTATCTTTTTCTTCACCATCATTTGCTGGAACATAGCACTGTATGACGTTCATCTTTATTTTCTCCTTCTTGGTCCTAAACGTAGCCGTGAGGATTCTGGGCCCATATGCTTGCTTTGATGGCATGAGCCCCACCCCCTGTGTATGAGACGCATTATCTTCCTCATGTCCTGAATACAGTAGCATCTCTCCTGTCATTAGTCTTCTTTGTCCAGATTGAGTCCATCTTGTCTCACTATTGCCCAGTAGGGATAGGTTGTAGTTCCTCATCTCTGCTGCTACCTGTGCTGTTTATCCTGCCTCATACATTGTCCTCACATTCCATGTTGCGATGTTAATTCTCCTGTTTGGTAGAAGGATGGTTTGCTTTATGGCTTCTGCGGGCTCACGGCTTTCACCACATAGCATTATAAATCTTCCAGAAGAAGACCCTTCCTCCCTCAGGCTTTCAGTTTCTGGTTTTTCTTCTGTTGGCGTTTTTGTAGCAAGTTGGGTTTTACAGGGTCGGGTTGCTAGCCCTACGCCCGACACTTCTCGTTTTACACCCGGGCTTGGGACTGGCAATGGCAGAGTTACTGTCAAACGTAGGTTTGATACATTGTTACATGTGATATATTTCCCACATCTGAATCAAAAGAGAAGCTGATCAGTGTCAGTTTCAGCAGTATATAAACTGAAATCATTAGAAATGGTTTCCATCTTTTGAAAAGGGTGATGTGAAACTTTACAAACTTTTACTTGGAAAGGGAGAACATTTGTAGTAGATGCCTCAATTGAAATGGTCAACATTTGTGTTCAGAGAGGCAGAGGAAGAGCAGATAATTGTGAGATTTTCTCATGGACACTGTCTGTTGTTGTTGTTATAGGGTTTAATGCCATTTTTCAGCACAGGATAGGCTATACATGTACACTACAATATTTTTTTTACATACAAGTCAGTTATTTGGGTAGGACTGACTATTTGATTTTGCCTAGCGGCTCAACGGCTTTGGATCATGTCCTGTAATTATATTTTCATATTTTAAATGAAACTCATCTAAATGAAAAATTGAAAAGAGGTTAACTACAATTTAAGTAAATAACACATACAATCCTGCAGACATGAACACACAGATGCCAATAGGTCTACATCGGTTACATAAACAAATGTACATTTCACACACATACACACACAGAGAGTTTTCTTGTTTTAAAAAAAGATTCTATATAGTAATTACAAGCACCTCTCAAACCCCCTTCACATCCAACTTTAGCTCTGAAAAAGATTTTGCTATCACCATTTCATTACATCATGCATTATTGAGGTCCATAAACAATAAACTCTTTGTTGGTGTATTAAAATTATTTGGTTACATATATTTGTCATTTTCAGTAAACTATAGACTATTTTGTAAAAACTAGGGAATAAAATCTCGTTTCCTTAATAGTGAATGTTGTATGCTAGCTAGGACAAGTAGTTTTGACATCAGGAAATAAGGACAAGTAGGCAATCCCAATTTTGTCATCAGGAAATAAGGACAAGTAGGCAATACTCCCAATTTTGATGCCAGGAAGTAAGGGCAAGTAAGTCCGACTACCAAGTTTGTCATCAGGAAATAAGGGCAGATAGGCAATATATCCAATTTTGACATCAGGAAATAAGGACAAGTAGGCAGTATTCCCAATTTTTACAACAGGAAATAAGGACAAGTAGGCAATATAACCAAGTTTTACAACAGGAAATAAGGACAATTAGACAATACTCCCAATTTTGAAACCAGGAAACAAGGGCAAAAGTAATTAAACATATTAAAACAAATGTTCTAGTTTAATCATATGTATATTTCTCAACCACTGATATTCATTCTCATAATATAGTCTCTTGGAGGCTGTTCATTTAATAATTTGATGACCACTGGTCAGTTTATGCCATGTTGTCAGGCAGCTGAATGCCATCTCCTGATTGCCTGTATGCAAATTACAGATACTGTTTGCTATGTCTCATGTATTCATGCATGGTAGGACAAGGCTAGAATGGTCTGTTTAATACAACTTTGAAAAATATTTTTATTATTTTGTCATTATTAAGAGTAAAATTTAATTTTATGGATTGACCATTTTTTACATTCATTGAAGCATAAACTGATTAAAATGCTGTGCAGACTTCAGTATGATTTGCTTTGCAGATAATACAGTTCATGCAGCAATTATTATATTCACACTTAATTGAATGTAAAAATTAAATGTTTTATCTTTGGTCATAAATCTTCCATCCATACTTGGTGGTATCTTAGGACTTTTTTGGTTTTCCTCCATATTAAAGACTTTGAAAAAAATATTAGCCAACAAAAATACATGGTAAAACTAAGTACAACTTTGTATAAAGTATATACATTTTAAAGTTTGTATCCTTTCAGGGGTCAGGAGTGGCAGGTGCTAAGGTCATTGTGAATGGCAAGGAACACACTGTGACTAATACTGATGGTATATATCATCTGGAGAAAATGAAGACGGGCAGCTACAAGCTTCAGATCAGGATAGAGTACGTGGTGTTTGATGACTTTGAGGTGAAAATCACTCCAAATACCCCTCAGCTTCCAGATATTTTGGCATCCAAGTAAGTATTTCATAAAATTGTAAATGTATGGTTATGATGAATATGATTGGGAAAATCTTAGCGATAAAGGTGGTGGTAGTGAGGACAAGGAGGATGGTAGCTGTTGTGATGGTGACATCGATGGCTCATGGTGTAATAATAATTGTAATGGTTTTGGTGATGATTATTCTGATCTTGAAAATGATAATAATAAGCATTCTTAGTAATCCTACTGATGATGATGATGCAACTTTTATGTTGTTTTATTTGCAATACCGTATTTACCGCATATGTTGGGACACGATAAAATAATTTTTTTTCCTGTCCCAGAACTTATGGTGTAACAGTTTTTCACTTTGGTGATATGTCCCAAGACTTAAGAAGTGAAATAAATTTATATTGCATTTGTGCTTGCCCCCCTCCCCCCACTGCACGTTGCAATAAAATAGATAAATAAAACGCTTAATTGATAATAAAAAGAAAGAAACTAACCTTGGGTTGTTATCATTTATTCCTTTTTTCAACATGAGCATTAAAGAATAATATATTTCCACGAAATCCGTATAAGTGGCGTAGGCTTCCATACTGTAGTGTGTATCAATTATGTCTGATATCACACACCACATTGTTCATTGACATGAACATTGAGAAACAATTGTGTGTGGTTGTGCTCAAAGGTTTGAACATGTTATCTGACTGAAAACTGGAGCCAGCAAAATCGCAAACAAGAGGGAAATAGTCAACCGATATCTTGAAGACACCATACACGCATGACACAGTGTTGGGTGGAAAATAATCAAGACTGAATTATATCCAGGTCTACTGTATGACAGTATGTTGCAAATAAAAATCATCATTTGAAAACACATTCATTTGAGTGCAAGTGACAATGTTTTCACCAGCTCAGGTTACAAAACTATCCTTACTATTTACCCGCAGACATCAATGCTCCTTTGTATTAATTGTAACCACATATGCCAAGCACATAGAAGCCCTGGTGGTGAATAAACACGACTGGCAGCAAGCAGTTAACTCCTTCTTTGAACCTACCGACAGGACATCAAAGACAAAAGGTTATTTTTATTACAAAGCAAGCCGATCTCAGAAGCCAACTTTGGTTACTTTTTTTGTAAAGGATATCAATACAAATGTTATTGCAAAGCAAGCTGACATCGGAAGCTGACTATGGATTCTGTGAAGTGAGCCGATTTTTTTTTTTTTTTTAATATACAAAGACAGCCGAGATATGGAAGTAAACTTGGGTTAATTTTCAACTGTATTCACGGGAATTTTGAAAATAAATTGAAACACTTTAACAAATTTTAAAGTGATACAATATAGTGCCTTGTGCACAGATGTCTATGACCCAGCAATATTTGGAGAAAATAAAATCATGTGATGAATTCATGAAGGCCAGAAGAGAAGCAAACGATTTTGCAAACCTGAGGAAAATAATCAACCGATATATTGAAGACAACTGCCATTCACACATGGCACGGTGTTAGGTGCAAAATAGCCAAGATTAATTTATATCCAGGTCTACTGTATGACATTATCTCGCAAATAAAAATCATTATTTGAAAACACATTTACTTGAGTGCAAGTGACAATCTTTTCGCCAGCATGGGTTACAAAAGTATCATTACTTTTTCTCCTCAGACATCAGTGCACCTTTGTATTAATTATTACAACAGATGCCAAGCACACAGAAGCCCTGGTGGTAAATAAACACAACTGGCAGCCAGCAGTAAACTTCTTCTTTGAACTTACCGACATGACATCAAAGACACATGTTATTTTTATTACAAAGCAAGTCGACTTTGTACTCGGAAGCCGATTTCTTTTTTAAAGGATATCAATACATAGGTTATTTTATTGCAAAGCAAGCTGAGTTTGGAAGCCGACTATGGATTCTTTTAAGTGTGCCAATTTTTTTTTTTTAGCTTTGAATATACAAAGACGGCCAAGATATGGAAGCTGACTTTGGTTCTTTTCACTACTATTCACGATAATTTTGAAAATAAAGTGTAACGATGGAACAGTTTTTAAAGTTACACAATATAGTGCTTCGTGTGTGAACATCGATGACCCAGCATCATCCAGAAGATTTTGAGAAAATAAAATCACATGATGAATTCGTGAAGGCCAGAAGAGAAACAGATCATTTCGCTGACAATATGATCATTAACATGGATGAAACTCTAGTGTACTTGGATCGCATTCCTGGATGGACTAATGATAAGATGGGCGTAAAAAATGTAAGAATTAGCATAACTAGTGCAGATTTGAAAAAATCTGACTTTTGTCCTTGCAGTTTCTGCTTCAGGTGGTGTGTTGCCTCTAACAATTTGTCATGGTATGAGAAAGCTAAAAAAAATATTCATGTACCAAAAGAATAGATCGTCTTTGTGCAGGAGAAGGGTTGTGTTGATGAGATGCTGCTGCAGTGGATTAAAGAATTTTATCTCAAGTACACAGTTTTATATTTTTTTAAATAAAATTTCAGCTGGAGTGCAATTTCCGACATGTAATTTTCAAATGATTTAAAAGGTGTCCCACAACTTAACAACTCGAAAAAAATTATGTGTCCCAGAACATACAGTGCACAAAAAAATTACTTTTAAAATTAATTTATGGTGTCCCAACAATTACGATGTCCCAACATATACGGTAAATACAGTAATTGTATTAGTGATGTTGATAGTTGTGACAGTGGTGGTTATGATAACAATGACTGATGATGCTGATGATGACAACAACAGCTTGAATTGGTGAAACAAGTGTTATCCTAATATAAAGTTTTTTTCTTAAAATAAACTTAATGAAGATACTGTCACATATCAAATTATAAGCATATATATGGTAAAGGTTATAAGCCCATATTTGTTGTATATACTTATTGATAATAAAACAGATTACACAGTGATTCAGTTTGAACCAGATATTACAGCATATTACATTGATACCGAAAGAAATAAATAAAGCATGAATGAATGGGTCAAGTCATAACAAAGTAAAAGGATAAATATTAGTACTGACGGCTTAGTTAGAAACAGAACTGTCATCAGATGAGCACATTTTACATCTTAGGCTGCTTTATCAATTTGTACTTTAACTTTTGTTTAGTTTTCATTTTTTTGTTATACATAATTTCAGAAGGCAGTGCATGCTTTTTTCTATATATATGGTATGCACAAAGTTTATTTAACATTATTTTACCAGTGCTGGTAGTGGGTGATGTTGAGTTTAGTGAAATCACCTGTCTCAAGCTGTATTCCTTTCAAGTGTAACTTTCACTCAACTCCTTTTCAGGATTCAATTCTGTTTGGCCAGTTTGTGGTTTACTTTTATATCCCAGGTAACATTATGGGTCATAAATAAATTAAGTCCATTGCCCAGCAGCCATTATAGTTCATGTCTGACTCCATCATTTAATCCTGGAGATTTCATTATGCATTGGGGTGTACTTAAATGAATACTACACAGACACAAGTGGAAAATCGTAAATACACAGTGTATGTACTGAACACTTAATTTTCATAACTTTGACAATCATCCTGATTTACAATATTTACAAAACTGAAATGTTGAAGAAAAGGTCTTATAGAATATTGTACTAATATGAATACACAGCTTTGACTTTTGAAATCTTTCCATAAAGTTACAATCTTTTTTCATTCCATAAGGTTCAGTGTATGTGGGGCTGTTGTCATCAATAAAGTACCAGATGGTTCGAGTATTGTCCTGACTAAGAGAAAACTCATTTTGTTCCCAGAAGGGAAAAAGACAGAAATTGCCTCCACAGAGACACAGGAAGATGGGACTTTCTGCGTGGAAAAAATGCCAGGAAAATACATAATCAAGGTGAGTGAAACAACATAACAAGGTTTTATTATTTATTTTAATTTGTCTAGAAAAGAAGAGATCAGACAGTTTGAAGGATAAATGTATACAGTAATTTTAAATATAGATTGCAGAAATATCTTTGAACTAGGATTGCATATTTTATGCTGCTGTGGAGAACTGAGTAAGATTTGTGAGCACTGAAGTAGGTTTGATGGAATTTAAATGGGGGGAATAATTTTCTCCTTGTTACTGATCCAGAAAGGCAGGCACACAGAATAAGAAAAGTTGTGAGTTCACTAATTGGACAGCCATATTTTGTATTCCTGAGTTCAAATTTGTAATACAAATGCAAGTTGTTGTTTTGGGTGTAATGTCATTTGTCAGCACATGATAGGCTATACATGGCAGTCTGTATGTATGGTGGATGAACATCATGGGGAAAACTCCAGGGAAAAGGCACTAACCCACGGTAAGCCACTAGGAAGTCTTCATGCTCACCTAACTTTGCTGAGACTCAAACCCATTTGGACAGATATGTCATTGATCAGTAAATCAAAATTGCTCACCTTCTTCTTTCCAATTTTGGACCCAGTAGCCTGGACCATGAACACATGAAATCATGGCACTGTCTGAGAGTTGAATGTAACATCTTGATCCGAGACAATACAGATGCTGTTTGACTGCATACAGATTGAATCTTTTAAAGTTTTTTATCTCAGGGATTTAGCTTCACAGAGGCGGACTTTAAATCTGGTGAGTTCTGTGGCAGCAGATCAGGTGACCACCAGATGAAGTTAAAGTCGGTGCAGTCTCTTTGATTCACAGGATTTGCCATGAATTTTTTGGTGGGGTAAGAATTAAGCAATCATCTTCTGTGGTGCTTCCAGGTTAGGAGAGCAGATTATCATTTACAAATAGAATCCAGCCTGATTTCCCTAGGAGTATAGTTAGGATGCTAACCATTCCCTCCTTCTCTTCTCCTAACATTAATGTAATTGGGGAATATATTCAAAGGAGAAAGCAATGTTTTCGATAAATTACGTCTCACTAAGAATACTTACCCAATCAAATTACTTAACCCTCCTGGACAACTTGCCATGCAAGCTTTCATTGTCGGTATATCACTGCTTAAAAGCTAGCAGCATCTTGTGGTGGCAAGTGGAGGTAATGGACAACAGTTACTGCATTTTATCTGTGATGTAGACAGAATGGAAGAATTTTAACCCTCTTTGTAGGGCTGGATTTGGGAGGTAACCAGCTTATATTCAGAGCATTAGTTTGATTGGGTAAGTATTCTTGGAGAAACATAATTTACTGAAAAATTTGTTTCTAATGCTGGCCAGCTTGAATTTGAGGAACAGTGTTTCTTTAGAGATGCCATTGCTTCACCCTTTCCAGCTGCTGCTTGGGTTGCAAAGTGAGGAGACCTACAGGAGACAGTGCAGTTGCTGGCTTTTCCAGTAGTGGATTGGAGTTGATTGGAGCTTGGCAGTCTAGTAGACAAAAGTCAGGGACTATAAGCCTGGGCACAATGGGTATAATACTAACCTTGATGGTCTGTAGCTCCCATCTTCCAAGCTGTACACTGCTGCTCTGACTGTAAACTGGATGTACCAGAAAATCATCACACTGGCAAGCTCTGCTGCATACTGGCTAGCTGTTACATTAAATGTGTCTTTGGTTATCCTTTAAATCTGTCCATTCGTTGTGTCACCCATTCAGTCCAGCTGTCCATCACAGCAATTTATCCAGCCATCTGCTTGAGTGTACAGTCCAGCCACCCAATTTGCTCACTTTCTGTTAAGCCTTCCAGCCATCCATACAAGAAAGAGAAGCAGTGTCACATGCCTGGTATCTACTTAACCATTGGGGATATTAATCATGTCATATGTGATGGCTGGATACAGTCCTGCATAAATGAACAATTTTACTGCCTCATTCGTACTGCTTACATGGGGGCCCCAAGTGGTCTAAAGCGCTCTCCGTTAAAAATCACTGCCCTCTCACCTCTGTCTGCGTGGGTTCGAGTCTCGGATTCAGCCAATGTGGGTATGTGAGAAAGCTTGCCAGTAGCTACTCAAGGGTCGGTGGTTCTTTCCGTGGTCTTCCCAGGTTCTTCCTCCACCATTTATACTGGCCGCCATGTATAGCCTATCGTGTGCTGAAAAATGGCGTTAAACCCTACAACAATAACAACAACAACATACTGCTGAGCATGTACAAAAACACTGCAGTGTTAAACATGCCAACCTTTCAACCTACAAGTTAGTGTGGAATATGATTGTCACGTCTTTTATGCTAGATCTGTCATCGCTGGTGTTTTTTTTTGCTTTGCTGGACAATTGGGAAGTCATCATGTGTGAGAGTCCAAGACTGGATTGCAAAGGTAATTAACAATGCTGCACATAAGTCTGTTGCTAACACCCTTATGACTGGAGTTAAAATTCAGATTTGGTGAGACTAGGTGCTATTATTCACTGTCTTCAATCAAGCCACATAATTGATTGGCTATGTGAATACCATCCAGTGATGTGACATTGCTGTTCAGCAGTAGAACTGAGGATGTATGGAAACAGTAGATGTGCCACTCCAGCTTACTTTGCTGCTTTCTGCAGTGTGGGAGGTCACAGGTTTGAACCCTGGCCGAGTCATACCAAAGACTTATAAAAATGGTACTTACAGCAACCTCGCTATGTGCTCAGCATTAAGAGATTAGTATTAGGACTGATCAGCCTGGTGTCAGGATAATGTGTCTGGGTGGGACATTATGCTATACATCTGGCATGATGCCCAAGTGCTAGACATCACTATAAACTGCCACAATGCAGACACTATAGCGATATGACTAAATTTTTTAAACCTATTTTAAAAATCCAAAATCAAACACACACACACACACACCTACCTAATTCAGATTAAAGAGGAAATAGCAACTGCCTATCAATAGTAAATCCTTTGGCATCATGGTAGAGGGGATATTGATCATAAGGATTGTCAGACCTACTTGCAAATATTGACTTGAATTGGCTCAAATCCTTCCCCTGATTTCCTGAATGAAACCTCTGTGTTTTGACATTGTTCAACTGAGATCAGTTGAAATCTTTAACCAGACCCTCACCAAAACTACTATCCTATAAAACATGCTTTCTAACAGGCCACTGGAGCAGTCTTTCTAATAGCTCTAATATTGGCATGCAAAGTGAATGAGTTTCATGCACTTTTGTTGAACACGAATTATCCTTAGTTAAGATTAGATGGTTTCATGGTCCTAATGGCACAGCCTGGCATAATAGCTTAGAGCAAGTTGCCATCAGCAGGCAACCAAGGGGTGGTTGTTCACTCCATCTTTCTTATATTGATACATGAAGAGAGGTGGAGATGCAAGATTCCAGTCCTTGCTGTTAAGCACTACTTGAGGTGCATGAAGTTGTGGTGCCGAACATGTCTTCATTCCTGGAAAGGCTGGAAAAGATGATATAATCCTCAAGCATCATGGGTATATGCTGGTCATACTCAGATTTCAAAATATCAGAAAGATTTTATCCCGTGAGATTAGATATGATGCATACTAGAGTCTGTTGGTTTACATGTAGTCGACCTTTTTGATCTTTAAACTGCAATCATGGCTAAGGTGAGAATTGAATCAGGTCGGTCCAGCTGCTATGGCTCAGATATCAGCACAATGTCCTCGCAGGTTTAGCACTCTCAGAGGATTAGACTGGAATTTTGCATGATCTTTGGTTGTGCTGCCCTCATGTTAGGAGGATGGTTTAGTCTTCATGTAAGGAATACATCCATTCCTCCCTTGAAGGGTTCCTGAGGTAGAAATTGGAAGCTTATGCATTCCCTCCTTCTGTTACCAATTCTCCTAATTTTAATGTGATCACTGCATGTGTTCAATGGAAAAAGTAATTTTTTTCTTCAAGAATACCTAACCAATCAGGTTACTATTAAACCTATCCACACCTCCCACAAATGTGAGCATCCTTGTTGTATCACTCAGCTAAACTGGTAAACTCTATTTGATTGGTAACCACCAAGCAGGGCAAGGGGAGATAATAATTAAGATTAGTTTCTCTTTGTATGTAAAGAGGTGATTGATCCTTTTTGTTGTTGTTTTTTTTTCCCCAGAAGAGGTGGATTCAGGAGGGAGCAGAGTTTATTTACTAATAATGTGATTAGAGTTGATCTGGCATTTAATGTGGATGTTCAAAGTCAGTGTGGATGTTCTCTGCGGATGTTCAAACTGTATTTGCATATCACACTTAGGTGAGAACTAGAAGTGCTTTAACTGATGTCTTTGCATCAGATTTCTTTGATTCATTGAATTGGACTTTAATAAATACCAGCTTTTATTGAATTCTATTCATACAGTATATTCAAAATCTATCTGGAAAGTGTATATGAAGGGTAATAATTACAAAACTGCATTATTGTTTTGTTCTGATTTGAGGGAGAGAACCTGTTGGTTATGGTGCATAAATGCATCTTGGCCAGATGTCCTTAGCCTGCCTATTCATAGGCCATACAAGACTTTCTGCTGATTCATTGCAAAACGTCTGTGTAGTTTTGATTATCCAAATGTGTGCAAAGTAGAACCAAATTGGCTGTTGCATAATGCACCTGCTGGTCAGGGTTGTGGCAGAAGTAGAGTAAAACAGCATAGGCACTGCTTTGCTTGCATACTGTGTGACTTCAGAACTGAGTGCATGCTTTAATGTAGCTGGGTGAGCATTATTTAAAAACACATTGTACAGAATTAAACAATTACAATGCAGTGCAATTATATTCAATACAATTAAAAAAAAACACAATTCAACAGAACAAAATTTATACAATACAACTCAGCCCAACCCAACATAATATAATATCTTTTTTGGGGAAATGGACCATTTTTTCCAACACTGTTAATTACATATATTAATTTTTTTTAGCAATGTATACAGGATACAGGATAAATTGTTGCTGTGCTTAGGGGGTTGAATATATCACCATGTTTGTGCAGGTTTGCAACTAGATACCCCAAACCCTACTTTCACGCTCTTTAGATTTCTGGTCTTACAACTGTGTAATCTGTTTTGTACTTATTCTTTCAGGTACATGTTAGTGATTCTGAGTTAAAGGCAGGCCTGCGACTTGTCCCAGGAGAGCATACTGTCACTGTGGTAAATAAACCGGTCTTTGATGTGAAATTTACACAATTTAAGGCCCAGGTCTCAGGAATCATTACGTGTATTGGTAAGCGGAGCAAACATTTTTTATTGCTTCAAGGTTTTGAATGTCCATCAGTTGAAAGACTGTTTTTTTTTATTGGACATCACTGAATGAAAAGTTACATAAAACTACTGAATCCTTTATATTTTATACATACATAACATATTTATTTCAAACATTGTGTAACTTTTGAGTCAATTCTTGCATAATTCACAATATACTCACATTTGCCAATCCCTGCGATATGATGGTTGGTTTACTGAAATGATACATAAATTATGGAATTGTGTAATAATAGCAACAAATATGAAAATGTGATCTTTATAGTCAAATCTGCATAATGGCTGGTCCAGATTTGGTCTGGATCCTGGTTTTCACTTGAGATTTAGTGGCGTTGGTCAGGGAACTAGACTAAATTTGCTGAGGTACCTTACATTTTAATATGCCCATATTTTTCATGCAGAATGCCTGCATGATCAAGCTTTTGATTTTGTTTTATTGCTTTATATACAAATGTTGTTCAAATAATAAAAACATGTTAAAGGCATAGGAGACAATCAGTGTTTAAAATGTTTTGTTGCCCAGCACAAAAGCCTATAAAAGAATATTCACATTCTCAGAAAAGAGCAGGAAAATAAAAGGTTACAATTATATTTATTTTGTACTTCTGTTGATTTGATTTTGCTCACAGCAGGAGAGATGATTGCGATTGTCACATTAAATATTAAAAAAATGAAGAATATTATTTGAGTGGAGAGATCTAGTGAAAAGCCAATAACCTTCCTGGTGTTAAAACTACTTTTAAAGACTACAATAGAGAAGTCTAAATGTTTAGTTGCCACTCGTACAATGAGGTCTAAAGTGCTTCATGTTTAGTTGCCACTCATACAAAGAGGTCTAAAGTGTTTGATGTTTAGTCACCACTCATGCAAAGAGGTCTAAAGTACTTAATGTTTAGTTGCCATGCATACAAAGAAGTCTAAAATGTTTGATGTTTAGTTGCCACTCATACAAAGAGGTTTAAAGTGCTTGATGTTTAGTTGCCACTCATACAAAAAGGTCTAAAGTGTTTGATGTTTATTTGCCATTCATACAAAGAGGTCTAAAGTGATTGATGTTTAGTTGCCACTCATACAAAGAGGTCTAAAGTGCTTGATGTTTAGTTGCCACTCATACAAAGAGGTCTAAAGTGTTTGATGTTTAGTTGCCACTCATGCAAAGAGGTCTAAAGTACTTGATGTTTAGTTGCCATGCATACAAAGAAGTCTAAAATGTTTGATGTTTAGTTGCCACTCATACAAAGAGGTCTAAAGTGCTTGATGTTTAGTTGCCACTCATACAAAAAGGTCTAAAGTGCTTATTGTTTATTTGCCATTCATACAAAGAGGTCTAAAGTGATTGATGTTTAGTTGCCACTCATACAAAGAGGTCTAAAGTGCTTGATGGTTAGTTGCCACTTGTACAAAGAGGTGTAAAGTGCTTGATGGTTAGTTGCCACTCATACAAAGAGGTCTAAAGTGCTTGATATTTAGTTGCCACTCATACAAAGAGGTTTAAAGTGCTTATTGTTTAGTTGCCACTCATACAAAGAGGTCTAAAGTGCATGATGTTTAGTTGTCATGCATACAAAGAAGTCTGAAGTGCTTGATGTTTAGTTGCCACTCATACAAAGAGGTCTAAAGTGCTTGATGTTTAGTTGCCACTCATACAAAGAGGTCTAAAGTGCTTGATGTTTAGTTGCCATGCATACAGAGAAGTCTAAAGTGCTTGATGTTTAGTTGCCACTCATACAAAAAGGTCTAAAGTGCTTATTGTTTATTTGCCATTCATACAGAGAGGTCTAAAGTGCTTGATGTTTAGTTGCCATGTATACAAAGAAGTCTAAAGTGCTTGATGTTTAGTTGCCACTCATACAAAAAGGTCTAAAGTGTTTGATGTTTAGTTGCCACTCATACAAAGAGGTCTAAAGTGCTTATTGTCAGAATAAAAAAGGAATTGCTTGCTTGTCCTTTTTAAAGGAATTTTAAACCCTGTAAACACAATATCAAGTTTAATAAGAAGAAGCACAAGAAGTTGTTAAGTGAATCATGCTGTACTAGTAAATGTACTAGTAACAATACTACATGGTTAATTCCCAAACACATACATTAACAATATCCTATTTCCCACCACTGATTTTGTGATCTCTAAAACCTGATGTAGCAACAATACTACATAGCTCTCCGCCAAACCCATGTAGTAACAATACCCTATGTCTAGGCATTGATTTTTCTTCAAAATCCGATGTAGTAACAATACTACATAGCCTTCCCCCAAACACATGTAGTAACAATACCCTATTTCTAGGCACTGATATGTTTTCTTCAAAATCTGATGTAGTAACAATACTACATAGCCTTCCCCCAAACCCATGTAGTAACAATACCCTATTTCTAGGGCACTGGTTTTGTGATTTCCAAGCCAGATGTAGTAACAATACTGCATAGCTCTCCACCAAACCCATGTAGTAACAATACCCTATTTCTAGGCACTGATTTGTTTTCTTCAAAATCTGATGTAATAACAATACTACATAGCCTTCCCCCAAAAACATGTAGTAACAATACCCTATTTCTAGGCACTGATTTGTTTTCTTCATAATCTGATGTAGTAACAATACGACATATCCTTCCCCTAAACCCATGTAGTAACAATACCCTATTTCTAGGGCACTGGTTTTGTGATTTCCAAGCCAGATTTTGTAACAATACTACATAGCTCTCCCTCAAACCCATTTAGTAACAATACCCTATTTCTAGGGCACTGGTTTTGTGATTTCCAAGCCAGATGTAGTAACAATACTACATAGCTACCCCCCAAAACACATGTAGTAACAATACCCTATTTCTAGGGCACTGATTTTGTGATTTCCAAACCTGATGTAGTAACAATACTACATAGCTCTTCAGCAAACCCATGTAGTAACAATACCCTATTTCTAGGGCACTGGTTTTGTGATTTCCAAACCTGATGTAGTAACAATACTACATTGCTCTCTGATAACATAATATTACTTGCAAATGTAGCATTTCTACATTGTTATACTTGAAATCCTTTTGTAAAAATGTTGTTCCTAGGAGACGGCATTGTTCTGAAGCTGTCATCAACAAACCTGGTTTAATAGTATGGCCAGTAATAATACAGTCTAGTTTAGATTGTTGAAGGTGCTATTTATAGAACTTAGAAGATATTCAGTATATTGAAGTACTTGTACACAACATTTTAATCATCATGAAATATAGATATTTTCAACAGTAATGTAATGCACAATTTCTTTCTCATGTAATAGAATTAAAATGTCACTAGCATCTCATGCTGTTATTTCTGGTAGTTCTTCCATATAAGGCAGATATTTGGGTAATTCTTTCCTTAGGAGGCTGTTAGTTTCATATAAATTCTGTTCTGCTCTTCCATCGATCTCTTTTCAACATATAGCCTACGCATAGAGTCATTGTCTCCACTAATACAGAATTTTGTCCTCATCAGTTTTCTGAAAAGATAAAATAGCTTATTTGAAAACATTGCAGACACTGGTGTGGAAATTTTGTTAATGCTATTTTGATCCACCATGCACATAGCATACAATATGACCTTTAAAACAATATATGGTTATAGGGTGCTCTCAACAGCTTCCAGGAGCTTACCCAAGGGCATCACTGGAGAATGGGAAGACCCAAGTGTGTAGTTATGAAGCCTATTACGTATGCCATCTTTCAGATCTCCACCTGCATTTCTTAAGAACCTACATTAAGTATGTATGTATCAGCATACATATAGATGGATGGACAGGCTGGATCATAAATGTCTGTGTGTGATTTGGATTTTTAAAGTAGCTTTAATCATTTTTCAGTCATATCGCTACAATGCCCACAGTGTGGCAGTTTATATAGATGTTGGGGCATGATGTCCCACCCAGTCACATTATCCTGACACCAGATCAAGCAATCTTAATACTAACCTCTTAATGTCTTGGCAGGATCATATAATATCTGCCTTTACAAAAAGCAGAATAATACATTTATTATGAAAACTGAATATAAACTTCTAAAATATTTTGTAATATTTAGTAGTGAGAATATTTTCAAGATGGCCTTGTTCGATTTAATATTAAATTATTTGATTTACCCAGTTTACATTCAGTATCTGTTAGACCAGAAGTTGAAAGATTGTGTCAAGTTCCTGACTACTTTGTAGTAATGATAAACATTAAACTGCATGCAATTGCAAAACAACACTTGATATTAAGGCCAATAGACTTCAGATTTCACATGGACAGTAATGTCCATTCTCTCATGATGAACATTATATGTGAGAGTTAGAGTCATTGCAGTGATGATTTGTCACATAATCTGCATATGAACTATGGCAATTATACAACAAGTCAAGTTAATTAAATCAGTCTAAGAAAATTTCCTAACCTGTTGTAACTTCAGGTGATGAAAACTAAGATTCCACATGTCCAAAAATGTTGACCAACTAACTGCATGGATCATTTGTTTTTTCATGCAGATTCTGCTCGTATATTGTTAATTTTTTAGATTTCTAAGGCAGCATCATATCACCATTAACTGTCATTCTGTCAGCATGGTGGTATGCATAATCCTGAAGCCAAGATATTGCATGTTCTCTTCCTTGTCCTTTACCACTCTCTTTTCTGTATCCAGCTGAAATTGTGCCACCCTTAGATTTCTTTATGTATTTGTAATAGAAATGTTTGTCAATCCTATACAAACATCTGAAGCAAATCCACAAACAAGCTTTCCATCAACCGCTCTGGTGGTCTAGTGGTTAGAGCATCTGCCTCGTATACGAGAGGTCATGGGTTTGATCCCCGGTCGAGTCATACCAAAGACTTACAAATATGGTACAGCACTAACATCTGCCTTGCTTGGCGATCAGCATAAAGATGTTAGTGTTGCGACTGGTCGGCCTGCATGCCAGGTTACTATGACTGGGTGGGGACATCATGCAACATGTCTGCGGCATGATGCCCCAGTGCTAAACATCACTATAAACTGTCACTCTCCAGACATCGTAGCGATATGACTGAAAAAGTGTTAGACCTATGTTAAAAATCCAAATCACACATACATGCATACACACACGTTTTCCACCATCAGTAAAATAAGAAACATTCCTTTTTTGTCCTTCCCATCAGCTATTTTGTCAAAAAAAGCACTCAACTCTGCTTTCAAAACAATTGTTCAGTATCAATATCTTGCTTGTTTGATATCAGTTTCTGTTATCATTTTTAGACAGTAATTCACACATTGTTTTGCCTTCTGTAAGCATGTTGTTACATTTTGCATAGCTTTTCCCAGCAGCTTGGAGTTACTGTAAGTTCTTAATTGTTTGCTCTTATTCGATTTGCATGTATCATCAAAGGTGTAATTATATATGCTTAAATCATAGATTTATATGCTTAAATCGTAGGCTTTAGAGTTAAATTTTGTTATAAAATGTATAAGTTTAATTTTTTTTTTTGTTCTTTTATTTTACTTTATGTTTTGGTACAAGAACATAAACATCAGTAAAACACACTTTATAACTATAATGATTCATCAGTGAACATTTTATCTTCAAAATGCAAGAAAATTAGAATTGTTTCGGCTTTTTTAAATGACACTAAAACCCTGAGCATCACCACATGCCCTATCTTCCAGCTGCAAATAATGTCATAACTAATTAACAAACATATTTCTTGCTAAAATGCAATTCTGGATAAAGTGCATACATTTGTTGTTGGGTTTAATGCCATTTTTCAGCACATGAAAGGCTATACATGGTGGCCAGTATTAATGGTGGGGGAAGAACCCGGAAAAACCCCGGTAAGAACCACCGACCCACAAGAAACTACTGGCAAGCTTTCACACATACCCACATTAGCCGAATCCAAGACTTGAACCCACACAGACAGGGGTGAGATGGCAGTGATCCGTAATGGAGAGCGCTTATGACCACTTGGCAACTTGCTTACATTTGATGTCACATGAAAACTGAGGATAACTAAGATCATGAACATCTTTATATGATGAAGTGAACATTTAAGTGGATAAGTGCATTCAGTTGTGTCACTCTCCCCGTTTTGAGGCTTAAATTGCATGCTAGAATTGGAAGCTACATCAACAGACTAACATTTATTTCTGTATTGCTGTGATGTGCTTATATTAATGGCACAATAAGAACTGTAAAAATTCTACACATACCTACATCTACAAAACGTATTGTTCCACACCACCTGGTTAAACAATAAATTATACTAAATTTTAATCAGAAGTAGGATATTGAAGAATCATATAAAATAATGTAACTGGTAACTGCTACATCTGAAGAAAAAAAATGGTAGATATTACAATTAATTACAAGCAGAATAGATAAAATCCTCAGATACATTGCATTTATTTTAAGGTTTATAAATATTTTGTGGTATAACATTTAAGATGCTACATACCTTGATACCTTCAGTAAATGATGGGTTTTCCATCTGGATATCCATGAAGCAACTCCTCGAATATGCTGGTTTTGTAGAAGTTATTGATGATCCAAATCCATCAACATCATCTTGGTCATGTTGTCATCTTGAAAAGTGTTGTGTTCCTCTGCAACTGATGTATCTGAAGCATCATGTCTTTTTGACAGATCTTCTTGCAAAGAACTTCCCAATTTGTCAGTAAGTGCTGTACCCAGAACTTCAATACTTTTGGATATAGCATTATCCTGCCACACATAATTTTCCATTAATGAGGTTCCTAAAGCATTATTACTTTCAGTTTCATAATAGTTTTCCATGGAATTGCCTACTTCATCAAAGTCCAAGTCTGTTTCACTGACCATTTCAGTGTTATATGGCAATACATTCAAGGATTTACTTCAGGCAGCTTATAATACTAACCCATTTAATAAGCCATATGTTTACATTTACTGCTAGATATAAGCAGTTAAAATACAAAGCATTGGGCATTGCATGAACCACATCTAGCATATCTAATGTGAGTAATTGGATTTTATCCAGTCCTTACCCTTCTGAATTGTTTTACAACTAGAGAGCCAATTGGGATCCCATTCATTACCCAACAGGTGCTGACATTTAGTTTGATACTCACATCATCAGTTCTCAGACACTAGTTAATTGTACAAATATAGTCCAACATAACCCACATGTGTCTTGCTATGTCAGGCAAAAGAACTGCTCTGCCATTCTCTGTAACTGCTATCTCAACAGCTGTAAACTTTGATCTTTTCACACAAGGGATTTGTCTCTCCATTTGAAGTAATTATAAAATAACTTTACCAAACCTGAGTTTTCTCCATAATACAAGTGGGAGGGGGATATACTTTCCTTTATTCTTGAAACACTCAATTTCCTTGCATGCACTCTGATTAGAAGTATATTTATGATGGAATAATTTTTACAACAGATGTAGACAGAAATGGGGTTGCATTTCTGTCCTACAGAATAATGATTACATCATATGGACAAGAACTTTGAGTATGTATGTATGTATATGTGTATGCATGGCACATCCGCCAGTAGCTTCTCGTGGGTCGATTAATTAATTAATTAAATAATTAATACTGGCTGCCATGTATAGCCTATCATGTGCTGAAAAATGGCGTTAAACCCTACAACAACAAAAACAGCAACAATGGCACATCTGCACTATCATAGCCACCACACAGAGCCAGGTTAATTAGGTAGTAATATTTGTTAAGTTTAATTTGCTGATAATTGTAACTGATGAGATAATCCACTCTCAGATTTGAGCAAATTCATGTGGGTGCTCTTAGGACTGATTGAATATATATTTAAATTGTATTTGAAACAACTTCCAAACTCAATATCAAGCCCTAATAGTCAGGGTTGGTTCGTCATGCTAAAACTATTATACACATAGGTAGACCATCTCCAATCATATCCTAAACTTCAAAGCCTAGAGACAAGAAACGTTTGGAGGACATGTGCGATATTATTAATAAATCAACTCATCCATATATCCAGGATTGCATGATCCTTAAACTTTCATCAAAATACTCAAGATAACTAGTAGATTTACTTTGTGTTTTTGTTTTGGAAAACAGTAACTTTTCCAAATCTGGACATATATTTGTTCATTCAGAAAGTGCTCTTGTTCTTAATCTTAACGAATCTCTCTCTCTCTCTGTCATTAAGAATATATTTCAACTCTAGTGGTTTTTCACACACTTCTGCTGGAACTAAGGCCAGCAAAGCAACAAATTTATTAAAAAATATATGATTTTAAAATAAATTTTAATCTTTTTCAAATAATCTTGCTAAAATATTTTTCTTATAAAATATATGTTGAAAAGGTAAATGTGTAAAAATAAAACATCGAACAAATATTCTTATGAAGGCAGTCACAGTCTCTAGGCTGAAATTTTGTTTTGAAATCAATTTCATTACTTCTTTTTAACTGCTGAATGTGGTAGCCATCTCTGATATTCTTCAACAATATCACCATCTTCAATTTAACTATGGTGGACATATTGGAATCCATATTGGCATCATTATTATTTAGGACCAACAAGACATCATAAGAAGTCTTTTGGTGGAAATCCCATGTTGATATTACTTTCTGTTTTGGAGGAGAACAATCTGGTATATGCTCTTCATGTTAATCTTTAAATAATCCCAGCCCTTTTTTCTAAACATATGGATAACAAGTTGGTTCACTATATGAATTTGTGGAAAGCATTATCATATTAATGTCTACCTTTTTTTTCTTTAAATCAGAAAATAGTTTATTCTCATCATACTAAAAATATTTACAACTCGCTCTCTCTCTCTCTCTCTCTCTCTCTCTCTACATTATTTGATTGGCCAGATATTTAATATAAAGGCCTCATTGGTTGTTAACACCTGCTGTGCATCCAACTGTGTTTTGCTAACATCATCAGCATGCTAAACAATTATGAGCTCACAGTTAGCAAATTCCTCAGTAAGGAGAGTGCATGGATCAGATGTTTACACTGATAGCGTGTTTGAGCCCAAAAATCTTCTTTATACCCATAAAAAAACAAAGTTTTGTATGGAGACTTCATTTATAATGCTATGGAAAGTAGAAGAAAGCAGGTTTAGATTACTGAACTATAATTTATACTCTGGAAAGCCAATATGCAGCTAGCAAAACTGCACCAGAAAAAAAGAAACCAAATAACTCTAAGAAACTACCCCTCCCCCACCTGTGAAAAGCCATTTACAGTGAGCTAGTAATAAGGACACAAGCACCTACCCCCCCCCCCTGCAAATCATCTTGTCTGTGGAAAGCCTTCTAAGGTGGCTAGTAAAATTACACCAGAAACTCTTCTGATTAGCATATTTTCCATCACGTCAGAGTGTTGGAAAATTTCAAATGTATATAATTTTAATCATTCTTAGTCAAACAACTTTTTGCCATCACACTAAAGTGGATTTGGAATGGGCATACTGATATATGGATATAAGGACAGAAATTTCCTGAAGGACACAAGCAGAATAAAAAGGCACAAGGAAGACTTTTTAGGCCTCATAAAAAGAGGTCGAGTGCTTGATGTTTAGTTGCCACTCATACAAAGAGGCCTAAAGTGATTGATGTTTAGTTGCCATTTATTCAAAAAAGTCTAAAGTGCTTGATGTTTAGTTGCCACTCATACAAAAAAGTGCTGAATGTTCAGTTGCTGCTAGAGATATCAAAGTTTTTAAAATTTTCCCTGGTCAGTTACCCAGGTACCCAATCAAAGGGAAATTGTATTAAATGTGAACCTGTACTGCTTTGTTGTAGGTTCACCATTGCCAACCCACAAGAGAGGTATAAACATTATTATTGCTAATATAAGTGGCAAAAAAGTGTAATCTGAGCATAAAATGAGCAACATATATATTACATGCCATAATTACAGAAAACTGTATGAAAACATACTTTTAATTTTGCTACTTACCTGGACTGCAGTTAAATTTTTTGACTCAAGTCAGCTAAATCCATGTGGACTAGTAGTTAATACAAGATTATAGACACAAAAGAAATAGATAAATTATTTATGCATAACACTCACTTTAACTAGTCTACATGTCTACAGTAACTTTCGCTGAATACTCATTAAGTCAACAAATGATGATTGTTGTATTATCCTCTGACCGTCCGGTGAAGCATGTTTTTAAGTTTAACAAAATCCCTCTCCTCTAACATTTTTAGTCATATAACATCTGTCAGTCTCATTGATACATCATGTTTGTTTTTAATGATATCTGGTGCCATTTATTTCCAATTTATGCTGGTCCGCTGCATATGTAGTATCAAAATAGAATGAATCTATGACAAGTGGTTTCACATTTAAGAAACCCATCTGTTTTCTTGGAACTGTTTCATGTAAAATTCAGGTAAAAATTGCCACATGTACACACATGGTGAATTGTTATTAGATTTTTTTTCAGTGTTATTAAATAACAAAGATTTTTTTCTCAGTGTTATTAAATAAGAAAGATTATTTCTCTTATATTTAAATATTTCAGTGAAAAATTTCATTCTGTTTAGTTTTTCATAACATGGTATTAGAAGTGCATGTTATGGATGTCAAGTTTTTAAGTTGCCATTGCTGTGACAAAAATATCTGTCTTGGGGTTTCCCTCTAATTAAAAGGTCCCGTAAATGAACATGTGTACAGCAGTCATGAATAGCTAACACTTGTCCAGGACCATAAACTTGAGGCAAAAAAGGCATTAATTAAACCAAACATTTCTATTGCGCTTTGTTTTATTTGATACATAGTATGTATTAAATATTTATTTCATTGAATATTTTGTAATCAATATTTACTGTCGCTGTTGATGACAGGTACTGACAAGTTATGTCATCTGGATCTCAAAACAAGCACATTTAAATTGTAAGAAAAATTGTGTACGAACCATGGGCAGGCACAAAGTTAGGTTGATCTAGCTTGAAATATCAGCAGTGATTCTTAGATAGGTTGCTTGAGAAAGGAGAGAAGTGTCCTCCCTTGTATTATTATATTGTACATGTACGATAAGTAAATTGTAAGCGAACATACAAGTTCCTGTGATGATGAATAAATGCACACATGATACGAGCCTTGAGCTGTAAATCATTATTCTTTATCTCGATCTAAACTTGGAAAACTTTTTTTTTTAACAGGTACCTGGTTGTTCATTTTATTACCTGGGTTATTTTCAGTATGTGAGTACCTGAATACTTGGGTACCTGTTGGCATCTTTAGTTGCCGCTCATACAGAGAAGTCTAAGGTGCTTGATGTTTAATTACCTCATTCAAAGAACACTAAAGAGCTCAGTTTTTATTGTCAGCCATTTATGAACTCATTGTTGACTAAAAACAGTTGACTAGAAACAATCTCCATCAGATGGCTGATTTGTATGTTTATTTCAGATTTTAATGCAAAGTTCTGCATTGAGACATAAAAAAAATCACACAGACACATACATACATATATATATATATATATATATATATATATATATATATACGTCTCCCTCAATAACTTGCGCACATCAAGGTCCAAAAACATCGACTGCACTATAAGTGAGGTGCTAGTTATCGAGGGACCTATAAAAAGAAGCCAAAACCAATAAAGGGGTCGACATAAAGGCAAAAGGGGGGTGGGGGTGGGTTGGCAAGTTGTAGTGTTGAATACTCAATTTATAATCATGCTGAGATTAACTGTAAATAAATATCTCTTCATAACGGTGTACATTGTTTATTTTTTCCTCATAGAGCAACATTAGTTTCAGGATAAATTAACAGTATATTGAGGAGATCATCAAAAACATTATTCCACATGGTTTCCGTTCGCTTAACACATGTACCACTTCACACATTGTGTACTACGTCACTAATTTGTGTGTTGAATTGGATACGTTCTAGTTTTATTGTTTGATCCAAATTAGACAGGTTTTTTTAATAGAAAAGATTGACACACTTTTCGAGAAACATTGTTGATCGAACGAACGATAGATAGATAGATAAATAGATAGATTTGATTGTGGTAGATGTACATTGAAAAAAGATCACAAAGGTTAATCATTACCAGCATGAATTTAATGGGTCTACAAATTTAAAGCAACGTAAATTTGAACACAATAATACTTGCTGTTCATGACACGCTTGACAAATATACAATGCTTTCGGGCATTTCTGTGCACTTAAGGTTTCCGTCTCCAATATTGAAGCAAAGCGCATACCAAATGTGACTGATTGATGAAAATAAAATACAGCAATGCTTACCATTTGAAAATAGGCAATTGTCACCGGAAGATTCTGTTCAAAATAATGTTAATTTTGGACACAGGGGATACCATCCCCGTGATTTCCTGACTCGCGATATGGCAGCCTATTATGCTCACAGCATTGAAAAGATGTAATGTTTCTCCAGCAGGCTATAGATATGGAATACATTACTTTGGACTGTTTCTGTCAGCAGTTCAGTCAAGTAATTAGGTCAGGTTTATAGCTAGTTTTACAAAATTCAAGGTAAAAATGCCAATAATTGGCAAGAGATATTAAGCAGGCTAAACCAATCTTGTAAAAAAAGTTAGTAAAGTTCAATGTTTTTTAAAAAATAAGCTATTATGTGGAAGAGAAACAACAATGAATAGGATGTAATGTGTTTACGTCTTATTGATGGTGAAAAAATTACTAAAGAATTTAGTTGACACATTGGGTAGCAGACGATTTTGTACGCGTGGGACAACTTCTTGCAAAATTGGACACTTGGATTAAAATGCAGTATTGTTTTAAGGTATACATTTACCTCTTTTATATAATGTATTTATTTGTATGATTCTAAAAGATACATAGTAAATTGGATTTTCTGGGTTACCGTTTCAAGAAGGTCACGGAGTTTGTCTTCATGTTGACATTTAGAAATCACATTTTCATATGCATTTCGAGTCGAAATGCAGGATACTTTTTTACACTTTATGAATATCACTTCCTTAATTAAAGTACGATCATTCTTTCTTGATACAAAATGGATTTTTGAACAAAAATAACATGTGATCCAATGTTTACAGAAATAATGTATTGTTGCACAGAATTACCTGATGTGCAGAATTAGCTGACATGGTGGTAACTTCACATTTTGAAAACTGAGTTAATTTTTTTGTGTTACTCCTTGATTTCTCTGCCGCTGAGAAAATTCCTGTAGATTTCTCAACTGTATGAACTTTTTCTGTGTATCTCCCTTGCTGGATTTGATACAAAAGACATATTCAAAGTGATAGAACAACATAGGTCTCTTTTAATTGATTTTTTAATGCAACAAACACTTCCCCAAGTTGTTGATCAAAACAAAGCCAGCATGTAAGGGCTGTTCCAGTAAAACATATATCCCCCCGGGGACGGCACTTCAAAAAAACTTCTGTAGGAGGTTGTGTTTCAAACTATTTTGATTCTGACAGTGGAAGGTTGGTTAGGAAAATCACTTCTGTCGTGGGTTGTGTTAACAAATTGAGAAATCGCTGGTGGGTTTGTCAGAACAAGAAAAACAATATATATTTAAAATCGCATCTAACCACATCATAGCGGTCGAACATGAATAAAACATGGATCTGACATATAGTCCTACGACATGACGGCTAAATTAGCAGTGCTTCTTGAGCACATACACGTCTGGGGGATGTGGCACTAATTCCATCTCCTAGGAACATTTAGCTTCCCGCTGTGCGGGAATAAACCCGTCGTACATGCTCCTCTGGGCACACGCGACGTAAATCCAATCAATCAATCAATGCCGGTACACACGAGTGCACGTAATTTCTATGAACTCGTGTACTTTTAAAGCAATGATACGTGTTCAGCAAATTACGTCACTGTTGCAGATATAATAAATGTGCTTTGCGCAGTATGCAATTTTTATGAAACTTTTAACTTTAAAAGTGTATTTCGTGATGTAATTCATGCTGCTGCAGCTGTCTCACTGCACTTGATGCGACATCCAGATATCTGGTTACTTCGGTTCAACATGAATGGCTATTAAACTAAAACTAAATTTGATTGGTTCATTTGGCCCTGGACCAAGCATTTTATGGTAGTTTTAGCCTTACTTTCATCATTGAAGTTTTACAAATGTGTGTTTCGAATAAGGGCCACACAGCAAACCAAAATCACAGCACGGTTTGTCTTCAGACGACATTTTCAGTTGGCAAATACTGGCTGGTGATAGCTATGATGACAATGAATTTCATGTATATCGGTCTGTTGGACATTGGGAAAATGTCACTGGAAATACCAGTGTGTGATTTTGAGCCCAAAATTGATGTTGAGTGCGAGTCTGATGTATGGGAGAATGAGACAAGATGGTCGCTATCGCTTAACCGGCTTGAAGCAGCTGTTCTGTTTTTTAGTGCCGTTTTCATGATATTTGTGCCTGTTGCCTGTTTTCATCTTCGTTATTTTGTTCATTATGTATTGTCTGTTAAATTCGTATGTGTTTCTTCATCTCCTTGTTTTGGAAATGAGAACAATTAGACTTTTTCTCAGCTGTCTTGCTCCACTGTTTTTGAACAAACCGCCATCACGTGATACTTGCCAGTCAACCTGTTTATGCTACGATGGACCCACATTAATTGATTTAAATGATCACTCCTTGGCTCTCCACCCTACATTGTGCTCTAGACTAAACGAACTGGGACTACGTTCATCATTACCTAAATGTAAACAGAAGCGAAAAAAGAAACATTTCAAAACTGGCTGGCGTAGAACAGGAAGAAGAATCCCAGTTATCTACCTTATTTCGGCTCAACCATTTAAAAAAAATTTGACCATTAATTTAGATAACCTAATTCAAATCCCTATTAATTTGTCAACCTTTGTGTCAACTATCCAAGAAAAACCTCTGCGCATTGCATTATTCAATGCCCAGTCAGTAGGACCTCTGGAAAAGCGCACAGAAGTAATTAATTTTGTCAACGACCAGAATGTTGACATAATTTTCCTGACAGAAACATAGCTAAAAACATCAGGCAATGAGCCCAAGTGTGCGGATCTAACACCCACTGGTTACTCCATCAAATCGTTCCCCCATAATTCTCGCGGAGGTGGAATTGCTGTCATCACAAAGAACTCCATGATAAAACGTCTCAACTACACCAGAGCATTCAATTTCGACCACACATCGTTTGAACTAGTCAAACCACACTCACACTGGAGCAAAGGTCAGTCCATTTTTTCTGCCTATACCGCCCTCCTCCTAGTAGAAAAAACAAGCTGGCTGACTCTCTCTTTCAGGAGCAGTTTCCGAATCACCTGGACTATGGAAATTCGATAGATGGCAACCTGATTATTCTTGGAGATTTAAACTTTCACTTTGACTGTCCTGGAAACTCAAATACATCAAAACTCATAGATTCCATTAATGTTATCAACCTCAAACAGTCAGTTAACCAACCCACCCATAAACATGGTCACATTTTAGACTGGATTCTTCATAGACCTGATAACATTCTACGGTCCTCCCTGGTATCCCATGACCTTGCATCAGATCACCTCTGCATTATATGCCATCTTGACGTATCAGTCCCTAACCCTCCACCTTTATCTGCTACTAAGAGAAACCTCTGTATCATAAATAGAACCAAACTAATGCATGACATCCAAGCTAACCTAACAACTTGCTTACCTCCTACTGCAGAACAACTCGATAACTGTCTGTGTTCATTGCTTGACAAACATGCCTCTGCTACCAAGTGCAGAGTATCAATTCAAAAGTGTTCTCCATGGTATAGCAGTGTTAGGGACCAGCTTCGCACTGCTAAAAGAGACCGCCGTAAAGCTGAGAGGCTCTGGCTTTCCACCAGACTCACTATTCATAAGCAAATCTATGAAGTTGCTAAGAAGAATGTCACAGATTTAGTCCATGCAGCGAAATCAGCCCACTACACTACTAAGATCATGGAAAGTTCCAGCTGCAAAGAGCTCTTCGAGATTACTAACAAGCTAATGTCAAGGAACAAATCATCACCACTTCCAACTACCTTCTCTCCAGTCGACCTTCCGGACATGTTTGTAAATTTCTTCCGTGACAAAGTACAGACCATTAGAGATAAGCTTGACACCACAATTTCAATTGACTTGTCGTCACCATACAGTTGGGATACAGAATTTGAGCGGCAACCATTAGCAGCATTTGAACCTGTCTCTATGGATTTCGTACGTACAATCGTGATGAAGAGTGCACCAAAGTCGTGTGAACGTGATCCAATTCCAACATCACTGCTGCTTGAGTGCTTAGATCCAGTATTGCCTTCACTAACTGATGTTATTATTACCTCTCTCTCATCCGGGGAATTCCCATCATTTTTCACAACTGCTATTGTAAAGCCTCTGCTGAAGAAACCAACACTAGACCATAACAATTTAAAAAACTACCGCCCAGTTTCTAATCTTCCATTCATATAAAAGATCTTAGAAAAGGTTGTTCTATCCCAGCTTGTATCTCATCTAAATTCAAACAGTCTTTTTAGCAATGTACAATCTGCATATCGCCTTGCCACAGTACTGAAACTACTCTTCTAAAAGTAGTTAATGACATTCTCTTTGCGTTGGATAGCAGAAAGATTACAGTCCTCAACCTCCTTGATTTGTCTGCAGCATTTGACACAATAGACCATGATATATTACTTCACTGTCTCCAGCATGTATTTGGCATACATGATATAGCCTTACTGTGGTTCAAGTCCTACTTGGTCAACAGGACACAAATTGTATCTGCAAATGGAATACACTTCAGCCCAGTTGATCTATGTTGTGGTGTTCCACATGGGTCTGTTCTTTAGACCTGTTCTCTTCATTCTGTACACTCATTCGCTCTCAAGTGTCATAGATCATCATCCAGTGTCTCACCAATTGTACGCTGATGACACCCAAATATACAAATCTAGCCACCCAACTGAAGTTGATGCTACCATCCAAGGTGTAGAGAGGTGCATTTCTGATGTGAAATCATGGATGACATGTAAACAAGCTGCAGATGAATGATGATAAAACTGAGGCCATTCTGAACACAACACAAAGACTTTCTCATTCACATCCTTTACCTCAAACAATAAATATCAGCAATGCCAACATTAAATTCACACAGTCAGTACGAAACCTAAGTGTTACTCTGGACATTACTCTCACATTGCACCAACATGTCATGAACATATGCAAGGCTACATATCTTGAGCTGAGACGCATCAGCTCAATTCGCAAATATCTTTCAGTTGATGCCACTAAAACACTTGTGTTCATTAGTACTTTCAAGACTGGACTATTGTAACTCAGTTCTGTCTGGTTCATCTCAATATCTAGTCCAGAAACTTCAAAAAGTTCAAAACACAGCTGCTCGGATCATACTTAGAGTACCACAATCAGAGCACACCTCCCCACTGCTCTGTACCCTACACTGGCTATCCATTCGATCCAGATTCAAACACAAAATTTGTTCTCTGTGCTATGTTTCACTGTCGGACTCTAGTCCGACACACCTATCTAATCTCACCCATGTGTACACACCAGCAAGATGCTTACGCTCCTCTTCTGACAATCGTATACTCATTATTCCCAAAATGAAAACAAAGTCATATGGACAGCATTCTTTTGCATACCAGGGCCCAGCAGTGTGGAATGAATTGCCCACTGAACTTAGACACAAAGTAACAGTGATCACATTCAAGAGTGCTCTCAAAACTCAACTTATTTCGACTGCAAGAACAAACTTAAAGACCTAATAATGTTTCCTACCTGAAATATTCTCAGCATGTTTTTTATTTTTTAATGTTTTTTCTTATTTCATGGTGTTTGTTTTTGTAATAATATTATTATATGTTTTTTTATCTTATAGGTGTTGTCTAATGTTGTAAAGCGCTTAGAGCTTCTAAAGATTAGGCGCTATACAAAGTCCTCATTATTATTAATATTATGGGATGGACAATATGTCGGTTATATTTATGCAAGATACCTATGTCTGAACAAGCAGACTATGGGAATGTTGGATTTAAACCCTAATACAGCATTATGGAAGAGAAAAATCTGGCATAAGAGGCAGCAAAGCACTGATTCAAGGAAATGAATCTTTGGTAAAGTTCGTGTTAGTGAAAACTGACAGAGGTCTCGGAAACGCTTATAATCACGCATATTTGGATGCCAATTTTTTTATTTAAGTGGGCGGTAAAATTAAAAGACTTGCCAGTCCTGCTTCAAACACCTGCATATTGTGAAAATGTTATCTGTTAGCTGTGCTGATATTTACAATGATAGAATTTAGTGGCTAAAAGCCCCCCCCCCCCGGTCGTCACCATTATAAGAGTACATCAAAAGAACATGCTGCAGTGCTGAGTGGCAAGATCAAAGGCTTTGACGTGCAGCTGGGTGGGAAAAATCTACTGATATTTACAGTACTTGAATTCAGAGGCAGAAAGACCCAGAGATGTACATGTGGTCATTTATAACAGTACATCAAATAAGCAACTTTAGCTTTCATTATTGTGTTCATTTCCGAGTGTAATGGAATAAGCAGTGTACGTGACTTCAGAATCATGACATGTTGAGACTTAGACTTGAATGAGTATTTTGGGGTTCAACGGTAAACCGAGGAAGATTGTAATTAGATTCAGGAGAGTACTAAAGTTGCTAGAACTAATAGTTTGGAAGGGACAGTAGCCAAGTGTAAGAAAGTGTGTGATGCCTAGCTTAGTGCTTTGAATAAGACCTTCCTTAGATCGAAAAATTCAGACAAATTCTGATGGACAAACAAAAGCTATGTCAGTGAATGAATGTTGAAATTAAACTCAATGGCAACCAATAGTTCTTATAATCTGCAGTGTTCTGGGAGGGGACTGCAACTTTTGCTGGTGGGACTCATATTTTTACCAAAATGGGAGGCATGGACTCTTAGTTTTATAATCCTAACAAGACCTTTGGTTCAAAACTTTTCTTTTTGGAGCAGAGATATCCAAGAGAGAATACCCATGGGGCCATACCTGTGAGATGTTGAAAATTGCACAGCCATAAAGAATAGTAACTTGTTCAAGCTAGTTATGCATATGTGTTTCAGACAGCAGGCAATGAAAGGAGTTCACAGCACAGAATAATATTCATACACAGAGGAGGAGGATCATACTAAATTCAGAAACAATTAACAGATTAATGCTCATAGGGAACATCAGAGAATCCCCATACAGCATAATTAAGTGTGTGTAGATCTCTAGTTGGCAGAACCACTATGGCAACAAAGAATAAAGAGACAAACTTTTCTATCATGCAGGTGTATGACCAAATGAAGTATATGCTCTCTGTGTGCAAAAAATTAAATGACATTAAACATAAGAGACTGGCTGATCTGTGTAAACTCAAAGCAAGATGGATAAAATTTGTCCTGTTTGTGTTCGGTTCTTCCTTTGTATATTTTGATCATGGTTGTATTTTCTGCAGACGTTTTGGCACTTGGTTCCAAACCATCATTTGGTAATTGTATTACAAATTGGATAACTAAAAAAGTCTATTATCTAGTACACTACATTTTTAAGCAGTGTCATTAACTAATGATGAAATTGATGAAAAAATACTTGATGTCATTCTGATATATGGATTCTTTACTACACTACTAATCTGTTCATCCTGATTCTTTTTTTTTACCATCTCCTTTAGTCTTACTGGTACCAGTGCTTTTAATAAAATTGTAACTTCTATTTTCTTGCAATCTAAATATTTGTAATGATGTGTTATT
The DNA here is from genome assembly GCA_028554795.2 of Sinohyriopsis cumingii. Lineage (NCBI taxonomy): Eukaryota > Metazoa > Mollusca > Bivalvia > Unionida > Unionidae > Sinohyriopsis > Sinohyriopsis cumingii. The sequence goes on along the minus strand of CM068831.1, from coordinate 37,849,005 downwards.
GTCAAAAAGTAAAATGTGCTTACTGTTGTAAAATCTAAAACTATTAATTAGCAAGGGACTGAAGTAAAAAGTGGGCAGAAATTATTGCCTTATTACATTACAGTGTTGTTAGAAACAACAGAAAAGTTGTACAAGATGTATTTTGCAAAGTTGTAGAACTAGCGCTTGTATTGTCACCACATATTCTACTTAAATAATAATATCATTATTTCTTTATATTCCTATCAGTATTTTCCTAGTGGTAGTAATTTTCTGATCTGATGTTGTTCATTTCTTGTGCAATTTTTACACATCAAGAATTCTCACAGTATCATTAAAAAAAAATATAATCTGTGCCAAATTGAGTTGTTTGAGAAGAAATTAATTATTTTAACCCAAAAATCACTGAAGCTACAAGTTCTTGCATTAAAGTCTCACACTAAATAACATTTGAAGTAGCCACGATAGTTGTTTAGGATGCAACTGTACTAATTTCACCTTTGGTATATCCAAATCTTGAATGTGATGGAGGAACATAGCTCCAAAATAAACACATCAATTTTAGAACCTGTTCATTGACTATGAATCAAGTATACGAGTCCAACTGAATTGTTAGGAATTTTTTAATTCTTTTGACAACATCGTACTTAGCTGTCAAATATGGAGTAATCCTATGGTCTTTCTGCCATCCCAACCAAGACCCCACCACAACCACGTGAGCATGCCCAATGACATCACAGTAATAATTGCTATACAACTAGGGATGACATCTCTTCGAGAATTTTGATTTCAGTAGAGCCTTAACAGAGTGGAACAGTAAAAAAGAGTGACAGATATTTAAGTGTTAGGGAGATATTTAACAATGGCTATTCCTCCCGCCACGACTTCCTCATTGAAGACCACACACACACAAAACTTCCTGGCAGCATCCCTGCAGGGGAGGTAACTTGACTATTCGATTGTTTTGGTCTCTGGTTATCCCATGGTATTTCTGTTACTTGAACATTATCTTACAGTGTGTCCAGTCAGCATGGTCGAAAAAGGCTTACAACCATTGAGAGTTGTTAAAGGACTCACATTACTACAGATGTGAAAGAACGAGAACCATACTATAAATCAGTGAAGATCTTTTGAAAGCTTGTCCTATTTATAACTGAAAAAAGTGAGGGACATTGTTTTATTAACATAATTTCCGTCCTTTTACAGACCTAAGTTTGGACGACTCATTACTGAAATCAGCACCTGACTCTTTGGTGCAGTATTGAAAGCACACATTTCAAATTTGTATAGATCCACAAAATGGTGCGGCTGTTATGGTTTTCTTTTCACAAAAACTGTTGTCATAGATGTGTCTATACTGATACAAATTTGATCATGAGCACTTGAAATTTTAAGTTGCTAAATTTTAATATCATGGTGTTTGCACAGGTTTACAGTGGGAACTGAATTAGTACAGAGAGTCCTGAACTCTTGAGTTTTGTGCAGAAATATGGAATCCAAGCAGAATACATCCGGAAATGTAGAGGTTTTCAATCTTGGATTTAGTCTCCCCGTTGCATTTCACACAAATTTAGATACATATCATAAACAAGACAAACAGTATGTGGGGGGGACAAGATCATAAGAATATAATAAAAACAATAATGAGTTGAAGTGTGCCTCTTTTTTATGTGTGCAACATTATTTTCTCAGCTTCATTAAGAAATTTCATCAAAAGGAAGCAAATAAAAGGTATACAGTTCACTAAACCAATGTCAATTTAGCTACTTTAAAAAGTATCAAATTGATTTTAACCTTCTGGTCTGTTTCTGTCCATTCTAGTGATATGTCCACTGAATCAGTATGGTTGGAAAATATTTGGCAAATTTAAAAGTTTAAAAATCTTTTGGCAGATTATGATTATACACTACTTCTGTCTGAGAGATGTGAATAATTTTATTTCTTGGTTTGTTGATTGTGGTTGTTGCTCAGTTCAAATGCATCATTGAAAAACATAGATGCTTTCTCATACTTTGTTACAAATATTTATTACAGATGCATATCTCCAGATATTGGTGAATATAGCTTGAATAAGTTATAATGGTTAAAGCTGGAACAATGAACATTGTTAGAGAAAATTTAAGTGAGCTAAAATGTAAACTTTTCGGCAGTGTGTGATGCAGGATTGCGCAAGACTTTTCAATCTCATATGTTCATCATGAAAAATCCATTTGTACCATCTGATGATGATGTTTAGGTAACTGTCAGAAAGGCATAATTGACGTTATTCAAAGGTCTACAAAAATTACTCGAGTCAAAAGTTATAAACTCATACAGCTGTGGCAAAAATGATTGACTAGTACCTTTGCTGCTGTTGCCACAGTTGATTTTTTGGTTGATTTAGTTTGGTTTGATTTGTTTTTTTGTGTGATTTTTTTAACAATATATTAGGTGGAGGAAGAACCCCAAAAGACCACCAACCTAAATTGGTTGATCTATGACACAAACTCACAATGTGAGATGTGAAGTGATGTAAAAGCAAGCAACTTAGTACACTTGGGCACATGGAGCCTCTGTTGATTTGACATTTATCTCCAACAGCCAAAGTCATTTAAACATGAGATCCCGGGTTTTGGTAGATCATTGTGGCCTTTACACCATTTTCAGATGAAGAGAATCTATATATGGCAGCCAGTTTTACTGCTGAAGAAAATCCAAGTCCTTTTGAGGCACCAAACACCACATATGTAGAACCACTGACCTTCCACAAGTAACTGGCAACATTCTCATTTACACGTTGGAGGCAATTAATCACATGACAAGCATCTTGTACCACTGCCATGGAAGCCCCTCAGATCTGTATCACAAGACAAGCATCTTATACCACTCTGCCATGAAAGCCCCTGAGGCCTTAGGTATAAGTCTCATATGAAAGACTAGAAGTGGGAGATAAAACCTGTGACAACTGGATTGAAAGTGCAGAATGTTACTGCTAGGCCATCAGTGATGATGATGATGCTGTTGACAATACAGTTAACTGCAATGACATTGATTTTATGAGTACTCTGGGAAAAATGATTCCTTGACTTTCATCCAGTTTAAAAAAATCTAACTTATGATATAAAAATGTTTGACTTGCTATATTTTTTTATAACTTTATATTAGTCTTGCAACAAGGCATGAAAATAAGACATCGGTAACTGAAAAAGATGTTCTTGCAAGAAATGATATAGTGTAAAAGTAGACAGAAATAATGCAACATTACTTTCACAGGCATCAGTGGGTTTTTTTTTCTGACAAATCATGTATTATAAGTTTATCTAAACATTTATTGAAAAAAATAATAACAAGGAATCATAGAATCTGCCCACACATTTAAAGCAATACAAGATTAAACTATTATTCTAATCAAAAGCAGCGTGCCTGAGAACAAAGAAAAATTGCAAGACATTGTGATCACTTTAGTAAACACACAGTTTGGTAAGGATACTAATTCATGATTTCTGTATTAGAATAGAAATACCTATTATAAAATCTGTATTCATGGACGTTAAATTAGTAGGTATTAAGGGACTGATCAGTGACATCTACAAATAATAAACCACCATGAAAATTTGTGATTTCACAATATCAGAGACATACTTGGCTGACAGACAAACAAAGAAAAGGACAAAAGATTGATTATAATGAATGAATACAAATAAAAAGATGCAGTAGATTATATATTATAAGAATTCAGTAAATTACCTCCAGCCAGCTGTCATTTAAATCCCTTCTGTCCCCAAGCCAATATTAAAATCACTTCTACTGCCCACTAACCCACAGCCAGAAATTATGTTTAAACAATATGCTTCTGTTGGGGGCAGTGTTTTTTGATTAAAACACATCTGATGGTGGATCATAATTTTTTTATACTGTTTCTGTTGTGGGTTGGTTGAATTTGAAAGTGCCTTCCCCCCGGGGGGTATATGTTTTACTGGAACAGCCCTAATTAGGTTCTCACAGAAGTACTTACTGGTTTTGATGTGATAGTTGATTGACTCTTTTCATGTTTTCATAGAACAGAATATGTTGCGATTATAACGTTTACACTGAAATGGAATTAAAGGATTAGAACGTGACTTTCACATAGCAAGACATTTAAATGGTGTTTATTTCATTCTCTGTTGTCACCTGTTAGCATTTACTAGAAGTTGTCATTGATCGCTATTTCACTAGACTGTTTATTTACAGTGTATTGACAACTATTTATCATAAAAAACTTACATAATATATATCTTATTTAGAACTTGCAGATTTCACAATATGGAGTCTGTCTTTATGGGCATTAATCACCATTTTTGATGATAAAACGGTCGATGTATCAAGGTTTAATTTACCAATTCTTTTCATAATTTTTTCACGTTTAGCATATTTTAAAGACATTTAAATTATCTTTTCATTGGAAAAAATTGGGAGCCACACTGGATACTGTGTTATTAGCGGGATCGTGAGTTATCCAGATGCGAGATATCGAGGGAGTGGTGAATATATATATATATATATATATATATATATATATATATATATATATATATATATATATATATATATATATATATATATATATTTAGATATATATGTATATATATATCAATATCTATGGTATTTTCAGAAAAATGTGGCCCCGTAGAGGTGTCCCTTGATGGGGTGGACAGGAATGAAAAGCAAATTGCGCAGGTTTGTCATAAACAATACATGTTTAATATTTCATTGTCATCGGTTTGTTGGAATGCTTGACCTAATGCATGTTGCAGTGACTGATAATACATTGTGTTGGCTATAATCAGTTTTACTTAAAGTGTAAAATATTTATCGAGACTTTTTAGGCCAGTTAATTGATCACCAGTCTGGTAATAATTTTTAATGGCATGTTTGTAATCAGCATTGCAGAAATTCTACATTACTTTCTGGAAATGTATAGCAGCAGAAAATTGTCCAGATCAGCATCTGATGCTGCTAGGATATAAAGTAGTTTTGACTTAATAAGATGGAAAATGTTATTGATAACTGTTAGGATGGAAAATGGCATTGATAACTATTGAGATGGAAAATGGCAGTGATAACTTTATTGATGGAAAATGACCATAATAAATCATATGATGGCAAATGGTATTGATAAGTCTTTGAATGGAAAATGGCAATGATAACTGTGGTGATGAAAAATGTCATTGATAACTGTTATGATGGAAATGGCAATGATAACTGTTTGGTTGAGAAATAGCAATGACAACTTTTATGATGGAAGTTGGCAGTGGTAACTATTGAGATGGAAAATGACAATAATAACTGAAAGTTAGGGTGTAATATTTGACCCAAGCACTTCTGAAATAATGAACTGTTGGGATAAAGAGTTTATCTTGATTTTACACTGTCATATGTATTGTGAAAGGAAAAACAAAGATAAATTTAGCTTTGTGAGAGAGATAGAGGGAGTGAGAGAGATTATTTTAAAACAAGCAAAATATTCAGATGGTTGAGTTAATGAATAATTTTATTTATTATTCTAGTAATTTTTCTTTTCATTTTAAAGGCCAGAGAAACTCAGAAAGGAGCTTCATTTTCCTTTGAAAATGTGATACCAGGAAAATACAGAGGTAAGTAGTAATGTGAGTTGCACTCAGAAAGGGAACATAATTCCTGAAAATAAAAGTACAAGAAGTTTTTATCCTTCATGAGACAAAGGATCTAACCTAAGTGTTCATATCAGATTAAATTTATGAAATAGGTTGGATATCTTCTGTCATTTACAAGTTTCATAAATTTTACTTGAAAGGAGCACAGATGTAAGATTCAGTTTAGCCAGTCATATTGATATAATAAAGGTTTTTCTATTGCCATGGTGGAGATATTCATTACATTCATTCATTGTCTGCTTTGCGTTAGTGAAACGTTCAAAGGAACAAAAATCTTTGGTAAAAATTATGGATGAAAGACAGTATTTTACAACCACGACTTTTGTTGATAGCTCATTATATTGTAAATTGTCCTGTTTCTCTGTTAAATAACCTAGTCAGATTAACATTAGGAAAATAACTTGGCTACCTACAGATTCAGCCCTTCCCAAAAGTTGAAAATGTCCATCTGTATGTCATAGTAAGGGAAGTAACTCTTGCTACCACTACCTATCCACCCACAACACAAATGTTTGCCAAAACTGTAAACATTTCCCCAGGAATCCAGTTTATTTTCTAATTGTTTAAAGACAGTCGGTAAAAATTTGAGGGCTTTGATTGTGTGTATACCTTAATTATACAACATTTTTGAATTATTTTGTAAATTTATTAAAATTTATGCTTTTTGTTATTGTCCATGTGATATCAATCAGTAAGACTCACATATCAGCTTTCACTGTTGTATCTTGAATTTGCACTATAAACACTGCAGTTCATTTGCACATTTATAGGTGTTCTTGGTAGGGGAATTTCAGTTAGTAGAATTTACTTTGCATATATTTTGTATGCACTTTGTATTTTCCCACACCCATGTAAAGTGCTTCATGGAGCAAGAGAGCACGGTCCAACATCTCAAAGAATCAGCTTTTGGGCTGGGAAGAGAGGTTGAGTATCAAAATCGTCAGACTTGGATGTCTTGAATATCAATCTGAACATCTCCATGCCAGTAAAACTGTCTCGAGTGGCATTGTCGGCAGTGATCACATATGACCCAACATAAGCTGTTACGAGTGATCTTATCCATGCTTTGTTTTTGTTGCATATGCAGTGTCTTATTCTGAAAGCTTTGTTATCACAGATGTCAACAAATGAATCGGAGGAGGATACCAGGTTGGATTTGACCCCTTTTTGGCAGTCTACTGGGCATAAGTACCCCAACCCTCATGCCTGTGCTTGGCCTTAGTGCCTGTTAGACCAGGCATGTTGAAATAGAATTTGACTTTGTGGAATGGTTTGTCCCACAAGTGTAGTACAATATGACATCCCAGTTACTGACCAACTGGTTGAGCTATCTATCTGACCCAGAGAGAGAAAAGACCATAGAACTTCTGTGGAGTTCAGTGAATACATTCTTAATTTGTTCGGCACATATTTCCATGTTCCCATATGCTCAGTATCTGGCAAGTTCCTTTTCTTTGGTTGCTGCAGGGCAGTGTACAGATTCTGTGTCCTTCCATTCTACCTCAACCTCAGGCCATCACCAAGACATCAGTGTGTGATGTATCTTACTTCAGGACATCTTCCTCCATGGTGACATTGGCATGTCTGAATTTCATTCTGCAAAAACACTTGGTATGTTGAGTATTAGTTTAGAATATCAACAGCCTTCGAACGGCAAGGAAGAGTTGATATTGGACACTACAGTTTTGACCCATTTATTCTCTAAATGGAGCATTTCTTGGGTCTTGGCATGGTTTAGATCTTTTGAGTTCAAGCCCTATTTCTGACTTTGCTGAAGCTGTTAATGTACAAGAATTGCTTTCTCATAGCACTAGCTTCATGCCAGGCCATGGGAATACTGGTTTCTCACAGTGAAGATTACTAGTCATTCAACTTCTCGAGACCAGTGGGGAAAGGTCACACAGATTATTTGCAGTTACTGCAATTTGTTGTACCAAATAAAAATTATAAATAAAGGTTTGTCCAATTAAGTCTTATTCATCCACTAGATGGTGAACTCAATCAAGCTATGTTAAGATAGATTTAGTATTTGAATACAAGTGTCTGTATGATTGAGATCTGCTGTGGTGTTTGTGGAAACTATTCAGGGGTTTCAGTCTAATTGTGTCTTTTGGGGGTATAACAAACTGATCTATTGATCAGCCATAACAGAACTTTATAGAGCTTAAAAAGTAGCAAGTTTTATTAATGTAAAAAAGGTTGATAACTGATTTCTTTAAGGTAGATTATTTGGTTGGTATTATTTAGTAAAAGGAAGGCTCACATGTTCCAACATGCACAAACTGATGACACAGAAATTGTTTGGCACATTGACCAAAGTATGTGGAAGGGAAACGGAACCTGCATAGCTGCCAACGAATTCCCCAATTCTCAATTAATTTAAATCTTTAATAAAATAACTGATTTCCCGTTAAGCGCTAGTTGTGATATCGGCAGTTGCCGAAACGGTCTTGTACTACTGGTTGTGATATTAGTGGAACTATAGCTGATTGGTACAGCTTGCCCGGTAGCATGCATTTTAGCATATTTTAATCTATATGTATTAGAGTAGTTTTACAAATGCTTTTGAGAGAAACTGGGGCCTAACTGTCAAAATTCACTAATTTTTATCCCTATTTTCACTAATTGTGAGCCTGGAGGGTTGGCAGCTATGAGGCTGGGAAAAGAAGATGAAAAGGAACTGAAATTCCAAGTCAAGTGGTTAAATACCTACAACTGGTTAAGGAAAGAACCAAAAAGGAGGAATGTTATGTATTCTATGTTAAGAATATAAGAAAGATAATCCATTTATTAAAGAAAATGCATAGGTTAACCTATGTTCTAAGACAGCCTTGCAACAAATGTGATACTTCAAGAGAAATATCCCTGGGACATTATGATCTATGTTCAGATATAATGAAGACCAGTTCTTTTGTTTCTTTCAATGGTCAAAATGGAAGGGGAATTAGTTCATAAACAGAATTCACACTGCTTTTAAGATAAGAAATAGTGTTGTTGTTGTTGTTGTAGGGTTTAATGCCATTTTTCAGCACACGATAGGCTATACATGGCAGCCAGTAATAATGGTGGAGGAAGAACCTGGGAAATCCCCGGAAAGAACCACCGACCCTCGAGAAGCTACTGGCAAGCTTTCTCACATACCCACATTAGCTGAATCCAAGACTCAAACCCACGCAGACAGAGGTGAGATGGCACTGATCCGTAACGGAGAGCACTTTAGACCACTCGGCCACTCGGGGCCCTTAAGAAATAGTAAACAAACTGATAACTCTTCAGATACAAGCAGGCCATATAGATGATTTCCTGCTTTTAGAGGTTGGAAGAAGTGTAGTAATAAGAAGAAAATAAAATTTTCCATACTTAGCAAGCTAAATTGAATATGCAAATAGTTTATATATTTGTTCTCAGTTTGTCTTAAGTTAGGTATGCATATACCTTAAAATTATGTTGTCACCTATCAGTTACCATTTTGTATTGTTCACCTCCATTGGAGGTAGGTGTGGGCAACCTCCCCCTCTTAAGAAAATTCCTGGCAGCATCCTCGTAGCTTTGGTGTGAAGGGTGAGTAAACTGCATCTGCTGACCTGTTGACCTGTTGAGCTGAACTACATGCAGTTATTCTGACAGTTCATTTGTACTAATGTCATAACCTGGTTTCATCCTTAGGAAGAAGTTTCAGTTTATAGGTATTCAAAAAAGTAACCATCTACCTGCTTTCTTTGATCAGTCTGTTGACAAAGGTGAAGCTATGGGACCTGGTTCACCTGCTCTGATGCTGTTGTAAGTGCACAGAGAATGTCTTTTGAGCCAATCGGAAACTTCCTACTGGTTAAGACCTGCAAACAAGACAACCCCACAAGTACTAGTCTTGTAACTAAAGTGGGTTGTATACTATGAGCTCTTGCAGGGTCAGGTATACTTTCAAAAAGGTCTTGACTTTTGAAATACCAGCAATTTCATTGAACCTGGCCTTCAAACATAAATGTTTCAATTCTAGACATAATGGAGTCAGTGGGCTTGCATGCTTAGTCTACTTTCCAGTTTCTACTTTCTGGACATGGCAGGCTGTGCAGATGAGAAAACTGAATCTAGATGGGCCACTAGTAGCTCCCAAGACATTTACCACACTCCATTCATGAAAACACCACCTTACCCCAAGCATGACCTTATAACTTTTGCTGGATTTGAATGAGGAACTTTTGCAGGTGAGGCAATATTTAGGACCTTGCTGTGATCTCCATTGCATGAGTAGAAACATAATCTTAGATTGTGCTACCACGTTAGGGAAAGTTCATTCTTTCAGTAGAGCAATCATCCTGCTCCTACAGGGTGATGTTGGTAGAGGTCATGCATTGGCTTCTCTTAATGTTAATGTGTTCAGGTAATGCATTCGATGGAAATTTGTAAATTACGTTTCTCCAAAAATACCTACCCGAGCACATTATTAACAGTCCCTTTCATCTTTCCATGCAAATGCTTGCATTTTTTTGGTGGTTTTGCCAAAGCTTAAACAAGCAGATATCTTGGATACAGGTGGCCACTTGGTGGTGCAAGGGAAAGTAATCTGTAAGAGTTAAGACCATTCATCCATATGCTATATATATTTATGGACATGTGTTTATCATCTTTTAGCTAGAGCTGGATTTGGAAGTAGTGGAGAGGAGTATTTTCCTAATGTTAATGTGATTGGGTAAGTATTCTCGTAGAAATACAGTTGACAAGCAAAATTTCCTTTACAGTGACATTGCTTCGAGACAGCTGGTGTTGGAAGAATAAGACACTGGAATTTGAAATCGTCGATAAGAATGTCGATGATTTGACCTTTATGCAGACTGGTTTCATTCTGAAGTGCACAATTTCACATTCAATAAATCTGGTAAGCAGTCTGTTTTCAGTTTAAAATTTTTATTAGTAGAGCACTAGTCAGACAGGATAATTTTTGTACATAATACATCAATAGAAATGGATGCCAATTTCAGATCAGTTCGTAAAACATTTTTAATGTGAATTCAGTTAGTTTTCATTATATTGACATCCTACAAATGCAAACAAATTTAAGGTACATGTTCTCTGATTTACCCTTGATTTATAGATATATTTATGTACACAATTGTTATTTATTTAGCCTCCATGTGGAATCCTCTGTAAATCATTATAATTTTTAACAGCAAGAGTCAAAATATATGTCTGTTTATTTATACAAAGAAATGGAGATCTTCTGTACACCATTTAATGAACATTTTTTGGGAAACCGTTAGAAATTTCTGATGATTATAACATTTGCCAACTGAATATTTTTTTTATAACTTGACTAATGGTAGATTTTTACAGAACTGCCATCTTGCACCTCTTTTAATACCCTGTGACATACTGTATTTACCGTATTTGTTGGGACACCATAAATTAATTTTAATTTTTTTTTGTGCATTGTATGTTTTGGGACACATCGTTTTTTTTTAGTCATAAGTTGTGGGACATCTTTTAAATCATTTGAAAATTACATGTCAGAAATTGCACTCCAACAGAAATTTTATTTTAAAAAATATAAAACTGTGTACTTGAGATAAAACTCTTTAATCCACTGCATTGACACAACCTTCTCCTGCACACGTACAGTCTATTAGTTTGGTACATGAATTTTTTTTTAGCTTTCTCATACCGTGAAAAATTGTTAGAGGCAACACACCACCTGAAGCGGAAACTGCAAGGACAAAAGTCAGATTTTTTCAAATCTGCACTAGTCTTGCTAATTCTCACACTTTTGATGCCCATCTTACGGTCACTCCATCCAGGAATGCAGTCAACGTCCACTAGAGTTTCATCCATGTTAATGATCATATTGTCGGCGAAATGATCTGTTTCTCTTCTGGCCTTCACGAATTCATCACGTGATTTTATTTTCTCCAAATCTTCTGGATGATGCTGGGTCATCGATGTTCACGCACAAAGCACTATATTGTGTAACTTTAAAAACTGTGCCATTGTTTCACTTTATTTTCAAAATTTTCGTGAATTCTGGTGAAAAGGAACCAAAGTTAGCTTCCATATCTCGGCCGTGTTTGTATATTCAAAGCTAAAAAATAAAAAAATTGGCACACTTGAAAGAATCCATAATCGGCTTCCGATGTGAGCTTGCTTTGCAATAGAAAAACCTTTGTATTGATATCCTTTAAAAAACAATCGGCTTCCGAGTTCAAAGTCGGCTTGCTTTGTAATAAAAATAACCTTTGTCTTTGATGTCTTGTCGGTAAGTTCAAAGAAGAAGTTTACTGCTGGCTGCCAGTTGTGTTTATTTACCACCAGGGCTTCTATGTGCTTGGCATCTGTAGTAATAATTAATATAAAGGTGCACTGATTTCTGCAGGTAAATAGTAATGATATTTTGTAACCCACGCTGGTGAAAAGATTGTCACTTGCACTCAAGTAAATGTGTTTTCAAATAATGATTTTTTGTTTTCGAGATACTATTATATATTATATTTGCTATGTGTGTGTGTTTATGTATGTATGTATGTATGTGTGTGTCTGTGTCTGTGTGTGTGTGTGTCTGTGTGTGTGTAAGAGATTATAAAATGCAGTGATTCAGGACACACTGTCCTTGAAACTATTCTTGCATCCCCTAAACGTTGAACGTTCATAATCTTGAATTGTATTGCAGATTGGCAGCAGGAAATATATTCTATCAATCTCTCTATATATGCATGCATACATACATACATACATACACACACACGCAACATTACATACACACATATATATCAACTCTCTCAAGAGCGTAGCGTTTTGGAAATATAGCCAGTTATGTCTACAGGTGACACACAAAACCTCTTATCTATCAACGTTAGCAATGTTAATGGCGCAGATAGGGGCCGTCTGTTTAGTACGTTCGCATGTAAGGGGAGGGGGTTAACCCAAATGCTTGCGTGGGGTGGGGTGGTTACTGATAATGTACGTACGCATAGGAAACGGGGAGTGGGTGGTGGGGGTGGTGGTGAAACCGCGATAATAAATTGTCTAATAGTTAACCTTATCGACTGGGTTCAGTCGGCGTTTGAATTTTAGTGGAAAATAGACAAACTTTTTAAAGTTACGCAGCTTATTTCTTTGATGCAGCCAGACATTCAACGTCGGTGGACTATCTGTTTTATTAAAGATGTTAATATTATTAATCCTTGATCGTTTCTAAGTGAATTAAATATTGGCCGTTCTATAGAATTGGGGCGGGGAGCGTCACGCGTACGTACGAGGAGGGTGTGTGTGTAAAAATAGTACGCATATGTACAGGGAGGTGGAGAGGTCAAGCTTTGCCAGATGTTTCGTACGTAATAAATGGATGGCCCCGTACAATTCTTTTTACAAGGAACAGTTAAACTGAACTGGAAGTTAGTTCCAAGTATTTTCTTTATGCTGTACATGGTGCATTGCCCGACTGCTCTAAGATACATATAATCCGCACAACCTGAGTGGATTTAAGAATATATTTGCAACGAGATGGAGTGCTCCGTAACGGAGAGCGCTTTAGACCACTCGGCCACTCGGGGCCCCTTAATGTTACTGAAGTATTTACTTATATATCAGTACCTGAGGGAACAATCTGAATGTTTTCCATGATTATCTAAATCGTAATGATCTCTCACTTTCACTTAGGTTAATCGTGGTGATAATTCACCGAAGATGAAATCATATCAACCAATACGGTAGCAGACGTCACCTCATGAATAATAAATAAATCCCCCGTAATGTCAGCCAAGCATATCGAATTTCATTAAGAACTAACCATTGCAACTTGACTATGTTTATCTAACATAGCTTGAGGCATAGAATGGATGTAATGGGTACAACGTCTCCCGATGCTTTACTTCCTCTATGTTGACACCTCTTATTCTCATCCCAACACATTTAATTGGTTAAGACTTAGAAGTGACACCCTGGTTTTCTAATGATGTTTTATGCTTTGTGTATTCCTGTCCACCCATAAGGTGTTATAAGTTTGTTTGTCTCCAAGAAAAATAAATATAAAAATTTGGTCAGAGTTAGTCTATGTTTCGTTCATCATATGACAGAGTTTAAATTATCCCAATAAAGTTTGGTCGGTTGTACTCCCTTCCCTATACCTGGGCTGGCATTTGGCCTGGTTTCTATCCTTCCTTACTTTTAACCTAGGGAAGTACTATCCACCCTGGGGACTATTTAAGTCCCAGGGTAGTTTTCCTTCCCTTTCCCTTGTTGTTTTAATATTGAGTAGTGGCTCTGCCAGAGTCATTTTAGTTTAATGTTAAGTGTGCTTATGTGTGTTCTGTTGTATTATGTCCCCTTTTTCGTGTATGGACGGCTCTATCTAGGTCAGATCTTCTATGGTTTATTTTCTTATCTAATCCTGCATGTGTATAATTTTGAATCGTATCCAAAAATATGTGTTAAAAAAAATAAAGTGTCTATATGCATAGTATCTTTGTATCATGAGTGTATGAATTGCATTTTGTTATTTGTATCTAGTTTTTCTATATGCCTTGGCATATTGTTGTCCAATTAGTTGTGTATTGTTGCACCTTAGTGCCTCAAAGAGGATTGAAATCTTCCATCACGCGGACGTGATGGAAAACACAGTTTTGTGCTTTAAGCTTTTACTTGAAAATGCCTTAGCACCTGATATAGGGACTGAAGTTTTCTGTGTTAGTCCTACTTCTCTCTCTAGTAATTTCTCTTTAGAGTGCACATTTATGATGGCATAATTATCAAGAGAGAGTTATTCTTTTGTTAGTTACAATTATGATTTAGTAAAGTTGTATAATTTTCTGGTGTATGTTTCAAGTCATTTCATAGTTACTTTTGAAATACCTTAGCATCCCAAAACGGATCGAAAATCTCTATCACCTGGACGTGATAGACAACATGTAGGTGGTTTGTTAAAGTCTTCAGTTCTGTTGTGCAAGTACCTAAGCACTTCTGTAGGGATTGAAAATCAACATCAAGCCAACGTGATTAAAACATCATATTTTATTCCGATTTGTATCATTGCTTTTTTGTCATTGAATAATATCATATCTATATATGAGGTTATATAAAGGGGATTATTAATTCTATTAGGGATATTTATTTTAAATTATTTGGAAGATGAACTTCATTCAATGCTGTTATGTGCAGAGTTTGGATACTGTTTGTTTCGGCAAACTGAAAGTTATACTTGGCTATAGTGAATTGAAACGAAGTGTTGTTCCTTCGAGCAAAACTAATAATTTCAAAATCCTGTATTCTTTAGATCAAAGAAAAGGATTTATTGGTATAGTTACGGCAAACTGAAAGCTACACCACAAGTTATACTGCATAGTTTTTGGTTTTAGTGTTGTAGTGTAATAGCATTATAATGTTTACAAAGTACCGAGTTTGATAAGAAAAACGGATTGAAATTGTAAAGGCGCGGACGTGATTGAAAACATCCTAATATTGGAAGTTTCAATATTGAGGTACCTTAGCATCTCCCATATGTTTGTGATTTCAAACATGATAGAAAACATGTATATTCAGTCACACGCCTTTTTCTTGTTCTTATTATTAAGAATTTTTGAGGAAAAGATTCCATTTATTGTGTTTCGGATTTTGTGTTGTGTTTGTTGGATCTAATAATTTCAAAATCTTGTATTCTTAAGATCAAAGAAAAGGATTTGTTGGTATAGTTTCGACAAAATGAAAGATACACCACAAGTTATACTACATTGTTTTAGGTTTAAGTGTTGTAATGTCATAGCATCATAATGCTTATAAGGTACCGAGCTTGATAAGAGAAACGGGTTGAAATCTGTAAAGGCGCGCGGACGTGATTGAAAACATCCTAATATTGGAAGTTTCAATATTGAGGTACCTTAGCACCTCCTATATGTTTGTGAATTCAAACATGATGGAAAACATGTCTATTCAGTCACACGCCTTTTTCTTGTTCTTATTATTATAGTTTTTGATAAGTTTTTTCTTTTATTGTGTTTTGGATTTTGTGTTGTACTTGTTGGATTCTTCAGATAAGTTCTAAAATACAGTTACAAGGCTCTTCCTGTGATCTCTTTTTAAAGTGCACATCTTATCAATGGCTTAATCACCTAAAGAGCCCTGCTTCTGTTTCTTTATGATCAATTCCATTTTGGATAAATTAAATTTGGAATAGAGTACATTAGGAAAGTTCTATTACAGTAGAGTGTTATTTGAAGTTAAGGTGGCAAAGGTGTTTACTCATGGGTTCTTTTTAGATAACCTAAGCTTTCCCATGAGTATGGCTTTGACGTTTCAGTTATGGGTTCTTTTTAGATAGCTCGTCTTTCAACTGCTTTCCCATATTCTAGTTGTAAATATACATTTATGGGTTCTTTTTAGATAGCTCATCTTTCGACAGCTTTCCCATATTCTGTTATTTTGTATATATTTATTTATTCATTTTCAGTAAGCCATATTTTGCTTTTTCTGGTTTCGATTGATAAAATTATGAAATTGGTTACTTCTTTATATAAATCTTTATCATTAACTAAATTTGTGTCTAGTAAAATGGAATCTTCAAAATAACCTATTTTATTTATTATTTTTTGTTTTATATTTTCTCTCTGTATTTCTAATTTTTTACAGAATAATATAATATGTCTTTTATTATCAAACTGTGTTTTGCATATTGGACATGGTGGATTATTTCTGACTATTTTTCTTAAAAGGGCCTTTTCTCCAGTCCACCATGCATCATGAATATGTTCAAATATTTTGGTTTTATTCTTTGGTCCTTTAATGTTTTCAAAATTTTTCCAAACATCTTTCCATATTATGTGTGGTTTCTGTATTTCTATTTTGTTTGATGGTAATTCTATATCTCTTATAAGATTGTAAATTTCCTCCTTATTCGTTTTTACCCATATTTCCTTATCATTTCTATATTCTTTTAATGCATTTGCTTGTCTATATGCATTAATTGGTGGGTTGATGATTTTGGTAAGTTTATTATTTTGGTGTATATCTTGTCTGTGGGATATTAAGAAACCAAACCAGTATAAATAGATGGCTTGCCAGTAATTATTTGGTTCATTATTTAAATTTTTAAATCTCTCTATATAGTTTATTGTTTGTTTTATTTTTAGTTTAGGGACATTTAGTCCCCCTTGGTGTTTTCCTTTCTGGAGTGTATTTTTAGACAATTTTTGTATTCCATTATTCCATATAAAGTTGTATATTAACTTTTCTATGTTTTAAATGTAGTATAATTCATAGTTAATTACATCGAACTCATACCATATAGTTCAATCTTGGCTATTTTGCACCTAACAACATGCCATGCATGAATGGCAGTTGTCTTCAGTATATCGGTTGATTATTTCCCTCTTGTATGTGAAATCGTTTGCTTCTCTTCTGGCCTTCACGAATTCATCACATGATTTTATTTTCTCCAAATATTCTGGGTGATGCTGGGTCATCGCCATCTGTGCACAAAGCATTTTTTTGTGTCACTTTAAAATTTGTTCCATTGTTTCAATTTATTTTCAAAATTCCTGTGAATACAGTTGAAAAGGAACCCGAGTTTTCTTCCATATCTCGGCCGTCTTTGTATATTAAAAAAAAATAAAATCAGCTCACTTCACAAAATCCATAGTCAGCTTCCGATGTCGGCTTGCTTTGCAATAAAATAACCTTTATATTGAGACCTTTACAAAAAAAAGTAACCAAAGTTGGCTTCTCTGATCGGCTTGCTTTGTAATATAGAAAAAACTTTTGTCTTTGTTGTCGTGTTGGTAGGTTCAAAGAAGGAGTTAACTGCTTGCTACCAGTCGTGTTTATTCACCATCAGGGCTTCTATGTGCTTGGCATATATGGTTACAATTCATACAAAGGAGCATTGATGTCAGTGGGTAAATAGTAAGGATAATTTTGTAACCCGAGCTGTTGAAAAGATTGTCACTTGTCCTCAAGAGAATGTGTTTTCAAATGATATTTATCTGTGAGATACTGTCATACAGTAGACCTGGATATAATTCAGTCTTGATTATTTTGCACCCAACACCGTGTCATGCGTGAATGGCATCTTCAGGATATCGGTTGACTATTTCCCTCTTGTTTGCAGATTTTGTTGGCTCCAGTTTTCAGTCGGATAACATGTTCAAACCTCTGAGCACAACCACGCACAATTGTTTCTCAATGTTCATGTCACTGAATAACGTGTTGTGTGGTATTGGACATAATTGATACACGCTACAGTATGGAATCCTTCGCTACTTATACGGATTTCATGGAAATGTTTTATTCTTTAATGCTCATGTTGAAAAAAGGAATAAATGATAACAACACAAGGTTAGTTTCTTTCTTTTTATTATCAATTAAGCATTTTATTTATCTATTTTATTGCAATGTGCAGTGGGGGGGGCAGGGCAAGCACAAATGCAATACAAATTTTTTAATTTTTTCGTTTCTTAAGTCTTGGGACATATGACCAAAGTGAAAAAAATGTTTCACCATAAGTTCTGGGGCAGGAAAAATATAATTATTTTATCGTGTCCCAACATATGCGGTAAATATGGTATTTGCACATATGTTATTGTCCTTTGACAGATTTAAATTTGTCAACATTCTTTATATACTGAAATTCATGAGGCTATAATATATGAAATTTATTGAGATTATTTAAAGAACATCTGTTTACAGATATGTTCTGTCAAATCTGTATGTCACAATTTGAAACTGGGGATCATTTTAGGGTATTGGGCTCAGAATTCTTGAGTGATTCTTTTTTGAAGTGGATCAAAATCAGCAGTTAAATGATTTAAAAAAAATTTTCATCAGAATTTTGCCCAGGAGAAGAAGGAGGGGAGTGTAGGTTCATTCCAGCTGAACAAAGGAAAGAATCGTTTTTGTTTGGCCCAGTCTGGTGTATACAAGTTGACCCCAGATTCATGTCATCAGTTTGAAAAGGAGGTTTATTCCTATGATACGTAAGTAATTTAGTCTTATTATTTTAATTTCTATAATATGCCAGTAATAGTAATTTAGTCTTATTTTTATTTGTATAATATGCAAGTAATAGCAATTTAGTCTTA
This sequence comes from Sinohyriopsis cumingii, assembly GCA_028554795.2. Taxonomy (NCBI): domain Eukaryota; kingdom Metazoa; phylum Mollusca; class Bivalvia; order Unionida; family Unionidae; genus Sinohyriopsis; species Sinohyriopsis cumingii. Next base: position 37,830,317 of record CM068831.1, on the reverse strand, counting down.
TTATTTCAATTTCTATAATATACAGTGCAACCCCACTATAATGCACCCCACTTTAATGCAAATTCAGTTCTAACGCGGTCGTTTCATGGCTCCCGAAATTTCATATATTCATTCGCACATACAAAAATATTTTTTGTTCAAAGTACATGAAATAGTGTAAAAAAATTTTAATATTATTATGGGGAAGAGATTGCATATGAATTCAAATTTAATATGATCATGGAGTGGTTCCTGAAATTTTAAATACATGTATGTATGTGTATTTATCTCATACAGGGAAAGAATATTTTTTTTACAATCCTTATAGATAAACTGCATGCCACGATGTCACGATAGTAAACAGTGTTGATACCTTATTCATCATTTACATTACACATGAATACACATATATGTGCCAATGAGTGGTTCTCTGAAAAAGTAAAATAATGTAAAACCCGCATCAATGTGACCCTGATATTAACACGATCCAATTTTTTGGACCCCAATTATTGCATTATAATGGGGTTCCACTGTACAAGTAATAGTAATTAAGTCTTATTTTTTTAATTTCTGTAATATACAAGTAATAGTAATTTAGTCTTATTATTTCAATTTCTATAATATGCCAGTAATTTAGTCTTATTTGACATTGTATAATATGTAAGTAATAGTAATTTAGTCTAAATAGTTCAATTTTTGTTAATCTCAGAACATTTTTATACAGTACCAGGAATGGGACAGTTGTTATGGAGGTTAATAACACACCTTGTGTCAGTTACTCCTTAATGTAGTAAGTTGTAGTTATATGGAAAGATGTTGCTTTCCTTTCTAAAGAGGAGTGGAGTATTATTTTTACTTTCAGAGTTTAGTAAATTATTATATGATTAGTTGGGATCATATGTCTTTGGAGATTTATAAAGATATTTTAAGTGCATGTATTTTAAAATTATGGTATTTGTTTAATACAAACTCATGCTTAAATAATTTCACACCCATTTCTGTAGTTAAAACTTGCATAGAAATATAAATGACTAAGCTCACATCTCAATCCTAGCAAGCCTCATGGAGGGGGAGTAGCTGTTTAAACCCACCTGTAGTACAAGTCACATGGGCCATGTAGGCATTCAACACCAATTATTTCAGTTATGGGTGTCATTTTTTAGAATTTGATTCTGCATACCTTTAAGTGGCAAGTATTCATTTCATTTGGATTCATATACATCCATATCCCTTTGGAAGGTCATTATTTAGACACCCCAAGAGGTCCTTACAGCAAAATCAGTGTTAAAGTATGCAGCCATTTTTGGATGAAATGAACCTAATGAGTGATCCAGTACAATCCAGATTGAATGTCGCACACTGTGATGTCACAATGAAAGTTACACTTATTGATAAACAAATTCATACTACCCTCTATTGTGACAATTCCACTCTACATGCTCTTATTTTGACCCATAGTGATAGAAAATTTTCATTTGGAATTTTCTTGGTGACAGTTAAAGTATACAGCATCCAATAATCAAGACTGAATTGACTTTGGTTAAAGAAAATTATTGTTAAATTTTAAAAGAACAATTTATATTTGATTTAAAATAAATAAATGTGCATACATGACCAATGTGACTAGTACTATAGAATATCAAAAAAAAAATCCTGCTACCTTACATACCTGGCATCTCATTATGACTTATTTGTAACTTTGTGAGTAAAAATCTGTTTAAAAAATGGATTCAGGACCAGATTGGGAGAGAGAATGCTCATCCAAAGTGGAGAGCTCCCTACATGTACCATGGGAGCTAGCTCTCCATGTATGTGCATTAACATGATAGGACGTTGTTTTTGACATTGTTAATCTGTGCTTGCATTGTTTTCATGACATTACCCAAATAATATTTTTAGCAGACAAGGTAAATCAAATATGTAATACCTATGTTCATATAACTCGAAGTATTTTTAAAAATGTTTTAGACAAACATCACAGTTCAGATCAAACCAGTTATGACATTTTAAGGCAACAATTTATCATCTTTCTTGGCCATTTGTTGTAATTATCTGTTCCAGGCTCATATATAATTTAGTTAAAGGATGGATTGTTATTGTGTGAAACCATTGGATATCTTTGTAGCATGTACATTCATAAAAACTTTATCATGTTGATTACTTACTCAGCTTAAATTTTCAACACAGTTAAGTAAAAGCCACGACAAAAAAACCCCCAAAAAACCACCAACTAACAAAACCTAGGTTTCAAAACAAGCCTGTAAGTTATGATGGTATTATTTTCAGCATTGAACCATGAAAACTTTTAAACCGGGTCAAAATGTTGAGTCAAATATTAACTCAAGTTGAGATGTTTTATGTTAACACATTAACCCCTGGAGCGTTTTGTCATTTTCGCCTGAAAATCAAGTAGGAAACACATTTTGAAAGCTATTACTGAAGTGACTCGAAAACACCAAATCCCCAGTCATCATTCAATAACATACTGCCTAGTTGTGTTAGAAACATCGTTTTTCATTGGCTATTTGACTCACGCATGAACAGAAGGGTAAAATTTTTGTTTTTTTTGTTTTGCTAAACAGAGCCATTATTTTTGTAAGGAGATCACTCTTTATTCCAAATGCCCATCTTATCCTACTTTTTGCAAAGGCTCATCTGTCTGTTTGCAGTTTGCATACTGGTTTGCCTTAGAGCTGAGACCAAAAAGTCTAAAATCCAGACACAAAATCAGATTCCGACCATGGGCAAATTTTGGGTAAACAAAAGTCGGGTCCAAAAAATGAGGTTTTTTTAATCTGTATTTTGTAGTGCAACTAGATATTCCAGATTAGTTGGTATCAGTGTAGAGCTACATCTGTCTACCTTTCTATAATACCACCCACTTTAGTGTATCTTGCATGAGTATGATGCTACAGAGCTCGGCAGTAGGCTACTACCTCCTGCCCCGTTAAGTCGTCACTAGGGGTTAATGTGTTAACAGGGCATGTTTTTACAGGTTTTCTCATTTCACATTGTTGCAAGTGAACTTTCATTTCTCGCATTTACAAGTTCTCTCATACTGCTTGGTTTACAAGTTCTTTCACTGGGCTTGGTTGTAAGTTCTCTGATTGGACTTGGTTTAGAAGTTCTCTCATTGGACATGGTTTTATAAGTTCTCTCACTGGACTTGGTTGAGAAGTTCTCTCATTGGACTAGGTTGCAAGTTCTCGCATTGGGCTTGGTTACTCATTGTGCTTGGCTGCAGATTCTCTCATTGGACATGGTTGCAGGTTCTCCCATTGGATTTGGTTGCTCTTACTGGACTTGATTGAAAGTCCTCTGACTGGTCTTGGTTGCAAGTTCTCTCATTGGATTTGATTGCAGGTTCTGCCATTGGACTTGGTGTACAAGTTTATAAATGCACTTAGTTTACAAGTTCACTCATTCTACTTTGTTGCAAGCTATCTCATTTAACTTGCTTTACAAGTTCTCCCATTGGATTTGGTTGCAAGCTGTCTCCTTAAACATGGTTTACAAGTTCTCCCACTGGACTTGGTGGCAAGTGCTATCTTAAGAGTTAGCTTCTGATTCTTTCAGTGCAAACCCAGACACCTTGACTTTGACTGCAGTGAAACATTTACTGGAGGGTTCAGTCAGTACAGTAGATGGCAAGGCAAATGACATCATTATCATTATCAGGTATAGTCATCATTTGTGATGATGATTATGATGATCTTCTTCTGTTTCTTCTCGTCCTCTTCTTTCTACTCACTATCCTTCTATATGGAGCTATTTTTCATGATAACTGATGTCCATATGTTTTAATTTTCGACTTTTCAGATGTGGAGTACAACAAAACTTTCTTACTATTGACTTATTTATATCCAGGTTTTCAACTGACTCAATTGGAGCATTTTATATTTACATTCAGGTCATCAACTGATTCAATTAGAACATTTTATATTTATATCCAGGTCATCAACTGATTCAATTAGAACATTTTATATTTATATCCAGGTCATCAACTGATTCAATTAGAACATTTTATATTTATATCCAGGTCATCAACTGATTCAATTAGAACATTTTATATTTATATCCAGGTCATCAACTGATTCAATTAGAACATTTTATATTTATATCCAGGTCATCAACTGGTTCAATTAGAACATTTTATATTTATATCCAGGTCATAAACTGATTCAATTAGAACATTTTATATTTATATCCAGGTTATCAACTGAGTCAATTAGAACATTTTATATTTATATCCAGGTCATCAACTGATTCAGAACATTATTATATTAATTCCAGGTCATTAACTGACTCCATTTACACATGCTGTCTTTATAGCTAGATCATCAACTATCTCAGATAGGGTTGTTTCAGTACTGGAACCCATGGAAGGTGCTTTAAGTGTGAAGTAGTCACCCATAAATTTAGAATTTAGTATCATTTTTTTATGATATCAGTGAGAAATCAGAGTACCCTCACATATATTTTTAAAAAATACCTTCCCTGGGTATTGTGTATTTTTATATGGAACAGCCCTTAGCACATACTGTATTTATATACAGGTCATCGATGGAGAAGGTGCCTGTCTCTATTGGACCTCTTGTCATAGAAAAGCCCAAGACCACTGAAACGATGGATAATGATGATCTAGCAGTTTACAGGTTCTCTCATTGGGCGAGGTAGGTCATCACATAGAAAGCACACAAAGATGTAATCAAAATAATTAATACTGTATTTATTGTAAAACAATTGGTTTCAAGATTTGTCCAATATAGATTGCATCCATGTTATCATCCTCAAATCCTACCATCAGACCAGCCTGGGTTCAATACTGTGGTGTGTCCTTGTGCAAGGAACTTTACTCCAATTTCCCCAGCACTAACTAACCTATTTGTGTTGCTGTGCCATAAAACACCAAACCAAACCAAAATATTTTGCTCCAGAGGGCAAATGCTTGATGTAGAACATTATAAAAAAGATATGATGCTCTGTTAATAAGGATTTAGTTTACAGTTTTATGAATACGTAATAACTTTAGTAGGTTTCTGTTATGATGGATGATAATCTATTTTGTACACACCAAAATCTTTAAATAGTATTTGTTGGATGAATGTGTTATAAAGAGAGGATGTAATTTTGAAACCATACAAAAGTTTTTGAATGACAAGGTGATTGTAATCATCAGCTTCAGTAAATGAAAGAATAATATTGTATTTCAGCAAAAAATTCAAGTCTACTGTATCAGACAAATACTTTATACCAGGCCTAAGACAGCTTTGATGGGGTTTAAAATTTCTGTTAGGATGACATTAGCTCATCTTAATCATAATATGCTGGTTTTCTAGGGCTGGAGAACAACTGGAAATCACAGCCAAGTCATCGGAGATTCTGTTTACGCCTGACAAGGTGGAAGTCACCATAACAGGAGGTGGGTCGATATAGCTCTTCTTTCTGCCTCTAACTACTATAGTTGCCTTTACCACACCAAGAGGGGGCCCCGAGTGGCCAAGTAGTCTAAAGTGCTCGTCCGTTATGGATCACTGCCATCTCACCTCTGTCTGTGTAGGTTCGAGTCTCGGATTCAGCCAATGTGGGTATGTGAGAAAGCTTGCCAGTAGCTTCTCGTGGGTCAGTGGTTCTTTCTGGGGTTTTCCCGGGTTCTTCCTCCACCATTAATACTGGCCGCCATGTATAGCCTATTGTGTGCTGAAAAATGCATTAAACCCTACAACAACAACAACCACACCAAGTGATTATAAAGTCAGTTTATTGGGGGCTTCGACTGAGATATATGGGCCCTATAGTAACTACCTTGTCAGTTAGCCCATCTGTCCATCTAATCACTTCTTGTAACCACCAAAACTTGGCAATTGTTACACAACTTGGTTTTGTCATTTTTATATGCAGTGCCTATTACTTTTATATGTGCCTTTTAATGATTGCATATTTCAGGTTAAGTTTTGATGGAGTTACTGCCCTTTTTCAACCAATTTTAAATTACAACAGCAGATCCTTTTAGCCTTCATGGTGAGGAACCTTTCAGCATATTCTAAACAAATTTTGGTGAGTGTCTGTTAGATTTAGATATGCTGTGGATGTGTATTTTTCTGATCATCTCCATTAAGGATAAATTCATGGTCCTTGACAATTAACTCCATATTATATGGATGTTACTTGTAACCGTCATAACTCAGGAGTCATTCACTGTATTCTGATGCAGTGTAGCATGAACATGGTCTTATAGATCACGATGTGGCTTGTATTGACTTTGTGTCATCAATTGTAGGCAGAGTTAGGCCATGGAGAATTAACTTCATATCTTCAAATGGAATGTTGCTTATAACCAGCATAGTTCAAGAACCATTCAACATATTGTGATTCAGTTTGGTTTGAACATTGTCTCATAGACTTGCATGTGACTTTTATGGGTTTTGGACAGAGTAATGGCCCTTGTTGATCAGCTTTTTGTCTATATATGGGAGCTTTCTTGTAATTGTAATTGTCGTTAGCAGGTCTGATTCTAATGCAGTGAGCCAGTTGTAGTTAGTGAGGCCCAGAAAATTGTAGTTAACAGGGTTCTTTTCAATGTTCTAAGCAAATTGTAGTTAGTATGGCCTTTGTAATGCACTCAGAAAATTGTAGTTAGTGGGGCCAGTTGTAATGCACCCAGAAAATTGTAGTTAGCAGGGCCCTTCATAATGCCTTAAGAAAATTGTAGTTAGCAGGGTCCTTTGTAATGCACTCAGAAAATTGTAGTTAGTGGGGCCAGTTGTAATGCATCCAGAAAATTGAAGGGCTCTTTCTAATGCACTCAGAAAATTGTAGTTAGCAGGGTCCTTTGTAATGCACTCAGAAAATTGTAGTTAGTGGGGCCAGTTGTAATGCACCCAGAAAATTGTAGGTAGTTGGGCCGTTTGTAATGCACTCAGAAAACTGTAGTTAGCAGGGGCCTTTGTAATGCACTCACAAAATTGTAGTTAGTGTGGCCTTTGTAATACATGCAGAAATTTGTAGTTAGATGGGCCGTTTGTAATGCACTCAGAAAATTGTAGTTATCAGGGTCCTTTGTAATGCACCCAGAAAATTGTAGTTAGTGGGGCCTTTGTAATGCATGCACAAAATTGAAGTTAGTGGGGCCTTTGTAATGCATGCAGAAAATTGAAGTTAGTGGGGCCTAAGGTAATGCATCCAGAAAATTGTATTTATCAGGGTCATTTGTAATGCACTCAGAAAACTGTAGTTAGTGGGGCCTTTGTATTGCATGCAGAAAATTGAAGTTAGTGGGGCTTTTGTAATGCGTGCAGAAAATTGTAGTTAGTGGGGCCAGTTGTAATGCATGCAGAAAATTGTAGTTAGTGTGGCCTTTGTAATGCATGCAGAAAATTGTAGTTAGTGGGGCCAGTTGTAATGCACCCAGAAAATTGTAGCTAGCAGGGCCCCTTGTAATGCACTCAGAAAATTGTAGTTAGTGGGGCCGTTGTAATGCATGCAGAAAATTGTAGTTAGTGGGGCCCTTTGTAATGCACTCATAAAATTGTAGTTAGCAGGGCCCTTTGTAATGCACTTAGAAAATTGTAGTTAGTGGGGCCTTTGTAATGCATGGAGAAAATTGTAGTTAGCAGGGCCCATTGTAATGCACTCGGAAAATTGTAGTTAGTGGGGCCTTTGTAATGCACTCAGAAAATTGTAGTTAGCAGGGACCTTTGCAATGCACTCAGAAAAATGTAGTAAGCAGGGTCCTTTGTAATGCACTCAGAAAATTGTAGTTAGCAGGGCCCTTTGCAATGCACTCAAGAAATGTAGTTAGCAGGGGCCAGTTGTAATGCACCCATAAAATTGTAGTTAGCAGGGCCCTTTGCAATGCACTCAGAAAAATGTAGTTAGCAGGGGCCTTTGTAATGCATTCAGAAAATTGTAGTTATCAGGGTCCTTTGTAATGCACTCAGAAAATTGTAGTTAGCAGGGTCCTTTGTAATGCACTCAGAAAATTGTAGTTAGAGGGGCCAGTTGTAATGTACTCAGATAATTGTAGTTAGCAGGGCCCTTTGTAATGCACTCAGAAAATTGTAGTTAGCAGGGCCCTTTGTAATGCACTCAGAAAATTGTAGTTAGCAGGGCCCTTTGTAATGCACTCAGAAAATTGTAGTTAGTGGGGCCTTTGTAATGCACTCAGAAAATTGTAGTTAGTGGGGCCTTTGTAATGCATGCAGAAAATTGTAGTTAGTGGGGCCTTTGTAATGCATGGAGAAAATTGTAGTTATCAGGGTCCTTTGTAATGCACTCAGAAAATTGTAGTTAGCCGGGTCCTTTGTAATGCACTCAGAAAATTGTAGTTAGTGGGGCCAGTTGTAATGTACTCAGATAATTGTAGTTACTGGGGCCAGTTGTAATGCACTCAGAAAATTGTAGTTAGTGGGGCCAGTTGTAATGCACTCAGAAAATTGTAGTTAGCAGGGCCCTTAGTAATGCACTCAGAAAATTGTAGTTAGCAGGGCCCTTTGTAATGCACTCAGAAAGTTGTAGTTAGTGGGGCCTTTGTAATGCACTCAGAAAATTGTAGTTAGTGGGGCCAGTTGTAATGTACTTAGATAATTGTAGTTACTGGGGCCAGTTGTAATGCACTCAGAAAATTGTAGTTAGTGGGGCCAGTTGTAATGCACTCAGAAAATTGTAGTTAGCAGGGCCCTTAGTAATGCACTCAGAAAATTGTAGTTAGCAGGGCCCTTTGTAATGCACTCAGAAAGTTGTAGTTAGTGGGGCCTTTGTAATGCACTCAGAAAATTGTAGTTAGTGGGGCCCAGTTGTAATGCACACAGAAAATTGTAGTTATCAGGGCCCTTTGTAATGCACTCAGAAAATTGTAGTTAGTGGGGCCTTTGTAATGCACTCAGAAAATTGTAGTTAGTGGGGCCAGTTGTAATGCACCCAGAAAATTGTAGTTAGCAGGGCCCTTTGTAATGCACTCAGAAAATTGTAGTTAGTGGGGCCTTTGTAATGCATGCAGAAAATTGTAGTTAGTGGGGCCTTTTGTAATGTACTCAGAAAATTGTAGTTAGCAGGGCCCTTTGTAATGCACTCAGAAATTGTAGTTAGTGGGGCCATTTGTAATGCACTCAGAAAATTGTAGTTAGCAGGGCTGTTTGCAATGCACTGAGAAAAATGTAGTTGGCAGGGCCCTTTGTAATGCACTCAGAAAATTGTAGTTAGTGGGGCCTTTGTAATGCATGCAGAAAATTGTAGTTAGTTGGACCTTTTGTAATGTGCTTAGAAAATTGTAGTTAGCAGGGCCCTTTGTAATGCACTCAGAAAATTGTAGTTAGTGGGGCCAGTTGTAATGTACTCAGATAATTGTAGTTAGTGGGGCCTTTTGTAATGCACTCAGAAAATTGTAGTTAGCAGGGCCCTTTGTAATGCACTCATAAAATTGTAGTTAGCAGGGCCCTTTGTAATGCACTCAGAAAGTTGTTGTTAGTGGGGCCTTTGTAATGCACTCAGAAAATTGTAGTTAGTCGGGCCCAGTTGTAATGCACTCAGAAAATTGAAGTTATCAGGGCCCTTTGTAATGCACTCAGAAAATTGTAGTTAGTGGGGCCTTTGTAATCCATGCAGAAAATTGTAGTTAGTTGGACCTTTTGTAATGTGCTCAGAAAATTGTAGTTAGCAGGGCCCTTTGTAATGCACTCAGAAAATTGTAGTTAGTGGGGCCTTTGTAATGCACTCAGAAACTTGTAGTTAATGGGACCAGTTGTAATGCACCCAGAAAATTGTAGTTAGCAGGGCCCATTGTAATGCACTCAGAAAGTTGTAGTTAGTGGGGCCCTTTGTAATGCATGCAGAAAATTGTAGTTAGGGGGCCCTTTGTAATGCACTCAGAAAATTGTAGTTAGCAGGGCCCTTTGTAATGCACTCCCAAAATTGTAGTTAGTTTGGCCTTTGTAATGCATGCAGAAAATTGTAGTTAGATGGGCCATTTGTAATGCATGCAGAAAATTGTAGTTATCAGGGTCCTTTGTAATGCACTTAGAAAATTGTAGTTAGTGGGGCCTTTGTAATGCGTGCAGAAAATTGAAGTTAGTGGGGCCTTTGTAATGCATCCAGAAAATTGTATTTATCAGGGTCATTTGTAATTCATGCAGAAAATTGTAGTTAGTGGGGCCTTTGTAATGCGTGCAGAAAATTGAAGTTAGTGGGGCCTTTGTAATGCATGTACAAAATTGTAGTTAGTGGGGCCTTTGTATTGCATGCAGAAAATTGAAGTTAGTGGGGCTTTTGTAATGCATGCAGAAAATTGAAGTTAGTAATGCATGCAGAAAATTGTAGTTAGTGGGGCCTATGTAATGCATGCAGAAAATTGTAGTTAGTGGGGCCTTTGTAATGCACTTAGAAAATTGTAGTTAGTGGGGCCAGTTGTAATGCACCCAGAAAATTGTAGCTAGCAGGGCCCCTTGTAATGCACTCAGAAAATTGTAGTTAGTGGGGCCGTTATAATGCATGCAGAAAATTGTAGTTAGTGGGGCCCTTTGTAATGCACTCAGAAAATTGTAGTTAGCAGAGGCCTTTGTAATGCACTCAGAAAATTGGAGTTAGTGGGGCCTTTGTAATGCATGGAGAAAATTGTAGTTAGTAGGCCCTTTGTAATGCACTCAGAAAATTGTAGTTAGCAGGGCCCTTTGCAATGCACTCAGAAAAATTGTAGTTATCAGGGTCCTTTGTAATGCACTCAGAAAATTGTAGTTAGCAGGGTCCTTTGTAATGCACTCAGAAAATTGTAGTTAGTGGGGCCAGTTGTAATGTACTCAGATAATTGTAGTTAGTGGGGCCAGTTGTAATGCACTCAGATAATTGTAGTTAGTGGGGCCAGTTGTAATGCACTCAGAAAATTGTAGTTAGTGGGGCCCTTTGTAATGCACTCAGAAAATTGTAGTTAGCAGGGCCCTTTGTAATGCACTCAGAAAGTTGTAGTTAGTGGGGCCTTTGTAATGCACTCAGAAAATTGTAGTTAGTGGGGCCCAGTCGTAATGCACACAGAAAATTGTAGTTAGCAGGGCCCTTTGTAATGCACTCAGAAAATTGTAGTTAGTGGGGTCTTTGTAATGCACTCAGAAAATTGTAGTTAGTGGGGCCAGTTATAATGCACCCAGAAAATTGTTGTTAGCAGGGCCCTTTGTAATGCACTCAGAAAATTGTAGTTAGTGGGGCCTTTGTAATGCATGCAGAAAATTGTAGTTAGTTGGACCTTTTGTAATGTGCTCAGAAAATTGTAGTTAGCAGGGCCCTTTGTAGTGCACTCAGAAAATTGTAGTTAGTGGGGCCTTTGTAATGCACTCAGAAACTTGTAGTTAGTGGGGCCAGTTGTAATGCACCCAGAAAATTGTAGTTAGCAGGGCCCATTCTAATGCACTCAGAAAGTTGTAGTTAGTGGGGCCCTTTGTAATGCATGCAGAAAATTGTAGTTAGTGGGCCCTTTGTAATGCACTCAGAAAGTTGGAGTTAGTAGGGCCCTTTATAATGCACTCACAAAATTGTAGTTAGTTTGGCCTTTGTAATGCATGCAGAAAATTGTAGTTAGATGGGCCATTTGTAATGTATGCAGAAAATTGTAGTTATCAGGGTCCTTTGTAATGCACTTAGAAAATTGTAGTTAGTGGGGCCTTTGTAATGCGTGCAGAAAATTGAAGTTAGTGGGGCCTTTGTAATTCACGCACAAAATTGAAGTTAGTGGGGCCTTTGTAATGCATGCAGAAAATTGATGTTAGTGGGGCCTAAGGTAATGCATCCAGAAAATTGTATTTATCAGGGTCATTTGTAATTCATGCAGAAAATTGTAGTTAGTGGGGCCTTTGTAATGCGTGCAGAAAATTGAAGTTAGTGGGGCCTTTGTAATGCATGTACAAAATTGTAGTTAGTGGGGCCTTTGTATTGCATGCAGAAAATTGAAGTTAGTGGGGCTTTTGTAATGCATGCAGAAAATTGAAGTTAGTAATGCATGCAGAAAATTGTAGTTAGTGGGGCCTATGTAATGCATGCAGAAAATTGTAGTTAGTGGGGCCTTTGTAATGCACTTAGAAAATTGTAGTTAGTGGGGCCAGTTGTAATGCACCCAGAAAATTGTAGCTAGCAGGGCCCCTTGTAATGCACTCAGAAAATTGTAGTTAGTGGGGCCGTTGTAATGCATGCAGAAAATTGTAGTTAGTGGGGCCCTTTGTAATGCACTCAGAAAATTGTAGTTAGCAGAGTCCTTTCTAATGCACTCAGAAAATTGGAGTTAGTGGGGCCTTTGTAATGCATGGAGAAAATTGTAGTTAGTAGGCCCTTTGTAATGCACTCAGAAAATTGTAGTTAATGGGGCCTTTGTAATGCACTTAGAAAATTGTAGTTAGTGGGGCCAGTTGTAATGCACCCGGAAAATTGTAGCTAGCAGGGCCCCTTGTAATGCACTCAGAAAATTGTAGTTAGTGGGGCCGTTGTAATGCATGCAGAAAATTGTAGTTAGTGGGGCCCTTTGTAATGCACTCAGAAAATTGTAGTTAGCAGAGTCCTTTGTAATGCACTCAGAAAATTGGAGTTAGTGGGGCCTTTGTAATGCATGGAGAAAATTGTAGTTAGTAGGCCCTTTGTAATGCACTCAGAAAATTGTAGTTAGCAGGGCCCTTTGCAATGCACTCAGAAAAATTGTAGTTATCAGGGTCCTTTGTAATGCACTCAGAAAATTGTAGTTAGCAGGGTCCTTTGTAATGCACTCAGAAAATTGTAGTTAGTGGGGCCAGTTGTAATGTACTCAGATAATTGTAGTTAGTGGGGCCAGTTGTAATGCACTCAGATAATTGTAGTTAGTGGGGCCAGTTGTAATGCACTCAGAAAATTGTAGTTAGTGGGGCCCTTTGTAATGCACTCAGAAAATTGTAGTTAGCAGGGCCCTTTGTAATGCACTCAGAAAGTTGTAGTTAGTGGGGCCTTTGTAATGCACTCAGAAAATTGTAGTTAGTGGGGCCCAGTTGTAATGCACACAGAAAATTGTAGTTAGCAGGGCCCTTTGTAATGCACTCAGAAAATTGTAGTTAGTGGGGCCTTTGTAATGCACTCAGAAAATTGTAGTTAGTGGGGCCAGTTATAATGCACCCAGAAAATTGTTGTTAGCAGGGCCCTTTGTAATGCACTCAGAAAATTTTAGTTAGTGGGGCCTTTGTAATGCACTCAGAAAATTGTAGTTAGTTGGACCTTTTGTAATGTGCTCAGAAAATTGTAGTTAGCAGGGCCCTTTGTAGTGCACTCAGAAAATTGTAGTTAGTGGGGCCTTTGTAATGCACTCAGAAACTTGTAGTTAGTGGGGCCAGTTGTAATGCACCCAGAAAATTGTAGTTAGCAGGGCCCATTGTAATGCACTCAGAAAGTTGTAGTTAGTGGGGCCCTTTGTAATGCATGCAGAAAATTGTAGTTAGTGGGCCCTTTGTAATGCACTCAGAAAATTGTAGTTAGCAGGGCCCTTTGTAATGCACTCACAAAATTGTAGTTAGTTTGGCCTTTGTAATGCATGCAGAAAATTGTAGTTAGATGGGCCATTTGTAATGTATGCAGAAAATTGTAGTTATCAGGGTCCTTTGTAATGCACTTAGAAAATTGTAGTTAGTGGGGCCTTTGTAATACGTGCAGAAAATTGAAGTTAGTGGGCCCTTTGTAATGCATGCACAAAATTGAAGTTAGTGTGGCCTTTGCAATGCATGCAGAAAATTGAAGTTAGTGGGGCCTAAGGTAATGCATCCAGAAAATTCTATTTATCAGGGTCATTTGTAATTCATGCAGAAAATTGTAGTTAGTGGGACCTTTGTAATGTGTGCAGAAAATTGAAGTTAGTGGGGCCTTTGTAATGCATGTACAAAATTGTAGTTAGTGGGGCCTTTGTATTGCATGCAGAAAATTGAAGTTAGTGTGGCTTTTGTAATGCATGCAGAAAATTGAAGTTAGTAATGCATGCAGAAAATTGTAGTTAGCGGGGCCTATGTAATGCATGCAGAAAATTGTAGTTAGTGGGGCCTTTGTAATGCACTTAGAAAATTGTAGTGAGTGGGGCCAGTTGTAATGCACCCAGAAAATTGTAGCTAGCAGGGCCCCTTGTAATGCACTCAGAAAATTATAGTTAGTGGGGCCAGTTGTAATGCATGCAGAAAATTGTAGTTAGTGGGGCCAGTTGTAATGCATGCAGATTATTGTAGTTAGTGGGGCCAGTTGTAATGCATGCAGAAAATTGTAGTTAGTGGGGCCTTTGTAATGCACTTAGAAAATTGTAGTTAGTGGGGCCAGTTGTAATGCACCCAGAAAATTGTAGGTAGCAGGGTCCCTTGTAATGCACTCAGAAAATTGTAGTTAGTGGGGCCATTGTAATGCATGCAGAAAATTGTAGTTAGTGGGGCCCTTTGTAATGCACTCAGAAAATTGTAGTTAGCAGAGTCCTTTGTAATGCACTCAGAAAATTGTAGTTAGCAGGGTCCTTTGTAATGCACTCAGAAAATTGTAGTTAGTGGGGCCTTTGTAATGCATGGAGAAAATTGTAGTTAGTAGGCCCTTTGTAATGCACTCAGAAAATTGTAGTTAGCAGGGCCCTTTGCAATGCACTCAGAAAAATTCTAGTTATCAGGGTCCTTTGTAATGCACTCAGAAAATTGTAGTTAGCAGGGTTCTTTGTAATGCACTCAGAAAATTGTAGTTAGTGGGGCCAATTGTAATGTACTCAGATAATTGTAGTTAGTGGGGCCAGTTGTAATGCACTCAGATAATTGTAGTTAGTGGGGCCAGTTGTAATGCACTCAGAAAATTGTAGTTAGTGGGGCCAGTTGTAATGCACTCAGAAAATTGTAGTTAGCAGGGCCCTTTGTAATGCACTCAGAAAATTGTAGTTAGTGGGGCCTTTGTAATGCACTCAGAAAATTGTAGTTAGTGGGGCCAGTTATGATGCACCCAGAAAATTGTAGTTAGCAGGGCCCTTTGTAATGCACTCAGAAAATTGTAGTTAGTGGGGCCTTTGTAATGCATGCAGAAAATTGTAGTTAGTTGGACCTTTTGTAATGTGCTCAGAAAATTGTAGTTAGCAGGGCCCTTTGTAATGCACTCAGAAAATTGTAGTTAGTGGGGCCTTTGTAATGCACTCAGAAAGTTGTAGTTAGTGGGGCCAGTTGTAATGCACCCAGAAAATTGTAGTTAGCAGGGCCCATTGTAATGCACTCTGAAAGTTGTAGTTAGTGGGGCCCTTTGTAATGCATGCAGAAAATTGTAGTTAGTGGGCCCTTTGTAATGCACTCAGAAAATTGTAGTTAGCAGGGCCCTTTGTGATGCACTCACAAAATTGTAGTTAGTTTGGCCTTTGTAATGCATGCAGAAAATTGTAGTTAGATGGGACATTTGTAATGCATGCAGAAAATTGTAGTTATCAGGGTCCTTTGTAATGCACTTAGAAAATTGTAGTTAGTGGGGCCTTTGTAATGCGTGCAGAAAATTGAAGTTAGTGGGGCCTTTGTAATGCATGCAGAAAATTGAAGTTAGTGGGGCCTAAGGTAATGCATCCAGAAAATTGTATTTATCAGGGTCATTTGTAATTCATGCAGAAAATTGTAGTTAGTGGGGCCTTTGTAATGCGTGCAGAAAATTGAAGTTAGTGGGGCCTTTGTAATGCATGTACAAAATTGTAGTTAGTGGGGCCTTTGTATTGCATGTAGAAAATTGAAGTTAGTGGGGCTTTTGTAATGCATGCAGAAAATTGAAGTTAGTAATGCATGCAGAAAATTGTAGTTAGTGGGGCCTATGTAATGCATGCAGAAAATTGTAGTTAGTGGGGCCAGTTGTAATGCACCCAGAAAATTGTAGCTAGCAGGGCCCCTTGTAATGCACTCAGAAAATTATAGTTAGTGGGGCCAGTTGTAATGCATGCGGAAAATTGTAGTTAGTGGGGCCAGTTGTAATGCATGCAGATTATTGTAGTTAGTGGGGCCAGTTGTAATGCATGCAGAAAATTGTAGTTAGTGGGGCCTTTGTAATGCACTTAGAAAATTGTAGTTAGTGGGGCCAGTTGTAATGCACCCGGAAAATTGTAGGTAGCAGGGTCCCTTGTAATGCACTCAGAAAATTGTAGTTAGTGGGGCCGTTGTAATGCATGCAGAAAATTGTAGTTAGTGGGACCCTTTGTAATGCACTCAGAAAATTGTAGTTAGCAGAGTCCTTTGTAATGCACTCAGAAAATTGTAGTTAGCAGGGTCCTTTGTAATGCACTCAGAAAATTGTAGTTAGTGGGGCCTTTGTAATGCATGGAGAAAATTGTAGTTAGTAGGCCCTTTGTAATGCACTCAGAAAATTGTAGTTAGCAGGGCCCTTTGCAATGCACTCAGAAAAATTGTAGTTATCAGGGTCCTTTGTAATGCACTCAGAAAATTGTAGTTAGCAGGGTTCTTTGTAATGCACTCAGAAAATTGTAGTTAGTGGGGCCAATTGTAATGTACTCAGATAATTGTAGTTAGTGGGGCCAGTTGTAATGCACTCAGATAATTGTAGTTAGTGGGGCCAGTTGTAATGCACTCAGAAAATTGTAGTTAGTGGGGCCAGTTGTAATGCACTCAGAAAATTGTAGTTAGCAGGGCCCTTTGTAATGCACTCAGAAAATTGTAGTTAGTGGGGCCTTTGTAATGCACTCAGAAAATTGTAGTTAGTGGGTCCAGTTATAATGCACCCAGAAAATTGTAGTTAGCAGGGCCCTTTGTAATGCACTCAGAAAATTGTAGTTAGTGGGGCCTTTGTAATGCATGCAGAAAATTGTAGTTAGTTGGACCTTTTGTAATGTGCTCAGAAAATTGTAGTTAGCAGGGCCCTTTGTAATGCACTCAGAAAATTGTAGTTAGTGGGGCCTTTGTAATGCACTCAGAAAGTTGTAGTTAGTGGGGCCAGTTGTAATGCACCCAGAAAATTGTAGTTAGCAGGGCCCATTGTAATGCACTCAGAAAGTTGTAGTTAGTGGGGCCCTTTGTAATGCATGCAGAAAATTGTAGTTAGTGGGCCCTTTGTAATGCACTCAGAAAATTGTAGTTAGCAGGGCCCTTTGTAATGCAGTCACAAAATTGTAGTTAGTTTGGCCTTTGTAATGCATGCAGAAAATTGTAGTTAGATGGGACATTTGTAATGCATGCAGAAAATTGTAGTTATCAGGGTCCTTTGTAATGCACTTAGAAAATTGTAGTTAGTGGGGCCTTTGTAATGCATGCAGAAAATTGAAGTTAGTGGGGCCTTTGTAATGCATGCAGAAAATTGAAGTTAGTGGGGCCTAAGGTAATGCATCCAGAAAATTGTATTTATCAGGGTCATTTGTAATTCATGCAGAAAATTGTAGTTAGTGGGGCCTTTGTAATGCGTGCAGAAAATTGAAGTTAGTGGGGCCTTTGTAATGCATGTACAAAATTGTAGTTAGATGGGCCATTTGTAATGTATGCAGAAAATTGTAGTTATCAGGGTCCTTTGTAATGCACTTAGAAAATTGTAGTTAGTGGGGCCTTTGTAATGCGTGCAGAAAATTGAAGTTAGTGGACCCTTTGTAATGCATGCACAAAATTGAAGTTAGTGTGGCCTTTGTAATGCATGCAGAAAATTGAAGATAGTGGGGCCTAAGGTAATGCATCCAGAAAATTGTATTTATCAGGGTCATTTGTAATTCATGCAGAAAATTGTAGTTAGTGGGGCCTTTGTAATGCGTGCAGAAAATTGAAGTTAGTGGGGCCTTTGTAATGCATGTACAAAATTGTAGTTAGTGGGGCCTTTGTATTGCATGCAGAAAATTGAAGTTAGTGGGGCTTTTGTAATGCATGCAGAAAATTGAAGTTAGTAATGCATGCAGAAAATTGTAGTTAGTGGGGCCTATGTAATGCATGCAGAAAATTGTAGTTAGTGGGGCCTTTGTAATGCACTTAGAAAATTGTAGTTAGTGGGGCCAGTTGTAATGCACCCAGAAAATTGTAGCTAGCAGGGCCCCTTGTAATGCACTCAGAAAATTGTAGTTAGTGGGGCTGTTGTAATGGATGCAGAAAATTGTAGTTAGTGGGGCCCTTTGTAATGCACTCAGAAAATTGTAGTTAGCAGAGTCCTTTGTAATGCACTCAGAAAATTGTAGTTAGTGGGGCCTTTGTAATGCATGGAGAAAATTGTAGTTAGTAGGCCCTTTGTAATGCACTCAGAAAATTGTAGTTAGCAGGGCCCTTTGCAATGCACTCAGAAAAATTGTAGTTATCAGGGTCCTTTGTAATGCACTCAGAAAATTGTAGTTAGCAGGGTCCTTTGTAATGCACTCAGAAAATTGTAGTTAGTGGGGCCAGTTGTAATGTACTCAGATAATTGTAGTTAGTGGGGCCAGTTGTAATGCACTCAGATAATTGTAGTTAGTGGGGCCAGTTGTAATGCACTCAGAAAATTGTAGTTAGTGGGGCCAGTTGTAATGCACTCAGAAAATTGTAGTTAGCAGGGCCCTTTGTAATGCACTCAGAAAATTGTAGTTAGCAGGGCCCTTTGTAATGCACTCAGAAAGTTGTAGTTAGTGGGGCCTTTGTAATGCACTCAGAAAATTGTAGTTAGTGGGGTCCAGTTGTAATGCACCCAGAAAATTGTAGTTAGCAGCGCCCTTTGTAATGCACTCAGAAAATTGTAGTTAGTGGGGCCTTTGTAATGCACTCAGAAAATTGTAGTTAGTGGGGCCAGTTATAATGCACTCAGAAAATTGTAGTTAGCAGGGCCCTTTGTAATGCACTCAGAAAATTGTAGTTAGTGGGGCCTTTGTAATGCATGCAGAAAATTGTAGTTAGTGGGGCCTTTTGTAATGTACTCATAAAATTGTAGTTAGCAGGGCCCTTTGTAATGCACTCAGAAAATTGTAGTTAGCAGGGCTGTTTGCAATGCACTGAGAAAAATGTAGTTGGCAGGGCCCTTTGTAATGCATTCAGAAAATTGTAGTTAGTGGGGCCTTTGTAATGCATGCAGAAAATTGTAGTTAGTGGGGCCTTTTGTAATGTACTCAGAAAATTGTAGTTAGCAGGGCCCTTTGTAATGTACCCGGAAAATTGTAGTTAGTGGGGCCAGTTGTAATGTACTCAGACAATTGTAGTTAGTTGGGCCATTTGTAATGCACTCAGAAAATTGTAGTTAGCAGGGCCCTTTGTAATGCACTCATAAAATTGTAGTTGGCAGGGCCCTTTGTAATGCACTCAGGAAGTTGTAGTTAGTGGGGCCTTTGTAATGCACTCAGAAAATTGTAGTTAGTGGGGCCCAGTTGTAATGCACTCAGAAAATTGTAGTTATCAGGGCCCTTTGTAATGCACTCAGAAAATTGTAGTTAGTGGGGCCTTTGTAATGCACTCAGAAAATTGTAGTTAGTGGGGCCAGTTGTAATGCACCCAGAAAATTGTAGTTAGCAGGGCCCTTTGTAATGCACTCAGAAAGTTGTAGTTAGTGGGGCCTTTGTAATGCATGCAGAAAATTGTAGTTAGTGGGCCCTTTGTAATGCACTCAGAAAATTGTAGTTAGCAGGGCCCTTTGTAGTGCACTCACAAAATTGTAGTTAGATGGGCCATTTGTAATGCATCCAGAAAATTGTAGTTATCAGGGTCCTTTGTAATGCACACAGAAAATTCTAGTTAGTGGGGCCTTTGTAATGTGTGCAGAAAATTGAAGTTAGTGGGGCCTTTGTAATGCATGCACAAAATTGAAGTTAGTGGGGCCTTTGTAATGCATGCACAAAATTGAAGTTAGTGGGGCCTTTGTAATGCATGCAGAAAATTGAAGTTAGTGGGGCCTAAGGTAATGCATCCAGAAAATTGTATTTATCAGGGTTATTTGTAATGAACTCAGAAAATTGTAGTTAGTGGGGCCTTTGTATTGCATGCAGAAAATTGAAGTTAGTGTGGCTTTTGTAATGCATGCAGAAAATTGAAGTTAGTAATGCATGCAGAAAATTGTAGTTGGTGGGGCCTTTGTAATGCATGCAGAAACTTGTAGTTAGTGGGTCCAGTTGTAATGCACCCAGAAAATTGTAGCTAGCAGGGCCCCTTGTAATGCACTGAGAAAATTGTAGTTAGTTGGGCCGTTGTAATGCATGCAGAAAATTGTAGTTAGTGGGGCCCTTTGTAATGCACTCAGAAAATTGTAGTTAGCAGGGTCCTTTGTAAAGCACTCAGAAAATTGTAGTTAATGGGGCCTTTGTAATGCATGGAGAAAATTGTAGTTAGTAGGCCCTTTGTAATGCACTCAGAAAATTGTAGTTAGTGGGGCCAGTTATAATGCACCCAGAAAATTGTAGTTAGCAGGGCCCTTTGTAATGCACTCAGAAAACTGTAGTTAGTGGGGCCTTTGTAATGCACTCAGAAAAATGTAGTTAGCAGGGCCCTTTGCAATGCACTCAGAAAAATGTAGTAAGCAGGGTCCTTTGTAATGCACTCAAGAAATGTAGTTAGCAGGGGCCATTGTAATGCACTCAGAAAATTGTAGTTAGTGGTGCCAGTTGTAATGTACTCAGATAATTGTAGTTAGTGGGGCCAGTTGTAATGTGCTCAGAAAATTGTAGTTAGTGGGGCCAGTTGTAATGCACTCAGAAAATTGTTGTTATCAGGACCCTTTGTAATGCACTCAGAAAATTGTAGTTAGCAGGGCCCTTTGTAATGCACTCAGAAAGTTGTAGTTAGTGGGGCCTTTGTAATGCACTCAGAAAATTGTAGTTAGTGGGGCCCAGTTGTAATGCACCCAGAAAATTGTAGTTAGCAGGGCCCTTTGTAATGCACTCAGAAAATTGTAGTTAGTGGGGCCTTTGTAATGCACTCAGAAAATTGCAGTTAGTGGGGCCAGTTGTAATGCATGCAGAAAATTGTAGTTAGTGGGGCCTTTGTAATGCATGCAGAAAATTGTAGTTAGTGGGACCAGTTGTAATGCACCCAGAAAATTGTAGTTATCAGGGCCCTTTGTAATGCACTCAGAAAATTGTAGTTAGTGGGGCCTTTGTAATGCACTCAGAAAATTGCAGTTAGTGGGGCCAGTTGTAATGCACTCAGAAAATTGTAGTTAGCACAGCCCTTTGTAATGCACTCAGAAAATTGTAGTTAGCACAGCCCTTTGTAATTCACCCAGAAAATTGTAGTTAGCACAGCCCTTTGTTATTCACCCAGAAAATTGTAGTTAGCAGGGCTTTTTTTGATTGACTTTTTGCTTGTCGCTCTTGTTACAATTTCTTAGTCTTGTTATACAGCAGTTAAAAACATTAGTTGAATTGCTTGAAGTAGAAATAAAATTGCCACAGTGAAGTTAAAGTAAAACGGCTGTGAACATTGGTATGTCTCATTCCACTCTTCCTCCACTGGTTATGCTGGCTGCCATGCATAGCCTATCTTGTGCTGAAAAATGGCATTAAGCCCAAAAGATCACACATCATATGTCACATTCCACTTGATACCTGCCAAATGAAATATATTTTACAGCAAACTAACTTTTAATTGATTTTTAGTTGTGTGCAGTCAATATTCACGGAATTGTAGACCTGTCAACCCTTAAGATTTAACTGTATGTCATACTGTATATTGACCCTTAAATTACAGGCTTACAGAGTAATAGCAAAATATCATGGCAGTCAAATCCAGATTTTGGATTGTCTTGGTTTTGTTTGGATCTGGGTTTTCATAATACGGTCATTAGACTGGTTTAATCTCTACTGATTGTTAACATCACTCGATGGAATGGCAAGCAAGTTCCAAGTTGCAGTATGGCCAGGGCAAAGATAGTGGATGTGCCATGTTCCTTTGATGAGCTTGAATTTGGTATTCAATGTTCATTAAATCTCACTTTCAGTGTCCTCATTTGTTTGCCCAGGCCAACATTTAACTTGGCACTCAGTAAAAATCTTAGATTGAGAACATGCCTGGTTTGAGTGGGGAATTAAAGAATCGATCTACACCTGTGCGCACAAACCAACACTGAACAGGGACATGGGCAGTTACAAAACCTGACGCATATTTGGGACAATCTGTTACAATCATTAGAGTTGGTCAGGGAACATTAGAACCTCAGATGTTTTCATCTACCTTTTTTTTCATGCAAAATGCTAGAATGATGGAGCTTTTGTTTTTCTTCATTATCGCATTATCTACAGATGTCATCCAAAAATGAAAACATGTTGAAGGCAAAAGAGTTCCCACAAGCAGCACTTACTTGGAATAAAAACAGGATTGCATTTATTGTACATCATATTGTGTCAGTCTGAGCAGTATTCATGGCGAGATAGCTGATTGCTGTTGTCATTTAAAGAGAAAAATATGCCACTCCCAAAAACTAATAATTTGTTTATGTGTGTGTGTGATTAGGATTTTTAATGTAGCTTTTACAAAAATTCCATCATATTGCTACAATGTCTGCAGTGTGGCAGTTTATAGTGATGTCTAACACTGGGGCATCATGCCACAGACATGTAGCATGATGTCCCACCCAGTCATATTATCCTGACACCAGGCCAACCAGTCTTAACACTAATCTCTTAATGCTAAACGCCTAGCGAGGCAGCTGTTAGTACCATTTTTGTAAGTCTTTGGTATGACTTGGTTGGGGTTCGAACCAATGACCTGTTTCCGAGGCAGTTGCTCTAACCACTAGGACACTGGAGTGGTTTTAATAATTTGTCATGTTGATAGGTCTAGCAAGAAATCGTTGACCAACTTAATGTTTGGAACTGCAGTCTCTGAAACTGAACTGGAGGTCATTAGCATACATGCCAACCATTACGCTTTTTGGCGTAATCATCATGCTTTTTTCACTAAATTATGCCTTACACGTAAATGTATTTTGATTGCACTTTTCAGTATACCCACCTCCAAAAAAAATTTAATAGTTTGTTTTCTCATTTTTATTAACATCCCAATAATCCCACAGACCATATTCTAGAAAAGACAGCTTCTATGTAACTACGACATAAGAGTAGGTTTGTCCGTAGACTTGCATGCACTTTCCTAACAGTATTCTGTTCTATTTATAGCAGCTGCCCTATTTCCAAGGAACATGCTGGTTTCTAAGTACAAACTTTTGACCTCGGATTCTATTTATAGCAGCTGTATGGCTTAGTTAGGAGAGAACAGACTGGTTTTCTAACTTTTAATCTTTGCTCAGAGATTCATTGTTCTAATTCATATCTGGTACAGGACCAGACTAGGTATTTGGCACTTAAAGTCAAGTTGGATTTATTCTAGTTGATGCGTGTGTTAGTGCAAAAATGTCTTTCAGAGAATTTCACAGATGGATTAGGAAAAGATGAAAAACCAATTCAGAGGTGAATACATGAATTACATAATACAGCGTTCCATTCTAGGGCAGCTTCAAGCCTCTTGCAGGCTGTGTGGAAAGGATTTTAATATTGATCATGTTGGTGAAACAAAGAAACCTTGAATTAGATCATTTTACTAACTCCAATACTAAGGTAACTTCTTTTTTACAGCAGAACTAAATTGTGGACACGAATTTTATAAATGCAGAGGTGTTATGTACCAAGTTCTTAACAGAACACGGACTACCCCTAGCAGTAGAAGACTACATTGGTCTTTTGTTCAAACAAATGTTTCTTGATTCCAAAATTGCAGAAAATATGCATGTGCAAGAACAAAATCATCTAATATTGTTAGGTATTTAACAGAAGATACTTCACTTAAAATAGCAGAAGCCATAAAAATTGGTCCGTTTAGTATTGCAACAGACAGGAGTAGTGATTATGAGGACAAAAAGTTGTACCCAGTCTGTGTAAGAGACTTTGACAATGAAAAGGGAAAAGTCAGAGTGCTCTTCTTTCATTACCAGAATCTACTGGAGTAAACATCTTTTTTTTTATTTGCTTGATAATGCTTTGAATAAATATAAGTTGGCAGAACAGTATGGGGTTTTCAGCTGATACTGCATCAGTGATGACTGCAATTCATAAAGGAATTGCATTCTGTATTTTGAAACATGTCTCCATCATTGTACGTATCAGGTTGTCTCTGTCATATGAAGCACCATGCTGCAGGAAAAGTTGTTGATAAATTAGAACGAGAACTCCTGAAGTATCAAGTTGGCTGTCTACCTGACAAGGTACAGCGTGTGGACAGATTTTTTTAAAAAATCTTATTTCCCAGCTAAAAGACCCAATAACTGGAAAATATAAATTTTCTCTTTGTCAGGTTGTGAAAGGAATATTGGTTCTTTACCATTCTAATGCTGACTGTGAGAGATTGTTCAGTATTGTTAATAAAAAAAGAACTGAATTCAGATCCAGGCTCTGTAACCCGGCACTTAGTGCTCTACTGGTGTGCAAAACATTCATAGTCGCAGCTGATACTAAGTGTTTTTAAATGCAGTTTGGGAGTCTGTTGCTTTTTAAAGCTCAGGGTGTTATATATGAAAACTTGAAGCAGTAATTGATGTTAAAAGTCCAGAGGGATAAATAAATCATTTTGTACATACACTCATTGAATTTTTATCATGTTATATGTGGATTACTCTTTTTCTGCTCAGATTACTTTTTTTGTCCAGTTGGATTACACTTTTTCCTCGGCAGGGGTTGGCATGTATGGCACCTTCCCAACTAAAAGACCCAATGACTGGAAGATATAAATTTCCTCTTCTTTGTCAGGTTATGAAAGGAATATTGGTTCTTTACCATTCTAATGCTGACTGTGAGAGATTGTTTTTAAATGCAGTTTGGGAGTCTGTTGCTTTTTAAAGTTCAAAGTGCTATATATGAAAACTTGAAGCAGCAATTGATGTTAGAAGACCAGAGGGGTAAATAAATCATTTTGTACATATGCTCATTGAATTTTTATTATGTTTTCTGCTCGGATTACTCTTTTTGTCCACTTGCATTACGCTTTTTCCTTGCCATGGGTTGGCATGTAAGCATTAGGGCCAAGTGTACATAAACTCTGGCAAATCCATTATTGAGTATGGATGTAAGACCATTTATGATAAATCTGCACACCTTGTAAGTTATCAGTAAGGCATATGAGGAATGGGTGGGGTGTTTTGTGCCAATGTGTGCTGGTAAAGTTCTCTGGGCTGGCTGTGATGCTATAGCTTTAGAAAGATCAGATTTATCTTCACCCAATAAAAAAAAACTCCCATTAGAAGACATTGACAGTCTATGTCTGTCATCTTGTAGTTACAAATTCTGCTAGGATGGTGCTTGTTTGGTTAGATTTGTAGTTTCACCAGAATACTTAACATTACCCTCACATTCTGTGCACATAGCAATTGCCTCATTAATTTTCCCATCTGTTTACTCTTTCTAAAAGCAAATTCTATCTATATGGCCAGCCATGCTTTCAAATTTTTCATCAGGTGGTACTTTTTGCTCAAGGTCAATTTCAGTTTGTCATCAGTGTTAGCAAAGTGCTTTTTTGTTAACATAGATGAGTTAAAGCTTCAAAGAGATTAAGATTTACATAGATGTAACTTCTGATTACAAATGCTGCAACTTCCCAGGAAACAAAATATAAATGTTACTGAAGCAGATTATCAAAGGTACAGAAATGGAATTCAGTATGTCATTTGGAAAACTAATATTGCTAATATTAATTTATAAAAATAATAGAATTTGTTTGCAACTTTTTATCAGAATTTATGTCAGTATCATACTTTATTGATATAAGAAATTTATATCATGATTATTGTATTCTTGGTTTAATACCACAGCATGCCAGTATTTGATATTGCATACATCTAGTGTTTTGTCTCATTCAAAAAGATTCTCATGTGGCTTGATGAATCTCCACCAAAACATGGCTCTGGTAAAAAGAAAGTTTTCCTTGCAATTTCAGAGTAATGCTTTCACCAAAATTAGAAAAGTGATTTTTCAGGCTGGTGAGATGAGGTGTAAGTTTGCATATACCTAGACAATTTCTTTGGCTGTATCAATGTCTGTTGAGGTCATCCTTTTTACTTTCTATTCTAGTTAAGTTTGAGTGATTGTAGAAAGCATGTCTTAAAGAATTTTAAGATTAATGCTTATGTTTACTTATGTTTACTTCCCTTTACAAAGTTTTTCTGAAGCACCTTCTCTCAGAGAACAGTAGGCATTTTACCAGGTTTTTTTGTGGCAGAGCTGTCTCACAGTCACATGCAAGTCTTCTTGAATGAGAATCAGTTGAACTATGAATAAGGAATGACCATAATTAGCTTTTCAAACCTTTCTTGAAAGATATTTTGCTATGTCAGTAAAATAATCAGTGTAATTCTCCTCCAGAATGGAAATTATACCATTTTATTTAGTCCTGTTCATTTTGGATTTTCTTTTTGACTTTTAGATATATGTCCTGGTGAGGTGGCCAGATTTGTCGGCAAGAAGGGAGTGTTCATTATTGGCCATATTACCCCTCCTCTGGGTGGGGTCAACATCACTGTTATTGAAACTGAGGGTAGGATGGAGCCTGTGTCTATTGAGAGTGACAACAAAGGGCAATTCAGGTGAGTGTTCATACATGTACATTTAAAAATGTTCAAAACATTGAATTTTTTTTAATTATGTCCAATAGTAATAATATTTATTGTTTAAAATGTTAAATATTTGAAAACATTGAGCTAACTCAGGCATATCACAAACACACACCTATTTATTTTCATTTAGTGCTTTTGCAGTTATAATTTCGATGCTGCATCATGAATTGTATACATGGTCTATTTTATATATCTTGAATCTTAAATTTAATGATGTCTCATGAAATGTATACATTGTCTATCTCTATGTCATAAATTCAATGCCGTCTCATGAATTATATACATTGTCTATTTTATATATCATAACTTCAGTGTTGCCTCATGAATTGTATACATTGTCTATTTCTATATCATAAATTCAATGCCATCTCATGAATTGTATACATTGTCTATCTCTGTCATAAATTCAATGCTGTTTCATGAATTATATACATTGTCTATTTCTATATCATATATTCAATGCCATCTCATGAATTGTATACATTGTCTATCTCTATGTCATAAATTCAATGCTGTTTTATGAATTATATACATTGTCTATTTCTATATCATAAATTCAATGCCATCTCATGAATTATATACATTGTCTATTTCAATATCATAAATTCAATGCTGTCTCATGAATTTTATACATTGTCTATTTTATATATCATAAATTCAGTGCTATCTCATGAATTTTATACATTGTTTATTTCTATAACATAAATTCAATGCTGTCTCATGAATTGTATACATTGTCTGTTTCAATATCATAAATTCAATGCCATCTCATGAATTGTATACATTGTCTATTTCTGTATCATAAATTCCATGCCATCTCATGAATTATGTACATTGTCTGTTTCTATATCATAAATTCAATGCTGTCTCATGAGTTGTATACATTGTCTATTTTATATATCATAAATTCAATGCTATCTCATGAATTTTATACATTGTTTATTTCTATAACATAAATTCAATGCTGTCTCATGAATTGTATATATTGTCTATTTTGTATATCTTAAATTCAGTGCTGCCTCATGAATTGTATACATTGTCTATTTTATAGATCTTAAATTCAGTGCTGCCTCATGAATTGTATACATTGTCTATTTTATATATCTTAAAATCTGTGCTGTCTCATGAATTGCATGCATTATCTATTTTATGAAAGCACAGTTTTACTGAAGTTCAGCATTGTAGAGACAGCAGCTAAAGAATAAGAATGACCAATAGTTGGATGGTGTCACTGGATGTAACACATTTAGCAGACTAGACCCTCCAGAACACTGATAATAATTGATCACCATCTTCCATGCATTTGAAACAAAAATGAGTTTAATCAGTGCTTTTTTGGCTCATTTATTGGACACATGATTTCGGTTGAGTCTTTTTGAATAGCGTTTGAATGTTGGCCATTACTAAAATACCTTTTTTATTGGTTATGTTGTCAATTATTTATATCATGTAGATTTGACTGAACAAGAAGACCATACAAAATCATTTGTACAGATATACCATAATGATATATTAATGTATGGTTAAATTGGTGAGACTGCATTCCATACCATGAATGCCATCTGAATACTTTTAATTTGTCCACCATAGCGTATTTTGCTGTGATCTGACCATTCATCTGTGCATTTGTTAGTTACCAATTTTGTTCCTGCTCAAAAACTTGAGTTGTCCATCATCTACTGTGCATTTGTTAGTTACCAATTTTGTTCCTGCTCAAAAACTTGAGTTGTCCATCATCTACAGTTTCCATGCTTTGGGCATGGCTTGCACTTGTGGTAAGGAGTTTCAAGATCAAAAGGTCAAAAGTTGTTGGTCACCCTACCTAAAAGAAGCAGTGAGCCCCATTGGCCAAGTGGTCTAAGGTGCATGTCTTTCAGATCACTCATACACTTCACTTCATTAGTTTTTACTGCTCCGGTTGCCTAGTAGTTATAGCATCCACCTCAGATGCGGGTTCAATCCCTGGCCAAATCATACCAAAAACTTAGAAAAATGGTACTAACAGCTGCCTCGCTTGGCACCCAGCATTAAGAGGTTAGTGTTAGGACTGGTCAGCCTGGTGTCAGTATAATGTGACTGGGTGGGACATGGTGCTGCATGTCTGCAGCATGATGCCCTAGTGCTAGACAACACTATAAAATGTCACACTACAGACATCATAGTGATATGACTGAAAAATTGTTTAAGCTACGTTAACAATCCAAATCACACACACACACTTCACGAGTTTAAGTTTTGACTCAATCAAAGTAGGTATGTGAGAAAGCTTGTCAGTAGCTTCCTGTGGGTCAGTGGTTCTTTTTGAGGTCTTCTAGGGTTCTTCCTCCACTAAATATATTGGCCACCATGTATAACCTGTCATGTGCTGAAAAATTAAGTAAAGCCCACAAAACAAAGTCAGATGCCTGAAAGAAGAAAAATGGTTTCTGCACAATAACTTGAGTTCTCCAAATAGTACAGATACTAAACTTTGTGATTGGCTTGCACTTGGGGTAAGTAAGAACCCTATTGATTTTTGAGTCAGAAGATCAAATGTCAAGGTGATTGTGATGGAAAGAATAAAAATGGTATCCACAGTAATATTAGTTTCACATCACAGAGCTGGACTAGACTTTTGCACATGGATGGGTATGGGGGGTAAGGAAGAAGCCTAATGTACTTTTGGGAACAAAATGTCAGAGGTCAGGGGTGCTGTGACTGAGAAAAAAAAAAGATTTTTGTACAGTAGCTTCAGTTATTTACATAGAGAACTATAAAACAGAGCAGGCATATAATGTCACATTCATATTACCCTTGTTGTTTGTATTTTAGGGTTGGTCCCCTTCATAGTCACATGAAATACAATGCCTTGGCTGAAAAAGAGGGATATGTGCTTGCCAAGGAAGAAAGAGAGACAGCAGCCTTCAGAGCATTCAAACTGGGCAAAGTTGCAGTGCAGGTAATGGGGCATTCAGAATTGTAAAGAGCCAGTAACATGGGCAGCAGCAGGGGGGGCGAATCGGACATTTTGTCCAATCGTTATTTTGCTTAATTATTACTTTCTGCACTCAGCGGATCCGGTGTAGTCAGCGCCTGGTAAAAAAAAAACGACGACGGTCCATCCTACACAACGGTGACGTCATTTGGTTTAATACACTTTTCTGCGAGCCGATCCCAGCGTCGTCAGCGTCCGGTAAACACAGCGACGACCGCGTCGATGTCATTTCCCCCCCTGCTGCTAAGAAGTTATTTACAATGAAAATTAGTTACAACTAACCGAATATTTGGTCAAGTCCGATACGATATCGTGTCCGAGGATCATGTAAATTTATCGTTACAAATCCATGTGGGGTCGACTGAGCATGACTAAAAAAGTTTCGAAAACCATTAAAGTCCATGTCACTGCCACACCAAGTTTGCCAGATATTTCGTAGCGTGTGTGTATCAACGCCGTTAAATACAGCAAGAATATTACAGTTGTCTCTGATTACTTTTGGAATCTGAGTGTATCGTTGAGTGACATATATCACGTCGGTGTTTTTATGCCTGCCTCTGGAAAATATCCTAGCTGGGTTTTTTTGATTGTCTAACATAACATCATCGTACACGACTAGATTGTTAACGTCGCCATCAATATCATCAATACCTGGTGCATCATTGATATCTGTAATAAACTCAATAACATTTTTTTCAGCGATCGCTGATGCATTCTCGTTAAAATCTTTCAACACCTCGTAGCATCGTTGATCATCTACGCTAGGGGCGATTAAATACAACTTATCCCACTTCATCCATCTCATTATTAAATTGAGTAACAATTGCGTCTTGCCGGATCCAGATGGTCCGATGATAATCATCCGGATCGAGTTTGGTAACGCTGCAACATGCTTAACTGGTTCTCTTGTTTTAGTCGCCGAAAAATCAATTATATTCATATCTCTATACATAAATTATGGATTTATATTGTGTGAAGTGTAGAGTGCGTACTGGCACAAATGATATGACAACCGTTACAACAAAAAATAACAGATCGGCGCTTACTGGTAAGTGTGCGACATGTGGTACAAAGAAATTTAGATTTATTTCTGCTAGACCCGGAGACGTTTTAAAAAAAAGCGAGGAGGTGATATTGCAGCCAAGTTATCAAAACTCCCCGGAACACCGTGGGCAAAGTATCCAGGAGAAAAGCACCTCCCAGGATATAGCTACTGTGGCCCCGGAACACGATTAGATATCAGACTCGATGATCAAAATCAGCCCAAACCCGGTGAGTATCCAATAAACGCTATCGATAAGGCGTGTCATGCTCATGATGTTGCTTACTACAAAAGTAGCGATCTGCAACAGCGTCATATCGCGGATGTAAAATTAATTCACGCGTTAAATGCTATTCCTGATAAATCATTCAAAGAAAAATTGGCTTCATGGTTGGTAAAATCGGCTATGAAAGGTAAATTAATGATTGGAAGCGGAGCTTCTCGCGCTGGTAATTGAAAACGCTAGCGTTTATAATAACAACATGGAATCCATCTATTATTCTCCGAGAGGATACTGGAAGGGGAAGGCCGCAATTGGTAAACTCGCAAGCGCTGCAAAGGTAACAAAGGCCGTTGCGGATAATTGGTTATCCAAACAGGCTATATGGCAAATTTATCTACCACCGCCTAAACAAATCAACTTTTCGCGCTTTGATGTCAGCGTACCTAATGAAGTTCATCAGGCTGATATACTATTTCTGCCGCATGACAACGGTTACAAATACGCGCTAACCGTAGTTGATGTTGCGAGTCGATACAAACAAGCTGAGCTTTTAAAAACAAAGTCAGCAACTGAAGTAGCCGATGCGTTTGAGCGGATTTACCGAAGGGGTCCTCTGCGCTGGCCAAATCTATTACAAGTTGATCCTGGCAATGAATTTCGCGGCGCTGTTTTATCAACGCTGAAACATCATAGCGTCGCGATACGACGAGGTCATACTGCGCTACATCGTGATCAGGCAATTGTTGAACGATTCAATCGGACTCTTGCTGAACGGTTATTTGGATATCAATACGCGAAAGAATTCATCCAGGAAAAACGATCTCGTGAATGGGTTAAAAGATTACCAGGCGTAATTGCAGCGTTAAATAACGAGATTACCCGAGCAATCAACATGAAGCCCAGCGACGCGATTAAATACGAGTACATACCCGGAAGATCAAAAAAAAATAGCGTTTCCAAGCCGATTCTCGGCGATGTCACTGTTAGATATCTGTATGAACCAGGAGAGCTTGAAGGTGGTAAAAAAAGAGCTACTGATCCTATTTGGAGTGTTACCACACATAACATATCAACGATAACACGATCAACTGGTAGACCACCGATCTATAGACTGGATTCAACTGCCCCACAGCGGGGGTTTACACGCGAGCAACTACAAGTGATACCTGACGATACTCAATTGCCTCCGCGTGGTCTTAACTAGCGCCGTTGCGTCTATTGCACTCAAGACAGGTCAACCTCACATTGTTTTTGACATGACCGAGACTGTTATCGATCCTGTCCACGGTAAATTGGCGAGCGTCTTTATCCGAATAACGCCAGCGCATTACACAATTGCAACTCGCGCAGTGATTATTCTGTTGTTGTCGTAACGCAATTATTAATTCGGCATCAATATCAAAACGCCGCTGTTTTTTTTTATCCTGTTGGCAGTAACCCGAGAGTTTTCTATCAATGACGCTTGCATCGATGATGTCATCGTTGTCACTGGCTTCGTCAGTAACAATTCTTCGAAGCTGATTTATCCTCCGTACTCTGGACACTGCAAGATAGACTAGATTTGACCATTCGATGCGATTATCAACCATCCAAACAATTGTGTCCGTGATGGTTAATCCCTGCGAGGAATGTATTGTCGTTGCGTATCCTAGCGTCCACGGGGATTTATCAGCACGTAGCGCGTCCTCGACGACGCTGATATCAACGAGCACGATATCATTCAGCACGAGAACTTGTTTTTTTGTCCCTGACGCTGTCGGGCCCGGGATTTCAACTTCAATGTTCTGCCGCCGTGTGTCCGCGGGTCTATAACATAACGGCACTGGGCGCGTTGGAAACGTTTCCTTATGCAACGCAAACAACTTCCGCTGAAGTGTGTCTCTGACTATCTTTCTACTCGCTACAATCAAATCGTTTGGTCTCCATGTTTCCCAGAATTCATTTAACGGCGTTTCCGGAATCACCTCGCGGATTATTTCACATTGAACTCTATCCGGCTGTAATCTGATTAATTTTTTTAACCTCGCGCAGTTGTTCATCAAGTGCTCGGTAATCAGTATCGGTTTCTTCATAATAGTCCACAAAACCCTTTAACCAATCATGTGGACCCTCGCCGACAAATGGTGGTGGTTGGCCATGATCTCCGCACATGATTACCGCTGTATTCGCGCGCAGCAACCACTCAAGAAACTTTTGTAAAGTATCTAACGAAACAGTACATATCTCATCCCAGATGATAACCTCAGGAATAAATTTTTCACCCATTCGATCAGGAGTCCACTCACCGCCGCTGTATCGAAAAAAGCTGTGATAAGTAACGGCGTCAACATTTCGTTGTTTTATCTCTCGCGCTAGTCTATGAGTCGGTGTAAGCACAATTATACTTGCCCGCGTTCGAAATAATTCAATTGCCCGAGTCGTCTTTCCTGACCCGCCACAGCCGCTTAAATAAACTGTTTTGTATCTACAAATTGGATCAGAACACGGTGGTGCATTAGACCATTCTGATAAATTATCACCGCGTAAGTAATTGTTTTCAACGGTGACATTTGCTGACGGGGAATAATCGCGTTGTATTTCATTTTTAATTCTCCATATACCCCAACTCTCGTCCGGACTAGTAAACTCGGCTACGTTTCCCTTGTACTTTACGTCTATGTAAAATGAATCAATCGCAACTCTAACCGCGGTGTCGGGAAATCTATTTATCATCGAGAATAAATTGATAGCGGCGTAACCCAGCATAGACGCCCTCAAATGTGGATATGCCGGGCTGTCTCCATCGCTGTAGGTAACAACTGTACCCAACCTTGTTCCATTGGACAAGAAAGCTGTTTTGCAGTTCACGTATCTATTTTTTGCCACTGCGTCCTTGATTACGAAATCATATTCTGCGTCATCTATAATCAGCCGTGAGCAATATCGTTTGTAGTCGCAGTTTTTTCCACCTTGTGTGAACTTACCAATTATTCTTCTACCGAGATCTTTTGCCTCGCAGTTTCGTTTGTTGAATATCTTTTTGGACCATTCGATGATATATTCCTCGTTGGCATCAATGTGTGCTCTGGACTATTCAATTATGCTATCTAGACGCTCTGGTTCTGGTAACCAGACTTCAGTCTGCGCCCGATATGATATAATCGCGTCACTGACAATCAACGATACAAGCATGCTACAATCAATCATATACCGTAGCAGCGCTATTGGCAACCACTTCTTTTCAGCCATGTGTCTACCGATCCAAATATAACAACAGCGATGAAGTCCTGCCGCGAATTCAAATGATACTATGCGAGCGAATCCGGTTAAATCAAAATCAGGCAGTGGTCCATTAATAGCAACACGAGTCATTTCATGTCTGGGGTGTCCAAATCGTTTGAAATACTCAGCGGCGGATCCATACCCGAGAAAACTCGCTGGATAACAGGCAACCATATCAACGGAAATCATAGCGTCGGGGTTGTATTCAGTGTTCCATAGTCCACCGTGATAATATTCCAAACAACTGGATTGTACATCCGGTAGAAATTCCTTGTGCGTTGGTCTCCACGCATTTTTCCTTGCTGCAACATGAGCCGCAACTGATGGAATCGTAAAACAATTTGTTAGCAGTTGTTCATCATGCTCTTCAAATTCCATGGCGGTTTTTTTCATCTTGTTGTGAAACGCTTCAGTGCGATATAATTCACCGTTTGGTCTTACAGACTGATCAAAGGTATCCATGTCGTTTTCAGCGCTGCGAAGTAACCACACTGATACAGGGTCATTTTTACACAAGCAAGCAATAGCATCAAATAGTTTCCTCTCCGCGAGAAAACTATCCTCTCCCAGGAATTCCCCCGGGATATACTTTACTGTTCTATCCCGTGGAAATATTGTGACCGCGGGCGTCCACGCGTGTTCGTTATGATCAATAATTTTGATTGGGGCTCCCTTTGATTTATACTTTGATTCGTATAATACTTCACCGGTTATCGTTGTAACGGTTATTGGAAATCTCAACGACGTTTCTAATCTCGCTATGTCGCTGATGGTTGCTCCTCGCTCGCGCACTGTCTCCTCCCATTGGTTTATTTTGCTACGTCGTAAATCAGTCAATTTGTTTCCTCGACACGCATTTGTAAAATGCTCTATTACTCGTTCTGCTACACAATTTATCCCCGTTGACTGTTTCATCGGCGCTAGTTTTCCGATATCAGGTTTCTTATTTAACGGGTATATTCCATAGACAACTGCTGTTTCAGGATACGCTCGTTCATAGTATGGTCTGTCAATTCCGGTTAACAGCCCTGGCTTGGAGTCGCGGCTAACAATGACTGTTTTCTTGTCGCTGAGAACCGGTTCAAATTTATCACGTATGATCCAATTACCTGATTCCACCCGGACAATGAATTTTACTCTGAAGAAATACCTTTTACCGTCAAGTTGTGATATTATCGTTGCTGCGCGGTTGTCGTTCATGGTAGCATCAACAATACCATCAATTCGAAATGTTGACCAACTATGAGATGCACCATCGCGCTTGAATTCATTGATACAATCGCGTATTTTATTTAACAGGGTTCTATCGTTTATTGACGTTTTTGGTGCGTCCTTGAGGGCTCTATCGAGATTGAACTTAATATTTTTCCAGGGCTTAATTGCTGCTAATCTCTCGAACTCTTCCATATAATTAAAACAAGTATTTAAATGAAAGAATATAGTATAATGAATCACTGCAAATGGTTGATGATTGGGTCGACAACCCCGTGCAATAAATCATGTAGAGGTGAATTCTGCGGGTATCATTTACAAAGCGTTCGTAATGGTTCTCTTGGCCCCCTACCGTGCTTGGTTTGTCACGTTGGTGTAAGAGGAAAATCGCAGTTGTGTATCAATTGTGGCGGAAAGCGATACAGGGAGTTAAAACGCTATTATGACAAGCGAATAAAAAATGCCGTCATTGACCCCACCGCAGACTTCGTCATCAAAACTCCTCAGGACTACATTGCAAGGTTTATAATTAAACCAAATAATGAATTAGACAAGTAGTATTATTATACAAATGAACCAAGAATTTCAGCCGCATCCCGTGCTCGTTAATTACGAGGCATCTCGCGACGGCGTTGTTAGAAATTGTAGACTGAAGAAGCCGGTTGGTACCGTAAATAATCGCGGGTATTTGATGTTTACTGCGGGAGGAAAAAGCTATTATGTTCATAGGATTGTATTTGAAGTATTTAACGGATTAATCGAGAATGGGGTTGTGATTGATCATATTAATAATAATAAGACTGATAATTCTCTTATAAACTTGCAAGCTATCTCGCAAAGTCA
The DNA here is from genome assembly GCA_028554795.2 of Sinohyriopsis cumingii. Classification (NCBI taxonomy): domain Eukaryota; kingdom Metazoa; phylum Mollusca; class Bivalvia; order Unionida; family Unionidae; genus Sinohyriopsis; species Sinohyriopsis cumingii. Next base: position 37,794,281 of record CM068831.1, on the reverse strand, counting down.
GAATACCAAAAAAGGCGGAACCGGTAAATACTCAAAAAAAGCAAAACCCGTAAAGTCATTTGATACAATAACGCACGAAGAAAAAACTTTTCAGTCGATGAATGAAGCCAGTAGATATTTTGATATTTGTGTGCCCGCAGTACAATTTGTTGCAGAAGGAATACAGAATTCAGCGATCTCAAAAAAGACGGGTCACAGAATTCGATTTTCATATGTAACAGAAATCAGCGAGTGACAAGGTCACCGTGGCGAAGTCACCGGCGCCTATGGCGCTGACGAAGTCGCCATGACAGTGCGAACGCTACAATAAATTGTCTCTTCCGGAAGAAAACGAATTATCCTACGGTTTCATCGAATGTTAACACACCTCGGGATTGATACGCGGGGTTCATTTTGTAAAATAATTTTTTTTTTGATATTAGAAATAAGATGTTTTATAAGAATATGAATATCGAAGACATCAGTAATATATTAACCGAGATTTTAAAATTAAAAAATCAAGGAATTGAATTATCTGATAAGCTTGATAACCAAAAAATATTGTCCGATTATGAAATTATTAACGAGCAATCAAAGAAAGGTCGATATACCTTGCCACGCGAGTATTCTTTTATAAAGCGATTACAATATACGATCAATGAAAACTTGTATGGCAATGACGTAAATGCATTTATTGGACTATTTACTGCCGTTGAGACAGTACGAAAAAAACTCGGACAGGCTTTTGAACGACGTCGAGAAATCTCTAATAAAATTAAAAACATTAGAAGGATTATAGACGAAAACTCCCTGGAGCCCCTGGGACATATCCCCGCCACACTCGGCGGGAAATTAGAAACTACGGAGCAATTGCAATAATGGTAGGCGAATCACTTACTACTCGGCTAGCCAGAGAGCGGCTAGTAGCGCTTAAAAAGTTCATACCGTTACGAGACAGGGTCCGAAAACAACTTCAAACGCGGCAACAACTACAAACTGATTTTGCTGTTGGAAGCGAACAACTCTTTGCTCCGGTAACTAAAGCGACCAAAGATGTTACGGCGGCAACTGTGCCCGTCCTCGGTGCGCTTGAAAAGATAGCGGCTCAGACCGAGCAAACAAAAAAGTCTCTGGAAACACTCCCTGCGAAAATAGCGGTTGCTACAACACGGAGGCCGCCACCACTCGCTATAACGGACCCACAAGAACCTTATGTTACAATGGCCGACGAGGAAGAACTAGGCGCCACCGCAAGAGAACCAGAAGAAGAAATACCGGAGGAAATACCGGAAGAAATACCGGAAGAAATACGGAAAGAGGGGAATATGCCCCGTAATGTTCTTAAAAAGAGCACAATAGATAAAATTAGAAATCTCGGCTACGAAGAATTAGTCGATTTTACTGTTACAAATTTTGATAAAGACACACGAGATGAGCATATCAATAGCGGCTACGAGAAAAATATAAGGTCGTTAAAGGACTGGACAAGAATAGTGTATTTGGCAAATAAACATAAAAATGAATTACCACCGCGTGATAATAATTATATAATATTCCACAATAAAGTAAAAAGTGAAAGACCAAAACACGGAAAAGGATACTCTGTTGGTAAAGACGTTACTTGTCCTGGTAATGTTCTCAGTGATATATCACGGCTAGAAATACTAATCGGAGGAAAACGAGCCGGAAATAACTCTCCGGAAATAATCAATGAGGCCGCTGATATTTGCAGGCGGTTATTTGCCGGTGGTATCATGGACATTAATGCATATCGAACGCTCATAGACGAACTCGTGGACCACGGTCATTACAGCGATTGACCAACCACTGGTGATCAATCACTGGTGACCAACCACTAATTGGAAAACACTGGTGTTTTTTATAATAAAGATGATTATACACTACAACCATGATAAACCAGTCAGCGTCTACGTGGTAAACTCACGATTACCTGTATACCGCGCGTGGTACGGAGACGGTCTTGGTAGCACCATTGCGGGGTTATTTACAAGAATGGCTCCAAAAGTAGCGCCGTTAGCCAAACAATTAGGAATGAAGGCTATTGATGTTATTCGTGATAAGGGTATTAGTGCTATTGGAGATGTTGCCGGAAGGGTGGTTTCTGCAGCACGAGATAAACTAATGTCGTTGGTAAAATCCAAAGGATTTTCACGAAAAAGAAAACAGAAACCACCGGTGATGCCATCAACGACAGTGATGCCTGCGAATGTCAGTAAAGTAATAAATAACGCCGTGGAAGAAAAACTAGCGTCGTTGGTAAACAATAATCAAGATGACATCGCAAACATAATAGCGGGAAGTGGTTTAAAACCACGACAAAATTCGAAGAATTTAAAACGACGACGATGATTTAGATGCATCAGCGTATTATTAAATAAAATGTTTAAACGAACAGCTGACCCGGCGTTTGATATGGACGCACCAGTGCACAAGGATGATTCTGTCCATAATTATCAATTTTATTCCTATCATGCAGTACAACCCAACATACGATCGCGAATTGAACTTCAAGTCCATGATACCAGTAAATATTTTTTGCCATGTGAAGCGTTTATTGAAATCGAAGGAGAACTTGTAACAGAGGCCGATACTCCTGCTGTACCAGCACCGTATCCAGATGGTACCAAAGTTGGCTTAGTCAATAACGGCGTAATGGCGCTATTTGAGAGCGCAAAATATCTCATTGACGGGCGAGAAATTGAATCAATAGAACGTGATGTTGATGTTGCTACAACAATAATCGGGTTAGCAAGATATTCCGACGATTATACAAGATCAGCGGGTCCATCTATGATGTTTGCAAAGGATACTAGAAACACTGCTGGAAACTCGCAATTTGTGGTAAGACGACCAAGAAATAATGCTAATAACGCTGATGCTGATGTTGAGAATATGATTATAAACAGCGATCCTAATTTTAACATCGGAGCTGCAACACGCATATCAATGTTAACAGGGTCGCGTAGATCTTTCTCATGCGCGATTCCACTGCATCATATACTTGGATTTTGTAGGAACATGCGAAAAGTTATCTACGGAGCAAAGCATACCGTGGTGCTTGTGCGAAAAGGTGATGATAGAAATGCAATTTGGAGAATTCCAGCGGATCTTACGAATCCAAATAATGACTCTGGTAAAGTCGTTTTAACTAAAATATTATTGTGGATGCCAGTAATGACTCCATCCATTACCACAGAGGCACGATTGCTATCCTTTATGGAGCAGGGAGGAAAATCATTACTAAGTTGGCTAACAACAACAACAGATACTAAGCAATCAAATATCAATGGTATATTCACATGGAACCTGGCATCACAACAAGGCATTTCGGCTCCGCGTCATATATTTGTTGCGTTGCAGGATATGACGAGAGTTGATAATCAACTATCCAGCCATATGATATTTGATCGATTAGGCGTTACTGACGTCTCGCTGAGAATAAATGGCCAGCAGGAACCATCTGAGGGTATACAACTTAATTACGGTCAAAACCATATTGCACGCATGTACCATCGGTTGCTGTCGTATATGAGTCGTGATCAAAACGTCGACACTGGTTTGCAAATATCACAACATGATTTCAAAGAACTATATCCGATCTATTACTTTTCGCTGGAACATCTTGATTTAACAAGACAATCCGTCGTTGATATACACTTCCGAGCTAATGTAACTCGCGGCGTTATTGCCGATTATAGAGCGGTTGCTGTCATTCTCAGCGATAAATCAATGCTGTTGGAAGGTGTTGGTGGACGAATGAGAATCGTTGATGCACCAGTGGAAAACATGTAATTGAAAACATAAACGCGTTTACAATAAAAATGTCGTATAATGTTGTCGCTGTAGAGTTGACCGATGGTCAAGTCAAGAAATTACGATCAAAGTCAGCTAAACAATGTGGAACCACAATAACGTTAAAGCCCTCACAGATGGCAGGTGGTAATCATAAGATATCGTTGACGGCGCGTCAAATAAAACATTTCAATGATGCGATGAAGAATAAAAAGGGTGTTCAAATAGATTTTTCAGCCGCAGCGATTAAAAACATGGAAAAGACCGGTGGGATATTTCCGCTGTTAGCTGCGATTCCAGCGTTGATTGCCGCGGCGGCCCCAGCAGTGGCGAAGGCGGCTGCGTTAGGAGCCGTTGGTACCGCGGCGGGAATGGCATTGAAGAAGGCAACCGGGAAAGGCTATAAAAATAAACGACCCGTAGCAGGAAAGGGTCTAAGACTACCAGGAACCCCGTATTCATGGTACTCGGGGAAGGGTCTAAGACTACCGGGAACCGTAAACGCATTAGCGATAAAAAACTTCAGAGGTGTTTTTATGAGGGATCAATTACCGACGAAACCAAGGAATATTGAAACCGGTATAATTAACCTCGATAAATCCTCCGGAGCGGGAACTCATTGGGTTGCATACGCAATTGATCCGCGTGCGATCGTCTATTTTGATTCATACGGGTTAGCCCCGCCAAACGAGTTCATGCGGTATATCCGGGCATGTTCAGCCCCGGTTTTTTATTCCACGCTGCCAACACAACAATTAAGTGACCCACCGATATGCGGCCGTGAGGTATTGAACGTACTCGCGGCGATTTCATCATCGCGGAAACCACCTCATGTGGTTGTAAACGAATACACTAGTGGGGTCATAGAGGCCCGGCGGGTTAATTAAAAACACTGTTTTTTTTTACAATAATAATGATTGATATCTGGGGACGACCGGTTTCGGCGCTGAAAAAATCCACGGAAACGCTCGCCACCGATGACATAAAAAAACTAATCGAGGATGAAATCGCTGATACGTTAAATTTAACCAGTGTTGACCCGGGCGAAATAGTTGTATTTCAAGATCGTCAGGGTAAACTGAAATCCAGTAATGTGTCGCTGAATGACGTTTTAATATGACAGCATGATGCCGCCGAGAACACCATCGCGTTGTATACCGATGACGGACGACTTAAATCAGGTGAATCCATCTTGACGATAAATGGAAAAATAAGTACACTTGGCAACAATTATATATCCGTGTCGGATTCGTTAAAAAATTTGTATGATAAATTTAACGCGCAAGCAAATCAGTTCGAGGGGATACAAAAGTCTGTCACCGATATACAACTCACTACTGCTAGTTTTTTTGGAACCCCGACGGTAACCGAACCGAATCTTGTGGGGATAAAAAATACTATTTCGGAGTTTACAACGCTGTCGGGCCAATTTTACACGTTACGAAAAAATTTTAACAGGGCTGATAACACCATTGATAAATTCTTTGGTAAAAAAAATACCAGACCGGATGAAATTACAATAACTATAAATGATATCACTGCGTATGGACAGGAAATAGGAACAATCAAAACTGATGTTGCAACGATCATAAATAATGTAGATGCGCATAAACTGATAATAGAAAAAATCAGCTCTAATGTTGCAACGAACATAAATAATGTAGACGCGCATAAACGGATAATAGAAACAATCAAAACTGATGTTGCAGCGAACAAAAGGAGTGTAGACGCGCATACACAGGAAATAGGAACAATCAAAACTGATGTTACAGCGATTAAAGACAGACTACCGGAGGTGACAAAAATAAAAATCCCTCATGAAAACACCATCAACACAGTATACACGATTCATCATGGATCATTCGTTTGGACTCCTACACAGAATACAGTAAAAATCATCGCAACTGTTAAGGGTATTTATCGATTGACACTGGTTTCAATTATGCATTTTAATATATTATCGTCGAGTTCATCCGGGTTTAACAATATAATATCAACAATTATAGACAAGGGCGCAACTGAACAGTTTACAATTTATGCCGCCGATAGACATTTAACCGAGGCAAACATTACATGGTATGCAGAATTTGTAACGGATCTAAGTAATTAAAAACACTAGCTCTTTTAAAATAAAAATGACCACCAAGGTAATTGAATCAGAGGTATCACCGACGTCACATCAATATCGATTCAATACCGTAAAAGAATTCTCCGCGAATTTGAAAACGCTTTCCGAACAATACCGTGTAAAAATAAAAAAATACCGTCGAAAAATAACCACCATCGACGCGGTCGTGTACTCGGTGTCGGGTATAGTAGCCGGTACCGGTGTTATTTTATCCACGGTGACCATGATGGCCCCGATCGCTGTTCCAATCGCTATCTCCGCGGCGACAACAATTGCTGGAGTCGCCAACGCAATCACTAGAAAGATATCATCGTGTTCTCAGAAAAAACTCAACGAGTATACAGTAAAACATCAAATAGTATCCGACGCGTACTCGAAATTATCCGGGTTGATCTCGTTGGCGATAGATAATTCATTTATATCCGATGCTGAATTCTCCACGATGGTCCAGTTGCATGACTCCGCGATGTCAAAAATCGAGGATTTTCAACTGGAAGCTGGAAACCACGTGGCTGAAACCACTTCAATGGGCTTAAAACATCCTCCTGAAAACAAGCAGGTTGTTAATATTCGGTGTTGAAATTAAACAATAGAAACGACGAATAATAATAATGTCGCTGAACCCCGAAGGGTTGCAATTACTTCAACGGATCGCGGAGAACACCACTCCGGTACAAACAAATATGATATTGATAACATCAACGAAGCCAGAATTCAGTGTAAACTTCCCCTCTCCGATTCCAGTGAATGAAATAGCGCTGGCAAAATTGCGAGTATATCACAGTTGGCCTATTATCCGAGCGGAAGCATTTAACGGACAACAACCTAATAACTCGCTGGTTTTTGCATGGACAAATAAACCCGATGGGACCCCAGACTGGAATGAGGTTACAATACCAACTGGGTCATACCAAGTAGAACAAATCAATAAAGAATTTCAACGCAGGATAAAATCGATCACAGGAAAAGAATCAAAAATCGATATTACGGTTCATGAACCGACGTTATCGTCGACGATTGAAATAAGCACACCGGGGTATATGGTTGATATTTATAACAGTTCAATAAGAACCATACTAGGTTGGCCCGAGAATCCACCTAATGAAATCCCCGCGGACTTGCACACGAATGCGCAATCGTATCATGAAATTAATCCCAGTTATCGAGATAATTTGTCTATTATGAAAAACACGTTATTACCCAGTTGGTTTATATTTCAAGACAGGAATGCCATGCAGTGGTATTTTCGGTATGACAAAACCCCTGAATCGATCGTCATATTAACAGTTAATTTAAATGATATCGCTAGTGTTTTTACCGAAATTAATCATAATTACCAATTGCAACTAGAACAACTACGGAAAACAAAAGCACGAAAACACGTCGAGGTGTTAAATCAACTTATATCAGACATGGAATATATCAATGAACGAATCGTTAAAATAATATCCGATAACAGCGATGATAATAAACAAAAATTCCTAACCGAGTATAATATCACAGAAGCCGATTTACCCGATTTCAAGTTTCCAGAATACAACGCGCCAGAACTAAGAAAGTCTCTTAATGATTTTCTCGGTCCATCAATTATCCTCAGACACGATAACGGAGATGGTGGTAGGCATATTGCTCCATACAACGTAAATATCGCATCGGTGATAGCAATCAATCTAGTGTGTGATGTTATCAAAGGGAGTTACCAGGTAGATACCAAGCAATCAAATCAAGCTCAACAGGGGTATATCCTTTATTCATTTTCACCAACAGCCCCTGCCGGATTTTTAATCGTTGAGAGCCCAATTAATCCGGTCTATATGCGATGCCATAATCGGTTTTTAACGAGAATTAATTTCAGACTTACCGATCAGTCAAATGACCTAATTGATCTACAAGAGGAGGAGTTAGTAATCACTGTTTGTAAGATCATTGTAAATAACTTCTTAGCAGCAGGGGGGGAAATGACATCGACGTGGTCGTCGCTGTGTTTACCGGATGCTGACAAAACTGGGATCGGCTCGCAGAAAAGTGTATTAAACCAAATGACGTCACCGTCGTGTAGGATGGACCGTTGTCGTTTTTTTTTTACCAGGCGCTGACTACACCGGATCCGCTGAGTGCAGAAAGTAATAATTAAGCAAAATAACGATTGGACAAAATGTCCGATTCGCCCCCCCTGCTTGGGCATTCAAACTGGGCAACGTTGCAGTGCAGGTAATAGAGGCATTCAGACTTGGTAAAGAGCAGGTAACATGGGCATTCAAACTGGGCAGAGTTGCAGTGCAGGTAATAGGGCATTCAGACTTGGTAAACAGCAGGTAACATGGGCATTCAAATTGGGCAAAGTTGCAGTGCAGATAATGTGGGAATTCAAATTGGGCAAAGTTGCAGTGCAAGTAATGTGGGCATTCAAACTGGGCAATTACTTAAATATTTTCCTAAAATTTGTACTAATTATTTTACTACATTATCTATTAAGAGTTAAGGAGAACAAACAACTCAAAATAAATTATATATTAGGATTACATATATTTGTCAGGATGTTGCAATTTATTTGCTTATGATCATTTACAATAACATGATTATCAATATCATGATCAATAAATAACAATATTATCAATATTATGATCATTAATGAGTAAAATGATTATCAGTATCATGATCTTTAGAGAGTAACATGATTTTCAATATGTAACAAATTATGTGTATCTCATGATCCTGTTTACTTCAGTATGTAGTAAAAGAACCATCAAACACATCTGTATTCAAAATGTATTGATTATAGTATGGCATTATGGCAATAGCTTTCAACACCGATTAAATTAAATTTCCACCTTTCTCTGGAGTGAATTTTTGGCTGATTTATTTACATATATTTGCATGTCCTACTGACAGATTGTGGGTGAAACTCAAGCCCCCCTCCCGGACGTGCTTCTGTCCCTAAGTGGTGGCAAGCAGTATAGGAGTAATAATGTCACAGGACAAGAGGGCACAATGATCTTTAATGATTTGGTGAGTAAAGGATCTAAGATTAAAAAGAAGCATAAAAGTTAACTTATATTTTTGACTCCACTACAGGGAATGTCACAAAAGGTGAGACAATGGTCACTATGTTTGTCCATCTGGATTAAACTTTTGGTTAATTTTTATTAAACTTCAGTGTGTCTCCTGTTTTCATCAGGGATCATCATCAGATATCGCCCACAAATATATCAGGGGTAAGGAATCTCCATAAAGATTGAAAGCCAGAGTTCAGTGGTCACAGGGAACAATTGCATAATTTTAGGTGTGTGGTCAGTTGTTAAAATTGTTGGATCTGGATGAATTATCATCAGACTGCACAAATTAAAGATGTTTACCAGAGGAGATAAATATTTCTGCTGATATGGAGGTCATAATGACTAAGGTCAAGATCACAGTTTCAGTTTATGATATCTTTCTTGGGGAAAAAACAAACATGCAAATGGATAGGGATTACTCTATTAACCAGATTCACCAGTGTACATGGCCCATTCCAGGAGCTTATGGATCTAAGCATCAAAGGTCAGCATCATGTTGTAAATTCTTGTTTAGTTTTTCAAAGTAAATTGGCAAGAGCTTTACAAAGGGGCTGTATCTTCTGTTTGCATACATATATTAGTATCAGATTTGTGACATGAGGGTTAAAAGGTCAGAGGTCAATATCACAGCGTTGTGTAGTACTTGAGCAGCAGCAGCATTGTCACAGGGAAGATGATAATAAATTTATGTGTTTTTCTTTTGTATGTGCTGTTGTATTGGGGTTATGCACAATTTGTAATGTTAAAACAGTTGCTGAAGCATGGGAAATGTTTGAACCCCAAGGCAGAGTGTTAAGGTTGAGACCTTTTCCCAAATGTCTTAAATGTTTTTCACCATCTACAGTTACCAACTTGGAATAAGAAAGAAATCTGTCATTTTGGGGATGGAAAGTTCAAAAGGTCAAGGTCACTGACTAAAGACACAATGGTTTCTGCATAGCTGCCAACCCTCACGAATTTGGTGCGAATTTCACGACTTTTTCAGCGATTCACGAATTCACGCCGTAAGACAAACATTCACGAATTTTCCGATCCTCAGTTATTTTAAATCTTTAATAAAATAACCGATTTCCCGTTAAGCGCTAGTCATGATATTCGCAGTTGCCGAAACGGTCCGATACCGCTGGTCACGATATTAGTAGATCTACAGCCGATTAGTACAGTTGGCCTGGTCGCAAGCATTTTAGCCTATTTTAATCTATATGTATAAGAGTAGTTTTACAAATGCTTTTGAGAGAAACTGGGGCCTAACCAGAAAATTTGCTCCGCGCATGCGTCAAAACACTGATTTGAGTTACCGTTCAGCATCGCATGTAAGATATTGAAAATGTCTTCACCGCCAAGGAAAAAGAAATGTATTACTCAAAAAGTGAAGTTTAATTTGGAATATATCAAAAATTGGCTGTGCATTTTGCCATTAAACATTGATATTCATTCATGCTTTTTGCACTCAGTGTGTCATCGCAGAGACGATGTGAGGAAGAATGTCGGTTGCAAAAAACACGTAGAAGTTGGGAAAATTAAGAATTCGCATATTTCAGCTCTGGAATATTTTAAACCATTGGTGGAAGACCCGCAGGCTACCAACGCTTAAGCATTATTTGTGAGTTTTCTTGTGTCAAACACAATCTACCTTTATCAGCTGGAGATCATGCTAAACATTTGTTCTGACATATGTTCCCGGACTCGAAAATCGCTTCCAAATTTTCCTGTGGAAGAACCAAAAATGCTGCAGCTCCTGTGCATTCCTCACAGCAACAGTGACAGCGAAAGAGTATTTTCTTTAGTGAGGAAAAATAAGACAGACTTTAAGGCCTCCTTAGCTGCAGAAAATTTGGCAGCAATTTTAGTCCCCAAGATCAACCAGCAGGCAAGAAGTCGGAACTGTTTAGAAAACAAATTTATGATCAAGCAGTTGAGGAAGTTCAAGTCTGCCACATTATCATGTCTTGATAAATAAATATTTCTGCATATATATAGTGTTTTATTTTTATTTTGCGAACTTGATATAGTGTAGTATTGACGGTCGGAGTAGTCAGAGTGGATGGAGTTATTGTCATAGTATTATTCACGAATTCGTGTCCAAATTCACGACTTTTTATCCCTATTTTCACTAATTATGAGCCTGGAAGGTTGGCAGCTATGTTTCTGTACAATAACATTTGTTTTACATAACATACCTTGACCAGACTTTATGTATGGCTTCCAATTTGGGTAAGGAAGACTCTTTAAGTAATCAGAGCAGTGTATATTTAAAGAAAAACTGCCATCTATGAGTAGCATGTATATTTAAATGGAACAACCCTGACCAAACTTTGTGGATGGCAAGCACTTAAAATAAAGAAACTTATTGATTCTGGGGTAAAGGTCAGAGGTTGCATGCCTGACTATTGCCTCCATATAGAACTATAAAACATGAAGCAGGCATATAGACTGCCATTTTTCCTTTATTGTTTTTAAAAGATAAACAATTTTTGTTTGCACAGTATATACTGATATACTGGTTATAATATAGGTGAAGGTTGAAAGGTGGAAAAAAATTTTGTAAGAAATCATCATCGCATTAAAGGATGCTGATTTGGTATCAAATGTGGCCACAGTTACTGTAAATATAAAAATCAGTTATTGAATGTACGGAATATGGGTTCATGGCATACATTTTTCCCACTAACTAATGTGGGTGTCAGAGAAATTTCATTTAAACAAACAATTACCTTGAACAACATTTTGATGTATTCTGCTTTTATATGTACTAGAACATGTACCATTTCTGTTCCAGATTTGCTGTTTTAATAATATCCTTTGATTATACACTTATTTGAAGTACTTAGTCCTAAAAATTATATTTTCATTTAGAAAAACACTAGTTTCACATTACAACAGCACTTTTGCCACTATAATGATTAGAAAAAACATTATTTTGTATTAGCATGTTGATGTACAACCTCTGAAATACATAACACTGATTGGCACATATTTCATTGTATCAAGTAGTATAATGGTATACATTTAAACAGAATTTTATGCCACTCTTATGATTAGAAAAACAATGATTGCATTTTATTAGCATGTAAATGTTCAATCTCTGAAATACATAACACTTATTGGCACACATTTAGCTGTGTCCAGTGGTATAATATTTTATTTTGGAGGTGAATATGAAGTTTTATGGACCAGTAACTTGGATATTTAATTCCCCCACGCCTGTATTCACAAAACTTTGCAAGTCCACACTCCCACTCAAAACTTGAGCTTCATGAATATTTGGAGGTCAATGTAAATGGTTTACAGGTTCATAAAACTTCACCCCAAACAGAGGTTCATAAAACTTCACCTGAAACAGAGGTTCATAATTGTTTTATTAAATGAGTTAATGCCATTTCAACTACATGGTGCAAATAAACATGATGTCATCATGAGTTTTTCATGGGACTTATATAATAAGATCTGATATGGTCCTAAGAAAGTATTTGAAGATGATAAAGATTAATGTACAATGTATGTCAATTTGGTCATGTAGGTACATTTACTGAAATTGTTAATTGTTGTTCAAACATTTAATACTAATGCAGTTTTTTAACCAAGTCTATTCAGTCCTGACTGTTGATTACTCTGCCCCATAAATGTCATTAAAAAAATTATTGATCACTGTGGACTTTTACAGTGGTGGCCAGGTACTATATTGGGTCAAGAAAGAGGATGTTGGGTTTGTGATAGCAAATAACAGGGGAGCACATTTAACGTGCACTGCTTTTGTAGTGACATCAGCAGCATGTTACATTCAATCCAGATTGTATTGGGTCACACCTTTAGGTTGACCGCATCTAAAAATGTACCTGGACTTTAACATTGATTTTTGCCATACCTGTTTCTCGGGGCATTAAATAATGACCATCCAAAGGAATAGGGATGTATGAGGATCCAAATAAAGTGAATAATTGCCATTTAATTGCATGTGTAATCAAATTAAATGCAGCTACATTCATTACTGAAATAGTCAGTACAGAACACATAGATGACCTGTATGAATTTTATTGTAGTTGGTGCTTGTAGTTTATCATTGCTTTAATACCTCCATCGTCTTATGCTTTGTGGCTATATTATTAAATGACTCCATGGGGGGGGGATTCTTGTTTTGGAAACCCAGTAATGTTTTTTTGTGTACCTTATATACTAGGTTAGAAGTTGAGTCCAACTGCAAACAGCATAATGAACCTGCAGACCAGGGTCTATGCTTATTGTTAACCAGGTTGCTCTTTACAAACTACATAGATATAGATCTGCTGGTGGGACCCTGAGTGGCCATGTGATCTAAAACGCTTACCATTATGGCTCACTGCCATCTCACCTGTCTGCGTGGGTTTAAGTGTTGGGCTCAACCATTGTGGATATGTGAGGAAACTTGCCAATAGCTTCTTGTGGGTCAGTGGTTCTTTCAGGGTTTTCCCAGGTTTTTCCTCCACCATTTATACTGGCTGCCATTTATAGTCTATCTTGTGCTGAAAAATGGCATTAAACCTTTTAACAACAACAACAACAGATCTGCTGTCACATAATGCAATGGCAGATCTGTATTTATGCAGTTTGCATTTGGATCCAATGTTAAGGCAAGGGTATAAGTTGATGTGGTTTATAATAGTTATATTGGTACAAAAGAAAGGTTATGAGTTTTATAAAAAAATTATTATGAGTGTCCTTGATCATGTTGCAGAGTCCAGGCCAGTACTTCCTGCGGCCCATGATGAAGGAGTACAAGTTTGAACCATCCTCTCAGATGATTGATGTTCTTGAGGGCACTACAATGGACATCAAGATCATGGGAGTAAGAGTGGCCTTCAGGTAAAATTAGGTTTATGTTCTTTTTGTTTTTTAAAGGATATTGGTTTGTGTGGCTTGACTAAGACTAAAATCTGGGATCCCATATAGCTAGCCAGGTGCTTGACCATCTCAGATATCTCTTAATGAGCTAATATCCATCATAGGCATACACTTATGACCCATAATCTTGCTGTTTGAGATCTCTCCTTGAGACCCATATTCCCACTGTTTGAGCTCTCTCCTTTTGACCCATGGTCTCACTGAGGTCTCTCCTTATAACCTATAGTCTCACTGTTTAAGATCTCTCCTTATGGTCCACAGTCTCATTGTTTCATAGCACTCATTTTAACTCATGGTCTACTGTTTAAGAGCTCTCTTTGTGACTCATACTCTCACTTTTTGAGATATCTCCTTGTGACCCATACTCTCACTGTTTGAGATATCTCCTTGTAACCCATGGTCTCATTGTTTCATATCACTTCTTGTGACCCATAGTCTCATTGAGATATCTCCTTGTGACCCATGGTCTCGCTGTTTCATATCATTTTTTGTGACCCATAGTCTCATTGAGATATCTCCTAGTGTCTTAATCAACCACTGACCCTTATGAGACTCAAATTGAGAAGTTATCATCCTCATAGTTTATGAGGTGAACACTAAATCTCGAAATAGTTGACACCTCCATATAACAAACACCTGCTTTCAAAGAACATGAATTAGATGCAACTATCCATCATTCCTTTTTTACTACTACAACTGGTACTACTGGTATTACCACTACTGTATTTAAAAAGAGGATGAAACTTATTTACCAGCTAATCTCCTATGAGGCCTTCATGATGAATAAATGTAGGATGGAATAACAAAAATAATAAGGAATACAACAAAGCTGTAATATATAGAGATGAGGGTTCAGTGTCTCAAACCATTACATATTTAACCTTTATGTACAAGACACTAAGGATTATAATTTTTGATTACCTAGGCATCCTTTATAAACAGGTTTCATTTCATTAGGTCTTACTAGATCTGCAAGAAATATGGACAGATAGAATGGGATACAAAACCAAAGGTTCAGATTAATTATATTATGGCTTTTACAGTAGACCAGCTATCTAAGCTCATGCCCACAGCAGCAGCTGCTGTTTGTAGCTCTAATGGTCATAGACCTGAAGAGCTTATGGAATTGCCTGTTGTTCATTGTCTGTCTGTCTGTCTCTCTGTCATCCATCTGGTCTGTTTGTTATCACTACTCCAAAACTATAAATATACTCTTCCCAAGATCTAGTTTGTCCTGAATTAAAATGGTGCTGCATTGGCATACAATATATCCATCATGGTAGCCAATTGAAAATCCAGAAGATTTCATATGTTGCCTTGTTGGACCTAAATGAAAATGGTGCTTATATGACCTTTGTCATGGTCAACATGGCAGCCATCTTGGAAATCTCAGTATTGATACTGCAATTGAATGGATGGTCATAATGACATGTGGTTTTAACCAGACGACTTCTTCTGTTGTCTAGTTGCTCTTAAATGAAAATGATCCGAATCCATCTTGAAATCTTGTTATCACAACTCATACTGCATGTATGGTCATATCAACATGGATGACCACTCTGGTGGCCTAGTGGTTAGAGCATCCACTTCGAATGGGGGAGGTCATGGGTTTGATCCATGGCTGAGTCATACCAGAGACTTACTAAAATGATCCTAACAGCTGCCTCATTTGGTGCTTATCATTAAGAGGTTAGTGTTAGGACTGGTTGGCCTGGTGTCAGGATAATGGGACTGGGTGGGACATCATGCTACATGACTGCGGCATAATGCCTCAATAAACTGCCACATTGCAGACATCGTAGAAATATGACTGAAATTTTTTTAAAGTTACGTTAAAAATGCAAATCACATCACATCACATCAACATGGATTTCCAGTAAAAGATTACATCTAGTTGGTCTCATGAAATTTGTGCCAATCTTACATCAGCCTGAATGCCATAGTCAAGAATTTTCGAGATAGCTTCAACTCACTGCAGATAAAAGAAGAAACTGTCTTATATGGGATTCTGAAAATACTTTTCAGCCATTTGAACATCAATACATTCAAGGGAATCCTGTTTGTGTTTTGGTAATGTGATGGACAGGATCACAAGGTATTGATGCATTCTGTGATTTGTCTATTTATTCATTTATTCTTTAAATGAGGGGCCCAGGGTGGCCAAGTGGTCTAACAGATCACTTATGTCTCACCTTTGCATAGGTTCAGATCTTGGCTTGGCCAGTGTAGGTATGAGATGGAAGCTTTCCAGTAGCACCCTGTGGGTCAGTGGTTCTTCCTGTGTTCTTCCTCCACTAATTATACTGGCTGCCATATACAGCCTACCATATGCTGAAAAATGGCATTTAACACATAAAACTATAATATTCTTTGAATCTTATCTGCCATTTATATAATACTGTTTGGAAGAAAAAAAATGTTTACATTATGTAAACTCTCGATTATTGACAAAGTATTGTATAAAGTCCCACCATTTAAAATAATGTAAATCAATTTTTGATGCCTTTTAAAGAAATGTTGAAGAAAAACCAAAATAATATTCTCTGAACTTTGAATATAAGTTCAAAGTTATGTATAATCAGTTTGTTTATTTCTGCTTTGAATATTTTTTAGCTGAACAGTTTTAATGATATAAATGATTTTATGTTCACCAGATTTCACCATAGTTTACGAGAGAAAGATGACAGTTTTAATGATATAAATGATTTTATGTTCATCAGATTTCACCATAGTTTTCGAGAGAAAGATGACAGTTTTAATGATATAAATGATTTTATGTTCACCAGATTTCACCATAGTTTTCGAGAGAAAGATGTTAGTGTTTTTTAGATTAAAATTGTCCTTCTGAATTTCAGCTGTTATGGTCAGGTAACTTCTCTGAACGGTGAGCCAGAACCAGGGGTGATTGTTGAGGCTATGGGACAGGATAGGTGTAACATGTATCAAGAGGAAAGCAAGACTGATCAGAATGGACAGTACAGAATCAGGGGTCTTGAAGTAAGACAATTTTATGAATGAAGGCATTCATCAGTTTGGTTGTTTATCATCCATGCACCTTTTGGGGGGTTTAAGTTTTACGTAGTGAAACAAATTGTCCACAACATGTGTTACAGAAAATGTTTCTTAGATTTGAACAATTTGAAAGTGATGGACCGAAAGAGTGCACATGCATGTAGTGATATCTTTAAGGGCTGTTCCAGTAAAACATATACCTCCTCCCTCCCCGGGGGGGCAGGCACTTTCAAATTCAATCAACCCACAACAGAAGCAATTTAAAAAAATTATGATGTACCGTCAGATATGTTTTATTTGAAAAACACTCCCCCGACAGAAGTATATTTTTTTAACATAATTTCTGGCTATGGGTTAGTGGGCAGTAGAAGCGATTTTAATATTAGATTGGGGACAGAAGCGATTTAAATGACAGCTGGCTGGAGGTACTCTACTGAATACTTATAGATAATATAATCTACTGCATATTTTTATTTGTATTCATTCATTATAATCAATCTTTTGTTTGTCTATCTGTCAGCCATGTATGGCTCTGATACTGTGAATCACAAATTTTCATGGTGGTTTATTGTATATGTCATTGATCAGTTCCTTAATACCTACTAATTTAACATCCATGAATATAGATTTTATAACATGGATTTCTAATACAGAAATGATGAATTTGTATCCTTACTAAACTGTGTGCTTACTAAAGTGATTACTATATTTTGCTATTTTTCTTTGTTCTCAGGCATGCTGCTTTTGATTAGAATAATAGTTAAATCTTGTATTGCTTTAACTGTGTGGTTAGATGCTATGATTCCTTGTTATTATTTTTTTCAATAAATGTTTTGGTAAACTTATAATTCATGATTTGTCAGAGAAAAAAACATTAATGCCTGTGGAAGTGATGTTGCATTATTTCTGCCTATTTTTACACTATATCATATCTTGTAAGAACATATATTTCAGTTACCAATGTTTTATTTTTATGCTTGTTGCAGGACTAATATAAAGTTTAAAAAAACAAAAGAAATACAGCAAGTGAAATATTTTTATATCATTAATTAGATTTTAAAATATGGATGAAAGTAAAGGAATCATTTTTCCCAAAGTACTCATAAAATCAATGTCATTGCAGTTAACTGTATTGTCAACAAAACATCATCATCACTGATGGCCTAGCAGTAATATTCTGCACTTTCAATCCAGTTGTCACAGGTTCTATCTCCCACTTCTAGTCTTTCATATGAGTCTTATACCTATGGCCTGAGGGGCTTTCATGGCCGAATGGTACAATATGCTTGTCATGTGATTACTTGCCTCCAATGTGTAAATGAGAATGTTGTCACTTACTTGTGGAAGGTCAGTGGTTTTACATAAGTGGCATTTGGTGTCTCAGAAGTACTTGGATTTTCTTAAGCAGTAAAACTGGCTGCCATATATAGATTCTCTTCATCTGAAAATGGTGTAAAGGCCATAATGATCTACCGAAGACTGAGACCTCATGTCTAAATGACTTCGGCAGTTGGAGATAAACATCAAATCAACAGAAGCTCCATGTTCCTAAGTGTACTAAGGTGCTTGCTTTTACGTCACTTGCACATCTCACAGAGTGAGTTTTTGTCACAGATCAGCCAATTTAGGTTGGTGGTCTTTCAGGGTTCTTTCTCCACCTAATATTTTGTATAAAAAAAAACATCAAAAAACAAACCAAACCAAACTAAATCAACCAACTAATCAACTGCGGCAACAACAGCAAAGATAATAGTCCATCATTTTTGCCCCAGCTGTATGAGTTTATAAATTTTGACTCTAGTAATTTTTGTAGACCTTGGAATATCGTCAGTTATGCCTTTCTGACAGTTACCAAAAAGTCATCATCAGTTTGTACAAATGGATTTTTCATGGTGAGCATATGAGAAGTCTTAAGCAATCCTGCATCATGCACTGCTGAAAAGTTTACATTTTAGCTCACTTAAAGTTTCTCTTACGATGTCCATTATTCCAACTAGAACTGGTATAACTTATTCAAGGTATATTCACCAAATATCTGGAGATATGCATCTGTAATAAATATTTGTAACAAAATATGAGAACGCATCAATGTTTCTCAATGAAGCATTTGAACTGAGCAACAACCAGAATCAACAAACCAAGAAATAAAATTATTCACATCTCTCAGGCAGAAGTACAGTGTGTAACAGTAATCATAATCTGCTAAATTTGCCAATTTTTTTTACAACCATACTGATTTAGTGGATGTAATCACCAGAATGGACAGAAACAGACCAGAACAGATATAACCAGAAGGTTAAAATCAATTTGATACATCTTTTAAGTAGCAAAATTCACATTGGTTTTATTAACTGTACACTTTTTATTGTCTTCCCGTTGATGTAATTTCTTACTGAAGCTGAGGGAAAAAAAATGTTGCACACATGAAAAAAGAGGCACATTTCTACTCATTATTGTTTTTATTATACTTCTCCATTCCAGCCTGTTCTTTTCATCTTGTCCCCCCTCCCCCATACTGTTTGTCTTGTTTATGATATGTATCTAAATTTGTCAATTACTTTTTCTACTACTATACTAAATGTTTGTGAATATGCATATCAATGTGAAATGCAACAGGGAAACTAAATCCAAGATTGAAAACCTCTACATTTCTTGATGTATTCTGCTTGGATTCCATGTTTCAGTACAAAACTCAACAATTCAGGACTCGCTGTACTAATTTAGTTCCCACTGTAAACATCTGCAAACACCATGATATTAAAATTCAGTAACTTAAAACAGTATAGACTGAGACACATCTATGACAACGTTTGTGAAAACAAAACCATAACAGCTGCAACATTTTCTGGACCTACACAAATTTGAAATGTGTGATTTCAATACTGCACCAAAGAGTCAGGTGCTGATTTCAGTAAAGAGTCTTCCAAACTCAAGTCTGTAAAGGGACAGAAATTATGTTAATAAAATAATGTCTCTCACTTTTTTCAGTTACAAGTAGGACAAGCTTTCAAAAGATTCTTTTTACTAAAATCTTACTTTCATTATCAGCCGATCAGGGACAGTCAAACCCATATTTACTCTATTTTATCTTCACTGATTTATAGTATGGTTCTTGTTCTTTCATATCTGTAGTAATGTGAGTCCTTCAGCAACTCTCAAAGGTTGTGAGCCTTTTTCAAACATGCTGACTGGACACACTGTAAGATAATGTTCAAGTAACAGAAATACCTTGGGATAACCATAGACCAATAAAATCAAATAAAAGTCAAGTTATGTCCCCTGTAGGGATGCTGCCAGGATCTCGGGAAGTTTTGTGTGTGTGTGTGTGTGTGTGATCTCCAATGAGGAAGTGATGATGGGAGGAATAGCCATTGTTAAATATCTCCCTAACACTTAAATATCTGTCACTCTTTCTTACTGTTCCACTCTGTTAAGGCTCTACTGAAATCAAAATATTCAAAGAGATGTCATCCCTAGTTGTATAGCGATAATTAATGTGGAGTCATTGGGCATGGTCACGTGGCTGTGGTGGGGTCATGGTTGGGATGACAGAAAGACCAGAGGGTTACTCCATATTTGACAGCTAATTACGATGTTATCAAAAGAATTAAAAAATTTCTAACAATTCATTTGGACTTGGATTATATACTTGATTCATAGTCAATGAACAGGTTCTAAAATTGATGTGTTTATTTTGGAGCCATGTTCCTCCATCACATTCAAGATTTGAATATACCAAAGGTGAAAAATTAGTACAGTTGCATCCTAAATTACTATCATGGCTAGTTTAAATGTTATTTAATGTGAGACTTTAATGCCAGAACTCATAGCTTCAGTGATTTTTGAGTTAGAAAAATGAATTTCTTCTCAAACAACTCAATTTGATGCAGATAGCATTGTTTTTTAATGATACTGTGAGAATTCTTGATGTGTAAAAATTGCACAAGAAACAAACAACATCAGATCAGAAAATTAATATCACTGGGAAAATACTGATAGGAATATGCAGAAATAATGATATTATTATTGAAATGGAATATGTGGTGACAATACGAGTTCTGGTTCCATGACTTTGCAAAATACATCTTGTACAACTATTCTGTTGTTTCTAACACATAAAGTTGACCCACTTTTTACTTTAGTCCCTTGCTAATTAATAGTTTTAGATTTTACAACAGTAAGCACATTTTACCTTTTGACAATAGTACATGATTACAAATATTTAGATTGCAAGAAAATAGAAGTTACAATTTTATTAAAGGTACTGGTACCAGTAAAACTAAAGGAGATGGTAAAAAAGAATCAGGCTGAGCAGATTAGTAGTGTAGTAAAGAATCCATATATCAGAATGACATCAAGTATTTTTTCATCAATTTCATCATTATTAATGACACTGCTTCAAAATGTTGTGTACTAGATAATAGTAATCCAATATGTAATACAAATACCAAATGATGACCTGGAACTAAGTGCCAAAAGTTCTGCAGAAAATATCACCATGATCAAAATATACATCGGAAGAAGTTAGAACTGAACATAAACAGGACAAATTTTATCCATCTTGCTTTGAGTTTACACAGACCAGTCAGTCTCTTATGTTTAATGTCATTTAATTTTTGCATATAGAGAGCTTGTACTAAATTTGGTAATACATCTGCATGATATAAAAGTTTGTCGCATTATTCTTTTGTTGCCATAGGGGTTCTGCCAACTAGAGATCTACACATATGTTATTATGTTGTATGGGGATTCTCTGATGTTCCCTATGAGCATTAATCTGTTAATTGTTTCTGAATTTAATGTAATCCTCCTGCTCTGTATATGAATATTATTATGTGCTGAGAACTCCTTTCATTGCCTGCTGTCTGAAACACATATGTGTAATTTTCAACATCTCACAGGTATGGGTATTCTCTCTTGAATATCTCTGTTCCAAAATGAAAAGTTTGGCCAGAGGTCTTGCTAGGATTTTAAAACTAGGAGTCCAGGACTCCCATTTTGGTAAAAGTAGGAGTCCCACTAGCATAAATTGCAGTCCCCTCCCAGAAAACTATGCAAATTATAAGAACTATTGGTTGCCATTGAGTTTAATTTCTACATTCTTTATAACACTGATAGAACTCTTGTTTGTCCATCAGAGAGAGTCTGAATTTTGTCAATCCAAGGAACATCTTATTCAAAACACTAAGCAAGGCATCACACACTTTCTTACACTTGGCTACTGTCGCATCCAAACTAACATGAACTCTGCCAAAGATCCACTTTCTTATATCAGTGCTTTGCTGTCTCTTATACCAGATTTTTTCTCTTCCCTAATAATGCATTAGGGTTTTAAGTCCAACATTCCCATAGTCTGCTTGAATAAATATAACCGGCATATTGTCCATCCAACTCATACATTGGACTCACACTCAACATCAATTTTAGGCTCAAAATCACACACTGGTATTTCCAGTGACATTTTCCCAATGTCCAAAAGACCGATAATCATGAAATTCATTGTCATCATAGCTACCAGCCATTTTGGGTTCCTGTGTGGCTTTTATTCGAAACATGCATTTGTAAAACTTCCATGAAGAAAATAAGGTTAAAACGTCCATAAAATGCTAGTTCCAGGGCCCATTGAACCAATCAATTTAGTTTAACAGCCATTCATGTCGAACCGAAGTATCCAACTATCTGGATGTTGCATAAGTGCTGCAAGACCGCTACTGACAGTGCAAATTACATCGCGAAATGCATTTTTAAAATTAACAGTTTAATAAAAATTGTATATTGGCAAAGCACAGGTTTTATATCTGTGATGTTGACGTAATTTGCAGAACATGTATCACTGCTTTGAAAGTACATGAACTCATACAAATTATGTGCACTTACATGTACTGGCATCATTTTCTGACCCAGTGTTTTATTCACGTTAGATCACTATGAGGGAGTTAGATGTGATTTTAAATATATATTTTTTTCTTCTTCTGACAACCCCACCAGCGATTTCCCATTTTGTTAACACAACCCACAACAGAAGTGATTTTCCTAACCAACCTTCCACTGTCAGAATCAAAATAGTTTGAAACACAACCTCCTATGGAAGTCTTTTTGAAGTGCCATCCCCATGGGGAATATATGTTTTACTGGAACAGCCCTAAGGTTTTCCAAGGAAGGACATTAGATCAAAAGGTTGAGGATGTTTATGAATAGCTGAGGGGAGGGGGAGGGATTGGACCATCTTAGTCACCTTCATGACCATCCTGTCACCTAGGTGAAATCAGCAGACTTCCTGGATCATAGTTGGATGCCATCAGCGTTACTTCACAGTGTTCTTTTTTATGTTGAGAAAATTCTTGACTTTTGTTCAAATTATTAATAAATGTAAGACACACTCTTTAGGTCAGAATCAGAATCTTTTCTCAGTACTTGTTGCTAGTACAACCATTACACATCGTGTAGTTACATCTTCAGATTATTATTTCGAGGGTCTTTTTATGACCCTACATCAGTAATAGAATGAGGCATGGTGTTTTGCTGCTGTCTATGTTTATAACTTTTTTATGTTCCTCCAAAATTTGTTTTAGATTAATCAGATTTCGAAAACTTTATCATGGTCATGAGTTGATGTTCTGATTTTATTTTCAGACTTTTATTTTTTTTTCTCAGTTTTTTGGTTCATATTTTTAAATTTAGATATTTGTGACAAAAACCTTGTTTGCACAGTTAGGCAAAAACCATATTGGTGATGGTTTGAGGTTTAGAGCCATTTTTCAGCACGTGAAAATCTGTATATGGCAGCCAGTATATATTGTGGTGAAAGAACCTGGGAAGAAGTACAGACTTACAGGAAGCTACAGGCAAGGTTTCTAACATACTTTGGGTAAAAGGAGATTTGAACTGCATGACAGAGGTGAGATGTTTGAGTAATCCATAAAGGTGAGTACCTTAGACCACTAGGCCAGAAACCACTTTTGAAAGACAAATAAAATTTGGTAGACATAATTGTAATCATATGTAGATGACCTTATTAGTATCCTGGGTATGGACTTTTGTGATCAGTTGTGATGTTGAGGGGTACCCAATGTGTGGGGTATTGTGACCAGCTGTGATGTTGAGGGGTACCCA
Organism: Sinohyriopsis cumingii; assembly: GCA_028554795.2. Lineage (NCBI taxonomy): Eukaryota > Metazoa > Mollusca > Bivalvia > Unionida > Unionidae > Sinohyriopsis > Sinohyriopsis cumingii. The sequence goes on along the minus strand of CM068831.1, from coordinate 37,770,302 downwards.
AGGTGTGGGGTATTGTGACCAGCTGTGATGTTGATGGCTACCCTAGGTGTGGACTGTGACCAGCTGTGATGTTGAGGGGTACCCCTAGTGTGGACTGTTGTGACCAGCTGTAATGTTGAAGGCTACCCCATGTGTGGACTATAGTGACCAGCTGAGATTTTGTTGAGGGCTATCCCATGTGTGGACTATTGTGACCAGCTGTGATGTTGAAGGCTACCCCATGTGTGGACTATAGTGACCAGCTGAGATTTTGTTGAGGGCTACCCCATGTGTGGACTATTGTGACCAGCTGAGATTTTGAAGGCTACCCCTTGTGTGGACTGTAGTGACCAGCTGTGATGTTGAGGGGTACCCCTGGTGTGGACTGTTGTGACCAGCTGTGATGTTGAAGGCTACCCCAGGTATTGACTATTGTGACCAGCTGTGATGTTGAAGGCTACCCCATGTGTGGACTATAGTGACCAGCTGAGATTTTGTTGAGGGCTACCCCATGTGTGGACTATTGTGACCAGCTGTGATGTTGAAGGCTACCCCATGTGTGGACTATAGTGACCAGCTGAGATTTTGTTGAGGGCTACCCCATGTGTGGACTATTGTGACCAGCTGAGATTTTGAAGGCTACCCCTTGTGTGGACTGAAGTGACCAGCTGTGATGTTGAGGGGTACCCCTGGTGTGGACTGTTGTGACCAGCTGTGATGTTGAAGGCTACCCCAGGTATTGACTATTGTGACCAGCTGTGATGTTGAAGGCTACCCCATGTGTGGACTGTAGTGACCAGCTGCGATTTTGTTGAGGGCTACCTTAGGTATGGACTGTTGTGACCAGCTGTGATGTTGAATGCTACCCCATGTGTGGACTATTGTGACCAACTGTAATGTTGTTGACGGGTACCCCAGGTGTTGACTGTGACCAGCTGTGATATTGTTGAAGGCTACTCCAGGTGTGGACTATTGTGACCAGGTGTGATGTTGTTGAGATCTACCCCAGGTGTAGACTGTGACCAGCTGTGATGATGTGTACCCCAGTTGTGACTGTGACCAGCTGTGATGTTGAGGAGTACCCCAGGTGTGGACTGTTGTGACCAGCTGTGATGTTGCAGGCTACTCCAGGTATCGACTATTGTGACCAGCTGTGATGTTGAAGGCTACCCCATGTGTGGACTGTAGTGACCAGCTGCGATTTTGTTGAGGGCTACCTTAGGTATGGACTGTTATAACCAGCTGTGATGTTGAATGCTACCCCATGTGTGGACTATTGTGACCAACTGTAATGTTGTTGACGGGTACCCCAGGTATTGACTGTGACCAGCTGTGATGTTGAAGGTTACCCCAGATGTTTACTATTGTGACCAGCTGTGGTATTGTTGAAGGCTACTCCAGGTGTGGACTATTGTGACCAGGTGTGATGTTGTTGAGATCTACCCCAGGTGTAGACTGTGACCAGCTGTGATGATGTGTACCCCAGTTGTGACTGTGACCAGCTGTGATGTTGAGGAGTACCCCAGGTGTGGACTGTTGTGACCAGCTGTGATGTTGCAGGCTACTCCAGGTATCGACTATTGTGACCAGCTGTGATGTTGAAGGCTACCCCATGTGTGGACTGTAGTGACCAGCTGTGATTTTGTTGAGGGCTACCTTAGGTATGGACTGTTATAACCAGCTGTGATGTTGAATGCTACCCCATGTGTGGACTATTGTGACCAACTGTAATGTTGTTGACGGGTACCCCAGGTATTGACTGTGACCAGCTGTGATGTTGAAGGTTACCCCAGATGTTTACTATTGTGACCAGCTGTGGTATTGTTGAAGGCTACTCCAGGTGTGGACTATTGTGACCAGGTGTGATGTTGTTGAGATCTACCCCAGGTGTAGACTGTGACCAGCTGTGATGATGTGTACCCCAGCTGTGACTGTGACCAGCTGTGATGTTGAGGAGTACCCCAGGTGTGGACTGTTGTGACCAGCTGTGATGTTGCAGGCTACTCCAGGTATCGACTATTGTGACCAGCTGTGATGTTGAAGGCTACCCCATGTGTGGACTGTAGTGACCAGCTGTGATTTTGTTGAGGGCTACCTTAGGTATGGACTGTTGTGACCAGCTGTGATGTTGAATGCTACCCCATGTGTGGACTATTGTGACCAACTGTAATGTTGTTGACTGTGACCAGCTGTGATGTTGAAGGTTACCCCAGATGTTTACTATTGTGACCAGCTGTGGTATTGTTGAAGGCTACTCCAGGTGTGGACTATTGTGACCAGGTGTGATGTTGTTAAGATCTACCCCAGGTGTAGACTGTGACCAGCTGTGATGATGTGTACCCCAGTTGTGACTGTGACCAGCTGTGATGTTGAGGAGTACCCCAGGTGTGGACTGTTGTGACCAGCTGTGATGTTGCAGGCTACTCCAGGTATCGACTATTGTGACCAGCTGTGATGTTGAAGGCTACCCCATGTGTGGACTGCAGTGACCAGCTGTAATGTTGTTGACGGGTACCCCAGGTATGGATTATTGTGACCAGCTGTGATGTTGAATGCTACCCCATGTGTGGACTATTGTGACCAGCTGTAATGTTGTTGACGGGTACCCCAGGTGTTGACTGTGACCAGCTGTGATGTTGAAGGTTACCCCAGGTGTTTACTATTGTGACCAGCTGTGATGTTGTTGAAGGCTACCCCAGGTGTGGACTGTTGTGACCAGCTGTGATGTTGTTGAGGGCTACCCCAGGTGTGGACTGTGACCAGCTGTGATGTTGAGGGGTACCCGAGGTTTTGACTATTGTGACCAGCTGTGATGTTGTTGAGGGCTACCCCAGGTGTGGAATGTTGTGACCAGCTATGATGTTGTTGATTCTCTTCTTAGCAATTTTGAATAAAAATTGTATTAAAATTGATATATGAGAGCATCTTAGCATTTTTTCCCTTTCATGCAAAGCAGTATTCCAGAAATAAGTATCATTCTTTGATTTCTCTTTTTGTGAATTTGATTGTTTCTATAAACTTTGAAGTTAAACACTGATTCATTGCTCAGTTTAGGTACCATGTATACTAACTTATAAGTCAAGTCCAGCAACAAACAACATACATCAGATCATAGTCCATGTTGTTCTGCTGATTACTCCAAACAAAATACAGAGACTCAGATTTGCTGGCACATGATATGAAGGCAGATCTGGGTTTGTGCAGTTTGCATTCGGACTTGTGTGCCTGTTTATATGGTACCAATCATTTTCACACACCACTTTTCTCTTGATCTTATGATTGAAAACTCCACTTTCTTACTTGCTGAAACTCCCTTTTTACTGAAATTTGAATTGACTAAGTTTTGAATTGAAGTTATACGACTAATGACAGTGCATTCATTTGTTTATTATTGCTGATATAAAGTTTCATCTTTTTCTTCAGCCAAACTGTACATACGAAGTTCGTCTGAAGATTGGAAATGTCAACAAGCACATCGAAAGGGCTGCTCCCAAGTCTAGATTTATTTTGGTAATTTCTACTTTTCTTTTAGTGCCTCAGTTTGTTGCAAACCTGGATTTTATTTGTTATTTGCTGTGCATTGGTTATGCTACTTTAAAGAAGATATATATGGTTTTTATCATGTGTGGTAGTGCTCTGGTAAGTGGAACCAGAGAGGCATAAGACTGACCAATCTGACCTTTTGCCACACCTTATGTATGAATAGTTCTGATACCAGCTGTCCACCCAATCGACAGCTAGGCATAGCAGCCATGAGCCAACCATCCATCTGTCAGTTAGTCATTCTCCTTGGTCATCCAGATGGCAAGACCCTGTCCCAAACATTACTTCAAGTGCACAGTAAAAGTTGTGAAACAAGAAACCCAGGTGAAAGAGTATATCACCGGTCAAGCCCTTCTTTTGTGGCTGAAGTGGTTTTTATGCTTGGTGTACTCTAAATTTTCAAAAGGTCAGAATCACCTCATTAATATTTCAGCTTAAGAAATGAGAGTGATATCTGTGAGCCTCACTTTTGAATGTAACATTCAGTCTGAAACAAAAAAGAAGCTTTTGGAAGCATTCACAGGCAACGTTCTTGAGTTTTTGTCTCTGGGGTTTAGGTTGCCGTGGCTGCTGTCCAGATGACCACTAGTTCATGTCAGCATGACTTCCTCTTGGGCAGTAGTGTATTGCTTTCTAGATTCACCCTTAAATTTTAGTGGTAAGAATTCAATAATTCTCTTCTTAGCCAGGTATAGTTGTTATGGATGACATAACTTTAAGCTGCACTGCTGTCAAGTTAGGATAGTGGGCTATCCTTCACATAGTGAATCCAGTCATTCTTCCCTTGAAGGTAGAGGTAGTATTCTCAACATTCCCACCTTCTGTTACCTATTATTCTAATGTTAATTTGATCGATGAATGAATTCAAAATTCAAAGGAGAAAGCAATATTTTTGGTGCATTATGTTTCTTTGAGAAAACATACCTGATCACATTACATTAAAACCCTCCCAACGTAAATTACTTTTTTCAGAGAATACTTAGCCTGTCTCATTATGATACAACCCTTACTTAAAACTGTCATATCACTGGTCAAGGGGAGGTTGTTGGTAAGAGTTTCTTCCCTTTGTCTACATGAAACATACACAAAGAGGCCTGTTCATCGTTTCAAGAGGACTGGATTCAGGAGGTAGTGGAGTTTAATTTCGCAATGTTAACGTGATCGGGTAAATTTTTGTTTTAAGAAACATAATTTACAAAACTATTGGGGGGTATTTTCAAGAAAATGATGGTTTCAGTTCTCAGCAGTTAAAAAGAAAATGACAGAAGAAACATGCATCTCCATGGATTCCTGGGAATTCTTTATGCCAGTAAATTTTAAGTCCTGGCAATAAATACATTTTTTTTAACCCTCAGAGATTGCAGATCTAGTTAGTTATATGTGATGTTTACATTTATTGCCACAAATATTTTATGCACAAATTAATAAAGAGATAAGTATAGTCCATATGTATAATGTTTACATATTTATGAAAAAAAGCTCCCCTATCCCCAGTATAGCAGTTATGATCTCCTTCATTTACTCTTATCATTTTCAGGTGGAAAATTCAGATTTCCAAGGTGTCAACATAATTGCATTCCGCAGAATGAACCAGATGGATATCAGTGGCAATGTTGTTACAGACCCAGATTACCTGCCTTCACTGAAAGTGAGTACCCATAACTTTTCTGTTAAAAATTCTATTGAATGGTTGAAAATAGACCCCATTTTTCTGACTCATATACAGTACACAGACAACTCTAGTTACAACAACTTTCATTAAAACAGAATATTCATTTTTTAAAACATATTTGAAGAGTACTAATGGCTGAATAGTAAGTTTGATCTTGATAATGGACTTTGACAGGAATTTCCCAGTAACAAGCGTGCATATTTCTTTTCTTTTTTTTTTCAAAGTGGCATAGTAATTATCTTGAACTTTACAGTTGTTAGGAATATGCCTGAGGTTAGAAAAGACTATTATATTTAAAATATTAAAATAGTTTTCACTGTTGGAAAATGTGTATAAAATTGTTCAAAATATTTGCAACAATATGAAGCATACATTGATATTTTTGATAAATATTTCTCATTTCCACATGCTGGCTTAACAGTGCTGAGTCATACTCAGTTATATTACAGGCATTAATGTTACAACAGTGGAATTGTTGCATTGACAAAATGACTAGAAACAAACTTGGTTGTCATAAAGAAAGTTCACTGTACTTCAGTATTGCACAGAGTTTCCAATTGTAGCAATTATTTCCTCTAAATTTTCAATCTGGTATATGAATACTTTCACAAAATATTTTCTTTTCCAATTCTCTATCAACTTTTAAAAATGTGTGAATTTATCGTTTTGAATATTGGACAAATTCAGTAATCTTAAATTGTTTTCAGATGTTCGATTTGATTTGTTACAGCTTATTTCATTAATAAGTAGTTCTAATTATACTGTGTTGATAGCAGATTTGCATCCTGTTTTATTGTTTTGTGACCTGATGAAAAATCTAGTGAAATATTTTTGTTACCTATTATTCTGAGAAAAAGAACTCCCCAGTAACACTATGTACAAAAAAAACTTTTCCAAAACCTTTATCATGCTGAAGATAAATGTCAAAATTACCATGCTTACATATTGGTGAAAGCCATTTGATGTATTACTGTAATTCTTTTCAGCAAACACCTTAGATTGTTCAGTCAGAATCTAGATCTTTGAATACCACCATTACTTGTCTGTATGTCAGAATACCATCTGTACTTGTCTGTGTGTCAGAATACCATCTATACTTGTCTGTGTGTCAGAATACCATCTATACTTGTCTGTATGTCAGAATACCATCTGTACTTGTCTGTGTGTCAGAATACCATCTATACTTGTCTGTGTGTCAGAGTACCATCTATACTTGTCTGTGTGTCAGAATACCATCTATACTTGTCTGTATGTAAGAATACCATCTTTTATTTGTTTGTACTTGTCTGTATTACAGAATACCGTCTGTACTTGTCTGTTTGTCAGAATACCATCTATACTTGTATATGTTAGAATACCATCTATACTTGTCTGAACATCAGAATACCATCTATACTTGTCTGTGTGTCAGAATACCATCTGTACTTGTCTGTATGTAAGAATACCATCTTTTATTTGTCTGTACTTGTCTGTATTACAGAATACCATCTGTACTTGTCTGTTTGTCAGAATACCATCTATACTTGTATATGTTAGAATACCATCTATACTTGTCTGAACATCAGAATACCATCAATTCTTGTCTATGTTAGAATACCATCTATACTTGTCTCTATGTTAGAATACCATCTGTACTTGTCTGTATGTTAGAATACCATCTATACTTGTCTCTATGTTAGAATACTATCTATACTTGTCTGAACATCAGAATACCAGCTATACTTGTCTGTATGTCAGAATACCATCTATACTTGTATATATGTCAGAATACCATCTATGCTTGTCTGTATGTCAGAATACCATGTTTACTTGTATGTATTTCAGAATACCTCCATACTTTTCTGAATGTCAGAATACAATCTATACTTGTGTATAAAAATACAATCTGTACTTGTCTGTATGTCAGAATACATCTATACTTTTCTGTTTGTTAGAATGCCATCTATATTTGTCTGTATGTCAGATCCAGCAGCAAATGCATAGATCCAGATTTGCCAACACAGAATGTGCCAGCAGATCTGGGTGTGTGCAGTTTATTCAGATTAATTAGTAGAACAAGCAACATAGTCCCATATCAGCTGTTACATTGGATCAGTATTGTAGCAGTATGAACTGACTTTTACCTAAGTGCATGTGGTAGGTGGTGTGCCCATAACATTCACTTATCTATCTTTCAGGTTCGCTTGTTCCGAGATGACAACCAAGGTGTGCCAATTCAGACAGTATCTCTGGGTGTAGTCAGTTTCTTCTACCTGCCCTCGCTGCAGATTGATGATCAAGTAAGCCCTGCTAGATAACAGTGTTCTAACTCTGTTAAAAAAATTCCAATTCAGAACACAACAGGATTTTACCAAGATTGGCTTGATTCAGATTTGCTACATTTATTCATGTGAAGAATACTAGATCTACACTAAGAATACTAGATCTACACTATAAGAATACTAGAATTACACTATAAGAATACTAGATCTACACTGTAAGAATACTAGATCTACACTATAAGAATACTAGATCTACACTATAAGAATACTAGAACTACACTATAAGAATACTAGATCTACTCTACACTGTAAGAATACTAGAACTACACTATAAGAATACTAGAACTACACTATAAGAATACTAGATCTGCACTATAAGAATACTAGAACTACACTATAAGAATACTAGATCTACTCTATAAGAATACTAGAACTACACTATAAGAATACTAGATCTGCACTATAAGAATACTAGAACTACACTATAAGAATACTAGATCTACTCTATAAGAATACTAGAACTACACTATAAGAATACTAGATCTGCACTATAAGAATACTAGAACTACACTGTAAGAATACTAGAACTACACTATAAGAATACTAGATCTGCACTATAAGAATACTAGAACTACACTGTAAGAATACTAGAACTACACTATAAGAATACTAGAACTACACTGTAAGAATACTAGATCTACTCTATAAGAATACTAGAACTACACTATAAGAATACTAGAACTACACTATAAGAATACTAGATCTACTCTATAAGAATACTAGAACTACACTATAAGAATACTAGATCTGCACTATAAGAATACTAGAACTACACTGTAAGAATACTAGAACTACACTATAAGAATACTAGAACTACACTGTAAGAATACTAGATCTACTCTATAAGAATACTAGAACTACACTATAAGAATACTAGATCTGCACTATAAGAATACTAGAACTACACTATAAGAATACTAGATCTACTCTATAAGAATACTAGAACTACACTATAAGAATACTAGATCTGCACTATAAGAATACTAGAACTACACTGTAAGAATACTAGAACTACACTATAAGAATACTTGAACTACACTATAAGAATACTAGAACTACACTATAAGAAACTAGATCTACACTATTAGAAAATCTATATTACCAATCTGCGATTTCAGAGTAAACATTGGTGAAGTTTGTAATTGTTTATAACTGAAGTTTACATTTTAATCCATGCTTCAAATTTTGTTGTCCTACATAAACAGTAGCATGAACAACTCATGTCAGACCAGACCGTCAATATGCTCTTATGCACTGTTTGGAAATATACACATTGGCTAACTTGGACATTGCTCACATAGAAAATTTGATAATGGATAGCAAATCATAGAAACATAAGGACACATAAAGGTTACTGCTCTGTTTTAAAATGTTAATCCCATTCCTACTTGAGTTGTAGAAATTATACGTTCCACTCTGAACTCACTGGGCAGCTGCAGTTTGAGTTGGAAACAGAGTTGAGAGGGTCCCACTCGAATGCTAATAGCTAAACACAAATTTGACCTTGTCAGACAGGTCATGATGTTTTTACTTGGCTATTTAAGGCTTCAAGACAAGTCTCAGCCATATATAGCTCACCTACTGCGTATGTCGTACAGCTTGTACTACACCCCCATTGTCATGGTCAGCTGCCTCAGAGATGGCATTGGTATAGCAGATGCACACCTTTAATATTTAGGTCAGTTTCTTGCATGCCATTGCATGTGCAGTCTTTAAATTTTATATGTGCATATATCCTGAGGAGTGCCACATAACAATATAAAAAGTAGGTGTCTATGACCTGGTTCTTGAGCAAATACCTGGTAGAATGACAGATCAGTTATCACAACAGTATAGCAAGAGTGGAGGATCGATCTTTGAGTCTTTCAACTGATTATTGGAAGCAACTTTTTTTTTTTACATCCCCCACAAAAATTCATAAACATAAAAAGTATGAAGACTTAAAATTATTTTTATTATTATTATTATTATTATTATTATTATTATTATCATTATTGCAGAAATACACAATAAAGCTAGAGAGTACACTGCCAAAAACTACTCATGACTATAGTCTACCCGAAGTCAGCCTAACAGCCAATGTCTCATATAAACATGTCACCTTCAAGTTTGAACCAAAGGTTTGTTCCTACTCATCATTTCTATATTTCTTCTCTTTAATATTGCTAAACCCTTTATTTATTTCTCCTTATGTCTTTGTGTCTGTCTGTTTGATTTCCTATACACTTGTGCAAAAGTTTTAGATCTGTAAGCAGGAAATGGAATAGTACAGAGATTTTCAAACTTACAATGTCCCATAGTACAGAATGATTCATGTATGCATTCATGTATTTTAACTGCAATATTTGTGTACATTTTAAGTAAGGTATGTTATGTTATGGCATCCGTCCATCTGTTAATTGACATTTTTTTGTACTGCCGTAACTTTGTAACAGTTGGAGAGACTTTCTTAAAACCTTGCCCATGCATATATCACAAGTATTTGTGATGCATATTATACCATTTCTGTCCACCAGGTTCAATGTTAATTTCAAGGGAAAATGTAATTCTGTGACTTGCATTTTTTTCTTCAGTATAACTTTTGAATGAATGGATATTTTAAGGAAGCATTGCCCAAGGATATATCTTGGACTAGACAGTTCATCACATACCTTGTAGTCCATCTTGGGGTCAAGGCCATAGCAAGGATAAATGAACTAGTAAACATATTTGAATGAAACTTTAACATGTATAGATCATGTGATACATTCCATAGCCATGCCCATTGTGTCAGAAAGGGAAACTGTAACTCAGATTTGTGTCCTTTTCTGGATTATAACTTTTAAACTCCTGAAGATATATAAATGAACGCTTTACCAGTTATGTACAATGACTAGACAATGTGTCACATACTATAGTTATACCCCTTTCTCTAGATCAAGGACACGGCAATGGAAAATATTTTTTTGAACCATTGAAGATAACTTAATGAAACTTTAGCATGTCATATATCTTGAGAGTGCCTCAGTCTCAGGTTACAGCAAGAGATAATGTTAGTCATTGACCTGTTTCCTTATTAAACCTGAGAGGGGATGAAACTTTACCTAGGTCCACATCTTATCATACAGTAGTCAAGTTCCAAGTTCAAAGGTCAAGGTCAATAGTAAGATGACATTCCAAAATTGTATCATGTGCCATTTGCAAGAACAAACTTAAAGACCTAATAATGTTTCCTACCTGAAATATCCTCAGCATGTTTTTTATTTTTTAATGTTTTCCTTATTTCATGGTGTTTGTTTTTGTAATAATATTATTATATGTTTTTTATCTTATAGGTATTGTCTAATGTTGTAAAGCGCTTAGAGCTTCTAAAGATTTGGTGCTATACAAAGTCCTCTATCATTATTATTATTATTCTTATTATTATTATTTGTGGCACTTTTTTTGTATGTTGATAAATGTATGTGCATTGATATCTGTGTATGATGAAATGTGCCCACAAAAAAGCCTTCTGTGTTTGTGATTCTAAAATACACAAGCAAAAACAAGAAACAAACAAACAATTAGGTTACTGAAAGCCCATGATTTTTTGGGGCTTCAGAAGAAATGAATGCCTTACCCTCACCAATATCCAGTTTAGCTATAAAAACATTGTCTTCATTTCAGAGGAAATCATTAGACCAGGAGCTGACTCAGAGCTCCATATTGGTTCTTCCACTAACAATCCTGGTTCTTTATGCAGCCTACAATTATGAAAAGGTTGGTAAAAGTTAATTCTTAGATTTTAACTAAAATTGCAAGGTTGTTAGAATTGTCAAATTTTCACAAATTTAGCAAGGGAACTGATTTCGATAATGGTCACATTTATGGGTGTGATGTTGATTAGTATGTGTTTCGACAGTCATTTGTAGACATGAAAAAATGGCAAATAAATTTACCATGTTGTTGAAGGTTTATACAGTGTTTCTTACTATAAAGCCCCTCATCATACAACTGTCCCATTTGTAATGCAGGTATGGTCATAATCACATTAAACTGGTTACCATTTATACTTGCTTATAAGTTGAAGTCCAACTGCAAACAGTATAGACCCTGATTTGCCATTGTATGATGCACTGGCAGATAAGGGACTAAATTGTTTGTTCTACAGATTAGGTATGAGTTATCATTACATTTTATCTTAAATGTAGATTAATTTATCTTCCATTTCCAAATTGACTGCTCCAGTGGCCTAGTGGTTAGAGCAGCCAACTCGGATGCAGGAGGTCGCAGGTTAGAACCGTGGCTGAGTCATACCAAAGACTTGTAAAAATGGTACTAGCAGCTGCCTCGCTTGGTGCTCAGCATTAAGAGGTTAGTGTTAGGATTGGTCGGCCTGGTGTCAGGATAATGTGACTGGATTGGACATGATGCTACATGTCTGCGGCATGATGCCCCAGTGCTGGACATCACTATAAAATTCCACACTGCAGACATTGTATCGATATGACTTCTTAAAGCTACTTGTTAAAATTCGAAATCACACACACACACACCGTTTCCAAATCAATGCATAATTCGTACAGACATTTAAAAAAGTGAAAATTGAAGTTGTTTGTTTTGCTTGTTTATTTTATATATCATGTATAAGATGCAGAGTTTTAGAGTTCTTAATGCCTGATACATTAGCAGTCAAATGTGACTTCAGAATAACCAGACTGCATGGAGTGACTGATTTGGCTATATATATATATATATATATATATATATATAATATGTTCACATAGATCTGCAGTCCAATATGGCCATTTAGATCTGCAGTCCAATATGTTCACATATATCTGCACATAGCTGCCAACCCTCACGAATTTGGTGTGAATTTCACGACTTTTTCAGCAATTCACAGATTCACGCCTTAAGCCAAAAATTCACGAATTTTCCAATTCTCAATTATTTTAAATCTTTAATAAAATAACCGATTTCCCGTTATGCGCTAGTCGTGATATTCGCAGTTGCCAAAACGGTCCGGTACTGCTGGTCACGATATTAGTAGATCTACAGCCGATTAGTACAGTTGGCCCAGTAACAAGCATTTTAGCCTCTTTTAATCTATATGTATAAGAGTAGTTTTACAAATGCTTTTGAGAGAAACTGGGGCTTAACCGGAAATTTGCTCCGCACATGCGTCAAAACACTGATTTGAGTTACCATTCAGCCTCGCATGTAAGATTTTGAAAATGTCTTCACCACCAAGGAAAAAGAAATGTATTACTCAAAAAGTGAAGTTTAATTTGGAATATATCAAAAATTGGCCGTGCATTCTGCCATTAAACATTGATATTCATTCATGCTTCTTGCGCTCAGTGTGTCATCGCAGAGATGATGTGAGGAAGAATGTCGGTTGCAAAAAAACACGTAGAAGTTGGGAAAATTAAGAATTCGCAGATTTCATCTCTGGAATATTTTAAACCATTTGCGGCAGACCTGCAGGCTACCAACGCTGAAGCATTATTTGTGAGTTTTCTTGTCGAACGCAATCTACCTTTATCAGCTGGAGACCATGCTAAACATTTGTTCTGACAAATGTTCCCGGACTCGAAAATCACATTTTTTCCTGTGGAAGAACCGAAAATGCTGCAGTTCCTGTGCATTACTCACAGCAACAGTGACAGCGTAAGAATATTTTCTTTAGTGAGGAAAATTAAGACAGACTTTAGGGCCTCCTTAGCTGCAGAAAATTTGTCAGCAATTTTAGTCCCCAAGATCAACCTGCAGGCAATAAGTCGGAACTGTTTAGAAAACAAATTTACGATCAAGCAGTTGAGGAAGTTCAAGTCTGCCACAGTATAATGTCTTGATAAATAAATATTTCTGCATATGTGTAGTGTTTTATATTTATTTTGCAAACTTGATATAGTGTAGTATTGATGGTCGGAGTGGTCAGAGTGGATGGAGTTATTGTCATGGTTTTTTTTTCACAAATTCATGTCCAAATTCACGACTTTTTATCCCTATTTTCACTAATTGTGAGCCTGGAAGGTTGGCAGCTATGTCTGCAGTCTAATATGGCCATTTAGATCTGCAGTCAAATATGTTCACATATTTCTGCAGTCCAATATGGCCATATATGCATGCAGTCCAATATGGCTATTTAGATCTGCAGTCCAATATGTTCACATAGATCTGCAGTCCAATATGGCTATTTAGATCTGCAGTCCAATATGTTCACATAGATCTGCAGTCCAATATGGCTATTTAGATCTGCAGTCCAGTATGGCAGTATAGATCTGCAGTCCAATATGGCCATAAAGATCTGCAGTCCAATATGGTTATTTAGATCACATAGATGTGCAGTCCAATATGGCTGTTTAGATCTGCAGTCCAATTTGTTCACATAGATCTGCAGTCCAATATGGCTATTTAGATCTGCAATCCATTATGGCAATATAGATCTGCAGTCCAATATGGCCATAAAGATCTGCAGTCCAGTATGGTTATTTAGATCACATAGATGTGCAGTCCAATATGGTTATTTAGATCTGCAGTCCAATATGGCAATATAGATCTGCTGTCCAATATGGCTATCTGTGTCTGCAGTCCAATATGGCTTTTTAGATCTGCATGCTAATATGTTCACATAGATCTGCAGTCCAGTATGGCTATTTAGATCTGCAGTCCAATATGGCAGTATAGATCTGCAGTCCAATATGGCCATAAAGATCTGCAGTCCAATATGGTTATTTAGATCTGCAGTCCAATATTGCTATTTAGATCTGCAGCCCAATATGTCCATATATGACTGCAGTCCAATATGGTCACATAGATCTGCAGTCCAATATGGCCATATTGCTCTACAGTCCAATATGGCCATATAGCTCTGCAGTCCAATATGGCCATCTAGATCTGCAGTCCAATATGGCTAATTAGACCTGCAGTCCAATATGACCATATATGACTGCAGGCGAATATGGTCACATATATCTGCAGTTCAGTATGGCCATATATGACAGCAGTCCAATATGGCCATATAGCTCTGCAGTCCAATATGGCTATTTAGATCTGCAGTCCAATATGGCCATATAGATCTGAGGTCCAGTATGGCTATTTAGATCTGCAGTCCAATATGGCTATTTAGATCTGCAGTCCAAAATGGCCATATATGACTGCAGTCCAATATGGCCATATAGATCTGCAGTCCAATATGGCAATATAGATCTGTAGTCCAATATGGCTAGTTAGATTTTCAGTTCAATATGGCCATATAGATCTGCAGTCCAATATGGTCATAGATCTGCAGTCCAATATGTTCACATAGATCTGCAGTCCAATATGGTCACATATTTCTGCAGTCCAGTATGGCTATTTAGATCTGCAGTCCAGTATGGCTATTTAGATCTTCAGTCCAATATGGCCATATAGCTCTGCAGTCCGGTATGGCTATTTAGATCTGCAGTCCAATATGGTCACATAGATCAGCAGTCCAATATGGCTATTTTCATCTGCAGTCCAGTATGGCTATTTAGATCTGCAGTCCAATATGGCCATATAGATCTGCAATCCAGTATGGCTATTTAGATCTGCAGTCTAATATGGCTATTTAGATCTGCAGTACAATATGGCCATATAGCTCTGCAGTCCAATATGGCCATCTAGATCTGCAGTCCAATATGGCTAATTAGACATGCAGTCCAATATGTCCATATATGACTGCAGGCTAATATGGTCACATATATCTGCACTTCAGTATGGCCATATATGACTGCAGTCCAATATCGGCTATATAGCTCTGCAGTCCAATATGTTTATTTAGATCTGCAGTCCAATATGGCTATTCAGATATGCAGTCCAATATGGCCATATAGATCTGCAGTCCAATATGGCCATACATGTCTGCAGTCCAATATGTTCACATAGATCTGTTGTCAAATATGGCCATTTAGATCTGTAGTCCTATATGGCTATTTAGATCTGCAGTCCAATATGGCCATATATATATGCAGTCCAATATGGGTAATTAGATCTGCAGTCCAATTTGTTCACATAGATCTGCAGTCCAATATGGCTATTTAGATCTGCAGTCCAATATGTTCACAGAGATCTGCAGTCCAAAATGGCAATTTAGATCTGCAGTCCAATCTCGCAATATAGATCTGCAGTCCAATATGGCTATATATGTCTGCAGTACAATATGGCTATTTAGATCTGCAGTCCAATATGGTTATTTAGATCTGCAGTCAATATGTTCACATAGATCTGCACTCCAATATGGGTATTTAGATCTGCAGTCCAATATGGCCATATAGCTCTGCAGTCCGGTTTGGCTATTTAGATGTGCAGTCCAATATGGTCACATAGATCTGCAGTCCAATATGGCTATTTAGATCAGCAGTCCAGTATGGCTATTTAGATCTGCAGTCCAATGTGGCCATTTAGATCTGTAGTCCGGTATGGCTAATTAGATCTGCAGTCCAATATGGCTATTTAGATCTGCAGTACAATATGGCCATATAGCTCTGCAGTCCAATAATGGTTATTTAGATCTGCAGTCCAATATGGCCATATAGATCTGCAGTCCAATATGGCCATATATGTATGCAGTCCAATATGGTTATTTAGATTTGCAGTCCAGTTTGTTCATATAGATGTTCAGTCCAATATGTTCACAAAGATCTGCAGTCCAATATGTCTATATATGTCTGCAGTCCAATATGGCTACTTAGATCTGCCGTCCAATATGGTTATTTAGATCTGCCGTCCAATATGTTCACATAGATCTGCAGTCCAAAATGGCAATTTTGATCTGCAGTCCAATCTGGCAATATAAATCTGCAGTCCAATATGGCTATATATGTCTGCAGTCCAATATGGCTATTTACATCTGCAGTCCAATATGGTTAACTAGATCTGCAGTCCAATATGTTCACATAGATCTGCAGTCGAATATGGTTATTTAGATCTGCAGTCCAGTATGGCTATTTAGATATGCAGTCCAATATGGTCACATAGATCTGCAGTCTAATATGGCCATATAGCTCTGCAGTCCAATATGGTTATTTAGATCTGCAGTCCAATATTGCTATTTAGATCTGCAGCCCAATATGTCCATATATGACTGCAGTCCAATATGGCCACATAGATCTGCTGTCCAGTATGGCCATATAGCTCTGCAGTCCAATATGGCTATTTAGATCTGCAGTCCAATATGGCCATATAGATCTGAGGTCCAATATGGCTATTTAGATCTGCAGTCTGATATGGCTATTTAGATCTGCAGCCCAACATGGCCATATAGGTCTGCAGTCCAATATGGCAAAATAGATCTGTGGTCCAATATGGCTAGTTAGATCTTCAGTTCAAGTCAAATATGTTCACAGATCTGCAGTCAAATATAGTCACATAGATCTGCAGTCCAATATTGCTATTTATATCTGCAGTCCAGTATGGCTATTTAGATCTTCAGTCCAATATGGCCATGTAGCTCTGCAGTCCAGTATGGATATTTAGATCTGCAGTCCAGTATGGTCACATAGATCTGCAGTCCAATGTGGCTATTTAGATCTGCAGTCCAGTATGGCTATTTAGATCTGCAGTCCAATATGGCCATATAGATCTGCAGTCCAGTATGGTTATTTAGAAATGCAGTCAAATATGGCTATTTAGATCTGCAGTTCAGTATGTTCACATAGCTCTGCAGTCCAATATGGCCATATATGACTGCAGTCCAATATGTTCACATAGATCTGCAGTCAAATATGGCCATTTAGATCTGCAGTCCTATATGGCTGTTTAGATCTGCAGTCCAATATGGCCATATATGTATGCAGTCCAATATGGCTATTTAGATTTGTAGTCCAATTTGTTCACATACATGTGCAGTCCAATATGGCCATATATATCTGCAGTCAAATATGTTCACATAGCTCTGCAGTCCAATATGACCATTTAGATCTGCAGTCCAATATGTTCACATAGATCTGCAGTCCAATATGGCTATTTAGATCTGCAGTCCAATAAGGCTATATATGTATGCAGTCCAATATGGCTGTTTAGATCTGCAGTCCAATATGTTCACATATATCTGCAGTCCAGTATGGCTATTTAGATCTGCAGTCCAGTATGGCAGTATAGATCTGCAGTCCAATATGGCCATAAAGATCTTCAGTCCAATATAGCTATTTAAATCTGCAGTCCAATATGGCTATTTGGATCTGCAGTCCAGTATGGCTTTTTAGGTGTGTGGTCCAATATGTCCATATATGACTGCAGTGCGATATGACAAT
Source organism: Sinohyriopsis cumingii (assembly GCA_028554795.2). Classification (NCBI taxonomy): domain Eukaryota; kingdom Metazoa; phylum Mollusca; class Bivalvia; order Unionida; family Unionidae; genus Sinohyriopsis; species Sinohyriopsis cumingii. Next base: position 37,752,549 of record CM068831.1, on the reverse strand, counting down.
ATAGATCTGCAGTCCAATATGTATATTTAGATCTTCAGTCCAATATGGCCATATAGATCTTTATTCCAACATGGCCATATAGATCTTTTGTCCAATATGGTCACAGATCTGCAGTCAAATATGGTCACATAGATCTGCAGTCCAATATGGTCACATAGATAGCAATATGGCTATTTAGATCTGCAGTACAATGTGGCCATATTGCTCTGCAGTCCAATATGGTTATTTAGATGTGCAGTCCAAGATGGCTATTTAGATCTGCAGTCCAATATGGCAATATAGATCCACAGTCCATTATGGCCATATAGATCTGCAGTCCAATATGGCCATATATGTCTGCAGTTCAATATGTTAACAAAGATCTGCAGTCAGATATGTCCATTTAGATCTGCAGTCCAATATGTTCACATAGATCTGCAGTCCTATATGGCTATTTAGATCTGCAGTCCAATATGTTCACATAGATGTGCAGGCCAATATGGTTATTTAGATCTGCAGTCCAATATGGTTCTTTAGATCTGCAGTCCAATATGAATATTTAGATCTGCAGTCCAATATGTTCACATAGATGTGCAGTCCAATATGGTTATTTAGATCTGCAGTCCAATATGGCCATATATGTATGCAGTCCAATATGGCTATTTAGATCTGCAGTCCAGTATGTTTACATAGATCTGCAGTCCAGTATGGCTATTTAGATCTATAGTCCAATACGGCCATATAGATCTGCAGTCCAATATGGCTATTTAGATCTGCAGTCCAATATGACCATATATGACTGCAGTCCAATATGGTCATATAGATCCGCAGTCCAAAATGGCAATATAGATCTGTGGTCCAATATGGCTGTTTAGATCTGCAGTCCAATATGGCCATATAGATCTGCAGTCCAGTATTGCTGTTTATGTCTGCAGTCCAATATGGCTATTTAAATCTGCAGTCCAATATGGCCACATATGACTGCAGTCCAATATGGTCATATAGATCCGCAGTCCAATATGGCCATATAAATCTGCAGTCCAGTATTGCTGTTTATGTCTGCAGTCCAATATGGCTGTTTAGATCTGCAGTCCAGTATGCCCATATATGACTGCAGTCCAATATGGTCATATAGATCTGCAGTCCAATATTGCAATATAGATCAGCGGTCCAATATGGCTATTTAGATCTTCAGTCCAATATGGCCATATAGATCTGTAGTCCAACATGGCCATATAGATCTGCAGTCCAATATGGTCACAGATCTGCAGTGAAATATGGCTATTTAGATCTGCATTTTTTAATTCATTGCTATTTCATAAACCATTGAGGATTTTCTTTTGTTCAGTTGATGAATCATTAGAAAATTAAGAAAATTTTGCAACATGCTTATTCAACCTTTTGACATTTTGGTTAATGTCACACATTTTACAAGCATGGCTCTGTTTTTGACATGCATTTTCTGGCCTTGTTCATTGCTGTAAGTAACATATGATGTCTTGAATGGTGTGGATATTGCAGAATTAGATTTCATCATTGATTTATTTCTGCTATGACACTTATAGCTGCTCATATTGGCTCATGCATAGGTTTGCAAATCACTTGGTCCCAATGCCACATTTGTTGAAAACCCCCCAGAAGAAAACACATTTAAATAATGATGGTCTTCACAATGTAGTTTCCATGGATTTTGTAAATGTATTTTGCAGATAGGAACTGCTTCATTGCATCATAATTTTGAAAGGTGTATCATACTATCATCAGTACATAAATATAAGTATACATTTACATGGCTCTATATTTAGATCTACTGGTCATAGACTAGAAAAGCTAATGTGATGGCCTTTTGTCCATCATCCTTCATATGTCTTTCAGTATCCATTGGCACAAGTTTGTTGTTGCTACTCCTAAATAATATGAATATTGCCAATAAACTTTTCAAACTCATTCATTTCAAAGTATTGTTAGTCCTAAATGTCAACAGTAAAATAATTTTACTGTTGCAACAGGTGGTTATATTGACTTTGTGTTTTCATTGAAAGACCTCTTATGATGTCTACTAGGTCTTAAATGAAAAAGGTGCTGATATGACATCCATTAAAACCTCTACATTGGAAACCTTCTTAATAGATGGTCATATCAGCAAGGTGTTTTTCATAAGAAGACTTCTTGTGAGCTCTTGCTGGATCTAAATGAGAATGCTGCCAATCAAAAGTCCTATGTGGCCAACCTGAAGATCTTGTGTTTGCTTACTCATCCAGAATGGATGGTCATATTGATATGGGGATTTCACTACAATGACAATTGTGATGATCTCATGAACCAAACATGGTGGCCATCTTGAAAATTTTGTTATTGCTACTCCTCCTGAACAGATGGTTGTATCAACATTGGATTTTCACTGAAAGACTTAATGTGATCTCTTATTGGTCATAAATTAAAATTGCATCACTTAAACAGCCAGTACAGCTGCCATGGTGAAGATCTTGAAACTTTTGTAATCACTCTTCTAAATGGGTGGTCATATTGTCATGATGTTTTCACTGAAAGATTCTTTATAATGTCTAATTGTTCCTAAATCTAAATGGTGCCTTGAGACATCCAATATGGCTGTCATAACAGCCAGCATGACACTCTTATCACTACTCAACATAAACAGATGGTTATTTTGCAATGAGAATTTTTGCTAAAAGACTTCATATGACATCAGTTGGTTCTGTTTGAATATGGTACCAATATGACATCCGGTATAGCTGCCATTTTGTGAATTCTGCTTCTTTTGGAAATTGTGACATTCTGACAATGAGTATTGCCACCAGACCTCCTTCTTAAAAATCTCTTGTAGTGATGGCTGTTGGTCATGCCCAATTTGGCCACAACAGCATCCAGCTTGAAAATAATTTTGTAATAATTTTTCGTCCTAAATATAGACATGGATTTTCACTAAAAGTCATTATATCGTAACTAGTTGGTCCTAAATGAGAATTATACAAATGCGAGATCCTGTGTGGCTATAATGGCATCATCCATAAAAACTTGTTGTAGTACCTTCTCCAGAATGGATGGTCATATTAACACTAGAAGACTTCTTATGGTATTTCTTTTGTCCACGCTTGAAATGATACTTCCTGGACATCCAAATTGGCCACCATGGTGGTCATCTTGGAATTTTGTTATCACTAGTTCTGAATGGATGTCATACCTTCATAGAGTTCACACTAAAAGACTTTTGAACGAAATAAAAATTATGCAGGTGTGATTCCAGCACTGCTGCCAAATCTTTTGATAGTACTAACTGTTTTATAATTTGACCCAGCTAGAGGATACATCTGAAGAATAACTTGAATATCACTTCAATAACTTCGTTATCTTGTTTTCTCCAGAATATATTCTTTATAGAGTTAATAAAACTTAGCATGTGGGTTTATCTTTACATCATCTGAAACGTATTTGTTGAGCTTCTGTCTGTGATATCAGAGTCAAGATCAAAGGTCACGACAAAGAAGTTTATACTGCACTTACAGGTATCATGTCAATATGTTAACTCAGTCATAAGAAATTAGTTTTGTTACCAAATTTGGTACGTTGAAGTATCTGAAGAATACCAGGGATTGTTTCAATGCTCAAATGGTTAAAAAAAAAAAAAGGCTAAATCTTGGATTCCTGGAAATTTGTATGGCCAGTAGAGTGTTAGTCCCATTGAGGGGTCTCACTGAATTTACAATTATATCCATAATATTTTACTTTGTTAAACTCTGTTTACTTGTTTTTTATGTCTTCCATACTCTTGTGTATTTTCCTAGGTTTTGCCATTCCTTGGGCAGCTGGCAAATCAGGTTCAGCAGTCTGTGAATACAGTAAATAAATCAGTAGCAGAGAATTCAGCTGCTCCAGAGACCAGTCCTTCTGACTCTCCAATTCAAAAGAAAAAGAGCAAACCTAGGAAAACATAATGATGGCTGTGATATTTAGTATTGTGCAATGGTTTTTGTGAAGCCTGTCTTGTTGGAAGTTTGACAAAGCAGTTACTTTGGCACTGATATGTGTGACCCAAGATTATGCTCCATATTAAAGTATTTAACTTTTTAGCTAGATAAAAGGTGGGGTTTCTTATTACTGAGAATGAGTTGTTGTATATAGTGATAGGATATAGGCAAGGTTATATGAAGGAATTGTACTTGTTGATGAATATCTTTTAATTACAGGCACATTTTACTTAGATTTAATCTATGTAGATAAAATTGGTTAAATTTGTGCCATGATAGGAATTGAAGATAATTATGTTTCTGCCAGGCTGAGACTATGGATGTTTTTGGAATAAATGTTTTCATGAGAGGTTTATTGGTTTGAAGGTATTCCTCTATGCTTATGGCATAGAGTATAATCTATTTTACCAAATATAGTTTGTATTATTAAAAATAGTAACAGACTTTATAATATTACTAAAATTTGTAACAAAGTATAGATCTACTAACTTCAATTTCTGTTGATAGTTTTTATCTTCCTCAGATAATGTTGCACAGATGGTACAACAACAGTAGAAAAAGCATTTGAAAGGAAAGAGCATTAATTTCTCAAAACATAGAGCAGTAAGTTTACAGTAGTAAGCATGAATAGCACTCTGTTTAGATAACAATCACTTCAACCATCAGTATTCTAAATATTTTGAGTTTTAATAGGCTATTGTTAAATGTATGAAAGAGATCTTAGTTAAAGGATCTGTGCAGATTTGAAATTCAGCATGCTTCTTTTGATGCATAAAGTACATTTTAAGCCTTTGTTTGTTTGTATGAAGGTGGTATAATGTTTTGCAGTTGATATGTTCATCCTAAATCTTGTTTTTTAGTATAAATTGTAGCCATCAGAATGCACACATTTTAACATGGTCATAAGTAAAAGACCCTGTTGGGTTTTTAGGCTATTGCATCATTTTTTCTCCAAAAAGTTAATATAAATAGGGTCATTTATTTATTAATATTGTATAAGAAGTCATGCATAAATGAATTTTAGATGGATATTTTGATTTCAGAGTCATATAAACTGTTAAAGTTTATAGGCAGAATAAATAACCCTACTGTGGAAGGCTGGCAACTCCATCTGCTTTATTAGCATATGGGGAGAGGGAATTTGTTCAAATTTGTTAATAAACTTTTCATGCATATGCTTACAACATTTTGTTTAATAATATTCAGCCCTTAAATATTGTAGATATTGATGTTGAAAATTACTTTATAATTCAGGAGAAACAAAGTCAGTTGTCTAAGTCTCCAAATGCTTGCTAAATTTATTAAGTCTTTTCAGAAACTGCTGTTATGCAGTTGGTCAGGTCCTAATTTAGCGGAGCGGCAGTAGTGTCAGATGTGACATTTGCTTGACAAAAAATGAACCTGTAAAGAATTTTAGGTTAACATGAGTGTTAAAATTTTAGTTTAACATCGTTACAATTTTAGATTAACATCATTGTTACAAATTTATATCAACCTCAAAATTAAACTTTTAGATTAACCTCATTGTTAAAGTTTTAGGTTAATCTAAAAGTTTTGGATTAATTCAAAGTCAGCGGTTTAGATTAATCTCAAAGCTTTGGATTAATTCAAAGTCAGCGGTTTAGATTAATCTCAAAGCTTTGGATTGACCTCAGAGTTGATATCTTAGATTAACCTTGAAGTTAAAGTTTGTTACATTAACATCATAGTTAAAGATTTTTTGTTTGCAGGAAATAAATATGTCAGGCTTAACAAAATTGGGTCTTTTTTAAAGTCTAAATTGTATTCATATTTCTTAAATGTCTTCACCTGTTTGGAGGCAGGTAGTGTTAGTATGTATGTGTAACATTAAAAAGTATATTCATGGATTTGTAAATGGATAATGTAACTTAGAGAACAGTGGAAAATTGTCATGTATGACATCACAGCTTGTCATTAATTAAGTGAATTTAAATATGAATGTTGTCTGTGTGCAGGTTTGATTAACTGTAGAATAGCCTATTGATTTCAATTCTCAGAATCTTCTGGGGAGTTAGAGACAGGTGAAATAATTTAGTCAAACCTGTGTACCTGCCAATCAAGAGAACAGCTGTAGTTTTTATGTACAGGTAGTCATAATACACAGATATTTTACTCACATGTCATATTATAATAATCAATATTATTGTGAGTAAATGAAAAACAGTGGGTGGGCATATTTTGAATGCATTTACAATTACATTCACATCAAACCTTACAGGTTTTTTGTACATGAAAATCTAAGTTGATTTTATGGATAACTTTATTTCATTATGATTTCATTTAGTACAGTTGCATACATTTAGTTTCTAATACAGTTTAAAGCACAGAGCCAAACAACAAAGCATGATTTATGCATCTTAATTAGGTAAATGTATACCTGAGAGATATACAATAGAATTTATTACCTGGATAGGTTTGATTGTTGTCAGATACTTTAGCAACCTGGACTTTGATTGGTTAGTGGATGTCATATTGAATTATATCACAGCAGAGTGGAGTGTATAACATGGTTATATTGAGGGTTACATCTAATTCTGATTCCATGCCAGTAACTTTGTTGATAAATTTTTTGATAATTCGTACAGAAAATCAGATACATTACCTGCTGTCATCTATGTTTCAGATGTTTCCAGTACTTTATATTTGTTTGCAGAGTAGAATAACTTACTGTTGCTGCTTTAATAAAGATGGAATATATTTTCCCATTTCATGCTTTGGAGAATCGGTTTAGACTTCATTTTATTCTCTTTAAGATTTAATTTTGAGCCCCATTTGTTCATAAATTGGGCTGATCTCATTTCTTTAAATAACTATTAATTATCCTGTCTGTATGGGTAGATGTGAATAAACTATTTATGATGATATTTTCCACATTCTTTGTATTTTATGAAAAATAGGCAAAATTATGGCCATACTATCTTGCTGACATTAAGTCAATACATTATTTTTGCTATGAAGTGTAACAGTGAAAAATGTATGGAGCTGGATGGGAACACAAAATCCCTCTAAGGGTGCATTACACCTTCAGCTGTCCATACCAGCCAAGTTCACATTTTGCCCTGCTTTTCAGAGACCTGTCCCTTTGGTTTGATTTGCCACAAAGACACCTTCTATGGGTTACAGAAATTGAACTTGAAAATCTTAGTCAGTGCCCAATATAAATGGGTGAAAAATTCATGGCCTGATCAAATCTTAAACCTGGAATCATGCCAACGCTAGTCAAGCACTATTACCACTCTCTACTCTCTTTTGTTGACACTCGTTAGCTCCATCCCAGCATGTCTTGCTGGTTAGAATTTAGAAGTGACACCATGTTTTTCTAAAAGTGTGTTTCAGTGTGGGTTTCCCCTGTCCATCCCATCAGTGTTGCAATGTTTTTGTTTCAAGAATAATAATAATGTGATATATAAATTTAGTCGTGGTTACTCTTTGTTTTGTTCATCAAGTCTATGAGTTTCAATATGCCTTTAATAAGCTTAGTTAGTATACTCTCTTTCCTTTGTTTGAGCTGACAAAGGGTCTGATTTCTATCAACCTTGCTTAGAACTTTGGATTGTAAGTTTCCACTACTATGTTCCCCAAGTTTTCTTCTTTCCTTTTTTTTGACAGTGACTTTGCCAGAGTCAGAGAGTCCTTTTGTGGTGATATTTATGCTTGCAATGTTGTTTGTGTGTTGTATTGTTGTTAGGACACCATTATCTAGATCAATATCCTTAGTTGTTTTCCTTATCTATCTTCTAGTGTTTTAAATCTGAAAGTATGTTTTTAATCAGAAAAGCGGTGTATAAATAAATAAAATGTCTGCATGTTTGTTTATGTTGGTGAGTGCATGGTTTGCGTGTATTGTGTTTTTAGTTATGTCTATATGTCGTGGCATATTAAGGTCTAATTTTTTTTTGTGTCGTATTATCGCCTTAGTACTGTTCATTTTTTATCTTTACTCCAACTCCTTTGTTCTAATTGATTGTGCCTTAGCACATGGACAACATCTTAAGGGTTTTGTTTAAGTTTTATTTGAATGCACCATAGTGCATGAGATTTCCAAGCTTTGTATATTTTAGGGATTGAAATTTTCCACCACGCGGACGTGATGGAAAACATTCCCTTCTTTAGATGTTTCTTATGTGACTCAGTTTCTTTGTAGGTTTCCTTGTGGTTTCCGAAATATTATACCTGCAAGGCTCTTTCCTAGAGTCTTATTTGAGTACTATTTATGGAATCTCTATTTGAGAAATCGTGCAGGCATTTTGATAGAAATGTTTCTTTTAGTTAGCTTGCCTACCATAAGGGATTGAAATTTTCAATCACGCGGACGTTATGGAAAACATCCCATCTTGAGAATTACAAATGTTAGTGATATTATGTCATTCTTGAATTGTCTTTTGAAGTGATCAGTCATGTTCCTTCTCATTATTGGTTATAGCTTTGTGAGACGTTTACAGAGGTTGCCATGGCTTCCCCAGTTGTGTCGTCAGCCTGTTGATTGGACTGTTTTTATGGAGGGCCGCCCTGGGGCACGTGTGGAGAGTTTCCTCCTTCATTGAACCCATTACCTGACATTGTATTTTTAAAGATCAGTGAAAATGACATTGGCGTCATAGAGCCTAATCTGATTGTGAATCACTTGATACAGTTATGTGATTATTTGTTACGTCATGGTGTGTCATTTGTTTGCATTGGTTCTATATTGCCTCGCTTCAGTGTGTGTAGATTATTCCGGTCTCAGTACAGTCAGAGAGCTTGTATGGTAAACCAGGAGTTGGATTGTGTTTTCCAAGGAAATACTTATGTTGCTGTATGTTCCATTCAGGGATGTCGGAGTGTTTATATGGATCATGATGGAGTACATTTAACAGCTAATGGGAATCGCTGGCTTTATTCTAGGATCATCTACATTGTTCAGCATCATGTCCGTATTGAAAGAGTGGGATTAAATTGAACATTTATTGTTGGAGTATCTCTTTTTGAAAAATAATTTTTTGATAATTCTATAGTTGTCTTACAAGGGCGAGACCCCTGGGATGAGGCCTTGTTAAAGTGCCAGGGTGTGGCATCCCCAACCAGGGGCCCTGAGTGGCAGAGTGGTCTTATGCGTGCACCGTTACGGATCAGTGTCATCTCACCTCTGTCTGCGTGGGTTCGAGTCTTAGGCTCGGCTAACATGGGTACATGAGAAAGCTTGCCAGTAGCTTCTCATGGGTCGGTGGTTCTTCCCTGGGTTTTCCAGGGTTATTCCTCCTCCAATTATACCGACCGCCATGTATAGCCTATCTTGTGCTGAAAAATGGCGTTAAACCCTACAAGAACCTACTAACTGTGTCTTTTTCCCCATATTTCTGTATTTTTCCTAAGAAGTATGTCGATTTAGTTTTTACTAGCATTGCATATTATGCACACTTTGTAGCACCACCATTCTATCATTCCAGGATTGTTGGCATCTTATTTGAGAAAACATTACATATATTTGGTAAGATATATTCTTTAAACTTGCAAGAATACTCGCGCTATGGATTTCATGTTAAGCCATGGAAATAGGCCTGTTCGATAAGGGTTGTTATGTCCCTTGACTTATTAATTCCTGTGATTTATCCATGATGCAACACTTTTCCAGCGAACAAATCTATATTCTGTGATGGAGACCAACAAAGCATAGCATTAAAGCTATCCAACAGTATATAATGTGTATGTATCTTATTAATCACGTCTTCATTTGATATCAGTTTATAAGGTTCTCATCAGTCAAAATTGATCTATGCCAATAAAACTGTGTTAAAATGCAAATTAATTTTTTTATTATTTTTTAATCAGTATCACATATGAATTTACAGTTTTTCATTTCCTTGCAACGTGCCTTTACCCATGCCGTTTTGCAATGGTACCACCTATTTCGATGCTAATACAATAGATGTGAAGCACAGAATTCAAGCTATTCAACAGTATATAATATGTGTAGATATGTTATAATTACTTCTTCATTTGTCTGTCCATTCACCTAATGCTTTCCTATACAAACGTAACCGATCTTCATATCCTTGCTACATTCCTTTACCCATGCTGTTTTGTGATGTTGCCACATATTTCAATCATCATCATCATCATCATCAGTCTCTTGACCTAGTGTGGTCGTTGAGGCACTGTGCTGCTGAACATCTGACCAGTTCCCTCTGCTTGTCTCGGTCATGTGCCAATGCTTGTGTCTCCGCAAAACTTTTCCTTGTCCATTCTGTGATGTTGTCAGTCCACTTTTTTCTCCGTCTACCTCTCCTTCTGCCACCCTGGACGCTGCCCTGCAGGACTGTTGTGGATATACTGTTGGCTCTAGTGACATGGCCATACCATTTCAGCTTTCTCTTTTTGACGGTTGGTGAGGAGGTCCTCATATTGGCCTACTTCGCGCCTGTTGGTGTTACGCACTTCTTCATTTGTGATGTGGTCCATGTAAGAGATGCCAAGGATGGTTCTGTAGCATCTCATTTCAAGTGACTGGATTCTTCGTTGTAATTCTGCTGTCAGGGTCCATGCCTCACATGAGTACAAAAAGACTGAGATGACTAGAGCTCGCAATAGTCTGATTTTAGTTTTCAGACAGATATTCTTGTCTCTCCAGATAGGTCTTAGCTTTGACATAGCCGCCATTGTTTGTGCTGCACTTGACAAAATTTCTGCTCTTGATCCCTCTTCAGTGATATGGAACCAAGATATTTGAACTGGCTCACTGTTTCTAGTTCATGTCCTCTGACTTTAATCTTGGCCGAGATTTGTTTGCCACTATTTGTCATCAGTTTTGTCTTCTCAGCGCTTATCTCCATGTCAAATCTGGAAGATGTTTCATCCATGTTCTTCACTAAGGTGGCTAGCTCATCTTCACTGCCTGCCAGCCCATCAATGTTGTTTGCAAAGCGGAGGTTGGTGATGTTACGCCCTCCAATGCTGACTGTCCCACAGTGGTTTTCCAGGGCTTCGCTCATGATGCGCTCTAAGTAGATGTTGAAAAGCGTGGGTGACAGGAGACAGCCTTGACGCACTCCCACTCTTGTCTGGAACCAGTCCCCCACAGCACCTTGGACAATAACTGCACTGGTAGCCTTGGCGTACAGCTGCTTGATGGCATTGGTTAACTTTTGACCCATGTTATACTTCTTCATTGTGGCCCACAATGCCTCATGCCACACTCGGTCAAAGGCCTTTTTGAAATCTATGAACACATGATAGATGTCTTGTTGGTGTTGCGAGTACTTTTCGCACAGAACCCTGAAATTGAATATTTGTTCTGTTGTGCTTCTTCCACTCCAGAACCCGGCCTGTTCTTCAGCGATTGTTTCTTCTGCTTGTGGTTTCAGTCTGTTCAAGATGATCTTCAGCATTACCTTACTAGCAGGGCTGATCAAACTGATAGTTCTGTAATTTTGGCACAGCTGGAGATTGCCTTTTTTGGGAAGTGTTATAATCAGTGACTGGGTCCATTGTGTTGGCCATTCACCTGTCTGCCAGATCTTGTTGCAGATTTTTGTTAGTAGCTCTTTCACTGATTCTCCCCCATTCTTGGTAAGTTCAGCTGGGATGTTGTCTACTCCAGCTGCCTTCCCATTCTTCAGTGCTTTTATTGCTGACTCCACCTCTTCTTTGAGAATGGGGAAGTCATCATCATTTGAGGAGTTTGGAACTTCAAGCACCTCTGGGTCTCCTGTGGACTGATGGTTGTAGAGTTCTTTGCAATACTCAGTCCATCTTTCTGCAATGTCACTGGCTTTTGTGAGGCATTTTCCATTTTTGTCTTGAATGGTACTGACATATTTCAATACTAATACCATATATGTGAAGCACAAAGTCCAAGCTATATAACAGTATATAATGTGTGTATGTATCTTATTAAGTACGTCGTCATCTTTCTGTCCGTGCACCTAATGCATTCATATAAGAACGTTATTTGTCTGGGCAGAAAAGTAATTCAATAGTAAACAACCACCAATTTGGACAAATTTGACATCAACTGACAAGTTTCTCATCACTCTAAAGCCACATGTGCCAATAGAAATTTGTACAAATGCAAAATAAAAAAGTTTTTATTTATTTATTCAGTATCGCTTGCGAATTTACCGATTTTCATATCCAGGCTATGTGCAACTGCCCATGCCGTTTTGTGATGTTGCCACATATTTCGATGCTAATACTACAGATGTGAAGCATATAATTCAAGATATACAACAGTCTATAATATGTGTAGGTATCTTATTAAGTAGGTCATCATTTGGTGCCACATATCTCGATGCTAATACATTGGATGTGAAGCATAAAATTCAAGCTATACAATAATATATAATATGTGTATGTTTTTTGTTAAGTGCGTCTTCATTTGTCTGTCCGTGCGCCTAATGCTTTCCTATGCAAACGTTTTCCATAAAGGCAAATAGGTCATACCGATCGTAAACAGCCACCGACTTTGACAAATTTTATATCAATTTATATGTTTCTCATCAGCCTAAATCGATATATGCCAATACAAATGTGTGAAAATGCAAAATAAAACAGTTGATATTTTTTTAAATACTCAATATCGCTTAGGGTTAACGACTTTACCTATCTACATATCCGTGCCATGTGCCTTTACTCATGCCGTTTTGCGTTGGCGCCACATATTTCGATGCTGATACTATGGATTTAAAGCATAGAATTCAAGCTATCCAACAGCATACAATGTGTGTATGTATCATATTAAATACGTATTCATTTGTCCGTCTGTGCGCCTAATGCCTTCCGGTACAAACGTTTTCCGCACAGCCAAATGTCATACCAATCGTATACAACCATCGATTATGACAAATTTGATATCAATTTCTATGTTCCTCGTCACTCTAGATCAATCTATGCCAACAGAAATGTGTAAAACTGCAAAATAAAAACGTTGGTATTTGTTTTACTCTGTTTCGCTTAGGGTTAGCGACTAGCTAGTTGATGCATCCGTAACGGGAGTATTGCTCGCCGGAATTAGGGATTGTAAATTTACGCACACGGTTTCTGATTTCAATGTACCAAAGAGCTCTTCAAGGGAGCCTATTGTCAGAGGCGGTAACAATCATTGTCGAACAGGCCTATAGGAGACTTCAATAAATTTCTAGTCCATCAAGTCATAATAAGTTCAGTAGGAAATTTTATTGTAGTCTTCTTGAATTTCATGCTAAGCATGCACCAAACAAAATAATGGTGTTTTCTTCATTTCACGAAAGTTGACTTTGTGTGAAAGAAGAAAAGTTTAACATTGTTCTAGTTCTAAGAATGCAAGAACAAATTAGTTGTAAGAGAAAATATAATTTTATATAATACCTGATCTAGTTCTAGGAATGCAAGGACAAATTATTTGTAAGAGAAACTATAATTTAATGTAACACTTGCTGATATTGTTTTGCTTACTTTTTCCGGAAAGCATGTCCCCACTTTCAGGCTATAAAATTCCATTCTCCAATTATGATAGACTATTCTAGAACCTAAGGAACACAGTCCCTGTCTGACTCCTGAATGGTTTATTAGAATATAATATTCTAGAACACTAGAACTTAAGGAGCACAGTCCCTGTCTGAAACTGGGACCACTAGAACTTAAGGACCACAGTCTGACCCTGTCTGACTCCTACAGCATGGTTTATGTGTGCAACTTTGTGTGAAGAAAATTGTCCTTGTTCTTGAGTGTTTTAAAATGTATTTCAGTTATTTTTTAAGTGATCATGTGTTAATCCCATAGTCCTTGCTATAAATGAGTGTTAACTGAGCTCTCTTTGTAGAGTCTGGTGGTATTTTTGATCAAGTAGTGCTTTATTAGTGTTCCTGCCTATGGTGATCGGGTAAGTATTTCATACCCAGTTTTCATTCTGGATTTTGTTTGGATAAATATTCTTTTTCGAAATATATTTGCATAAATATTCTCTTTCAGTATATAATGTCACAATGTATGGAAAAGTGGGGGCATAAAATACACTTTGGGAATCACACTTTCTTAGTGTGCGCTGGATGTGCACATATGGACAGTTGTCTGATCTGCTTTCTTTGGTGTCACCAAGTATGGCACGTGGCATATAAGAGGGGAAAGAAAGGCCATTTCTCCCGCATTGTTATCCTTGGACAAGGCCCTGGGGGTGGGATGATAATGAAAATACTTATAAGAATGATGATAATAATGATGATGATGATGCAGATAATGCCAAATATGCAGACAATGCAAATAATAATGAGACTTTCTGTTTCATGGTTTGAAAATCTTATAAGGCCAATTTCTCCCTGATTTTAGATTGGATGTTGTCACTGCTCGTGAATGATCAATTCTGGGTCCCTTTCAATGGAGGAAAAAAAAATGCAGAGTCAGTCGAGCTGCTTAGTTAGGGAGCAGCAGCGCACTCTTGAAAGTGTTATCCTCGTCAAAGTGATGAACCAGTCAGATTATCTTCAAGAGGTAGTTTAGCGCTTTCACTCAGATAGTTCTGGTGTGAACTGGCCCATGAGATAATTGTCACCGGATTGGCCTTTATCTGTTCATCAGACACCATTACCGGTCTTTAAGTACTGGTCACCAGTCAGTGGAGTTCCATTGCTGATCTAGGGACAGAGATAGCGTCAGTACCCTCTTTAAGCTACCAGTCAATCAAATTGAGGATAGCCAGTTGGCATGTACTCGTCTGACCTTATCTTCCATTTCAATCCCTCTGGGATATGGAGTGATACTTCCCAGGAATTGTTTTCCTTTTCTCTTTATGGCACTGTGGATTTATTTACTTGCCTTGACCTTGAGGCAAGAGAGATGTTACAGGTCGTGGATTTGTTTTGTCTTCCCTGTATGGACAGGAGAGCCCCATCATACTTCGCACCAGGGAAAGCACCCAGAAGTCCCGCACTTCCACTACTTTCATAAATTTATCTGGCACCATAAAACAATGGAATTGCCAAAGTTTAAGGGCATATATTGATAAATATATTTCCCTACCTAAAGAACATGAGAAGAGCTTTCTACATTTGAATACACTTGGAATATGATACGAAATAAAAGCAGCTGTATTAAAAAGAAGATGAAATCTGATGAGATGGTCACAACCATACCAGTATCTCGGATACAATGGCGGAGAAATTATCAGTAATTAAGCTCCACTGTGTAAAAAAACTAAAGAAAGGTCC
Source organism: Sinohyriopsis cumingii (assembly GCA_028554795.2). Lineage (NCBI taxonomy): Eukaryota > Metazoa > Mollusca > Bivalvia > Unionida > Unionidae > Sinohyriopsis > Sinohyriopsis cumingii. The sequence goes on along the minus strand of CM068831.1, from coordinate 37,737,407 downwards.
CTTTAAATAGGAAATATGATATTGTTGAAGACTACAATCAACCTTTCACTCTCGGAGTTACAAGACGTTCTTGATCGAACCAATGACACTTCACCATGACCAGGTGAAATCCACGATCATCTTCTGAAACATGTTCCAGATACCGCTCTAAATACACTGCTAAAATTTTTCAAAGCAATTTGGAAAAATGGCGACGTCACCCGGCCTTTGCGATAAGTCACGGTGATACCAGTACCCAGACCTGGAAAGAACCAAATCTACCGTTCCAACGATCGTCCCATACCATTAATAAGCTGTTTTACCCACTGTTCTGGTATCTCGAAGCCAAGAAACTACTATCAGACTTTCATTGTGGATTCAAACACCACAGAAGTATAACAGATAATCTAGTCCTTTAAGCATTTGTTAGAGACGTTTCATAAAGAACGGAAATATAGTTGCCATCTTTCTCGACTTGGTGAAAACTCTTTCTCGACTTGGTGAAAACTTACGACACAACATAGAAGTACGGTGTAATGAATGGCCTATTGAATCTAGGTTTAAGAGCTGGCTACCTGTCTTATCAACAGGTTTTGAAAGACCGAAACTTCAGACTTCAGGTAGACATCTTCCTTTCTGAAAGTATCCACACGAGATGGGTGTACCTCATGGCAGCATATTTTCAGTTACCTGACTCAAAATTAATAGCACAGTGAAATGCCTTAATCCAGGCAAAGACTGCCCATTATATGTTGACAACTCTTTGATCGACTGTAGATCAAAAGGTACATAAACAATGTTAAACACTGGGCAGAAGAAAACGGACTCAACTTTGTTAAATTCTATAACTTTTTGTATGCATGTGCCGATTTAATCGTATTCCTGACGACTCAGAATTATCTCGACAGTTGTATTATTCTTTTGTGGACTGCACATTTAGGGCCTATTTCGACCGTAAACTAACTTTTCTTCCACATATTAGATAACCCGGAATCTTTTTTACAAACGCAGAAAGGGGTTGGGGTTGGGGTGGGCAGATTGGAAGGTCTTGCTCCTGTTATACAGGTCATTAATAATCTCGACTATGGTTCAGTTGTTAATGTTACCTCCAGATGCTTGGTTCGATACATAATCAGTGTATTAAACTCTCCCTGTTATTTAAGGAATTCGTGTTTGCGTGTACGAAAACATAATTTGACTACTTCACACCACTGAATACAAAACACGACGCAAGACAATGAATTATTTCTATCTCAAATTGTTAAGCACGTATCCACAATATCCAGAGAATTTCCTACGTTAAAAATATTATGGATGGTCCATTTTACGAAACTAATCCATGCTATCGTAAAGTCTCGCGAATATTGTAAATGATGACGTCTTTTCCTGGAAATTTCCTAATTACTCATGTTGAGAAACATCTTTCCAACTCTGATTCGCCATGATCAACAAAAAATCTGTCTGTGTGTGTGTGTGTGTGTGTGTGTGTGTGTGTGTGTGATTTGGATTTTGAACGTAGTTTCAACTATGTTCCGTCATGTCGCTACGATGTCTATAGTGTAGCAGTTTATAGTGATGTCTAGCACTAAGGCATCATGCCGCAGGGTTCCCAAGCTACCGGCATATCGGGAAAAAGTCGGGAGAAATGATAATTTTTCCCAACCGTGAAAAGTCCTGGAATTTCGCAAATATGGATGAAAGTCGGGAAAAACCCGGGAATTTTCATCACCATTTGACGCCCGAAACAATCACGTAACTGAGTCGTAACTAAACTGATCGTGAGTTAAATTTATTGAGTTGTAACCAGAATATTCAGAGGATGCACTATGTGTCATTTGGGTGCTTGCAATAAATATATATGCGGAGTCAATCCAAACGCTCAGTGCATTAGATTCGTCTGGTAGACTTTTATTTTCAAAGTCAGCTTGATTTCCGTATATTTCCTTACGTGGAAGCTATGAAAACCACTCTAGAACGCAAGAGGCAAACATCATGTTGGCAAAGCGTAGCCTAGAAAACTTTAAACGTTGTTAGATCGAGTGATACAGAATATGAAAATTACTTATTTTCTCAGAAATTGTGAGTATTAAAATCGAAGTTGATGAAATGTGACCTGGTACTCGCAATTTGCATTGCTAGTTGCATGAGTACACAAATCTAGCAACCCACATTTTCAAACGTTGTAGAGAAAAAGAAATATTAAATGAAAGTCGTATACTGGTTGTAATCAAAATACAAAAACGAAAGAACACAAAGTTTTCCATATCTATATATCCCGAGAACAAATTCTGGAGTTTTGTTTTATCACGGGACTACCATGTTGACGTGCTCTCTGCTTGATAAATCAGACTAGCCAGATTGCCGGTTTTTAAAAAAAAAAAGTACCTGATGTTCATTTAATATAATTGAATTTCTCTATAACAACATTAAAATGGAGTTTGATGTTGATATGACGTGACTAATGGACTTCCGATGTCCTTGTTTGAGATTCGTGAAGTGACCAGTACTGCAAATGGCGAGTACCGGGTCAGGTTTCATCAATGCCGTAGTTTCGTCTAGTCTGTCAGCAGAATAAAGACATAACGATTATAATACTTGCCATTTTTGAGAAAATAAATCAATTTCCTTTCCATTTCATGCAAGTATAAGTTGAAATAACATAAGTTTAAATTTTCTAGGCCCGCTGGTAATCGACTACAACATGTCGCTACTGCACGGTGACGGCAAGTTCCAAATTTTCGATATGCAATTGCAACGAACCCACACCCCAACCTAAATGTCCAAATATGAAAAAGGGGGTGGGAATATTCGGAGGAAACCCGATTAGAAAACGGACTGCTATTCGTTTTAATCCAAATTTTTAGTCCAAATTGTTGACTTTCAGAGCTGAAATGAGAAATTTTCGTCCCTTGTATTATATATTAAAATACGATTCGAGCCCCTGTATCAATACAGGTTTGGGGACTGGTTTAACGAATTACAAGAATACAAGTTGATTTTACAAAAAATTCAGTCCTTGTTCATACAACAATATATAATTTTGAAAGTCTATGTCAAAATTTAAATCAGCCCTTTTAAAAATGTTTTTTAAATGATGGATTTTTAATCAGCTCTTCTTAAGGAGATTAGGTTTGTTGAAAAAGCTTGCTTGGGATTATATTGGCACAGATAAATTCAGGGTTAAACTCTCTTTGTTACAGGACAAGAATCTAATTTGCGTGTATTGTTTTTATTAATATATACTGTAATAGGAAATGTTTACTTTCTATAAGATATATATATATATATATATATATATATATATATATATATATATATATATATATATATATATATATATATATATATATATATATATATATATATTGCTATAGAATTCTTTAGAATTAAAGGTTTGAAAGGGAAAAATCTAATGTATGTTCATTATGTTGTTCCCACTTAGCAACATAATGCATGTCAGCAAAATAAAGTTAGAATTTTCATTTTTACGTTGAAATGACTACATGCCAATTTAAAGGAATATATTCAAACTTGTTTTGTGTGATAAATTTTGTGGTTTTCTACATGATCATCTTTTCTGGCTTAGATGATTTGGAGAGTCTTGAAAGAGAACCGTCTTTAGATTTAGAAAATGCATGTTTTATAATCTTAAATGTTCTTTAATTCCATTCAGTAATGGTCATATGTGAACCTTGAAAAAAATAGTTTCATCCTAGAAAAACCCTGGAAATGTATGGAACGCCAGAGCTGTCTTAAGATGAGAATATTTATTATATGCTGTGCTTTTGTACTTATATGATGTGCAAACTTCTTTATATGCTGTGCTTTTGTACTTATATGATGTGCAAACTTCTTTATATGCTGTGCATTTATACTTATATGATGTGCAAACTTCATTATATGCTGTGCTTTTGTACTTATATGATGTGCAGACTTCATTATATGCTGTGCATTTGTACTTATATGATGTGCAAACTTCTTTATATGCTGTGCATTTATACTTATATGATGTGCAAACTTCTTTATATGCTGTGCAAACTTCATTATATGCTGTGCTTTTGTACTTATATGATGTGCAGACTTCTTTATATGCTGTCCATTTATACTTATATGATGTGCAGACTTCTTTATATGCTGTGCATTTATACTTATATGATGTGCAGACTTCTTTATATGCTGTGCATTTGTACTTATATGATGTGATAACTTCATTATATGCTGTGCATTTGTACTTATATGATGTGCAAACTTCATTATATGCTGTGCATTTGTATTTATATGATGTGCAAACTTCTTTATATGCTGTGCTTTTGTACTTATATGATGTGCAAACTTCTTTATATGCTGTGCATTTATACTTATATGATGTGCAAACTTCTTTATATGCTGTGTATTTATACTTATATGATGTGCAAACTTCTTTATATGCTGTGCTTTTGTACTTATATGATGTGCAAACTTCATTATATGCTGTGCATTTGTACTTATATGATGTGCAAACTTCATTATATGCTGTGCATTTGTACTTATATGATGTGCAAACTTCTTTATATGCTGTGCTTTTGTACTTATATGATGTGCAAACTTCTTTATATGCTGTACTTTTGTACTTATATGATGTGCAAACTTCATTATATGCTGTGCTTTTGTACTTATATGATGTGCAAACTTCTTTATATGCTGTGCAAACTTCATTATATGCTGTGCTTTTGTACTTGTATGATGTGCAAACTTCATTATATGCTGTGCTTTCTTCCTTATATGATGTGCAAACTTCTTTATATGAAACTTAATTATAATGAGATGGCCGATAGCTGCCGCCAGAATACAACATCAGAGTAACATGAATCTGTCATCAGCTTGTTATTAGCAAGTGTGAATTTCATTCATGTCAAAATTAATTGCTTTTAGACTCCCAGCTAACTGTCCAACTAGAATGCCCCTATTTCAGTTCCCTGTCTTTGAAAGCTAGCTTTAAATATGGGATTTCTATATTGTATTGTGCATAATAGATTGTAGGTGATATTTTGTACCAAAATAAGATTAGCTGACTGTTATTGTGATGTGTTTGATTGACAGGCACTCCAAATACATTGTCTGAATAGTGTTGTGATTTTTTTTTTAAACAAGAATACTTAACTTTATCTTGAAGACACGGAGTATGTAATATAATCAAGAATTCCAAGAGGAAGAAATGATAAGAATTCTATATTATTTGTATTCAGTATTTTGTAATATCACATATTCAGTGTATCACATACCTACACATACTAATGTGAGCCTCAGTTTGATATATATATATATATATATATATATATATATATATATATATATATATATATATATATATATAATTGTAGAAATTACATAGATTTATACCACAGTAATTTTTTTTTCTGTTTATAATATCAGTTAAGTTTAAGTTCAATAACAGTTCAATAGAAATAAGTTCAATAACAATGCTCTCTTCAAAATCAATTTTGACAATTTGTTTTATTTACATATCATCAATAGGAAAATAAATATCAAGTTCGTTAATTGGATGGGGATGTAACATTTAATATCACCGTGGTATATTATGTTACACATTTGTATTAGGGACTATAGTTCATGAATCAGGCAGCCAGTCACATCATGGTTATTGGTTTGGACGTTTTTTGTGGATTTATCACAAGTTGTCAGCACACGATAGGCTATACAAGGCGGCTATAATGAAGTTTGCACATCATATAATGAAGTTTGTACATCATATAAGTACAAGAGCACAGCATATAATGAAGTTTGCACAGCATATAAAGAAGTTTGCAAATCATATAAGTACAAATGCACAGCATATAATGAAGTTTGCACATCATAATGAAGTTTGCACATCATATAAATACAAATGCACAGCATATAATGAAGTTTGCACATCATATAAGTATAAATGCACAGCATATAAAGAAGTTTGCACATCATATAAGTACAAAAGCACAGCATATAAAGAAGTTTGCACATCATATAAGTACAAAAGCACAGCATATAATAAATATTCTGATCTTAAGACAGCTCTGGCGTTCCATAGAAATGACCTGGAAATTTATCTTTAGAAAAGCGTGGGAACCATGCATGTAGCATCATCATGTCCCACCCAGTAATATTATACTGACACCAGGCCAACCAGTCCTAACACTAGCCTCTTAATGCTGAGCGCCAAGCGAGGCAGCTGCGAGTACCATTTTCTAAGTCCTTTTATATGACTCGGCCCGGATTCGAACCCGCGACTTCCCGCATCCGAAGCGGACAGACTAGCCACTTAGGCCACTGGAGCGGTAAAAGATAATCACATTAAATCTAACCAAGCTATAAACGGAAACGTAAATACAAACATCACATTACCTATATATAGTTTGATTATCAGCCCTAGCATGTGAATATGCCATATTTAAGATCACCGTAGTCTTGAAAATTAGCCTGCCAGCTGTTACTACATAAAACTTCGTCGCTTTGCTAATTGCTGTGAACTAGAGTACATTAGATACGGTAAGGCGTGTACTCTAATAAATTATGTAAGAAATGTAAGAATCTCTCTCTCTCTCTCTCTCTCTCTCTCTCTCTCTCTCTCTATATATATATATATATATATATATATATATATATATATATATATATATATATATATATATATATATATATATATATATCAGAAAATTATTGTCGCTGATAATTAAAAATATATATTTCCAGGATGAAAAAATCCAACTCGTCTTAATAATAATAATAATAATAATAATAAAAACATCTACACAATAAATGTTACTACGCAGGCTTAATTAGTAATAATAATAATAAAAACATCTACACAATAAATGTTACTACGCAGGCTTAATTAGTTTTATACGAAAGTGTGATTCACGAAGATTGCGAGACTTGAGAAGCATTATAACGGAAAGAAAAAATGAAAAAATGAGGTATGAAGTAAATGAAGTAATTCAAATCAAATCACGCGTACATAAATAAATACTGACATTTAATTAAACTGCTAGGACATTCTGTATTATTTACACTTTGTAGCTATGTAGATCCAAGACAAAAGCAGTACAATATAGAGAAAGTGAAATACTCTAATGAATTATTGGATGTAATGAAATATACATGACAACAGTAGTAATGCTTTCCGATGCAAGCCACAGAAGTTTTAGTAATATTTGCTAATTGTTTTCCCCTTAAATTATATGAAGATATCAAGAAAACCAGGTACATGTTAAACGTTTTAGAATGAAAAAAAATCACATACAAAGAGATTTGATTTTAAACGTGAATAAAGTGAATAATTTAAATCGGGAGTGGGGATATATGGCTCTCCAATTTTAAAATATCAAGCTTACACGAAGCAAGTTAAATTATGAAGTAATTCAAATCAAATCACGCGTACATAAATAAATACTGACATTTAATCAAACTGCAAGGACATTCTGTATTATTTACACTTTCCATATATTGTTATTTACAATTTAAACCTCTATCTGAAACGTCCATCTTAACAAAACCCTAGCAACGTTTGAATTTGACAACAGAGCACACCTTGAAACAAAGTTTTCGAATGAAGTATATTGTTGAAATGCAATCTGATTTGTCCATTACAATCGAAATCCGAATGACAAAGCTTCCAGATAACCGCTCACCCAGTCTGCGTTTCAGTTGTCACAGCACATGCTTATATATTGGGGATATCGATCGTTTTGTTTGTACTTCAAAACATATCGTGTCGTCAGTTCAAAATCCAGATGGACTCAATACAACATGAGAGTTATATATGAATATATTATGTTCTAATATTTTTGGTGTTACTAGATTTAAAGACAGATGTAATTGAGACCGTTTGCGTCACGACACAGTGAAAATACGCAGCGCAGATGAATATGAGGCTATTAAAGCAGGAAATATACTCAAGGATTACCACTCGAGAAAGATGTGTGGTTTGTTGAGACACCATAGTCGATTACGACAATAACGTATTTATCTGTAATGAAGGCAACATTGCATGAACTCAGCCAGGGCAAAAATTACTGAAGCTGGATTAGGAACAAAGTTGTCTAGATTTTAAAGTAAGTATTCTAGTCACTAACTCCCGTCCCTACCCACGGCCCCTGACCCAGATTTTCTTGAGATGATATGGAAAACGGACTTTTCGAAACACTCGCTTCAAAGCCCATCACAATATTTGTATTCGGTGACTTTTATTTATTGTAATATATTTGTTTGTTATCTTAGTAATCGTGAAGTATGCACGAGTATTGTGATGCATAGTCAATTATCGCACGTTGCATAGTATTCTGTGTTCTTATTATCTTCCAAAACTATTACTAATATGACTGGGAGTTTGCTAACACTTCTGTCTGCAAGGTTTAGATATAAAAACATTACATGTATATGTTTTTTCAGGAAAATGTTATGTAACGCGTTCATCTTTAACGCTGTCATTGAAACTGGTACAAATTTGGAAATTGGACACACTTCAAGCTGTATACAAAACCCATATCATGGGTTACTTATCCTGCTCTTTCCGGCTTTATCCATAAAAGATCAGTATAGGACCCTTCACAATTTTAAATTCTTTTTTAAGCATATGGCCCTCCACCATTTTTACGTTACGACCCAAAAACTAAATAAACTAGGTCATATATGACCCACTACCATTTATAAGTTACGACCCCCACTAAATAAACTAGGGCATATATGACTCACTACCATTATCTTTTTTTTTTAAATGACCCTCCACCATTATTATTTTTTACGACTATGACCCTTGTCCATTTTTATTTTTTGAAAAAGGCCTAGGCCACTGGCTATCAAAATTGTTAGAAATATTATGGGCTACATCTAAGTCACGTCTTTTTCTAGATCACTTATCCAGTTCTAGCCGGTTTTAACCGTTGAAATGCAACAAATAATTATACTTTTTTTAAAAAAAACCTATCCCGCTCAACCATTTTTCATTCAAAAAAGAGATGGGCAATAATTTATTTTTAAAATTTTTGGTCACTAACAATCAACAGTTTAAGAATTATATTATTCAAAATTGTATCTTTTCATTTTTGGTAAATATCTATGAGATCGTAGCTAAAAGGTAACCATTTAATAATAGCGCTTTTTAGCCTTATGTTAATCAATATTAAATAAAATTTTCAATCACTGTCATAATTTTAAAAAAAAAAATAGAATTTAGATTTAAACAAGTAACATGTAATGTACCTTGTTTTTTGTTCTGCAAGTCTGCTGAGTGCAACCGTTGAGAAATGAATAGCAAACGAATTTAAGAAAACAAAGACATACTACACAGAAAATAACCATTTACATATAAAACATTGGTTTCAATGATAAATACACTCTGAAATTTGATAACGATAATTCAGTGATTGGATACAGAGCACATTGTGATAACAAATCTTGTTAAAATCAAATATACTCGGCAGTATGGATGTTTACATTATGATGTTAAATATCTCGCGGACATTTAACAGATAAAAATAAACATGAGTTAGTATAAATCAACATAAAGGTTTCTTCACGTCTAGCAACAGTGGTGTTTAATCCTAATTTATCAATAAATGTATGTATAGTACTTCCACATTAAGGGCTTGTTGCACCACCACAAAATTGCCCGTCTCTTGTTAAACATCTTGCAAAATTTGATATGAATAAAGAATGAGCTGTTCTAATTATATATACATCAATTTTAATCTTTCAATTATTTTCTCTAAACTTTAAATTAATTTTTTTTAACAATTTGAAGACTTTTTCTCTTTTGTAGTTCTAGTAATTGCACAGCTAGTTGTGCACTTTTACTTCAGGTTTTTGTAGCAGTTCTTTTAATTTTTCTTTCAGTGCCATTCATTTGAGTTTTTAAAATTTTAATATTTTATATTCTTATCCTGTTATCATATCTTTGCAAATAAATATTCATATGACCTAAGTTTGATTTTATTATTTTCACAGCATCAGTGTAGCCTGACAGTTTTGTCTGCCTCTTTAAAAATAATCTAGTAGGTAACTTTATCTTATGTATTCAAGCGTTGATCAGGATCTTGTAACCGTTGATATTTAAAGTGTTTGTTTGTAATTGATCTAAACATGTTAATAATTGCCTTTGATTATCTGCAGGTGTAACTGGATTAAGAGATTCTTTGTACGTTCTAGCAAGCTCAATTGCCCCATTTGCTTCAGGTGCTTTCCAGCTATTTAATAATTTCAGAAATTCACTTTCACCTGTATGCCCATCTAGAGAGCGAAGTGATACAATTTGTTTTGGAATGTTTTTAAATATATAGTTTGTTTTTACCTATTTCACTATACAGAAATGTTTGATTCTTAATTTTGAAATGATGTTTAATTAATATATGCTAATCTTCATCTATGTCTAAATTATACTTAACATCTGCCTTGTATTCGTATTTTTTTACGCAAGAGTTTGAAATCTCTCATCAATAAATGTATAAAATTGTGCAATTGCCGTATTTGGACCATCACAAAAATTAAAATTCTTGCTAAACATGATTATCAAACTCTACTCTACCAGCTTTCCTTCTTTTAAATGAATCAAAACAACTTGAAAAAAAAGAATTGATTTTTATCAACGAAGTGAGAGAGAATCATGTTTTATAACAGAGATAAGAATACAAACATGAATTAAAAAAATAACACTGCCAATGAAGTATGTGAACAAATAACTGGTAAAATTTCTTTACAGAAAAGGATTTAGATAAAATGGAAAAACAAATAAAGAAACATACGAACTTTTGGGCGTTATCGGACGTAGCAATATTTTGATGTAAAATTTGTTTGTTGCAAATTTCTTCCAATTGATAATTTAAACGATTTACAGACACAGTTCAAAGAAAGTTACATAATATCAAATGAAATAAGAGATTCTACTGGGTTTTCATAGTGTACACTTGGATTACCTCTATCTGCATTGAGTGTTTGTTTATTAACATTTAAATATATTAGACTATGCAGAGAAGCGAACTATTTTTTATATATTATGTGAACAAGAGACAGTTAAGGGATAACTTGTAGATAACATTAGCCACTACGAAACAAAACGCAAATGAGAAAAATAATCAAACTATCAAAACTTAAAAAATAGGTATCAGCGAGATGACATTTCAGATGTTCAAGATGTTCACGATTTATTTAAAAGGAGATTGAAAACTTTACGAAGTGATCCACTCGCTTTGCAAACTGTGAAATAAATACCTATGGAAGTCTCTAGAAAATTATAATATTGTCCAATACTTGCTACAATTATTACAGAAAGAATTAAATGACAAAAGAAACAGAAGGAAGATATTAAAATTTTAGTTGATGACATCAACGCTGGTGCGATAAAGCTAGAACATAAGCTGATTGCTATCACCAATAGCCCTTCCTAATAACAAATAAGAATTATTTCTCCGAGGTCACTACAAAGGTGGAGAACAATCTAAATATAAATGAAAGTATGATTAGATCCACGAAAACAACCTATGTTCTCTATATTTTGATCTCAACGACTAAATCAAATAAGATTAAAGATCAAACGTTAGTAATTCTTAAAAATTTACTCACAGCTAATCGCAGGAGCTATAAATATAGGTGTAGTACAAGGTAGCATAGAGGAGCTGGACAGTATGATGAAACGTATGAAGAAAGTTTTAATCTATCCAGACAAAGACTTCATAATAGAGACAAACGAATAAGAAACTGGATTGAACACATAATTGGGAATAGAGGATCTTGTATTAACCACTAAATTTACGACCTCAAACAAGAAATGAATAAGTAGAAGGAGTTTGATGTCAAAATTATTGACAGGTTAGGTTTTATTATTTTGTCATCGAACAAAGTCCGTATCTAATTTTCAGAATGGTGTTAATGTATCAAATGTTCAGAATGGTGTTAATGTATAAAATGTTCAGAATGGTGTCAATGTATAAAATGTTCAGAATGGTGTCAATGTATAAAATGTTCAGAATGGTGTCAATGTATAAAATGTTCAGAATGGTGTCAATGTATAAAATGTTCAGAATGGTGTCAATGTATAAAATGTTCAGAATGTCAATGTATAAAATGTTCAGAATGGTGTTAATGTATCAAATGTTCAGAATGGTGTTAATGTATCAAATGTTCAGAATGGTGTTAATATATCGAATGTTCAGAATGGTGTCAATGTATAAAATGTTCAGAATGGTGTCAATGTATAAAATGTTCAGAATGGTGTCAGTGTATAAAATGTTCAGAATGGTGTCAGTGTATAAAATGCTCAGAATGGTGTCAATGTATAAATGTTCAGAATGGTGTCAATGTATAAAATGTTCAGAATGGTGTCAGTGTATAAAATGTTCAGAATGGTGTCAATGTATAAAGTGTTCAGAATGGTGTCAATGTATAAAATGTTCAGAATGGTGTCAATGTACATGCGATGGACTATGAAAGTGTTGCAAGTTTTACAGTACCACAGCCAGAAACCAAAGAGAAAATCAGATATTTACCTCAAACGTATTTAAACTTGTTGTTTTTTTATACCACTAAAGCTATTAGCATATTGACAATCAATGTTGAAAGTAATTGAAATATTGGGCAAAATATATTTTTTGAGTATGCTTCATAATTTGTTTTGCTGAATACACATAGCAAGTAATACACAAACGTTATTATCAACAAAATAAAACTAAAATCCAAACATCAACTTTGTTGAAAATTGTAACATCTTAAACATTGAAAGGGACATTGAAAGCGGGACAGATATGTATTATTGTTTTGGTTGAAAACTGGTGGTGACAAATTTATACGCTTTAAGTTAGACATAAATATAAATAAAGATCCAGACAAACATCTACCAAATAAATGATGGTCTTCTTCTGTATCGTTTAGAAAATTATATCTCATGGTTCGCACATATTTAGGACAACTGGAAGCAATGTACAAATTGAATACCTTTATTGGAAGTAATTGGACCAGTAATTGGGAGTGCATAATATACACGAGCTTGAAATTTCTGAGTTACGTGATAATTTGATTTTAAAAGTTAAAGGAGAGGCAGACAACTTTGCAGTATCCAACATAGGAAGAATGTCGGTGAATGACATCACTACTTCCTACGATAGTGATGATATTTGACATTAAACGACAACACAATTTGCATGTGCCACAACGAACTACGGCTATCTTCTGTGGGTTTTGGTTGGTTGGTTGTTGTGGGGTTTAACGCCATTTTTCAGCACACGATAGGCTATACATGGCGGCCTGTATTAATGGTGGAAGAAGAACCAGGAGAAACCCCCGGAAAGAACCACCGACCCACGAGAAGCTACTGGCAAGCTCTCTCACATACCCACATTGGCTGAATCTGAGACTCGAACAGAGGTGAGATGGCAGTGATCCGTAACGGAGAGCCACTCGGGGCCCCATCTTCTGTGGGAACCAACTCACTAGAACAAGGGTATCATGAATGAGTAACTTCTGAAGGTAATAAATAGTGTAGGTAATTCACGTAATACTGGTACGGAAGATTTAATACACAGTGTATAGAAAACGATTTTATATATCACTTGACATACATAATTACTACATTACTTCAATGAAAGACACTTTCAAGCTTCTTGTTCTTGTTCTTGTTCTTCTACGAAGTGGTTCTTGTTGAACACAAAGCACTCACCGAGGAGATGACCTATCATATGGATTAATGTCAGCGTAGATGAATTGATGAATTGCAAAAACAAAATAATAATGAATTTGATGAAAACAGTTCAATTCATCAAGTACAGCCCTTCTTCTTGTACAGTACAATCTTACTTCTTGGACAAGTTTATCTAATTATTTTTATATGCTTATTTTTAATGTAAAATTACTACCAGCGATTACTATAAAGTTACCAACTGCACCATAAATCATTACTACTGATGTTGTTATTTTAGTATGTGCTCGCTTGGCTCTGGCTGTTTAATGATGAATACGGTTTATACCTTCATGTTTGATTACACAGTGAGCTGTGCCGTGTAATCCACCGAAGTTATTTATTCGACAAGCAGCATGTTGTTCTTTTCAAGATAATATCTGGGTGCTTATCTAAATGTATCAAGGCTCTCTGTTAGCTTTTAATTTATTAAGTAAATAACATTTTGGTTAGATAAATTATAATCCAGTGAAGAAGTCGAGATAACTGATAGAGATGAAAATGGTTCTACCTAAGTAAGTACCAGATTGGGGACAGGAGGATCTCTATTGAGATCAATGAAAATTGTATGCAGTGTCTTTGCTTTTATCATCACTACTGATCGTGTGAAATTTATGCTCAGTGAAACACGATGGTGTCATAATTCAGCCCGCAAATTTTAACTAAATTACTGGGCCTTGCGTGTCTCATAACTCGTATTCACATTTTGTTCTTCTGTTATGTCGTATATCTCCTGAAAATATATAATGATGGAGTAGATAAATAACATGCAAGCAATGTGTTAGAGTCATTATTATTTGTTACATTTGTTTAGAGTGCTTATTTCCCGTTAGCAAATGACTGCATCTATCAATGGTAGGTGCTAGGAATAGTTCCACATGCTTGACTGATATACTTTTCATCTAATAGCATCTGCCTGAGTCCTTTCAACACATAACCCTTTCTAGACAATGCGATTAAAGTGACATTTTATTTTTGTTTTAGATTAGAGCGACTAAACTGTTGTATCGTTTCATTAAAAATGATGAATTTAGCTTTCTTTCCTGTAACAAAAATGTGTACAAATGTTGTATTCAAGTGAGTTCACAAACAAACATCCATAAGGAAGAAAACGCCAACCCAGATCAAGTCCCATCTAGAAATGACTGTAAACCATTACGTAACAGAGAAATATTTAGTTTGATAAAGTGGCAAACTGCAGTCGTGAAGATAAACTTGTCCAAATCTAATCTTGGTTTCTACCAGGAGATGTATGAATGTCGTTATCGATTTAGTTGCGATTAATGAATTTGTTCCAGTAAACCGGCCTCCAGTTATACAAACATGAGCATTAACTTCGAGTATGAACACGACTCCGCTAACAATAAATAGGCCTCCAGTTATTCAAACTTGAGTAGCAAAGTCGGGGATTGACAATCTCTCTCTCTCGGCTATATACATATACATATATATATATATATATATATATATATATATATATATATATATATATATATATATATATAGAGAGAGAGAGAGAGAGAGAGAGAGAGAGAGAGAGAGAGAATTATAAATATACACCAGACAGAACGGAAAGTGCTATCCCTGGATTCCTATAGAAGAATGCGTGATAATAGTAGGCATAATTAATATTTTAATAGAAATAATACTATCATACTGGTTAGAACATTTTTAGTTCGTACTCTACGGAGATTCAAACCCAGGTCCGCGGGTAAACGGTACCCATCACCTTGCCTGCACACAAGAGCCAATATTCCCTCACCACTAAGCACACATCGCCAAAATATGATGTTACTCAGTCGGTGTTATATGCACTGGTTTGCAGCAGACACTCGCATGACGACCTAGTAATTAATTCTCATGTATCTACACGGTCATTCCGAATTCCTATAAAAGAATTAATTACTAGGTCGTCCATAGCTACACAAAGGAAAACCTTGATAGATCTGATTGGTTGACAAAGAAGCTATACAGAAGCCCGGTCCCCTGGCCACACTTTCAGAGATATAACACTTACTGCAATTGCTCACAACCCCAACTGGAGTTCTGAAACCAGGAAAGAAAAGGAATCTTACTGGATAAGCCGCCTTAGAACATTGAAACCAAGCGGTTTAAACCAAGAAGACTATAAAATGACAGCCATGCAAAAATAAAATTATCTTTTGCAGCCGACACATTTTCTTTTAAATAATTATTTAAATTTGCTTAATAACCTATGATTACTACTATAACAATTAAATATCCGGGATATAATTTGTGCTTAAATAAATTTACATAAAACAACAGATGTCGTTATGGATCATCCATTTCTAGGTCAATAAAACTATTTTCCAGCAGCCGCAACAAGTTGAAATAAACTAGTTGAAACAATACATTTAAAGGTTTAATTCCTGTAGAAACAGCGATGTAAAGTTTTGCAAACACAACGGATTTTGTGTTTTATTTGTTTGTCTTGTCTATGTTTTGTATTTGCCTTTGAAAAAGACTCATTAACAGTCGAAAGCGCTTAGGCTAATTAGATACTAGTTTTGCACTGTTCATTGTCAGTTTATTGCATTTATCTTAATCAATCCCTGACACACGTGATCACTTAGTGGATTCAGTGTACTTGAAAGGACTGTTATTTGCCATATGATATATATATATATATATATATATATATATATATATATATATATATATATATATAAATAAGCAGCAGGGAAGTTTAACAGACCTTTTTTCCCAACCAAAATAAACGTTCCTACGCGAACTTTCTCCGTAGAAGCCTCTATTTTCACTTTTACGGCTTTCCACGAGATCTAATTTTCGCGCATTCCAGACTCGGTGCATCAGGTGTGTATGCCAAGTGTGTCATAAAATATAGTATCCGAGACAGAAAATAAACTAAGCGGGATAATTTTTTATTTTTGTTGTCACACGGGGCTGCTTTGATTCATTTTACGTCACATTAAAATGATATAATTAAAAATAATATGAGTCCGATAACTAGTACAGTTGGAGAGCCGCATTCTGCTAGATTAGCGCGAGAACAATTAGCAGCATTAAAGAAACTTGTTCCCACGAAGGAATTATTCAAGAAAAATGTACGTGAATACGAAGACGCGGAGCAGGGATTTACCGAGTTATCATCAAAATTGTTAAAGCCAGTCACGGGAGTAACCGAAAGAGTCTTTTTTGGTGACGAGGAAGATCCGGATATTAGGAAACGTGGAATTCTTCCCGTGTTGAGAGGCATTGAGGAACATTCACGAGTATTACCGGATCGACTAGCAATACTAGCACAACATCACAGGCGACCACCAGGAGGAGGGCCACCAGGAGGAGGGCCCCCTGGAATTGGTTTTAAAATAAAAAAGAAAAAAATTGGAGCAAAATCGTTCGATCTCGAGGATATAAGAGGAAATTTTAACGATGAGGGATGGCAAATGATATCACGGCCGCTCTCGACACTTTATAATATAGATAAATTTGGAGAACTTGCGGAAGATTATTTTAATGATCGAAAAAAATATCTAACGGAAGAAGGGAAAAAAAGATTCGTAAATCGTGAAGTTTGGTACAAAATGTTATATAGAGTTTACTCGGGAAAATCACAGGTGAGAAAAACGGATCCATATTACAGAAGATTTTTCAGGGCTGCACAGGAAACATATAATAAAAATGAAGAACAGGCGGAATTACCAAAAATACCTAAATCTTCACGGAGAAGAAAAGCAAAACCAAAAGAAAAAATTCAACCACAGGAGTTTGAATTTCAACCACAGGAGTTTGAAGAAGAAATTCAACCACAGGAGTTTGAAGAAGAAATTCAACCACAGGAGTTTGAAGAAGAATTTCAACCACAGGAATTGAAAGAAGAATTTCAACCACAGGAATTAGGAGCTAGACCAAAGGAAAAAACTCAACCTCAGAAAAAAAAGAAAAAACCCAAAAAGAAAAAAGATAAGAGCGACCTAGAACCAATATCAAAAGAAGAAATTCAACCACAGGAAGAAGAAATTCAACCGCGGAAAAGAGCTAGACAAAGGGGAAGAGCGTCACCTAAAGCACCTGCGGACGAGGAGGTTCGAGAATTAACTGAGGAAGAAATTGCAGCTCTTTCGAGAAGAACATTTGATTCCAGTGGTCCACCTGCCGATTATTATTTGAGAAAAGATCATATTGATAAGCTCAAAGATGATTTTACAAGATTGGATGCTGCTTCGGATTATTCTCTAGGAAATAGAATGATATTCTTGCAAAAAGAGTTCGTTGATTCAATCGGACCAGGAACATGGCCGGCGGTAATTTATTTTGGTAGTTTAGGAAGGAAGATGAATTTATACGATCATGGATATTTAAAATTTCTAAAGGAGGTCGATGAACACAAAAAACGAATGGAGGAATTAATAAAACCAAAAACAGGAAGCGGATATACTATTTGTCCTGACAGCGTTATTAACGACGTATCTCGCCTCGAAATACTAATAGGAGGAAAACGAGCTGGAAACAATTCCTCCGAAATAATCAACGAAGCCTCAGATATTTGCCAGCGATTATTTCGCGGCGGTGTTATTAATTCTCACATTTACAAAGAACTTGTCGACGAACTTATCGATTAAAACAATACACTTGAAATAACATGATAGTTCATAAACATCAACGTAGACCCAGACAGGTCCGCGTAGCTAATTCTCGATTGCCCGTATACAAATATATTCACGGTAACGGATTCGGCGACATCGTCAAAAGTTTCGTCACAAGGGTAGTTCCTAAAATTGGACCCACAGCTAAGCAAATGGCATCAAAGGCAATAGGAAAAATTGGCGAGACTGTGATCTCCGGCGTTGGTAATTTGGCCAGTAAAGGCTTCGATGTTGTCAAAAGCAAAATATCAAACTTAATGCGTAAAAAAATCAACCTGTCAAATTACCTAGCACCAGCGAAATGCCCGCCGATGTCAGTAAAGCTATAAACGACGCAGCAAATAGAAAAATAAATGACCTAGCACAGGAAGTTGCAAATACAAGTTTCATATCAGGTAGCGGTCTTCGTTTTAGACGATAATTTTAATAATAAATGTTCGCACAAGTGTCAAATGAGGTATTCAACATGGACGAACCTGTAGGCAAGGACACATCCGTGCGTGATTTCCAGTATTTCTCGTACGACGCAGTTGAACCAAACACACCTAATCGCTTGGAAATTCAAGTTCACGATACGACAAGATATTTTCTCCCATCTGAGGCATATATCGAAGTTGTCGGGGAAGTTGTTAAAGCGGATAATACCGCTTATGGAGCAGATTTTAGAGTCGGATTTGTTAACAACGGCATCATGGCATTATTCAAAAACGCTACTTACATGATCGACGGAAGAGAGATTGAGTCAATTACCAATGATGTTGATTTAGCAACGACGATAATAGGCCTAGCTAGATACTCGGATGATTTTACTAGATCAGCTGACCCTAGTATGATGTTTGCCAAAGATAATTTTAATCGTCCCGATAATAGGCCGTTTATCATCAGACAGCCCAACGATCGCGCCGCTCCTGCTGCTCCTACAAATGTCGAAAACATGATAATTAATATTAATCCTGATTACAATATCGGATTTGCCACGCGAAAACTCACGCTAGCAGGAGGTCGCAGAAGATTCTCTTGTGCTATTCCGTTGTCCCATATATTTGGATTTTGTAGACATTTCAGGAAAACCATCTACGGAGCAAAACATACCGTTACATTTGTCAGAAAGGGAAATAGCAACGATGCTATCTGGCGAGAAGGTGCCGTCGATTACGCTACTGGCGTGATAGGTCCCAATGATGCCGCGAATAATAACGGCATAGTAAGATTACTTAAATTTACTTTGTGGATGCCAGCGATAACTCCATCAATAATCGAGGAAGAAAAATTATTATCGTTCATGAACCGGGTGGTAAATCTGTTATGTCGTGGCTGACAACAACAACAGATTCCACAAATACCGATATTAATGGTGATTTTACATGGCGAATTGCATCGCAGCAAGGTACCTCTGCACCTAGGCATATCTTTATCGCTTTTTTGCGTACCGAAAGATATCATCAATTATACAGTCACATGATATTTGATAGTATCCAAGCAACAAATGTGTCGCTGAGAGTAAATGGCCAACAAGAACCATCCGAGGAAATATCAATTGATTTTGAAAATTATTCGACGGCTCGCGCATATCATCGCTTATTGTGTTTTATGGGTCGCGATCAAAATATCGATACAGGATTACAAATATTACAGCTGGATTTTAATACTCTTTATCCTATCTACTATTTTTCCCTGGAACATCTTGATTTGGTAAAGCAATCCGTCGTTGATATCCATTTCAAAGCCAGAATTCACACGGGAGGTAAACATAAAGTAATCGCGGTTATTCTCAGCGATAGAACAATGATCTTGGAAGGCATCAGCGGTAGAATGAGAGTCATCGACGCACCTGTCGAAAAAATGTAGCTTCAAAGGTTTCTAAATTCAGATTAAAACGATATTAATATGCCATACGAACACGTCAGCGTAACTCTGACCCAGGGTCAGGTATAAAAGCTCCAGTCAGCGATAGCAAAGCGATGCGGTGTGAAAAATGATCAAATTCATGGCGGGCCTAACAAATTATCGCTAACTAAGAATCAGCATGGACGTTTTACCAAAGCCAAATCAGCAAATTCCGGTGTTCATGTGAATCTTAGTCCAGGTGCCATCAGAGATATGGTCAAAACAGGTGGATTTTTCCCACTATTAGCCGCTATTCCCGGATTATTAGCCGCAATTGCTCCGTCGGTAGCAACCGGTCTAGCATCAGCCGCGGCTGGATACGCAGGTAAAAAACTACTAGAAAAAATAGGAGGGCGATACGGTAAAAAAAAGGGAAGCGGCCTTTATCTAAGACGCCCCCCGTACGGATCCGGCCTAAGATTAGCGCGCCCTATTCAAATTTAGATTTATTCAACGAAGCAAAAAATAAAAAAATAAAATTTTTCAGAGGCGTATTTATGCGGGATCAACTACCAGAAAAACCAAATTCCACCGAGACAGGAATAATAAATCTCGATTCAAATACTGGACCTGGCACACATTGGGTCGCCTACGCGATTAATCCTCGCGAAATTGTTTACTTTGACTCGTACGGACTAGCTCCACCAAAAGAATTTATCAATTACCTTTCAAAGTTAAATATTCCGATTTGGTATTCGACACTTCCGACTCAGACGTTAATGGATCCACCGATATGCGGTCCTGAATCAATTAACGTCCTTGATGCAATTTCAAAATCATCCGGTCCATATCATAGAATCGTATTTGAATATGCCGTAAATAAGTATCAAGGTTGATATTTACGGAAGATTCCTCTACAGGAAGAAGGAAGTAGCCGACGTCGATCTATCAAAGTTCGCCACGAGGGATGATATTAATAATCTTCTGTCGCTGTCAGAGATAGATCCTGGCGAAGTTGCTATTTTTCAGAACAAAGAAGGAAGATTACAAACAAGTAATATCAAAATAACCGATATAATCAAGCGGGACGAATATAACGATCGTATTGATCAATTTACTCGCCTGTCAGAGTCGGTATCAAAATCCATCGCTGATATCTCCGATTTTGTAGCGAAGTTACCCTTGAAGGCTGATATCGCGGATGTGGAAAAAAAAGACAACGAGTTATCAGCAACGTTGCTTCTGAAGGCCGATAAAGCATCACACGACGATCTTCAGGACAGAGTGACAAAAAGACTTAACAGGCTAAATAACGATCTTAAAAAACTCGACGATACCCTAGCTAAATTTAGGAAAAAATTTGAGGAAGATATAAAAACGTTTGGCGATAATTCCTCCGCCACACACGACGATCTTAGCGATAAGGTAGGAAAAATCAGCAAGGATATTACTAACATTTTCACCGATATTATCGAAATAAAAACCGTAATGAGTCAGAAAAACGATAAAACATCGCACCATTATCTTGACGAAAAAACAAGAAAAATCAACGAGGATATTACTAAAATTAACGAAGAAATTAACGTGATACGCCAAATTGCACACCAAAAGACCGATAAAACATCACAGGACGATCTCGGCGAAAATGTGAGAAAAATCAACGAGGATATTACCAAAATCAACGAGGAAATTTCCGCGACGCGTGATTTGGCGCGTCAAAAGGTCGATGTATCGTTGTACGACGGAGAAATTCGAGATTTAAGCGCGAAGCTTCTTGACGCAACCACAAAAATTAACGATATTAGCACAAAAATATCGTCAGTGAATCTTGAAAAATTAGCGTGTATTAATATACCATCCGAGGTAGAAACAAAAAAAATTCCCTGTTATGTACCATTCACGATAAGCACGATACTAAGTGCATGGACCCCCGAATACAATACATTTAGCTTTACCGCGCCAATTACAGGTATATATCGAGTATATATTTTTTCTAGTATAAAATTCAAGATAACAACCAGGGTATACAAGTGGAACCATACCTCCGATGAATATCTTGAATCTTTAAATATTTTGATGGGTGAGAAAATCGAAGAAACATTCGAGTTATCACCGCCAGATAGAACCACGACAGAACCAACCAGGTATTTTGTAATTTTCGAATTTATTTACAAGATTCCATTTCCATTTAGTTGGGCAAGTTAATTAATAAATGACCGCGTCGGATTATCGATACAATCAGGCGCGTTCATGGCAGGATTCGTTAAAAAAAACTTCTCGACGAGTATCAGGTAAAAATAAGAAAATATCAGCGTAGATTAGTTGCCATCAATGTTGCCGTATACGCGGTAAGCGCAGTAATCGCCGGCGCAGGGATAATCTTATCTGCGGTGACAACAATCGCGCCGGTCGTAGCAACGATAATAATCTCGTCGACAACAACAATCGCAGGTGTTCTCAATATTATCGCAAAAAAAATATTCTCATGCACGAGTGAAAAATTGTCCCTATACAAGAGTAAACTATCCCAGGTCAACGAAGCATATTCGAAATTATCATCGCTGCTTTCTGAGAGTCTCAATGACGGAGTTATATCCGATCCAGAATTTTCCATGATGATAAATATCTACTCTGAGATTGAACAAATAAATATCAATAATGTCGGAACTAACTCAAATCGTGACAAACACAACACCGCCGATAACAACGCTGATATCGGCAAGCTCAACCAGGCCAGAATTTAGTATCGATTTTCCAATACCAATTAGCGTTAAAGAAATTGCGTTGTCACAGTTACGCGTCTATAATAGCTGGCCCAATATTAGATCGAAATCATTCGATAGATTATCATCGAACAATTCGCTTGTTTTTGCCAATAAAAACCGCCCCGATGGAACTCCCGATTGGATCGTCGTTGGCATACCAACAGGCAGTTACGAAATTGAGCAAATCGATAAGGAATTTACCAGTAGAATATCAAATATAACCGGCGATGATAAGCCAGGAATAAAAATATCCGCGCACGAACCAACGCTGTCATCGATAATCGAAGTAAAATCGCCATATGTCGTCGATATTTACCAGTCATCGATTAGGACAGTTCTAGGTTGGCCCGAAATCGCACCTCTGGCAAAACCAGAAAAATCTGATTTTATTATTCCAGGTTGGCACGAAGAAGCTCCTCCAGAGCTACCGGAGCCAAAAAAATCTGATTTTATTACAGATGAAGGATGGTACGGAACTATCAGACACAAGCCTCTAATCCACAGTGCCATTAATCTCATGAACAGCTACAAATTTAACCTGGTAATGTTCGCTTTTACTTTCAGGGACGAAAGAATTCTCTCGTGGTTGCCTCTTCCCAAAATTTCCCCCGGTGTGGAAATCTTCGACGCTACCAACATTAACAGGATAATAGCCCCCATAGACGGTATCTTGATAAGAAGAACCATCGACGAATTTAATCAAGAACATAAATTACAATTAAATTTACTGCGGGAATCCTTTCATGAATGTATCTTAAATAAATCAGGCTCATGCAGCGAAATTATCGAACGCGTGAAGATTTTAAATCAACTTGCGAGTGATATTGAATATTATCACGGTATGTTCATTCGGGCGATAATTGATGATATATCAATTGCCGATTATGTTCTTCCTATTAGCAGCTTCAAGTTGATCAAAAATTCAGGAGAAAAAAAAAATTCATGACAGTATTCGGATTAACCGAGGAAACGCTACCAAATTTCAAATTTTCTGATTATGACATTGATAAAATAAGAAAATCCGTCACTGATACCATCGATGAGTTATTTCCGAAATTACATGCCGCATGGACTAAAAAAATACAATCAGAATCGATTCTCAAACACGATAATGATCCAACCGGGCAGGGACGGCATATCTCGCCGGGTATCGTTAATATAACGGAGGTTATCGCGATTAATCTTCACGCGGATGTCGTCGAAGGTAGTTATAACGCAGATGCGTCCACGTCAGAACAGGCACAGCAGGGATTCATTTTATATTCGTTTTCACCTAGCGCCTCTCCGGGTTTTTTGATAATAAAAGAACCAGTAAATCCGTTTTATCTGCGATGTCACAATCGATTATTGTCGAAGATAAATTTTAAATTGACGGATCAGAATGGAAATTTACTTGATATACGCGGGGAAACATTGAGTATCAACTTGCTGGTGAGATCGTAAAAATTAGAATCTTAAAAATCTTCGATTTTCATTCTCAAGATTTTTAACTGTCCACGGTAAAAAAATAGCAAAAAAAAATAAATAAAAATCGGGAAAAAATAATATTTTTTTTACAAATACGCGATTTTGACTACCAACTACCCCGTCAGAAATAAGAAAAAATTAATATTTATTTTACAAAATACAAGAAAAATACACAAATTACTTGATTTTGACGGGGTAGTTGGTAGTCAAAATCAAGAAAATTCTAACTTTGTCAAATTATTTTTATTTTTCATAAATAAATTTTATTTATTAAGAATATTATTTTTACTGAAGATTTATTTTTTTTTTACTAAAATCAAGAAAAATGTACAAATTACTTGATTTTGACGGGGTAGTTGGTAGTCAAAATGAAGAAAAATGTACAAATTACTCAATTTCTGACGGGGTAGTTGGTAGTCAAAATGAAGAAAATTGAGCAATTTCGTTATATTTAGTAAAAAAAAAAAAAATTTCAGTAAAAATAATATTCTTAATAAATAAAATTTATTTATGAAAAATAAAAATAATTTGATAAAGTTAGAATTTTCTTGATTTTGATGGGGTAGTTGGTAGTCAAAATGAAGAAAATTGTACATTTTTCTTGTATTTTGTAAAATAAAATATCAATTTTTCTTATTTCTGACGGGGTAGTTGGTAGTCAAAATCAAGAAAATTGAGCAATTTCGTTATATTTTAGTAAATCTTGAGAATCTTCGATTCTAATTTTAATTTTTATTCTCCTCGACTAGCTTTTTTAGCTGCCTGACGCGCGAGCTAGTAATTTTTCTTGACTCGTACTCATCGGATAAACTAGACCTTACTTTTTCTACCAGCATCGATAATTTAACAAAATCCTCGATTTGATCATCGCTGACAATCGCGAGTGATTGATACATTACAATTTGGATTTTCTTTATAAATTTGTATTCGGATGGTAGCGTGTATCTATATTCGAGTTTTCCTTGGATGATCGTCTCAAATTCGGACCGGATTTTATCTGCGTCCAAATCAGAAGATAAATTTATATTTTTATTTTTCAAATTCTTGATGGCTTCGATGATGTTATTTATATTTTCCTCGTTCATTATACAAATTTGTAATATTTAATTAATTTTCCGAGTCTGAAATTATCGGAATATAATAAAATTCGATCCACTCGCCGAATTTGTAGGAAAATGTCGCGTTGATCATTTTTTCTGTCGCATGATGCACCGATGCTACTTGAATACCAAAATATCTTGCAGCTGCATACATCGATGTAAATACAATTTCCTCGCTTGTCTCTCTATTTATTGATTTAACCGCCTTAGCTGGTCGATATCCACCGCCGTTACCAAATTTAGAATTTTCACTCGGAGTTACTGCTCGGAGATTGGACAGTTTGTTGTTAAGTTTATCTCCGTCGATGTGGTCGATAACAAGACCGATTTCGATTGGCTCGTGGAAACATTCGAATACGAACTTGTGATTGGAATAACTTGTGGATCTTCTTTTCTTGTTTTTGTTGATGGTAAATTTGAGATATCCATATTTATCAATTATACCGACATGTTTCTTTGTTCTGATATGCCTAACGATGCCATCCGGTGACGCCTCGTATCCCGTGATCGTAGGATGAGTTTTAAACTCGGAAATCATTTTCTCTGGAATTATTGATTCAAGAATCGCTGATTTTTGATTCATATAAGATATTCCTTTTGTCTAAATCGTTATTAGCTTGAAATCGATTAATATAATCTTCTTCACATGTTATGACCGAGGAAGATTTTTTTTCGTAATATCGCCTTAGTTCCCGATAATTCTTTCCTCCACATGCCAGACACAATCGAGTTTTCCCTCGCGTGCCAACTTGGCAAACTAAGCACCGCTGTGGTCCTTTACTACCACGCCGAATCGCATGTATATGAGCGCCGCAATAATCGCCTCTGCAGGATTTATCACAGAAATTTGTTGAACCGATTAATAGCCATTTGCAATGCATTATTAATTTAGATATTTGTCTAAAATATAATCATGGATGCATTTGATCTTGATGAGGCAGAATATATTATTCCTGAGGTTGACCGAGCTAAGAAAGAGTTCTTCGATGATGGAGCGGTTCACACTTGGTCGACCTGGAAAACAAATCCATCGATGCTACGATGAACCTGGAGCGAGCTAAGAAAATAATCGAGCACATAAAAACCGAACACCCCGAAGAGCGATTTATTTTTGGAATAAAATTTATCGCACAAATGCCTGACGATACTTGGATTATTCGCGATAAGCGAGATCCTGTGCGTGGCGGCAAGAAAAACGTTATTCTCGATAAAAATTCTAAACCAGGATTGTTATTGGGAATCGATGGTCCTTATTATGCTAGATCGTATCCAGCTAGTGCTGTTGTTTATGGTATTTATCGGCTAAATAACAATCCGAATATAAAAAACCTACCTGCGATGAAAGAATCACCGATGATAAACTGCGTGGCTGAACGTGTTATTGAGCATATGAAAAACGGTCGACGTGGATCTGGTTTGACTCATTTGAGGTTGGATAAAATTAATGCGTGGGCGAAGACCGTCGCTGATGGTGCATCGGTAGATGACGTAGCTGTGTTGAGTAAAAAACTAAAATTTCCCATCACGGTGAAAACGTTATCGGGAGAAATATTATACTCGTCGCCGTATAGATCCCGAGGAGCGCCAATCGAGATTATCGATCATAATTCTCATGCGTGGTCGCATTTGGTAATGATATTTCCGCGGGATCGTGTGGTTAAATTTTATCCCGTGGAAAATTCCACGGCAGATATCGCGAATTTCGCGGAGAATAATTCCGATGACATGTTCAGATTTATCAAAAAATTAAGCGCATCGGATCCGATATCGATATGGTTATTCTCGAGCGAGGAAAGATATGATCAATTTATTCTGCCATGTGGTGATATTTACAGGAACGAAATATTACATGAATCGATGAGAAAACTCGCGGTGAAATATTCGTCGAATCCCGACCAGTTACTAACGAAATGTTTTACAATTTCGTCTGTGGCCGCTCATGCCGCTAGAGAGAAAAACTCGTGGAGACCGACAAGAAACGAATTTCTTGCTGATATTCAACGTAGCTGTATCGAATACGGCCATGGCGGACTATGGAATACCAGGTACGATTTCGAGGATATGATTTCCGTTGACATGAGCGCGTGTTATCCTGGAAGTTTTCTCGGATATGGCGATTGTGCTGAATATTTTGCTAAATTCGGTCATCCTACCAGCGAGATGACAAGAGTGGCAATTAACGGACCGTTGCCTAATTTTGTCATGACAGGATTCGCTTGTGTCGCGTCGTTTGAATTTGCTGAAATTTGCATAAAATCTGCTATATTTGGTTCGACAGGCATTTCTCTCAGCGTCGTTGGGTCCCTACGGTGTTATTGAGATATATGCTAGATTCGTCGATGTTAGTGTCGTTGACGGTGAGTGAGGCGATTATATCGTATAGAAAACAGACCGATGTGTGGTTACCGACGGATTGTGATAACGCGAAAGATATCGGAAGAAAAATAATTGGTAAATTTACTCAAGGTGGATCCGTTGATCATAAACATCGACACGCTAGATTATTTATCAATGACGCTGAGATGGATTTTATAATCGCCGATACAGTATCACGAGGAATATTTTGCAACAGGGAGAATATTATCATTGATGGAGCAAAGTTAGGTACCGTGATTAGCTACCTTGACGGAGAATCAGCGCAATACACGCATTTGCGATCATCGATGCTCGCTTATGTGAGTATAAATTTGCTATCGATGATAAACAAATTTTCCGATATCGCAGTAAGAGTCGCGACGGATTCGTTCTATATCGATAAAAAATACCAATGCAGGCTGGAAAATTTAATTACCGATGGTAGCTCATGGGGAACTTGGAGAATAAAAAACGAGGATATTCTAGATTATTGTGAAGACGCCGATGTTGAAGATTGCGATGAATTCCACCGAGGTAGATTTGAAAAATCTTCAATTTTGGAATCTTCGATGGCCGCATCTGCGTTCGACCCAATTTCACGCAGTAAATTCGTTTACCTAAATGGACCCGGCGGCAGCGGTAAAACAACGCGAGTAATAAATTTATTTGCAAATTCTGACATGATCGTATTAACTCCGACGCACAGATTAGCACGAGAAATAAAGCAGCGCGGCGTTAATTCTTGCACGTATCACAGTTATTTCAAATACAGCGGTGGATCATGGGACTCGGTGCGTATGGGCGATAAATATATCAACAAGATTATAATCTTCGATGAGATTTGTACGGTGAATTTAGCTATATTAAAATCGATATTAGCCTGGCTGGGGGGGAAAAATACCGCCGTGATAATGTGCGGCGATCATGGCCAACCTAATCCGATTGATGGTGAATCGCCTCACGAATGGCTCAGAAGCTTCGTTGATTATTACGAGGAAATTGACGCTGATCATAGATCGACGGATATTTTGTTGACCGAGTTTAAAAAAATAATTCGATTACAACCGAATAAGATTCAGTGCGACGTCATGAGAAAAATAATCGATGAGACTCCGATGAGCGATTTCCTAAATTTGTGGCGTCCTGATCATTTGATCGTCGCTAGTAGGAAAATTATTCGTGATATTATCCAGGAAATGTTATTCAAGCTGCATTGTGAGAAATTTCCAACGTTACAGGTACCGTTGTGCTATAGGCCAGCTAATACTCGGCGACAAAATATTAATGTTACTTTGCCTTGCGGAGAGGAGAAAAACTTGGTCCTGAATGATATCATCTTCGTTGATATTAATCTTGTCAATGACGCGTTGAGTGCGGAAAAATCACCGTGGAAATTAGGTTACGCAACAACGATACACTCATCGCAGGGATTAACCGTCGATGGTCAGGTTTGGATCGTCGATGATAGAATCTCCTGGTCAAATTTGGTATATTTGGCCGTGTCGAGAGTAAGAAAGCTATCCCAGTTGGGACGAATTCGAGTAAATTATCTTAATGACGCTGGTGGTAGTTGAGTATCTTCGGGGACTATCTGTAATTCCTCTTTGGTAAATCCGCGTTGTGGCGAAAGCGAATCTAGAATATAAATTTCCGGTCTTCCTGACGATCTTGTTACGGCGGATATTTTGTGTGTTGTGACGCTCCAGATTGGATCGGTTGCTCTTTTTCTTCCTCCTTCAGCCTCACCTTCCTTATACAAATACCTGATCGTGACGCTACCTAGTACAGGCTGAATTGTGGAATCTCGCTTCAGAGGTATAATCGATTTTGTAATTGCAATTGCAGGCTTCATTGATATTGTTCGAGTCGTCTCGTTATTTAACGCGCTGATTACATGAGGCAATCTTGATACCCAATCGTGAGATCGATTATCCTGAATGAATTCACGCGCGTATTGGTATCCGAATAATCGTTCTGCGAGAGTTTTGTTGAATCTTTCTACGATAGCTTGATTGCGATGAACACCTACGATACCGCGACGGATTTTAACGTTATTCTTTTTCATTAATGAAGTAACCGCGCCAAGAAATTCTCGACCTGGATCAACCTGGAGAAGATTCGGCCATGTTAATGGGGATCGGGAATAAATTTCGTTAAATGCCTTGGCGATCTCCGTTGCTGTTTTATTCGATAATTGTTCTGCTTCCTTGTACCTGCTAGCGATATCGACAATGGTCAGGACATATTTGTATGTGACTCCGTCGACGGTATCGTGAGGAAGAAACATTAGATCCGCTTGATGGACCTCATTTGGGACACTGACGGTAAAACTCGCGTATGGTATTTTTTTAGGTGGAGGGAGATATATTTGCCAAATTGCCTGTTTTGATAACCACGATTCAGCGATGGATTTTTTTACCGATGCGGCTTTGGCGAGTTTGGCGATCGCTGATTTTCCTCGCCAGAATCCTCGCGGAGAGTAATATATATCTTCCATATTATTTACCAGCGCCGAATACTAATTTGCCTTTCATCGCGCCTTTTATCAACCAGGATGATAATTTCTCTTTGAAATTTTTATTAGGAATCGCGTTTAGTGCGTGAATTAGCTTGATATCAGCAAGATGTCTTTGTTGTAAATCTCCGCTGCGATATGCGAGGTCGTGATCATAACAAGCTCCATCGATGGCGTTTATTGGATTTTCACCTTGCTTTGGTTGTTTATTATTATCAAGTCTGATATCGAGTCTCGTTCCAGGTCCGCAATAATTATATCCTGGTAGATGCTTCTCTCCGGGATATTTCGCCCAGGGTAATCCAGGTAGAGTTTTTAAGGAAGCTGCGATATCTCCTCCGGTTCTACTTTTTTTTTTTGTGAATCTAAACTTGCGTGTCTTACAAACTTCGCACTCTCCTGCGATTGCATTTCTGTTGTTGCGTGTAACAATTTCGGTTGGATTTATCGTAGCTGTGTGTGTGCGACACTTAACACAATATAGATCCATGTATTCTAGTAACATGAATGTAATTGATTTTTCAGCCACGAAACGACGCGAACAAGTGAAACATCATGCTGCATTACCGAATTCGATTAGAATGATAATCATTGGTCCATCAGGATCAGGTAAAACGCAATTATTGCTAAATTTGATCATGAGATGGCTAAAATGGGATAGGTTGTATTTAGTTGCACCATCCGTGGACGATCAGCGTTGTTACCAAGTGCTAAAGGAATTTAGCGACAATACCGACGAAGGTACGATCGAATTCATCACAGATATCAACGAAGCTCCTTCCGTGGAGAATTTGGACGGTGATATTAATAATCTTGTTGTATACGACGATGTTATGCTGGATAAACAAACTAACCCGGCTAGAATATTTTCGCGTGGCAGACACAAGAACACCGATGTTATTTACGTGACACAGAGATATACGCAAATTCCAAAGGTGATCAGGGACAATTGCAATATTTTATCTGTGTTCAACGGCGTAGATACACACACGTTGAGAAATATCTATCAGACCTGGTGCAACGGTGACATGGATATAAATAAATTTAAAAATCTATTCAGCCAAGCTCAGATGACGCCGCATGGTTTCATCACGATAAATCTGCATGATCCACGTAGTCGGTATCGTATCGGTCTTGATCAAATTTATTCATGAAAAAAGCAACCCCGCGTGGCAACAAAAAATAATAACCAAAAAAATTATTCCGCCTAGTTTATTTTCTGTCTCGGATATTATATTTTATGGCACATTCGGTATACACACCTGATGCACCGAGTCTGGAATGCGCGAAAATTAGCTCTCGTGGAAAGCCGTGAAAGTGAAAATAGAGGCTTCTACGGAGAAAGTTCTCGTAGGAGCGTTTATTTTGCTTGGGAAAAAAGGTCTGTTAAACTTCCCTGCTGCTTATATATATATATATATATATATATATATATATATATATATATATATATATATATATATATATATATATATATATATATATATATATGCGCGTGCGTTTATTTATTTATTTATTTATTCATTCAATACAGGTTTAGATTTCATTGTTGTAGTTGACGATGCTATTTGCGCCATGTTTCCTTTGACTTTGATAGTTTCAATGCTGTCTGTTCCCAATTACCCGCAAGCTCTTTGGCATCAAAATGTCCTATTTTTGATGCGCTTAAGGACCTGTTTCGCAGGTGCATGCAGGGCATCCGTGAAAAGATGGAAAAAACCTTTTTCATTGATAATAACACTCTAGCTATTAATGCCACATGATAGAAACTAGAATTTTGCCACCTCACAACATTCAAATACTGATGTTGGAATGATAGTATCGTTACGACTCTATGGTATTAAACCAAGTAACAGAAAAGTGCGAAAACTAACACGTTTTTGTAAACTTTAACAAATAATTATTTTCATAGAATACAAAGTGAAAATTTCAAAAGAACTTTTAATATTGTGAATTAAATATAGTCCAAAAAGTATATCACAAGTCTAAAAGTATAAAGTTATCCAAAATGAATTCCAGTTGGTTCCGAATGAATTACGATATTGAATGTGTTGATGTGCCAATAACCTGGACTATTGTTTATATCTTGATGTATCACAATATTACGATTTTTTAAAATGAAATCACAATAATTCAAAGATAGTAATTTCGTCTTAGGGTCAAACACCACATTATAATTCCAATGCATATTTAAAATAAATAAATAAAATCATCTCAACAGAAACACAACTAAAATTAGTCTAAGACTGATGTTAAGATAGGAATGAGTAATTCTAAAGTAAAAGCTAAAAAACATCGACATAACCAGGCTGAGGGTCATTTTCTCATTAAATTCGTAAAGAACTTGCTTTTAGAGCATTCTTAATTTATAAAAAAGCTAGACCTTCAACTCAACATCTGTAAGTATGTATAAGTCCATTTAATAGCGATCTTCAGATAGGATTTAAAATCTTAGATGCATCTTAGCTAAGTAATATGTTGTTTATCTAAGAAGAAAAAAAAAACAAAATAGATGTGAGTAGTCAGGTAATCCCTAAACCTTGTTACTGAGCATAGTCAATCACATAATGCAGATATACATAACATATCATTATGGAGAAAAAACCAACGCACAAATCAAACTAAATATACGTAACAATAACTTCACTCATCTGTTTCCAAGGCTTGACGGTGTACATTCACAATGATATCAGATTTGAGGCAAGTAAGTTGGCAGTAAGAATGAATTGTTATAAATTCAAACAACGTCTTGAAACGAAATACAAGGATAGTACTCAAGTAGAACGTATATTGTTCTTAAAATTCTCTGTTCACTTTTTACAGATATATCTTGGTGGATGTGGTGCTCAGCGACCAGGTTGGCTTCTTGCACGGACTTGTTCGTATTCCACAGAGCTGTAGATATACGGACAGATAATGAGAAGTGCGGATTTTTGGAACTTTTAAAAAAAATAAAAAAGTACTATTTATAACTAATTCCCTCATCTAATGAAGAAAATTCTTCTTTTGGAAAAACTGAGTTTTCTATATTACATATTATGGGACGAATCACTGAAAAAAAATCAAAAACAAAAAGGTATACCAAGGATAAATTACAAGAACGTTTTTCAACATCTGTGTTGTCATCCTTCTTAGTGGCAGAGTAGCTAGAAATAGAACAACAGAATATCCCGATTAAAGAACACCCCCACCCCCCAGCGAGAAGCATTTGAAAAACATTTGTGGGAATGTTCTTCGTATACTTTCATAGATTTCCAAAGTTCAGTACTTGTATTTCTCATCTAGCATTAGTGGATTTCGATCAGTGCTAGTTGGCTATATTGAACAATAAAAAGTTTAAATCACTGAAGACAAAAACAATTTTTCAAACGATAAGGTAGAAACATGGCAAATACATCTTGGCATGCTCGGGGAAGGTCGTTAATGATCACAACCATGAAATGCAGAAAGAATAAACGCAAATACGTTTTCATAGTTTTACTGGGAATTATATTTTTGGCTATTTTTAGTTACTTGCAGTACGGATTCCAAACAATATCTAGTCGGAATTATTTAAATCAACAGCCATGTCGAATTCCAGATCTGAACCCATGGGACATTTCTATAAGTAACTACATAAAACAAACAGAATCGAAATGCCCCAAACTGCCTCCCCTTATGTATGTCGATCACAACGGCTATATTGATTTCAATCAAACTTCAGCACGTAATTATGGAATAAGAACTGAAGAGTTACAATGCAAATATGCGGTTGTTCAAAGGATTGGAGATAATGACATAATTTTCGAACCAGAGAAAGCGATCCTGTTACCTTTCTTTATTCCAGGACGTTTTTACCGCGTTCAGTGCAAAAATAAGACTGGGATTATAGTTTACGATTTTGTTCATATGAATGTAGAGTATCTCGAGTCTTCGTTTAAAAATATTGTCACCCCTGAGGATAACGAAACATATAGTTTCTTTTTCGTTGGAATAGACTCTGCTTCGCATTCGCACGTGCTGCGCAACCTTCCTCTGACGTACAAGTATCTTATACATGAATTGCATATGTACGACTTCAAAGGCTATATGAAAGTTGGCATGAACACCTTCCCAAATCTGTGCCCTCTATTGACGGGAAAAAGTGAAACTGAGTTTCCTTTTTATCTTAATCTGATGAAAATGGATTCTTTGCCATTGCTGTGGAAGGAGAAGGAATTCAGAAGTCACGTGACGCTTTTTGTAGAGGACAGACCTGAAATAGCTCTCTTTAACTACATTAAACAGGGTTTTGTTGACTCACCTACGTCATATTACTTCCGGCCGATGTCTCTAGCCATGGCGAAATTTACTCCTGTAATTGTCTCTCCACTTCCTGAGGTTACATCAGAATGCTACGGAAATTTACACCAATATGACATTGTTCTCGACTTTTTCCGACGGTTTTTGGAAAAATTTAAAAATAAACTTCGGTTTGCTTTTTTTTGGAATAATCAATTGAGCCACGAGAGCTACACGTCTTTATGGCAAGGAGATCGACCTTTATTGGAGTTTTTTCAGTTTCTTAAATATAGAGGTCATCTGAACAATTCAATCATGATAGTGTTGAGTGATCATGGATACCGTCTGGGAGGGTTGAGTACAACTTACGTAGGTCGACTGGAAAACAGTCTTCCCTTTCTGTCTGTTTATGTTCCAGAATCATTGAAAAGGCGATTTCCGTGGATTCATACAAATTTAATGGAAAACTCGAAAAAGCTTGTGACAGTGTATGATATTCACGAAACAGTCTCTGATATAAGCAAAAAACGGTTTGCATACAAAAAAGATGGTCTTGTTTATTCCCAGCGTACGGCGCGAAATTTATTTCATCCAATACCTAAAGAACGCACATGTGTAGATGCCGGAGTTGCAGACAATTTTTGCACTTGCCAAGAAAGTATAGAACTAGACCCATCACATTTCAAAACAGCTTTATTAGGAAATCATATTGTTAACAATATAAATAAGTTATTAGAAAAATTCAATATATCTTGCCATGAATTACAATTAACACGCGTGGCCGACGCTCGTGTCATATACAGAAACCAGGAAATGGATTTATCAGTCTGGGAAAAATTTAGGCACTTTCTCTCTCCTACAGAACAAGATTATACCGGAAGATATACCCTTACAGTAGAGACTGTTCCCGGTTTCGGACTTTTTGAGGGAGTTGTAGTGTATGAAGAGTTTCGAGAATCACTTGACACAGTGGTAAAAACATCTATGAATTTGATTGGTAATCCGACCAGGATAAATCGATATGGCAACCAATCTCACTGTATAGGTGATAAATTCCTAAAACAGTACTGTTACTGCAAAACATGACGTGGCTGTCGGGTTTCTGTTCTTTGAATTCGTCCATTTTTATATATGATAGATAAACAGCCAAATAGTTATCTACTTTATGACCAGGCAGTGAATGTGTTCCGACTGTAAGAATTATAATTTGCGTTAGGCCGAGGTCAATATCAATACTTTCAGCACGTGCTCTTTTATCGCGTTATTATGAAAAATAACAAATTCATTGCATCAATACAGAGAAAAAGAAAACACCTGTAGTGGAGCTACGCAGCTGAAGGTGAACATTTAATATTTTAATATATAGTAACATGATGATGAAAGTTGGTAGCAATGATGGCAATAATAACGAAGTACAAAAATCTAAAGGCGAGTTTAAACTGGCATTAAAATATCAATCTCGACCACCAAACCGAAACTACAAGCGCTGGCAATTAAACTTCTTTGAGAAGACCTCCCCCGCCCCGAAAAATCATAATTTAGAAGCGAAAGAATACAATATTGACCAAGAAATAAACATTTATATTGATACATATAGTTTCAGGAAATACCATTTAAAATAGTTTACTAAGCTCTGATTATGTGTTATGATATATTTACATCAGGACTGCAAATATCACTAACCCATTAATGCCGAAAACCGGTAAAGGATTACGTTCAAGTAGGAAAGAAAGAAACTGTCCAACATTCCTAATAACCGCCTTATTACACTACCAGTAGTTACATCCAATGCTGCTTCTTATTTGTAGGTAGCTCAAACACATATTTACCTCATTTATGAAGGATTTTCAATTTTGATGATAAACGAATTACTCTTTGCTCTTTAATGTATTCCACCTCCTCTACCGAAACTTCATACTATGCAGTTTCAAAAATTTCTTTAAACCCAACAACAGTTGTCATAGTTATGCTTATTGTTGCACCCTTTTCTCTAAACAATTGTTTAAGCCATTGTCCCACTGGAAGCAGTTCTCTAACATATTCATTAATCTTTTGTTGTTTTGTTTTGAAGAAAAGAAACCTCATCTAATTGCATTATATATCCAACTAATTGCCTTTATAACCTCCAGCACTTTCTAACTGGCATGGCGCTTTTATGATACTCCATTTTTACTTATGGCTTTGGTTAATTCTTCAATATGTTTT
This sequence comes from Sinohyriopsis cumingii, assembly GCA_028554795.2. Classification (NCBI taxonomy): domain Eukaryota; kingdom Metazoa; phylum Mollusca; class Bivalvia; order Unionida; family Unionidae; genus Sinohyriopsis; species Sinohyriopsis cumingii. The sequence goes on along the minus strand of CM068831.1, from coordinate 37,700,610 downwards.
AAATATATTACAACATTAGGTGTCCTGGATTGTGTCTGATTTGACAAGGACAGTCTTGTTATGGCCAAGCGGCCATTATCTTTCAGCTTATTTAGTGAAAAATCTTTTGTTAAATACTACAAGTGGAAGTTTTCTGCTTGGGTATTTGTCATTCAAGTCTCAGTTTCACTTACCCATTAATTTATGGGTTTAGTGTTTGGTCTATTTCGTAAGAGATATTTATAGGTTGCCTTTGTACAACAGTGGGTCCCGGCTGATATTTAATTTGTGTCTCTACCGTTGTACTTTGTCCATTGCTGTAAGTGCGATGTTCCGAACGGACAACAGATTCCTCCGTTTCTCCAATATATCTAAATCTAATCTGTACAAAAAATTCCTGGGGTAGGTTTTCGAAATCTTTATCATTGGATTTGTTAATAAAATGATATACTCTAAGCTCTGTTTTTTAAATTTTACTAGCTTGTTAACAGATTTTCATTTTTTTAAAAAGTTTAGTAATACGAATTGTTTCTCCAATTTAATTGTATTTTGCCATGTAGCTCTTTGTCCAGAATCAAATTGCCCTAAAATTGGACTATCAAAACCATTGGAAAAATTTATATTGTCATCGACGCATATTTGGTCATGTACATCTATTAATAATCGTCTTTATATGCAATATTTTCAAATGCACAATTAAAATTAAATTCACCGCATCCTTTCATATATTGTGCTTACAGTGTCCGGAGGTACAAGGTTGCACGACATTTATCTAGCCATTAAAGCTATGCGTACGCATATGTCATTTCGCTTGCCAAATAACGAAAAATGGAGGAAAACTGTGTCGGAGGCAACATATGCTAAGGAAATAGTCATGTGGAAAAAGAATTCAGATTATTGAAGGTAAAAAGAGATCTAGATTCATTTCATCAGAAATTAAAGATTACAAACAAAGGAATTATCAGATGTGTAAAATACAATAAAGCATCGTTTATTTCTTTCAACTGACTACTTAACTATTTACAGAATGTACATTAAGATGGTTATATGAAATAAAATGAAACCGGATACTTCACTGGATTTTTGCCATTTAAGTACTAGTTTGATATTATTCACAAATATTAATTTAAAATAGAATGTAAAAAATACAAACGCAGTTGTTGCCTCAAAGAAACCTAGCTTATGTCGAGGGATAATTTGCAAAATCAAACACAGCAAATTTTTTATATATACATAATTGTGTACTGGTTGTTTTCTTGTTGATGCATTTATAATTCCGAAAACATTATTATGACAACTCAAGTGCTAGGAATGTCTGTCCACCATGCAATAAGATTGATAATGAAAAACATACCGAACAACACAACTTAAAATGTCATCATTTATGAGACCTTAGTAACCATGACAGTATGATTTGCTATTTCGACTTCAGAAGGCATTTTATACGTTTTGATGCTTTTGCTGGCAATCGTATACCTGTTTTTGAACAGTGAATATGGATTTGGATCACTGAATGAAATAATCAATCTGATGTCCATCTTTAGCTTTTATGGAGTTTAGCAATATTCAATAAATGTCAATAGATGGCACTCCATGTATTTTCAGTTGAGTATCTGATTAAAAAGAACATAAAATCTGCGGATCACTTATTCTGGACTGAATTTGTTTTTGTACCTTTGTGCATTTTATTATATATTGCGTGTCTTGTACTGTTCTGTTTTCTTCTTTCCATTTTGGAAAAATACTAGTCATTTTCTTCTATTTATGGTAAGCTATACTCTTTGCAGTAGCTATTCCAATTTTTATTCATTCTATATTATAGGGTTTGCAAAACTCAGATGCATCTGTTACTTTAATTCATTTTGAACTTATCTTTATATCTTATATTTTTATTGAAGCAACCAAATTTGAAATGATGTTCCGCTATTTAATATACGATCGAAATATGATTTACAATTAACATTTATTCTAATTTCATTACAAAACACGAAAGGTGAGCAAGATAAAAAGAAGAAAGAAGAAAATGAAATCAAGATTACTTGCGAAGTTAAAATGCCCTCCGGAGCTTGTACTTGGCAGGTAATGTTCAAAAGCAAAAGCTGAAAGTTTAATGAAAGAACAGGATCACTCCAAAACGTTTCTCACTGTACATTCTTTGAACACAATACTAAGCGAATGTAATTAATACATTGGAACAGTACAACCTATTATTTTATGGGTGGCTTAGTTGTTTCAGAAGCATTGTTAATTTGCTTTAAAAAGGTAAAACGACCTTTGTTTTCAAAGCTGATGTAATGGAAAATCTTGTACCGAACATAATGTGACAGATCACTGTACTAAAGAACAAACACAGAGCAATACCAATGGCACACGCGCAGAGCACATAGTGCACATATTTCATGAAAACATTTCGTACACATATTACGGCAAACCTTGTCCAACATGATTCCATGAAATACTTAAACCTTACAGGTAATAAATAGTATGGCTTTTAATTTTATTTTTTATTAACTCTATTTAACATCCATCCACTCTTAAAGTTGCCATCATTATGCATTTGAAGAAGTTGTTTAGAATGTCAATAGGCCCACCAGTTCATATAGATGTTTGAACCATTGCAAAATTAAACATTCCATGTTCAGTTCACAATCAACTATATGAGAAACACATCAGTCTTTATCAGTCAAACTGGTTAAAACTATAACCACAAAAGGGAAAATGAACTTATTTTGCTAAATGAAATTGAATTTACAATGATAGATGCTTTAGATTGATTTGGTTATTAAATATCCCAATATCAATACAGTCAGATCTGGGCTGAGGAAAATAAAACAGGAAAGAAAAGACGAACAACAATACCCTCCCCCCGCAAAAAAATAAACATACAATGAAACAAAAAACCCAATCCATAAAAACAAGAACACGTAATCTGAGTAATATCAACAGCATAACAAGCAAATGATCGATGAAAATGAAATGAACCACGATGTGTTTGTTTTATTCATCAACGATTGCAATAGGTTCAAAGAGGTACAATACAGTCAGAAAGAAAATAACTTGTACAAAAATCCATTACATTGAATTCTAAAAAATGTTTTCACAGTAGGAACAGTAAATGAAAAAAGCACACCATCTTTAGTGACGAAGGGTGGGAGAGGGAGGCTTCAGTTTAGAACAGCTTACATTAGAGAAAGGTGAAAATCGTAAAGAAAACTTTAGCGGCGGGGCTTTGGGCGGGGCTTTGGGCGGGCTTCATAATCCGAAGGATATAGGTCTCAATAAGGACTACCGGCGCATCTCCTGGAATAATACTCAAATTTGCACGAATAGAGTCGTGTCAAAAACAATGTGTGCTGAAGGTACAGTACTTACATGTCCTTAAGGTGAATTATTTATATTTAAAACGAAAAAGAACAAAAACAAACCAAAACAACTTTATTTATTTTTATACTCTTTTCACATGAACTCTCTGATTGTTCCTGGTAATGCTTATTGTAAGTAAACAGATTTTATACATGTTAAACTTTAAATAATTGCGATTACGCCTTTTGTTATTCCCAAAACATAGTTTTTCTCGCGTTTGTCAGTTGTGAATGAAGAAGGTTGAACAAATATGGTTTTGTCCATTACACCCTAATTCTAACACCGTTCAACCTATCTAAAAAGTCAAGGAACTTCTTATTTTTTTTGTGGTAAAGCAAAGTATGTTATCATTTAGATAATCATTTATGGCATGGGTCTTGATGTTGTACTCCATGCCACTGTAAAAAGGTTCTGTCTGAACAAAGATATATATATATATATATATATATATATATATATATATATATATATATATATATATATATATATATATATATATATATATATATATATATGGGGGATGCGAGGCCTGGGCCTGACGTCCCGCTTGCCAAAGGAAAGTGAAGCGTCTCTCATAGCCTCTCCTTTCCAGGTGTCGTGATCGCCGCAGGACCACTGTCTCACTCTGCTGGGCAGGAGGTTACTTGCATATGGCCTCTCCTACACTATTGTGTCCACAGCAGCACCTTCACGCGGCCCCCCCCCCCTTTTTCACAGAGCCTGCTGTGTGGCGCGACCGAGTGCCCGGCGGTATAACTGCGTGGGCAGACTGGGCTCGTTAGCCTTGGCAAGCAGCCAGTCTAAGAGAAGGGCAGATAAAGCTCGGTAGCCTTGTTAGGTAGTTCGTCTAGGAGAAGGAAACTCTGATTCAAAACCCACCAAGTCTCATCCATTGGATGATGGCTCCTTTGGACCCCACCAGCAATGACGAGAGGGGGATCCTGACGTCTGCACAGCCCAGAATCTCCATACTCCACGCCCAGGCTTGCGCCCTGGAGAGGTCACTCCAGTCTCGCTACTGAGTGAGAAAACAACACGGAAGCTGACAGTTTACGGGTTATAAGTCCCACCCGATTGGCGTAGGGAAGGGTCGCCACGGGTCAGCTTTGACGGTTGGAGGGATCATCGTGTCCCACTGGCCGACTTTCGCCCGCCTCAAGCCGGGAAGCCCCTGGTCAATAAGGTGTTGACCCGACATCGTCTGCCTGCTCCAGTGGGAGTCTGGAGCTCAGTGTGTTGCTCAGTATGACAAGCAGACAGAAATTCCACACCAGACAAAAGAAACAAGAAACCAATAAAGAAGACTCCAGCTCTTCGATTCGCAAGCTGGAATGTGCGCACCATGTTCACAGGCATCTCCGACGACCTCAGGGAAGTGGACGACACCAGAAAGACGGCCATCATCGATAGAAAACTCACCAGACTAAATATCAGCATAGCTGCCCTCCAGGAAACTAGGCTTGCCTCTAGTGGCTCCCTCAGAGAGGAAAACTATACCTTCTTCTGGAAGGGTCGAGAACATGAGGAGCCCCGCCAGCACGGAGTGGGCTTCGCCATCAAAAACAATTTCATGGCCACGGTTGAACCTCCCAAAGGGGGGCACTGAGCGTCTCTTGTCCATTCGCCTCACCACTGCTGCAGATCCTGTCAACATCATCAGTGTTCACTCCCCCACCCTCACGTCTTCGGAAGACACAAAGGATCAGTTCTATGGGCAGTTGGACTCATGGCACTGGAAAGATCAACGAAAACGGTCAGAGACTGCTGGAGCTGTGCACCTACCATGGCCTGTGCGTCTCCAACACCTTCTTTAAGTGCAAGCCACAACACAAAGTGTCATGGAAACACCCCAGGTCTCATCGCTGTTACCAACTCGACTTGGTCATCACCAGGCGCAATGCCCGTAACAGCGTCCTCTCCACCAGAACCTACCACAGAGCAGACTGCGACTCCGACCATGCCCTCGTGAGCACCAGGGTGCGACTACTGCCACACACACTACACCGCTCAAAACCAAAAGGACGCCCTCGCATAAACACTGCGCAGATGTCGTTCCCCTTTAAGGTGGATGAGTAAGTGTCCACCATGGACAAGGCTCTCCAGAACCTGCCAGAGCACGATGCCACAGCCAAGTGGAACGCCATGAAGGGTGCCATCTACAGTACAGCCATGTCCACGTTTGGCAAGAAAGAACGACCCAGCCAGGACTGATTCAACGCACACCTAACAAGGATGGAACCACTAATCGAGGAGAAACGAAAAGCCTTTATAGCTTACAAAAATGCCCTAATGAACGGACGTTTGCTGCTCTCAGAGGTGCCCGAAGCAACACGCAACTCATCGCTAGACACTGCGCGAACGAGTACTGGCAACAACTGTGTGAAGGAATCCAGCACAGTGTCGAGTCCAGAAACGTCCACGGTATGTACAGTGTCATCAAGAAGGCTCTACGGCCCTACAGTGAAAGTAGTCGTTCCCCTGAAATCTCTGATGGGAGAGAAGATCACAGACCGTGGGAAACAGATGGCCAGATGGGTGAAGCACTTCTCAGAGCTATACTCCCGAGAAACGTCAGACACCGATGCAGCCCTCAGCAGCATAAAGAATCTGCCCACCATGGAGGAGCTCGACAAGGTGCCAACCTTAGAGGAGCTCAGCAAAGCAATTGACTCCGTCCCAAACGACAAAGCACCAGGTAGTGACACCATCCCGCCAGAAGCTATCAAACGTGGGAAACCAACATTGCTTCAGCCACTGCATGAGCTACTTTGCCTCTGCTGGGAGGAAGGAGCAGTCCCCCAAGACTTGCGCGACGCCACAATTGTGACTCTTTACAAAAACAAGGGCGACCGCAGTGACTGTAATGATTACAGAGGGATCTCGCTCCTGAGCATCGTTGGTAAAGTGAAAGCCCGCATCATACTCAACAGGCTGCAGGTGCTGGCGGACCGTGTGTACCCGGAATCCCAGTGCGGCTTCAGAGCAGGCAGGTCGACGACAGACATGATCCTCTCCCTACGACAACTCCAAGCGAAGAGCAGAGAGCAAGGTCAACCACTCTAAATGATGTTCATCGACCTCACCAAGGCCTTTGACTTGGTCAGCAGGAAGGGCCTTTTTGAACTTCTCAGTAAAATCAGTTGCTCCCCAAAACTCATCAGCATGATAATCTCTTTCCATGCAGATATGAAGGGAACAGTCCTGTATGATGGATCCTACTCAACCTCCTTCCCAATTAACAGCGGCGTGAAGCAGGGCTGCGTGCTGGCGCCAACCCTTTTCGGAATCTTCTTCTCCCTGCTCCTGTACTACGCCTTCGACTCGTCCACTGATGGCATATATCTACACACCAGGTCCGCCGAGAGGCTGTTCAACCTGGAACGACTGCGCTCGAAGACCAAAGTGACGGCTGTGCTCATCAGGGAGATGCTTTTTGCAGATGACGCGGCTCTTGTGACCCACACCGAGGGAGCCCTACAGAGACTGGGAGACCGTTTCGCTGATGCCCGCATGCAGTTTGGGCTCACCATCAGCCTGGAAAAGACAAATGTCAGCGTGCAAGATACCACCATTGCCCCTTCCATCACAATCGATGGTGTCACCCTGGAAGCAGTCAACAACTTTACCTACCTGGGGTCAACCATCAGCAACACTCTCTCGCTTGATATGGAGCTGGACAGAAGGCTTGGAAAGGCAAACACCTTCATAGCACGATTAACGAAGGGGGTGTGGGAAAACAACACGCTGACAGAGCACACCAAGGTCCAAGTCTACCAGGCCTGCGTTCTCAGCACCATTTTATATGGAAGTGAGACCTGGTGTACCTACATGAGGCAAGAGAGCCCGCTAATCTCCTTCCATATACGGTTACTTAAACGCATCCTGAAAATCAGCTGGCAAGACCGTGTCCCACACAGCGAGATCATGCAGCGTTCAAGTACCCCCCAACATGTACTCCCTGCTGAGCAAACGCCGCCTTCGATGGCTGGGACACGTTCGACGCATGGAAGATGGGAGACTGCCAAGGGACATCCTATATGGACAGCTGGCCACTGGCACGAGAAGAGTCGGCCGCCCCTCACTCCGTTTCAAGGAGGTCTGCAAGAGGGACATGAAGGCATGCGACATTTCACCCGATGGATGGGAAGTGCTGGCTGAGGACCAAGGCACCTGGAGACTGGAGGTAAACAAGGGCATATCAGTCGCTGATGCGAGGAGAGGCCAGTTGGCGGCAGAGAAACGTGACAGAAAGAAGAACGCGGCAGCAAAGACAGTAACTCAGACTTCCCAATATGTCTGCACCAACTGCAATAGGGACTGTCACTCGCGTATAGGCCTGCACAGCCACATCAGACGATGCCAACACCCCAAAGACAGACAACACCCCAAGGGCGCTATTCGCATGGTCTCTCGAGACTGAGTCGCCAATGATGTGTGTGTGTAGCAGAGAAACGATGAAACATGCAAACAATAATCACCACGATTGAATCCTCTCATTAGTTTAATTTAGCAATAACAATGATTGTTGCGCTAATTAAAATGTGATAAAATGTTTTTGTGACATTCTCTTCATGTGGATAATCTTTGAATGTATGTTTGTAACGATTATCATGATTTGGCTATAGCTTTTTCCGGAACGGTAGGTCTTAATACCATTCTCAGAGGCTGGAAATAATAGCTGAAGGGTAGGATGGTTATCTGTGTATATATGTTTTTCTCTACGCTTAAGGCTATATCAGTACTCAAACTCAAGATTCTGTTTATAGTGTATAATATTTAAATATCGTTATTTTTATTCTTTAGCCTCTGCTTTACAGATGCAAATGTAGTTATATCATATTTAGCATTTTGGGGCATTAAGGTTCCATAACAGAATGTAGTGTGAAGTCAGGGAAAAAAAATAAAGACTCAAACTTCAAAGGAACAAGAAGATAATTTGCCATTATTAATATGTGCCAGTCAAGACTGGTTTATTTTGAATTGCTATGTCAAATTGCTGCAATAGGGTTCATGAATCAACCATTTGAAAATCCAGTGTATTTTGGTTTGTTACGTATTTCATAATTTGTAACTGGCTAACACTAAATTATTGAAAGAAATATTACTTCTGGCAGATGAAAGAGGTTTCTGAGATTTTATTTTTTTATATGCATATATTAATATTGTTGTTATAGTCGGAGAATTTACATCTGAATACCGAATACAGCGTTCTTCTTTCAGTTTGGACAAAAATCTTTCTTGAAATCATTTGTTGTTCTTTGTCAGTTCAATGGAAGATTTAAGGGATGACTAGAGCAAATATGATAATTCACATACGGGCTTTAGTTTCTCTATTAAGTATCACGCTTATCTTTGTTCTTCAATGTACACAATACTTTTCTTGTCAGGTTTGTGCCACGTAATCATTTAACGACTACATTTGCAGGTGAAATAATTCATTTTCGTGTGGAATGAATTTCTCTGTAACTAATGGATAGTCATCGAAATAGTTGTGCAGATGTAATGGACTCTTTAAATCTACTTTTAAAATACAACCAGCATCATTTTCATCTCATATTCCGAAGGAATGGTGATGTACTCATAGAATTTATTCAGCTGCATGTATTGGCACATAGTCAATTTCTGAAGATTGTTTATACAGAGGAACATTGGCAACCATAACCATTGGATACTGAGCTATTAGAACGTGATCGCAAACATTGTTCCCTATTTCAATTGTTTAGGTTGTATTCGTGACTTACTTCAGAATATCTCTCTCTCTCTCTCTCTCTCTCTCTCTCTCTCTCTCTCTCTCTCTATATATATATATATATCCTTGCATCATGAAGTTATTAGTAAAACACTTCTATTGGTTTTATGGCTCTTTCATTAAAACGTTAATGAAAAAACATGAATAAAATGTATTTCCGCTAATATTTAGGTGTCATATTTGTAAACTCTCTTGGATTTTCTATATTTTATCATCACTTAGATCTTTAATCAGTTTTACTGAATGTACCATGAATCTAAAACTGAACACAACATGTATTGTGCTTTGAAATACTACTCCTTTTCCTTCTTTCATGAATGTCAGCTATGATATTTGTACTGAATGAAATACAGTTTTGATCTTAGTTATATTGTTTACCTATTCATCCTGATTATTTTCATCCAGTGTTTTGACGAACAGGACATGAAATTAATGAATAATGGCATCTAGTTAGGAAGCACTGTAACTCAGATTGTATTTGTTATGTGCTAACATCAATACTTGCCAGTTAAGTGATTCTTTTTTGAATTTTGACATTACATATTGCATTCTTGTAGATATAGATATATTTGTAGAAAGAAAATGTTTTTATCTTCATTTATTAACGATATAGGTTTGACAACTTTTGTTGTTAATTCGCAACATTACTCAACACATCGTAACATACTTGATTACAATTTTCTCTTCAATATGTTTTTATCTTCATTTATTAACGATATAGGTTTGACAATTTTTGTTGTTAATTCGCAACATTACTCAATGCATCGTAAAATACTTGATTACAATTTTCTCTTCAATAAAGTTTGTTTCTCTTTTGGATCGAATCACGCTAAATACAAAACTCTGATCGAATGCGTGTCTTTATAGTGTACTTGATAATTCTGCTTCGCAAAGTCCGTGCACAACGGGTGTGCCTTCTCCAGAGCTGTGCCGTTGTGTGTCGATTTCGTCTTTTCACAGGTAAAATTATACATACGATACACGTTGCTTCTGGCTCGATGATGCATTACGATCACAATAAAACAAGACCAGGAATATTGAATGTATTCTAATAGATTTTAAATATTAGAACTGAGCCTTTTTCATTCATTATATCTCTTGAGTTATCAACATGTAAACATAATTTTTATGCTCCCGAAGATTTCTAGTCCACTTAAACATTACGCAGTTTTCCTCCATATAAATGTCTGTTAAATGTGATAGCACCACTGTATAATTCTTATTCAAAGATATTGATCTTTCCGTCTTTGAAGTCATTAGCATCATCCTAATGAAATACAATTAAAATGCAAATTCACTGTAACCAGTTGAATATTTTTGTTCACAAATTAGTCTTACTTTACCGTTTCTTCCAAGTTTCTTATCTTTCTCCCCATTTAAGACATAACATCATGGTTCGAACGCCTAAGTTTTTCCAGAAACTTACTAAAATGTATTGCAAATAAAAATTATATCTTTATCAGCTTCCAATAAATTTGGGTATACTAGTTTTAATTCAGAAATTCCCCAATTTGTAAACGATGAACTCGGATATGCAGAAATATTTAGAAAATTAGTGAAAATGCGTGTGCATGACCAGCATTTTGGGCTATCTATACATATCAGAAAACCATGCATAAAGTAGATTTCTACGTTTGTCGCTAGCGCGGATCTAATGACCTCATGTAAAAGCATTTTAAAGTATTACGTAACATTTATATAGATATCTCTCAGGATGCAGTTGAGTACATTTGGAATTCATTTGAAATACCACCGGAATTCATTTTAAATTTCAATATATAGTCTTAGGAAATATATTATTTGATGAATTTTACTAAATTTGTTGGTTTCCCTCTTTTCTGTTACTTACTTAAAAATCATAGCTATTGGTAAATAGCATATTTGTCACACACACACACACACACACACACACACACACACACATATATATATATATATAATTATTATTATCAGCCCACTACACTACTCAGACCATGGAAAGTTCCAGCTGCAAAGAGCTCTTCGAGATTACTAACAAGCTAATGTCAAGGAACAAACCTACACCACTTCCTACTACCTTGTCTCCAGTCGACATTCCGGACATCTTTGCAAATTTCTTCCGTGATAAAGTAAAAACCATTAGAGATAAGCTTGACACCCCAATTTCAATTGACTCGTCGTCACCATACAGTTGGGATACAAAATTTGAGCGGCAACCATTAGCAGCATTTGAACCTGTCTCTATGGATTTCGTACGTACAATCCTGATGAAGAGTGCACCAAAGTCACGTGAACTTGATCCAATTCCAACATCACTGCTGCTTGAGTGCTTAGATCCAGTATTGCCTTCACTGACTGATGTTATTAATACCTCTCTCTCATCCGGGGTATTCCCATCATTTTTCAAAACTGCCATTGTAAAGCCTCTGCTGAAGAAACCAACACCAGACCATAACGATTTAAAGAACTACTGCCCAGTTTCTAATCTCCCGTTCATATAAAAAAAAATCTTGTATCTCATCTGAATTCAGTCCTTTTAGCAATGTGCAATCTGCATATCCCCCTTGTCACAGTAGTGAAACTATACTTCTAAAAGTAGTTAATGACATTCTCTCTGCTTTGGATAGCGGAAAGATTACAGTCCTCACCCTCCTTGATTTGTCTGCAGCATTTGGCACAATAGACCATGATATATTACTTCACCGTCTCCAGCATGTATTTGGCATTCATGATACAGCCTTACTGTGGTAGTAGTCCTACTTGGTCAACAGGACACAAATTGTATCTGCAAATGGAATACACTCCAGCCCAGTTGATCTATGTTGTGGTGTTTCACATGGGTGTGTTCTTGGACCTGTTCTCTTCATTCTATACACTCATTCGGTCTCAAGTGTCATAAATCACCATCCAGTGTCTCACCAATTGTACGCTGATGACACCCAAATATACAAATCTAGCCACCCAACTGAAGTTGATGCTACCATCCAAGGTGTAGAGAGGCGCATTTCTGATGTGAAGTCATGGATGACTTGTAACAAGCTGCAGACGAATGATGATAAAACTGAGGTCACTCTGATCACAACACAAAGATTTTCTCATTCACATCCTTTACCTCAAACAATAAATATCAGCAACACCAACATTAAATTCACACAATCAGTACGAAACCTAGGTGTTACTCTTGACAGTACTCTCACATTGCACCAGCATGTCATGAACATATGCAAGGCTGCATATCTTGAGCGGAGACGCATCGGTTCAATTCGCAAATATCTTTCAGTTGATGCCACTAAAACACTGGTGTGTTCATTAGTACTTTCAAGACTGGACTATTGTATCTCAATTTTTTCTGGTTCATCTCAATATCTGCTCCAGAAACTTCAAAAAGTTCAAAACACAGCTGCTCGGATCATACTTAGAGTACCACGATCAGAGCACACCTCCCCGCTGCTCTGTACCCTAAACTGGCTATCCATTCGATCCAGAATCAAACACAAAATTTGTTCTCTGTGCTACGTTTCACTGTCGGACTTTAGTCCAACATACCTATCCGACCTCACCGATGTGTACACACCAGCAAGAGACTTACGCTCCTCTTCTGAGAATCGTAAACTCATTATTCCCACTATGAAAACAAAGTCATAACGACAGCGTTCTTTTGCATACCAGGGCCCAGCAACGTGGAATGAATTGCCCACTGAATTTAGACACATATACACAGTGATCCCATTCAAGAGTGTTCTCAAAACTCACTTATTTCGACTGCAAGAACAAACTTAAAGACCTAATAATGTTTCCTACCTTAAATATTCTCAGCATGTTTTTTATATTTTCTAATTTCATGGTGTTTGTTTTTGTAATCATATCATTATATTTTTTTATCTTCTAGGTGTTGTCTCATGTTGTAAAGCGCTTAGAGCTTCTAAAGATTGGGCGCTATACAAAGTCCTCATTATTATTATTATTATTATTATTATTATTATTATTATTATTATTATATGTATAAAGAATACAAATCATATGCCGAATAACAGTCCTTTCGAGTGCACTGGATCCAGCAAGGGATCATATTTGTCAGGGATTGATTAAGATAAATGTAATAAACTGACTACAAACAGTGCAAAACTAGTATCGAACCTTTGGAACTCGAAACCAGGAAAGAAAAGGAATCTTACTGGAGACGCCGCCTTAGAATATTGAAACCAAGCGGTTTAAACCAAGAAGACTAGAATAAGACAGCCATTCACAAAAAAAATTACCTTTTTGCAGCCGGCATATTCTATTTTCTTGTTCTTTCTAAGTATTCATCTGTGTCAAACCAGCTTTCTACTTCCAACCTTCGTTCTTCTTCCTCTTTTAGTCGTCTTCTTTTTTCTTTTCATCTTTCCCTGTCTATTTCTCTTAGTGCTTTAAGTACTGGGCTTGCTGTTCTTATTTCACTTGCCTCAGAGTTAGATGACTCTTTTTTATTTTCTTTTTCTTGGAGTTGTTGTTGTTTCTGTTGCATTCTTATTTTTATTTTTTCTTCTTGTTGTCGAATTCTCCTCCAATATGGATATATCTCGTCAGGTTTCCATGCTGGTTCTTGTTGGTTTTGCTGTTTTGGTGTGGGATCTGTATTTTCTTGCTGTTTTGGCTTTGTACTTTGTTGCTGTTGTAGTTGTATATTTTCTTGCTGACTTTGTGGGTTTTGTTGTTGCTTTTGTTGTCCTGGTACTTGTTGTTGTTGTTGCTTTTGGTCTATTTTTGTCTGTACTTGCTGTCCTACTGGAGTCTGTACTTGCATCTGTACTTGTATCTGTTGTGGTTGTTGTTGTTTTAGATCTTGTCGTTGTTGTTGAGTTTTCTGCACTTGCTTTGGATCTGTGGTTTCTTGTTGCTGTTGTAGTTGTATTTGTCCTTGTTAACTTTGTGGATTTTGTTGTTGTTGTCGGTTCTGTTGTTGTTGTTGCTTATATTCTTGCTGTATATCTTCTGCTTTCTTCTGTTTGTCCTCGTTCCTTAAGTTTATATCGTGATTTTGGTCTTGCGGCTGTTGTTGTTGCTTATTAACCTGTTTACTGTTTTCTAGTTCAGTATGGACTTGTGGCTGTTGCTGTTGTTGTTGATTTTGTTTTCCTGGTAGTTGTTGTTGTTGTTGCCTTGGGTCCATTTTTGCGTATGTGCTTGTTGTATGTTCTCCTTTGGAATATGTACTGGACTATGTACTTGCATCTGGTGCGGTTGTTGTTGCTTTAGGTCTTGTCGTTGTTGTTTAGTTTCTTGCAGTTGCTTTGGATTTGTAATTTCTTGCTGCTGTTGTTGTTGTATTTGTCCTTGTTGTCTTTGTGGGCTTTGTTGTTGTTGTCGGTTCTTATGTTCATATTGTATATTCTCTACTTCTGTCTGTGTGTCCATGTTTCCTGATCTTGTCTGATGATTTTGATATTAGCTTGTTGTTGTTGTTGTTGTTGCTTATTTAATTGTTGATTGATTTCTACTTCAGTCTGTACTTGTGATTGCTGCTGTTGTTGTTGTTTTTTCTGTTTTTTGCTGAGTTCTCTGTGGTTGTTCTGGAGCTGATGCTTGTTGTTGTTGTTGTTGTCGGTTTGTTCTATCTTCAATTACTGTTGCTTGATTTTGTGGACATTTAAAAGGTGTATGTCCCATTTTTCCACATCTATTGCATTTTCTATCAAATATGCAACCTTTATACCAAGTTTTGGCAACAAATCCAAACATATAGAAGGTTCTTTTGATTCTCTTTAATTTTCTCTTTTCAATCTCTAATATTCTTGTACCGTCATATATTGTCGTTGACTCAATCATTCCCTTTCTCGATATCATTGGTATTTGAAATTTTTCTTCGAACGTTTGACTATTTCCTCTAGTGGAATTTCTAAAGGGATATCCGTCACATGCAGGTCTCCTGTCTGTTTTTTTAATTTTCCGTAGGATGGGTATTGGTTTCTTTACTATAACGTTCTCCTTTCCAACGTACATTTCTCCATATGGTAAAACCGGTGTTTTTCCTTTCGGTCGTATAATGTAGCCTTTACATCCGTTGGGGTTAATGGAGTATACTCTGTTTAAGCACTCGGGATTTGCTATCTTCATTGTGGTTGGTATTTTCTCTCTTGGAATGTGTTTCGTCTCTAATTCTTGTGTTCCTTCTCTGTAACTGCATTCCAAGTAGCTCCCGTCTTGCGTGTCGATTCTTCTTAGCTTGAAAAATTTACTCAGTTGGTTTATTTCTTTCCTCGTCGCCATGTTTCCTTGTGCACTGGTTCGTTTTAGTTGACATTCTATTTGTTGATTTTCCATGGTATATACATACCGTTTGTTTTTGTAGATATTTATGTGATTTTATATTCCGTCTTTTCGTTTCTGGCAGTCTGTAATGGACAGAGTCCTGTGTGTGTGTGTGGGGGGAGAACCTCTAATCTGTTTGCTTGCCATTGCCGACGATATAACGACAGACTGTACTTCTCAAGAAGGAGTATAAGAATATTTTATTTTCAATAATTCTCTAAATTTGCTTATTGATCACCCAATAACCTATAATTACAACTATAACAATGAAATATTTGGGATACAATTTGCGCGTACATAAATTTACATAAAATAACAGATGACGCTATGGCTCATCGATTTCTAGGTCAATATAAAATATCTTTTAGTATCCGCAACAAGTCATAGTCACGTAAATTTTACAAAGACAACGGTTTGTCTGTTTTATTTGTTTGTCTAGTCTATGTTTTGTATTTGCCTTTGAAAAAGACTTATTAAGAGTTGAAAGCGCTTCGAAAACAAATGTACACATATACTAAGTGCAAAGTGCAATCGAATAATCCGATGGATAAACATCACATGACCCAGTTCTAAGAGCGGTGCTTGTCAAATTGCCCCTCCACCACTAAAACAAAGCCTACTCCAAAAAGCAAAATCAAACAAACAAAAAGTACAGTAAAAACAATAACAGAAAAGAAGAAGAAGAAAAGAAAAGAAACAAAAACGAAAACACGAGTCTCCGGTGTATCCTATTTACAAGAGAATGCTCTAAGCCGTGTATATGTATTAGTCAGCATGATTGAAAAGTCTCACAGTCTTGCCTTATCATTCTCTCTCTTTCTCTCTCTCTCTCTCTCTCTCTCTCTCTCTCTCACTGACACACACACACACACACACACACACACAGATCATTGTAATATTTTTCGGGATGTGTTCTATATTGATCGCTTCCATATTTGTCCAACACCACCATTCATTGTATTCAGATATTAAAAAAACAAAATATATCTCTATTTTGCATTGATCATTTCCCCACCCCATCATATTTAAAGGAGATTTTCCTGTACGATTAAACTTCATTTGCCACATAAACTAAAAAATGATATCTTGCAATTTATGTATAGCTTGGAGTCTATGATGATAAAAAGCTAAATAATTAATTTCTCTCTTATTATCGAACTTAGAAAGTAGCCTGTGTTAAATATACATAGAGTAGCCTTTGCACGTGCCAAGTAAGAAAACGTACATCAGTTGTCACACTTAATACTTCATACTTTATACGACGTAGATTTTACTTCATATTTTGAAGTTTGTTCTTTACACTTTAAAGTGTTTACTTTGTACTTTGTACTTTCGTGATAGGGTGCGTCAGTAATCACATTCAACCAGCTATAATCCAAGTTAGAAATTAGGTTTAGTAATGGGCATATGAGTAGTAAGGTGGAAATTTAACATGGAGAAAAATCGTGGGCCACTATAGCCTCAAGGGGAATTTAACATGGGAAATAGTCTTGGGCTACTCTAGCCTCAAGGGGAATTGAACATGGAGAAAAAGTCTTGGGCCACTCTAGCCTCAAGGGGAATTGAATATGGGATTTTTTTAAAAAAAAATTATTTTTTTTAAAATTTAAATTTAAATTTAAATTTAAAAAAGGGGTAGGCAATTGAAAAGTCATTCTCTTTTCGAGAAATATGGCTGGCCCTGAAAAGGGCCTTTGGCTTTCTTCTGCTTCTTCTTCTATTTCCTCCATTTCCTCATCCATCCCCTAATCTTTCCCCAAATTCCTTTGTTCTTCCTTTTTTCTTTTCAGGTAACCAGTCTGGGTGACCCATAGCCCTGAACTTCTCTTGTATCTTGATCCAATTGTTGTTGAGTTTGTCAAAGGCCTCTTTTTCCTTTAAGTTTTCCTTATCCTTTCGTTCTTTATTCCACTTGTCTTTGATCTTTTTCACTTCTTCCTCCATTACTTTTCTCATAAGTTGTTCCGATTTCTTAAGCTGGTCTAGGCCTTTTTTGACAAAGGACCACTCTGTCCATTCCATTACGTCTTCCAAAAAGCACCTGACTTCTATCACATTATCCATGGCTTCCTTTAAGTGACCAATCTTTACATACTCTGGATCTGTAAAGCCTCTTAGTCTTTTTACTTCTTCTTCTATCATCTCTTTCACCAGATCCATAGCTAATTTTAGGTTGGTCACTTGTCTTCTGACAAAATCACGGGTAAGTTCATGCTTCCATTCTCGTTCAATCCTTTCCACTGCATAAGCTCCATCCACCATCCAATACCAAATGTCTTTCAACTGGTTAAACAATTCTGTTACAGCTACCATCTTCCTTGTCTTTATTCCGTAGAATGGTTCCAACGACGAACGTGGTGGGTTCTTATAGTGAAAGCGCGGACGTGATGGAAAACATCCCCCTAAAACATAAAATTGATCTTACCTAGATCATGACCAAACATCGCGCGGACGTGAAGGAAAACATCCCCTACTTTCTCATTTCATATAATAAAACCCTAACTATACTCTCCACATACGCTAAGAAACAGTTAAAAAACCCATAATCTACTATTCACACAAACGTACGCTAGCCGTTACAAACACAAACACATACACTCACACTATGAATAAAGAGTTAGTGTTTATATTCACACTACCTACACACATTGGCAAATGGATAGTTATTTCTTTTCTAGAGTATTGGGTAGCCCTTAAAAGGGCTGTTTTTTGAACTCCAGATGCACCTATCTAATGATGGCACCTTCCTGGCCTGGCGCCACACACGCATCTTCTTCCCCAGTCTCCTTTCACCTTTCTTCTGGGGAGCGCAGAGGGAGGATGATTCGCTTCAGCACCCCAATCCTCTGTCTCGGGAATATTGTACGACATCCTCTCTCCTATTTTATTTTCCTCCTCTTCCCTCTGTCTTCTCTCCTCCTCTTCCTTCTTTATTCTTTCCTCTTCTACTATAGCCTCCGCGGCCAGTTCATTTAACAGGCGCCTGACATATTCCAGATGTATCTGGAGTTCAAGAAGTTTGCTTATTCTGCTATTCATTCTTGTGTTGATCAATCAACAAGGGTAGCTAGACTGCCGAACGAGCTTCAATTTATAGTGAAAGCGCGGACGTGAAGGAAAACATCCCCCCAAAAAACATAAAATTGATCTTACCTAGATCATGACCAAAAAAAACAACGCGCGGACCTAAAAGAAACACTCATTTTTTTATGCTACCCATCACTATTTTAAAATTTTTTATAAATCACTTCAATAGACTATCCACATACGCAAAGCAATCCAATCTAACCCAAAATATACACCTCAATCACCAAAAAAGACATCATTTTAATCTACTATCCATACCAACGTACGTTAGCACTTACAAACACACAATCTTATACACAAACACACAAACACATAACCTCACATTTTTTAAAAAAGAGTTAGTGTTTATATTCACACTACTCTACCTACACACATTGGCAAATGGATGGTTATTTCTTTTCTAGAGTATTGGGGTAGCCCTGAAAAGGGCTGTTTTTTTGGGTTTTTTTGTTTGCTATGGCAATCTTTTTTAGTTTCTAAGAATGCGATGTCCTCTGAGGATAGACTTTCTGGCGATAGGTCTGCTTCTTCGGAAAGAGAAGAAGAACTCTTTGGTGTCGATACGACAATCGACAAAGCCTCTGTCAGCTTCAGGTTGCTGCTGCTGTTGTTGTTGTTGTTGTTGTTGTTGCTGTTGCTGCTGTTGCTGCTGTCTCTGAAGTCTGTACTTCTCTGTCCATTCTTCTTTCTCCCTGTTCACTTCTTCTCTGAAGAGCTCTTCTATCAGGTCTTCAGTAACTTTTAGCATTCTCACATTCTCTATCTCTTCTGGCTTCGGTATCAGGCTGTGTCTGACCCTATGCAAATTCACGTAGGCTTCGTTGAGCTTAGCTAGTTTGGAGCACATCTTCGTAGGAGGATGAGTCGACAATGGATGGTTAGACTGGAAACAACCCCGGTTCTTAAAGTCAAAGCGCGGACGTGAAGGAAAACATCCCCACACGGTTTTCGAGTCGCAACGTTCAATGAGTGTCATGAGCGGGATAGTAAGAAATTAAAGAGCATGAATCCAACATTCTTATAGCTAAACAAACCACAAAGGCATTTTTTTCAAAACACAACATTTTTTATTCAATAATCACTTAACACTAAACAACAACTCTAACGTATTTTAAACAATAATCCAACATGATAACATCAAACATTTCTTCTCAATTTACAGTCTACTTTAAACAGGGCTGACAACGTTGTGAATGAAATTGTGATTTCCACTGTTGGAAATCATTAGGCCATTGATGGACACTACGTTCCCTAGCCTGAGACAAAAGATAAGCATAATGGTCACAAAACCATCGATCTACTTTCACATCGTTTCTAGAAGAAGAACGAGGATCAAAATGAGTCACTAAATGTTCTAAGGAATAGCCCAGGCTGCGATGATGCAGAAAATACACACAGTACTGTCCACACACCAAGGAATCTGTGCCTTGTAATTTCACATTATTGAATCGGGTGGTTTGAGCATTTCTTCTCATAAAGTCAATGATATCGTCTTCCAAAGGAGGCAATCCATACGAATCGAAATATTCCACACATCCTTCTTGAGGAAAGTAGACGGCTACCCAGTGGGTTCTTGGGAGATGACTGTCGTTCGTGTTGATCACGTAAGCTTGATGGTCTTTAGGTTTGCGATGAGGGAGTTCATCTTTAGCACAGACGACAGGATTCCAAGAAGCCGTGTACGAACTGTGGTTCAAAAGGTAATAAAGTTCCCAGGTATCCATTGTTTTGTGTGGGTTTTTTTCTTCTTCACAGGTAATAATACGTTGTCAATTCGATCCTGACTTTTTGCTTGAAAATGTCTGACAAATAACCGTTTCTTCGTTTCGTCTCCTCACTCTGATTCAGGAGAGCTTCGATACGATGGATCTCTTGAGTGGTTAATGGTGGACAAGAATGTTCACGCAAGTCTTTATACCACTGGTGCAACACGTCTTTGTCCGAGATGAGACTCCAAGCCTCGTCCAGATACTCGTCCAATTTTTCTTCTTGACTCAACATCAGGCATTTATCGTGTTGAATTTGACTGGGATGAGCGTTTTGACATCCATAGCAATTTTTCTTGATCAATTCCGTCATTTTTTCGACTAAGTGTTTGGCAAAACAGGAGACTAAATGGGCTTCTTGTTTTGGCCATCTTGACTTCATCATGAACACTTCTTCTTTTTCCACGGTCTCCTCACATTTCATGTCCAAAGTTTCTCCACTAGGTAAAGACGGATAACAGTCTTCCATGGCTTCTAGTAATCTAGAATAACTTCTCTCAAACTGTTGATTTCTATCGTATTATCGAATTCTGCATACAGGATGACGTTCACCGTTTCATCAGGGTCTCGGTCATTAAACTGAATTTCCACACGAATCTGGCCGGATTTTATAGGGTGGAAATGTCCCTCGTCGCTGCCTTGGTCAGGAGTGAAATCGAAAGCCCACAAAGCATAGCCTCCTGCATAATCCTCGTACGTAATACCGTGACTTGTATTGGTTCCTAACTGTCCGGTGGCTTCGTACAAGGACAAGTACGATCTCAAGTAATTCTTCTTGGTAAAGTCAGGTTCAAACGGTCGGGTACACAAGGTTTTGCCATCGCGACTGACTTCGATTTTGGACACGCCAAAGTGTTGAAAGTAGAAAGGATTTTTTTCGGCAGCTCCGTTGAAGGCTGCATTCTCGACGATACCAACGATCAAACGTTTGGGTAACTGTCCTTGGAACAGATGATCTTCGATCATGGATCGCTGTCCCTTGGGAATGGTGAAGGTTTTCACTTCCACGTGTCGTATGGGATACTTGGCGGTCGTTCTGCTCAACGTCTGACTGATGTCGTCTCCCACTTTAGGTAACACTTCCACACGGCGTACGTAGAGTCTGGCTTCTTGGATTTTGGTTTTGTAACCGTCACTATCAGCCATTAAATGGAAAGCGGTACTGCTACGATTCAGTCTCAGGCGGACATCCACCCCGTTCAGCAAATACTTTTCTTGCAACCACATGTCCAAATGCAAACGATCCATCAGTTCTAAACTTGTGTCGACTCCCGTGATTCTCTTTCTTCGTTCTACAAATCCATCATTGTTGTCTTTCTTTTCATCAGTTTCCAATATTTCAAACTTGGTAGGTTCGTCAGCTTCCCATACCACACAAGCATTGAGATGAGTGTTCTTGGTATCTATTCCGTACGTCAAGAGATTTTCCAGGTAGGCACGATAAGGGTAAGTATCCATGCTGCTACTGACCAATTTGTTATTCAAGTACAAGTCCACTCGACTGAACAAGGAATGCATGAAATTGTTGACGGGAGCTACTGCTTCATCGTCTATAGGACCTCCAGTCTTATCTAGAACTTTGACTTTCAGGTACAAGTAACTGCTATTCAGATCGATGTAATCTTCGGGCTGTCCTTTGATTTCAAACTCGATGGGAGCGGAATCCGTCAAAGAGGAGACGGGGTGAAATTCCACCCACTTGGATTCTTGCATGGTCATCATGGTAGGGGGCATGGCAAACATATCCAGATCCGACTTGGAACAAGCGCAAGACTCTCGGAGTATCATTTTTTTGTTCTTTTTCAATAATCGAAAACGTCTAAGTCTCGAACGGTTCTTCTTTTCTTGGCCTTTCTAGCCTGAAGTCTGGTGAAAGGGTGTTTTCTTCGTCGTCTCTTTCTGCCTTGTCCTTGCTGAATGCCTGACTCGGTAGCGTGTAAGGCATTTATAGGTGTGTCTCGTCGGCCTAAAATGTCTTTGCCCGTTTGCAGCAAGACATTTTTGCCTGCCCTCATGAAGGCTTCTTTAGGGTTTTGTTTGTCGATGATGACATTTTGGAGAAATTCTTTGCCTTGCGTCAGTGCCGCATCTTTCAAGGCGTGCAATCCACGTGTCACCATCGGTTTCAACACCGGGGCCACCGAACGAAAGGCCGATTTTAACATATCTCCTAAACCGTGTCCTCGCTGTCGAGCAACCCCTCGGTACACTGGATACATGACTTAAGAGTCGTGAGAAAACCGTTTTCGAAAATGGAGTTTCACCGTGACTTTTCCTTTGGTGAATGGAATATTTTGTCCCAAATCTCCTTTTATAGCAATGTTGACCGTGTCCAAATACGACTTGCTGACCGGCAAATAGTGAGGATGGACAAATTCGCGGTGGACGTGGTAAGTGTTTTCACCTTCCTCGTCAGCGTTCGTGGCAGAATCCACTTTGAAAGGAATGACACGCAGTAACGGTACGGAGGTGTGTCCCACCACGTTGTACTCCACCACATCGGAATACACAAACATCAAATTCAGTCCTTGGTTCAGTTCTACCGGGGCACGAAATAACTTGCTAAAAGACTCGTTGTCGTAAACGATGGGTAATTCGTTTTTCTTGATCATGGCCTTTCTCATGTCCATGTCTCCGCCCAACATGTCAAACAATTCAGGACAAAATAAAATGGACATGATTTTACTTCGTTCAAATTTCATCAAGAAGCGATGAGCTGCTTTGTGGTACTCCATGGTGACACTTTTGTTGACATGCTCCAAAGCTTTCAGAAACACGACATTAAACCTGGAGGTTATGGTGCTGACCAAATGTTGACCACTAAAATAATAGCCTGGGGGAATGAACAAGTGATAGGTGGTGTACTTTTGATTTTGTGTACGGGTTTTCTTGTCATATTTGACATTGCTATCCATCCACTGTTGCATTTGCTCGTCATGAACTTCCACATCAAAAAAATTTTGATTGGGAAGGACATTGAGGACTTGGGTCGGGTGAATCATTTCTACTAAAGCCACTTCCCAATGGGCTTCGTGATCTAACTGGATGGCTTGAGGTAATTTGGCCGTGTAACAGCACAACATGTTCCTGGGAAACACCTCCATGGAACTGTCACTGGGTAAAGTTAAGTAAAATTGGTTTTAGTGACTCATAATTCCAGAGTTCTGTGGCTGTCCGAGGGGTTAGTGGACGTCAAAGGCGTGTCTCCGCCCAAAATTGTGTTCTGGTTGTGGTTGGAGTGGTGACTGGCACTGGCACTGGACACAAGGTTCCCGTGGTTCCCGTTCGAGGTGAATTTCAGAGAGGGATTAGGAAGCAGGTAACCGATGCAACTGCTCAATAAAATGGTCCACAATTGTTTGTCTCCTTGTTGCAAACTCAAATTGGCGATGGCTGCCCCGATGACACAATACACCACGAAGATTTGGCAGAAAAAGACGATTTGCGTTTTAGGCACACGTTCTCCACACCACACCCACAAGGGTTGTTTTTGTAAATCTTGCACAGAAGAACTGGGTGAAGGAGGAGTGGTCGACGTAGCTGCGTCTGTGTGAAAAGGCATGATGGTCACTTCTTTTTATAGTCGATGACTTGCGAAGCGTCGATCCAAGAATCAAAACTGGGTGGATATCCTTTCCAATGTACTTTGACTTCTTTGACACGTCGTTTGCCCACTTTACGGGTTCTGCGTTCGAGAATGCTTTCGATGTCGTACACGTCGTCTTCTTTTTTGGTGACACGTTTTAACTCGGGCAAATAAAACGTTCCTTTGAGCACTTCTCCGTTCATGTCTTCCAATTTATAGACGGCAGGATGACGGCCATGCACTCGTCCAGTGACGCGAAACAATTCGGTCGTCCAGTTAGGTAAGTAACCTTTGTCAAAAGTGCGTTTGGTTTTGCCAATGCGCACCCAATCTCCTACGGCCAACTCTCCACTTTTCTTGGGGACAGCCCTCGTCGGGGACGTACCAAACAGGCGCTCAAACACCAACACTTCGTTCTCGGGAGTCACGTCTTGCGGGGCACGTCCGATGCTTCGATGGTAAGATTGGTTGTACGCTTGCACCAGGTGCGGTAAGATGTCGATGTACTTCAGAGTGTGGTGATGCGTAAAATATTTCCACATGCGTTCTTTCAAAGTGCGTTATAAACGTTCCACGATGCTGGCTTTGGTTTCGGGATTTTCGGTGGTAAAAAAATGAATGTCACGTTTCTTTAATTCTTTTTGGAAAGCTTGGTTCAGAAATTCGGTGCCTTTGTCCGTTTGCCATCGAAGAGGGTGACGACCGCTTTGTTTCAGCACTCGTTGCAGGGCTCGCACTAACTCGCTGCTCGATTTGGAAGTCAAGGGCACGACTCAGGCAAATTTGGAAAAGACGTCGATGACACAAAACAAATATTTGTAGCCACGATTGTAGCTGGCCAAATGAGAGACATCGGCTAAATCGGCTTGCCATTGATGATCGATGCCTTCCACTCGGGTGCGACTTCTGGCAAACTTGCGTCGAATGGGTTTGTGTAAAGTGTAGGTAGCTTGTTCTTGTAACCATCGTTGAACTTGAGGTAAACGGAGACTTTTCAGTCGCGTTTTGGCAGCACGATACAATTTTTGAACTCCTGCGTAACCTGCAGGATGCGAGGGATGGTAGTAAATGCTGGCTAAGACTTTTTCCATTTTTTGTGTTTGTGTGTTAATAAGGCACCCACTCTTGGAGGATGCTGCTCTTTTTCTCTTGGGGTACTTTCTTGGATTGCAATGCTTTGCGTGTGCGACCGGCAATAGGTGTTGAAGAGGAGGATGTCTGAGCGGGGGATATCGGTTCTTGTTTCACTTCTGTCTTCACTTCTGTCTTCACTTTCTTTTTCTCTTGTGATGAAGAAGGGGTGGCCATCATCTTTTTAATCCATCCAATTCTGGAGGTAGGTGGTGTTGTTAACTTGCGTACTTTTTCGGGTGGAGTTTGAAACCCTTCTTCTTCTTCTTTTTCTGTCTTGGTCACTGGTAGTGGTGGTACTGGTACTGATACTGGTGATGGTGCTGGACTTTTCATCAAGCTCTTAAAATCTTTCAGAGTGGATAGAGCTGTTTCGTCTAAAGCTTTCTGGTGAAAGAGTTGCAGTCGTTGCAAAAGTTGACCGTACTTTTGCGATTTTTCTGTTTCGGACAAATCTTGGCGATCCATCAAGGACTGCAATTCGTGTTGTAACTGGGACATCGCGCTCAAATTGGGATTGGGAGGTAAATGCGGGGTGCGTTGTTCTTGCCACCGATGGTATTCCATCCATAGTTTGTAAGGCACTAAAGCTAGTTTTCGTCCTTCCATGGGGTTGTCAGCGGTCGATTCTGAGATCTTGGGACTTCCGAGGGTCTTTTTATCTTGCTCCCACCAGTCCTCCCAACATGGTTCCCAAGACTCCTTTCAGTATGGGGCCTAACAAGAGAGGCAAAATGACTCCACGTTGGACCAACATCTTTTTTTGACGAATGGGAATTTTCTTTTGAACCATTTGGCGAAGAACGTGACGATGTTTGCCTAAGCATTGTTTCTGGTGTTTGGACAAAGGGATCGTGCCTTTCAAAACGTTCAAACAACATTCGCACACGGTATCGATGACCTCTTTGGAGGCCGTTTGAATGAGTTTTTTTCGTAGGGGTGGAGAAGCTTTGGACAGGACAGATAACATGACCCCATGTTTAGCTAAACGTGGTGGCAGTCCTTTCCTTTTCTTTCCTTGGGGTTTTCTGGAGGGTGACATCTTTGAGTCTTCAGGATCACCAAAAAAACACTGATACCCTACTCGGTCACAGGCCTTTTTTATACTGGAACGCATCGCCACTGATTGTCTTTACGTCGTATTAGTTTGAGGACAGGCATGACACGTCGTGCAGGGGTACGTAACGGACTAAATCGAGCCAGTTCTTGCTTGGACAAATCCAGTAAACTTTGTAACATGCCCGATCTTTCTTGGACTTTGATTTTGGGAGAAGGTACTTTGTGAGCAGCAGCCACTGCCACTAAATTGGAGGTTCCTGCCACTGGGGAAGTTCTTTTTGGGGTCATCAACGGAGAAGTTCTTGGTGTAATCAACGTCTCCAAGTACTCTTCAGTTCTCGGTGCCATCAACGAAGAAGTGGATGAACGTGAGGCTGCCGGAGACGCAGTCACTGCCGTGGCATGTCGTGGTTTGCGAGTGTAAAGTTGCGTCCTGGCTGAAGTGCCTCTCTTGCGACTAGTTTTCTTCTGTGGACTTTTCTTTTTCTGGGGACTTTTTCTCTGTTTCTTTTTCTGGGGGCTTCTTTTCTTTTTCCGGGGTGGTGTCTGGTCAGAGGAGGGTCCCGCCACTGGAGAAGTTCTTTTTGGGGACCTGGTCTTTTTCTTTTTCTTCTTGGGGCTTCGTTGGACTTTTTTCTTGGGGATAACTTTGGGGGCATTAGGATCCCATCTTAAGAGAGAGCGAATGATGACCCCTCCTAGAGTACCGCTCCCTCCAGGTTTCAAAATGATTCGTTTTTTGGTTTGAGTGTCGATGCGGGGATCGGCCAGTTGGACCAAAGCGACTTTGTTTCGATCAAAAAAGCGTTTGGTTTGATGAGGAATCTGAATGATTCCTTGGAGTAATTGACGTGCCGTCACCGTGAACCATCGTAAGACTTCTTTGAGACTAGCTTCTAAGACACGAGCTCGTATTTGTGGATTTTTTTCTCGACTGATGCCATACAAGGCACGAATCAATTTGGCGGGAAGATGCGACTGAAGGGACGTCATGTTCACACTGTGTGAGACAGACGAAAAAGGGTCTGAGGTTTTTATAGATTTTTTTATGTGGAGTGAAATGAAGTCGAGGACGGAGACGTGTACAGGACAGGCCCTCCGTCTTGGCACCAGTGGTGAAACAAGTGAGTACGAAATCGCAAATCCTCGGGGGTCGTAGGTTTCAAATCAACGAGTAAATAGGCGTGTGGCGTTTGAGTGGCATCGTCGTACGCCTGAGTCAGCCAAGGCGTTCCTAACTGTTTGGCTAAGACTTGCACTTGCGATTTATCTCGAGGGCTTTTAAACAAGACCACGTAATGCGCATTGAGACTGATGGTGCGATGGGCTTTACTTTGTTGAAACAAATTTTGGGTGATGTAAACGACACTGGCATTACGGTGATGCCCTTTGCGCGTGAACCACAGTTTAATTTCTTCTTCGTCTTCTCCTAACATGTCGTCGAAAATGACCAAATGGGTTTGACGGGAGTCAGAGACGATGCCGTCGTCTTCTTTAGGAATGCCTTCCACAAACACGATGGAATCGCCTTGACTTTCTCGCAAGAGGCTGTACGCCGATTGCCACTCTTTGTAACACCACACGATCCGTTGAGGTGACCGATCGATCAAATGATGTTTATGTTCGATCAAACGTTTGACGAATTCGGTTTTGCCTGAACCGCTAGGTCCAGCAATGAGCATGTTAAAGGGATGGCGAAGATACAAAGCCTCCCAACTGGCACGATCTAAGTGTTCGTCGATGACTTTGACAGTGGAGGAAGAGGGAGCAGAGACAGCAGAGGTAGCCATTGTGTGAGAAATGTCACTTGTGACACAAAAAAAACAAGACAAGAGTTTATATACTTTTTTCAGAACACGTTTATTGAATGTTTCAAACATGAATACGAAAGACAAAAATACATAAAAGCCAAAGGCTTAAGTACAAGGATAAAAGGCACATGATAACCATTAACGTGGAATAAAAACAAGTGTCTGTACAACATGTTTTGGGTAATGTTCTAACCAGTTCTATAGTAGGGGGTAAGGTCACACAAGTGTCCTCCCGAAAGGGTCTTTCAGGCCTGTCCACGACAGTCCTGTCCTGGTTAACGGGTTCTTCTGGCACCGTCACTAACACGGGTTGAAAAGCAACTTTTTTCCTTGAACAACTCTCGTGCATACTGGGCCACTTCTTGGGTCCAAGCCTCAAAATCCCATTCTTTCCAGGCACGGACATCTGTCCAATGGAGATGTAAGTCACAAGCTACACACACATCGTCATGCACGTCTTGGGTAGCTAAAAGTTGACGAATCTTTTTTCCCGTAGAGGTCGAGAAGTATCCAGATGAAACCGCAAGGCTTTGAGCAAAAGGAGTTTTTCGTGACCATTTAAGGCCATTGAGGTGGTAAGTACAGATCGTAAAGAGTCCACAAAGAATCGGCTGGTAAACGAAATCCCAGAAAACAAGTCACTAAGACACACACCACTTGTCGACCCAAATTGAATGGATACAGTTCTTATAATAATCGATGGTAATGATCCACGGTTTGAATATGGTCATTGAGTTCCTTCCACGGAATCTGTTCAATCACTTGTGACATAAGCCGTGGCATGGCAGCCTAATTTTATAGTCTCTTTGTTTCGGAAGCAATACAGCTCTCGGTAAATCCTTTCTCTCAACTCCTCAGGCAAGCCCAAAATGTTCTCTTGTAAAGTATCCATAAGTATATACACTGTTTTTGGAATCGTTGTGTGGTGGCCAATAGCCTCGTTTAACTTTGTGCCTAATGTAATATCCACTCATAATCAGTCTTCTTGTACTTTGGAACAAAGCATAATTTAAAAACGGTTGAATAACTTTGCGTTTGCGTTTCACTTGTATTTTGATCAGTTCTCGGTAAATGCGTTCTCTCAACTCCACAGGCAAAGCACGAATGTTCTCTAGCAAAGTATCCATGAATAGGTCATACTAAATCCTCTTTGGTCTGACACAAGAAATGTACTCTTTACACAAACATGGTTTTACTTCAGTGTCGAATTTAAATCGTTTAGTCACTAATCTACATATTACAATTCGTTCAGAAGTTTCCTCTTTCACTAAGTTGACATTGTGTTCAAGATGTTGGTAATTCGTTAACTCTTCCTCTGGAATTCGATGCAGTAAGTTTACAATGATGTAGTAGATAGAATCGTCCATAACAAACCAATCCTTTTTAAAACCAGGGGATCGTTGATCAATGTCTGTCCAATGGAACACTTTCAATTGAATCAGTCCTTGTATAGCCTTCAGGTACCAGTGGTTCAAACACCGGTGACGTAACGGATGCAATTGTTCTTTACGTTTCACTTGTATTTTCACCAGTTCTCGGTAAATGCGTTCTCTCAACTCCACAGGCAAAGCACGAATGTTCTCTTGTAAAATATCCATTAACAGATTATGGTAAGTTACTTCAATGTCTCGGTCCCACTAAGGGTAAGTAATGACAATTCGGTGACCATTGAGCATGTTCTACGTAGGCCGAATCTTGCGGTTCCCAGTGGTGAAGTGACACACCGCAACTGAAGCACTTGACTTTATCTCCTTCGCCCAAGTAGAAAAATCCGGCTCTGGCTAATTCTTCGGGGGTCGGTCCTCCCAGATACTTAGGCCATTTTCCTTTGAACGATTGAAGACGATTTTCAAAGTCGCAGTATTCCGACAAACGCACAGGGAACGAATATTCGTCTTTCACAGGTTCGTTTCGATGAGGGTTGGGTGACATGAACAGGAGTTTGCTCAGGGCTGGATGACACCCGTAAGGGGGGGGGGGGGGTAGACGTGAAGGTGAACATTCCCCTTTAAAACGAAACCCAGTAAAATGTCCAAGAGGACGAGCGGCATCACTTTCGCATCCCTCAGGTTTGACACGCACAGCATCACTTTCCATGATAGGGGCAGTGAGAACAAAGTTCCCATGATGCTTTACGGCATCGTTCAAGTCACAACGTACAGCATCGTACCCATCGCAAGGCTCACAATCGCATTCCACTTCCGAAGCCTCACACTTGAATTGTGCCTTTCTAAACAACTTGTTTTGTGTTTCTCTGAAAGTATTCATCTTGTTCGCTCGGTCTTGGTAGTCACAATGAACTATCGATATGGACCATAGCCCCCTTTTTATACTAGTCTCAATGCAGTTTCCAGCTTGTACATCTTTCCGTTTTTACGTTTTTTATGTCCTGTTCTGGAAGGTACCGTCTCTAAGGTACCGTCAACATTGTACCGTAGTGTGATGGGTGGAAAGGCCATAGAAAGGTAAGGGCAGTGCGGAGACCATCGAGTATGTTCCAGAATAGCTGAATCTTTATAGATACATAGATCCATTCGTAACTTCAGTCCGCAAGCGAAACACTGTACCTCGTATCCCAATCCTGACTCAGGTCCCAAGTAGACAAATCCTGTTCTAGCTAAAACATGCGAAGAAGGTAATCCTTCCCTATCCGTAGGCCATTTCTGAAACGTGTCCAATCGACGGGGACAATCGCAATAGTCAGGTAAGAAGACTGGAAAATGGTAGGGTTTGAACTTGGAGTTCTCATCGGGTTTCTCACTCGATTCTTGCTGTGGCGAAGTCATCCTTCTGGTGGGTAACTATCCTCTTACAACCAATGTTTTATACCAACGTGTCCATACGGCAAAGTAAAGTGGTTGGGAAGTCGCACTCGCTTCTGGTACACCATTTGATAGACTTTTTCCAAGGGTCGACTGACGATGTGTTGAGTGGGTAAACGTACAATCTTGTTCGGTTGATAGGTGGTCACTTTAAAGTTTCCATCCTCTCCCGATTGCAAGGCTTCTTTCAATACCCCAAAATTGACCACTCGACTGGTACGATAATTCAGAGTCAGTCCTTTCACTTTGCACGTCGTGTGCACTTCTCCTTGTTTGTCACGGTATTCGTAGCCGTAATTTTTGGGACCGCCACTGACGAAACTTAGAATCTTGTCGTCGGGATGCTCGTCTGTCCAGGCTCCTAAACGGTCTCCTTCGATGTCAGGGTGCTGTTGACTCGGGTGATGGATGTAAATGCAACTGTCCGTGTCAAAGTACAGGACGCGTTCCCCTTACAGTTCTAATGCTTCGTACAATTTTAAGCGAGCATGAGCTGTCACGTAAGCCGCAATGATGACATTTCCAAAAGGGTCGTCTTGTACAAAGTCCAAATCTTCCTCGTAATTGACCAAGATCAAATCCTCGCGAACGACGTCCACGTGTTTCATGTATTTGGTTTTGTCGTGAATCATCTGGAAGTAGCGGGAAGGTTGTGTCAAATATTCCGTCTTTGGTAAACACGGTCGTTGTGCCATTTTACCCCACAAGCAATTTAACATCACTTTGGCAAACGATCGCCTGCCTTCGTTTTTCTCGATGTGGTCTAAAGTGATGCCTTCTTGTTCATAGTATTTCTCTTTGAATTGTATTTGGTCTTGGGGAGTGTGACACCAGGAAGGATAGCCGCTGGCTTCTTGTTTCAGTTTCAAAAAGGCATCCACGTTTGACATAGTGGGTCGTTTGAGGACTGATGACAGCCACGGTGTTTTCAGGCATGAATCGTTGTCGATACACTAAGGAACACGCTTTGGTAATGGTGCAAGCTTCTTTCAAAGGATCGACCCCTCCGTGTTCCATGAACAGTTCTCGAAATTTTCCACAGCAACGCCGTAAAATGTCCACGTCGGAACGGCAATACTTTAGCATTTCTTCCTGAAAGTCGAAAGGGTCCGTGGCGTGAGCCTGGTACCAAGCGTAGAAAGCTTCTCGTTGTTCGGTACGCATGTTGTCGGGGTCGTAATAGTGAGCCTCAGGTAAATGGGGTAGAACGGCGTGTTGATTGGCTTCCGTATTGAAAAAGTGTGGAAAGTACCCTTTAGCCATTTCTGTCATTCCAAACGTTTTAGGCATTCGACTCAAAGGCATGGCCAAATAGCTCATCGAATCTTTAAACTGTACTTGTCCCACTTGCATGAAAATGATTTTGGCTCCGTTCAAAGTGACTTTAGGACGCTCAGCAGCAGGGAGGGCGAATCGGACATTTTGTCCAATCGTCATTTGGTTTAATTAATACTTTCTGCACTCAGCGGATCCGGTGTCGTCAGCGCCTGGTAAAAAAAAAACGACGTCGTCGTCGGGGGGATCGTCCAATCGTCATTTGGTTTAATTAATACCTTCTGCGCGCCGATCCCAGCGTCGTCAGCGTCCGGTAAAAAAGCGCGACGACCGAGTTGATGTCATCGCCCTCCCTGCTGCTAAGTGGTTATTTACAATGAAGATCTTTATGATCTTACAATTTAACCGAATATTTGGTCAAGTCCGATACGATATCGTGTCCGAGGATCATGTAAATTTATCGTCACAAATCCATGTGGGGTCGACTGAGCATGACTAAAAAAGTTTCGAAAAACATTAAAGTCCATGTCACCGCCGCACCATGTCTGCCAAATATTTCGTAGTGTGTGTGTATCAACGCCGTTGAATACAGCAAGAATATTACAGTTATCTCTGATTACTTTTGGAATCTGAGTGTATCGTTGAGTGACATATATCACGTCAGTGTTTTTATGCCTGCCTCTGGAAAATATCCTAGCTGGGTTTTTTTGATTGTCTAACATAACATCATCGTACACGACTAGATTGTTAACGTCGCCATCAATATCATCGATACCTGGTGCATCATTGATATCTGTAATAAACTCAATAACATTTTTTTCAGCGATCGCTGATGCATTCTCGTTGAAATCTTTCAACACCTCGTAGCATCGTTGATCATCTACGCTAGGGGCGATTAAATACAACTTATCCCACTTCATCCATCTCATTATTAAATTGAGTAACAATTGCGTCTTGCCGGATCCAGATGGTCCGATGATAATCATCCGGATCGAGTTTGGTAACGCTG
Organism: Sinohyriopsis cumingii; assembly: GCA_028554795.2. Taxonomy (NCBI): domain Eukaryota; kingdom Metazoa; phylum Mollusca; class Bivalvia; order Unionida; family Unionidae; genus Sinohyriopsis; species Sinohyriopsis cumingii. The sequence continues at coordinate 37,667,703 of CM068831.1, read as the reverse complement.
CAACATGCTTAACTGGTTCTCTTGTTTTAGTCGCCGAAAAATCAATTATATTCATATCTCTATACATAAATTATGGATCTATATTGTGTGAAGTGTAGAGTGCGTACTGGCACAAATGATATGACAACCGTTACAACAAGAAATAATAGATCGGCACTTACTGGTAAGTGTGTACAATGCGGTATAAAGAAATTTAGATTTATTTCTATTAAACCCGGGGATGTTTTAAAAAAAAGCGAGGAGGTGATATTGCAGCCAAGTTATCAAAACTCCCCGGAACACCGTAGGCAAAGTATCCAGGAGAAAAACACCTCCCAGGATATAGCTACTGTGGCCCCGGAACACGATTAGATATCAGACTCGATGATCAAAATCAGCCCAAACCCGGTGAGTATCCAATAAACGCTATCGATAAGGCGTGTCATGCTCATGATGTTGCTTACTACAAAAGTAGCGATCTGCAACAGCGTCATATCGCGGATGTAAAATTAATTCACGCGCTAAATGCTATTCCTGATAAATCCTTCAAAGAAAAATTGGCCTCATGGTTGGTAAAATCGGCTATGAAAGGTAAATTAATGATTGGAAGCGGAGCTTCTCGCGCTGGTAATTGAAAACGCTAGCGTTTATAATAACAACATGGAATCCATCTATTATTCTCCGAGAGGATACTGGAAGGGGAAGGCCGCAATTGGTAAGCTTGCAAGCGCTGCAAAAGTAACGAGGGCCACTGCGGCTAATAGGTTATCCAAACAGGCTATATGGCAAATCTATCTACCACCGCCTAAACAAATCAACTTCTCGCGCTTTGATGTCAGCGTACCTAATGAAGTTCATCAGGCTGATATACTATTTTTGCCGCATGACAACGGTTACAAATACGCGCTAACCGTAGTTGATGTTGCGAGTCGATACAAACAAGCGGAGCCGTTAAAAACAAAGTCAGCAACTGAAGTAGCCGATGCGTTTGGGCGAATTTATCGAAGAGGTCCTCTGCGCTGGCCAAATCTATTACAAGTTGATCCTGGTAGTGAATTTCGCGGCGCTGTTCTATCAACGCTGAAACATCATAGCGTCGCGGTACGACGAGGTCATACTGCGCTACATCGTGATCAGGCAATTGTTGAACGATTCAATCGGACTCTTGCTGAACGGTTATTTGGATATCAATACGCGAAGGAATTCATCCAAGAAAAACGATCTCGTGAATGGGTTAAAAGGTTGTCAGGCGTAATTGCCGCGTTAAATAACGAGATTACCCGAGCAATCAACATGAAGCCCAGCGACGCGATTAAATACGAGTATATACCCGGAAGATCAAAAATAGATAGCGTTTCCAAGCCGATTCTAGGCGATGTCACTGTTAGATATCTGTATGAACCAGGAGAGCTTGAAGGCGGTAAAAAAAGAGCTACTGATCCAATCTGGAGTGTTACCACACATAACATATCAACGATAACACGATCAACTAATAGACCACCGATCTATAGACTGGATTCAACTGCCCAACAGCGGGGGTTTACACGCGAGCAACTACAAGTGATACCTAACGCTACTCAATTGCCCCCGCGTGGTCTTAACTAGCGCCGTTGAGTCTATTACACTCAAGACAGGTCAACCTCACATTGGTTTTGACATGACCGAGACTGTTATCGATCCTGTCCACGGTAAATTGGCGAGCGTCTTTATCCGAATAACGACAACTCATTATACAATTGCAACTCGCGCAGTGATTATTCTGTTGTTGTCGTAACGCAATTATTAATTCGGCATCAATATCAAAACGCCGATGTTTTTTTTTATCCTGTTGGCGGTAACCCGAGAGTTTTCTATCAATGACGCTTGCATCGATGATGTCGTTGTCGTTGGTGACTCCGTCACTGACTCCGTCAATAACAATTCTTCGAAGCTGATTTATCCTCCGTACTCTGGACACTGCAAGATAGACTAGATTTGACCATTCGATGCGATTATCAACCATCCAAACAATTGTGTCCGTGATAGTCAGTCCCTGCGAGGAATGTATTGTCGTTGCGTATCCTAGCGTCCACGGGGATTTATCAGCACGTAGCGCGTCCTCGACGACGCTGATATCAACGAGCACGATATCATTCAGCACGAGAATTTGTTTTTTTGTCCCTGACGCTGTCGGGGCCGGGATTTCAACTTCAATGTTCTGCCGCCGTGTATCCGCGGGTCTATAACATAACGGCACTGGGCGCGTTGGAAACTTTTCCTTATGCAACGTAAACAACTTCCGCTGAAGTGTGTCTCTGACTATCTTTCTACTCGCTACAATCAAATCATTTGGTCTCCATGTTTCCCAGAATTCATTTAACGGCGTTTCCGGAATCACCTCGCGGATTATTTCACACTGAATTATATCCGGCTGTAATCTGATTAATTTTTTAACCTCGGGCAGTTGTTCATCAAGTGCTCGGTAATCAGTATCGGTTTCTTCATAATAGTCCACAAAACCCTTTAACCAATCATGTGGGCCCTCGCCGACAAATGGTGGTGGTTGACCATGATCTCCGCACATTATCACCGCTGTATTCGCGAGCAGCAACCAATCAAGAAACATTTGTAAAACATCTAACGAAACAGTACATATTTCATCCCAGATGATAACCTCAGGAATAAATTTTTCGCCCATTCGATCAGGAGTCCACTCACCGCCGCTGTATCGAAAAAAGCTGTGATAAGTAACGGCGTCAACATTTCGTTGTTTTATCTCTCGCGCTAGTCTATGGGTCGGTGTAAGCACGATTATACTTGGCCGCGTTCGAAATAATTCAATTGCCCGAGTCGTCTTTCCTGACCCGGCACAGCCGCTTAAATAAACTGTTTTATGTCTACAAATTGGATCAGAACACGGTGGTGCATTAGACCATTCTGACAATTTATCACCGCCTTAAGTAGTTGTTTTCAACGGTGACATCTGCTGACGGGGAATAATCGCGTCGCATTTCTTTTTTAATTCTCCATGTACCCCAACTCTCGTCCGGACTAGTAAACTCGGCTACGTTTTCCTTATACTTTACGTCTAAGTAAAATGAATCAATCGCAACTCTAACCGCGGTGTCGGGAAATCTATTTATCATCGAGAATAAATTGATAGCGGCGTAACCCAGCATAGACGCCCTCAAATGTGGATATGCCGGGCTGTCTCCATCGCTGTAGGTAACAACTGTACCCAACCTTGTTCCATTGGACAAGAAAGCTGTTTTACAGTTCACGTATTTATTTTTCGCCACTGCGTCCTTGATTACGAAATCATATTCTGCGTCATCTATAATCAGCCGTGAGCAATATCGTTTGTAGTCGCAGTTTTTTCCACCTTGTGTGAACTTACCAATTATTCTTCTACCGAGATCTTTTGCCTCTCTGTTTCGTTGGTTGAATATGTTTTTGGACCATTCGATGATATATTCCTCGTCGGCATCAATGTGTTTTTTGGATTCGTCAATTATGCTATCTAGACGCTCCGGTTCTGGTAACCAGACTTCAGTCTGCGCCCGGTATGATATAATCGCGTCACTGACAATCAACGAAACTAGCATTTTACAATCAATCATATACCGTAGCAGCGCTATTGGCAACCACTTCTTTTCAGCCATGTGTCTACCGATCCAAATATAACAACAGCGATGAAGTCCTGCCGCGAATTCAAATGATACTATGCGAGCGAATCCGGTTAAATCAAAATCAGGCAGTGGTCCATTAATAGCAACACGAGTCATTTCATGTCTGGGGTGTCCAAATCGTTTAAAGTACTCAGCGGCGGATCCATACCCGAGAAAACTCGCTGGATAACAGGCAACCATATCAACGGAAATCATAGCGTCGCGGTTGTATTCAGTGTTCCATAGTCCACCGTGATAGTATTCCAAACAACTGGATTGTACATCCGGTAGAAATTCCTTGCGCGTTGGGCTCCACGCATTTTTCCTTGCTGCAACATGAGCCGCAACCGATGGAATCGTAAAACAATTTGTTAGCAGTTGTTCATCATGCTCCTCAAATTCCATGGCGGTTTTTTTCATCTTGTTGTGAAACGCTTCAGTGCGATATAATTCACCGTTTGGTCTTACAAACTGATCAAAGGTATCCGCATCGTTTTCAGCGCTGCGAAGTAACCACACTGATACAGGGTCGTTTTTACACAAACAAGCAATAGCATCAAATAGTTTCCTCTCCGCGAGAAAACCATCCCGGGAGAATTCTTCTCCCAAAAATTTTTCAGGTATATACTTTACTGTTCTATCGCGTGGAAACACTGTGATCGCGGGCGTCCACGCGTGTTCGTTATGATCAATAATTTTGATTGGGGCTCCCTTTGATTTATACTTTGATTCGTGTAATACTTCACCGGTTATCGTTGTAACGGTTATTGGAAATCTCAGCGACGTTTCTAATCTCGCTATGTCGCTGATGGTTGCTCCACGCTCGCGCACTGTCTCCTCCCACTGGTTGATTTTGCTACGTCGTAAATCAGTCAATTTGTTTCCTCGACATGCATTTGTAAAATGCTCTATTATTCGTTCTGCTACACAATTTATCCCCGTTGACTGTTTCATCGGCGCTAGTTTTCCGATATCAGGTTTCTTATTTAACGGGTATATTCCATAAACAACTGCTGTTTCAGGATACGCTCGTTCATAGTATGGTCTGTCAATTCCGGTTAACAGCCCCGGCTTGGAGTCGCGGCTAACAATGACTGTTTTCTTGTCGCTGAGAACTGGTTCAAATTTATCACGTATGATCCAATTACCTGATTCCACCCTGACAATGAATTTTACTCTGAAGAAATACTTTTTACCGTCAAGTTGTGATATTATCGTTGCTGCGCGGTTGTCGTTCATGGTAGCATCAACAACACCATCAATTCGAAATGTTGACCAACTATGAGATGCACCATCGCGCTTGAATTCATTGATACAATCGCGTATTTTATTCAACAGGGTTCTATCGTTTATTAACGCTTTTGGTGCGTCCTTGAGGACTCTGTCGAGATTAAACCTAGTATTTTTCCAGGGCTTAATTGCTGCTAATCTCTCGAACTCCTCCATATAATTAAAACAAGTATTTAAATGAAAGAATATAGTATAATGAATCACTGCAAATGGTTGATGATTGGGTCGACAACCCCGTGCAATAAATCATGTAGAGGTGAATTCTGCGGGTATCATTTACAAAGCGTTCGTAATGGTTCTCTTGGCCCCCTCCCGTGCTTGGTTTGCCACGTTGGTGTAAGAGGAAAATCGCAGTTGTGTATCAATTGTGGCGGAAAGCGATACAGAGAGTTAAAGCGTTATTACGATAAACGAATAAAAAACGCCGTCATTGACCCCACCGCTGACTCCGTCAAGGACAAAATCATCAAAACTCCTCAAGACTACATTGAAAGGTTTATAATTAAACCAAATAATGAATTAGACAAGTAGTATTATTATACAAATGAACCAAGAATTTCAGCCGCATCCTGTGCTCATTAATTACGAGGCATCTCGCGACGGTGTTGTTAGAAATTGTAGACTAAAAAAACCAGTTGGATGGAAAAATAATCAGGGGTATTTGATATTTAATGCTGGAGGGAAAAACCATCTCTGTCACAGAATTATCTATGAATGCTTCCACGGATTGATCAAGGATGGTCTCGTTATTGATCACATTAATTCTAATTATCGAGATAACAGACTGTGTAATTTGCAAGCTATTTCTCAAAGCGAAAATATTAAAAAAGGCCAAACTGGTAAGTGCTCAAAGCAAGCAAAGGGTGTCAAATCGTTTAATACATCAACGCACGAGGAAAAAATATTTCAGTCGATGAATGAGGCAGGAAAATATTTCGACATTTGTAGAGCCTCGGTACGATTTGTTGCAGAACGAGTATATCAAACAGCGATCTCAAAAAGGACCGGACACAGAATTCGATTTTCGTACACAAATATCAGCGAGTGACAAGGTCACCATGACGAATTGTCTGTAATACTTCATACTAAATAACACACTGCGCGGGGGTCATTTTGTAAAATAATTTTTTTTTATTTAAAAATAGGATGTTTTATAAGAATATGAATATCGAAGACATCAATAATATATTAACCGAGATTTCAAAATTAAAAAATCAAGGAATTGAATTATCTGATGGTCTCAACAGCGAAAAAATATTATCCGATTATGAGATTATTAACGAACAATCGAAACGGGGGCGTTTTACCCTGGCCCGCGAGTACTTTTTTATAAAACGATTACAACATACGATTAATGAGAACCTGTACCACAATGACGTAAATGCATTCATTGGACTATTTACTGCCGTTGAAATAATACGAAAAAAACTTGGACGTGCTTATGAACGACGCCGGGAGATTTCTAGTAAGATCAAAAACATTAGAAGGATTATAGACGAAACCCCCGTGGAGCCCCCGATGGCACATTAAATGTATACATATTCCCCTGCCACACTCGGCGGGAAATTAGAAATTGCGGAGCAATTGCAATAATGGTAGGCGAATCACTTACTACTCGGCTAGCCAGAGAGCGGCTAGCGGCGCTTAAAAAGTTCATACCGTTACGAGACAGGGTCCGAGAACAACTTCAAACGCGGCAGCAACTACAAACTGTTGGAAGTGAACAACTCTTTGCTTCGATAACGAGTGCAACCAAGGATGTGAAAACAGCGATATACGGGGATATTCCCGACGAAGAAAGAAAGAAAAAGGCGCCTCTTCTTCCTGTACTTGAAAAGATAGCAGCAGAGACAGAACAAACACAGCAACGGATAAAACAACTTTCCAGTGATATAAAAACCCAACGAGAGTATGAACGATTAGCTGATATTGATGATTCTGAACCCGTTGTTGAACAGGGTGATGTTGGTGAACTTCAAAAAATTTCCACTCAAAGAGGGGTTTCCTTTATAGATAAACTCACTGAAATGGCTATAACACAAATAAAACAATTTCAATTACTGAAATCCAACGATTATAGGATTTTTGGTAATTTTGCCGCTCAAAGCTATCATTCAAGAAAAGGTCTTTTAAAAGACGAGTATAAAAACAGTAATATAAAACGAGATGACTGGGTTAATTGGTTGTATAAAACAAATAAAGGGATTGATCGCTTGGATACAAAAGAATTGGGATATAAAGAATTTAAAAAAGGAATTGATGATTATGATATACAACAACAACAAGAAATACTACAATAGCAAGAACAGCGAAAAGGAGAAGTCCAAGAAAAACGTCAAAAAAAAGCTGGTTCTAAAAAAACAAGCGGAGAGGGGTATCCAAGTGGTAGTGGTCTAGTTGAAAACGCTTGTCCTGGTAGTGTTCTCAGTGATATATCACGGCTGGAAGTACTAATCGGAGGAAAACGAGCCGGAAATAACTCTCCGGAAATAATCAATGAGGCCGCTGATATTTGCAGGCGTTTATTTGCAGGCGGTATCATGGACATTAATGCATATCGAACGCTCATAGACGAGCTCGTGGATGATTAATTGGAAAACTGGTGTTTTTATAATAAAGATGATCATACACTACAACCATGATAAACCAGTACTCGTCTACGTGGTAAACTCGCGATTGCCTGTTTACCGCGCGTACTATGGAGATGGTCTCGGTAGCACCATTGCGGGGTTATTTACAAGAATGGCTCCAAAAGTGGCGCCGTTAGCCAAACAATTAGGAATGAAGGCTATTGATGTTATTCGTGATAGGGGTATTAGTGCTATTGGAGATGTTGCCGGAAAGGCGTTTTCTGCAGCAAAGGACAAACTAATGTCGTTGGTGAGAAAAAGAAAACAGAAACCACCGGTGATGCCATCAACGACAGTGATGCCTGCAAATGTCAGTAAAGTAATAAATAACGCCGTGGAAGAAAAATTAGAGTCGTTGGCGGCTCAGTCATCCACCGATGCAACAACCAACGCGCTCATGAACGCGATAGCGGGAAGTGGTCTTAAACAGAATTCAAAGAATTTACGACGAAAGCGACGTTGATGGATTTCAATTGAAAACATCAACATAAATAATAATAAAAATGTTTGCACGAACCGCTGACCCCGCGTTTGATATGGATGCCCCAGTGCGCAGGGATGATTCTGTCCGTGATTATCAATTTTATTCCTATCAACCACCACAAGCCGACCTACGATCGCGAATTGAACTTCAAGTCCAAGATACCAGTAAATACTTTCTGCCGTGTGAAGCGTTTATCGAAATTGAGGGAGAACTCGTGACAAATGTTGCCGCTAATACACCATACGCAAATGACCCTCGTGTTCGAGTTGGCTTTGTTAACAACGGTATCATGGCGTTATTTGAGAGTGCCAGATATCTTATTGACGGGCGAGAAATTGAATCAATAGAACGCGAGGTTGATGTTGCAACAACGATAATTGGGTTAGCGAGATACTCGGATGATTATACAAGATCGGCGGGCCCATCTATGATGTTCGCAAAGGACACCACTAATAACGCTGATCATCTTCAGTACATTAACGTGCTGACACCACAAGATACTTCAGCTAACCCAGACCGCAGGGCAAGACCAGGCGCTGATTTCAATATTATAAAAAGTATTAACGATAATCACAATATGGGATTCGCAACACGAGTAGGGATGTTGCAAGGACAACGCCGACAGTTTTCATGCGCGATTCCACTCCATCACATATTCGGATTTTGCAGAAATGTCAGAAAAGTTATCTATGGGGCTAAGCATACAATTGTGCTAGCGCGAAAGGGCGATGATAACGATGCAATATGGCGTGCTGCTGGCGTCGATAACGGTAAAGTCGTTTTAACTAAAATAGCATTGTGGATGCCGGTGTTGACTCCATCAGTTACCACGGAAGCACGATTGTTATCATTTATGGAACAGGGAGGGAAATCGTTGTTGAGTTGGCTAGCGGTAACAACTGATGCTAAAGAGGATAATGTCGCTGATACATTTACATGGCACTTGGCATCAAAACAGGGTGTTTCAGCCCCGCGTCATATATTCATAGCGCTACAGAATAGGGAACGATTGGGTAATCAAGAACGCAGCCATATGATATTTGATCAATTAGGAGTCAGGGATGTTTCGCTGAGAATAAACGGACAACAGGAACCATCCGAGGATATACAGCTTAATTACGGCGACAACCATATCGCACGTGTGTATCATCGATTGCTGTCATACATGGGTCGTGATCAAAACGTCGACACTGGTTTGCAAATATCACAACTTGATTTTAAAAAACTGTATCCGATTTATTATTTTTCGTTGGAACATCTTGATTTAACGAGACAATCCGTCGTTGATATACACTTCCGAGCTCGTATAGCCCCGGGTGGTGCCGATTATAGAGCGGTTGCTGTCATTCTCAGCGATAAATCAATGCTGCTAGAAGGTGTTGGTGGACGAATGAGAATCGTTGATGCGCCAGTGGAAAACATGTAATTGAAAACACAAACGCGTTTACAATAAAATGTCGTATAGTGTTGTCAGTGTAGAGTTGACTGATGGTCAAGTCACGAAATTACGATCAAAGTCGGCTAAACAATGCGGAACCACAATAACGCTGAAGCCGTCACAGATGGCAGGTGGTAATCATAAGATATCGTTGACGGCGCGTCAAATAAAACATTTCAATGATGCGATGAAGAATAAAAAGGGTATTCAAATAGATTTCTCGGCCGCAGCGATTAAAAACATGGAAAAGACCGGTGGCATATTTCCGCTGTTAGCTGCGATTGCAGCGTTGATTGCCGCGGCCGAACCAGCAGTGGCTAAGGCGGCGGCGTTAGGAGCCGTTGGTACCGCGGCGGGATGGCATTGAAGAAGGCAACCGGGAAAGGCTATAAAAAAAAAACTATCCGTGGCCGGAAAGGGTCTAAGACTACCGGGAACCCCGTATTCATGATACTCGGGAAAGGGTCTAAGACTACCGGGAACCGTTTATTAACGCAAGAGTCAATGACTCCTATGTCTAATTTTGATTTAATAGACGCCGCCGACGCATTAGCGATTAAAAACTTCAGGGGTGTTTTTATGAGGGATCAATTACCGGCGGCACCAAGGAATATTGAAACCGGCATAATTAACCTCGATGGGTCCTCCGGAGCGGGAACTCATTGGGTTGCGTACGCGATTGATCGCGTGCGATCGTCTATTTTGATTCATAAGGGTTGGCCCCGCCGAACGAGTTCATGCGGTATATCCGGGCGTGTTCAGCCCCGGTTTTTTATTCCACGCTGCCAACACAGCAATTAAGTGACCCACCGATATGTGGCCGTGAGGTATTGAACGTACTCGCGGCGATTTCATCATCGCGGAAACCACCTCATGTGGTTGTAAACAAATACACTAGTGGGGTCGTAGAGGCCCGGCGGGTTAATTAAAAACACCGTTTTTTTTACAATAACGATGATTGATATTTGGGGACGACCTATTTCGGCGCTGAAAAAATCCACGGAAACGCCCGCCACCGATGACATAAAAAAACTAATCGAGGATGAAATCGCCGATACGTTAAACCTAACCAGTGTTGACCCAGGTGAAATAGTTGTATTTCAAGACCGCCAGGGTAAATTGAAATCCAGTAATGTGTCGCTGGATGACGTTTTAACACGACAGCGTGACGCCGCCGAGAACGCTATCGCGCTGTATACCGGCGACGGACGACTCAAACCGGGTGAACATCTATCGACGATAACATTAATCCAAGACGGTTTTATAAGGTTGGATAGATCGGTGACCGAACTTGACGCGCAGGTGAATAAATCTGTCACCGAGGTGAAAAAATCTGTCACCGATATACAACTCACTACCGCTAGTTTTTTTGGGACCCCGACGGTAACCGAACCGAATATTACAACAATAAAAAATACTATTTCGGAGTTTACAACGCTGTCGGGCCAATTTTACACGTTACGAAAAAATGTTAACAGGATCGATGACAACTTCGATAAATTTTTTGGTAAAAAAAATACCAAGCTGGATGAGATTACAACAACTATAAATGATATCACTGCGTATGGACAGGAAATAAAAACAATCAAAACTGATGTTGAAGCGAACAAAAAAATTGTAGACGGGCATACACAGGAAATAGGAACAATCAAAACTGATGTTGCAGCGAACAAAAAAAGTATAGACGCGTATGGGGGGGAAATAAAAACAATCAAAACTGATGTTGAAGCGAACAAAAAAGTATAGACGCGAATGGACAGGAAATAAAAACAATCAAAACTGATGTTGAAGCGAACAAAAAAAAATGTAGACGCGTATAGGGGGGAAATAAAAACAATCAAAACTGATGTTGCAGCGAACAAGAATAATGTAGGCGCGTATGGAGGGGAAATAAAAACAATCAAAACTGATGTTGCAGCGAACAAAAAAAGTATAGACGCGTATGGAGGGGAAATAAAAACAATCAAAACTGATATTACAGCGATCAGAACTAGTATAGACGTGCATGAACGGAGAATAGGAACGATCAAAACTGATATTGTAGCGAACAAGAATAATATAGACGCGCATGGATGGAGAATAGAAACAATCAAAACTGATATTACAGCGATCAGAACTAGTATAGACGTGCATGGAGGGGAAATAGGAACGATCAAAACTGATATTACAGCGATCAGAACTAGTATAGACGTGCATGGAGGGGAAATAGGAACGATCAAAACTGATATTACAGCGATCAGAACTAGTATAGACGTGCATGGAGGGGAAATAGGAACGATCAAAACTGATGTTGCAGCGAACAAAAAAAGTATAGACGCAAATGGACGGGAAATAGGAACGATCAAAACTGATGTTGCAGCGAACAAAAAAGTATAGACGCGTATGGAGGGGAATTAAAAGCAGTCGACAATAATATTACAGCGATCAGGACTAATATAGACGTGCATGAACGGGGAATAAAAGCTGTCAAAACTGATATTACAGAGATTAAAGACAGACTACCTAGAATGACAGAGCAACTCGAAAAAATGAAAACACCTCATGGGAGCATCGGCAATAGCGTATACACGGTTCAACACGGATCATTCGATTGGACTCCTACGCATAATATAGTAAATATCACCACAATGTTAAGGGCATTTATCGATTGACATTGATTTCAGCGATGCAGTTTAATATATCATCGTCGAGTTCATCCGGGTTTAACAATACAATATCAACAATCGTTGACAAGGATGCAACCGAACGGTTTATAATTAGAGCCGTTGATAGCGGTCTATTTAGGACAAACATTACATGGTATGTGGAATTCGTGGTGATAATTTAAGTAAGTAATTGAAAACACTAACTCTCTTAAAATAAAAATGACCACCAAGGCAATTGAATCAGAGGTATCACCGACGTCACATCAATATCGATTTGATACCGTAAAAGAATTCTCCGCGAACTTGAAAACGCTTTCCGAACAATACCGCGCAAAAATAAAAAAATACCGTCGTAAAATGACCGCCATCGACGTGGCCGTGTACTCGGTGTCCGGTATAGTAGCTGGTACCGGTGTCATTTTATCCACGGTGACCATGATAGCCCCGATCGCTGTTCCAATCGCTATCTCCGCGGCGACAACAATCGCTGGAGTCGCCAACGCAATCACTAGAAAGATATCATCGTGTTCTCAGAAAAAACTCAACGAGTATACAGTAAAACATCAAATAGTATCCGACGCGTACTCGAAATTATCCGGGTTGATCTCGTTGTCGATTGATAATTCGTTCATATCCGATGTTGAATTCTCCACGATGGTCCAGTTGTATGGCTCCGCGATGTCAAAAATCGAAAATTTTCAACTGGAAGCCGGAAACCACGTCGCTGAAACCACTTCAATGGGCTCAAAACATTCTCCTGAAAACAAGCAAGTTGTTAATATTCGGTGTTGAAATTAAACACTAAAAACAGCGAATAATAATAATGTCGCTGAACCCCGAAGGGTTTCAATTACTTCAACGGATCGCGGAGAACACCACTCCGGTACAAACAAGTATGATATCGATAACGTCAACGAAACCCGAATTCAGTGTGAACTTCCCATCACCGGTTCCAGTAAAGGAAATAGCACTGGCAAAATTGCGAGTATATCACAGTTGGCCTAATATCCGAGCGGACGCATTTAACGGACAACAACCTAATAACTCGCTGGCTTTTGCATGGACAAATAAACCCGATGGAACCCCAGACTGGAAGGAGGTTACAATACCAACTGGGTCATACCAAATAGAACAAATCAATAAAGAATTTCAACGCAGGATAAAATCGATCACAGGAAAAGAATCAAAAATCGCTATTACGGTTCATGAACCGACGTTATCGTCGACGATTGAAATAAGCACACCGGGGTATATGGTTGATATTTATAACAGTTCAATAAGAACCATACTAGGATGGCCTAAGAATCCACCTCATGGAATCGCCGCGGACCTACACACGAATGCGCAATCGTATCATGAGATTACCCCCCGGTATCGAGATGATTTGTCTATTATAAAAAGCACGTTATTACCCAGTAGGTTTATATTTCAAAACAGGAATACCATGCAATGGTATTTTCCGTATAAGGAAACTCCTGAACCATCCGCCGTGGTCACAGTTAGTTTAAAGGATATCACTGATGTTTTTATCGAGATTAATCGTAATTACCAATTACAACTAGAACAGCTACGGAAAACAAAAGCACGAAAACACGTTGAGGTGTTAAATCAACTTATATCAGACATGGAATATATCAATGAGCGAATCGTTAAAACAATATCTGCTAACAGCGATGATAATAAACAAAAATTCCTAACCGAGTATAATATCACAGATGCCAATTTACCCGATTTCAAGTTTCCAGGATACAACGCACCAGAACTAAGAAAATCTCTTAATGATTTTTTCGCCCCATCAACTATCCTCAGACACGATAACGGAGAGGATGGTAGGCATATTGCTCCATACAACGTAAATATTACGTCTGTGATAGCAATCAATCTAGTGTGTGATGTTATCGAAGGGAGTTACCAGGTGGATACCAAGCAATCAAATCAGGCTCAACAGGGGTATATCCTTTATTCATTTTCACCAACGGCCCCTCCGGGATTTTTAATCGTTGAAAGTCCGATTAATCCGGTCTATATGCGATGCCATAATCGGTTTTTAACAAGAATTAATTTTAAACTTACCGATCAGTCAAATAACCTAACTGATCTACAAGAGGAGGAGTTAGTGATCACTCTGTTTGTAAGATCATTGTAAGTAGCCACTTAGCAGCAGGGAGGGCGATGACATCAACGCGGTCGTCGCGCTTTTTTACCGGACGCTGACGACGCTGGGATCGGCGCGCAGAAGGTATTAATTAAACCAAATGACGATTGGACGATCCCCCCGACGACGACGTCGTTTTTTTTACCAGGCGCTGACGACACCGGATCCGCTGAGTGCAGAAAGTATTAATTAAACCAAATGACGATTGGACAAAATGTCCGATTCGCCCTCCCTGCTGCTCGCTCGGTGCCTTGTTCCGTATAGTATCTGAGAAGAAACTGTCCATCGTATCCGGAGAAATTGTGAGCCATCACTGTGGCATGACGATGACAATCTCCGTAACGTTCGATGTCCTCTTGGCTCCACGTCTTGTCGATGGGGTCTAAGACCCATTGGGCAAAATCGGCTAGCGTGTTCGGTCCCCGAAAGATTTTTTCACGTCCTCCAGGAATCTTGCTGCAGTGAGGGTAATGACTGAAGATAGGTTCTTGAATGCACTTCTCGCACGCTCGATGAGCCACGCAGAAATTAGGAATGTGAATGCCAGTCTCTTGCATGCATTCGAAATCGAAAAAGATGAAATTGCCTTTCTTCTTGTGACCGTCCTCTTTCTCTGGTGGGGGTTGGTATTTTTGCACGTAGCATTGGTGTTCCAAGTCCACGATGTGGTGACAAATGTGACATATTTTCTTTCCTCGACATACGTGTGCCTTGGCATTATTGGTAAGTATGCCTTGTCCACAGGTAAGGCACAATCTCAGGAGTTGACAAGCACATTTCTTCTGTGAACCTTGCGTCTTCAGATGTTGTTGGTAACAGGTAGGGCTGACAAACGTGCGCAGACAAGTTGAACAAGGCACTGGTTCTTCGCTCAGACAGGGTGGAGAGGCCAAACATCCTGGGCATTTCCATCCACAATGCTTGTGTTGCTCTCGATTGTTATAACCATAATCACATTTCTCACAGTAATATCTGTATCCCAGGAATCCGGTGATAGTGGTAATGGTATCTAAATGGTCATCGTGATAATAAACATGAATGTATTTTCCGTCCTTAAAATCTTGACCTCGAAACAACAGAGGTCCGCGCATTTCTTGAGGGTGCACTTTCAAGGTGTAGCGTGGAGCTAGGGCATCTTGCAATTTCTGCATCTCAGGAATGCCACAGGGTGTGTCTTTGGACAGGCCAGCTTGTTGCAACAGGAGTTCTGCTTCGTTTCGTTGTTTGGCTCGGTCCGATTGTCGAATAGTTTTCCAGGCTCTTTTCCATTCTACCGTGTCGTTCTTGTTGGCATAGGTTCGTCCCACCACGATGACTCGAGCTAAACACATCTGGTCTTGAGGGTTGTGAATTTGGACGAGACTCTTTTTGGTGCTGCGAAGATCGTCCACCAATAACATCTTTTTGCGTCCAGTCCCTTGAGGAGGAGAGACGTGGGCCATTTTCAGTGTGGCTTTACCATCGGTGATGTCAAACTGATCATTAGATTGTTGTACGTGTTGAATCTTGTCCATGACTTTGGAAGGGGTTAGTTCTGCGGGTCTGCTAAACTCGATCCAAACAGGGGATTTCAAGCTGTCGTGATTTATGGATAGTGTCAAGCGATCGTCTTCTTTGGGTTGACATTGTCGCTTGAGTGTGGTGAGCAAAGAATCCCACATCTCGGTGATAAACCCTTCTGCTTTCTCCAATGGTACGTCGGCTTTGAAATCTTTAAACTTCACTGTGTAGGTGTAAGCCGTGGTTCTAAATTTTCTAGAGGAGCGCTTTTCCGTCTCTCGAATCGAATAGTATTTTTCAGGGTTGACTAAGGGTGGTGAACTTAGTTTAGAGGTTTCAAATTCTGGTTCACTCATGTCCTCTTCAAAATCACTGGCATGAATTTATGCCAAGATTTCAGCCCTGGTACGAGGCGATAGATCACGTTTCTGCCTCTTACTTTCTTCTTCTTCTTTCTTCTCGAATGAATAGGATCGTTTCATCTTGAGTGAAAAACGTCAAATGACTCAAGTTTAAACACCATAGACTAATTTATAGTCATGGCAGACCAGCGTATATAAAAGGGTGTGTGTCTTGTCCTTTCACTATTCATTTCACTCTCAAGCTGAGCACAACGATGGAAGAGACTAACCAAATCGAACGTTTCATCAGAGCTTTGCGAGGGGTCATTAGAAAATTCTCTTCAGACCAGCCCACGGACTACTCTCCTTCCTTTCGAGATAAAAGTCAAGATACTTGCTATATCTGTCAGAAGAAAGGGCATTGGTCTTCAGAGTGTCCAGACCGTCAAAAAAGAAAAAAAAAACAGGGGCTAAAAAAGACAAAAGTAAAGATACCTGTTATTATTGTAAAGAAAAAGGACATTGGTCTCCAGATTGCCCAAAAAAGAAACAAGAGGAATCAGAAGAAAAGAGGAATTCTTCAGAAGAAGAGAGGGATTCTTCAGAGGAAGAGAGGGATTCTTCTGAGGAAGAAAGAAGACAGGTGAAGAAAAAGAAACAGGAGAAGAAAAGAAGAAGGGAAGAAAGCGAGGAGGAAGAAGAATAGGAAAAGAGTGTGACGGTGAAAAAATTCAAAAAACAGAGAGACTAAACAAGGAGACAGAAGAAGTCAATGAACATTTAATTAAAGTGTTCTGTTGTGAATTGTGAATTGGATTGTAAAAAATGGAGAAAAGAATAAATTAATGATACAAGGTAAGTGTCTTTGAGTTTTGATTTTAAAATAAGAAGCTACACTCACGCACTCATACACAGACACGTACTATAAGGGTAAAATGGGTGGGTTATTTTTTTTTTTGAGTTATTGGCAAAATTGAAGGGCTATCTCTTTTCGAGAAATGTGGGTGGCCCTGAAAAGGGCCTTTTTATTTTGGTGTAGGGGTGAGTTTAAGCAATCAACTTTAACTGCCTTAAGCCTTTGCCACGGCCAAGGCCTACTTCTGGACTGCGTAATGATGATGATTGGGTTGAAATCACTAAGGGTGGTACGGTAGGCTTAGTCACAGGGTTAACGTGTTTAGCTCGGGAAGGTCGTAATCTCTTCGGTCGTAATAAAGAAGTCTGATACATTTGTTTCAGACTTCTTAACCTCGCTAAAATGTCCAACAGTACCGTGACCGTTTGATTTTCACCCTCTTGTTTCTTTGCTGCTACTTCTTCTTGCTGTTGTTGCTGTTGCTTTTTTCTTACCTCTTCTTCTTGCTGCTGTTGCTGTAGGAGAAAAGCTTGTTCCGCTTCCTTTTGTCGTTGTATAAATTTCTCCAATTCTTCTTTCTGTCTCTGTCTAAAATTCTCCAGTTGCGGTAATGAAGAAGGTAACGAAGGTTCCGGAACAAATTCTTGCGAGGAGAGAAAATCCACAAAATCCCAATTCACCTCTTCTGAAAGTAAGTCCGGGTTCCCTTGGGCAGTCTCCCCTGTTGGTGCACCCCAATGGATCGTTTTCTGAGTTTCCGTCATGTTGAATCACTGTCGCATAGATTGACTGCACACAAGCGCTAGCGAATCTATATAGACTACGTGACGTCACAGACTGCTCTCTTCGGATTGGATGCGGGCTGACTGAATTTTGTAACGCGTGTTCGGATTGGTGAATGAACTCAATCCGTTTCAATCCTACCTCTACCTATAAATAAGCGCAGTTCACTGCATTGATTCACCTGTTCTCGTCGCTTCAAGATGTGGACCGATGTGCAATCTGCTACGCTTGTGTCTTCCATGATGTTCAGGACGGACATGCTCATGTATGTCCGATCCAAGTGGACCGTTGTCCACAGGACAAACACTAGTCTGTGGATGCGTAGGATCTACGTCGAAAGACAAGGATGCCTCAAAAGAGTGCTGATTTACGGGCCAACAGTGAGACGCAGCCTAAGGACAAGAAGAAGACCAATGCGGTGCCCTTTATGTTAAGGAATAGATTAACATAAACCCAAAGGCCCTTTTCAGGGCCAGCCATATTTCTCGAAAAGAGAATGACTTTTCAATTGCCTACCCCTTTTTTTAAATTTAAATTTAAATTTAAAAAATTTTTTTTTTTTAAAAAGAAAACATCCCATATTCAATTCCCCTTGAGGCTAGAGTGGCCCAAGACTTTTTCTCCATGTTCAATTCCCCTTGAGGCTAGAGTAGCCCAAGACTATTTCCCATGTTAAATTCCCCTTGAGGCTATAGTGGCCCACGATTTTTCTCCATGTTAAATTTCCATTGAGGCTATAGTGGCCCAGGGGTCTCTGTAATGCTAATTCCCATTGAGGCTATGGTGGCCCACCTTACTACTCATATGTTAGCACAACTTGACAGCGCTCAAGTTCAGATAATGAGAGAAGATTCATCGTGTTACACAGAACAATGTAGAGTAGCGTGTGTTGAGAGAGAGAGAGAATTTGATCAAATTATGTAGTGTCCAAGTGTCCATGCCACATCCTTTTCTGATTCCAAGCACACATACACAGACACACGCGTGTATTGGGATCATGTGACACCGAAATAAATTACATAGCTTTCATGGGCATACCACTTATCTCTCCGATTTCAGAGCTAGGTGTAACACTGTGATTAATGCTTGCCCCAGAACCAAATATGGAAGAGTAACAGATAATGAACATCTTGAATTTTGTTGTTGTTCTGGTGGGTTTAATGCCATTTGCAAAATAAATTATATAAAATGGCCAGTATAACTGGTGGAGAAAGAACCCGATAAATCTATTACCACCTACCCACGTGAAGCTACTGGCAAGTTTTCTCACAAATCCACATTGGCAAACCTACGCGGACAAAGGTCAGATGGCAGCGCTCTGTAAAGGCGAGCGCTTTAGACCAATTGGCCACTCGAGGCCTCCAAAAGTAGCCCCAGTGTTTTTCATTCTAATGCCACGCATGCTTATTTATATTTATAGGATATCACAATGCACATCGGGTTTTTGTTGTTGCGGCAACTGAACAGCTTTTAATATTTTATTGCAGATGGATTACTAAACACATTCTGTGATATCCAATGGTGCTTCTTGCTTACCACAACATTTCTTTTTTCGGCACGATAAACTCCTGCTATGCACCGTAGTACTTAAAGAATCTACAGTTTTCAGTCATCATAAATAATATAGCGATTTCACCCCTGCATCTTAAGTCGGCTGTTTTAATAAGCATCCCCGTATCAAGAATGGGATGGTTCAGTTTTGAATAGACTTATCACGTGATAAGGCACGTGATACGTGACGTATTTAAAGGGCGAAGCTGCGCAGATTCGAGATTATAATATGTCTCGTCCTCTAAGAAAGAAACTGAGAGAGAAAAAAAAAGCCACAATGTGACGATAATACTTTGGTAAAAGTATACTTAGTTTACTTGAGGTAACGTGTCCGAAGAAGGCTTTCCACGACTCTGGGGGTGGTATAGGTGATAAAGGGTGTGTTTGTATGTGTGCGTGTGTGTGTGTGATTTAGGATTTTAACGTAGCGTTAACAATTTTTTCAGTCATATCTCTACGATGAATGCAGTGTGGCAGTTTACATTGATGTCTATTACTGGGGCATCATGCCGCAGACATGTAGCATGATGTCCCACCCAGTCACAATGTCCTGACACCAGGCCAACCAGTCCTAACACTAACCACTTAATGCTGAGCGCCAAGCGAGGCAGCTGTTAGTACCATTTTTGTAAGTCTTTGGTATGACTCGGCCGGGGATCAAACCCACGACCTCCCCCATCAGAGGCGGACGCTTTCACCACTAGGCCAACGAAGCGGTAGGTGATAAAGAGAATAATTGTCGTATCTTGCACGCATAATCAAACGCCAAGGCTGGAGAAGATTCAACGGGCGCCGATACCAATCTGTCGAAACTAGAGTATGGTATGAAGGTGGAAGGTGCGCTACCACATTTGGAAATACTCGTTTATGCACATTCCCATACATGTCAGAATATAGTCTTTGACAATTCACTTTACACAAAAATTACTTGTATTCGTAACACGCCCAACACACGCCATATATGTACGGTGTAGATATAAAGTCATATTTTACTATTCATTTCATTATCTTTGCTAAATTTATATTTATTTCCAAGACATCTCGCTCATGTCACCGAATGGCAGGTGATGAAAATTAAAGAGCAAGTTATTTATTTACCTGAAAATTTCAAAATAAGAAAAGAAACGGCTATATTTGTATTTCTCTTGTACTTAATTATATCTCTGACTCGTGAAAATTAAACAGTTACTTAATCTTCCATGCATATAGACAATAAACACAATATTCTTCTTTCTGAATCACATATAACCGATTAATAATGATCAGTAAATAGAACAGTATACTTTATATCATAGGGTGGTATCATACAATTGTTTGTGGGTTCAATTTGTTGTTCGTTCTTCGAGTTCGAAGATGACAATGACATCATTGGTTTTCGTGAGTACTTTAGTGGCCATCTTCGTTAGCCAAGGTTCCAATATGTTAACCTCTCTACACCTTTGCGGATATTTGAGTGTTTCGGTCTGTGAATTTCATTCTATGCGGCGGCAAGCTATCGCATCTAATCAGATCATGTTGATTACAGTCGAACACTGTTACTACACAATCAAGACAAGGTGAGCACACAGCTGGAATAAACTCACAAATAAGCAATTCTCCACTGCCGATCCATCTTTGCACAAGTACATCCTTTCCCTCAAAATACCGTAGCTGTTAAACTTAGAAAGTATCACTCTGAAGTGGAGTGCCTACATCATTTTCTCCCGATGTACAACGCACCGCTTTTACACGCTAATCGTCTCTTGGTATTAAATACTAAGTGAGGCACCTCATGAAATTCTTATAGATGTCGCTAGGACAAGGCACTGAAAAATCTGATAGATCCGCTAAGGTGTAGATAGGCTAATATATTGCAACATTGGCTAGTGAAGATGGCGAGTAGCTGGTCAGGCCAATTTGTGTTCCGAACTGGCTGTGACACACTTGTGCCACTTGGGTTTGTTTGATCAATGGAGGACATACTGCACTTCTGAGATTTACGCTGCTCGCGCTTCTGCACTGCATCTGCAGTTCTCCTCATTTCAAAGAATGGGCCACATTTACCAAGACACTTTTAGACATCGTCTGTCGCAGACATAAACAGGTGTGTGCCGTTTAAAAAATTGCACTCAGTGATTTTTGTTTGTTTCCAAATGGTATCAGGTAAAAAGACCTAAACAATATCATATATTCAGTTTTTATTGAAGACGGCCCAAAAAGACTTTCAATGGAAATAGTAGTAGAAATATTTTAATGTAAGTGTTGTTTAGTAACTGGTTCGATTGCAGTGGTCTATAGTACTCAATGGCCGATTCACATCCCACTCACAATAATGAAACGTTTGGACTTGTATGAATCATTCAGTATGAACGAAATTAGTCTCTAAAATATTTAGATGTTATTAATACATTTAATAACACTCTTTTAATGATAAATCTTGTTTTTAATGGCAGTGTCGTTCACTAAATGGAGCCTGAGGCTAGATTTTCGCAGGTAATACAGATAATTAGAAATGATGTTTCTCTAGTCATATATCCTTGTTGTGGGTGTTAAATAATGGACATATGGTGACTGTCACAAATGCGACATACCATACACATGTTTTGTAGCCATCTACATACACATGTCTTGTAGCCATCTACATAAAGTGAGCCACCAATCCGAATAGTTCATGACTTTTCTTCAAAATTCCAGTTAGGAAATTATTCAATGGAGTGATGCAGATTAAAAATGGAAACATCGCCGTAAAATGGCAGAGAACTCAGGAACACACTAAATTACACATGACAAAATCGAACCATGTCAAAAGCACAATGATACTGTAGTAAATTTAGAGTATGTGCACGTGGTTGTAGTGCCCCGTTTTAAGCAATTCTTAGATTTGTGTGATTACTTGTTTGATTATTGGAATTTGGCGCCATGGAAATATTCCTGGCCCGAACTAATGAGCTAATCAATAGGAGCAAACGTCACGGAGTGAAGTGTTAGTGTGTTTCCATGATGTCCTGGTTCACTAGTAGTGAATTCCGACCAAAACCGAATGACTGTCCCTGTCGTAAAATAGTACATATTAAAATCTAGTGGTATACATTGGTAGCGTGACTGCAAGGACAGCACTTACGGTATTAAACCGGTAAATTACACAAGGGCATAAATAAAAAGGGACTTGGCAGAGACCGTTTATGTCGCCATGCGGGCGAATATGGTGCAGTTATATCGGCGAAATGTGCCTGGAAAGCATACATTGACTGGCCTAAGGTGGCGGAGTTAAAATAGTTCCCATTGTTAGGGAGTACTCGTATATGTTCTAAGGCGTGAACGGTTGGTGGTACGGAAACATAATGAAGCCAAAACACGCAGATGTACGGTTGATGGATAGTTGACAGTTTGGTTTATCTGTGGTCTTGCATTAATTAGAGGAAAATTTAGGTATAGAATGGACACGTCGGGCTTTCTGATTTACAACTGAGGTTGTATGGAAGTCTTTGGAAAGTCGGGGAAACTTATGACTTCTAGCGAGAATCGCGCCAGGGTTTGACAACCGCTCGGTCAAGTAAATACCCGTGTGCGTGTAACAATACTTTGATGAAATTATTTACACATGTTCAGTAAAACGAAGGTTTTCAAGTCAGCTCGTGTCTGAAGATGTAAACCTGGGATTGCGTCGACCACAATAACTTGCCTCCGTTGAGTCTTTCGTATGAACCCTGTAATGGTGTTGATGTGCTCATCATTTAATAAACAATATGCATTTTATTGCAATGGCGTCTACTATACTTTTAAGGTGTTTATCCGATCATTGGCGGAAGGGCTGGACCTTGCTACCATTGAGTCGAATTCAGCACGTACTCATAGTTTCATTACAGGACTCTGGTTTGTATCTTGTATACAGCAAATTAAAATCTTCATAGACTTCAGATACAAGAAGAAGCAGCTTTATTTCTTTATGCTGGTGTAACAAGTGAAATCAAGTTGATTACTTATTCCTGAATCAATAAGGAATAAGTAAACGGTTACTTATTCCTGATTCAACCATTTTCACATACATTTGGATACTTATTCCTTATTCACATCCAGTGAACTATTTATTCCTAATTCCCAATTCAGTATGTAATTGGTTACCATTTAGTTATTACCGATGAAAGCTCTTCAGGGCATACATTGGTTGTTATTCTAACCCAGCTAGAGAAATAGGAGTGTTCATTTGGTGCCAGTTGTATTAAGCTTGGCCTAATAAAGAAAGATCACGGACTATGTGTAGGAAGAGACTCTGACGTTGGTAGGTATACACGTTTAGTAATTTGAGATAGGATTATTTAGTTGTGTTAGGTGTTTGGGTCGTGTCTTGTGTTGCATTGCGTGCAGTAATACGGATTCGCAAAGCTTACTAATGACTCAAGGAAACGTGAAAACACAAAAAAAACATGCAAATGTGAAAATGGAGATTTCTCTTGTTTGGTCATAATGTGCTTAGAGGATAATTGTTTGAAGTACTTACGAGTTTAGGAAGCCTTCACTTGACATCGACTGTTGTCTTGAATTCCTTGGAACTGGGGAAACAAGTATATGGGTAGGGGTTTGAAAACACGCTCAGTTTCGATCAATTCTATCAACACTTTAGTACGAATTAAACCCGTACCTTGACAATTTTATTTCAGCCTTTCATGGATAGTTTCTATTCAGGGATCTGTTCCATCGGAAGCAAAAGTTATATATATAAAAAATCCCTGACCCAGTTTCTAGAAATTGGGGCTACATAAAGGGGTTTGGTGTGATACAGCACATGCCGCAAGAAGATTATATTTTACTTATACAGGTGGGCCATTACGTCACTTCTTGAAAGAGTTCTGACATTGAACTTTTTTGACAGTTGGAAGAGGTCCTTACTAGATATTCTCAGAGAGGCGTTGAAATCGATATATTCTACTTACGGGTTCAATAATTACAATATATTCAATCGATCCAAATTGTGCGTCTTTTTCATACCCTGTGCCCATCGGATGCCCTATTTTGCGCTGATTCCTCTCGATGAGATTCATCAGGACTTCGTTCGTTGCTCGACACTATCCCCAGATATAAAATGTCAGTGGAAATTCCATGTCAAACCTTTTGTATTGGCCCACCTGTATAAGTAAGATATTACGTTCTTGACGCATATGATGTAAACCCCCCCCCCCCCCCCGACCTTAAATGTAGCCCCAATTTCTGGAAATCGGTTAAGGAAATTCTTTTAATGAGTTTGGCTTATGTTGGAACAAATTCCTGAATAGAAACTGTCCATCAGAAGCTGCAATAAAAATAGTTTAGCTCCGGGTTTAATTTGCACTAACTATTATTAGATTTGACTTTTGACATTGAGCGTGTTTCAAACACCTACCCGTATGCTTGTTTACCAAGTTCCAAGGACTTCAAGACAACATTCGATGTCAACTGAAGGCTTCCTAAACAAGTAAATACATGTACTTGAAATAATTCTTCTCTAAGCACATTATGACTACATAAGAGAAATCTCCAATTTCACACTTGTGTTTTTTTTTTTTTTTGTGGTTTCACGTTTACATGAGTCATTAGTAAGCTTTTCGAACACAAATACTAATATTTCGCGCCAAGCACAACAGGACGCGATCCCAACACCTAACACAACTAAGTAGTCCTATCTCAAATTACTAATTATGTATACTTACCAATATCCTTACCCTTCCTCCACATAGTCCGTGATTTGTCTCTAGTCCGTTTTATATAGCATGCACCAAAGAACACTCTTATTTCTCTAACTGGGTTAGAACAACACCAATGCATACCCTGAAGGGTTTTTAATCTTCAATACTTAATTTATAGCCAATTGCTTATGGAACCGTGAATTAAGAATGAATACCCAACTGGATGTGAATAAGGAATAAGTAACCAAATGCATGTAGAAATAGTTGAATCGGGAATAAGTAACTCGATGTTTATTCTTTATTAAATCGGTAACTGGTTAATTATTCCTTATTCAATCGGGAATAAGGAATAAGTAACCAAATTGATGTCAATGGTGTAACACTGGTGACAAGACTGTGTGAAGGAACCTTCCTGTTCGGTCCCCATGTTTTATTAAAAACAATTATGAACATGATGATAAATGGAGTTAACGTTGCACAGAAATCAAAGTGACTATATTAAGTAAATTACAACACTAGAGCGCTTAACTCTACCGTATTATAGTAAAGACAGATAATCCAGATAGCTAGGTACACTCTGTCGTATCATAGTTGTTACCCTGTATCTTTAAGGTTTTTATGACCATGATCAATTTTCGGTAACCGAAGATAGCAAGACTGATTTATAAAAAAATATTTCCACTGTAAATCCATTAATAATTGAGCAAAACGTGGAGAAAGAAGACCAATTTGGAATCCCATGTCACGGAATGAAGAGAAAATTTGGGACAAACGTGAGGACAACTGGGCAAAAAATATCCAAGTCCGATCGGAACATTTATCGTCCAGCCCGCCTATTAACCAAAGGAAAACTCGAGGGATGTAGGGAGAGGCTCTGTATGAACCCAACCGTAGAAATCCATTGAACAAACGGGACAGATTATACAATAAGATGGAGATGGAGGTGGAATCGGTCATATTTCCTGGTACGAACATGCTAAAATAATTCCACTTCAGCTGATGAATTCATGCGTTACCCTATATATATGTTCATGATGCCCCATTTTCTATATCTGTTTAATTTATTGTGTAAAACAATCGAAGAGGGGTTTTATTCATATTACTCTCATGGTACAATGCACGCGATGAATAAAGCAAACAATGTACGGGGATTTAGTAAAATTATCCTAAAAGGAGGTAGTTTCAAGATAGAAAAACGAAAGCAACAGCATCAAAAAAAAAAAAAACGAAAAACAAACCCACAAAAGAAAACACACATAGACATAACCCCCACAAATACCAAATACATTAATAAAAACAACAGCAGTTCTATTACCCGTGTGTATATCTATAACTTTGTCCACCATTGTAGATTGTAAAAGGAATTAATAAACTACATATTACATGTCTAAATTTTTCATGATCGTACTTTAAGATAATGTAAACATGTTGACATGGTCTTTTGACATTAGAAGGTTCTCGAAGGCATACCTTCTTCTTGTCTTGTTGGTATGACACCATTGTTTACTGATGTTTGTGTCCAAGTTCTTGCTTTCCAATGTTCTAGAAGAGAACATGTTTGCGAATTTAATGGGAAAATGACCCACATCCTGGTCATCTTAATTTGTCATAGGATTTTATACAAGATTCTGAAGTAAACAAAATCCTTCATTCCTACTTCAAGTTCAGCTCTAAAAGCATTGTTAATTGTGTTCAGATATAATTTGAGAGGATCATTTACAATAATTCACTGGAATTACAAGTGTTCATTGAGATTTTGGACTCAATTACTATTTTTGGGATTATTGTGAATTCATTCAAGGTCATTCTGCATTGTATCCATTTTAATACATTAAGATTGTTAGCACAACATCTCATTCAAAGCTACTAACACATTCAATTCTGGAAGTCATTCGGAACTCTCTGTACGTTTGGACATCTGAGAGAACTTTTAGGATTATCTGGGGTTCAATTTACAAAACTAAGTTTTGAAGTTTCACTTCGTATTCTAGGGAAATATATTATTTGTTGAACTGTGCTAAACTTGTTCGTTTTTCTTTTCTCTGCTACTTTGTTTATGACCATAGAATCGTAACATACCTCTGTTTACACCTAGACATTAGCATTTTTCGTGTACATGAATACTTATTTGGTGAGGCATTTCCGCAGGGTACAAGAGTTGATTTGGTAAATGAATTATATTTGCTTGACTGTGAGCAATGCAACCACAACTGGGTGCGTTATTTATTAGCAATACTGTACGAAGAAAGCTTAGTATCCTAACACATCTTGGGGTTGATTGATGTGGAATTCTGGGCCTTATATGCTACCACATATGCAAGGGCGCTCCTGATATCTTCACTGGGTATCCATACCTTGTATAAATGTTCAAACAGAGACTAGTCTGAGTAGGCTAGAGCAAAAGAAAATAAAGGCTTGCAAAATAGGGTTTTGCCTTTTATTCCTAATACAAATTTATACATGCCTATACAGTGTACAGGGACAAATGTCAGCTCTTAAACATAGCCATAAATAAACAAGCCTTTCTAAAGTGTAGGAAATCTATATTCTCTAGGAAAAAGCCCCCAAAATATTGGAAGTTTGTCTCAAGCTCTTGGCCGCTCTTCCCCAAAATCAGTTACGATTTTATTAACGGTTTCTTGCTCCCTTATTATGGCGTTTGACATCTCCGGGATTCTCTAAATGTAAAGGCACAAGGCATGCGCCTTCTATTTTAAAAGAAAACACAAAAAATTGGTATAAGAAGGGTTGCCAGAGGTATTTTTCTTGCACACCCTACTTCACTTCCCGGCGCGCGCACACACACACACACACACACACACACACACACATACACACACACTGAAATAGATTGGGATCTTCAGATTATACCTTAATACATTAATACTTGTCCTGAGAATAAATAAATCCCGTAAGGTGCTTTGCAAAGTATCTTAGATTAGAGCATATAGTGGAAATAATTAAGAATTTAGGACCTGGGTTTGAGCTTGCAAAATCTTATTTTAAATCAGGTTTTAATTTTTTACATGTCTGCCATGAAAAGTTTGAGCTGGATTTATATGATATGGAGAGAACACCATGGATCATGGAGCGATCTTAACTGACTCATTCCTGCGTACGCCAGTACCCAGTGTGCATTAGGGAGGGCGGAGAGATTTAGAAAAACGGGTCTTCTCATGTCACCAGAGGAACCCACTCTAACATCTGATACCAGCAGGAAAGTCTGCATAGCTATGTAAGTCTCTGTAATAAGTAATGATAGAGGCAGCTGGTTAAGCGGGCATGCGTTGTCAGTTGGTAACCTTATCTGATTCTGTCTGACCAGTTGGATATGGACTGACTGATCACCTTTTTGCCCATGTGTTGTTATTGCAGTTTAGTTAGTAATAAAATATTTTTTTCCTGGTCTGCTGTTGTAATTGTTTTAAATGTTTGGCAGGATTTACTACTGTATTGCACACTTGAGATAATGAAGTCAGAAAGTATTTACAATGCTGGACGTTCCCAAATTAAGGATATGCTCAAATTATTCTCAGATATCATCAACCAAATCTTTATTATTATTTTTTTTAATTTTTATTTTGGTGTGTGTGTGTGTGTGTGTGTGTGTGTCAATAAAAGGTATCATTCCTGATTTTAATCCGGATATCCGCTAATATTCAAAGAGGAGTTCAACGTTGCCAATAGTTATTAGAGACAAATATTCGAAAATTAATTTGAGGAAGGACATTTGAAATGTTTTGGATAAGCTAGGATCAGTGTCTTGACCATTCGTGCCAATGAGCGCGTTATACACGAGCAACGATATTCTGGATATCCCACTACCACGTGACGGTACTTGCATATTTGCGAATGCAGCAAGCGTTGTAACAGAAATTATTGCAAATTAATCAATTCATTCAGAATAATAATGTTTACAGGAATTTGGTCGAATGCCATTGAGATGTACAATACCGTTTTGGATAATTAAATACTGGTTCAGAATGGTTATATGTAATAAGAATAAGTTGATCTACATCTCATATAAAGTAATATCACAGGACGAACTTACTTTTCAACAGAAGAAGAGCTGCGCGAGTTTGCTTAGGGATCTTTTGGTTCAGCTAGGATTTTACGAGGCTTGGATTGACCAGGGAGTTGGCTTGAACAACACCTTTTACCTTTGGGGAAATCGCGAATTGGGAATACTTCAATTCAAGATTGGAAATCTGCGTGATTTTCCTAAAAAAATGTTTTTATACATATATCTTTCATATTGCAATACAGTTCAAGACATCAATAACATATGGTCTTGCTTTCAAGATATTGAGTCTTTTCCACCGAAATATTGAAACCATCAGATGATCTACATAACAAGCTACTCCTTTGTCAGAAAGAAACTGTCCTCTGTGTAACATTTTGGATGCTGAGTTCCACTTAGATTTGGAATCTTGTTTTAGACGCCGACCTTAGCATAAGATATACACCTAAATACACGAGAACTAACCCCAATGTTTTAATTCATTATTGTCTTTAGATAACCTTATTGTCAAATAACAAACACCAAAAACATAACAAAACAAAGCAAACAAACTTGAATGATTATACGTACAATGTTGCAGTATCTAACTACTTTTGAACAGAAAAAGAACTGGACGAATCTGCTGAATAAATCTGGTAGAATCGACTGAAACACTGCTCTGAAATTTCATGGCAAAATTCTATCTTAACACCGCGCGTCAGTTTCTGACAAAAAATATTTGATTGAATAAAATGCAACGAGCGATGCCCCTACTACTACTACTAAAGTCTAAATGCACTCAGCTCTTGTTGTGAAATAGTGTGCTAAATAAATATCCATTTAAAGCGTTACCAGTGAACCATACCCTAATTTATAAGTAGTTTATGTTCTGGTATAAGTTGTCCTCTTTCGTAGCAGAGCTGATTATAGCTGGCTAAATCGATCCTATCATCGCTTGATACATCTGAATAAAGCCTAGTCTATATGGTGAGAAGAGGTAAGGGAGAGGTCTGTAATGGGATTCCACGAACTAAATATAGTGACTAGCATTAAAACCACATTAACCCGAGACAAACGTGATAGCGTTGAAAATATTAGACCTATAATTGCTTTGTTTTAGAAAGATATATTTTAAATAACATTGACAGGAAATTACATATTATTCTAACATACTGTTGTTAGACACAGGTATCGTGCGTTATGAAGCCGTGCAGAATTTAAAATTGCTGCACGATTCTGACAAATTTTAAGTTAACGGAGAGAAATAAATCAGCGTACAAGAATACAGACAGTGTAAGTTTTCATTTCAAAACAAAGATTAGATGTCGGTAGATGTGATCACGACCGTATGTATGTCTGTGTGCGAATGCCGTTGATTGTATACCTTTGTATATATGGTATCTATAGGAACTTAACATTACAAAACGGTGTCGAGCAAAGAATAAATACTGAAAATGTGAAGGTAAATAAATGTGAAAACCTTCTGCAGATAAACGCTTCAAAACAACCGTTATGCATCAGTACTCTGTCATGTCATAGATGGATACCTTGGGTACTGGTGGTTTGATAGTGCTCCACAACTAGTTGCTACACGTTTGAGTCATAAAAATGGCCAGTGATTCCAAACTAGTTGCTACACGTTTGAGTCATAAAAATGGCCAGTGATTCCAGTAGAGTCAGGCACAAGTACCTGGACAGAGGACTTTTTGTGTCGCAAAATAATGTCTATAAAAGTTGCTTGATAACGCGACGACGTATAGCGATTTGTGGTCTCTGTTTGTTTTCTCCGATCCTGACTTGATATTTTTCTCTTTATTCGGGTGAGAACAAATACTTCCACGTTCCATCACATGCGATAGTCTCTTTCAGACGTTTAGAGTAATTTTTGTCATATGTGGCAAGTAAATGTTTTGCGATATCTTCTGAGCTTCAAACGGTTCTTCAATATATTAAAACGGTTGACGAATTCATGCCCGTTTGAATATAAATATCAGTAGTAAATGAGGGCACCCTAGCGACAATGGGAATTAGCATTACAAGACCCCTTGGGCAACTCTAGCGACAATGGAAAATTAACATGGAGAAAAATCGTGGGACAATCTGGCGACAAGGGAAATTAACATGGAGAAAAATCGTGGGTTACTCTAGCGACAAGGGGAATTTAACATGGAACTATAGTGTGGGTCTGTCTAGCGACAAGGGGAAATTAACATGGGAATAGAGTTTGGGCTTGTCTAGGGACAAGGGGAATTGAACATGGGGAATAGAGTTTGGGTCTGTCTAGGGACAAGGGGAATTGAACATATGGAAATTGAACATGGTGGGTCTGTATAGCGTCAAGGGGAATTGAACATGGTGGGATTGTCTAGGGACAATGATGGTAGAGGGTCAAACACAACAGAGACAGAAACATACATACACTAGTACAAGCGTGAGATTTATATATAAAGCATTACCAAGACCTGAAATCTTGCTGGGGTGTTCAAAAATTTGCATAATTGTAATGATGCTATAAATAGCTATAATCAAGGAAATGCTCAACGACAAAATGGATGTGACTAAAAGTAACGCTAAAATGACGAAATTGTCCCAGAATTTAAAGGAAAATAAACATATCCCCGAAAATTAAGTTACAATGGTTTAGACTAAAATGGATAAAATTAGTAACTACTTACAATATCAACTTCTGTGACGATCGTGAATAAATACCTATGTATCAATAATCAGCTGAAATTCCTATGAAATCCCACTATCTATTTATAGCTCCAACTTGTGGGTTTTTCCTTTGGAAAATCCCACTATCTTCTTATAGCCTCAGCTTGAATGACGTTCGTGTTTATGAATTCTAGTATATATGTATAGCTACAAAATGTGGAAATCCCCAAGTCGATATTTATAGTCTCAAAATTTCCAGCGTCAGTGACGTCACTGTACTGAACACTAGGGGATAAATGTCAACAGTGTTGCAAGTGGCTGACCTGAATACATGCTACTGCAGGTAGGTAGGTAGAGTGTATCTGATAGGGATAAAGTGAATTTTTATAGGGACAAACAGAGACCAATACACACACACACACACACACACACACATACACACACACACAACGTACGCGCGCAGACACACACACACACACACACACACACACACAGAGGGAAGAGGAAAAAACAAACCCCAAATATACTATCCATACAGAAGGGAGATAACACAAACCCCAAATAAACTATCAACACAAACGTACGAGAACGCATACAAACCCCAAATATACTATTCACACAACGTCGCTAACGCATACAAACCCCAAATATGCTATCCACACTCGGGAGGAAGAAGAAAAAACAACCAAATATACGATCTACACAACGTACGCGAACACACACACACACACACACACACAGAGGGAAGAGGAAAAAACAAACCCCAAATATACTATCAACACAGAAGGGAGATAATACAAACCCCAAATAAACTATCCACACAAACGTACGCGAACGCATACAAACCACAAATATGCTATTCACACAACGTCGCTAACGCATACAAACCCCAAATATGCTATCCACACTCGGGAGGAAGAAGAAAGAAACAACCAAATATACGATCTACACAATGTACGCGAACACACACACACACACACACACACACACACACACACACACACGCACACACAGAGGGAAGAGGAAAAAACAAATCCCAAATATACTATCAACACAGAAGGGAGATAATACAAACCCCAAATAAACTATCCACGCAAACGTACGCGAACGCATACAAACCCCAAATATACTATCAACACAGAAGGGAGATAATACAAACCCCAAATAAACTATCCACACAAACGTACGCGAACGCATACAAACCCCAAATATGCTATCCACACTCGGGAGGAAGAAGAAAAAAACAACCAAATATACGATCTACACAACGTACGCGAACAAACACACACACACACATACACACACACAGAGGGAAGAGGCAAAAACAAACCCCAAATATACTATCAACATAGAAGGGAGATAATACAAACCCCAAATAAACTATCCACACAAACGTACGCGAACGCATACAAACCCGAAATATACTATCAACACAGAGTGAAGAAGAAAAAGTTTTTTGAAAGCACCTAAGTCCTCACCTGCAATGACCAACTCTGCCAAACACCTACACCCCACTCCCCACTCCCAACACTACAAAACCCATTTAACCCGTTATTTTATGGCATCAGTGTGTGATTTAGGAAACATCAAGACACAAAATGATGGATGAATAGACTGACTATTGTTTACCTACTTGCATGCCTAAAGAGCGTGCGTGAAGGAAAACATCCTTCCATTTCAATTCTAACTAGAACATGATCCAGAGGGATAGAGAGAGGTGAAAGAGCACAATTTCATAAAGTGTGAGTAAAAACAAAACACGCCATCCTTATTATACAATGTCAAGACCAAGAGACACCTACGTTTTCTTTCTGGTCTATTCTCTTTTAGAAGGTAGTATGAAATTTCACATCAGGGCCAACGCATCGGCTCACATTGTCAATTTTTCCATTTCCATGTCTTTACTGGCACAAGTTCTTCATCATCTTCAATTTCTTCTTCTTCTGAATCCCTCTTCTCTGTTTCGTCTTGTTTTTGTTTCTTCTCTTTTCTCGTAGGGCACTCTGAATTCCAGTGTCCTTTCTCCTGACAACGATATTAGGTATCTTGACTTTTGTCTCTCTTTCTTACACGAAGCAGGTATTCTGGAGACAAATACCCATTTACCTTTGCAGATATAGCAAACTTCATTAGCACTTACACACTTTCGTATGACTCTCATCAAATCAACGATCAAAAGAATAAGTTTTGTTGCCACTTTCGCATGTGAATTATGCTTTCGTATGACTTTTAGCAAATATTTGACCAGCAGGTCGATCTGTGCTGACTCTTCCATCTTCTTGATCGTTTGAGAGCGGAATGAATACTCTGACGCTAAGACACTCTCCTTATATACAGGGACCTGCTGCGTATGAAACCTAGTCAAATGTAATTTTGCAATAAGATGAAACGATTTCATTGAGGAAGTAAAAAGCAATGATGTACCGTATCGCCTCACACAAAACCTGAAGTGTTAGTTCAAATCCGTGTCAGCGATTCCGAAGACGACATAACTGAGCTTTAATCAATGCTCGCCAATTATGCCACAAAACCACGAGTCCTGATTCACGCCAAAAGAAATTTCGTTCGGTCCATAAAAAATAGTATCATATCTGAGAAACGCAAAAAGGAACTTCCAGAAAACTGAGAAAGACGGCTTACACCTACAACGTAAATGTATGAGTTCAAGTAGTGCGTAAAACTTAGTCAAATTAAATTTTTATAGTCAAGACGAAACGATCTCTTTTCAAACAAGAAAGCAGACACCAAGCGACAATGGCGATCCGTGTCACACAACACTTTTCAAAATGTATATTATCAGAGGTTTGTTCTAGCGATCTGCACGGTTAAATTAAATGTTAATCTTTAATTTTTTTCATGCATTTCTTTTTGATAGAAGATTTAAGGCTTTCTATTGTTGTAACGGTATTTATGTTGTTTAGTCTGTTGATGAAATTATCTATAGCAAAGTGCTTAAGATTTTTCAGTTTCTTTTATTATTTCAAGCCCTACAAAAGGAGACCAAGTTTGTTTTCAAAGACGATTGAAACTCTAAATTACACGGGCGTGAAGGAAAACATCGTTGTGTTTGATGTAATCATGCTTGCCGTATCTCTTTGTGTTTTAGAGGTCATATTTCTTCTTAAGTAAATACACGCATCAATAGACAGACAGATTGGGTCATCATCCTTGAGTTTCACTGTACTTTCGGTTCTTTACTTCATACAAGCCCCAAATTTATTAGTTTGAAAACGAAAAGATAACATGCCCCTCAATACTGTAACACGTCTGTTCTGACTCTACCGATGTGAGTGTGAGTGTTTATGTCGAAATGTTTAAGTGAGATATAAAAAAATGGTCAGTTTGAAAACGCGAACCAATACTGTGACGCTCAGTATTTTGATGTGGTAAGAGGAAATGGTACAACACACACAAAGAGGGCTTGTAAGTTCACATTTCAGTCTGTCTGCACTGTAATGGTAACAACGCAAGAACATAGGGATTATTATGCCACACAGTCCTAGAACAAAACAATGCATCACCCGTTGTAAGCCATTTCATTGGCTATACTTATTTTCTTACCGCGTTCGCTTCGAATTGACTTGAGTAGCTATTCAGACAGTGACGAGAATGGCCATGCTTTACTGGGTCTATCCTATAGGCGATTTATATAAAAAAAATATTTTTAAAAATTAAACTAATGCACGAACATTCGTACCATGGGCGATCCCATGGAAATTGTGTCCGTCTTATTGCAAAATACATCAACATTTAATTTAACCGTGCAGATCGCTAGAACAAACCTCTGATAATATACATTTTGAAAAGTGTTGTGTGACACGGATCGCCATTGTCGCTTGGTGTCTGCTTTCTTGTTTGAAAAGAGATCGTTTCGTCTTGACTATAAAAATTTAATTTGACTAAGTTTTACGCACTACTTGAACTCATACATTTACGTTGTAGGTGTAAGCCGTCTTTCTCAGTTTTCTGGAAGTTCCTTTTTGCGTTTCTCAGATATGATACTATTTTTTATGGACCGAACGAAATTTCTTTTGGCGTGAATCAGGACTCGTGGTTTTGTGGCATAATTGGCGAGCATTGATTAAAGCTCAGTTATGTCGTCTTCGGAATCGCTGACACGGATTTGAACTAACACTTCAGGTTTTGTGTGAGGCGATACGGTACATCATTGCTTTTTACTTCCTCAATGAAATCGTTTCATCTTATTGCAAAATTACATTTGACTAGGTTTCATACGCAGCAGGTCCCTGTATATAATGAGAGTGTCTTAGCGTCAGAGTATTCATTCCGCTCTCAAACGATCAAGAAGATGGAAGAGTCAGCACAGATCGACCTGCTGGTCAAATATTTGCTAAAAGTCATACGAAAGCATAATTCACATGCGAAAGTGGCAACAAAACTTATTCTTTTGATCGTTGATTTGATGAGAGTCATACGAAAGTGTGTAAGTGCTAATGAAGTTTGCTATATCTGCAAAGGTAAATGGGTATTTGTCTCCAGAATACCTGCTTCGTGTAAGAAAGAGAGACAAAAGTCAAGATACCTAATATCGTTGTCAGGAGAAAGGACACTGGAATTCAGAGTGCCCTACGAGAAAAGAGAAGAAACAAAAACAAGACGAAACAGAGAAGAGGGATTCAGAAGAAGAAGAAATTGAAGATGATGAAGAACTTGTGCCAGTAAAGACATGGAAATGGAAAAATTGACAATGTGAGCCGATGCGTTGGCCCTGATGTGAAATTTCATACTACCTTCTAAAAGAGAATAGACCAGAAAGAAAACGTAGGTGTCTCTTGGTCTTGACATTGTATAATAAGGATGGCGTGTTTTGTTTTTACTCACACTTTATGAAATTGTGCTCTTTCACCTCTCTCTATCCCTCTGGATCATGTTTTAGTTAGAATTGAAATGGAAGGATGTTTTCCTTCACGCACGCTCTTTAGGCATGCAAGTAGGTAAACAATAGT